>OY751393.1:2500-1297000 GCA_963565295.1 Epirrhoe alternata
ACAGGAACGGGAGTTATTAGCTACTGAAGTCCCCATACAAACCGCGTGTTGACCTAGAAAGTAGGTTACACGTGCCGGACAAGAGCGAGCGAATTGTGACGAAGCGTGACGTACATCGTCGAACCTGCGCACCTTGCCGCGGCTCAAGACACTTCTACCGGCCTGAGGACTTCGCCGAGCTGAGGAAGACCACCATCTTCGGAGACAAAAGGTACCCCTAGGGATCTCCTGAACCCCTTGTCCTAGAACCCTCGAGTTTGGACTCGTTTGTTTGGGGACTTGAGGCAGATCCTCACGACCCACCCCTCCCCCCCTAACCCCCCCCCTCCATTTTTTTTCCGCCCCCCCCCCCACCCCCCCTCTTTTTTCTTTCCCGCCTTAGTCCCCCCCCCCTTTCGCGTACCCCCCTCCCCCTACCCCTCAGCCTATTTTCCATCCTCACTCAAAGTCTCCTTACGAGACCTCCCCCCCCCCACTTCCCCTCTGGAAGTTCCTCACCCCCCCTCTTCATATCTCCTGATCCAGTGGACCTAGACCCCTTGTGTTTGGGGTCATTGTAATCGGGAGAAGGAGAGGAACATTTTGGCTCCTACAGAATTTCGATTCCCCCCCTTCCACCGACCCCCACCCCCCCTTCCCCCTCGCTAACTTTCCATCCCCACTCAAAGTCTCCTTACGAGACCTCCCCCCCCCACTTCCCCTCTGGAAGTTCCTCACCCCCCCTCTTCATATCTCCTGATCCAGTGGACCTAGACCCCTTGTGTTTGGGGTCATTGTAATCGGGAGAAGGAGAGGAACATTCTGGCTCCAACAGAATTTTGATTCCCCCTCTTCCACCGACCCCCACCCCCCCCTTACCCCTCGCTAATTTTCAATCCCCACTCAAAGTCTCCTTACGAGACCTCCCCCCCCCCCCACTTCCCCTCTGGAAGTTCCTCACCCCCCCTCTTCATATCTCCTGATCCAGTTTACCTAGACCCCTTGTGTTTGGGGTCATAGTAATCGGGAGAAGGAGAGGAACACTTTGGCCCCAGCAGATTTTTGATTCCCCCCCCCTTGACCCCCCCCTCCACCCCCTTCAACCCTAAGTGAAGCCCCAATACCAGACGCTTCACCAGAACTCCCTTCCCTACTCCCCCCCTAGAGGTACCTCACCCCCCCTCGACGTATCTCCGGAACGAGACAACATAGACCCCCTGTGTTTGGGGTCGTTGAAATCAGGAGATCGAGAGGAACAACTTGGATCCAGAACAAAACCACTTTGGACACTCACATAAACCTTGACGAAGAGAAACAACATCAAGCGACCGTACCCAAGGTAACAGCAAGAGTACTCACTTTCCATCACAGCACAGCACCCCGTCGCAGCACAGCGAACGCCATCTACGGGAGGAACTAATTTAATTGTTACAAGATATTTACAGCTAGATTTAGTTTTCAGTAGAATAAGTTAGAAATATTTTAGTATATAATTTTTGTATATTGTGTTTTGCATGCTATTTTAAACTTTCAACAAAAAAAAAAAAAAAAAAAAAAACTGATCCAACAACTCAAAATGTCGACCACGTCCACCAAAGTCGCGAAGAAGGTGGCCGCTGAGACTGCTCTACCAATAGAGAAGCCGAAGGTAGCTCGCTCTACAACATCGCAGCGGGCGCCGCGGTCTCTACGGGAGAAAGTTTTGGTGAAAGCCGTAACGCGAAAGGCCGATCCGGAAGAGGCGGTGGAGATTGACTCGGATGAGGACTCGTCGGCAACGACCGACGACTCTTCCAAAAGAGCCACCTCCGAGCCCGCACTACCAACTGTGAAGGCAACGCGATCGAAGGCGCCGCAAGTCACTGCGTCAGCGGAGGATAGGGTCGCAGCCTGGGCGCAGGCTGAATTACCACCTCGACCCATTGACTCTGACGACGAGTCGGCGGTGTCCTTCCCGGAATCGTCGGCATCAGAACTCCGACAGGTAGGCAGGCCGAGCTTCATCCTCACCTCCTCCAAACGAAGAGCCGGAGTGGAGATGGACTGCGCAAACAAGCTGGCGAACGAGATGCTCCAGAGCGGGAAGGAGGCTCTCGAGCAGGCGGGCAACATGAAGAAGGAATGTAAGGTCATCGTTCTGGACAGCCTTCAGACGATGTACGAGACGGTGTTGGCGATATCCGACTCCAGGTCGAGGCACAAGTTCAACCTGGAGAAAGAAAGAGCAAGGCACGCTCAAGAGCTCGTAAGGGTAGAGCGTGCCCACAACAAACAGCTCGCGGATATGAAGAAAGATCTGGCCACAAGGGTTGAAAAATCAAGTCTCGACGTCGGAAAAATCCTGAAGGAGTCCAAAGCAATCCGAGACTGGCTCAGCTACGAGACGACGAAGCCCCACTCTCAAATTGCGGAGATCAGTCAGGCGATCGCCAGACTGGAGCAGACGACGAAGGAGTTGACCGAGAGCGTGAACCTAGCGACCGGCCACAAAACCAATGAGGCCGAGAAAGTCCTTCTGGTGGAGCACCAGAAGTTACATCAGAGCGTGGATAACATCTCACGCCAGCTAGACGCGCTCAGAAGGGATACGACGGAGTCGTCTACGAGCTCAACCGCCGCGCAAAAAACCAGCGCTCGAGCAGTGGAGCTGTTGGAGTCTCGTCCGACAGTCTCACCCGCCGTCGAGAGTCAAAATGACCGCATGGAGCAGGAAGTTGCGGGCATCAAGCAACACATAAAGGAGCTGAGGGACGAAATCCTCCAGAAAGTCACCACCCCCCCACCAGTCACCCCCACCGCAACTGAGTCAACGGAGCTGGCCGAACACCTCCAGCCAATCACCGAAAGACTGGAAGCGGTATCGTCGGAGCTAAGGACGATGCGAGAGCTGAGGCAGCGGACACCACCTCCACAACGCAGCCTCGAAGCAGAACTCGCGCAGCTCGACGAGGCAAAGGGGAGACCCAAAACCAGCAAACAGCCCTCGTACGCCCAAATCGCAGCGGCAACCCCGAAACCACGGCCAAACCACACCCTGATTGTCTCGGCCACAGACCCCAAAAAGACCGGGGAAAATATAATCGAGACAATCAGGCTGGCCTTGGACAGCGGAAAGACAGAGGCCAGAGTGGACAGGGTCCGGAAAGCAAAGAACCAGAAGGTGGTTCTGAGTTGCAGCACAAAGGAGGACCTAGCGCTGCTACAAAATCAAGTAGGCGCGAACAAGGGCCTGAAGGTCGAGGTTGCCAAAACTGCGAACCCTCTAATAAAAATTAAAGACGTCCTCGCATACCATAAAGATGAGGAGATCGTCAATCAAATCAGGGCCAAAAACAAAGAAATCTTTGTGGGCCTAGACAAGAAGGACGATCAACTCCGTGTCAGGTACAGGAAAAGAGCGAGGAACCCGCTAGAGTGTCACCCGGTGCTGGAAGTCTCTCCAGCACTCTACAACAAGTTTCTCGAGGCGGGAGTGGTCTACATCGGCCTCCAGCGGAGACCAGTGGAGGACCAATCCCCCTTGGTACAATGCGCCAGGTGCTTGGGATATGGGCACACAAAAACGGTCTGTCGGGAGCCAGCGGACCTCTGCAGCTACTGTGGAGGGTCGCACTCCTGGGAGAAGTGCAACAGCAGGCAAGAGGGCAAAGCCCCGAGCTGCAAAAACTGCACCAGAGCCCAAAACACAGCAACATCCCAGGCACATGCCGCCTACAGTGCAGACTGCCCAGAGCGCCAAAAGTGGGACGCCATAGCGCGTTCCCGCGTTAGTTACTGCTAAGGGCACCCCAAGCACTCAAAACACATCCCCTCAAAGAAGCGCCGGAGGCAGGTTGCAGATCATCCAGGCAAACCTGCAGCGCTCCAAGTTGGCAACCATCGAACTCATCCAAGTTGCAAAGACTAAGGGTATCGCAATAGCACTCGTACAAGAACCCTACGTAGGACGTAGCGGATGTATGGGTCACTACCCCGGCACGCAAATCATCCAGTGCACCCTCAACCGTGTGAATCCAGTCAAAGCGGCAATCATCGTACTCGGTGACCAGCTGCAGGTCATCCACGACCCGCAGCTGGTAACCGAGACGGAGGCAGCCGTAGTCCTGGTAGCGGGTAGTCTAAAAATTGGAGTGATATCGGTATACTTTGACGGGGAAGAAGACATTGAGCCATATCTGGGGAGAACCCAATCAGTATGTCAAAAAATGCCTACCAACAACATCATTGTAGGCGGAGACGTTAACGCGTGGAGTCACTGGTGGGGCAGCAGCTCGGAGGACGATCGGGGAGTTGCGTACAACGCCTTTCTAGACCAACTGGGATTCCACGTATTAAATGTCGGAGACACCCCCACATTCGAAGTCTATAGGCAGGGAAGGCTCTGCACGAGCATAGTCGACGTCACTGCATGCAGTCAAACTCTCCTGGGGAAGATAGAGAACTGGAAGGTGGACCGAAGTCTAATAACATCAGACCACAACGCCATTACATTCGCCCTACAACTCGACAGAAAGCTGGAGTCGTTGGAACCCATCACCACCCGGAAGTACAACACTAAAAAGGCTAAATGGGAAGAATTCGGTACACAGTTCCTTCACTACCTGGCAGAGAAAAACGTAACACTCGAGGCCATCGAACGAATAAGCTCTCCCAACGGACTCGACGCAATGGTGGAAGCCTACACGAGTGCCATCCAGGAAGCAGGCGACAAAGCCATTCCGAAGATAGGTATTCGAAAGGTAGATGCTAAACCGCCATGGTGGTCGCAGTCCTTGGAAGAGCTTAAAAAAGAAGTCTTGCGCAAAAAACGTAGAATAAGGAACGCAGCCCCGCACAGAAGGCAGGCGGTCATTGAAGACTACGTGGCGGCAAAAGACTCCTACAAAATCAAAGCGAGCGAAGCCCAAACTGAGAGCTGGAAGGAGTTTTGCTCCAAACAAGAACGAGAGAGCATGTGGGATGGAATATATAGAGTAATAAGGAGAACAGCAAAGAGGCAAGAAGATCAGCTTCTTCGGAATGCGCAAGGAGAAACGCTGAGCCCAGAAAGCTCAGCCGAACTCCTGGCTAGCACATTCTACCCTGACGACTCTATACTCACCGATACCACATACCACACAGAACTACGGGAACAGACGAGCAAGGTACCTGAGGAAATAGAAAACCTATCGGAGGACGATCCCCCGTTCACGGAAGCCGAATTGGAAATGGTGCTAAAAGCACTCAACCCCAAGAAAGCTCCGGGACCGGACGGACTTACGGCCGATATATGCACTGTGGCTATCAGAAGCGAAACCAAGGTTATTATGGCAATCGCAAACAAGTGTTTGCAGCTGTCATACTTTCCGAAGACGTGGAAGATAGCACATGTCATTATCCTCAGGAAACCGGGTAAAGATGACTACACCCAACCCAAATCCTACAGACCAATAGGACTCTTGTCTGTTCTCGGGAAGATCATCGAGAAACTCATGGTTTGCAGACTTCAGTGGCACATCCAACCCACTCTCAGCAAAAGGCAATACGGCTTCACAGCACAGCGTAGCACCGAGGACGCCCTCTATGACCTCGTCAAGCACGTGAGATCAAATCTGGAAGAGAAAAAGATAGTGTTGATGATCTCGCTGGACATAGAGGGAGCCTTCGACAACGCATGGTGGCCCGCGCTCAAGCACCAACTCGCGGCGAGGAAGTGTCCCAAGAACCTTTACGCGATGGTATGCTCATACCTCCAGGACCGCAAGATCATGGTCAACTACGCCAGGGCAACAAGTCAAAGGGAAACCACGAAAGGTTGCGTCCAAGGTTCAATCGGAGGACCGACCTTTTGGAACACCATCCTAGACCCGTTGTTGCACAAACTGGAAGAAGAGGGAGCATACTGTCAAGCGTTCGCAGATGACGTGGTTCTGGTGTTCACTGGGCACACCATCGGCTGGATAGAGGAAGTGGCCAACTCAACCCTGGAGTCAGTGGTGGAATGGGGAGTACAAAATAAGCTCAACTTCGCAGCACACAAGACCAGTGCAATGTTGCTAACCAAGAAGCTTAAGTACGAACCTCCACAACTCTTCATGTCGGGGAGTAGGCTAAGTCTCGTCACCGAGATAAAGCTCCTAGGCCTGATCATAGACCGGAATCTCACCTTCAAAACGCATGTGACCGCAAATTGCAAGAAAGCTGCGGACATCTACAAACAGCTAGCATGCGCAGCGAAGGTGACGTGGGGTCTAAACAGTGAAATAACTCGTACCATATACGTCGCAGTCATCGAGCCGATCGTGATGTACGCTGCCAGCGTCTGGTCCCCAGCGACCGAGTTCCAAATGATCAGAGATCGACTGGACTCGCTCCAACGAGGCTTCGCGCAAAAGATCTGCAAGGCGTACCGCACTGTTTCACTCACGTCGGCGTTGATCCTATCGGGCCTTCTGCCACTGGACCTCAGAATAAAAGAAGCAGCCAGTCTGTACTCTGCGAAGAAAGGCATCACGGCAGACTACATACCACCTGGAAGGCGATTGGAGCAGAAGCTGAGCGCAGCGAACCAGCCGCACCCTTCCCAACTCATAACAACAGAGTATGAGCTCCTAGAGAACATGGACCCTGAAACTCTAAACACCCACAAGATTGCTGGACCACAAGTCTACACCGATGGCAGCAAAATGGAGGGCAAGGTAGGAGCAGCCCTCACGTGGTGGGAAGAGGGACAGGAACTCAGTTACTCTACCTTCAGCCTCGACCCAACCTGCACTGTATTCCAGTCGGAACTTTATGCGCTGCATCGGGCGGTCGACCTGGCGAAAAACAGCGGCAAAGAGCTGGTCAATATCCTTAGTGATTCACGATCATCGCTCGAGCTGCTGGGAAACCCCAGGACCGACCACCCTTTGACAGGAAAGATCAAAGAAAGCATAAAGAAGATCAGAGCGGAGGGGAGAGAGGTCAGACTGTTCTGGCTCAGAGCGCACGTGGGCACTGCCGGCAACGAGAGAGCAGACGAGCTGGCAAAGCAAGCATCAGAGCAAGAGAAACCCCACCCAGACTACGGAGAAGTCCCAGTGTCCTATGTAAAGAGGAAAATCAGAGAGGAAACAGTCCAGAAGTGGCAAAGCCGGTACATTTCCTCCAGCACAGGGTCGGTCACGAAAATCTTCTTCCCAGATGCGGCGAATGCGTACCGCACAGTGAGGAAGACTAGACTGACGGCCCGTCACGTGCAAGCTTTCACAGGACACGGCGGCATGGCGGAGTACTTGCACCGGTTTAGGTTAAAAGCCAGCCCCGGATGCGAGTGCGACCCCGACACCAGTGAGTCAACATGGCACATAATACTAGATTGTCCCCGATTCGCGGCGGCCCGATTGGAACTGGAATTTCAGCTTAACACCAAGCTGGAACAATCCAAACTAAATAGGGTAATCGCGGATGAAAATGAGAGACCTCATTTTCTTGAATTCGTGGACAACTGTATCCGCATAGCGGCCAAAAGAAACTCAACACTTCAGCAGATCGAACCAACTCAAACACCCGCACCCCCAACACAAACCCAAACTGGTACACTCGGAGACCCCATACTGATGCAGTTCCACCTGCTCGGAAATGGGGAAGCAGGAACACCCGGTTTGCGGATCAAAGGCGTTGCAACCTTCATGGACGATCCCTCAGAGAGGCTTGGCATCTGCTTCTGCAACGTCGAACGCCGCAACACCGTCACCATTTCTCCGGGCCTCGCCCTCCTCCTCAAGGGAAGCAACTTCAGAGCTACAATGCGGCAAAAAGTTTTTGCTGAATTAGCCGAAGTCACAGTAGCAGACCATCGCTGCCGAATAGTGCGAATCAAGAACAAAGTCATAGCACTATTCGTAATGAGCGGCGAAGCAACGGAATTCGCTCAAGCATGCTCGCTGCTTTCAACTTTTGGAGGAGAGTACGCAGGTCCAAGCAAGAAAATAAGTGTGGACGCTATGGTGGTGGCCTACGAAAAGGCCGAAGCTAAAGATTACGTAGGAGTTGTGAAAGCCTCACAAAACCACGAGGTGATAGTCTACGAGGACAGAGGTCAAAATCTCAGTCACCTGAGACCTTACCGACCGGATCTCGAGGCTACAACACAACCAATCGATAGCTGGGGCCACCCCGTAGCAAACCTGGAATTAAGCGGATCTGAGCGGTACCAAAGGAAAACGGCGGAAAAGGCTGAGGAGCTGAGGAAGGAGAAGAAAAAGAAAGAACCGAGTGAAGTGGTCAAGACAGTAGCCAATGCAATATCCGGCATGCTGCAGAGCATTGTGTCTAGACCACAGAAAGGTAAAACCGGGACTCGGAACACCACAATGGCAAAAAAACCACCCGCCCCAACTGAAGACCCTAGAAGCCACAAAGTTAAAACCATGGCAGAGAAGGGACTGGTGGAGGCGCCAAAACTGACGGACCCAGAAACGTTGGCGGACCACTTGTCGAACGCATTCCTCGAGTACATGGCAGTCTTGAAAGCCACACTTGCTGTAAAGGAAGAAACCTGCAAGACCATCATGCAGAACTACAGCAAGGGCAAGGAAAGACAGCTGGAGATGGAACTCGAGGAGTCGGACGCCGCAGTGTACAACAACGACACTGGCCAGGTTATACGAGGGATCATGACGGGGGAGTACATGGCAGCATACAGTCGCGCGAGCGGCTTTGTGCCAGTCAACGAAGAGAAGACCAGCACTGCCGAAAGGCCAGTCTTCGACACCCCCCCAAATGACCCCATAGTTGTTGTCGCCAAGTGCACGAAGGTGATGCTGGAAGAAAGGATCCTAGACAAGGCCAAAAGCCTTTCTGGGAGAATTGGTACCAGCAAAACCTCCAAGCAAAACGTGACACCAAAAATAACCTGGATCAACGGAGTCCCAGGCTGCGGTAAGACAACGTGGGTCATCAACAACATCAAACCCGAGGAGGATGTCGTAACAACAGCAACAAGGGAGGCACTACGTGACATGAGGGAAAAGCTGACGCCCAAAATGGGCGCCGCCGTCACCTCTAGAGTGCGTACGATGGCCTCACTGTTGGTAAACGGTCAAACTGGAGATGGAGTTTGCAGGCGCGTCATCATCGATGAAGCCCTCATGAGTCACTTTGGAGCGGTAGTAATGGCAGCCGGATTAACTGGAGCCACAGAAGTGCTGCTCCTCGGTGACTACAACCAACTCCCATACATCGACCGCGACAACCTCTTCGAGATGAAATACACCCGGCCAAACCTAGCAACCAGGATCACACAGGAGCTGCTATGCACCCGAAGGAACCCACTGGACGTAGCGTATGCCCTAAATGAGATCTACAGTGGCATCTTCGCGTCTGTTCCTCGGGTACGATCCCTGAGCATGGAAACCTACATCGAGTCGAAAGTCCCAAACCTACCGGACACGCTATACCTAGTCCACACCCAGGTCGAGAAGAACCTACTGATCGACCAGGGTTACGGGAAAGCGGAAGGCTCGATGGTCCATACCATCCACGAGGCTCAGGGACTCACGTTCAAGAGTGTTATCATCGTCAAAACCACCCAGACGAAAACACTCCTGCATAGTAGCGTCTCCCACGCCGTCGTAGCGATCACAAGGCACATGGGCACCTGCGTCTATTACACAACATCTCGAGAAGATGACGCAACTGCTCGTTTCATCCAAAAGGCCTTGTCTGCATCGACAAGTGTGATTCTGGACTACAACATCAAAATGGCGATCCGAAGCCGAAACATGGAGGTCGTGGACGTTCTGCTGGGCGTTGGAGATAGCGGATTACCTGGCAAATATTAGACCGGGGATAGTGCAGTCACCAGCGTCTACTAACTCTCGCGACCAACATTGAAACATTAGTTTAAGTAAATTTTTAAAGTAATTTTTCTCAAATGCATGCAAAACATAGTAAATTTAAGTAAATTTTAGTTAGTAAAACCATAAAGTAAGCTTCACTAGTATTGTATTAAGTAAAAAAAAAAAAAAAAAAAAAAAAAAAAAAAACGAAGGAAAATATACAATAATAAGAAAATATATAAATATAAAAAAAAAAAAAAAAAAAAAAAAAAAAAAATATAGATGTAAAAGAATAACAAAAAAAAAAAACAATAACAATAGAACTAAGTTTAATTAAGCGTTACCAAGTAGTAATAAATAAATTAACAAATGTAGTTGTAATAATCATGTAAAAACCTTAAATAAATTATGTAACAGCAACAAATTATAAAAATGTAAAATAAGTAAATTGTAACAAAATGAGTACTCCATAAAGGAGCTTTAGACGTAAAATAAAGAATAAGCACTTAAATAAGAAATAAGCAAAAAAAGGGTACGGACGAATTAGTCTGTAGCAAATTGTTTTATTAAAAAAAAAAAAAAAAAAAAAAACCTAACCTAACCTAACCTAACCTAACCTAACCTAACCTAACCTAACCTAACCTAACCTAACCTAACCTAACCTAACCTAACCTAACCTAACCTAACCTAACCTAACCTAACCTAACCTAACCTAACCTAACCTAACCTAACCTAACCTAACCTAACCTAACCTAACCTAACCTAACCTAACCTAACCTAACCTAACCTAACCGAACCCAACCTAACCGCCCGCGACCGAGCTAGCTGTGCTATTTGTGCGCTCCGTATTATTAATTATTTAAAATTATTTAAATAGAATTTTTTGCTATTTTAAGTTGTGTTGTGTTTTGTGAAAGTGAATAGGAATAGAAATCCAGTGATTTATTCCTGGTTTTATTGACCAGGAAGCCTTTGCGGGCCTGGGGTTGCATCCTATTAACTTCAGACAAAATATTAAAAGGTAAAGTAACTTTTACATACCATTATCAGTGAATATATTGTTGCCAATTTACGGGAAAAGGTTCGTGCAAGGTGGGGGAAGTCTTTTAGATGCATTTATAAATAAAAAGTACAGTTAAAGCCTATATTAAACTAACTATTTCACTAAAAAGGGTAAATTCCCACTTAAAACATCATTTTTTAACCCATTAACAATTAATTGAGCATAATTTGAGTAGATCATTCCATACGTAATTTCAACACCTTTAAAATACAATTTTTCCTATCAAAATTAAATAATTTTTGGCGGAGATATAAGGGTTTTTCTAAAAACATATAAAAGCAAAGTCTCAGGTGTTTCAAACAAAAGGCACTAACTACGATTGGTTTGTTTAACCTTTTCCCAGTCCTTTCATTTTAATTAAATTAGATCATCTAAAAGATAAATTCACCCCCTACACGTAACAATTTACCCTGTTCAGATTAGTTAAATATTGGCAAAGATTTAGACACTTTTCTAAACACTCACAGCAGTGGAATAGCGTTAAAACATAGCTAACGCTACTTTCAATTACATAATTTAACCTTTTCCAGGTAATTTATTGTAACTTGGATTAATTCTTATCATAGATAAATTCACCATCTCAAGGTGTCAATTTTCCCAGTTTAAATTGGTTGGTTAATAGTAGAGTTATTGGAGCTTTTCTACACATAGTCACCAGAGATAATTGAAAATAATATTATAAAGTCGGTAGTTAAGCATACAATTCAAGTTCAAGGTTAAGCGGTCACAGAGTAGTGATATTGGGGGTGGGTACATTAGTTTGAATTATTGGATAAGTAACATTAAATTATTTTTATTCCATATTAATTTAAATTTTCATGGTTAGATTTTAGAACATTTATCAGTATATCAGATTATTTATGAATCAACCCTTTTAATTATTATTTGATTCAAGAAATATTCAAAAAAAAATAAAAATAAATAATAAATTCTACCTGATTGTATATATTAACATTCCATTCAACTCCTAATTTCATAGTTTTTAATATTGAGGCTTTTTTAGTAAAATCACCGATCATCTATGTTAGAGTGTTCATACCGGTAGTTCGCACTCAGCGCGCTACTCGAATTCATAGCTTCGAGAACTTTGAACGGTTGCCAGCTGTTGTATGAACAGTACCTACTTACACTCGCTCTCAGCGCTGTCTCGGTTCAGTGGTGCGGTGGCTGGCTTGTGCTGGACTACTGAGTAGGTAGCAGGTTCAGGTCTGAGGTATAAAATATTTGTTTACACTCTCTGGGTTGGCTTGCTCGGTTGCGTGGTGTGGTGGGCGACTGGCAGATAATACTGGGTGGGTAGCAGGTTCCTATCTTGCTATCGGTAAGTATTTTAGTGTAGCATTGCTGGGTGCTTTGGTGTACAATAGGTAGGGTATCTACTTTTGCAATACCTACCAACCTATCAGCTTATTTTGTTTTTGTTTTTAAACTATTTAAGTGACTTTTTGCGATTGAGTAGTTTTATTTATTTTATTAAATTGGGTCGACACTTACTCCTTTTAATATAACAAAACAGAGCACCTACGTATCATCGTATCTACATTGTATCTACTTATGAGATTTGATTTGTGCTGGTCTCAGGGAAACGTTTTTGGATGAATAGGTAGTAATGTGCCTGCTGCCTATCTAGTTGGCATTGTCTAGTTGGCGTGGTTGGGATAGTTCATCTAATTTATACATTGTCAGTCATAACAGGTTCAAAACATCACCAGTAGTAGAATTCTTTAAGAACACCAAGTCACAAAAACTTGAGCGCAAGAAGTACGTTGCCACGCGGTAGGTTATACAAGATAGATACAATTGGTTGCATTGCGGCAATAAAATCCGCAGGGGTTGGCGCGTTTTTGACCGCTCAAAAACCTAGGTTGTATTGTTATTATAGAATAAGTTAGGTAGGAATTTTGTAATATAAAGTTAGGTACGTTCATTTGCTACGTATTACAGCAGTAATATTAGAATAAAACCATCACCTATGCTAGTAGTCACTAAATATATGAACCATCTGAAACCTGGGTGCAGGAATTTTGCTGTGGCTAAAATCAGTTAAATATTAGATTATCATTATTGTTAATTATTGTTGGAATTTATTAGGTAATTATATTTGAGTGAAATCGTTTCTTCAAAATATTATAGTGAACACAACTTATGGTTCGCACGTCTTTGAACCTTTAGTTTACCGTAGTTGTTAGTTACATTAGTAGTCAATAGATGTCTCTGTTTTGAATAATCTGATTCCTAAGTGCAATTTATATTATTTCTTTATCTTTATTGTATTGTAGGATAATTATATTGTTTTGTACTTTTAATAGGATAAATAATACATCAAAACTTCAAAAACATTAGTATTTATTTGTTATTAGCGTTTACTTGGTTGTTTGAAACAATAATTTATAATATTCATCTTAGCTTATTTGTTTACTTAGTTATTGATATACACATTCATTTATTTTAAAACATTAGTGGTAACATTATATCGTTATTCTAAATAGGAGCATAAGGGAAACAGGTTGAAAGAAGCAGGGATGTCTTATAGGCCTAGATCGACTACTATGCCGGGTAGGAATAGGAGCAGACAGGTTGGTGGGTCGGGGGACAGGGACCCTAAACCTATGGTGGAGTCGAGACAGGTTGCTGCCAGTCAGCCGCAGTCCCTGGATTGCTTATCCGATCGAGTGGCTCCCCCAGGCTTCTTCTCCCAGCCGAAAACATCGGGTCAGCGGGTCGCTGAACCGATTCGCACCGCGCGGGCGGGGGAACCGGTCGGTTGGGAGCGGCAGGGATCGGAGTGTCCTGGGACTCCGACGACTGGGTGGCCTGGCCCGAACATCGTCAGCACCATCAGGTCCAGGTTGGAGTCCACGTCTCGGGCGATAGGTGAGGTTGAGGAGAAGGCCTTAAGCGAGATTTCCCTACAACTTGAGCAGCTCACGGGTGCGGGCCGGGCGGACTCGCCCGCGAGCCAGCCGGCCGGTGCCGCCGGCGAGGCTGCGGGCGATGCCACGGGGGCTGGCAGCGTGGGCGGCTCGCCCGAGTCCCGGTGCCAGTTCCTGGAGCTGTCGATGATGTCGCTGGGAGGGGGCGGCCCGATCCATGAGGCCCCCCGGTTGGCCGGTCAGCTCCTCCGGAAGACTGTCGCCGAGCTTGAAAGGTCCCGAAACCTAAACAGGGACATCAAGGAGGCCATCCTGTCGGGTCTGCAGGGTCTCCATGACATGGTCCTTCGGCTTGCGGACTCCCGCGCGCGGCATATCGCCGAGAGGGAGCGGGTCGCGGCCAACGCGGAGAGGCAGCAGTCCCTGCAACATAAAACACATGCCGGTAAGTTAGAGGCCATCAATACCTACGTTCAGACGAACCTAGATGAGCTCAGGCGCCAGAGCGCCAAAACCCTGAAGGAAACGGAAGCCACTCGAGAGTTGGTGCGGGCGATGATGGTCGGTGGTGGCGGGGCTCCTCCTGCGGCGGCGCCGGGCCAGCCGGAGCAGCTGGAGCGGCTCGTTGAGGAGGTGCGCGCGCTGCGCCAGGAGTCGAGCCCGCGGGCCGCGCCTCTCGCTGCTGACGCCAACTCTGAAACAGAAAATAGTATTAGGCATAGTAGTAATAATGGGGGAATGACGTATGCGGCAGTGTGTAGGTATCCTATCATTGTTGAGTCCAGGGATCAGACCCGGACGGGGGACCAGATCATCTCCGCTATTAAGAAAGGGGTGGATGTCATCGGACTGGGGGTGGGAGTGAATGGTGTCCGCAAGTGTAGGAACAGTCGGGTTGCCATCTCCCTGGAGTCCGAGCGGGAGCGCGCGACTATGGGCGAGGCCATCAAGGGGCTCGGAGATGACTTCACCGTGACGGAGCCGCGGGGCCGGGACCCCTACCTCCGACTCGGGGCGGTCATCTCCGATCTCAGTGATGCCAAGGTTGAGGAGGCGCTCGTCCACCAGAACGCCGGCCTTCTGCGGCAGGTGCCTGAGGCGGAGAGAAAGGCAAAGGTTGTAAGGCGGATCCGGGGCAGGACCGACGGCCTCAATAGTGTCGTGGTGCAGGTGAGTCCGGCGATGTGGGGAGCGCTGCGGGACCGCAGGGTGAGGCTGGGGTACCAGATGGTGAGCGCGGTCGACCAGTCTCCCCTCGTCCAATGTTATCGGTGCCTCGGCTTCTCGCACCGGGTCGCGGAGTGCAAGGCCCCGGAGCCCCGCTGCGGGCGCTGCGCGGAGAGCCACGACACGCGCGACTGTCCCAATAAAGATCGCGCCCCGCGCTGCATTAATTGTTGTGCCAAGCGGGCCGCCGACTGCGATCACCCGGCCTACAGCTCCGACTGTCCCGAGTGGCGGAGGTGGGACAGGATAGCAAGGCTAGCGGTGAGATATTGCTGAGGGCACCGATCCGGCATCTATTAGAACTTTAAAGATCCTACAATACAACCTTGGTAGGGGGAGGGCCGCAACTTATGAATGCTTGCGTGAGGCGACTGTCAGGGGGGTCCAGGTGCTGCTGCTGCAGGAGCCATATGTCGGGGCCAGGTCGAGTATGTCGGTGCCGACAGGCTGTAGGGTGGTTCAGTGCTTGGCCGATGCCGGCGATGGCGCCCACGTTCGGTCTGCAATTGTCATCACAGATCCAAATGTTAGTTTTATTGAAAATTCCAAATTTATAACCAAAGATATTTTAGGTATAGTAGTTAATGTAGGTAATTTGAAAATTGGTATTATTAGTGTATATTTGGATAGGGAATTAGATTTAGAAATATATCTTACTACGATCAAGAGACTGGTGCGAGAGATGCGGGTCGACCGAGTTCTTGTGGCGGGCGATGTTAATGCGACCAGTCCCTGGTGGGGGTGCGATGTGGAGGATGATAGGGGCCTGGCTGTGGTGGGGATGCTGGCGGAGCTGGATCTGGAGGTGCTCAATAGCGGCGAGGAGCCTACCTACCTCGCGTACCGCTGGGGCCAAGCGTGCACCAGTATTATTGATGTTACGGCGTGCTCCGCGGCACTGCTGCCGGCGGCGCAGGGTTGGAGAGTGGAGGACTGGTTCGGCACTCTGTCGGACCACAGGCCGATCACACTCACCTTGCGCCTCACTGCGGAGAGAGCGATTGCTGCGGAGAGCACCACCACCCGGATTTACAACTCCGCCAAGGCCGACTGGCTGTTGTTCGGCTCCGAGTTTGAGCGAGAGGTTGAGGCGCTCAGTCTGGACGATCTAGTCGTCGGAGTCCGAGATCGAGAGGGGGTGAACTGCGTTGCGGGAAAATATATGGAGTGTGTGATCGCGGCTTGTGAGAAAGCAATCCCTAGATTCCCTCCGAAGCGAGTTACCAAGGCTTGCAAGTGGTGGACGACGGAGTTGGTCCAGCTCAAGGCGGAGATGATCCGACGCAGGAGAAGGATTGCGAAAGCTAATCCGCACAGGAAGAGGTTGGTTGTGGACGAATACCTGCAGGCCAAGAGCGATTATAAGGCAGCCATCGAGTCCGCCATAACCAAGAGCTGGAAGGACTTCTGCACGGGCGAGGAGCGAGAGACCATCTGGCAGCGCTCCTACAGGATAATGAAGGCTTGCTCCGCTCGAGTCCAGGACCGGTTGCTGGTGGCGGCTGATGGCAGCACGCTGGACGAGCGCGGCTCCGCGACCTTGCTGGCCGACACTTTTTTCCCGTGGGACTCCGAGGCGCAGGATACCGCCGAGCAGGCGCAGCAGCGGGCGGCGGCCGCCAGCATGGCCGCGGCGACAGCGCAGGCGCCGGGAGACGTCGTCGCATTTACCGGGGAGGAGATGGAGGCGGTCACGCGGGCCATGAGTCCTAAAAAAGCCCCTGGCGGGGATGGACTCACCTTGGACATCTGCGTCAGGGCTTATGTGCGCAACAGGAGGTTGCTCCTTAACCTTTTCTCGCAGTGCCTCAGATGGGGATGCTTCCCTCGGGTATGGAAGACGGCAACGATTAAGGTGATCCCGAAGCCGGCTAAGAACAACTATAGTGAGCCTAAATCTTACCGGCCAATAGGACTGCTACCGGTATTCGGGAAGATGCTTGAGAAGTTGTTTGTGAACAGACTCCAATGGCAGCTTGGCAGTTCAGGCGGCCTTAGTCCGCTTCAGTACGGGTTCACCCCGGGGCGCAGTGCGGAGGATGCCCTGAATGACGCCCTGAACATTGTCCGGAGCGCCCTCGCCGATAAGAAGATAGTGGTGATGGTGTCGCTCGACATCGAGGGTGCGTTTGACAACGCGTGGTGGCCGGCGATCATCAGCGAGCTGCACGCCAAGCGAGTTGACGCAAGCGTGCGCCGCCTCATCGGCGACTACCTCTCCGAGCGCCGCGTGCGTCTGCGCTACGCGGGGGAGACGGTCGAGCGTGTCACCAACAAGGGCTGCATCCAGGGCTCCACGTGCGGACCGGTGCTCTGGAATGTTCAACTGGATGCGTTGCTGGAACAGGAGCAATATGGCGGAGTTAGAGTGCAGGCCTTCGCTGATGATGTGCTGATGGTGGCCGCTGCGGCTGATGGTCTAGAGCTGGAGGAGAAGGTCAACCGGGCCCTGGCTGTGGTCTTGCAGTGGGGGGAGAGGCGGAAGCTCAAGTTTGCCCCGGCTAAAACACAGGCAGTCTTGATCACGAGGAAGATGAGATACCACACCCCGAGACTGGAGATGGCGGGAGCCGAGATTGACTATAGGGATAGTCTCAGAGTGTTAGGGTTGACAATCGACCCGCTGCTCAACTTTCGTCGACATCTTGAACTTGTCAGTAAGAAGGCGATTTCATTTTACAAAGTTGTCTCGAGAGCGGCGCGCGCGCAGTGGGGTCTCAACTCTGACATTCTGAGGCTCATCTATATAGCGGTGGTGGAGCCAACGGTCCTATATTCCGGGAGTTGTTGGGTCGATGTTTCTAGTCGAGTTTACGCGGAGAAGTTGCTGGACAGTTTGACAAGATCCTTTGCAATCAAGATCTGTAAGGCACACAGAACGGTCTCATTTGTGTCCAGTACATTGCTAGCAAGGATCTTGCCACTTACTATCAGAGTTAGAGAAAATGCTTGTATCTATCGGCTCAAAAGAGGACAGCAATTTCCTGAATTACCTGGACGTGAGATGGAGTTGATGAGGAGTCCTTTCTCATTGCCACACCCAGCGGAGAGAAGGCGTGTAGAGTTTGGGTTAATCGGGTCACAGGAGGATGTTGATGGTATTGTGAACGAGGGGCCCATTCTCTACACGGATGGCAGCAAGCTGGAGGGGAAGGTCGGCGCGGCGGTAACCTGCTGGTCTGGAGGAGCAGAGGTGCAGCATGCCGGCTTCAGGCTTGAGAACTTCTGCAGCGTGTTTCAGGCGGAGTTGGCGGCTATACTGCGTGCCCTGGAACTGATAAGGAAGCGTCGTGAAACGAAGTTCATAATAGCCAGCGACTCAAGATCCGGGCTTGAATCCATCAGTGACCCGAACACAGTCAATCCATTGGCCTGTGATATAAAGAGGATTGTTACGCAGTTGGGGGAAGAGGGAATAGGAGTTACCTTTTATTGGGTGAAGGCTCACTGTGGTATACCCGGCAATGAGAGAGCGGACGAGTTGGCCAAACATGCAGCATTAAATAACAGGCAGCAGCCCCGCTATGATAGGTTTCCTTTGTCCTTCGCAAAGTCCTCCACCAGGTCAAATTCTATTGAAGAGTGGCAGCGCTTCTTCGACTCGGCGGCATCTGGAAGTACAACAAAATTATTCTTTAAAAAAGTGACAGTAGCATATAAGATTCTAAGGCGGTTATCAATTAATAATTATGTTTCACAAATTTTTACCGGTCATGGTGGTTTCAAGTATTATTTGCATAGGTTTAAGTTAACGGATTCTTCATTGTGCTCTTGTGATGATGACGCTCCTCAAACAATTCAGCACTTACTGGTCCAATGCACCAAATTTGAAAGGATGCGTTATGATTGCGAGAGTGCAATGAATACCAAAATTGAAATTGATAATTTGTATGTATTGTTAGAAGATGACAATTGCAGGCTGATATTTCTCGCTTTTGCGAAGGCTGTACTTCGCAAAATAGGTCTTGAGAATGGTTCATTTGTTAGTGATTAGTGGATTACTTACTTGGGTGGTATGTTTGTTTTGTTTTGTTTTGCGGTGACTTGGTTATGAACAGATATTAAAGTATTCTTACCTTGGGGCATAAATAGCGGACTTATCACTGCACTGTTCCAATCTTCATGTTTTCATTCTTCTCCTATATGTTGTCTACCTGTCTGCTGTGTCTCGAGGACGGGCGGTGGGCGCGGTGAGCATCATCCCTATGTTATGGGAATGCGTCCGTTGTGTGCACCTTGTTCCTTGCGTCTCGGTCCTGCGGATAGGGGAAAACATTTAGTGAGTGGAGTATTTTTGAAAGTGGAAATTGGGTTAAATGCCACGTAATACAGCGTGCAAAAAACGTGGTGAAAATTGCTTTGTTACTTTGATTGACAGGTTTGACAGTGACAGTGTGTAGTGGCGGGGCTGTAGATATTCTGTTCGGATATGTTATTGAAATTTTGTTTATTGGTTTCATAGCATTTAATATATGAATTATCGAATTATTTTATTGCAATTGAAATTAAATTAAATTGAGGTTTTTACTATTTTATACTTATTTGATTCAATTTATCTAGTTTTTTTTTTATTATTGATGACGTACATGGATTTTATCGAATTGTAATTATTGATTGCTTATTAATGGCATTGAGTAGATATTCTGTTCGGAAATGGAATGGTATGGTAGTTTTGTTTAGTTGTTTTACATTAGTTGAGCAGTTTTTAAACTATGAAATTAAGTAATACATTTATTTATTTATTGTGTTCATCTCTTTTTATAAGTGCTAAGTTATTTATATTTATGACTAGTTGGTTTATTGTTGTAGTTTTATAATTTGTTTAATTGTTTCATGGTAGGTACAATTGATACTATGGTTATTTATAGTTTTCAAATTGTATTTCAGCAGTCTTTATTTAAATTGATTATTTTTTGCAAAGTATTAGTCCACTAATTAACTTTATTGGATATAATAATAATAAATTGTTTGTGTTATAATTATTTTTCTATTGTGAGTGGTAATCATTTGTTTATTTATTCATTATTCATTTTTTGGTGAATAAATGGATAAATTTAATTGTCAAGTTAATTTAATTATGTTTTAAATTATATTTTAATTAAGCTTTAGTGAGTAGTTATACTTAATTGATGTTGATTCATGTTAGGTACAATGGATACTATGGTAATTTATAGTTTTCAAATTGTATTTCAATAAATTTTATTTTGAGTTAATTATTTGTGCAGAGTATTAGTCCGCTAATTAATTTTATTGGATATAATAATAATAAATTGTTAGTGTCAAATTATATTTTAGTTATGCTTTAGTGAATTGTTGTTCTTTGCTAGTAATTTGGAATTTATGTTAATGTTTTGGGAAAGTCTAGATACTATAAGACACAATTGTAACTATTCTCAATAGTTCAAAATTGTTGATTAGATCTGAGGTATATATGTTAGTATTGTTCCATTAAGTTAATTTATTGGATTGAATATGATGTTAGGGCTGATTAATGGTTTTGTTTCTTACCATCCCTAGGTAGTGTTAATTAGTTAATGAATTAATTATTTATAAACTATTTTATTGTATTAATTTTGATTTGTGTTAATTTTATATTATGAATATGTAGTTGATTATGAAATTATTTTAAATGATAGGTTGTCACTTTAATGTTTATTTTGGGTTAAGATTAAGGCAATATTTGGGTAGGCATGTAATAAAATTTTTCTCTTCTTTTCCTTATTCCTATATTCCTGAATCTTCCTGAGAATGTTTGCAAATTTTAAGTTCATGATTTTGGAATTTATTATTGATTAATTAATTCAATAAGTTTTAAATTAATGTAAATATTTTTGAGATGAAATTAAGTTTGTTAAATAAAAGTAGGATTTAAATGATGTTGCAATATAAAAGCAACAGTTAAATAAAGTTAGTGCCATTTCGAGATGGCAAAAAAATAAAAAAAAAAAAAAAAAAAAAAAAAAACCTAACCTAACCTAACCTAACCTAACCTAACCTAACCTAACCTAACCTAACCTAACCTAACCTAACCATATAGAGGTTGAGACAATGGTACGGTACGCTGAAATACCTCACCCAGCACAAAAGGATGACCTGAAATTCACTTGCCTGGAGGACAAATCGCAAGTTGACCAGAACAGCGATAAAGCAGTACGCATATTCACCGATGGGAGCAAAATCGAGGGCAAGGTGGGGGCCGCATTATCTGTATGGGATGGTGAGGCCGAAACCAACACCCTCAAGCTTAAACTATCGGCGTACTGCTCAGTCTACCAGGCTGAATTGCTGGCCATCCATAGAGCAACTCAAATTATCCAGAAGAGCCCTGAAACTAGCTTTGGTATTTATAGCGACTCCATGTCATCGCTGGAGACTATAATAAACCCAAACTCGACACATCCACTAGTATTGCAAATACGAAACAATATAAGATATTGCAAACTCCAGAATAAGGAAATCTCCTTATTCTGGATTAAAGCACATGCCGGACTGCAAGGAAATGAGCGAGCCGATCAATTGGCCAAAGACGCAGCTCTGAAGTCAAAAAGAAAACCCGAATACGACCAGTGCCCGGTTTCATTCGTCAAACGACAAATTCGGTTGGATACACTTGACGAATGGAACCGGAGATACAAGGAAAGTGAGAGAGCCTCCACGACAAAACTCTTCTTCCCGGACTTAATAACAGCTTATAAAATCGTGAAACAGATACAGCCAAAGGGCATTCTTACACAGATAATGACGGGGCACGGTGGGTTCTCCGCATACTTGTACCGATTCAAGTGCAAGGAGGATCCATCATGCATTTGCGAGCCTGGGAAAGAAGAGACAATATCCCACCTAATATGCGAATGTCCTTCAAACTCTCGACAAAGATTCGAAATTGAACAAAAGCTAGATATCAAAATAAAAGAAAATTGTATACATGACATACTAGAAAATAAAAACATACGCGAGGACTTCTTAGAATATTGTATAGAGATTGCCAAAAAAGCAATCCTAAGAAATAAAACAGATATATAATTGTAAATAAAATGATTGTAAATATCGGAAAAAATAATTAAACACAAAAAAAAATAAATTAAATAAAATAAAAATTATAAAAACAAAATAAAAATACAAAATAAGTCTTTGAAACTAAAAAAAAAAAAAATAATAATATAAGATTATAAAATGCAAATGTGGTAGAAAGTAAGATGATTCTGTAAATATTCAATTAAACGCAACTTTAGTAAAAATATTCAGTAACACTGAAAAGTAAAATGCAAAAAAACAACATAACGTCAAAATGACATGTAAACAATTAAAAAAGAAACAGCAATAAAATAATAAAGAAAATAAAGTCTCTGACGAAAGTCAGTGGAATAAAAGAAACTACAAAAAAAAAAAAAAAAAAAAAAAAAAAAAAAAAAAAAAAACCTAACCTAACCTAACCTAACCTAACCTAACCTAACCTAACCTAACCTAACCTAACCTAACCTAACCTAACCTAACCTAACCTAACCTAACCTAACCTAACCTAACCTAACCTAACCTAACCTAACCTAACCTAACCTAACCTAACCTAACCTAACCTAACCTAACCTAACCTAACCTAACCTAACCTAACCTAACCTAACCTAACCTAACCTAACCTAACCTAACCTAACCTAACCTAACCTAACCTAACCTAACCTAACCTAACCTAACCTAACCTAACCTAACCTAACCTAACCTAACCTAACCTAACCTAACCTAACCTAACCTAACCTAACCTAACCTAACCTAACCTAACCTAACCTAACCTAACCTAACCTAACCTAACCTAACCTAACCTAACCTAACCTAACCTAACCTAACCTAACCTAACCTAACCTAACCTAACCTAACCTAACCTAACCTAACCTAACCTAACCTAACCTAACCTAACCTAACCTAACCTAACCTAACCTAACCTAACCTAACCTAACCTAACCTAACCTAACCTAACCTAACCTAACCTAACCTAACCTAACCTAACCTAACCTAACCTAACCTAACCTAACCTAACCTAACCTAACCTAACCTAACCTAACCTAACCTAACCTAACCTAACCTAACCTAACCTAACCTAACCTAACCTAACCTAACCTAACCTAACCTAACCTAACCTAACCTAACCTAACCTAACCTAACCTAACCTAACCTAACCTAACCTAACCTAACCTAACCTAACCTAACCTAACCTAACCTAACCTAACCTAACCTAACCTAACCTAACCTAACCTAACCTAACCTAACCTAACCTAACCTAACCTAACCTAACCTAACCTAACCTAACCTAACCTAACCTAACCTAACCTAACCTAACCTAACCTAACCTAACCTAACCTAACCTAACCTAACCTAACCTAACCTAACCTAACCTAACCTAACCTAACCTAACCTAACCTAACCTAACCTAACCTAACCTAACCTAACCTAACCTAACCTAACCTAACCTAACCTAACCTAACCTAACCTAACCTAACCTAACCTAACCTAACCTAACCTAACCTAACCTAACCTAACCTAACCTAACCTAACCTAACCTAACCTAACCTAACCTAACCTAACCTAACCTAACCTAACCTAACCTAACCTAACCTAACCTAACCTAACCTAACCTAACCTAACCTAACCTAACCTAACCTAACCTAACCTAACCTAACCTAACCTAACCTAACCTAACCTAACCTAACCTAACCTAACCTAACCTAACCTAACCTAACCTAACCTAACCTAACCTAACCTAACCTAACCTAACCTAACCTAACCTAACCTAACCTAACCTAACCTAACCTAACCTAACCTAACCTAACCTAACCTAACCTAACCTAACCTAACCTAACCTAACCTAACCTAACCTAACCTAACCTAACCTAACCTAACCTAACCTAACCTAACCTAACCTAACCTAACCTAACCTAACCTAACCTAACCTAACCTAACCTAACCTAACCTAACCTAACCTAACCTAACCTAACCTAACCTAACCTAACCTAACCTAACCTAACCTAACCTAACCTAACCTAACCTAACCTAACCTAACCTAACCTAACCTAACCTAACCTAACCTAACCTAACCTAACCTAACCTAACCTAACCTAACCTAACCTAACCTAACCTAACCTAACCTAACCTAACCTAACCTAACCTAACCTAACCTAACCTAACCTAACCTAACCTAACCTAACCTAACCTAACCTAACCTAACCTAACCTAACCTAACCTAACCTAACCTAACCTAACCTAACCTAACCTAACCTAACCTAACCTAACCTAACCTAACCTAACCTAACCTAACCTAACCTAACCTAACCTAACCTAACCTAACCTAACCTAACCTAACCTAACCTAACCTAACCTAACCTAACCTAACCTAACCTAACCTAACCTAACCTAACCTAACCTAACCTAACCTAACCTAACCTAACCTAACCTAACCTAACCTAACCTAACCTAACCTAACCTAACCTAACCTAACCTAACCTAACCTAACCTAACCTAACCTAACCTAACCTAACCTAACCTAACCTAACCTAACCTAACCTAACCTAACCTAACCTAACCTAACCTAACCTAACCTAACCTAACCTAACCTAACCTAACCTAACCTAACCTAACCTAACCTAACCTAACCTAACCTAACCTAACCTAACCTAACCTAACCTAACCTAACCTAACCTAACCTAACCTAACCTAACCTAACCTAACCTAACCTAACCTAACCTAACCTAACCTAACCTAACCTAACCTAACCTAACCTAACCTAACCTAACCTAACCTAACCTAACCTAACCTAACCTAACCTAACCTAACCTAACCTAACCTAACCTAACCTAACCTAACCTAACCTAACCTAACCTAACCTAACCTAACCTAACCTAACCTAACCTAACCTAACCTAACCTAACCTAACCTAACCTAACCTAACCTAACCTAACCTAACCTAACCTAACCTAACCTAACCTAACCTAACCTAACCTAACCTAACCTAACCTAACCTAACCTAACCTAACCTAACCTAACCTAACCTAACCTAACCTAACCTAACCTAACCTAACCTAACCTAACCTAACCTAACCTAACCTAACCTAACCTAACCTAACCTAACCTAACCTAACCTAACCTAACCTAACCTAACCTAACCTAACCTAACCTAACCTAACCTAACCTAACCTAACCTAACCTAACCTAACCTAACCTAACCTAACCTAACCTAACCTAACCTAACCTAACCTAACCTAACCTAACCTAACCTAACCTAACCTAACCTAACCTAACCTAACCTAACCTAACCTAACCTAACCTAACCTAACCTAACCTAACCTAACCTAACCTAACCTAACCTAACCTAACCTTTTTTTTTTTTTTTTTTTTTTTTTTTTTTTTTGCGTCGGGAAATGCCTTATGCATTCCTCCTCGCCGTGGGGCGGCGGGGGGGGATATGTGGGACTCGCACCCACTAAAACCCGACGGGGTTCCCTCTGATCGCCATTATGTCGGGGCTATGAGCACGCTAGTGGAGACATCCACGGCCCCGACGGCGTTGGCTCAAACTGAGCCCCTCCAGCTGGTGAGGCGATTGCCTCTCACCAAGTCTCCAAGGAGAGGCGCGCGGAACACCCACGCGCGCCGTCTCTCGAGGCCTTTCGTGGGCGACGACACTCCCCTGTGCCGCCGCCATGGCCAATTTACGGGGGTCGGAGGTCTTGGAGGAATCTCCTCCTCCGACGCCCCAATCTCCGGCTGCGAGTCGGATCGGTAGCAAGAGCTTCTCGTTCCCTCTCCGCCGCCTCCTTTTGCTGCATGACTTCCTGGCAAAAGTCAGCAACCGCCTTCCACGACTCCTCGCTGCCGACCATAGCATTAACTATTGCTGGCAGAGTGAGATCGTTGCCCACTATCATTATCAGCTCTTGCCGGGGGGAGGCCCATGCTGGGCATTCCTCCAGCGTATGTTGTGCTGAGTCTTCAGGGTTTTGGCAGTGATGGCACGTTGGAGTGGGTTCTCTGCCAATTCGGCACAGGTACTTTCCAAAACATCCGTGTCCTGAAAGTACCTGAGTGAGTCGGAACGACATCGAACCGTGTTCTCGTTCCAACCATTCCTTCATATGCGGTAGAACCGCCTCAATGGTTCTATGGCCAGCGTTGGGGTGTCTGAGCTTGATTTGCCACTCATCAACCAATGCATCGTTGATTTGATGTCTTCGCATTTCCACTTCTCTGAGAGCTGGACGTTGGTCCTGCTGTTCCTCTTCCTTGCGCCAGAAGTATACCGCCGCTAGTCCTCTTGCATCCAGACTCCACGGGAGTGATCCCGCCAGTACGCACGCAGCCTCAAAGGAGACGGTGCGGTATCCCCGAATTACCCTTAACGCCATCGCTTTCTGCGGATGTCGCAGATTAGCGATATTCCGACTGTTAAGGGCATCGGCCCACACCGGGGCTCCGTACAAGGCCATTGATCTGACCACTCCCATGTAGAGCTGTCGGCAGCTCGTCTTTGCTCCTCTTAAATTCGGCAGCAGCCTACCGAGGGCAGCAGCCGTTCCGATGAGCTTCGGTTGGAGTCTCGTGAAGTGGGAATTAAAGTCCCATCGGCTGTCGAGGACGAGTCCTAGGTACTTCATCGTCGACTCGACGCCGATGCGGACACCTCCAACTATTATGTGGGACCCTGCTGGTGGCTTGTTACGCGGACCATGGAAGCATAGTGCTTCGGACTTGTTTAGCGCCACTTCAAGGCCCAGTCTCCTAATTCGTCCAACTACTTGTGCCACTCCTGCTGTGGCAAGCAGCGACGCGTCCCTGTATGACTTCCCTTTTGCAGTGACTAGGGTGTCATCGGCGTAACAAGTGACATTAACACCCCACAGGTTAGCGCCACGCAACACCCAGTCATACCCGATGTTCCACAGGAGCGGCCCTAAGACCGAACCCTGTGGAACACCGCACCACATTCTATAACGAACCCATCCCTCCTTCGACTTAAACACAACGTGACGGTCATTGAGGTAGTCCTCAATTATACGACGTAGATAACGCGGCACGTTGTGATACCTCAGAGCCTCTCGAATGCAGCCCCAGGGTAGAGTATTGAAAGCATTAGCGATATCAAGTGATATCGCCAGGACAACCTCTCCCCCGGACACTGCTTCTTCCGCAATCCTCTTTATCCGTAGTATAGCGTCCACGGTGGACCTCCCCTTACGAAAACCATATTGGTTATCATTCAGGTTTGGCCCAATCCCATTTAAGTGCCCGATGAGGCGACCAGCTATAATCCGCTCAAAGAGCTTCGCCACCTCATCCAGCAGGACGATAGGGCGGTATGCTGACGGTGATTCCGCGGGGCGTCCGTCTTTCTTGAGTAGGACCAGACGGCCAGTTTTCCATTGCGTTGGAAAGCAGCCCCGAAAGAGACAAGCATCGTAGAGTCCTCGAAGTCGAGGTCCTAACTCTTTCAGGGCCACTACCCACGCTCGACCAGGGATGCCGTCAGGTCCTGGGGCCGTATTCTTGGCACTCATTCGCTGGACAGCCATTTTCAGTTCCACCTCGTTGATTTCGGGCGTTTCCGCCTCCGCATCCTCCTCACTGTTAGGCGGGGCCATTGCAGGAGGTGAGTGCTCTTCCCTGGTGGGAAACAGCGTGGACACCACTCTATTCAGAAGCTGAGGTTCCATTGACTGAGTCAGAGGTGGTGCCCACGGGCGGAGCTTCCCTCTGACCATTCTGTACGGTCGCCCCCACGGATCTCGATTTAGCAACTGCAGGAGATCATCCCAGGCTTCACACTTGGCTTGGACGATGGCAAGTTGGAGTGCCAGTTTGGCTTCCATATACGTATTGTACGCCTGAAGCTCCAGCACTCTGTCCCGCCGTCGCCTTCGCCTGAGTCTAGTATGCACCCTTCTTGCCGCGATACACTCAGTGCGCAACCGCTTCAGCTCTGCAGACCACCAGTAAACTTGATTTTTTGGAATCCTGGAGCCGACCCTAGGCATTGCTGCATCACAAATTTGTGTCAATGCTTGGCAAAACCAGTCCACCTCCTCCAGGATATTCATCTCATTCCTTTGAGAGGGCCCAGACACCCAAGCCTGCACTATCGCGGCCTCCTCGAGGGTGGCTCTATCCAATCGCTTGAGCGCCCACCGAGGACTATCCCTCTGTGCTTCGTCTCCGATTATATTGTTTGCAGCACCAGCTGAGGGTGTGACGTGGAAACGGATGTACCGGTGGTCTGATAGGGTCTCAGTCCCTTCTAAGACCTCCCACCCGTTTACACGCTGCGCCAGATTTGGACTTGCAAAGGAGACATCGATTACCGACTCTCCATTCCAACGAACACATGTGCTGACCGACCCTCTGTTGAGAATAGTCAGATCAGCGATCACAGCCCATTCCTCTAACAAAATCCCCCGGGGATTAGTGATAGGAGATCCCCACGCTGGCGATTTGGCGTTGAGGTCACCAAGTAGGAGTATTGGATGGGGGTGGCTTTGCCCAACAAGAGTCTCCACATCGTCAAGGTATCTCTCATATTCTGCAAATGTTTTGTTGGGCGAAAAATAGACGGCCACCACCATTATTCCGCTAATAAGAGCCGCGACACATCCGGCTCCTTTAATGGTTTTCTCAAACGCCACACCTTGCGAGACTATTGCCACAGTCCCGTCCCTAGAACCAATCCAGTTATCCCTGACAGGGATAACGTACGGTTCCGATACGGCTGCGATGTTTATCAACCACTCCGCCATGCTCTGGACCATGAGATCCTGAGCATAGGCGGAGTGGTTGACGTTCGCCTGAAGGATGCATAGGGCCATCTAATTGGTTTCCATATGAACCCTCGCATCCCCAGTTTTAGGCGTGGGGCAGCTAGCAGCTGGCGAATCCGTGGCTGGCGTAGATGCAGTCTTTTTTGCTCTTCGTTTCTTGGGCGGGGCACACGACTTACTGCCCAATCTATGCGCTGACGGCTTATTTGCCGCTGCACAGATTGAGCATTTGGGAGTGGCGGAGCATTCCATGGCCTTGTGGCCGGACTGACCACAACGGAAACACTCCTCACTTCTGTCCGTCTCAGCTGTGCATTGAGCCCTTACATGGCCAACCTCCAGGCATCGATAACACCTGTGAGGCCTGGGCTGCACCATCTCAACCCTTGCCGACACCCAGCCAATCAGAAGGCGACCCTCTTCGCCTACTTTTTTGGCTGCAGCAACAGGGCAGCTCACTAGCGCCACGCCGGTGCCCTGGTGGGTCCGCCTAATCGTTCCCACTTTGACTGCTTCTATCTGGCAGCCCCCCTTCTGCGCAGTGGCAGCAGCGATTTCATCTTGGAAAACCGAGTCGTCCAAACCTGAGACTCGGAATTCCGCGCACTTTGTCGGTCTTGACACCCGAGCGACCTCCTCTCCCAGGGCTTCCCTTAATTTCTGGGCTAAAGTGTCCGCTTTCTCAGAGCTGTCGGGTCCTTCCGCCACCTCCAATATACTGGCACCCGTCGCAGCCTTGCGGAAGCGGACGCCGGTGATACCACAGCTGCTAAGGTCCACATTCTCCCTAGCAACTGTGAGGACATTGGCATAAGTTGCCCCCCTCTCCTCGGCTCCCGGCTGCAAGGTGATGACCACTGCTGCCGTCCTGGGAGTCCGCAGCTTGACCTTGCCCTTTGCCTTCTTAGACGGCTTTGCACTATTTGCTGCTTTTGGGGCCGTCGAAGCTTGCTTTGCAGCCGCTTTCCTCTTGTTTTTTCCTTTGGTGACTGTTGTCCAGCCTTCTTCCTCTGGCTCTATCACTGAGGGACCCTTCTGCGTTTGCCTTTGTGGCGGCGTGGTCGCTTCTGGCACAGCATCAGGTTTCCGTTTACCCTTGCCTTTAGCCTTGGGGGGCTGAGTTGAGGGGTTAACAGCTTCCGGCGCAGGAGGTGGATCAGAAACCGCAGGCTTAGCGTTCTTACGCTGGTCCGCGGCCAATGGTGGCCTCACCCTTTTCTCTGGGAGAAGTCGCTCCTTCATTCCTTCGAACCGCGCATTCATCATACTACCCACTTGCAGCAGGATAGACCGCGTCAGCTCTTCTTGCTGTTGATAGCTATCCTTAAGGGTAGATGGTATCGGCAGATTTGTCGTCTTATCCGACCGATTTGTATTGATCGGAGGCATCTCGTGCATGTCCATCATTCGGGTTTTCAGCCCGTCCATCTCTTTTCTGAGGTCTGCCATCTCCGATCTTAGACGAGCATTATCTGCCCGTAACATTGCTGTCTCTTCATTTACAGATCTCTTGGAAAGCTCTTCGACAGCTGCTTTAATAGAAGCAGCCGATTCCTTTAATGCCTTCGAAAAGGTTCCTTTGAGGTTGCCAGATTTTGCGGCCACTGTCAGTATGACATTGGCCGCGTCTCCGACCTGTTTAACCAGGTCAGAGGCCAGCCCACTATCCCTCTCAGGCTCCGGTGGAGCAACCCTCCGGGTTGCCTTATGGGACTCGACCTGGGCGGCAACCTCTTCCTCCGCGCTACGCAGAAACTCCTCACGTCGGGAGGCCTTTAGCTCCGCCTGAGCCTTTGCCAAGCCGACGTATTTTCCCGTAGTCGGGGGACGACCTCTTCCCCGCTTGGCTGCTGCCTTGACCGGCAAAGCAACTGCCGTGGAAGCCTCATCGCTTGATTCCGTCTCCGAGAGACGAACCTCGCTTTTCCGCTTGCTGCAGGAAGCCCCATCATTCCAAAATTTGGAAGGGACCAATGTCCCGCTACAGCCGCTGATTCGCCCCTCAGCGTCCGACACAGTAATGAGCGAGACATCGCTCACTGAGCCTCCTCCAGAGACGACACTCAGTCGCCCACTCGCCGATTCGGCGATATCTTCCGCACTTTCATCACCATGATGGTGATCATCATTATTTTTATTATTATTGAGAAAATCCATATAGAATCCCACGAGTAGTAGGGTTGTGAAGTCACCCCGGCCAGAGCCCTTGTAGCCGGGGAAGCCTAAATCTCGCACAGGGAGTCGGCCGAAACCCTGGCCCAGGACGCAGTACGGCTAGTTTGACCGACTAGCCAGCCCGATACGCTGCGCCGCCGCTCGGTTCACGGGTAATTTTTTATAGAGGTTGTCTTCCTCGCGGCCCAGGCGACCAAGCCAAGGCCCTCGTTCCCGCTAGAACCCAGAAGCTCATCTTTGCGGGGCTACGAGTTTGAGTGGCTGGCCGCGGGAGTACTTAAACTCGACCGCGACCCGCCCGACGGTAGGGTTAGTACACGCCGGACACCAACTCCAAACGCGCCGTGAGGCGCATACCTCTAAAGGATACGTCCTCCTCCGAAAACGGACTCGGACATACCTCCACGCTAACTCCACCGCCCTTTGCTTTGCAGCAATGGGACGCGTGAAGCAGCACCGCTTACTCCTCCTCCTAAAAGGATTCGGAGCAGCACACCTCCACAACCGCTCCATCCACTGCGCCCTCTGCTAGACCAGAGGGACGCGCGGAGAAGCCCTCCTCTATCTCCGTCCTCCTCCGATATGGATTCGGACACTCTACCTCCTGCGTCATAAGACGCAACGTCTCAGCTAACTCCACCGCCCTTCGCTTTGCAGCAAAGGGACGCGTGAAGCAGCACCGCTTACTCCTCCTCCTAAAAGGACTCGGAGCAGCACACCGACCTCGGACTCCTATTCGCTTCACCGTGTGATCAGCATGATCAGCCACCGGTTACTGAGCCCCCCCATCGCGTCAAGATTGGAGTCCATCGGGGGGGAACCTAACCTAACCTAACCTAACCTAACCTAACCTAACCTAACCTAACCCAAGTACCAAACCTGCCTTAAATTTACCAACACGTCGCTCCGCAATAAAAATTAATTAAAAATAATTTATTTAAGAATTAATAAGCGCAAGTGTTGTGAAGTGTTTCAACATAGTCCGACTCACAAGGATTATCGTTTTCAAGAACATCGGCGAACGAACTCCAGAGTTACGGACCCCTAATCTTCCCCATCGAATAACTCGGCAGCGGTAAGCACCAGCTTTTACCACCTTGAACCTACGCGTAGCCCTCTACAAGACCTACGTCGTGACATAAGATCCAGCCGGATCCGTCAACAGGAACGGGAGTTATTAGCTACTGAAGTCCCCATACAAACCGCGTGTTGACCTAGAAAGTAGGTTACACGTGCCGGACAAGAGCGAGCGAATTGTGACGTAGCGTGACGTACATCGTCGAACCTGCGCACCTTGCCGCGGCTCAAGACACTTCTACCGGCCTGAGGACTTCGCCGAGCTGAGGAAGACCACCATCTTCGGAGACAAAAGGTACCCCTAGGGATCTCCTGAACCCCTTGTCCTAGAACCCTCGAGTTTGGACTCGTTTGTTTGGGGACTTGAGGCAGATCCTCACGACCCACCCCTCCCCCCCCCTAACCCCCCCTCAATTTTTTTTCCGCCCCCCCCCACCCCCCCTCTTTTTTCTTTCCCGCCTTAGTCCCCCCCCCCCCTTCGCGTACCCCCCTCCCCCTACCCCTCAGCCTATTTTCCATCCTCACTCAAAGTCTCCTTACGAGACCTCCCCCCCCCCCACTTCCCCTCTGGAAGTTCCTCACCCCCCCTCTTCATATCTCCTGATCCAGTGGACCTAGACCCCTTGTGTTTGGGGTCATTGTAATCGGGAGAAGGAGAGGAACATTTTGGCTCCTACAGAATTTCGATTCCCCCCCTTCCACCGACCCCCACCCCCCCTTTCCCCTCGCTAACTTTCCATCCCCACTCAAAGTCTCCTTACGAGACCTCCCCCCCCCCCCCCACTTCCCCTCTGGAAGTTCCTCAACCCCCCTCTTCATATCTCCTGATCCAGTGGACCTAGACCCCTTGTGTTTGGGGTCATTGTAATCGGGAGAAGGAGAGGAACATTTTGGCTCCAACAGAATTTTGATTCCCCCCCTTCCACCGACCCCCACCCCCCTTCCCCCTCGCTAACTTTCCATCCCCACTCAAAGTCTCCTTACGAGACCTCCCCCCCCCACTTCCCCTCTGGAAGTTCCTCACCCCCCCTCTTCATATCTCCTGATCCAGTGGACCTAGACCCCTTGTGTTTGGGGTCATAGTAATCGGGAGAAGGAGAGGAACACTTTGGCCCCAGCAGATTTTTGATTCCCCCCCCTTGACCCCCCCCTCCACCCCCTTCAACCCTAAGTGAAGCTCCAATACCAGACGCTTCACCAGAACTCCCTTCCCTACTCCCCCCCTAGAGGTACCTCACCCCCCCTCGACGTATCTCCGGAACGAGACAACATAGACCCCCTGTGTTTGGGGTCGTTGAAATCAGGAGATCGAGAGGAACAACTTGGATCCAGAACAAAACCACTTTGGACACTCACATAAACCTTGACGAAGAGAAACAACATCAAGCGACCGTACCCAAGGTAACAGCAAGAGTACTCACTTTCCATCACAGCACAGCACCCCGTCGCAGCACAGCGAACGCCATCTACGGGAGGAACTAATTTAATTGTTACAAGATATTTACAGCTAGATTTAGTTTTCAGTAGAATAAGTTAGAAATATTTTAGTATTTAATTTTTGTATATCGTGTTTTGCATGCTATTTTAAACTTTCAACAAAAAAAAAAAAACTCTGATCCAACAACTCAAAATGTCGACCACGTCCACCAAAGTCGCGAAGAAGGTGACCGCTGAGACTGCTCTACCAATAGAGAAGCCGAAGGTAGCTCGCTCTACAACATCGCAGCGGGCGCCGCGGTCTCTACGGGAGAAAGTTTTGGTGAAAGCCGTAACGCGAAAGGCCGATCCGGAAGAGGCGGTGGAGATTGACTCGGATGAGGACTCGTCGGCAACGACCGACGACTCTTCCAAAAGAGCCACCTCCGAGCCCGCACTACCAACTGTGAAGGCAACGCGATCGAAGGCGCCGCAAGTCACTGCGTCAGCGGAGGATAGGGTCGCAGCCTGGGCGCAGGCTGAATTACCACCTCGACCCATTGACTCTGACGACGAGTCGGCGGTGTCCTTCCCGGAATCGTCGGCATCAGAACTCCGACAGGTAGGCAGGCCGAGCTTCATCCTCACCTCCTCCAAACGAAGAGCCGGAGTGGAGATGGACTGCGCAAACAAGCTGGCAAACGAGATGCTCCAGAGCGGGAAGGAGGCTCTCGAGCAGGCGGGCAACATGAAGAAGGAATGTAAGGTCATCGTTCTGGACAGCCTTCAGACGATGTACGAGACGGTGTTGGCGATATCCGACTCCAGGTCGAGGCACAAGTTCAACCTGGAGAAAGAAAGAGCAAGGCACGCTCAAGAGCTCGTAAGGGTAGAGCGTGCCCACAACAAACAGCTCGCGGATATGAAGAAAGATCTGGCCACAAGGGTTGAAAAATCAAGTCTCGACGTCGGAAAAATCCTGAAGGAGTCCAAAGCAATCCGAGACTGGCTCAGCTACGAGACGACGAAGCCCCACTCTCAAATTGCGGAGATCAGTCAGGCGATCGCCAGACTGGAGCAGACGACGAAGGAGTTGACCGAGAGCGTGAACCTAGCGACCGGCCACAAAACCAATGAGGCCGAGAAAGTCCTTCTGGTGGAGCACCAGAAGTTGCATCAGAGCGTGGATAACATCTCACGCCAGCTAGACGCGCTCAGAAGGGATACGACGGAGTCGTCTACGAGCTCAACCGCCGCGCAAAAAACCAGCGCTCGAGCAGTGGAGCTGTTGGAGTCTCGTCCGACAGTCTCACCCGCCGTCGAGAGCCAAAATGACCGCATGGAGCAGGAAGTCGCGGGCATCAAGCAACACATAAAGGAGCTGAGGGACGAAATCCTCCAGAAAGTCACCACCCCCCCACCAGTCACCCCCACCGCAACTGAGTCAACGGAGCTGGCCGAACACCTCCAGCCAATCACCGAAAGACTGGAAGCGGTATCGTCGGAGCTAAGGACGATGCGAGAGCTGAGGCAGCGGACACCACCTCCACAACGCAGCCTCGAAGCAGAACTCGCGCAGCTCGACGAGGCAAAGGGGAGACCCAAAACCAGCAAACAGCCCTCGTACGCCCAAATCGCAGCGGCAACCCCGAAACCACGGCCAAACCACACCCTGATTGTCTCGGCCACAGACCCCAAAAAGACCGGGGAAAATATAATCGAGACAATCAGGCTGGCCTTGGACAGCGGAAAGACAGAGGCCAGAGTGGACAGGGTCCGGAAAGCAAAGAACCAGAAGGTGGTTCTGAGTTGCAGCACAAAGGAGGACCTAGCGCTGCTACAAAATCAAGTAGGCGCGAACAAGGGCCTGAAGGTCGAGGTTGCCAAAACTGCGAACCCTCTAATAAAAATTAAAGACGTCCTCGCATACCATAAAGATGAGGAGATCGTCAATCAAATCAGGGCCAAAAACAAAGAAATCTTTGTGGGCCTAGACAAGAAGGACGATCAACTCCGTGTCAGGTACAGGAAAAGAGCGAGGAACCCGCTAGAGTGTCACCCGGTGCTGGAAGTCTCTCCAGCACTCTACAACAAGTTTCTCGAGGCGGGAGTGGTCTACATCGGCCTCCAGCGGAGACCAGTGGAGGACCAATCCCCCTTGGTACAATGCGCCAGGTGCTTGGGATATGGGCACACAAAAACGGTCTGTCGGGAGCCAGCGGACCTCTGCAGCTACTGTGGAGGGTCGCACTCCTGGGAGAAGTGCAACAGCAGGCAAGAGGGCAAAGCCCCGAGCTGCAAAAACTGCACCAGAGCCCAAAACACAGCAACATCCCAGGCACATGCCGCCTACAGTGCAGACTGCCCAGAGCGCCAAAAGTGGGACGCCATAGCGCGTTCCCGCGTTAGTTACTGCTAAGGGCACCCCAAGCACTCAAAACACATCCCCTCAAAGAAGCGCCGGAGGCAGGTTGCAGATCATCCAGGCAAACCTGCAGCGCTCCAAGTTGGCAACCATCGAACTCATCCAAGTTGCAAAGACTAAGGGTATCGCAATAGCACTCGTACAAGAACCCTACGTAGGACGTAGCGGATGTATGGGTCACTACCCCGGCACGCAAATCATCCAGTGCACCCTCAACCGTGTGAATCCAGTCAAAGCGGCAATCATCGTACTCGGTGACCAGCTGCAGGTCATCCAGGACCCGCAGCTGGTAACCGAGACGGAGGCAGCCGTAGTCCTGGTAGCGGGTAGTCTAAAAATTGGAGTGATATCGGTATACTTTGACGGGGAAGAAGACATTGAGCCATATCTGGGGAGAACCCAATCAGTATGTCAAAAAATGCCTACCAACAACATCATTGTAGGCGGAGACGTTAACGCGTGGAGTCACTGGTGGGGCAGCAGCTCGGAGGACGATCGGGGAGTTGCGTACAACGCCTTTCTAGACCAACTGGGATTCCACGTATTAAATGTCGGAGACACCCCCACATTCGAAGTCTATAGGCAGGGAAGGCTCTGCACGAGCATAGTCGACGTCACTGCATGCAGTCAAACTCTCCTGGGGAAGATAGAGAACTGGAAGGTGGACCGAAGTCTAATAACATCAGACCACAACGCCATTACATTCGCCCTACAACTCGACAGAAAGCTGGAGTCGTTGGAACCCATCACCACCCGGAAGTACAACACTAAAAAGGCTAAATGGGAAGAATTCGGTACACAGTTCCTTCACTACCTGGCAGAGAAAAACGTAACACTCGAGGCCATCGAACGAATAAGCTCTCCCAACGGACTCGACGCAATGGTGGAAGCCTACACGAGTGCCATCCAGGAAGCAGGCGACAAAGCCATTCCGAAGATAGGTATTCGAAAGGTAGATGCTAAACCGCCATGGTGGTCGCAGTCCTTGGAAGAGCTTAAAAAAGAAGTCTTGCGCAAAAAACGTAGAATAAGGAACGCAGCCCCGCACAGAAGGCAGGCGGTCATTGAAGACTACGTGGCGGCAAAAGACTCCTACAAAATCAAAGCGAGCGAAGCCCAAACTGAGAGCTGGAAGGAGTTTTGCTCCAAACAAGAACGAGAGAGCATGTGGGATGGAATATATAGAGTAATAAGGAGAACAGCAAAGAGGCAAGAAGATCAGCTTCTTCGGAATGCGCAAGGAGAAACGCTGAGCCCAGAAAGCTCAGCCGAACTCCTGGCTAGCACATTCTACCCTGACGACTCTATACTCACCGATACCACATACCACACAGAACTACGGGAACAGACGAGCAAGGTACCTGAGGAAATAGAAAACCTATCGGAGGACGATCCCCCGTTCACGGAAGCCGAATTGGAAATGGTGCTAAAAGCACTCAACCCCAAGAAAGCTCCGGGACCGGACGGACTTACGGCCGATATATGCACTGTGGCTATCAGAAGCGAAACCAAGGTTATTATGGCAATCGCAAACAAGTGTTTGCAGCTGTCATACTTTCCGAAGACGTGGAAGATAGCACATGTCATTATCCTCAGGAAACCGGGTAAAGATGACTACACCCAACCCAAATCCTACAGACCAATAGGACTCTTGTCTGTTCTCGGGAAGATCATCGAGAAACTCATGGTTTGCAGACTTCAGTGGCACATCCAACCCACTCTCAGCAAAAGGCAATACGGCTTCACAGCACAGCGTAGCACCGAGGACGCCCTCTATGACCTCGTCAAGCACGTGAGATCAAATCTGGAAGAGAAAAAGATAGTGTTGATGATCTCGCTGGACATAGAGGGAGCCTTCGACAACGCATGGTGGCCCGCGCTCAAGCACCAACTCGCGGCGAGGAAGTGTCCCAAGAACCTTTACGCGATGGTATGCTCATACCTCCAGGACCGCAAGATCATGGTCAACTACGCCAGGGCAACAAGTCAAAGGGAAACCACGAAAGGTTGCGTCCAAGGTTCAATCGGAGGACCGACCTTTTGGAACACCATCCTAGACCCGTTGTTGCACAAACTGGAAGAAGAGGGAGCATACTGTCAAGCGTTCGCAGATGACGTGGTTCTGGTGTTCACTGGGCACACCATCGGCTGGATAGAGGAAGTGGCCAACTCAACCCTGGAGTCAGTGGTGGAATGGGGAGTACAAAATAAGCTCAACTTCGCAGCACACAAGACCAGTGCAATGTTGCTAACCAAGAAGCTTAAGTACGAACCTCCACAACTCTTCATGTCGGGGAGTAGGCTAAGTCTCGTCACCGAGATAAAGCTCCTAGGCCTGATCATAGACCGGAATCTCACCTTCAAAACGCATGTGACCGCAAATTGCAAGAAAGCTGCGGACATCTACAAACAGCTAGCATGCGCAGCGAAGGTGACGTGGGGTCTAAACAGTGAAATAACTCGTACCATATACGTCGCAGTCATCGAGCCGATCGTGATGTACGCTGCCAGCGTCTGGTCCCCAGCGACCGAGTTCCAAATGATCAGAGATCGACTGGACTCGCTCCAACGAGGCTTCGCGCAAAAGATCTGCAAGGCGTACCGCACTGTTTCACTCACGTCGGCGTTGATCCTATCGGGCCTTCTGCCACTGGACCTCAGAATAAAAGAAGCAGCCAGTCTGTACTCTGCGAAGAAAGGCATCACGGCAGACTACATACCACCTGGAAGGCGATTGGAGCAGAAGCTGAGCGCAGCGAACCAGCCGCACCCTTCCCAACTCATAACAACAGAGTATGAGCTCCTAGAGAACATGGACCCTGAAACTCTAAACACCCACAAGATTGCTGGACCACAAGTCTACACCGATGGCAGCAAAATGGAGGGCAAGGTAGGAGCAGCCCTCACGTGGTGGGAAGAGGGACAGGAACTCAGTTACTCTACCTTCAGCCTCGACCCAACCTGCACTGTATTCCAGTCGGAACTTTATGCGCTGCATCGGGCGGTCGACCTGGCGAAAAACAGCGGCAAAGAGCTGGTCAATATCCTTAGTGATTCACGATCATCGCTCGAGCTGCTGGGAAACCCCAGGACCGACCACCCTTTGACAGGAAAGATCAAAGAAAGCATAAAGAAGATCAGAGCGGAGGGGAGAGAGGTCAGACTGTTCTGGCTCAGAGCGCACGTGGGCACTGCCGGCAACGAGAGAGCAGACGAGCTGGCAAAGCAAGCATCAGAGCAAGAGAAACCCCAGCCAGACTACGGAGAAGTCCCAGTGTCCTATGTAAAGAGGAAAATCAGAGAGGAAACAGTCCAGAAGTGGCAAAGCCGGTACATTTCCTCCAGCACAGGGTCGGTCACGAAAATCTTCTTCCCAGATGCGGCGAATGCGTACCGCACAGTGAGGAAGACTAGACTGACGGCCCGTCACGTGCAAGCTTTCACAGGACACGGCGGCATGGCGGAGTACTTGCACCGGTTTAGGTTAAAAGCCAGCCCCGGATGCGAGTGCGACCCCGACACCAGTGAGTCAACATGGCACATAATACTAGATTGTCCCCGATTCGCGGCGGCCCGATTGGAACTGGAATTTCAGCTTAACACCAAGCTGGAACAATCCAAACTAAATAGGGTAATCGCGGATGAAAATGAGAGACCTCATTTTCTTGAATTCGTGGACAACTGTATCCGCATAGCGGCCAAAAGAAACTCAACACTTCAGCAGATCGAACCAACTCAAACACCCGCACCCCCAACACAAACCCAAACTGGTACACTCGGAGACCCCATACTGATGCAGTTCCACCTGCTCGGAAATGGGGAAGCAGGAACACCCGGTTTGCGGATCAAAGGCGTTGCAACCTTCATGGACGATCCCTCAGAGAGGCTTGGCATCTGCTTCTGCAACGTCGAACGCCGCAACACCGTCACCATTTCTCCGGGCCTCGCCCTCCTCCTCAAGGGAAGCAACTTCAGAGCTACAATGCGGCAAAAAGTTTTTGCTGAATTAGCCGAAGTCACAGTAGCAGACCATCGCTGCCGAATAGTGCGAATCAAGAACAAAGTCATAGCACTATTCGTAATGAGCGGCGAAGCAACGGAATTCGCTCAAGCATGCTCGCTGCTTTCAACTTTTGGAGGAGAGTACGCAGGTCCAAGCAAGAAAATAAGTGTGGACGCTATGGTGGTGGCCTACGAAAAGGCCGAAGCTAAAGATTACGTAGGAGTTGTGAAAGCCTCACAAAACCACGAGGTGATAGTCTACGAGGACAGAGGTCAAAATCTCAGTCACCTGAGACCTTACCGACCGGATCTCGAGGCTACAACACAACCAATCGATAGCTGGGGCCACCCCGTAGCAAACCTGGAATTAAGCGGATCCGAGCGGTACCAAAGGAAAACGGCGGAAAAGGCTGAGGAGCTGAGGAAGGAGAAGAAAAAGAAAGAACCGAGTGAAGTGGTCAAGACAGTAGCCAATGCAATATCCGGCATGCTGCAGAGCATTGTGTCTAGACCACAGAAAGGTAAAACCGGGACTCGGAACACCACAATGGCAAAAAAACCACCCGCCCCAACTGAAGACCCTAGAAGCCACAAAGTTAAAACCATGGCAGAGAAGGGACTGGTGGAGGCGCCAAAACTGACGGACCCAGAAACGTTGGCGGACCACTTGTCGAACGCATTCCTCGAGTACATGGCAGTCTTGAAAGCCACACTTGCTGTAAAGGAAGAAACCTGCAAGACCATCATGCAGAACTACAGCAAGGGCAAGGAAAGACAGCTGGAGATGGAACTCGAGGAGTCGGACGCCGCAGTGTACAACAACGACACTGGCCAGGTTATACGAGGGATCATGACGGGGGAGTACATGGCAGCATACAGTCGCGCGAGCGGCTTTGTGCCAGTCAACGAAGAGAAGACCAGCACTGCCGAAAGGCCAGTCTTCGACACCCCCCCAAATGACCCCATCGTTGTTGTCGCCAAGTGCACGAAGGTGATGCTGGAAGAAAGGATCCTAGACAAGGCCAAAAGCCTTTCTGGGAGAATTGGTACCAGCAAAACCTCCAAGCAAAACGTGACACCAAAAATAACCTGGATCAACGGAGTCCCAGGCTGCGGTAAGACAACGTGGGTCATCAACAACATCAAACCCGAGGAGGATGTCGTAACAACAGCAACAAGGGAGGCACTACGTGACATGAGGGAAAAGCTGACGCCCAAAATGGGCGCCGCCGTCACCTCTAGAGTGCGTACGATGGCCTCACTGTTGGTAAACGGTCAAACTGGAGATGGAGTTTGCAGGCGCGTCATCATCGATGAAGCCCTCATGAGTCACTTTGGAGCGGTAGTAATGGCAGCCGGATTAACTGGAGCCACAGAAGTGCTGCTCCTCGGTGACTACAACCAACTCCCATACATCGACCGCGACAACCTCTTCGAGATGAAATACACCCGGCCAAACCTAGCAACCAGGATCACACAGGAGCTGCTATGCACCCGAAGGAACCCACTGGACGTAGCGTATGCCCTAAATGAGATCTACAGTGGCATCTTCGCGTCTGTTCCTCGGGTACGATCCCTGAGCATGGAAACCTACATCGAGTCGAAAGTCCCAAACCTACCGGACACGCTATACCTAGTCCACACCCAGGTCGAGAAGAACCTACTGATCGACCAGGGTTACGGGAAAGCGGAAGGCTCGATGGTCCATACCATCCACGAGGCTCAGGGACTCACGTTCAAGAGTGTTATCATCGTCAAAACCACCCAGACGAAAACACTCCTGCATAGTAGCGTCTCCCACGCCGTCGTAGCGATCACAAGGCACACGGGCACCTGCGTCTATTACACAACATCTCGAGAAGATGACGCAACTGCTCGTTTCATCCAAAAGGCCTTGTCTGCATCGACAAGTGTGATTCTGGACTACAACATCAAAATGGCGATCCGAAGCCGAAACATGGAGGTCGTGGACGTTCTGCTGGGCGTTGGAGATAGCGGATTACCTGGCAAATATTAGACCGGGGATAGTGCAGTCACCAGCGTCTACTAACTCTCGCGACCAACATTGAAACATTAGTTTAAGTAAATTTTTAAAGTAATTTTTCTCAAATGCATGCAAAACATAGTAAATTTAAGTAAATTTTATTTAGTAAAACCATAAAGTAAGCTTCACTAGTATTGTATTAAGTAAAAATAGTAATTAAAAAAAAAAAAAAAAAAAAAAAAATAATAATAATAATAATAAAAAAAAAAAAACGAAGGAAAATATACAATAATAAGAAAATATATAAATATAAAAAAAAAAAAAAAAAAAAAAAAAATATAGATGTAAAAGAATAACAAAAAAAAAAAACAATAACAATAGAACTAAGTTTAATTAAGCGTTACCAAGTAGTAATAAATAAATTAACAAATGTAGTTGTAATAATCATGTAAAAACCTTAAATAAATTATGTAACAGTAACAAATTATAAAAATGTAAAATAAGTAAATTGTAACAAAATGAGTACTCCATAAAGGAGCTTTAGACGTAAAATAAAGAATAAGCACTTAAATAAGAAATAAGCAAAAAAAGGGTACGGACGAATTAGTCTGTAGCAAATTGTTTTATTAAAAAAAAAAAAAAAAAAAAAAAACCTAACCTAACCTAACCTAACCTAACCTAACCTAACCTAACCTAACCTAACCTAACCTAACCTAACCTAACCTAACCTAACCTAACCTAACCTAACCTAACCTAACCTAACCTAACCTAACCTAACCTAACCTAACCTAACCTAACCTAACCTAACCTAACCTAACCTAACCTAACCAAACCTAACCTAACCAACATGATAAATTTAAAGATCGTACAGTATAATCTGGGTAGAGGTCGGGCCGCGACGAATGAGTGTCTTCGGGAGGCTACATCTAGGGGCGTTCACGTTCTCTTGTTGCAGGAACCGTACGTAGGGGCGAAAGCCTACATGTCTGTACCTAGAGGTTGTAGAGTGGTGCAGAGCGCGACCGCGACAATTGACAGGCCGGTTCGATCTGCAATCGTTATCGTAGACCCTAGCATTAAGTACGTTGAGAATGGAAACCTCATAGGGGCGGATGCAGTAGGAGTCATTTTAAAAATAGATAATTTGGAAATAGGTGTTATAAATGTATATATGGATAAGGAGAGTTCAATTGGAAATGATTTGTATAATGTTAAAAAACTTGTGAATGAAATGGGAAAGGACCGAATGCTGCTGGCGGGCGACATGAACGCGTCCAGTCTCTGGTGGGGGAGTGAGGCGGAGGACTCGCGCGGAGCCGCACTGGCCGACCTGCTGGCCGAGCTCGGCCTGGAGGTGCTGAACACCGGCCGCGAGCCCACCTTCTGGGTGTACCGGCGCGGCCAGCTCGCCGCCAGCCTCATCGACGTCACCGCCGTCTCCGCCGCGCTGTTGCCGCACGCGCGCGACTGGCGGGTGGATGACAGCTTCGGCACTCTCTCTGACCATCGTCCGATCTCCTTCACCCTGCGGATGGAAACAACGCCGACATTAGAAGAGGAGGAAGCCTGGCGCGGAACGCGCATTTATAACACGGAAAAGGCGGACTGGACGGTGTTTACGATGGAGTTTGAGAGGGCGCTGAGCGAGGCGGACCTGGAGACCCGCGTCGCCGACCCCGGGGACGCGGAGGGACTGAACCGCGCCATCGAGCTGTACACCGATTGCATCGTCGCGGCATGCGAGAGAGCGATCCCACGCCTTCCAGCGCGAAGGATCGACAAAGCGTGCAAGTGGTGGACCGCGGAGCTCGTCCAGCTGAGAGCGGACATGGTGCGGCGCCGGAGGAGAATCGGGAAGGCGAACCCGCACCGACGACAGATGGTCGTCGACGAGTACCTCGAGGCGAGGAGGCAGTATCGAGACGCGATCGAGGCCGCCGCCACCGCCAGCTGGAAGGAGTTCTGCACCGGCGAGAAGCATGAGACGGTGTGGCAGCGCTCCTACCGCATTATGAAGGCGTGCACCCCTCGCACCGCGGACTGCGCGCTCGCGGCGCCGGGCGGCGGCGTGCTGGATGCGCGCGCCTCGGCCGCGCTACTGGCGGACACTTTCTACCCGTGCGACTCACCGGCTACTGACACTGTGGAGCAGGCGCGGGCGCGCGCCCGTGCCACTGCCATTGCTGATGCACTGTCTGCCGTTGCGCCGGCCGCCACCGCGCCGCCTACCACTGCGCCGCCCGCCACCGCGCCACTTACCACTGCGCCGCCTGTCACCGCGCCGCTTACCACTGCGCTGCCTGCCGCCACGCTGCCCACCACTGCGCCGCCCGCCACCGCGTCACTTACCTCTGCGCCGCTTACCACTGCGCTGCCCGCTGCTGCGCCGCCCGCCACCGCGCCGCCCGCCACTGCGCCGGCCGCTGCGTCACTTACCTCTGTGCCGCTTACCACTGCGCCGCCCGCTGCTGCGCCGTCCGTCACCGCGCCGCCCGCCGCCGCTGTCACCGTGACGCCTTTCACCGCCGCCGAGCTGGAGACAGTGCTGCGCGGTATGAACCCCAACAAGGCGCCCGGCGGGGATGGGCTCACTCTCACCATCTGTCTGCGAGCGCTCGCCTGTAACAAAGGATTGGCGTTACAAATGTTCTCGCAGTGCCTTAGGTGGGGTTGTTTTCCGCGGGTATGGAAGATTGCGACAATTAAAGTTATTCCGAAACCATCGAAGGGTGACTACTCTGTCCCGAAGTCGTACCGGCCGATTGGGCTGCTGCCGGTTTTGGGCAAGATCTTGGAGAAGCTGTTTGTGAATCGTCTGCAGTGGCAGCTCGGGAGTGGTGGCCATTTGAGCCCGCTTCAGTACGGCTTCACACCAAGGCGGAGCACTGAGGATGCCCTCTTTGACGCCTTGACCATTGTTCGAAGAGGTCTAGAGGAGAAGAAGATTGTGGTTATGGTGTCACTCGATATACAGGGGGCATTTGACAGTGCATGGTGGCCGGCTATAATTAATGAGCTGGAACACAGAGAGGTAGATCGTGACATTTCCCGGCTCATAGTTAATTATTTATCAGAGCGCAAAATCAGACTCAAATATGCTGGGGAAGTTGTTGAAAGAGATACCAACAAGGGTTGCATCCAGGGCTCAACATGCGGACCTATACTTTGGAATTTACAGCTTACCCCTTTACTGGAACCAAGTCAGTATGGAGAGGTCAGGGTGCAAGCCTTCGCTGATGACATTTTGATGATAGCGGTGGCATCTGATGGAAGTGAACTGCAAAGTGTCATGAATCGAGCCTTGGCAATTGTAGTTGAGTGGGGTGAAAGGCTGAAGCTCAGGTTTTCTCCGGAGAAGACGCAGGCTCTTCTTTTAACGAAAAGGCTCCGATTTAGTGCACCAAGGCTGGAGATGGCAGGTACCGAGATAGTGTATGGGAGTAGTCTCAAAATACTGGGGTTGATTGTTGACCCGCTACTTAACTTCAGGCTGCATCTTGACTATGTCACTAAAAAAGCAATCGCGTTCTATAAGGTGGTGTCAAGAGCAGCGCGCGCACAATGGGGTCTCAACTCTAGTATTTTGAGGCTAATCTACATAGCTGTGGTGGAGCCAACAGTCATGTACGCGGGGAGCTGCTGGGCCGAGATATCCAGGAAAGTGTATGCCGAGAAGGCCCTTAACAGCTTGACACGATCCTTTGCTTTAAAGATTAGCAAAGCGCATCGTACGGTATCGTTTGTGTCGAGTGTCTTGTTGGCTAGGATATTGCCACTTTCAATGAGGGTACGGGAGCATGCTTTAATTTATGCAGTAAAAAGAGGAGAACCGATGGCTTCGTTACCTGGGAGATGTCTGGAGCAGAGGAGAAATCCCTTTTCATTGCCTCATCCAGCGGAAAGGAGGCATTTGGACTTCGGATGCATCAGCTGCCGGGAAGATGTTGAGGACCTTTCGGAGAATACCATGGTGCTTTATACAGATGGCAGCAAACTGGAGGGGAGGGTCGGAGCGGCGGTGACTTGTTGGGCTGCGGGGGCGGAGGTTCAGCGGACTAGCTTCCGCCTCGAGAATTATTGCAGCGTTTTTCAGGCGGAGCTGTCTGCGATACACCGGGCCCTGGAAATTGTGGATAATAGGCGTGAATCGGCGTACTGTATAGCCAGTGATTCCAGATCAAGTTTGGAGAGCATAAGGGATCCTAACACAGTTAATCCGATAGCGGTGCAAGTGAGGGAAGCGATCGCACAGTTGGGCCTCAAAGGCAAACAAATATCACTCTACTGGGTCAAGGCTCACTGTGGGATTGTTGGCAATGAGCGGGCTGACGAACTGGCAAAATATGCCGCGGTAAATAATAGGCAGTTACCTTATTATGACAGGTTCCCCTTGTCTTTCGCCAAGCACTCTGCCAGAGCTGACACGTTGTTGGAGTGGCAACGTGTGTACGAGTCGGCCGCGGCGGGAGGAACTACGCGGCTGTTCTTCAAGGATGTTGCGGCAGCATTCGGCGTCCTTAGAAAGATTAAATTAGACAATTATTTTGCGCAGATCTTTACTGGTCATGGGGGTTTCCGTCATTACCTACACAGGTTCAATCTGGTCGAGTCTTCATTGTGCTTTTGTGATCATGTGTCTCAGACAGTTCAGCATTTATTAGTCGACTGTCCGATGTTTGGTGCACGGAGGTACGACTGTGAAAGTGCAATGGGGACTCGCATCACTGTTGATAGTTTGCCTTATTTATTGGAGGATAGCGATTGTAGATCGAAGCTTCTCGTTTTTGCGAAGGGCGTACTTCGTGGAGTGGGACGGCTGAACGGCTCCTTCGTGGAGCCTGACTGAATAAAGATAATTATTTCCTGAAGGGCACCAATTTACAGAATTTTTTGTTTGTTGTTAGTTTTGTTTACATGTTTACTGTTGTGTTATCAGTGTCATTTTGGTGTTGTCAGATGAATTTGACAGTGACATAGTAATAGTGTAGGACAGTTTTTGAAAGGTTTGGGATGGTGGGGTTTTGTTTTAATTGAATAATTCTATTATAGATAATTATTGTTGTAATTAATTTATATTATTGATTTTATTATTGGTTAATTGAGTAATTTGGTTTTTGTTTTGTTTTGTTTTTAGTAAATTATTAATTTATTGTTACCAAATAAAGTACATAGATTAGTTATTTCTGGCAGATGGTGACAGTGACAGACAGGAATGGGGTGGTTTATAGTTAATTTAATATAGCAGTCAAAGAACATTATCTTTGTGCTGGGATTGCTGTCTGTCACTGTCACTGTCATTGTCACTGCCATAGTCTGTGAGTGACATTGTAAGATCGGATTGTCAGTGTTTTATTGTTTGTCTTTATTTGTATTGGTTTAGATAAATGGAATCTAATTTAATTTTAGAGGGATAATTGATTAAATGAAATTGAATTGGTGCTCTTTGGGTATTGGAATGGAATGGAATGAGGTGAAATTATTGCCTACTCAGTGTTATTGTTTTGTATTGTTAAGAAATTGAATTGGATTTTATTGTTTTGTTACTGTGGTCCACAAAAGTCTTAACTGGCATAGGGCCACTTTGAGGGATGCAAAACTTCTAAAAGTGGTTAAATAGAGGGGGGGGGGGGGGGGGTTTAATTTGCTTGGTCTATTATTTTCAAATTATATGGATTGGTTGTCTTCGAGAGCCTTATTGAGTGTAAGGTTCATTTGAGGATTTACTCTTAAAATGGGATGATTATTATTGATAGGATTATTTATTTTATTATTGGTAGGGAATTAAATTGTTTAAAATGTTAATTAATCAATTGTATAAATGGTTGTTGTTTTGTGTAGGATCCTCGGATACTTTGATTTATTCAAAGTATTCTGAGGATTATGACAATTTTTGTCAAGTTTATTAGGGAAAGTATTTATTATTTTGAGGAATTTTAAAGATTTATTTTTAGTGATTCTGTTTGTTTTGTTTATTTCAGAATATTTGGAAATGTTGTTTGGATTATTTATAATGTGTAACTGGAAAAATTTGTTTAAATCTAATAGAAATGGTATTCTTTATTGAGGCAATTTAACTGGGGACATTAATTATTTCATTGGTTGTTGTGGTAATATGGCATTCTTGTTGAATTATTTAGGTATATTTGTTTGTTTATTTTAAAATGTTAGTAGGGCGCAATTGCTACTATTTGTAATAGTATGTATAATTGTTGATGTAGTTGAGGTACAGCTCACCCAATGGATCTAGGTATTAGTGGGGTTGGTTGTTTGTTTGCTGTGACTGCGGGGTGCTTTTTGCGCTTCTTTGCGCTTATTCGCACAAAATTGGATTCTGCATGGGCGGGCGGCTAGCTTGATTGGTGCCTGGATCCAATGGAGGGGCCATAATATTATTCATTAAATGTGTTTTATTGAATTTAATGTAATGGTACAATTTATAATTATAGTATTTAATATAGTACTAAGTAGTTTAATTTAATTAAGTACTTAATTGCTGTAATTTAGATTTGTTATTTTGAATTTGTAATAAGCAGTTAAATGTCTTGCACTTTTTGCTCTTGCAAAAAGTTGCCAAGAATTTTATGTTATTGTGGTTATTGAATATTGATGAATTATTAATTTTGGATAATTGTAGATTGTAATGATAATGTATGTTAGTTTGTTTGATATTAGGATGATTTACTAGGAATTAATAAAATATGTAGTGATCCCTCTGGCTGATTAGCTAGCATAATCAGTAACAGAGGGATCTGTGTTTGTTTTATTTGCTGGAAAATTAATTAAGATATAATGTAAATGGGATAAGTAAATGATGAGATGATGATGTAATAAATAAGTAAATAAGTAAATAATAAAGTATAAATAAATAATGAATGGAGGAGAGGAATGGTTGAGTGAAGTAGGGGGGGGGGATGGGATGGGTCTTTTGGGGTAATTGTAAGGTAATATTTAGTTAGGGAAATTTTTAAGGAGTAATTTGATGAAAATAAGGTCAGTATAAAAGAAGAGGTATAAAGGATGTTGCATACATAGCGACAGTTGAATGAGGATAGATATAAGTTTAAAAAAAAAAAAAAAAAAAAAAAAAAAAAAAAAAAAAAAAAAAAACCTAACCTAACCTAACCTAACCTAACCTAACCTAACCTAACCTAACCTAACCTAACCTAACCTAACCTAACCTAACCTAACCTAACCTAACCTAACCTAACCTAACCTAACCTAACCTAACCTAACCTAACCTAACCTAACCTAACCTAACCTAACCTAACCTAACCTAACCTAACCTAACCTAACCTAACCTAACCTAACCTAACCTAACCTAACCTAACCTAACCTAACCTAACCTAACCTAACCTAACCTAACCTAACCTAACCTAACCTAACCTAACCTAACCTAACCTAACCTAACCTAACCTAACCTAACCTAACCTAACCTAACCTAACCTAACCTAACCTAACCTAACCTAACCTAACCTAACCTAACCTAACCTAACCTAACCTAACCTAACCTAACCTAACCTAACCTAACCTAACCTAACCTAACCTAACCTAACCTAACCTAACCTAACCTAACCTAACCTAACCTAACCTAACCTAACCTAACCTAACCTAACCTAACCTAACCTAACCTAACCTAACCTAACCTAACCTAACCTAACCTAACCTAACCTAACCTAACCTAACCTAACCTAACCTAACCTAACCTAACCTAACCTAACCTAACCTAACCTAACCTAACCTAACCTAACCTAACCTAACCTAACCTAACCTAACCTAACCTAACCTAACCTAACCTAACCTAACCTAACCTAACCTAACCTAACCTAACCTAACCTAACCTAACCTAACCTAACCTAACCTAACCTAACCTAACCTAACCTAACCTAACCTAACCTAACCTAACCTAACCTAACCTAACCTAACCTAACCTAACCTAACCTAACCTAACCTAACTAACGCCATGATTATTACGAAAAAACTAAAATATGATATTCCAGATATAAAAATGGGGGGAATAAAAATTAATTTAGTGAATGATGTTAAACTACTAGGACTCACGATAGATAATAAACTTACATACAATATGCATATCTCTAACATATGCAAGAAAGTTTCAGGTATATACCATCAACTTTCAAGAGCGGCAAAAACCAACTGGGGCTTGAACCCAGAGATAACAAGGACGATATACGTAGCGGTCATAGAACCGACAATACTCTACGCCTCAAGCGTATGGTATCATGCAACAGAAAAAATATCAATACAAAAACAGTTAAACTCGATACAACGAGGATTTGCACAAAAAATTTGTAAATCCTACAGAACAAGTTCACTTTACTCAGTCCTTATCCTGTCTGGCTTAATACCTTTAGACCTACGCATCAAAGAGGCAGCATATATATATGAGGCAAAAAGAGGAAAACCCCTAGATGAATTTGTGGGTGATAGGCAACTTGAGACCAAAGTAAATTTTACAGAAGCTTGCCATCCTGCTGATGAACTGGAAGTATCATTTAAGAGTATTGAAGAATGGACAGAAAAAACAATAAAGGAAAACAACATAGGTGGACTTCTAGTATTTACAGACGGAAGCAAGATAGATGGAAAAGTAGGGGCAGCTCTATCTTGGTGGAAAAACGACACAGAAATCAACAGTAAAAAAGTACACTTGGAATCATTCTGTACAGTATTTCAAGCTGAACTATTTGCGTTGTACATAGCAACAGAAAATGCTCTAAAAATGAAGGAAACAAAAATTACAATATTCAGCGATTCCCGATCCTCCTTAGAGCTTATCCAGAATAATAATACATTTCACCCATTGGCCTTTAAGATCCGTCGAAATATCTCCACTTTACGCGGAACAGGCAAAAATGTGGAATTATTCTGGGTAAAAGCTCATGTAGGGGTGATAGGGAATGAACGAGCAGACGAGCTGGCGAAATCAGCAGCACTCAAAATAAAAACAGCTTTTGACTATGATAAATGTCCGATATCACATATTAAAAGAGCTTTAAGACAAAAATCAATAGAGGAATGGAACAAAAGATACACTGAATCAGAAACGTCAAAAGTTACCAAAACTTTTTTCCCAGACGCAACCAATGCCTATAAAATAATAAAGGAAATAAAACTTAATCATATTTTAACACAAATTTTTACAGGACATGGAGGCTTTGGACAATATCTCCACAGATTTAAGCTAAAACAATCGCCAGAGTGTATCTGTGACCCAACTGCAGAAGAATCTATACTTCACCTAATAACAAGCTGTCCCAAATATTCGAGACAACGAAATGAAATGATCTAGAAACAGAATTTAATGATGACATAATACTTAGCAAACTACCAGAATGGATAAAAGAAAATGACAGAAGAGAAAAATTCTTACAATTTTGTAAATATATTGCGAATGAAGCAATACTAAGAAATAAAACATAATTGATTGTATAAAAATATTATATAAACTTAAAATATATATTATTAAGAAATATGTATTAATAAAATAATAAGAAAAATAAAAAAATAAATAAATAAAAATAATATAAAAATTTACAAAAAAAAAAAATAAAAAAAAAAACAAAAAAATGATAAAAAAAAGAAAATAATAAAAATGTAAATATAATACGCACAAATAATTATTGTAAATACTAAAGCTGATTAAGTTTCATAATAATAATAAAAGTTGAAAAGAACTTTACCATAAAACCATAAAAAATATTAAAATGCTAAAATATGAAAATTGAATAAAAAAGACTCTGATAAAAGTCAGAGGAAAAATCCGAAAACAATTTAAAAAAAAAAAAAAAAAAAACCTAACCTAACCTAACCTAACCTAACCTAACCTTTTTTTTTTTTTTTTTTTTTTGCGTCGGGAAATGCCTTATGCATTCCCCCTCGCCGTGGGGCGGCGGGGGGGATATGTGGGACTCGCACCCACTAAAACCCGACGGGGTTCCCTCTGATCGCCATTATGTCGGGGCTATGAGCACGCTAGTGGAGACTTCCACGGCCCCGACGGCGTTGGCTCAAACTGAGCCCCTCCAACTGGTGAGGCTATTGCCTCTCACCAAGTCTCCAAGGAGAGGCGCGCGGAACACCCACGCGCGCCGTCTCTCGAGGCCTTTCGTGGGCGACGACACTCCCCTGTGCCGCCGCCATGGCCGTTATGGGGGTCGGAGGTCTTGGAGGAATCTCCTCCTCCGACGCCCCGGTCTTCTACTGCGGATAGGATCAGTCGACAGTGCCTCCCTCTCCCTTTCCGCGACTTCCTTTCGTTGCAGGACTTCTTCGCAGAAATGTGCAACTGCCCTCCATGACTGATCGCTTCCAACCATGGCATTGATTATAGCCGACAACGTGAGGTCGTTACCAACTGCGAGCATCAGCTCTTGCCGTTGGGAGGCCCAAGCCGGGCAATCCGCCAGCGTGTGCTGTGCCGTGTCCTCCGTGATCTGGCAGTGATGGCAAGTTGGCACTGGTTCTCTGCCTATTCGACACAGGTACTTTCCGAAACAGCCGTGTCCTGAAAGCACCTGTGTGAGTCGAAACGACATTGAACCATGCTCTCTTCCAAGCCATTCCCTCATATGAGGCCGGATCGCCTCAATGGTTATAGAGCCTGCCGTAGGATGCTCAAGCCTGATAAACCACTCGTTTATCAGTAGATCATGCATCTGGCTTCTCTGTGCCTCTACCTCACTTACAGCTGGACGTCGTCCAAGCTGTTCCTCTGCTTTACACCAAAAGTAAATCGATGCCAAACCTCGTGCATCTATGTCCCATGGGAGGGAGCCTGCCAGCACGCACGCAGCCTCGAAGGAGACTGTGCGGTATCCCCGTGTCACCCTTAACGCCATCGTTCTCTGCGGGGATCGCAGTAAGGCGATGTTATGGGCGTTAAGGGTGTCGGCCCACACAGGAGCTCCGTACATCGCCATTGATCTCACCACTCCCATGTACAGTTTACGGCTGCTTGTTTTGGCTCCTCTAGTGTTGGGCAGTAGGCCGCCAAGGGCGGCAGCTGTACCTACTAATTTTGGTGCGAGTCTTGCAAAGTGGGCGTTGAAGTCCCACCGGCTGTCGAGGACAAGTCCCAGGTACTTTAATGTCGACCCGACGCCGATGCGGACTCCACCCACTATGATGTGAGACTCGGCTGGTGGCTTGTTTCGCGACCCGTGGAAACATATTGCTTCGGACTTTTCCAGCGCGACCTCAAGCCCCAGTCTTCTAATCCGCCCGACCACCTGCGCCACTCCAGCTGTTGCGAGCAGAGACGCATCTCTATAAGATTTGCCCTTTGCGGTGACAAGCGTGTCATCAGCGTAACATGTGACGTTGACGCCCCATAGGTTTACACCTCGCAACGCCCAGTCGTATCCAATGTTCCACAGGAGCGGCCCTAATACCGATCCCTGTGGAACACCGCATCGCATTCTGTACTGCGTCCATCCTTCCTGGGAATTGAAAGAGATTATCCGTTCGTCAAGATAGTCCTCTATTATTCGGCGAAGGTAGCGGGGCACTCTATGGTACCGAAGTGCCTCCCGTATGCAGCTCCAGGGCAAGGTGTTAAAGGCATTGGCGATATCTAGTGACACCGCCAAGACCACCTCACCTCTGGACACCGCTTCCTCCGCTATCGTCTTGACTTTCAGTATGGCATCCACCGTTGATCGGCCCCGACGGAAACCAAACTGGTTTTCATCCAGATTGGGTCCGATCCGGTTTAGATGCCCCGTGAGACGGTCTGCAAGTATGCGCTCAAGGAGCTTCGCCACCTCATCCAGCAGGACGATGGGGCGATACGCCGATGGTTCATCAGCCGGGCGTCCATCCTTTCTGATCAGCACAAGGCGGCCTGTCTTCCACTGCAAAGGGAAACTGCCTTGCAGAAGACAGGCGTCAAAGAGGCCTCGAAGCCGGGGTCCGAGAGCCTTTAAAGCCCCCACCCACGCTCGACCAGGGATGCCGTCTGGGCCTGGAGCCGTGTTCTTGGCACTAAGGCGTTTGACGGCCATCCTCATTTCCACCTCGTCAACTACCTGAACTTCGTCATCCGGTTCATCCTCATTGTTAGGCGGAGCCATGACAGGAGGTGAGTGCTCCTCCCTTGAGGGAAACAGCGTGGATACCACTCTCCCTAAGAGGAGGGGTTCCATAGTCTCAGTCAGAGGTGGCATCCACGGCCGGAGCTTGCCTCTAACCATCCTGTAGGGCCGTCCCCACGGATCCAAGTTGAGCGTTTGGAGGAAATTGCTCCAGGATTCCTCTTTGGCCTGGATGATGGCTAATTGCAGAGCCAGTTTGGCTTCTCTGTACGTGTTGTACGCACTAAGCTCCTCCTCTGCAATCCGCCGTCGTCTTCGCCTGTATCTGGTATGGACCCTTCTAGCTGCAATGCAGTTAGTACGCAGCTGCGAGATTTCGGCTGACCACCAGTATACCCCGTTCCTTGGTGGATTTAGCCCGATCCTAGGCATTGCCGCATCACAGACCTGCGTCATTGCCCTGCTAAACCATTCTACCTCTTCCAGGATATTGGTCTCTCGTGGTTGAGAAGGCGACGATACCCAAGCTTGTACTATAGCGGCCTCCTCAAGTGCAGCATGATCCATGTGTTTAAGTGCCCATCTTGGGCTGTTCCTCTGTGCATTGTCTCCATTTGCGATAACCGTAGCGCGATGTACGGGGGCGATTTGGAAGCGGATGTATCGGTGGTCTGAGAGACTTTCAGTGTTCTCCAAGACCTCCCATCCGCTTACACGTCGCGCCAGGCTAGGGCTCGCAAAGGAGACATCTATTACTGATTCGCCATTTGGGCGCACACAAGTGCTGACTGAACCCCGATTAAGGATGGTCAGCCCAGTGACTACTGCCCACTCCTCTAACATAGTGCCACGTTGGTTGGTCACGGGAGAACCCCAGGCTGGTGACTTGGCGTTGAGATCGCCAAGCATCAGTACCGGATGTGGGTGGCTTTGCCCAACCAGAGCCTCAACATCGTCGAGATATCTCTCGAACTCTGCAAGAACTCGGTTGGGCGAGAAATATACTGCCACAACCATGACACCGCCGATAAGGGCCATGACGCATCCGGTGCCCTTTACAGTTTTTCCAACTGCAACGCCCTTAGAGACTATAGCCACAGTCCCGTCTCTGGAGCCGATCCAGTTATCCCTAAGAGGGATGAGATACGGCTCTGAGATTGCCGCTACATTTATCAACCACTCCGCCATGCTCTGGGTCACGAGATCCTGAGCACTGGCGGAGTGGTTGATGTTCGCCTGGAGGATGCGCAGGGCCATCCTAATTTGTTTCCATCTGCACCCTCGCATCCCCCGTTTTAGACGAGGGGCAGCTGGAAGCTGACGGCTCTGTAGCTGGCTTGTTAGCAGCCCTATTAGCCCTTCTCTTTTTAGGATTCGAGGGGGCACACGACTTGCCACCCAACCTGTGATCTGATGGCTTATTTGCCGCAGCACAGACTGAGCACTTGGGCGTGGCAGAACACTCTGACGCCCTGTGGCCAGTCTGACCACATCTGTAGCATTCACCGCTGCGATCAGTTGCAGCGGTGCACTGAGCTCTCACATGGCCGTTCTCCAAGCATCGGTAACACCTGTGAGGCCTGGGCTGCACCATCTCAACCCTTGCCGACACCCAGCCGACCAGCAGGCGACCCTCTTCGCCTACTTTTTTGGCTGCAGCAACAGGGCAGCTCACAAGCGCCACTCCGGTGCCCTGGTGGGTCCGCCTAATCACTCCCACTTTGACTGCTTCTATCTGGCAGCCCCCCTTCTGCGCAGTGGCAGTAGCGATTTCCTCTTGGAACACCGAGTCGTCCAAACCGGAGACTCGGAATTCTGCGCATTTTATCGGCCTCGACACGCGAGCGACCTCCTCTCCCAGGGCTTCCCTTAATTTCTGGGCTAAAGTGTCCGCTTTCTCAGAGCTGTCGGGTCCTTCCGCCACCTCCAATATACTGGCACCCGTCGCAGCCTTGCGGAAGCGGACGCCGGTGATACCACAGCTGCTAAGGTCCACATTCTCCCTAGCAACTGTGAGGACATTGGCATAAGTTGCCCCCCGCTCCTCGGCTCCCGGCTGCAGAGTGATGACCACTGCTGCCGTCCTGGGAGTCCGCAGCTTAACCTTGCCCTTTGCCTTCTTAGACGGCTTTGCACTATTTGCAGGTTTTGGGGCCGTCGAAGCTTGCTTTGCAGCCGCTTTCTTCTTATTTTTCCCCTTGGTGACAGTTGTCCAGCCTTCTTCATCTGGCTCTATCACTGAGGGACCCTTCTGCGTTTGCCTTTGTGACGACGTGGTCGCTTCTGGCACTGCATCAGGTTTCTGTTTACCCTTACCTTTAGCCTTGGGGGGCTGAGTTGGGGGATTAACAGCTTCCGGCGCAGGAGGCGGGTCAGAAACCGCAGGCTTAGCATTCTTACGCTGGTCCGCGGCTAATGGTGGCCTCACCCTTTTCTCTGGGAGAAGTCGCTCCTCCATTCCTTCGAACCGCGCATTTATCATGCTACCCACTTGCAGCAGGATAGTCCGCGTCAGCTCTTCTTGCTGTTGGTAACTATCCTTGTGGGCAGATGATGACGGCTGATTTGTCCTCTTATCCGACCGGTTGATCGGAGGCATCTCGTCCATCATTCGGGTTTTCAGCCCGTCCAACTCTTTTCTGAGTTCTGCCATCTCCGATCTTAGCCGAGCATTATCTGCCCGTAACATTGCTGTCTCTTCGTTTATCGATCTCTTGGAAAGCTCTTCGACTGCTGCTTTGATAGAAGCTGCCGATTCCTTCAATGCCTTCGTAAAGGTTCCTTTGAGGTTTCCAGATTTTGCGGCCACTGTCAGTATAACATTGGCCGCGTCTCCGACCTGTTTAACCAGGTCAGAGGCCAGTCCACTATCCCTCTCAGGCTCCGGTGGAGCAACTTTCCGGGTTGCCCTATGGGACGCAACCTGGGCGGCAACCTCTTCCTCCGCGCTACGCAGGAACTCCTCACGTCGGGAGGCCTGTAACTCCGCCTGGGCCTTCGCCAAGCCGACGTATTTTCCCGTTGTCGGGGGACGACCTCTACCGCGCTTGGCTGCCGCCTTGACCGGGACAGCAACTGCCATAGAAGCCTCGTCGCTTGATTCCGTCTCCGAGAGACGAATCTCGCTTTTCCGCTTACCGCAGGAAGCGCCATCACTCCAAAATTTGGAAGAAACCGGCTCCAATGTCCCGCTACAGGCGCTGATTCGCCCTTCAGCGTCCGACACAGTAACGAGCGAGACATCGCTAACCGATCCTCCTCCAGAGACGACACTCAGTCGCCCGCTCGCCGATTCGGCGATAACCTCCGCACTTTCATCACCATGTTGGTGATCATCATCATTTTGATTTTTATTAAGAATATCCATATGAATTCCCACGAGTATAATGGTCATACAGTCACCCCGGCCAGAGCCAAAATAGCCGGGGAAGCCTATATCTCGCACAGGGAGTCGGCCGAAACCCTGGCCCAGGACGCAGTAGGACTGGTTTAACCGACCAGCCAGCCTGAAACGCTGCGCCGCCGCTCAGTTCTCGGGTAATTTTTTATAGAGGTTGTCTTCCTCGCGGCCCGGGCGACCAAGCCAAGGCCCTCGTTCCCGCTAGAACCCAAGGGCTCATCTTTGCGGGGCTACGAGTTTGAGTGGCTGGCCGCGGGAGTACTTAAACTCGACCGCGACCCGCCCGACGGTAGGGTTAGTACACGCCGGACACCAACTCCAAACGCGCCATCAGGCGCACACCTCTAAGGATACGTCCTCCTCCGAAAACGGACTCGGACAGTACCTCCTCGCTAACTCCACCGCCCTTTGCTTTTCAGCAATGGGACGCGTGAAGCAGCACCGCTTACTCCTCCTCCTAACAGGACTTGGAGCAGCACACCTCTGCTACCGCTCCATCCACTGCGCCCTCTGCTAGACCAGAGGGACGCGCGGAGAAGCCCTCCTCTAACTCCGTCCTCCTCCGAAATGGACTCGGACACTCTACCTCCTGCGTCATGAGACGCAACGTCTGAGCTAACTCCACCGCCCTTCGCTTTGCAGCAAAGGGACGCGTGAAGCAGCACCGCTTACTCCTCCTCCTAAAAGGACTCGGAGCAGCACACCGACCTCGGACTCCTATTCGCTTCACCGTGTGATCAGCATGATCAGCCACCGGTTACTGAGCCCCCCCATCGCGTCAAGATTGGAGTCCATCGGGGGGGAACCTAACCTAACCTTTTTTTTTTTTTTTTTTTTTTTTTGTCGCTGGGTAAAATGCGTTACGCATCCCCTCCGCCGGGGGGCGAGAGGGGTATGTGGGACTCCCCGGGGACTCCCGGTATACCCACTAAACGTCCCAGCGCCTTTCCGGCGTCGCCTGGAATGGAGGGGGTCCGGGAAACTGGCAGAGCCTCTACATCCAGACCCCCTCCGGCGATCCCCGCCCTAACGGCGGGCCCCGCGTCGTGGTGAGTAGTGCAAGGCGGACGAAGGTGCCCCCGCACCTAGCGTCCGCTACTCACCACCAGAGCTCTCCGCTCCCGTCGTCCACTGCGCGCTCTAATGAAAGAGCTGCGCGTGGAGAAGCCTCCGAACGGCCGCAGAGGATAGGGAGAGCGGCAACGTAACACCGACACTCCTCTTCCACTGCGGCCCCACCGCCAACGCAACAACGGTGCGCCACCGTTTGGTCGCGGAAGATAGGGCGAACGGCAACGACACACCGAGACGCCTCTTCTCCCGCGACCCCTCCTGACTGCGGGGGACAGAAGTTAATCCGTCCTCCGCACCCGCCTCAGACGCATCCAGAGCGGGCCCAACCGCAAGCCCGCTCGGAGCGTCCCCGCCTGGGATCCCTGTTGGCTTCACCGTGGGCCTCCAAACCACGGTTACTGAGCCCCCCCATCGCGACAAGATCGGAATCCACCGGGGGGGAACCTAACCTAACCTAACCTAACCTTTTTTTTTTTTTTTTTTTTTTTTTTTATAACGTCAGAAAATCCATTATGGATACCCTGCCACCGTGGGGACAGCGGAAGGGTTATGTCGGACTCTCACCGACTAAAAACTGACGCGTGGCCTGCCTCCATGCATGTCAAGGGGCTCCGCGATCTCCTACGGAACACAGCGGTGCCCCTCTCGCATTTTGCCTAAGCACTGTCCCGGGAATGGCACCCACAGCCACGCCCGGCACCCTCGCGGTGCTTACGGCAGCGCTCGCCACAGAGCGCCGCCGCCCTCCCGGGGTCCGCATCATGGATAGTCGAAGTCCCCACTTCAACCACCCGCGGACCCGGAAAGTCCCCTGTTTGGCAGGGGATACCACTCCGCCCCCTCACGGGGGGGCAGGCGGTGCGGGACGGCCGTTAGCGCCCCGCCTCCGCCTCCTTCTCCGAGCGGGATCGGCCCTCTCACGATCCCGCTCAGCCGCCTCTTTCTGGACCAGAACGGCTTCACAGAAAGAGGCCACGGCCCTCCAGGCCGTGTCGTCTGCCAGCATAGCTGCTACTACGCTTGGCAGACTGAGATCCTGCCCGATCCTGGTGACCAAGACTCTACGCTCCGCGCACCACGCCGAGCAGTGCTCCAACGTGTGCTGAGCGGAGTCGAGGTCTGACCCGCAGTGGTGACATTGTGGTGTCGGTTCTCGTCCGATCCTACTCAGGTACTCACCGAAACAACCGTGTCCGGTGAGTACCTGAGTAAGTCTATAGGTGACGTTCCCATATTCCCTTCCCAGCCAGGCTTCGAAGTTTGGCGCCACTGCGCCGACGATGCGTTGGCGCGAGCTCCGCGGCTCGTCGAGCCGCTCTCGCCACATCCCGAGCGCACGCCGGCGCTCCTGCGCCCGCACTTCAGCAGGCGCGGTTCCGCTCCCATCGTCCTGGCGGAGACGAACGTACACACGTGCGTCCATCGCCGCCAAGATGTCAAGGGGCGGGAACCGCGCCAAGATGGTCGCCGCCTCGAACGAGATGGTCCGGTATCCTCGCGCGATTCGAATGGCCATAGGACGCTGTAGGCTGCTGTAGAGCTGCCTGTAGCGCCTAACACCCGTCAGCCTCCCCGACCAGACGGGCGCTCCGTAGAGGGCCATCGATCGCACGACCCCGCCATACAGGCGGCGAACACCCTCCCTGGGTCCCCCGAGATTGGGCAGCAGTCTGTGCAGAGCACCCACTACCCTCTGGATCCGGGGGACGGAGCGTCTGAAGTGCTCCCCGAAGTCCCAGCGACTGTCCAGAGTGAGGCCAAGGTACTTGAGGTACGGCCCCACCTGGACGTCAACGTCACCTACGCGAACCGACAAGCTGGGTGGTTCCCTCCCCCTCGGGAGTTTGTGGAACCATAGCGCCTCGGTCTTGTGAGGCGCTATCCGCAGACCCAGCTCGTGGATCTTGTCCACGACACATGCCACCCCTATATCGGCGAGCTCTTTGGTCCTGTCGAAGGAGTCTCCGCCAGCAAGTACGAGTGTATCGTCCGCGTAGCAGACCACTCGTACGCTGGGTGGGAGATCGACGCGCAAGACCGCATCGTACGCGAGGTTCCATAGGAGGGGGCCTAACACGGACCCCTGTGGAACCCCACATGACACCTCCCTCCGTATACGGGTACCGTCCCTGCCCACATACTGCACACATCTGTCGCGCAGGTAGGCGCCGACTATGCGCTGCAGGTAGAGGGGCGCTCCGTGATACACGAGCGCCTCCCTGATCGCCCTCCAGGGCAAGGAGTTGAACGCGTTCACGATGTCCAAGGACACCGCCAGCACGCTCCCGCCCCGGGACACTACCTGGTCCGACAGTGTACGGACGCAGAGAATCGCGTCCACTGTCGAACGCGCACGTCGGAAACCAAACTGGTAATCCGACAAGTCGGGACCTTCCCGCGACAGATGCGAGCATAGACGGTCGGCAATTATTCTCTCGAACAACCTAACCTAACCTAACCTAACCTAACCTAACCGTGAATTAGAATTTTTATTTTCGCAACAACTTTTTGAAAATAGCATTCCAAAATATTATTTTCATCTAATTAGACAAGGAATTGCTAAATCTAGTGTCCTGCCCCCTTTTCCAAATTAATTTTGTTCATTTTTGACTAATTTTCTAAAACTTTGATAAAATCCTTAATTTTAAGTGATTTTAAAATATTTTTGACTTTTTGGTTGGTCAAATAATTTTTTATTTGATCGTTTCGTGTAGATCTGTATTATCCGCGTGCGCTGAAACCAAAAAATCGAATTTTGGACGCGAAATAGCAAGTTTATTGACTTAGCCGTGTCCAAGATCCGTATTTTTCTATAATTTCAGTGCATTCTGGTCCATTTTTGGCGATTTTCCTTCGATTCCAGACGTCCATCTCTCGTGGCGCAGCTGAAACTACTTAGTTTAACACCCCCGCGCATACCTGTAAACAAAACAGAGTGAAATATCTCATACCGCGTTACCGTGGTAAAAGACTAGTCACTCATTTGTAGGGAAATATTTTTTATCTTGTAAACTGCTAGGTTTTTCGATTGTTTTATTATAGGGGACTGCTGTCTTAGTCATAGGGCACCTTTTCGTGAGAAAATAAGTGATTTTAGAGGCCTGTACAAGGCCCCAAAGTGCAAAATTCACCTTTATTTGTAAGTTTGACAATCCTTAGGGTAAAACTCTATTATTCGTTTATCATTTACGGTTTTTCTAACACTTATTAATAAGTTCGTTGTAGAGTCTCGACATACCATTTCATAACATCAATTTTTGACAAGTTTTTAGCATAAAAACTTACCCCAAAATATATTATCTAGAAGTTTAACTCACACTATCGACGAGGCTGTGAAAACCGTAGATCACTTGGTACCTGAAACAAAAAAGTAGGATTAGTTTTATTATATACATATTTACATTAATTTTAACCTAATTTTAAGATAAATTACTTATTTACAACTTTTACAAACTTATACTAAATCAAAGGTTAGGTCGAAGTTCCTCAAAGATGTTCGGCATGCGAACACCCGTAGCCAAACCTCCAAGAGAAGGTCCGCGTGGGCAATCTCCAGGACAAGGGGGGGTGGAACCCACGCTGGGGGAAAAAGAGAGGAGTCAGCAAACCAGCGTGAGACGAAGTATTGGAGAGTGGGAGTCTGGGAAACCCGACACCCACGCCAAGACTTCCGTCACCCCCGTTCCGGTGGATCCCCCAAAGCCAAAACCTAAAAAGGTGCTCTCGCAAGAGAGCGATCCTACCAGCAGACCACTCCCAAGGAGAATATCGGTAGAGGCCACGGGGAGTCCACCAATTCCGGAGAAGCCAAAGTACGTGGACCGACTTTCGGAGGCCAGAGCCTGTTTGACTAAGGCCAAACTTAATCTGAATAATTCAAGAAACTTGAAAACAGAAATAAAAGCTGAGGTCCTGAAAGCCATTGAGAGGCTTTACCAGCTGGTGAAAGAGGCAGAGAATGAAAAAGGACGAGGAAAGAAGGTGGCGACTGGACAGGAGAAGGGAGAAGTTCTTCCTGCATCTGTCCAGTCACCGCCTCCTCTCCCACAGACAGTTGAGGAAAAGAAGAGGGACGACAGTGAGCTGATAAAGACCATGCAAGAACATGGTAGATTGCTACAGGAAAATTCGGAGAAGATAGAAATGTTGAAGGAGACTCTTGCAAAACACCAAGAAGCAATTGAGACGAAAACATACGCGAGTGTGGCAGCGGCGGCTCCTAGGCGACAGGCCCCGGTAGAGCAGACCACGCTGCACTCAGTTGTCGTCACCTCAAAAGATGAATCGGAGACAGGACAGGAAGTCTTAGAAAGGATCAGAAAGGTAGTAAACGCGACTGAGGGAGGAGTGAATGTAGAAAGAATAAGAAAAGCTAAAGATAGGAAAGTGATTCTTGGATGTAGAACAGTAGAAGAGAGGGAAAACATCAAGAAGAGACTAAAGGCAGAAGAACGCCTCAATGTGGAGGAGATGCAGAACAAAAACCCTCTTATAATTATACGGAATGTATTTAAAACGACTACTTTGGAAGGTTTCTTCAAAGCCTTGAAGACACAAAACGCAGAAATCCTCGGCAAACCAGACGATAAAAACACAAAATTAGAATACATGTACGATATACAGACCCGAAACCCCCATGTGGAACACGTCGTCATGAGAGTGCCCCCGAAAGTCTGGCGGAGGATTGTGGATGCTGGATACCTCCACATAGACCTCCAGCGCTGTAGAGTGTACGACCAATCTCCACTCATACAATGCTCCCGTTGCCTTGGCTATGGCCACGGCCGATCGTTCTGCCAGGAAACGGTGAAAAAGTGCAGCCACTGCGGGGGCCCTCACATGAGGACGGAGTGCGATGAATACCTCGCCAATGCGACCCCTTCTTGCTGCAACTGCGTGCAGGCAAAGGTAGAAAAGGCGGATCACAACGCCTTTAGCCAAGACTGCACGATCAGGAGGAAGTGGGACGCATTGGCGAGAGCCACTATAGCATATTGTTGAGGCATTGTAATAGCGAGTGAGACGCCAGATAAACGGGCCGGAACAAGTTAAAACTATGAACCACCGTTTATAAAAATAAGAGCTGCAAAAAACCGCAATAAATGGCCTCAAACAGATTGGAAAACATCAAACTATAATAAAATCACAAACTTTTGATACATAAGACTTGTCGAAGATATATATTGATATATATATTGAAACCAGCAGAAAAATTATAAATAGCAACAATAAAGATAATTATTATAGAACATTATGATTCAAACCATAAAACTTATACATGTATAAATAAATGAGCATTAAATAAATAAGCCGTAAATACCAAAATATATAAATATAAAATGAATATGAATTAAATAATTAAATGAACAACTGAAAATACTAAATACAAAGTAAACACATCAAAGATAGGAAATAATGTAACAATGAAGTACAAACAAATAAATAATAAGCATAAAATTAAACAGTTAGAAAATAAATACTTATATATTGAAGGTATAGCTAATGAACGTAGGCAAAACTTTTGTATTGATACAGATAAAATAAAAACCATCAAGTAATATAAAAAAAATGTAAATACAAACATCTTCACATCCTAACATATATAATAAGCAATAAAAAAAAATAAGCAAATAAAAATATTAATAGCGAAAACAGGCTCTAAAAGATCAATCTACTAGAGGAACTTAGAAAAAAAAAAAAAAAAAAAAAACCTAACCTAACCTAACCTAACCTAACCTAACCCAACCTAACCGAACCTAACCGAACCTAACCGAACCTAACCGAACCTAACCGAACCTAACCTAACCTAACCTGACCTCTTCTTCTTCTTCTTCTTCTTCTTCTTCTTATTAGTATATATTCAATTCCTTGCTTATAAGCCGATTTATCGGAAAAACATTACTTGCGCGATCTAGACATCCGCTGCCTGTCTTTTGTATTCGAATCAAATCTTGTATTTTCACAGATTTCAAAAAATTACGTGTTTGGTTATTTTCACATGATTGAATATTTTTTTGTTTTTGTTTTGTTTCTATAGGTCAAATCTTTAAAGATTAATGATCTGATGAAATTATTTATGTCAGAAGTGAACAATTAGGTACCCATATTGTGGGTAGATGTTAAATCGTTTCGACAAACACTACTAGATGGCGCGACTTAAATTGGGCAATTTCTAGATCGTGCTGAGGAAAGCGTGTTCCGGACACGTCAGACCGGATATTAACTTCTGCAAGATGTGGGCATGTATCAAATATGTATTTGGACATGCCTCTGACTACCTCTACTACTCCAAAAGCGCTGACATTACACTTCGTTTGACAAGGCACGAATAATTTCTCGTCGTTACCTGGCGAGGACGAGATAATTGACGAGAAACGGGTGAAGACACAGAGTGGAGTATGATCACAAAAATAGCTGCGGTATCGATCTTGCTTGAATTATGTTCTAACAACCTACCATAGCGGAAGTCTACAAAGACAAAAGTACTTTGTCCAGTTTGTGATAAAAAATTTTTTTTTCGAAGTTCTATTTGGTAAGGACTCAATAGTAACAATCCATACTAATCCATACTAATATTATAAATGTGAAAGTAACTCTGTCTGTCTGTCTGTCTGTCTGTCTGTCTGTCTGTTTGTTACCTTTTCACGCCCAAACCGCTGAACCGATTAAGCTGAAATTTGGCATGGATAAAGAGTATACCCCAGGGATGGACATAGGCTACTTTTTTTTGTCAATTACCATAAGGGGGCGGGAAAATAAGGGTTGGAAGTTTGTATGGGGAAAAAAGTTAAGCAACCCTGGGCGCGGTCATAAAAAGGATGGGTGACCGCCGCCAGCCACTTTTTGCACTCTAGATTTTTTTACTTTTTTTTGTATTTTGCATAATAAATTATTTTAAAATTAATGATAAACATGTAACATGTGTATTCCCACCCATCAATATATCCGAACTCCGAAGTTATGATTTTTTGATATTAAAATATTTTTTCCTTGGCCATAGTTAGAACGCCATCTATCGGTCTTGAGGTCAAAACTACTTTACACTTTTTCTCCTAGGTGGCGTTTCTAGCGGAGATCGAAATACGAAGGAGTATAATTTTCTTTGATTTTGAGTTTTGAAAAGTTAATGGAGATTTTTGTTGATTTTTTTTTTGGTGATTTTTGATTTTTTTGATTTTTGGATTTTTTGGGATTTTTTTTGAGTTTTCGATATTTTTATATTGCTGACGAAGTCGCGGGTAGGTAATATTAGTTAATCGTTTTATTTCGAAATTCAACACCGTACAGTACTTGCTAAGTATTCAAAAAAAAATATGTTTCGAGTCAATTTCTTCAAAAAAATTGCAGCTCCTACCTCTATCTTGGGATTCTTGAGAGAAACATAAATATAAAAAAAATATTATTATTATATCAAGCGACGGAGTTTTATATTTTGTATATACCTACTCTCGATTCACTCAAAACTCCTCTACTTTGTTCCTAATAATGCGCAGACGAAGTTGCGCGGGTCAGCTAGTTTTAATATAAATGTTGAAGTTCGAAATTCAATAGTAGATTATTCACCAAGGGGATAAAGCAGTGTATTATGTCACAGGCGCCATATTGAATCCCAAGCGCATCGAAGGATTCTTTAGTTGACTAGAATCCTGAGACAGCGAGGGAGTCAAGAGCGCCCAAGACTAAGACACCTTTATCCCCGAGGTGAATACTCTACTTTTCACACTTATGTACTGCGAGAAAAATAGTGAATACTTACACCCAGAAAATAGCAAGTCTAATGAACAGGTTTTATAGGTAGATAATTATCTATTCGTTTTTTTTATTCAACCTACACTGTCCCACTCCTGGGCAAAGGTCTCCCCCAATTCTTTCCAACTGTTCCCTAAAATGCCTCCGATGCACTAAGCTTATTATTTTGTAGAGAAAATGATTTTAATTAAAAAGACTAACTTTACATATGTAGATGCTGTTTTATTATCCGAATGAATGAAAGTGAACAATGAATTAGAATGGTAGCACTGAACAAATCACAGAGTATATGAAGGAACGGATTGATACTATACATACAGATACAAAACATTCGTCTTAGCTCAACATACCGCCCACCAAAAGGACTGTAGATCCTTTTACTTATATAATTTTCATTGCACTTCACTTCCTATTAATTTAAATTTAGTTGATGTCGATTGGCAATTCACATAATTTAGTGATTGGTCTTCTTGTAATAGAATTGCCACTTTTTACACTGTACACTCTTGTGTAACCATCTGAACCTTCGTGTTTATCCACCACACGTCCTAGAGACCATTTTCCAGGAGGTAATCCATCTGTTTTTATCAAAACTATCTCTCCCTTTTGAAGTTCCTTCTTAGTCTTCAGCCATTTTGGACGCTGCTGGAGTCTAGATCTTGCCATCGGTGCCAAAAATCGCTTACAAGTTTCTGTGTGTGCTGCCAGCGTGACAAGGTTCTTGTTTCTTTCATGTCTGGTGATGGAACAGTTATCGGTGCTTCTCCAACTAAAAAATGTCCAGGTGTAAGTATAGTTATACTGTCTGGGTCTGAGTCATCTACTGGACATAAGGGTCTTGAATTCAGACAAGCTTCTATTTCGCATAAAACTGTTGTCATTTCTTCGAATGTCAGATGAGTGGTCAGGATTCTCTTCAAATGATATTTCATGGACTTCTCACACCTGCTTCCCATAAACCACCATGATGCGGACTGTATGCAGGGATAAAATGCCACTGGTTGCAAGTGTTTGTGCTATTTTGCCAGTGAATTGTAGGTTTGCTGTTTTCCATGCATCTACCAGTTCTTTGTTGGCACCTACAAAGTTTCTGCCTTGATCACTCCACATGTGAGTACATTTGCCTCTTCTGGCAACAAAGCGTCTGAAAGAGCCAATAAATGCTTCTGATGTAAGATCGCCTACTAATTCCATATGAATTGCCTTGGTAGACATGCAGACAAATATTGCAACATATGTCTTCACTGTTTTGTTTCCTCTGCCCTTGGACATCAAGGTCTGGAATGGGCCTGCAAAATCTACGCCGCTGTATAGAAATGGTCTCGATGGCCTTACTCTTTGTTCTGGTAAATCTCCCATGATTTGAACCTTTGTGGTAGCCTTTATTTTAGCACATGAGAGGCATTTATGCACGTGTTTCTTCACCATTGATTTAGCCTTCAGGATCCAGTACTTGGAACGTAAATGGCATAGCATAAGTTGTATGCCTCCATGGAGTGTCTTAATATGGGCATCGGCAACAATCAAAGGTGTCAGTGAGTTTTCATGTCCCAAAATAATTGGATTCTCCTGTCAGTTGGTAAGTTCGCGTGTCGAAGACGACCGCCCACCCTGAGGATATTATCCTGATATGGGGTAAGTGACTGGATTAAACTCTTGTTCTTTACTTGTTTCTTTGACTTCAATCTCTCTATTTCTTCTGCGAACTCTTTTTCTTGAACTTTTCTTATGCATATCTTGAGTGAATCTTCTAATTCTTGTGTAGTTAAATCATTTTGTTTGTTTTCTAATTTTTTGAACTAAAAATCTTCTACTGTAGGCTATAAACCTTTACCAATTCTGTAAGACTGTCAAATGTTTCAAATTGTGATGTTAATGATTTTTCAGCTTCTTCTGCTATCAGGTAAGTATTCATTTTTGTTGTTTTCATTTCCATTTCAGTTGGTACAACTTCTTGTTTACTAATCTTGATCTCCTTTTCAACTAACCACTTCGGACCTTTCCACCACAAGTCACTGTCCTTCAGAGCTGAGAGCATTATTCCTCGAGAGGCTAAGTCAGCTGGATTTTCAAGTGACTGAACGTGGTTCCAGTGTTTGTTATTGAGATTCTCGACGATTTCAACGACGCGATTTGCAACAAATGATTTCCATCTGTTAGGTTCTCCGCAGAGCCATGCTATGACAATAGAAGAGTCGGTCCAAGCACTCATTCTAGATGGTGGTATCCTCATAGCTTGTGCAACATGCTTCATAAGCTTGGATAAGAGCAATGCACCACATAGCTCTAAACGTGGTAATGATATTGTTTTTAGCGGAGCCACTCTTGTTCTTGCAGCTATAAGTTGAGTTTTTAATTCTAATGTAAACTGCAGCTGCATATGCACGCATCGATGCATCAGAAAATCCATGAATTTGTACCTTGTCAATGTTAGCGCCAATTGTTCCAAGCCATCTATCTATCTCTATATCATTCACGTTTTGAAAGTCTGATCTTATCTGCCTCGATTCACTTTCTAGGGCTTCACTAACAGGTTCATCCCAATTAACCTTTTCGAGCCACAGTTTTTGAATTAACATTTTGGCCATGACTGTACTTGGTGCCAACCAGCCGAGTGGATCAAAAAGTTTTTGAATGTCAGATAAGATATTGCGTTTGGTTATAGTCTTTGTAATCAACGCTAGATTCCATTTGTATTCAAACTTGTCTTTGTTTAGATTCCAGTTGATACCTAGTGCCTTGATTGTTCCATCTAGGTTCATATTGATTTGTAAGTTAGAAGATCTTTTGCTTTCTTCAATGGACTGTATAAATTGGATATTGTTTGATGACCATTTTGTAAGTTGGAAACCACCTCTTTGTAGAATGTTTGCGTCCTCTGTTGAATCTGCGCCTGAGAGAAGATCGTCCATGTAGAAGTCTTCTTTTATTGCTCGTGCTGCCAGCGCCATCATCTGATGTTTTCTCTCATTGTTTTCCAGATTTAAAGGTAGATCTGGTCCTTCATCATCAGCCACTCTTTGGAGAGTTTTTACACTTAGATATGGTGAAGGAGCTGTCCCAAAGGTTACTCGGAGCAGACGATACTCTTGTAAATTATCAGATTCATCAGTTCTCCATAGAATTCTTTGGTAGTCTGCGTCGTTCTTGTTTACAAGGATTTGACGATACATTTTTTGTATATCTGCTACATAGCAGACCTTTTTCATCCTCCATCTCATCAGAATATTTCTCAAATCTTCTTGTAGTTGTGGGCCAATTAGCAACTCTTCATTCAATGAGATGTCATTTGTACCTTTACAGGCTGCATCGAAAACAACTCTTGTTTTTGTGGTTTCCTTGTCGTCTCTTATCACTGCATGGTGTGGGAGGTACACTGATTGTTTTGTTTCTCTTTCTGCCTCAGGTACCTTTTCCATGTGACCTTGTTTCAAATAATCTTCAATAACCTCTGAGTAATCTCTTTTTAGGTCAGGTGATTTCTTAAATCTTTTCTCTAGTTGTAGAAATCTTTTTGTAGCTATTTCTTTTGTATTTCCCTCAGGTGATTTTGGACTTTGTGTTTTGAATGGTAATTTTACTATGTATCTTCCTTCTTTGTTTCTAGTTGTTGTTTGGTCATTTATTTCTTCACAAAGTTTTTCTTCTTTTGTTAAGTGTCTTTCATGGTCCTCGTCTATTTCCCAAATTGTTTTCAACATGTCTTCTATTTGAACTTGATGGTGCATCACCACATAAGTTTCTTCTTGTGGTTTAGAACAAATGTCACCAAAGAGTATCCAACCTAGGCTGGTTTTCTGGGCGCATGGTGAGCCTGCTGGACCCCGGACATAGTCATTTTGTAGTATTTGGGCAACTTCTTTTACCCCTAAGAGCAGATCTATAGACCCTGGCTTGAAGTATGTTGGATCAGCCAGGTTGAGGTTCTTGAGGTGTGGCCATGTTTGTGTTGTAATTGTTTTGGCAGGTATCTTAGTGGTCAGTTGTTTGGACATCACATAGGCTCTGATTGGTAGACTATAGTTTGAATTCCATTGTGATCTAATTTGTAGCTGAACCACATGCTTGATCTCTGTTCTAGATGATCCTACCCCGATCACATTTCCTTTCATTGGTTGTTTTTCAAGCTTTAGTAGTTGAGTCGCTTTCTCGCTGATAAATGTTGCTTGGGAACCCTGGTCTATTAGCGCCCGCAGTCGAATGATGTGTCCTTGCTCGCTTGTTGCTTCGACGATTGCAGTTGCTAATAGTGCTACTCCCTGTCTAGTTGGTTGTGACGTCATCATTGTGTTTACTTGTACTTCTTCTATTTCTTCTACTACATGTTGTGAAGCCAGCGGTTGTGTTTGAGATGTGCTCGAGGAATCCGCTGGTTCCTGTTTCTTGCTTACATGCAGTAGTGAATGATGACGACGTTGACATATTCTACAGGATACAGGCAGTCTACAATTGTGTGCCGAGTGGCCTGGAACTAGACAGTTGAAACATAGTCGGTTGGTTGTTACATACTCGCTTCTTTCAGTGGGTTCCATCTTCGTAAATTCCTTGCAGTGGCTTAGAGTGTGGTTATCATTGCATTTAATGCAGGTTCTTGAAGTAGGTGTGGCAACATGATAAGATCGTTGGTTGATAGCTTTAACTTCTTTTGTTGTGCTTGTCGAGATCAATTCTAAAGTACGGAACCTTGATTCCAAAAATTTCTTGAATTCAGACCATGTAGGCAAAGTTTCAGATTCATCTTTGAATTATTGTTCTTCCCAGTCTTTGTGAGTCCAACTTCTGAACTAGCATATGTATGAGGAAAGGATCCCAAGAGTCTGTTTTGATCTCTAAATTATTCAAATTATTCAAGCATTCCGTTGTTGTATCTAGTAGACCTTTTAACTGAACCACTGATTGGGAAGCCAACTTCTTTTGATTACACAATCTCTTCATGGTGTTATTTAGAATTAATCGTTTATTGCCATACCTTTGCTTTAGTATATCCCATGCATTTTTGTAGTTGTCGGATGTGATTTGTATATGTCTCAGGAGTGATTCTGCTTCGGCGGTAACACTTGTCTTTAGATAATGTAGTTTTTGTACATCACTGAGGCCCCCGTTGTTGTGCACCAACGAAGTAAACAAGTCGCAAAATGTTGGCCACGCTTCGTAGGTACCGCTGAATGTAGGAAGTACAATTTTTGGTAAATGCACTTTGGAAGCTACAAGATGGCCGCCATTCAAACTCGTGTCAATCGAACATGAACTTGCAGACTGCGGAACACCATGCAGGAGCAGGAGTGCATGTAGGAGCATGTCTTTCAAATCCCCTTGTAGAACGTTGTACAAGTCTTCATATATAAAATATTCTTCATTGAGAAAATATGGCAAAGATCCTTTGAGGTCTTTCGGCGTGATTTTTACAAGTTCTTGATGATAACTTTTGAAAGTTTTCCAATGTTCATCTATTATCTTCATACGGGCTTTAATGTACCCCCGTGTTAGCCGCGCCTTAGGGCATTTCTTCAAATTGTTTTGTATCTTTTTGAATGTAGAAGCACTACTAGCCACTTTGGAGTTGTTAAGCACGGAGCTCCGGCTTGTCTCTTTGAGAAATTAACAGTTTTTTCTAAGAGATCTGTCCGGAAGTGCTCCAAACTGCTCTCCACACCGCGGCATCACTCAGCTGCATTTAGAGGTAGTTTCAGGTACGCAGCTTCAAAATGTTGGAACAACATACCCCCACCCATAAGAGAACTCCAGGGCATACAAAGCTTCCGAGTTAGACTTAAAAAGTACCTTATTGAGCACCAAAAAGCAGTAGCGGACCTCATAAATGAGGTATCTATATTATAGTTCGTATAAAAAATATTATAAATTCGTATCGTTTTGTGTTTTGTTTCGTGTTCATGATCCTCTATATGTAAAGTTTATTTTCATTTCATTTAGTATTTATTTAGTATTTATTATTTATTAGTATTTATTATTTAGTATTTATTATTATTATTTTTTTTTTCTCTACTTTACTTAGCGCTATAATTATTATATTGCAAATGGTTATTATTATAATTTTAAATACCTATTTATATATATATTGTACGAGCCATTTATAACAGTTTTTATGTGATTGATTATTACTATTTTTTGTTTATATTGCCTGTGCGTATTTGTACGTAGCTTAGCCCAGATAAAGTACTTTTTGTGTTTCACCTTTGTTTGCATTATTTTACATGCTATGTTTAATTGTTACTTTATTTTTTTGTTTACTAATGTAGGTCTGAGATTAATTTTTTTAATACTTTATTACTGTTGTTTTCTCTCTTGGACATAGGTATTGTTATATCGAACAGTGTGGGTCTGACGGAAGACCAGCGTTGTGTTTTTATATACACAACATAGTGCTGAGTCAGACTCAATTGTAACATAAACTTTGTGCTTCCTTATGTACCTTCAATCCTGTTTTTACTGTCTGCTTGTTTGTGTTGCAAATAAATCATTTCATTTCATTTCACTATCCTCCAATAACATGAGCAATTGTTGTTGTTCCATTTTTTATGATAACCACTAAAGTTTTTTTGCACCGGCCGGCACGTTGTTGCAATGTAGTGTTACAATGACGTACTATGGGTTGTTGAGTAGCGATCCGGCTCGATTGTGGCCAAATTATGTTCCCTAAAATGCCTCCGATGCACTAAACTTATTATTTTGTAGAGAAAATGATTTTAATTAAAAAGACTAACTTTACATAGATGCTGTTTTATTATCCGAATGAATGAAAGTGAACAATGAATTAGAATGGTAGAACTGAACAAATCACAGAGTATATGAAGGAACGGATTGATACTATACATACAGATACAAAACATTCGTCTTAGCTCAACACCAACCATCTCTTCTTTGATAGCTTCCACCACCCACTATAGTCGAGGTCGTCATTCTCAAAAAATATTTTAGCATTAATATTATTATTATTTTAGCATTAGATCGCTCAATAGTTTGGAGATATTAACCACACTTTTTCCTTATATTTGAATAAATTCTACTTGGTGCTTAGGAGGGAGAAATGACTTAGTTTGTCTTAGGACTGTAAGACGAAAAATGTAAGCTTTTCGAGCGTTTGGTGTGAAAAGTTTTCATCCATCTCAAAAGTGCCCAACGCACCTAAAGAAGTTTTCATTTCAAAAAGTTCCAATAATCAAGTGACTACATATTAAAATAAAACAACGAAATAAAATCGGCAAGTTTTTACTGCAACAAACGATCCGTCCTCCACGGCTCGGATCTGTACAACCTTTTTTACAAAAATACACAGCGAGGCCGGCCCGGCCCACCTCGGCCGCCGCGTCGGCGCTATCTACACACATACACAATATATACAGGCGGTCGGCCGCGGCCGGCAATAAATAAGGATCCCGCTCTCCTCTACTCTAGTATCACTCGCGTCACAGCAGCACGGTGAGGCGGGCGGGCGGCGGCTCCGGCGGCAGCGCGCGCAGCGTCAGCTCCTTGTCGCGCGGCGGCGTGTCGTTGCGCGCGTCCGCGTTCTGCGCCTTGTACAGCGAGCGCGAGCGCAGCTCCACCGCGCCGCCCCCCTCCTCCGCCCCCCCCGCCGGCTCCGGCTCGTGCAACGGGTTCGCGTACCGCCGCAGGTTCTCCTCGTTCTGCAGGTTGTTCGACTTCTCCTCGTCGCAGCGGCGGTCGCGGTCGCGGGCGCGGCGCGCGCGGCGGCGGAGCGCCAGCCAGCCGGCCGCGCCGCTCGCCGCCGCCAGCAGAGCGAGCGCGCCGCCCGCCGCCAGCAGCGTGCGCGCCCCGCCCGGCGCGGCGGGCGGCGAGGCGGCGGGCGCGGCGCGCGGCGCGGCGGCGACCAGCCGCAGCGCCGCGCCGAGCAGCGGGTGTCGCGCGAGGCGGCGCCGCGCCACGAGCGCGCCCAGCTCCCGCACGGCGGCCGCCAGCTCCGCGCCGCCGCCGGCCTCCGACCCGCCCACCTCCGGCCCGACCCACTGCGGACGGATGGAGACCTCGCTTATATCATTATCGAAGAATCTTACTATTATAAGGGCTGGTTTCACCGAAAGTCAATCTAACAGCTAGTTAATCACAGTTAGGGAATTTTCCTTCAAGCTTCGTTGTTATTTCTGTTGCTAGGTTACAGCGCGAACTTTGCGATGCTTTTGGACGTTGTTGGCTATTTTTAATTTTTTACGATGTCAACTGTCAGTGAGCTAGCCGGCCGACCAGCGTTTAGATTTAGCGGCTTTCTAATGAAGATTTCCTTTAAAAGGAACCCAAAACAATCGTAACGGTCTGTTAAAATCTTAATCCGTTGTTATTTTTCTTACTTAATTTGAATGTCAATTCATTAACGCTCTGTTAGACAAAGTTCGGTGAAACCAGCCCTTGAGCTGAAAGTTTTTTGGATGTTTAGATGACACAATCATGCCGAAACAAGCTATTTGGATGAAACTTGGAATAGGCGTAGTAGTTACTTGACTATTCAATAAGTTTTTTTGAAAAAAAATTCAACAAGTATAACTTTTTAATAGGTTACCGTGAGCTGATCGAACTCACCGATGTAAGTACAGAATTTCATCTCAATCAACTTATTTTCTATGGAGTTCCGTTCTCCATCATCGGATCAACTCGCCGTCACTATATTTCAAAATAGTAAATGATACTCGATGTACCTACGAACCAAGATTCAACACAATCGGCCTAATCTCTGAGGAGTTCCGTCGAACAGCTGTCGACTCGATCACCACATCGGCTGACCGTCACCATAATAATGCATCGTCATCGAGGACTCACAAGGGTACCAAAATTCAGCTCGATCCGACACCGGGAAGCGGGTCGAATCGAGCTTGCAAGATTCGACCGGTAGGTCCGACGCGGGCGAAGCCGCACGCGGAAGCTACCGTAAAAACGTAGAGTCTCACCAGCGCGAGGTCGAGCGCGTCCTCATCGTCGGGCGCCAGGTCGCAGAGCAGCGCGAGCGGCGGCGCGTCCGCGGCGCGCGCGGCCAGCGCGGCGGCCAGCGCGCGCCGCAGCGCCGCGCACGCGCGCTCCACGTGCGCGCCCGCCGCCAGCCGCTCGCGCGCCAGCTGCAGCCGCACGCGCGCGCACCCGGCCCCGCCCGCCCCCGCCCCACCCGCCCCGCCCGCCCCCGCGCCCGGCCAGCAGCGCGCCGGCGCGGGCAGGGCGGGCGGCTCCACGCTGCGCCCCGCCACGCGCCGGCACTCGCCGAGCGGGGGGCACGGCGCGCGCACGCACAGCGCGGGCGCCGCCGGCACGCACACCTGGAACACGAGCGAGACTCGCATCACCACCTCCCTTCTTGAGGAGTGTCCGACTTTGCGAGAGGATTGATAGAGAAGAGCGGACGCGTTGTCCGGAGCGGCTCCGATTAAGGTTCGAAACGGATGCGCGGTGCGGGGACCCGCGCATTTGAGAAGATTGAAAAGGCGGTGAATTTTCATCAACTATATGGATGCTACACATTCTAATGTGTAGCATCCGCCTATTAGTTATCTGGTACACAAATGGTCCATAGCACAAGCTTTGCTTAGTTTGGGCTAGATGATGCTGTGTGAAATGTACAGCATTATTTATTATTATTATTATTTATTAATAATTAATTAGTTAGTATTCTTATAGACGGCGATAGGCTTGCAACCTGTCACGTATGGAATACTGACTTCTGCAAGATGTGGGCATGTATCAAATATGTATTTGGACATGCCTCTGACTACTCCCCTAAGACATCTTCAGAGGATCTGGAATACATTTTTATGTATTCCATGATCTGAGATAATGTCTACCCTTGGGGATACAGTCGTGACCCTGTTTTTTTTTTATTAATAACTAGCTGTCCGTCGCGGTGTTACCCGCGGTCCCTCGGGAAAACATCACTTTCCCGGGATAAATATAGCCTATGTTCATCAGGGATAATGTAGGAATTCTAATGGTGAAAGAATTTTTCTAATCGATCCAGGGAGCCTATTCAATTCAAACAAACAAACAAACTAGTAATTAGTAAGTATAGAAGATAATTAATAACAAGTTCTCAGTAAGGGCGGCCTTATCGCTTTCTTATAGGCAACCTTGAAAAAATTGTGTGCTATATTTTAATGAATTCTCGATCGACGTCAGAGAAATTACGGATATTAAGTTTTTCGGTAAAAATTTCATCGAAACGCTTCCGACTCCATCTTTCGATCGACTCACTGTCACCATAATCATCTCCGGTCCGCTCACCTCGTCCGTCCGACAGGGCGCGGCGCCCGGCGCCAGACAGTCGGGCACGCCGCACCAGAGCCGCGTGCACAGCGGCGCCCCGCGCACGCAGCGGCACGCGTTGCAGCCCCACCACCAGGCGCCGCCGTCCGCGCCGCACGCGCCGCCGCCCTCCGCCGCCGTCTCCGCCGGCAGCGTCGCCTCCGCGCCGCCCTCCGCCTCCTCCGCGCTCAGCCCCGCCAGCGCTGCAACACGCGGGACGTCAGCCGCGAGCTCCTCCGGTCGGAGCGAGCCGAGCCGGCGACCACTCACCCTCGAGACAGCGGCGCGCGGCCCGCGGCGGCGCGGCCGGGCAGCGGCAGCGCGGCGGCTCCGCGGGGCGCAGCGCGTCCGCGCGGCAGGCGGCCGGCGGCGCGCAGGGCGGCTCGCACGCCGGCTCCGCGCGCTCGCCGCACGCCGCGCCGGTCCAGCCGGGCGCGCAGGCGCACCACCAGCCGCCGCCGCCCGCCGCGCACCGCCCGCCGTGCAGGCAGGGCGCGGAGGCGCACGGGTCCAGGGCGAGCTCGCAGCGCGCGCCGCCGCGGCCCGGCCGGCAGGCGCACTCCCAGGCGCCGGCCGCGCCGCGCACGCACGAGCCCCCCGCGCGGCACAGGCACTCGTCGCACGCGGCGCCGCCCCAGCCGGCGGCGCAGGCGCAGCGCCACGCGCCGTTAGCTGCGCGCACGCAGGCGCCGCCGGCTCCGCACGCGCCGCACCGCTCCGCCGGCGCGGACCGCACCGAGCACGTCCTGCCTGCGGACGGGAGAAGGTCAGCATCGGTCGGCGAGCGAGCGAAGGGGGAGACCCGACGGGGCGGATCGGGGATCGGGCTCACCGGTCCAGCCGTCGCGGCAGACGCACGCGAAGTCCGCGGGGCCGTCGACGCAGGTGCCGTTGTTGAGGCACGGCGAGTCCGCGCACTCGTCCGATTCTGGGGGAGATGAAGTTCGGCCGGTCAGTCGGCGCTCGGGCGACCGGATCGATCCGAGCCCGCTCTGATCGAGCCTGGAACGATCGACGGGAGACGGGGACATCAGCCCTAGGGCCGTATTCGCGTTCCTTTTTTCGTTCGTTTAAAGAATAATCGGATGCTTCCCACCACGATTTCTGACTTCAATGGTCATTTTTTCGGTTTGTAATAATTGTAATATTTGGTCCTAGGTGAGGACCGTGTTTAACGTTTGAAAAATTGGCCCTTCGTCGTGCGAAGCATCCGAATATTCATCAATAGAACGAAAAAAGTAACGCGAATACGGCTCCTAAATCTTTCGTTCCTCTTGTGACCGCGAGCGCGGAAACGTTTCGTGAAACTTACGTTCGTCGCAGAGTTCGCCGGAGTATCCGAGCTCGCAGAGGCAGCGCGGCGGCGCGGGCGGCGCGCGCACGCAGCGGCCCCGCGCGCACTCCGCCTCGCCCACGCAGGCGCGGGGGGACAGCGCGGGGGAGGCGGGGGGCGAGGGGGCAGCGCGTTGCGTGCAGTTCTTGCCCTGCCAGCCGGGTGCGCAGTGGCAGTAGTAGTCGCTCTGCGCGGTGTAGCATGCGGCGCCGTTCCCGCACGGGGAGCTGGCGCAGTGGTCGCGGTCATCCTGGATGGGCACGCTTTTGCGTCATGAGATGCGTCAATTGCGTGTTACGGAAGGCTTCACGAAACGGATTAAAACCAGCAGAACATGCGACAGAACTGCGTTCGTAGGTATCAGAAGGTAGATAATAAAACTCACCGGGCAGTAGCGTCCAGAACAGGAGGACAGCTAAAAGCAGAAGTCGGTTAGTTCAGGTTAGTGCAGAGCTGACCTGGGCGGAGTGAGAGTGTTAACAGAGTCAGATGTGAGAGCGAAGTCGGTCGGAGCACGGCGCTCACCTCGCAGTTGGTGCCGGAGAAGCCGACGGGGCAGATGCAGCGGTAGGCGTCCGCCAGGTCGACGCACTCGCCGCCGTTGAGGCAGGGCCGCGGCGCGCACTCGTCCACGTCGAGCGCGCAGGTGCGGCCCGCGTACCCGGCGGCGCAGGCGCAGTGGAAGTCGTCCACGAGGTCGATGCAGGTGGCGCCGTGCAGGCAGGGCGCGGAGGCGCAGTCGTCCACGTTCGCCTCGCAGTCGCGGCCGGTCCAGCCGGCGAGGCAGGCGCAGCTGTACGCTCCCACGGTGTTGTTGCAGGCGGCCGCGTTCACGCAGGGCCCCGCGCCCGCCGCGCACTCGTCCACGTCGAGCTCGCACGTCGGCCCGCTCCAGCCGGGCGCGCACTCGCACGCGAACGCGTCCAGCCGGTCCCGGCACGTGGCTCCGTGCCGACACGGCGAGCTGGCGCAGTCGTCCGCGTCCACGTCGCACAAGGCGCCCTCCCAGCCGCGCTCGCACTCGCAGCTGAAGCCGGCGCCGCCCGCGTCGAGCGCGCACGAGCCGTGCGCGCAAGGCTGCGGCGCGCACGGGTTGTCGACGTGCTCGCAGTCCGCGCCGGAGAAGCCCTCGGCGCAGCGGCAGCGGTACTGGTCGGGCGCGGTGTTCTCGCACGTGCCGCCATGCTGGCACGGCTCGTGGGTGCCGCAGTAGTTCAGGTCTGCGGGATGGACGGGGGTTAGTGCGGACGAGAGGTCGCGGCTCGCTTTTATCTGCGACGTTGACCGGAGCCGAGCCTCACCTTGATCGCAGAGGATGCCGCCCCAGTTGGTGTCGCAGGTGCAATCCCAGGAGGATCCGTTGCAGTAGCCGTGCTTGCAGCCCGGGTAAGGCTGGCATTGCGCGCATAGCGCCCCGCGCCATCCCGGCCGACAGCTGGAATAGAACACGCGAATAGTTACTGAATAGTTTATTGAGTAGATGCAGATGAGGTAGGTGATGGATCGCAGATGATAGGTGACTCACTCGCAATCTCCAGGTTTATCGCAGCGGCCGTGGGTCGGATGACACCCTTCCTTGCACACGGCTGAAATCAGAACGGATCGATCAGTAAAAGGTGTAAAAGTTGTCGAAACAAACAGGCTGAAATAAGTCCATGACAAATAAATTATGAACCCAAGGAACGAGGTACTCACGTTTCTCACAGTTGTCGCCCTGCCAGCCGGGCAGGCAGCGCTTGCTGCCGGCGGGCTCGCAGGAGTAGTGGCCGAACTTGTCGTCTCTCGGCCGGCAGAAGGTGGTGCAGGTGGTGTTGTAGTAGTTGGGCTGGCACAGCACGCGCACGCGGTAGGCGAGCGCGGCGCGCGCGCCCGCGAACCGGAGCGCGTGCCACGCCGCGCCCGGCTCCACGATGCCGGACCACCACGCCTCCTCGATCAGTCCGCCCTCTGCAACACGCAACCACGGATGATCAGACGACTCCGAGCGCCGATAGGTACTAGCTCCTTCGGTCACGCCCGGCTCACGCACTCACCGGCCTCAGGGTACTCGTAGTCGTCGAAAGCTTGCAGCACCAGCGTGAAGGATCTCTGCGGACGAAAATAGGGGCGATCAGGGGATGGTTGCGTCAAGAGGTCCGGTAAAAGTCAAAAAAGATTTCGTTGAGTAGGGTAAAAATGCGGTCGGTAGAGCACTCACCGTCCAGCGAAACGTGAAGGGCAGCGCGAGCGTGTAGAGCGGCTCGGCGAGCGTGAAGGAGTCGGTGCCGAGCGCGGGCGAGTCGGCGCGCCCGAACGAGCAGGCGCCCGGCGCCGCCACCGACTGGTACTCCTTCAGGCAGAGAGAGAAGCGCGTGCGGCAGGGGCGTGCGCAGGGGGCCGCGGGGCCGCCGGGGGGAGGGGGCGCCGCGCCGCCGCAGCACGCGCCCGACGCCAGCTCCAGACGGTAGTTGGAGAACTCGAGGATCTGCAGCTCGAACACGCCCGCCCCCGCCGCACACTGCACACACGATACACCCAACCATTAGCTACACATGCGTAACACAGGCGATTCATTTCTAGTCAGACGTGAAGAGATCAATGACGGCCTAGCGGGTGATCCAAATGACCTAATGCGTACAAGTTTATTATGATTTTTGAAAAATTAAACTTGTTATGCCCGGTTTACCTACATTATTCCAGTCCAGCCATCGAATCTAGCTGAATTCAAGAAAGTAGACTGCCGATCCAGATGGATCGGCCGGTAGATACCGGCACTGGAATGCTCGGTGCATTAGCCCCCTCGCAGACTGCAGACTTTCTATCGGCCGATAGTTGTGACGGAATATACTTCGGGTCGGAATGAGTATGGAAAAGTATAGCCCGTCTCACCTATCGGCCGATAGAAAGTCTGCAGTCTGCGAGGGGGCTTACAGTGCCGGTTTATATTTTTCCAGAGCCGCTGGATTGTAATGTATTACTGATATACCTAAGCCGGGCATCACGTCTGACAACATTTTGTGAAAATCCAATTTTAGGTCAATGAATCTCGGTAAGTACCCGAGATACTACGAAGACTACGAATAATTAGAATAATATTTCTGCCAAATACTACAAGTATTATTATTATTATTATTTAAGTATTAGGTTCTCAAAACTGGACGTTACACTTTGGGAATGCTTTCGTTACAATTTTAGAAATAACTAAGGCTAGCGAACGACCTTCTCGATGAGAACACAGCATGCATTAAATAATTACTAACTCACGAAATGAAGAGAAACTTATTTGACAAAATAAAATATAAAGCAAAAATACAATATTATACACTAAACCTAAACAAAAGTAGTCAAGGCCTGACTACACTTTGAATTACATGTTAACTTCTTCCAAACAGTCTCTTGATAGAAGAGACTGTGGAACAGAAAATATCCATTTCATGACATTGATCATTGTAGGACGAACACATACGGTAAATTGATGAGTGCTGAGCGTAATTTGTATGACAAAAAGGAAGATAAAACGTTTTTCTATTATGAAGACGGCTGGAGGGACGCGGTATGACTATTCCAAACTTCTGAAGTAAACTAGGACTGTCAATGATACCATTTATAATTTTATACAGAAACAGAATATCTGATAAGTTCCTTCTATGTTCTAATGTATCCAGATGGAAATGAGAGAGTCTCAAACTATATGAATTAAGACTGTGACAGAGACTATTTGCGAACGCGAGATGGTACAAATTTTTTTTTGTTTGAATTATGTGAAACATGTACCTAGAAAAGTAAGTTTTAAAATACTTGAAACTTGCAAACTATCAGACATTAGTTCAAGATGAACAAATCTCTACTTGTTATGTTATCTTGATCAGAAAACGTACCTATACGTACAACACCTAGTTTTCTTATTTATACGACTGTCAAAGGAAGGGTTATGTGTTTAGTGCGTACCTTGTATGTATGTACCTACGAGTATATTGTATATGTAGGTATGTGATGAGTAAAATTTGTATCGGTGAGCAGTCACGTGACTCGCACGTGACCTTTAAGAGAATTTATTCTCATGTCAAATAAGTTTTTTTGAAAAAAAATTCAACAAGTACAAGCTATTAATAGGTTACCGTGAGCTGTTTGAACTCACCGATGTAAGTACTAAATTTCATCTTAATCAACTTATTTTCTTAGGAGTTCCGTTCTCCATCATCGGATCAGTCTGGTAGAGATCGCTATTTAGCGATAAGACCGCCGATTGTATGTCATTGTGTTTTTTGTTTAGTTTTCCATTTTTGTTTATTTTTATTATGTGGTGTGCAATAAAGTATTTTCTATCTTCTATCTTTCTATCAGCTCGCAGTCATCATATTTCAAAATAGAAGATGAAACTTGACCGATGTAGTGAGTTTCAACTCAATCAACCTATTATCTGAGGAGTTCCGTTCTCCATCATCAGATGAGCTCGCTGTCAATATATTTAAAAATTTTAGATGATACTTGATCCTCAAACCGAGTTTAAACTTAATCGGTCGATTATCTGACGAGTTCCCTCCATCATCAGATCGGCTCGCTGTCATTATATTTGAAAATTTTAGATGATAATTAATCTACGAACCGAGTTTACAACTCAATCGGCCTATTTTCTGAGGAGTTCCCTGGAACAGCTCATGTCTCCATCATCAGATCAGCTCGGTGTTACCATATTATTGCATTGTCACCGAGGACTCACAAGTGTACCAAAATTAAGCTCAATCGGACACCGGGAACTGGGTCAAATTAAGCTTGCAAGATTGGACCCGGACAAACATACATACAAACAGACGAACATACAAACATTGCAAGTTAATTAAAAGCTTTTAAATGCCCAACGCGCCTAAAGAAAAATAACTGATCATATCGAGTGGGGGTAAGGGGGGGGGGTATCAAAATCAAGGAGATTACAAATATATTTGCATGCCAATGTTTTTTGGTGAAATATGTGACACTGTTTATACGAGTATAAGACCTTTTTGACCATACGAGGCAATAAATCATTTGATTTGAATATACATATAATGTATTTCTCTTTCTCTCTCTGTTCGTGTAGTCACCTCTTCCCAGGCCCAGTCTGAAAAGCAGCGTTGCTCTGCACCTAGCGATAGGTACAGAGTAACAAAACAGCTGGGACTGCTCCTATTTGGCACACCAAATCACAGACCTCGCACCTACCACCTATATGTTTTTCTTTTTTTTATGCTTTAAGTTAGTTAAGCAGTTTTAACTTGTGTTAGTTTAAACAAGTACCTATCTATGTTTTTGTTTTATTAAGTGTGTCTGTGTATCTGTGCCAATAAAGTTGTTATCTATCTATCTATATTAAGTCCTATGTTTTAACTAAGCTTTGAATAACAAATTGGCAATAAATGCATGCAAATTATTTTATTCATACTTTAGATAATAAACTCTTTATTGTACACAAAAACATGATACACGGAAAACAAAAATAAATAAACATTGTACAGTGGGCGGCCAATTCGCATTGCTAAATCACAAAAGTTGACTTTCTTGCAGTCTAATTTTTGTTTTTTTTTATTATAAAGGTAATACTTACTTGTTACTATGCCCTTCGTCTTTAATCAATAAATTATAATGTTGTAAAATAAATCTAAAAACCAATATTTAGTATCACCACAGCAAAACTTATCCTTTTTCCCGCACAAGCCCGCTACAGATGAAGTTCCTTGCGAGGTCTTTCACAAAAATAACCACAAATCTATGGTGTATTCACATAATAGGTAGCGCAGGAGTAACTCTCCTAACAAAAGACTTGAACGCGCTCCTCAACATTCATACTTCGCTGTGACTCGACTCAGCGTGCCATGTGTGTGCTGTTTCTAGAAGGATAGGTATACTCGTACTTAGTAACGAGTCGTGTATTTCTTGCCTTTATTTTATTTGTTAAAAATTTTTCAAATCTAGCAAATAAACGATTTCATTTCATTTCATTTTTGAGATCAATAAAATGATTTTACTAAAGTTTATTATTATTTAAATTGTGATACCACAAAGTAACAAATCAGGAACGATGCGTTCTGCACCGATAGGTGTGCATTTTGCGGCTCCTTTTTTCCGAAACTGACATTTGAGGCGGTACGCAAACTTCTGCTCCTCTTGAATCTTTGAAGCTATATTTACATTTAGAAGCTTCCTTTTGAAGCTATATTTACATTTACATACCCAATATCAGACTCATGCCAGTTGTCCCTGCTGCAAGCAAAACGATTTAACATTTAGATGCGATTTGGTTATAACCGCGAATGTTAGCGAGCTTTGTTTGAGCTTCACTATTTCAGTGTTAGCTTTCGAGATCGCTCGAGTTGGTGAATGTTTGCGAAGTGGGGTGGAGAGCGGGGCGGGGCGTGTGTCCCCCCCCCGCCACTCCCCGCGCGGCACGCCCCCCGCCTCCCGCGCCGCACACAGCGAAGCGGAAGCTTCCGTACTCGGTACTCGCGATACTACTCAAGGGTCACTGAACTTTAGTTTAATATCTACTTATGTATTTATTAAGATATATTTTATACTTCAAGTGATTTCTCGCATATAGCGCATAAACGAACATCTCGACTGTGGGGCTTCTGATTAATGTACCAAATGTGTTCCGTTACATAAATTAATAACTCAAACTAATAAACTGGTTTGTTGTATACCTAACCTAAGCAAATGAATGAATGAAAATACTTTATTGCACACCATTAATAATAAAATTCAGAAAACAAAAGAAAAAAAATCAGATAAATATGTACAATGGGCAAATGTTATAAACATAAATGAAAACTTGCATTACTACGAACCTAATTACTTAATAGCAAAACCGACAGGTAGGTAGGTAGGTACCTATTAAGTTTAAGTTGTAACTACTGTTACTGTCTGTATAATAAATATAAACATTAATTTGGATCCTGTTACGTTCAAATATGGTCCTAAATTCGTTTTTCTATAATATTTTCAAATTGCACACATCGTTAAGTTAGTGTTTTGGGTGAGTTAATTGGTTGGAAATATAATATTACTGATGAGAAGAATACAGTAGGTACGTAATGGAAGTAGGGTATCGAGACTTCATTTTTAGATGCACAAGAATGGAGCAGCAAATGAGCAAACAATCGAATTGTAACATATTATGAACCCTATCGCAGGCACTGTCTGGAGGACGAAAGAACAATGTGTTGAGAAAATAAACGATTTTGAATTAGAATTGGCCTAGTGTTGAGTTCGTGTTAAATTATTTATAATAATTGTAATGTTTATGTATTAAGTTTTATGAATAAATTGATTGATTGCTTGAATTACGAGGACATTGCAATTATGAAAAAACTTTGTCAAGCTAGTGCGACCGCGCGTGAATTTGTCTGCGCATTGTTTTGTCATCATTTTTAGAAGTACCTTGCACCAACCCTAGAGGTAGTTTCTGAAAAAATAAAAAATACGTGTGTCATTATTTTACTTCAAAGTTTATTTGTACCGAGTTTGGAGTGAATCGAAAATAGGAAAAAAATATAAATTTTAAAATCCTGTATAACACTTAGTGGTTGTTTTTCGAAAAATAGATACTTAAGCCTATATGTTATTCCAGTATTTAAACCATTACACCAATTACAATTGGTTTAGTCATATTATATTATTACTAGGCAAGTTTAAAAGCAAAGGAAATTAAATAAGCAAGCTTAAAATGTTACTCGAACACGAATACTACGCGAAGAAATTGCCTAATCTACGATGTATATTTTCGTTCGCTACATCAATTAAGTTAAACATACTGGTTTTAAATAAATCTCTATTTAAATAAATTTTAAAATTATTTCGACCAATGTTTCGTATCCCTTAAGTGTTTCGTGTCCCAAGTTCGGGAGGCAAGCATGAGGAGCGACTCTATATTCATTAAATATTTGAACACGACTCGTAATTAATTGTATTATTGGCCACTGACTCTCATACGAACTTACTTTTTATTGTATTATTTACATACTTACTAAGCGATTTTTTTAGTTTTTTCATTTTATTGAATTCAATACAGAAATAAAGCACACGAAACATAATAAAACCTATGTATGTACATAATGTATGTACATACCAATACCTCCTACCAGTTCGACTGGAATACTTGAATTACATTGAGTTGAGACTGTCAATGATCTAATTATCTTATCATTTCCTCTACTTCATTTCTACTCTTCTTTAAATTCAAAAGTTTGGCCATGTTCAATTCAATTCAATTTATTTATAAAAACATACAACATTAAATTACAATTATTATAAACAATTATAATAATGTTGGTACCACTGATGAATATTTTTTTACACAACACAATAACACATCTCTAGGATCTATAAGGATAGTGTGTAGAGCTTCAAGTTATAAATGAATTCAGCTAAACTACTTTTAAAGATAACAACTTAATGGACATAAAAAGATCTGAGAGAATGTCTACCGCGCCTTGGGGATACAGTCGTGAACCTGTTTACGTTTTACATATTGGATTACCATTTAGACTACTTTCTCAACATTAGATAATACGAAGTCCACACAATGAAACAAATTTCATTTAAGAAAATAAAAATATGTAGTATATGTACTTGTTTTCATAACTTAGGACTTAGCCTCACATATAAGAGAAAAAAACATGTCCACTTAGCGCAGCTCGCCACACTTGGAGGTGGTAATACCCTCTTTGGTAGAGACCATTTTACCGGCTTTACGTAATCGTTTGTTATCATTATTTTTTCTTTGCAATCGTTATGTCGTAATTTGATTACGGTTATCTTCTATGAAGTTCTATGTGATCAGTAGATGCGCTCTGAGCAGCGTCCAGAATGCTAAAATTTTAGGAATTGTTCTCTAATGACAAAGCAAGAAGCAGAGAGAGGCATAATAGAGCCAGTTTCTCATAGGTCATCGTTTCTTGTTTATTCATTTAAGTATTTTATTGAATAACATTTTGTAACATGTTAGACCAATTTTATTTGCATGCTGTATCTAACAGTGAAATGTATGTGAAACAATTTATGATATAATCTATTTGACCTACTACCTATATTATGACCATGCTTCTGGCAAAATAAATTCCATTTCATTTCAATTTCATTTCATTTCATTTCATAGCGGCAGTTATTTTTGTCCACTCGCTGTTCCTGGATTTATTTATATATTTAAATTCACAAAACAGATTACAATCAGATTAAGAACAAAGTTTAAAGAAAATAAAATCAAAAATCTAGATTCGTAATCCTACAAGTGAATATGACAAGAATAGTGTTGCATGCTACTAATAAAAATATACCCTTAAACTAATACATAAACTAAATAATTAAACATTACAATTTGAGTTTGATTGTAACAAGGCCTTTTGAACGCGCTGCTTAAACCTATTGATATTGTTATCAAATATATCCAAATACGAAGAAGACACCGCTAGCTCATTATAGAGACGGCACATATGAGGGAGAGGATGGTTATACAGTTTCGCCTTTTTGCACTTGTGTTATTGAATGTTCTCTGAAGTAGACTATACACAACCGCACCAACCGTCGACCGCGTACAAGGCCTATTTGTGCAACTCAGCATTTCCACCACATAACAGATAGGGTAGTAGGTACCTACCTAGTGCCTACAGGCGTCAAGTGACCATTTCTCAATTTTGGAATGTTATTGTGGTTTATACACAGAGGAATAGTAATGAGACTATTTCAATCCTAACAGCTCTTATAATGTTAGCACCTCTTAAGTGTAGTACCTATTATCTTTTTATTATAAAAAAAATATATATTTATATCGGCAAGGCACGTGTCCTATATGTTAAAGTATAGTTATAAAGTGTAACTATGTAGCCTATTGGAATCCTATGAGATTTGAAGTAAACCCTATCAGATCATAGGATTCCAATTAGCTAGCGACTTGAAATCAATGAAGATTTCAAGAATGCTAGAGGTTAGAGTTGTTTGTATTTGGGAAATGAAGAACTTCAAGACATCGTTGTCAATTAAATGAATTTTTGGATGCCAACTGAATTCAATACGGAATGGAATGTGAAGATAAGCTGAGTGAGGCCAGCGAGGGAAGCTGGTAGTTTGAATGAATGTGTTAGAGGCGAGTCGTGGGATCGTTGCGCGGACGTGCGCGGGCTGCCAAGCGGGACATCAGCAGTGCGCGCACGTCGCGTCTGCGGGCCCTCGCACTGCTGCACCGTGTCGTCACTTGCACAACCTTACCGTATCCTTATAGGTACAACTCTCTCAACTACACCACAACCTTCAAAAATCATCTTCAATACTTCATTCCTATTAAAGGATCGCACATCACACACAATTCGATCGAGTAACGAACTTTCATACGAGTGGATGGAGTGATACTATAGATCACTGACCACAGTTAAATAACAAAGGTAGGTAGGTACCTACCTACTCTCATAATGGCACCACTCGACTTGACCTATTCAAATCATTCAATCAATCAACTCGGAAAACATGACACCTGGCTTGCAAGAGAATCTAGAGTTAGACAGATTCTGATGTGGTTTCATCGAGGCACTACATCGATGGATCGAACATCCTGCAAATCCGTTCGCGAAAGGGTAAGCTGGCGCAAGTCCTAACGAGGTATCTGACAGTCGGGGGTGGATGGTCCGGGACATGGAGAGAGACGTACGCTCAGCAGGCAGGCGAGGGCGAGGGCGAGCGGCAGCGGGCAGCATCGCCGCATCGGGTCAGCGCAGCGCGGGGCGCCGCCGCGCCGCGGGCCGCACCATGCCGCGCCCGGCTGCACCGGCGACCACTGTATGCACTCTGATCCACGCACCACACTCGCGCCTGAGGAGGCTGCTCTCGCAAGATTCACTCACTATCGTTAGTTCGGGGGCACGCGTGCGTTCGCCGCGGGCGCCGGGTCGGGACTGGCGGGCGCGCGGCCGGCTCCCCCCTCACCCCGCGCCGCCCGCCTCTCCCTCCGGAGCTTTTAATCCCGCGAACGAAGCTTTGATTTATTTTTATTGCAAGATGCGAGTGGAGGCAGCGCGGGCGCGGGGCCGCGAGCGGGTCATGTTGCGCTGCGCCTGCGCATGGAGTCCCATGGGGGAAAAATATCGATATCTGAAGCCAAGTGCTCTTACATTATAGGGCATTGAACAAACTAAGATAGTAGCGTATTTTCTTTCTTTCTAATTACCTAAGTTGAATTAAAATGTCGAATATTGATATAAGTAGGGATATCTCCAGGGCAGGATTTGTCAGAGGGTGTTAGTCAGGTGCTCGGCTTGGTAAGTTCCCACGGCCCGAGGCGGGCGGGCACTCCACTTGCGTGCGGTATCTGGCACACGCTGTTGTGCATACCTACACCTGCGAGTACGTCGGTCTGAGGATATCATCACAATCTTCGTGAGACTTCACTCATAAACAGCCAATAAAGCCTTCACTCGGGAACTAAATCTTCGAAGAATCCGGTTCGAACGACCTATGTTGAATTAACGACGCTAAAGGGAAGACAGTTCAGTTAAAAAGTTGCGACGTAGGTATAACACATGTTATAACTATCGTGCGTATGCGCATAACGAACCTATTGTGCGTTCCAATCAGTGGCGGTCGCCGAAATCCGGGCGTCACGTCACGTCACTCAATGTCACGCACTTGACGGCTGCGCAGGCGCACGCACTCGCTGCGCTATCACTGCTCTGCTCCTTGGTGGAACTTGGCAATTATGAACTTGTTGCTGGTTTTTACATGCGCACTAACGTGTACTTTAGTTACGGTCATGACAGACATTACCGTTGTAATCCTACATACACCACTAAACGATTATAAGTAGGAGTGAGGTGATTTGTTACTTGATTTCATGGGGGATAGTGGAAGCCGGCCGGCGGCCGCTGCTGACCGTTCTAGGAACTCGCGCCGTAATTTAGTTAATTCGTTTAGCTACGTGCGCTCCATCCAGAGCGTGCCCTTGCGGAGTGAACGACCTGCGGTGCCGCACCGCAGCGCACGGCGCCGCACCGCAGGCCCGTGCGGCGCAACTTCTCACGCAAATTACGTCCAATTATAGCGGGAGCGAGTGCGAATTAATCGCATGTTGTATCGGGTAATTAGCGCAATCATCGTGTGACCGGCCACTGCCGGCGCTCCGGGTCTGCTCGAGTGCGGGTTCTTGCTGAGCGCACTCCAGGACCACCTGGTGGATAGCACTTTCTGCTACCCATCGCTGACTCTTGTCTAATAAAGAAGTACAAAAACAAACCAATCACAGGTTATTCCTAGTCTCTAAAAGCAGTATCGTTCAGGGCCTCGAGTTGGTCGAGCCTGCGCGCCCCGCTGCAGCCCGCGCCCACAGCGAACGGTATATCCTCCGAGTGCATTAACCAGTTGCGGACCATTGTTATGTGATTTTTTTACCCGTAAATTCTTAATATTTCGCTGAGTATGGCGGCGCAGCCGTGAGAGCCCGCGCAGTCAACCCGAATGTGGTTTCTGCGAAATGTGTTCGTTACAGTTGCAACCGCGGCCATCACGAGAGGGAGCATAATGCAGTAATCATAGGGCATCACGCGAGGAGCCCTGAACCCGTCGCGGCCGGGCGGGGGCTTGGTGGGGGGGGGAGACACACACGTTTAATTAAAATGGCTGCGGAGGAGAGAGGGCGCGAGCGGAGCCTCGGGATACGAAACCTTTTCGTTCGTCGTCGCTAACGATATTAACTTAATTAGATGAGCAACCATTGTGTGCATAGACTTCCAGAAAGGTATTTCACAGTGACTCACAATATGCATTGGTGTGCAGTGCAAGGTACCTAAATGAAGAAAGAAAAATTTAGTTGAAATTCGAGACTAATTCCAGAGCTATCAATTTCTAAAAGCATTCAGACTATAACTGTATTTAATTACAATGGTTTGTCTGTCAGCTGGTGGCGAGGGTTTGCGTTATGAATGATGCTGGCTGGCGTGGTTGGCCCACAGCCGCGGGGAGGCACGGCGCAGGCGCAGGCACGGGCGCGGCCTTCCCGCGGGCTCCCGTCACCGTGATCATTACTCCTCGTGCCAGCGTCTTCCCTGGTCACTACTGATAAGCACATTCATAATGATAGTCACCTCGGTAGTGTGGCGGGTAAATGCTCGGCTGACAAGCAAGAGGTACGGGCTTTGATAGCATTTATTTAATTTAACCACTTTATTCATTTCTGATATTTTGTTGTGAACCTACTTTGTTGTTTACTGCAGGCACTGCAGCGAGCTTGTATTTAATAACTAAGAGGCATCTTGCCTGGCAGATGTTGTTTTCTAGTGGGAATCAAACCTACATTCTGCGGCGCAACTGCGTACTCTTTCACGGCAGGCAGCTACTACTAAGATGTAAGCCTACTTTAGTTTCTGGTTCGAATACCTACTTATGAAGGAGAGTATAGAAGCTCGGTGTCGGTGGTGGCTGGGGTCACATACCTCTGATGGATGTTAACTTTAGAATCGTATGTAAGACAAATTGAATGAGTCGGTGGCCGGAACCGGTCGCTGCAAGTGCAGCACACACGCGACCCCGTGCCTGTGTGCTGTCTGTGTGCTTGCGTGGCTGTGTGATGTGGCCCGAGGAGCGGTTCCTTCCGCAGCCGGAACTGGCCACGCTGCGCCGCAAGGGATAATTAAAACGCCTCCTTCATTACTCTCGTGATTAATTTCCGGATTAGAGTGCATGCAGCCAGCAGGCTCAAATGAAAATGTTAATTTTGAAGTCAACAGAGAGTAATGGGATGATTGCGATACTGCACAGGCAAATAAAGTGGGACTAGAGTGATTGAAGTACCTAAGTAACTTTTTTAATAACAAAGAGCTTTTTGTAACTTAAGTATTACGTAATAATGAATTACATCATTTAGATATAAATTATGAAAAGATTGCAATAGTCGCACGCAACTGTTTACGCAGGCATTGTGTAGCCTGGCTCAAGCGCGCCGCCAGAGTTTTGTGTTATTGTTCGTCGGAATCGGCCCCTACTGCTTCCATCATTTGTGCATTCCAGGCGTCATACAGGACCATGGCAATATCGTTTATGGTTGCTTCGTGCGCGGTTCCCAGCGCTCGACCATTGGACGAGCGGACCGGTTTAATGAGCGCCCGCGCCTCCCGCGCCCGCTCGCCCCCGCGGGACCCGTCGGGATACAATCTCGGAGGCTCCACACGCCATGCACTGTTTATTTTTAACTTAACAGGTTGCGTCGAATCTGCTTCATTCCTACCTGTTTGTTACCGTGCGTTTGCTTTTGATCCTTATGTTTTTTAATCGAGCCAAATAACAGGAGGCTGATAATTTGACGGTAGCCTCCAGCGGGCGCCAGGTGCGCCGACCTTCTCCAGCGGCTAGCGCTCGTAGCTCACACTCGTAGACTGTCATTGTAGATTGTTGTACGAAGTGAGCTACATGATTAGACATTGTTACCAATAAAAAAAAATCTAATTTCCATTTTATCCTTATGAATTTGATACTATTCTTATCTTTCCAAGCTGCCAGTACCGACTACCAAGTAGGTCTGCAAGTATCGCATCACCGACAAGTGCGGCGAGTGTTACGTGACAACGTCAGTATCTGCAATCTGTATTTGTTGTAGATCGCGAGCTTTGCTGGAGTCCTAATACTTTTGCACCCACAGCAGAGGCAAGTTCAATTTTTGTGAATCATGTTAGAACAGTATTAAAAGAAAGCTGTTTTTGTTTTAACCGTAAGAATCTCAAAAATATAATCGCTACCATTTTTTAGAGTAATCTTGTGTTGACAACGAGAAGAGATCGCTTTAATTACAATTTCCCGAAGTGTCTGCGAGAGTGGGACTGACAGCTGCCGGTCCCGGGATTACGATAATCGCATTAGAGCAGAGCAGCTATGCTTAATTACTGAGAAAGGAGTGACTCATAATCCTCCACTCGGCCCTCGACACTCGGCACACGTGACCAGTCAGACGCTGCGCATTCAGGGCTAATCATGCGAGCTAACGTTATGGAGATTAACTTTGTACAAGATTCCTGCTCCGTGTGAAATAGGCAGAGCTCTGCGCTGGCCGAGATTTGTAAACCTGAAGATTTGAGGACTCTACCCGGAATCACTTGGATTGAAGAGCTTGTACTTATACGGAGAGATGCCAGTTTTGGTTTCGAGTCAGGCGAGTGTATAAAAAGGTAAGGTGCTTATGACAATAAGATAGTTGTTGGGTAGAGTCTATAATACAATTTTGTCTCTATGAATTCACAGTCCTCAGATGCCTGTGGTTAGAAGTGCTCCCGATGTGTTGTCGTAGGACATAGGTACACACGCAAGCAGCTGCGCCGGCGCCGGCCGCACCCCGCTAATTGGAGTCAACTCTACATTAGTGAAGCGCTGAGCTGTGTCACACGTACAACACAGCACTGAACACTGGCTCGATTCAACACTGTACCTACATTCGGCAAGAAGCGCCTAAGAGTGTCGCGACTGTGGCCGGGCATGGTGACTACGATGGTGATTCCTTAAGCTGCTGGTAAACAGCTCGCCTGAGCAACGCTCGGCCGGGGGCGAAAACAACATCAGGTTATTGTAACAGTCCGTCTGGGGCGTCTAGACACCACCGAGACTAATCCTCTTACGTCTGTCGAACACGACAACTCACCGCCAAATAAATTACTTATGCGAAATTAATGTATAACACAAATGTTATTGAAAGGAGCGCGCGGCGCGGCGGCGGCGGCGTGGGAGCGACATGTTGATACAGGTCTGATTGTCACTTCATTTTGCATTTAACCTGCTTTTGGAGATATTAATGTATTTTGAATTAATTTATAGTTTAGAATTAGAACGATGTGTAAAACTAAGCCCATTAACTCGAGACCTTGCCCCTCGAGTAATAAAGCAATGTTTACTGTTCGGCGGAAATGTTCAAGTAATTTTCAGTTTATAACTTACACTAATAGGTTCAGTCCCAGCGACAGTCGTGGAGCAGTTCAGGTGGAGAAGTGGGCGGCGGGGGGAGTGGGGGGGGGGGTCGGGGGCATGCCGAGGTGTGAATACTCCGGAACATGACCTAAGCGGATTAAACTGCTCTCTTTGTCAGCTGGGCACTCTTTGTTAGCTGACACCCATTCACCTTGTTTGTTTGTTTATTTGCATTGAGTTAGGATCAGAAGGAATAAGGAGCCCTGAGTTTCTTGTGGAACGTCGGAGCATTAGTTTTTTCATTTTTACTTGCGCACATAAATATTTGGATATATAGCATTCGTTTGATAAATACGAACTAAATAATGTTGTTTTAAACTTTCAAATGAGGATCGCCTGTTAGTGTAGTACCTAAGCCTCGCGAGCATGCGCGTGAGAGCGCCGCGATTCCGGGACTCGGGACATTCCGCCACTCATTCACCTCCGGATCGGAAACCAAATGATCGATGCACACACGCCGTTCTCTACTCTCTCCGGCTGCAGTTAAGGCGCAGTTTACGGTGCGTGGGTGTCGGTCCACCTGCACCAATGTTTATACAAACTGTATTAGAAAAACGAGCCTCAATTAACGCAATCCCAAACTTTTGGAAAAAACTGGTCGTTTGAAAAAACAACAGTGGTTGCTGTCCGGCCAGGTGTGCCCCGCGCAAACAGCGGCCGCGCGTTTGCCGAGCACTCGAGCAACCCTCCCCCCCGCCGCCCCCGCGCGCCCCGCTCACCCGCCACCAAATATTATTGGATGATGATACGCCATTACGCATGTTGTCCATTGTTGACGTAATCGACACCGCGACACCACGGGACGCATCCAGGTAAGGGCGTCTCTACATCACAATTGTGTGATACTACTCTGCACTTGCAGCTCGGACCCTTGTTTAAATTCACGTGTTTTTTTAAATTTATTTATTTAATGAAAATCAGGGATTGACATAAGGACATGAATATCTACGAGTAGGTCGTAGATGATAACAAAATGTGTTTTGCTGTATTACACATTGAACGATCTAGACACGCTCATCCCGCCAAGCTGTTCTGTGCGTCGAGAACGCAGAACTGCGCTCACGTGGGCCAGCCGGGGCCAGGGTGCACCGCGCGGTTGCCTCGGGCAACTCACCAATTAGGTAATTACTAGGGGGTAATTAAACCAGCTAAATAACCTTAAACACCGTGACGATGTTGATGATCAGCGGCGGACATTCTCAAGTTGCTGCTAGCAACCTAGGTGCGCTTGCGCATCCGAGAGCAATTATAATTGCTTTAACCGATCTGAATTGATATAAAAACGCATTCGCAAGCAGTGCATTCGTAGCAGACAAAAACCAGTGGCCGCTTCCCATCGCGCATGCGTCGAGACACAGCGGTCGCTAGCCCCGTCCGACGCTAACTACCCTTTGTTTTTAGAGCTCGTATCAGCTCTGGAAGCTTTTAAAAAATATAATCAAGTCGTTATGTCTTGAAAGGGATCTGTTTGTGCCGTATTCCACCATTTAACACATTATTTATGACCTGAGAGGGTTGTGAGGAACACTCGAGGTGCCACTTGAGTCGTGAGTGGGCGCTGCCTCCTGTCTCCGCTCAAGAAAGCTGCTCAAACGTGAACTCATTTCTTAACCATCCATCTATTGCAGCATTATCATTTGAAGTTTTTATTATGGGTGTCAAGTAACTAGCTCCTACATCTTTGTTGAGTTGAGTTTGTTTGGTAGATTTTTTTTTTGTTCCGCGTTATGTTGCGATGGAGCCTTATTAGAAAAAAATAATGTATAATATACAACCGGTATTTTATACATTATTATTTTTTAGCAGCCCTTAAAAATTACTTTGAAAATTCGGTTGCTGACAGACGTCTTTACTCTTTGACCAGTCGTATTCGTTTCTGGGTGTCGCGTCGCGCGTGTCGCACTGGTCGCGGCGTATGTTGCGCAGTCGCGTGTGTCGCTCAGTCGCATGTTCCCGGGCCGGGTCTCACCGCCTGCCAATTAGCCGGGATATATTCCGTCGTTAGACCGCATCGCATCACTCGTGAATCAAATCGTGATCGCTCCGTTATTTATTCCTTATCAACGGATTTGAATGTGTAAATCAGCGGAGAGTCGCGGACAGATCTGAAGCTAGCACCGCGGGCGCATGCGCACGCCCCGCGCGCTCATTAACATGATGCGACCTCGGACATTCTAATCGTTTGCACACAATTAGCATCCCCATGACTGAAGGCAACGTTCACAATTTCCAAATAAGACAAAAATAATTCAGCCAGTAATGAACTTGAACGATCCGAATAAGTTGAAATCATGAGAACTTCGAGATGAAACATTTCCATCGCAGTGCATTTGGTTTGCAAATGGCTTCCGGTGCGAGTAAAAAGCATCGGATCTGTCATAAGGGTTGATGCAGTGCGCTGCGCTCCGTTAGCGACGCACGTGGCTCGGCACGACGCATGCACGAGACCGGCGGCCGTATAACGAGGCCATTAGTGCGCCTTCATTAGACCACCGGGGGCGAGCTGATGGCTCACGGACTCTGCACCGCACTGTGCTGTACATCTGGTGGCTGGTGGCAGGTACCGCCACGAACAAGCTCATCGTGCCACTGACACCGCACGGGAGGAAGTGATCTTCTTCGTCTCTTGGTTTTAAATTTAACAAAGATTGGTCTATGACGCAAACAAATGCAGCAACATATTGAAGCGTATAGGGATAACGATACTAAAGAAACCACAATTTATCTAATACCTATCTTTAAAAGTATTGGTCGCGAAGGAACAGGAGTAAAATCACCTAGTTTTAAGACGTTTCAAAGTGATCCCAGCGGTCCTACTGAATAAATGCTTTTTGACTTGACTTGACTTGAATAAGTTGAAAAACGGTGTGACTCAAGTTATTTATCATAAGTTGATAATATCCCTATAAAAGGAGTAATGAACCTGTCTCCGCTGACGTAACTCTACCGTTCAATAGTAGGTAATGAACATTGTCGTCCAACAAGACAAGTGTCGTCAGGTGCTCGCGAGTTGATTAATTCAGTTATGAGACGTGATGATGTTTCCCGTCGGACGAGTCCGGTCGCTGACGCCTGCACCCGCTTGTAACATCGAGCCCTGTACACCAGCGTCCAGTTCATAATCTAGCGAGGCAATTTAGTGCTGGACTGTATCATCGCCTATTATTCAAATCATTCAGAAGCAGTTGATTTGGTAACAATAGAATGGGCGAGGATTAAACAAGTCGACAGTCCAGTGAACCAAAGTGGATAATTGTGTTTCAGGCATTACCTAATTATAAAGTCGACGGACGTACTTTCTGCCAGTGACTGCTGAAGTTCTATTAGTTTATGCAGATAGCAGGTACTTTTGTAGCTTTCTCTTAGCTTGATGGGTAGCCTCTCATTAGCGGGGCGGGTGCGCACTGCGCAGGCCAGTCTCTCCGGATACATTAGCAAGAGATCACTCCGCGACCAGCAAGTTAACAGCACAAAGCGCAAACGGAAGCAGTTTCAGTATCCTGCTTCGCTTGGTTTGCGTCAATAAGCCCAGATATATAGAGACTCTAATCTGACGCGTGATCCGAGACTTGGCGCAGGTATGGTTCAACGGATCAGCTTCGTTAGTCAGCGTAGTAGTGACCGCCAGTGACTTGGGTTCCGAATAGCAGTGACTTAGATCAGTTGAACTATCTATAGATAGTGGGATCACAGTCAGTGGGAAGTGGGATGGTGGGATGTTAGTCTAGGTAAGTAAATCTCATTACTATTCTAAGCTACCTAAGTTTTGAGTGTTTCCTGGCATACTGCAGTCATAGCATGTGTGTCTATGGTAGTTTCTGTAAGCCTCTTAACCAAATGTTATCATTCCGTTCAATACGCAGCTGATTAGCACACAATGCTCAAATTACAGCAGATGGCTAAAAAAACGGGATCTGCAATGAAGTGGCAGCGCGGCACCCTTCCCCCACTACCCCCCGCTACCCCCGGCCCGCGGTGTGACAAGTGCCGCGAGGGGTGCGTGTGCGCACCGCGCCTGTTCGAACTTTATCAATACAATGTTATTGTAATGGCCTCAGGGGTTGGTGTGTGTATCTATCACAATAAAATATGATATTTTTATTGTGATTTCATAAAGTGCGTGATTATCATTACTTGCAGTCAAACGTTGAGCATTAGGGCACCTTACTCGGTTATAATAAAGCTGATTTTACAACCGTAGGGTGTCACTCGGACAATGGGCGCATGCGCGCACAATGCCGTGCCGGCTCGCAGATGGCGCGCGCTATTGTTGCGCAATATGTCGCCAATCAGCGCGGCCGGCGCGCGGCGTGGGAACTCTCTCCTTAGCATGGATATACTGGTGCTTGCGGTCACTTATTGGCAACTGCTCTTTTTATAATTATCTGCCGAAATCATTAGTATCTGGGTCTCAATAACTTGAGTTGATTTAAAAACAGCGTTGAGATATATTGCCTAATTTTTGAATTCAACCCACCAACCGCTACAACAAGTTTTTCATGTTTGTCGAGTAGGTAATTAAATACTAGAGGAAAGTTGGTCTCACTTTCTGAATTATTACGTTAATAATGGCGATGCATCCGCTCTACTAGCTTTTGCCCTACCACGCCCCGCCTCCACCGAGCTCGTCGTCGTTGGTCGGCTCATCGCACTCTTATTAATTTAGAACAGTGTCGTAAGTAACGTGTGTGACATGTCGCGAGTGCGCTCAGTCAAACAATAAAGGCATGTCGTCGAGAACTCTTTAGTTTCCATGACGATAGCATCGCCCTGTGAGAAACAGCACCGTGCCACGACACAAATGAATAACCATCGCGCCGAGTGCGAACATTGAATGTTTACGAGCAAAGGTGTCGGAGGCGTCGGTCGCGTCGCCACGCAAATGTGACTGGCTAAGGAACGCTCTCGCACCTCTCCATCCACGTGAACATATTACGCACGAGAGGTGGTTTAGCGCTGGCGCAGCGCGTACATCCGCCTGATTAGTGGCGGCTGTGCAACTTATCGCCCTAAACTGCGATTAGTTGTGCAGCAGTTTACTGCGCATGCGCGCCGTGGATGCGCGCCACTCGCTCCCGATGCCTAATCAATTCAATTAACCTTTCCGAGGCTCAGTCAGCGCAGTTTATCGGCCCGCAGCTTCCCGACACGCCCGCCACCGCATGCCGCACCGACCTGCGGATCAAATACCAATACGAGTGCTAATGTGTTTGCTCGGTAGGTAGGCACTAACAGCGGAAACATCTAATTCGTTCTCTATGTTGTTTATTTGAATCCAGAACTGAGTGAGTACTGGCAATGACTCAGATCTAAATACGAGTAGATCACATTGATTTTCCGATTTGTACTAGTTACTGGATGTCGCAAATTATCTCCGATTAGGTAGGTACCTACTCTCTCTTTACTGTTATTGAATATGTGTGTTAGTGTGCATCATAAGTAGCGGGCCGTGAGTCAGCACGTCGTCGATCGTCGCGCACGTCGCCTCGTGTGTGTGTGTGTGTGTGTGGCCAGTAAACGTCGCAAAACGGGAAAGTTTATTCATTTCTGCGAGTTGCGTCTTCGCAAATCTCACAGAAACGAGGACAAATTCTAATAGGGGAGGCCGATGATACGCTACGTGCACATCGAGCACAATTTTGATGTACGAGTATGAATCTTCAGACAGGTGTCTCTGCTCTACCTAGAGCAGCGGCCAGCGGTGTGTAGCGGAATGTTCAGGTCATGTGTGAGAAGCTCGACGTAAGAGAACGCATCGCAACGTCATGATCACGGATAATAATCGAAATGTGGTTAATCGCGCAGCTCACGTGATGGGAAAGAATTTCATTAGAGCAGGATGTTCAGTTATTACGAGTCGGGTTCAAAAAGCGTAAAATCATCGTTAAAGGGAACGCTCATTACGGATATACAAAAACAACGGCGCGGCTGTGTGCAGTGCGCCGCTACCAAATAATACCCCAATAAAGCAGGATTGTTGTACTTAAGTATCGTGAGAAGCGGCTCTTTTGTGTCTGCGCCCACGCGTGGCCTTCAGGAGAGAGGTGAGGGAGCTGCGTTTGTGTGCCAGCACTCGCGCTGGCACCGAGCTGCTGATGATGGAGCATATCTTGCCGCAAGACCTGGCGAATACATGACCATCCATGATCCACCCTGTAGCTACACCTCCAAACCCATCTGGGTGAATAGTTCGTCAGAACTAACTGCAGGCGCAATCTGCTGCCAAATTCACTTCTATAATGTAATTGTATTTTGTAAGACTCTATCACCAAAGAAAAGGAGCTGAGCACTATGCATAATTTTAATATTCTAAAAAGGCTATGAAACAGATGTTTAGTTAAATTTATCTATTGCAGAAAATAATAAATTTTGAAAACTAATTATAACAAGTTATTTGCAATGTTTGCTTGTAAAATTATGATTTTAGTGCGTCGCGTTATTATAAGAGTAATATAATAAATAGCACATTAACTTTGTTATTCCAGATACATTCGAATGGAACTTGTATTTGTGTGTGCGTGTGTGTGTGTGTGTGTGTCAGGTGAAGGGTAATGAATGAGGAATGTATCGAGATGTTGATCGTGGAATCTGAGGAGGATAACTGGCGACATCCCGAAACATGGCCGCGCTCGGGTGTAGCGCGACTCATCACCAGCCATCGCCCTGCACACTGACCTGTTAATATTTGTGTAGGTACCTAAACTAAGGAAACAAACAGTTGATATTTAAAACAGCAATGGAGGAGTCATTTTACGATTGAATATCAGTTACTGTTCTTTGATTAGGTATCTTATATCCGCAGCAGCATTTAGAACCGAAATTGTATGAGTAACATAATTAAAAGAATCAATTTACCGTATGTGTTCGTCCTATAATGATAAATGTCATGAAACAGATATTTTCTATTCCACAGTCTCTTCTATCAAGAGACTGTTTGGAAGAAATTAATAGGTAGTCCAAAGCGCATTTTTGCTTTTTGAATATTGTAATTTTGCTTTATGTTGTATTTGTTCAAATAGGTTTATCTCTGTTCAAAAGTTAGTAATAATTATGTAAATGCATGCTGTGTTCTCATCGAGAAGGTCGTCCACTAGCCTAAGATAACTTTAAAATTGTAATGAAAACTTCCCAAAGTGTAACGGCCAGTTTTGAGAACCTAATAAAAAAAAAGAATAAAGAAAAGATTCTTAGAAGTAAAGAATTTTAGTTACTAAATAAATAAACTATACTTTGAACACCAAAATTGCAAAGCTTCGTTATTTTGATCATGTTCATCTTTCACAAGCGCTCAAACCAAATCAGTAGAGTTATGGGAGTATTTCGCCAAGATTCGGTTCTCAGCGAAACAACGTCAGACATTTTAATTAAGAACAAGGGGGGTGAAGGGTGATCCAGGAGATGGAGGGGGGGGGGGGGAGGGCTTATCGTCCGTTAATTCGGGCATCCGAGCTGACAGCGACGTCGCTGACAGCCGCGATTAGGAGGCTCACGGCTGGACGCGGACATGTCTGTACGATAAACTTCATTTAGATAAAGAACGCATAAATCCATTAATTTATTTTCCATACACAATTTATTTAACCTCCAAATCATTAAAATCTAAAGCAATTTCTGTGTCAGATAAAATAAATTAATATTGCTCGTTCCTCGTCGTGGCTTTTAGTATTTTTATTGCAATAACTTGGGCGATGCGTCTCGCAGCGGGCGCTCGCAACTTTCCGCCGAAATACGGCACAACCGACGCAAACACGCGGCCACTGTAAAGGAAAATCAGCTCTAAATATAATACCAGCACGATTGAAAATCCACTGATTCTCTCCAAGAGAAATGTCTGCGTAAAAAGCGATATTTATTTTGACAAATAGCCTGCGATGCGCCTGCGCGGGATTCCGACCGGCACGTAATGAGGTTAATTCCACCGTCTTGTAGCCGAGGCACTTGACGGTACCTGAGCTATGTTGCGGCCGAAGCCGGGTGCGGCAGCTAGCTCACCACGCCTCTACACAGAGAAAATTTTAAACTACAATATTGCCAAGGCAGCTCTACAAATAGCGCCCACGTTCTTATCATTTTCCTAATAGATATAAGTACAAGAAACCAAAATATTTGTTGATTGTGTTGGTTGTGTTCCAAGTTCTACACGAAAATGCCCTGCGTTGGCACCGAACGAAAATTGGCATAACAATTAAACCCACTGACTTTAAAAAACTTGCGTAACATATTAATAATTCAGGCATAATAACAGCGATAGCAGAGCGACAATAGGTAGAGCGGCGCGTGCGCAGCAGTATCGCGTGGCGCCGCCCACTGCGCCGGCGCCGATAGCCGCTGCCGACAGAGATAACTCGCGGCTTCCATCTAGGTGACGAACCTCATGCTTGTATAGTATCAAAGTTAGTAAGTACTGTGATTACATAGACTCCTTTACTGCGACCAATAATCTTATGAAAACCTAAAGTTATTACTTCGATGGTTACACACGCAGCCACTGGGAACGAACTAGCATTGTGTGTACACATTGACCTTGGACTGGAGCTTCATATTCGACTCCATAATACCTACCAGCTCCTTTCGCAACATTACAACAAGATTATGACAAGACAATCCGACCAGCGGGCCCGTCCCATCCGCGGGGCACTTCGCACCTCGCTGTAGTCTTTGGGCACACAACAACTATCAATTTGTATTGCAGAGCAGTTCTCGCGGGCGTGTCACCTAAAGGTGGGATCATTGCTCTCACTAGATATGAAGCGTTTACACTCTTCGACAGTTTGTTCTTAGATCATGGTTTATTCATAATGAAACAGTTTAGGCAGGGTAATGAGAGTATGAACAACGTGACCTAGCTGAAAAAACATATCGGAGCGATAAGGGCGCTTATTCTTTTTAGATAGGGATTCCCAATCACGCGCTCATTCATATTTCATCGAAGAAATCACTTGAGTCGACAGGATTCCCGCGATTGCCATTTTTAAATTGCCAACAGACATGCAGTACTAGGTATTGTACCGTTTCCCGCGGAGACTTCATTCGAAGATTGCAAAGTAATTTCGTGCAATTCTCACGAACTCACGGCGAAACGTTTCAAAAATGCAAACGTCGGTAATGCATGCGCATGCGCGTTGTGTTCCTGCCTCTCATGTGCCACCAGCGCCGACCCCTGCCCTGCGCCTGCGCCTGCGCCTGCGCCGACGCAGTAGCGCAAGCCAGATCCCAAACAACCAGACCATGACATCCTTGTTGTGATCGTACTCAGTTTTTTCGCTACTATTTGCGATGAACATTTTACAAGTGTAACAGTTAATTCAATACTGTATGTCGCTAAATAATCGTCAAATTCATATGTGTAGGTATGCAGAGTTAGCAGATGAGCGACTGCATGCGCGCGCGCACGCGGGCCGTTAGCCGCGATTGCGCTGGAATTGCACCGCAAATACGTCCCGGGACGGAACACATTACGGAATTGATTACAGATCTTAATGAACTTTTCTCCGGCGGGATTACTTGCCGCACGAAGGCCGAGTGGGATTGGATATACCCACCTGCATCACAAGGCTAATGTAGTGTAGGTAGTACTATCCTGAATTTGGAAACTATGCATTTGTAATATTTCAGACAAGAAGTGGATATTTTTATCATTATTGATCGCTCTCTAAAACATCTTCTCTTATTGGTTTCATTGTACTTCGATGTGCTGTATCAAACAGCTTAGCTAACAATTAGCAGTGGTAGGTAGTGCACGGCGCACGCGCACTATCTGTAATTGGGCAACAGTCGGCCGCGGATGTCGATATCTCATCCGCCCCTCCCCTCCTCTCTCCTCCCCGCACAGCCCCCCCCCCCACCCCGCGCTCGCGACATCGACTAGGATAAACTCTACACTATTACCTACATGGGATTAGAAAAGGATACATTGAGGAAAATAATCATTCCTCAACGGATCAGCAGCTTTGCAATCCAGTTAACCACATTTATGATCATTTTGTGGGACATCACAGTAAATCAAACTCGTCTAGATACTACTGCACAGTGCACTAGGTAATACCTCATACCTACCTTCTATTATGATAACAGTCAAGTCGTGAGTGAGAGAACAGAGAGTATATAATATTATTGGGTTTGAATTGTTGTCATATGGAACAGAAACATAATAATGATGTTGCGAGTTTTTCCAACAGTGCTGCGGCCTGCGGGGCGGTCTATGAAGTGACTGCACGGATATTGCATTCCGTTGAGTTTATTGCGCAGGTTATTGATAGGCTTTTTATCCCGTCATTTTACGAGTGTTTCTTGTTATCAGCAGCACGCACCTCTCTCCGGCAGTTAAATACTTACATTGTCTCTGCAGTTTTTGTCGGTGGCGGTGCCGTGCGGCGGAGGCGCGGCTGCGGCGCGGTTTTTGCGGAATAATACGCATCGTTCACGCGCTGTTGTCTGCTACTGACAATGTGACGCATTGTCAGCAGATTGCTAGAGCGGCCATACCTACATATATGTAGAGGTACCTACTACCTTACCTACTCACTACTTTGAAAGAACATTTTGACGTATAAATGTAGGTACTCTATATCAATAGAATTGTAAAGAGTTTAGAAACCTTTTATTTCAGTTTTCATAAAACGTTTTTAAGAAGTCTTATTTTTTGTAAGAGCATGTAACAAAGTGTACATTGCCCACGTTATCCTGTCTCACGCGAGACTTATGTTCAGGAGAACAAAAAGCACCGTCTGCAGTGCACGGCAAACGACTGCTGATTCCATTGTCAGCCGCGTACACCCTGCCTCACAGTGCCTCCGAAACTACACCTTAGCCAGTCGCGATAAGGCTGAGACGCGACACTTGCTTGGGCTACTGTTCACTTTAAAGCTCCGGTAAGTGGCGAAGAGTTTTTGCGCACATTCGTCATTTTACAATTCTGCGACGATCGAACGAGGACGCGCAAAAAGGAGGATGTGCCTTTGTTCGAGGAGAGTACCACGATACTGTGTGATTACAAATTAACTCGGATTCGAGTGAAAGGATGTCGTGCCTAATCCGTATGCTGAAAGAAAAGGTAGAATGGAGGTCTCGCTTAATTGGAAGGAGACCACATAACATGCTTGAAGCATTGTCTGTAATGTTGTATTGAAAGATAATGCTCCGTATGTAGGTAGAGTAAGTAGAGCTACACACTGTGACAGCGCGCAAGGAGTGTTGTGTGACTCTATCAGATGGGGCTAGTATCGTAAGTGGATCGATCTCCAGATCTACAGCCGCTACCGTCTGTCTTTTACTTGTCACATTACCGGAGACAGTCGCGCACATTTTGAAGGTTTTTTATTGAACTTCTAGACAAGACGATGCCGATGGGCACATATCCATACAGATATTGAATACAGTTTACTGTCAAGTAGAAGCATTTAAGCTTACACATTGTCATCACATTCGAATGTCCAAAATAACTGAAGGTAATTTGTGTATAAACGCCGCTATCTAGTTGTGGTTAGGCGCGCATGAGTTACTTCAAACTTTGCAAGATGGTTCCATACCTCACAATCCATTAGTCAACATACAAAAATGAACCGTTCCTTCAAGTGGTGTAGGTGATCAATTGTGTCGCTGTACAGTACAGTAAGTATTCTATTATGAGATGCGTGTGTCGGGCGTGTCACGAGCGCGCATTATGCGCTAATGCCGATGGTATCGCACGTGAGAACGCATTGTACCTACTCCCATCAGTCAGGCGAGCCAACAATGATCCACAGATGTTCAGAGGCGACGGTGTGCCGCACTGTACTCCGAGACAGTAAGCTATGAGACCCAGGGAAACCAATGTTCTTTGATTTGTTTTTGCCTTTTACGCTGGGAAGAATATGTCAAATCCCAGCTCACATTGCTAACATGTAGGTAGGTACTTCACAATAAATACTTTGTAGCGGCCTTACGAAGCGAGTGCTTTATACCGTTTGTGGGTTAAAAGATACATGAATGTAATCATACTCGTAATACCTATTTAGCACTTGGTCGTGTACACGCTATGTGGTGTGGTAGGTATCTATCGCTAGTGATGTATTAGAAATGTTCTGATAACACGCATTACAAATTGTGGCGTTATCTCTCGATCGCTATTGTTGGCGCAACTGGCTCGCTGGCCGTGGTGGGTGGGTACAGTCAGCAACGAAAGTCACTTAACACTTGATGTTTCACAAATCTCTATATTTCCAAAATCTGTAAAATTATGAATATTTAACAAATATTTTAAGAATAAAATTGGCATTTTGCGAAATTCGACTGTAAAACGACTTTAATGGCCGACTGTACCTACCCTACACGGTCATCACGCTGTTCCTGACAGTTGAGAAAGAAGCCTGCCTTCCTGTTCCATTAGTAATATGACTTTTTAATGGCGAGCGCCAAAAATTCGGGACAAATATGGCATAAATCAAAGGATTATCGGAAAACGAAAGTTGTCAAAACGATTTCACCAAGTACATACTTACCTACTGGCAAATCATGTTATCACGATTTTGGCTTACTTTTGTTAGTTAGGAAAAATCATCGGAACTTACATTCAAATTCATTTATTTATTTTGCGAAACAAAGGTTAACAATGAAATGAACAGATGACTGGAGGAACACACCGCACAGCCTTGTTCAGCCGTGTCTTGCATGCAAAATGTTACTTGAAACATCATTTTCTTCTAAAATGAGTTTTTTGATAATCGTATTTTAAAATGTGATATAGGTACCGTAATATTGATGAAAAAGTCGTCTGTTTGCACAATTAGCGAGACAAACGGAAGTAGTGTACTATAAACACAACGGCCGACATCGCGCACTTAGCTGCTATATCATTACTAGAATGGACCGTTTTCATCATTGTATTGCATGATGATAGTTTCAACACTTTCGTAAGTAGTCGGTATCAAAGTCGATAATTATGTGGATTGAACAATGATATTGATTATAATTTTTATTTTTAAGAAAAGTACATAAAATTACAAAATACAATAGAATCAGTCAAGCTTTCTAAGGATCGTCGTAAAAACGATCTATAGATAATAATTGCCAAAATTATTGTAATAACCCATTTTAAAAAGTTATATCTCCATCGGTAACAAGTCGAGTACTGATGCAAGTAGAGAGAGGGAGCTCATTGTGGATGCGCCGCGCATGCGCCCTGATGACAATTACCGCAGAATCTGGAACAGCGATGTTATCAAAATAATATAAAAAGTTATTAAAACCCGTCCGCCCGTCCGTCCGTCCGTCCGACCGCACGCAGACACGACTCATTACATTTTTTATCGCGATATTACCGAACAATTATCATGTAATTGGTCGCACACATGCGCCCGGCGGCGGCCAGCGCGGCGGTGACATGCCATTATTGCGTAATCAGAAGACTTTATCGTTTCGGATAATTATTAAAGGCATCAAACTGGAGCGATGGTGTGTCATTAATGACTGTAACTACTGATTGGTATATTGAAAATGCTTAAAGCCTGAGAAACAGACATCTCAACAGAGTCGCACCAAACTAATGACTTTGCAAACACCATAACGGAGTGTATAGCTGCGTACGGACTACGCAACGCGTCCAGGTACGTTTTACATTCAGCCTGGAACGCGTAGTCCGTACAAGGCGTAACGCTAGGACTAAATACGGGTTTGGAAGTAGGAGTACGAACACTCATTTTGTGGAAACCAAAATCCTCCTCTGTCTTAAAGTTTAATCAAGCTCAATACAAAGGTGTTAAGTCAAAAGGCTGAGGATCGGTTGAGCCCAGCAGCAGGTCAGCAACAGCGGGCACAATGGCGGCGGCGCTGAACCATCCATCATAAATCAACAAATCCAATTAGAATCCTCCGCGAGAGTGCACCCGACACCGACACCGCCTCACACGCTGCTCGTAAAGGTTTATGCAAGTCGGATAATCTCGGCGATGCTGGCCATCTTCCATCCCTGACAGTAACTACCAAAGTACTTTGCAGTTTAATCGTGTAATTAACCTTAAGTTTACCAGGCAATAGTTAGTTGGTATTTTCAGAAGTGCCATTGCATCTCGTCAAGGTGTACTAATAAAAATAAAATAGGAATATTCCGTCTCCTAGTTTCCTGAAATAGTTTAGAAGCCTTTTTGTGAATAAACTTATTTACCGAAATGAGTTCGCTGAGGAATGCTTGATTGATAAAGATCGCTCGATCCTAATGGTGCAGATAAAAAAACGTCATTAAATAAGAGGACTGTTGCAAAAAAGTGAAGAATTCCCTAGAAAGATGTAAACTAGTGAGTCAGAGCACGAGCGCGAGGTGAGCCCGCGAGGTAATGTATTCGAGTTGTCGCGTCGGTGTCGGCGAGGCGGGCGGGTACTGGCGGCCCGCGGGGTAGCACCGGGGCTTGATGTGTCTGTACTGTCGACGTGTCGGCGGCGTGTCGGTGGCGTGTCGGTGGCGTGTCGGTGGCGTGTCGGCGGCGGGTTGGGGTGGGGTGGGTTGACCTGTTGAGTTCACAGCTATATTTGGAGGAGCCAACATCAAGATTGATTTGTAAAAATTTTAACAGATAGCTCATTGACTTGGGCAGTTGGGACTTTTTATTTCCAACTACTCCACTAGGTGGAGGTTAGTGGGGTCGTTGGGAATATATCGTAGTTAGTTTATATCAATAGGGCTATGAAAATAAAAATGTTGATAACCAATTTAAATGATACAAATGATAGTCCACATTTGGCTCAGAGCAATTAATATGTAGGTATTATGCTACTTTTATATTATAAATTAAAATAAATAAATAATGCTGGACTTTGCACACAGCATCATCAAGCCCCAAAGTAAGCAGAGCTTGTGATAAGGGCACTACATGACTGACTGATATACTACTTATATACGTTTTGTTTGTAAATACATACTTAATATTATTATACTTATGATATTATACCTACATATTATAGTTACAACAAAACCACGTGTAGAATCTATAGTAAACTAGCGGCCCGCCCCGACTTCGCACGGGATGATATAGGTATTTAACAAACTTTTTCCTGAATTTTCTTTACTATAAACCTCACGGAGCCCGAGACCTTTCCAACGAATGCAAAACCGTGGAAATCGGTTCGTGCGTTCTGGAGTTATAGCGTCAGGAAGGAAAACCCGACTTATTTTTATATAGTAGATTATACTGGCCCGCGGTCCCTCGACATTTTTAATTTTTTTCGGGTTGTAAAGTAGCCTATGTCCTTCTCTGGAATACAACCTTTATCCATGCCAATTTTCAGCCTAATTTGTTCAGCGGTTTAAAGACAGACAGACGTATGGATTAGTATGGATGGATTCAAAGAATTTCTTGTATTAATTAAAAAAATTAAGAATAAGTACCTATTTGCAATCGTGATTAATATTCAAAGTAGGCACTTACAAACCTTTATTGTAAGCCATCACATCTGATCAGGCGATGAGCGTGAAACAAAACTGCCGTAAACAAACATTTGCTTACAATGTGGAGAGCGATGGGCACTGATTCCAGTTGATAGTTGAAGTGGCTCGGGGGCATCGCCCGCGCAGGCGCAGGTGCCCGCGACTGGTTCCCGCCGTACTAACTGCTGCACTATCTTTGGCGCATGCTTACTAACTGTGGTACAGTCTGTGGCGCGCGCATACTGACTGCTGGCGAGTCTGTGACGCACTTGTCGCCGCGCCGCGCATTCTGCCGCGCCAGCGTTTTTGTGCATCTCTGATTTTATTTCACCATTTCAATAGGCAATTTGGTGTGATGTGGTCGCACAAGTAAAGCGCTTCCATCGCACAGGAATGTGTACAACAACCGGCAACAACGGGCTGTAGTCACGCTATGACCGACATTCTTCGATATTGATTAAATTACTTACCAGAAACTGGTTCAAATTCTTGCCTAATCATAACGTAACAAGTGGATCCCTCGCACGTATCAGTTCTATTGAGAGTCCCCCCGGAACAGTTCCCAGCGCGACCGGGATTGGATTCACGCGCAGCATAATGGCCGGATAATTAAATAGCTTTTTTGCGGCACAATCCAATAAATTAAATTTGGAATAGCATGACTCGACCGACTCGCCGCCATGACGGGCTCCGCTCGTAAACGCTCCAATTTAATTTGTGGGGTATTGTGTGGCAGAGGAGCAAAAACGGGACACAACCACGACGACCGCACCGCAGCCGCGCCGTGCCGCGCCGCAACCGCACCCGGCATGGAATCCGCTGTGGGAGCGAGCGTGTCGCATCGCACCTCAAGGTCCCAGTTCCTATTGTACCTGCGTCAACGCGACAATAGGCAGATTATTGTCCAATATAAACAGTCGGATACAAATATGGCTTTGTATTTCGTTCGGACTTTTAAACGATTTCTAAGTTTATCATCATATATATCAGAGCTGACCTCTGCGGCTCGAGAGGACGCTGGTGCGGAGATAGCCATCTCTCGGTACGAAAACAAAATTCTCATTAAGGTCGGTACATAACAATAAATCGATCGGTCGCGGCGCAGCGGGCGGCGTCACGCGCCCGCTCGGCCTCGTTCAGCCTCGATCGGGCTCTCGGGCTGCTTACTGAAGCTCTGAAAATTGATCTTCATTAAAAGTTCAGTAAATATTGAAATTACATTGTCATCCCTGTGTCATCGACTCAAGGTAACAAAAATCTGCGAAAAATCAAGTATTCTGCCAGAAATCACGACTACCGGGTTCAATGCAAGTGGCGTTCATTCCCTTACACGCTATCGCGGGCCAATTTACTCTTTCAGACAAAAATAGCAGTCTCCAGTGACCTCGAGGTCCCGGGGGAGGAGGGCGCGGGGGGAGAGGGGCAGATTGCAGGCGACCGTGATCCTCTCGTCGGGATTAAAACCGTTTTATGTTTACAGGGTGTCGTAATGCAGCTACGTACCAGTCGCTACGTACTTGCATCTGTTTCATCCATACACAACATCGGTGCCTAGCGTTTTCCTGGTCATAGCATTTCTGTTGCATGTGGACTGATGAGCTTTAGAAATGTAGTTAGCGGGTGTGGCGAACCATTTCGGATTGGCAGTTGGTAATGGAGTGTATTTCAACCGCATTAGAAAAAGTTGAATCTTTACACAAAAACCTCATAGGCTAGGTCTTTTGTTTTGTTCTACTTCGGAGCATCGTGAGTCAGTGTTATTGTGTTGTTACAATTTAAGAGCAAAGCACCATGAAACTGAGGTCCAATCGTTGACCGAAGGGCATTTAACCGAATCCATCCAAAAAGAGGAGCCTTCGGAACATTTATGATCGTGTTAGCAGACGTGTCGCGTCACGCGCCGCCACCGCTAATCCAATGAAGCGGCCGACGCGGGCGAGACGAATGCTACCAAATTGGATTGTGACGACGCGGTGGCATCTCGGCCAACTGTGACGGACACCAAGCTGACTAGCTTCTTGACTCCCAACCGTCACTCTGCCCATCCCTTTTTGACTGTTTTAGCACAACGTTTTTAGGGATTCGTTTCCCAAAGGTGTCAACTAAACCTCCCAAAGGCTCCTGCCAATTATTGAGGGCTTCATAATAGTGTAAACGTCATTTTGTCATTAAGTAGGTACCTATTATTGGAGCCAATTTATAAAATAAACTCAAACAGCTATACAAAATGCATAACTCCAAACGCTGTATCTAACCGCGCACTGACAAAGATTAAGATAAAACACCAGCAACAACTAATTTGCAAGCTCGTTATGACTTCCCAATCAGATTTATCTTGGCTTAATGAATTCGCGCACCGTTGTATTTACACGGCGGAGTGGCCGGAGCCGGGAGATAAGCCTCGGACGGGCGCGTCCGGCGCTGTCTCCGGCCCGGCTCCTGTCCTGTCTCGTGTCTGTACTGTACGGTCTTGCACTGTCCTGTTATCTATTAGATCGCTATCGATGTATTGAACTGTATCAACGCGATCATCTGCTCTGTGGTCTGAAGGATGTTTCCTTCAAACCACAGAAATCACCTATCTTTCAGCGCATCATTAGTGTGAAGGTGTCATGTCTGCTCAAAACAAGACCAGAAAAGCATAGTTACATAGATAGAAAATACTTTATTGCACACCACATACAAAGGGAACTAAAATATAAAACTAAACAAAAACTTTGGCTATGATTTACAATCGCCGGTAAAGCATCCATCAAATAACGGCATATTTAGACGTGCCTCTCTCTGCGTCTGCCTCTCACCATCCTCATAGACATTTTTCTTAAAAGATCTGATAAAATGTTTGCACTCTGGTGATACAGTCTCGTGATCCTGTTTCTGTTTTTAGTTCCACATGCTGCTTTTAAGCTTTCGTTCTTCACTTCATCATTACTTTAGTATCATCATCATCTTCCTGAGTCAACACCTCTCTTATAGTATGCCCCCACGATGATTACGGAATATCTTTTGTTTTATGAATCAGTTTATTTACTCCACATTATTACGACCCCAGTTTTCCCTAAGATGGCGTATAATGTCGGCATGCGCACACGCATGTTTTTCCTTTGCGCTCCTTGCGCGCTAATTGGCGAGACGCGGTGATGTGCTGTCGATTATCCACTCGATTTGCGCGCTAGTGATGCGCACCCATCACTTCCCGTCAACTTGACGGAATTTGTTACTTATACCTATAACAAGTGGACACTTAATTTGTATCATAAGAAACATAGGTAAGGTTTGTTGGTCTGATCTTTTGCTTTAGACATAATTAGGAAGTTTCTTAAGAGAAGGATTCTGCTGATGATGATAATTATTGTCTAACAGTACCAAATACCTGCTAATGAAATGATATTTATAAAACATGTCCCAAATTGTTGCTAAGCCTTCACCGTAATGAATCACTCGTAATCTCCGGATTTTTAATTAAACTTAATAAAAATAAAAAGTCTCGTCTGGTCGGTCTGTGGTTCGAACCAACCCATATCAATGTCGGCTCCCGTCCCTATGATGTGCTTCACTTATTATGCGCATGTTTTTGCGTCGATTTGTTTACGACGCGCGATATTCACGCTTTTTTGCTCATCCTTGCTATTCGATATCGCGTGTAATTACGCCCTTACGCGGCTCGCTGATCGCGAAATGGTGCGCGTCATTTGCAAATGAGACGACATACTCACGCCGCGCCCCGCCTTCACTCGTCAACAACACACACGGTGTTTTGACTAGAATCATATTAACTTAGTTTTTATTTATGAATACTTTTTTAATTACTTACTGCTCCTCCTTCCTAAATACATATTTGACTACATCTACCACATCTCTGACTAGGTATGTTGTATCCAAGTGCTATATGAGCGAAGTCGCAGACAGCAGTTAGTGCTCTTAGAGTAATTCATGTAATTTGAGTAACACGATATTGCGCAAAGCAATTTACAAATTAGTTAGTCCCTGCTCCACATTCCTGAAGTGGACAAGATTAGGCAAGGCAGGCCGGTTCCTGGCGACAGTAGTGGAGCACCTGCGTGTCGGAACAATAGCTGATGGTGTATCGGGCGACAAGGCCGCGCCGCGCCGCAACCACGACGTGCCGCCGTGCGGGGGTGCGCCACCCGGCACCGGCCTATCATATAATACATTAATACACTATACATACATTTTGTGTATATTTTTGTTGACATCCGTTTTTTTTGTGTAATTTAATTTTTGCATGCCAATGTTTTTTGGTGAAATATGTGACACTGTTTATATAATTATTTAAGACCTTTTTGACCATATTTCGCAATAAATGATTTGATTTGATTTAAACCTAGAATGGACTTTCCTCGCTAAGTATCGACCTCCCTTCATGCCTCTCGAGTTCTCGATTGCGTTCCTACAACAAGAAGCGCGTTAGTGGTTGAGTCTACATTTTTCATACGCACCGCCGAATTGTGGAACTCATTGCCGGGCTCTGTATTTCCCGAACAGTACAATATAGGGGTCTTCAAATCAAGAGTAAATAGGTTCCTTCTAGGTAAGCATGCTCCATCTTAGACCTCACTACTGCTTAACATCAGGCAGAGTGAGCCCAAATACTGACCTATATAATGAAAAAAAAAAAAAAAAAAGTTTTGGGGGGGGGGGGGGGATTCTTTCTTCAAAACACTCCAACTATTGTTTAAAAACAGTACTTATTTTAAAATAAATCCTGTAGTTTACAAAACCTCTGTTATTGACTGAAGATTCGTAGGATGGCTATTTTCTCGTTCACAGTTGATTTATTTTTTTCGCAGTATTACGTAAGTAAGTAATCGCAGTATGATGAATTGAGACAGATACACGAAGACTGTGTTGCCCCAGCAATGTTGCGGCACTGGTTCCGTCTCTACTAGCGACGAGTTTGTGGAACAATTTATAGCCATCCCAGTGTTAACTGCCAGTCCATTAATGTCCCCGCTTTTGGAGACTCCATTACCCTTTATCTGCTCAGAAGATGAAGGGTGCACTGATCTCTGATTAGATTAACCCTGAGTTTGGGCTTGTGGCGGTGAGAGACCTGGACACTTCCGCGGTCTAGAGGCGTCAGCGCCCGTCGAATCGGCTTCCGTGTTTTACGTTTTTGGACTTTACGACAGCTCAAACGATTTCATGATAGATGTCTTACTTATTGAGGAGTCCTTTATCGACGTACCGCCGCTGTTCGTGGATTACCTACAGATGAGATGAGGCTCTCAACCCCAATCTGACATGAAACTTTCAGAACTCTCTATAATAAGTATTATTTATTGATCCAGTTAGTGTAGGGGCGCGATCGATATATATATAATAGGCCTCCCACGCCTCGCCATAACCGCGCTACAATTATTCAAATGTGACGACACTCGGAGTTATTATGTTAAGTGGCGGTGTCGGCAGACGGCGTGTCTCCGCGTCCTGCGACGTCACGCCATCACGTCGTGCCACGCAGGTGCCTCTGTCACCCTCGTCATACGCACATTAGCACCCGCCCGGGGGAACATTACTTATTACATAAAGTGTGCGCTCGCTTCTAAGATCGTCACTACAGTGCACTAGCATCACTAAAAGCTGCCACTTCTAGCGCCAACATCATTATTTGTTTGCGTTATTATTAGTTGATAAAAACGGACAAGAATGACAAGTATGCCCGCGTCTCTGAAGTTGGTGACGCAAAAAGCCTGATCAATATCTGTATGCATTTACGAATGTAAGGCGTCGCCATATCTGGTGATAACAGTAAAATATTAATAAACAATTCGTCGGACGACCACCGGGCTCGGGTTCGCTCGATTCGTTTTTGCCTGCGCTTAATTAGTTGTCGTTTCTCACGAGCCCTTTATTACGACATCCTCAGATTCTCCTGTAGGTATTTTAATGAGGTCCCCCCTCCCCGCGGCCGACGATTTATGTGCGCGTTCGGCAAAAAGGCGCCAACGGTCGCTGCCAGAAAGAGCTGCTTCAATTAGTGCGCTTTATTGCATCCAATGTTAATGTGCCTCAGCACTTGTGGCAATGAGAGACTCAGGTCACAAACTTCTATCATGTTCTTAGTTACAGTTGATAAAATAGTATAGAAATGCAAAATAACATAATTGGAAGCGACAAGGTAACATCTAGCTTTGTTTCTAAATGTTAATTCAGCAAAGTGAACCTATTGCATGCTAGTTCAATCGACGCCGGTCATCAGGGTCACTCACCCGAGCCTGGATCATCAAGAAATATAAAAATTAATAATTTTCTTCGTAATAACATTACCAACAATTCTAAGGTTTCTGCTTACGACACGGTAATAAAAGTTGTAACATTCCGTTCAAAGACATAAACGGTTTTGTGCGCAGCCTCGCGTCTCGGTCACCGCGTTGTGTCGGGTCGCCGCGCCCGGCCGTGCGCAGGCGCAGGACTCGCGAAAGATTGCTTGCAACCCGATCCCCGTGAGAGCGGCGAGCTTGTTCCTTTACGATTACTAATGATCGCTGCCTCTGTTGCCAACAAAACGACTCATAAAACTTTCTATTGAATTGATACTTTGTCCGACTCGTGTGAGACAAAGATATCAAAAGGATTTCTCGTCTATCTTACCTCACGTTCGGATAAAGTGGGGGTGTATCAAACCAATGTATTGTGATATGTAGCGATCGTTCAGGCCGCAGCTTACAAGCCGACAACTCCCAAATAAAAAAATTATTGAGCGATAGCAGGCGCGCGTGGCTCCGCTGTCACACCGCTGTAACTCTAGATCGCACGTTCTGCACATTCATTTACCAATTGCCAGAAAAATTAAAGTCATTGAACTCATCTTTAGAACACAAAAATAATATAATTCCAGGATCCCTATAAAGTAGCGGCATTGCATTGCGTGCAGGTTGCACGCTTTCTCACGCTACAGATGAGCTCGAGCTCAACTCGCAACGCATCGCATCACACCCACTTCAGTACAAAAGTAATCTCTATAAATTGAGGGTTCAACGACGTTCATTCACAATATTTTTGGAGCCCCAATAATCCCATAAAGAATCGAGCTCATAATCTGTAACGACAGGACATTTACGTAAAGTTGTCGACTAAAGTGTCGAAGTGGCTCCGGCATCGTAAAGTGCGTGAGTGAGCGGCGCGCCGCGGGGCGCCCGCAGCGGGCCCGCGGCGGCCAAGCAGCGGTCGCGCGGCGGATACGCAGCGGGCGTACGCACTCGCGTGCATTCATCCAATTACGTCATTCAAAACCTCAAGACTATACATTAGAAATATCAATTGTTTCAAAGATTTAATGCGCGTATCGTGTTACCAGGCGGAAAAATTGAAAATGACACTTATTAATCTCTACCATACTGAGATGAGCGATATGGTCGCAGGCGCATACCTGGAGCGTCACGGAAGCAGGACATGCCGCGCGGTGCGCGTCCGCCATTACATCACAATGTGCGCTCGATAGCGGCCATCGAACGGTTCCCAGAAAATGTTTATCCTGCGCCCGCGCACCTGTCACGTCCATCTCACGCATTGCTCAGCGCACAGCACGGAGAAGACAACAGTTAGTATGATGACTGAGCCGCAGTGTACGCAACAGTTAGTATGCGACGCTCAGTTTGTCGAACAAAAGACTTCAACGCGCTCCTCGCGTTCTCAGCTCGTATTATAGGTAGAATTGTACATATTTTCGGGTATTTAGTCGTGCATTTGACTACCCCCCCCCCTTGTCATCTTAATAGGACCTAAATGGTTGATTGTTCATAGCCGAAACTTTTTTAAACTATGACTCTCTTTGAGGCCAATTCAATTTAGTTCCACAAATCCACAATTTAGTTCCACCATCCCCATTCTTTTATCGGGCCAACAGGTTCCCGGAAAGACGCCACTTGTACATGGTCGACATTCCCAGAGTTCGTACAAAGCATTTTGCGTCCACATTTTTCATACGCACCGCCAAATTGTGGAACTCATTGCCGGGCTCTGTATTTCCCGAAAAGTACAATTTAGGGGTCTTCAAATCAAGAGTAAATAGGTTCCTTCTAGGTAAGCATGCTCCATCTTAGACCTCACTACTGCTTAACATCAGGCAGAGTGAGGTCAAATGCTGACCTATTTAATTAAAAAAAAAAAAAAAAAAAAAAAAAAGGCAGAACCGGAAGGAATGGCGTAAACAGAGGGACGCCTATACCCAGCAGTGGGATGTTCTGGGCTGCGGATGATGATGATGATGATGACTCTCTTTCAGGTTCCCATCTAAAACGTTCTCAGCAAGTTCTCATCTGAGTTTCCAAATAAAATATGTGTGAATCACATTCAACTTTGGTTTTACAAGCTCCAAATAATTGTGATTCGAAATAACTCGGCTATCGCGAGTTGACAAGGGTCAGCGCTACCTGCGCCCGACGTGTCCGACTCACGCTTGACGGCTCCCAGCACCCGCCGCGGCGCGATATCCATCGAATACTTTGCATTAACTATTGCGTCAGTTACATCGCGATTTACGACCCATGTTTCTTGTAATTTTCTGTTATTTTAATTAGCGAGTACACCATGTGCGTCCCTGGCACTGATAGTGTTAAAAAGAAGTTAGAGTCAATTTTAAAGTGCTATGGTTGTGTTGAGTCGCCGTGTCTTTTCCACTTATTTTGAGTAATTCTACCAAATACTGTTCAAATACTATCATTGGAAGGCGTTCGATCCTATCACGAACCGCGATTATAAGGTTAGATATAGATCTAACCTTATAAAACCTATCACTGAGCCGCGATCGCGGTCGCCGCGGCGCAGATAGCACGACACACTATCTGTGTAGTCAGTAGCAGTACTAGTAACGAGCCTTTGTTGTTCGGTTAGCTCTCCACTGGCGCACAGCTTATATTTAACAGCAGTTTCTATGAACACAATTAACGGGATATTTACCATGATTACATATTGTTTGAGTTATTGTTCTCGCAACAATAAAAGACTTAGAAGGAGGGTAGATCGTTTCGTCTGCCAATAAACATCAAACAACTCGCAATGACCAGTTCCTCCGTGATCATGGCGTGTGCAACCACGGCGAAATATCGGGAAACTCAAACAATATGTAATCATGGTAAATATCCCGTTAATTGTGTTTATAGTGTTAACCATGATAGTTTAAAAAGTTATAGCAGTTTCTATGTTTTGCACACCGGGATATTTGACATAACTTCTTCAGATGACAAATTTCAAAAAATAGAATGCAAGCCCACAGCTAGATACTACTGTAAGTAGTATCCCATTTCTCTGGATAAGTTATAATAAACGAGGATACTCATTATATGGAATTGTGTAGGATGCTCTTAAAGAAAGCAAGGCCCTAATTATGTTTGTTAGTAGATCTTTGTAGTATTGGTTCGGTCGAAATAATATAGAATCATAACTCACAAATAACAAAGCGATGCTACTGCACCGAACAGGTACTGTGCGACATGCGCAGGCGCGTGGTTTTGTTCTGTTTTGGGCGCTTCGAATATCCACTTTAATTAGTTTCTGTTCGTTTCATTAACATTATTAAGATCAGACTGCTTTGTTTCCGAATCCAAATATTTTTTATAAATAATCTGAAACAAAAATATAAAATGGACTTTATGTGACAGGTCGGCGTCGTTAACCGTAGATATGTGGGTAATTACTTCCAAATCAGGATTATGAATCAGATGGAGGTCACTAATATCTTGACCTTCACGAGGATCCCCGATATTCACTAAACACTTATTTTATGAAAGTTCAATTTAGTTTAAGATCGACTCGAGTAGAGCTCACTTCTCTTAAACAAATGAAATGACTCTAACTTCGTTTGTTTTCAAAGATCGACTGATAACTCTTGAAACTTTGAAACTCCGAGTGCTCTTACGCACTAGCGGTTGAACCGCGGGGTGGCTAGTTGCGTGGCGGGCCGCTTTTCCAGTTCTAGTATGCAACCGCTTCATTATGATTCAAGACAATCTCATCTTGTATTGAAGGATGTGGACTTCAATAGGTTGGATTCATATAATGGTATTCTGTTTTTAAAATTAAACTTGTTTACCACAGTACAAAGTAAGAATATCAAAATTTATCGAGTCTATTGAAAAATAAAAACTTGTATCTCGTCTCATTCCAAATGCATTAGCAATATCAATGTTTGAATCAACAAATCATTACAGTAATCTAAATTCCTTATTAATTCAGCCTTTTAATCACTGCCAGCCTTTTTATAACTGGTTCGCAGGTACGTGGGACTTGTTCCAAGCTGGCCTCATTACGTGACGTCACTCGAACAAGGACTAATCTTCGAATATCTGCAGCATACGAAAGCATAATCTAGACGTACAATAGGTACGTACTACGTTTATCAAAGTGAAGAATAATTTTATTAAAAAGAAGCACTGAAATCATTCAAAAACTTCTTAAAGTCTTGTACTAGGCGTTCCTGGGTACGCGTACCTATAATACACTCTACACGTCCTTACGAGCCCTTTCACTAGCATTTAAGCACTATCAATTGAGTATGGTTGCAGGGTTGTACAATGCACATATAATGACTTACAATTGATAATACTGTTGATTACGACACGGAAATATTACGAAGGTAATAAAACAGAGAGTCTTATCGCTAAAAGCGATCGCTGTCAGGCAAGTTTAGATTAGAACTGCATGGTCTGCATGTAGCATTGTTGTGTGGAGTGGTAGCAGAGAGTGCGAGCGCGCGACGCGTCTCAGGCCCGGCCAAATAACAACGGACTCGTCTCATTAGAGCTCGTGTTCTACGGATTATCGTCTTTGTACTCGCGATCCTTTTACAACACCATGTCCATTCTAATAAACACTCTATACTTGCAGTTTAAGGTTAAAAGTCCCTCGCCGGTGGTGCTAAGTGCCCCCCGTCAGTCCTGCCCGGGATTAGTCGGGATCAAAGTGACCGATTTATCAAGATCTCTAAATATAACTGTCAAAATGGAATAATTGATTGTTTGGACGTGGCGCATTTAAGTGCTCACTGGACCACGAATGAAGTATGGCCACGGTCTTAATGTAGCGGTGACGTACTGTTACAAGCGTTATTGTGATTGTATTTTGACTGGCATTAATTCTTCCCAAGGCAAATTAATCATTTCATCACATTTTTTAGGTATTTAAATTAAAACCTCTGGACATGTCTAAGGAGTAGTCAGAGGACAACGACAATAGATGCTACGGTTATGATAAATTGATAAGTTCATGTACCTAATTGATTATGTTGCATTTACGATTCAATACCAAAAAGCATTTATTCTCCTGTTCTTTCGCGACCAATACCGTGAAGAATCAGGGCAACAAACACAGTTTGGGGCTTAGCATTCATATATGTGATCCTTCTTAAAACTATTTTTTTTATAATAATTAAATACTTTTGTTTATTTTTTTTTTATAATAAATAATAAATAACAAATTGACTTTGCTACTAATAGAGAAGAGAGAGTTTTATGCACATTCGTCACTTTCAAGACTTTTATTAATCGTTGTTTTCATTTGATCATTTATCTGATCAATGTCGATAATAGTACCTGTAATAGTGGTGCAGCTGTCAAACTCAGCTCAACGGGGACGGTACACCTGACAGGCGGGACGGTACCAACGACGCATCGTCCGTTTTTTGATCCATATTACTTTTGTTTCTAATGTATATTGTGATGAGGAAGTCATTAGCTGAAGATTATGGACTTCGGATAAAGAACAATATGATACAAAAGTATTAGTGAAGGTAAAGGTTGACTGGGAAATTCCAAACATCTATGTAGACCGGCTTTAGACACGTGTAGGACAAAAGAGAGTTCAAGAGATCCTTCAACTCGGAGTGAGTATTCCACTACTTATTTAGACAATTTGTCGCAGACTGTTTTCAGAACAGGCGATAAAAGTGCAGCTCTGCCCTCGTTAAATGTGGTTGTCATAATAACGATTCGCATTGAAATGAAATATTATGCAAATAGCGAATCGAGACTGAAACGTTTTCTCGAAAAGTGGTGGACGTTGTATTACGACTGTTGTATTAAACTCAAAGTTAATAAACATTTATGTATTCTACAGAAGGTTCTACAGAACCTTGCATAATAATAATTTAAAGTACGAAAATAATGTTGCCACGGTCGGTATTCGAACCTACAAACAACCTCCAGATCAAAGTCGAGATTATCCCACTCGGCCAAAACAATTTCATTTTTCTATTTATTGATTTATATTATTTCATTGTTCTGTGAGTAAATAAACACCAGAATAGGACACCGTTGCTATGAAGTGTTGCGAGGTGCGCCAGACTACGCGACGGCGGCGATGAGATTAATTTGCTGCCGTCGGCAGTTGGCACCGACACGCTGCGGCTGGCGGGAGGGGACTGCTAACACAATAATGCTAGTGCTAAGTAGATGTACTAGTATGGTTTGCGAAACCATGCTCCAGGCTACAAGTTAGCTTCTGTTTTAGGTGTTAGGTACTCAGAACTAAACGTAGTTCAGCACCTAGTCACTTGTTGTTATATTGTTTATGCAGTGTTTCATATATTAAACAGAGTAAAAGTCACAAATATTATGGAAAACCCGTTGGTATTGGCAATAATTATCTCAAAGTCGCGGGGATAACTTAAATCAGGGGCACATAGGACCGGATACTTTGGCATGTGTAGGAAGAATTTAAATGGTGATGAAAAAGTGACTAGGTAAGTAAATCCTACTTCTCATTCTCAAGTAATATAATTTGTATCACTTACCGACGCAACACCTATCTAAATGCAAATAAAGCCGCTAGGTGAGCCGCGGGCGTCGCGTCGTCCCCGCACCGCGCACTACACGCCTAATTAGGTGAAAACTTTGGAACATTTGCATACCAAGCATCTATTAAATAGATACTTTACTTATGTAAATTCTAGGTCGATTAAACTAATAACTACAGTCTCTGAACACCTACACGTCGTGTAATGAACTACAATTTCTAATAATTAGGCGACAACTAGTATTACCAAATTTCTAAACATCAATTACGTTCTTTACGTTATGTTAACTAATTATAGAAGTAGAGGCAGGCACCTGTACGCCTACATGCTGGTCAAGTGTCGTGAGACGCGACACGCGGGCCGCGGCCGGTAAGACGCGCGACCCCGCGGGGGACCATTCTCTTGTTTATTCATTAAGTAAAACTATAACAGACGGCTCTCTGCCTATAACATATGTCATACACTTTACACAATGTAATCACAAAAATAAATTCCCATTTTTATTCTTAAACAAAAAAGTGGGTAGTGTTTATGTCCGCTGTCACATTTCGTAAGCCCGCGGAGTTAGGAACATACTTTATCGCGTAAAAAGAATATTAAACTTTTATGAAACATCAAAGCTTAATTAGAACTTTCTTTGTTTCGTTATGCGCCATAATTTGACCGTAAAGTTTTCCCATAAATATCACACAAACGCCAGTACATAATTATCAGCAATGCTGTGATCATAAACCACAATGTGTCATATTTTACAGCCGCCATCTTGTTTCTAAACAGGCAATCTGTCAATCAGTGGAATGTTTCCTGCATTGTGCAAAGCTGAGCCGGCTAGTAAACTAATTATACATATATATAGGTATGTAGTGCTAGCTAGTAGATGATAGTGCCCATTATAGGCATCCTTAAAATATTAATATTAACCTATGTAATATTTTAAGGAATTTAATCTAGCTTCTATCCAATTTTAGGAGTGTCACCGGTGTGACGCCAGTCCTCCATCTGCCTGTTTGTCGTGTATATTGTTTCTCCATCTTCACTTTACGAGTCTGAAAAACATTAAGAATACGGTCTATCTTAATTGAAAACACTGATTTACAAGCCCATGTAAGATCATTTATATAAACGCTTTCCCTGTAATTATTTCTAACTGTTAGTAAACATAGGTAGTGTTTAAAGCCGCGAGTTTATCGCCTCAGGATAGATCGACATTTTACAAGGAGCTCGTAAAAGTTCCGATGGCGCGCACTAATGAGAGCCGAGGATGGCCGAGCGCTGACGGAAACGACCGAGAGTTGACGTTACCATTGGCGCAGGACCACCCAGCGACCTAGGCCATCAAGTAGGCCGTCCTAGGACCTCAGTGAGTGTATACGGAACGACTTACAGCTGATAAAGATGCTAATTAAATTGGCAACCGTCTCTACTTAAATATTTATAATTTTAAAGAACAGATTTTATTTTATCTGCTATTGTTTTGACACTTATAAAGAAAAGTGCGTTTTTAATAAGAAAACTGCAACGTCATTTAGTGTGAACGAGATCTCTACGTCTGATATTCTAACTCCAATGAAAACTAATCATCACAAGTAAGTATGTCAATTGACAAATTGAGTCACAACACGAATCATAATTATTGAATGTGGAATGAGCATGCGCGTGAGTTCCCACGACCGCCGCAGATATAAATATTAATTAGATTAGTAGATGGCGTTGCGATGCGCCCGCGCACGGTGACTCACGCACTATTATAGCAAATGGCGAGCGTTACAGTGCAAAAATTATATTTTACGGTTAAACGTATGCATGCAAAAGACTTTTTTTTTTTGCAAATATAAATTATGTTTAATTATCATGAATCTGTCACAAACGGACAGATACATCTCACAAGCATTACCCGATAAAGGTAAGATGGAAGAGTTCTAGTATCCTGTAATGGATCCTAAAATGACAAGACAAGCGACGGCGGCGTGTTGCGGCGACGACTCTGCTGTTCCGTACAAGGCGGCCATTACCACCCGGCTGCATCGCTAGCGTCCAGAGCCTGACTAGCGCTTAGGGTCAGCTCAAGCGGACAAAATTAGAGGGATTTGTTTAATACGTGATTCAAAACGCAGTGAAAATGCTGCTGCTAGGTCTACACCGCCCGCCCTAAGCTTCAAAGAATATTAAAGAAATAACTAAGTTCGTATGAGTCAGTGACCAGCTCTGGCTATTTTTATAGTAATTGTTTTGAATTCAGCGATTACCTAACCTAATTTCTCACGCATTTAGTTACATAAAACACCGAATGCAAAATAGCCCAGTCGTTATTGTAATTACATCATTATGTTACCAGGATGAACAATCGAACTCCCTTTTTAGTGTTCAAAAGCTCATGGCTTTCAGTTTGCTTTTGTATAAAAAATGGATGTTCCTCTCGGGTGCGCAAGCGCAGGCGGCGGCGCCGTACAAGGCGCGACATCTCTCGATAGAGCGCTTAGGCCGCAAGAGGCTGTGTCGAGGAATTTCAATTAATTGCTGGATTGACATGACAAGCCTCCGTTTGCCTTGACTTGTAAACGATATGTGCAAGCATGTGCTACAGATTTCATTCTTTTCAATACGGTCATGTTCAATGTCACTGAAAATCTGTAAAATTCTTTGAAGGAAGTGAGGATAGGATTAGACTGCAAACATTTAAGATCGTTTTGAGAAATCACGAGAGGTTGTCAGTAGAGGCCCATCCAAATACTCATCTAGGCTTGTGCGCATGTTTTGTTGTATACGAGTAGCTAATTCAATTCAATATATTGATTTCAGACTACAATTCAAAACATGGACAGCTAAGCATTTAACAAGTGCCAGCTACGAGTGAATGAGGAAACCATTGCGAGAATTACTACGAGTTTCTTCGTCATTTTTCCACCGCTAAAAGGTAAGATTTGAATCCAACCGTGTATCAACAGTTGAGATTCAACTCTTACATCACTAAGCTCTACTAATTGCTCTCACCTAATGCTCATCACGACATTAATGAAGTTAATCGTCCAGTTTTATTATTTACTTAGTTAATCAGCGGTGACGTCACCAGCTCGTCAACGACCTCATCAAAGTCTTCTGAGAGACGTTTAACGTTTATCGCGACAGTAAATGTCTTTTTTTTATTGTTTTTCAATATTTCCGTCGTCGGCATCTTCTCGTACTTTTGTCGAATTAGGCATTTCTAGTGTTTAATGGTGGTTTTTATTGCAAACGTATCTATGATTATCCCATTGGTGTGCTCATAAACTAAGTTTAACGGTCACTCTACACATTCGCCGAACTATTACTTGGATAGAAGATGGCAGGCGAATACAGGCGATGAGGCCCTCTACACGTTCCTGCAGAACAGATTCTTCTAAAGTTGGAAGAATGCAGTTTGTATAATACGGTAATGTACTTACATAGGTACTTTGATGATGCTGACTCTGTTTCATTTCATACTAGAGTCTGTGCGCGGCTTCGCCCGCGTGGTACCAACATTTTGAATAGCCTATATGCTATTCCAGATCACTAACTATCTACGCCTATTCCAAGTTTCATCCAAATTGGTTCACTGGTTAAGGCGTGATTGATACACAAACATACAAACATCCAAATATCCAAACATACTCACAAACTTTTAGATTTATTATATAATTAGGACAGGATAAGGAAGGATTAGGATTATTAGGATATTAGGATACTAACCTCTTCTCCGATCATCTTGATTCTCGATGATATTGGATAAGAAAGATTTAGATTTCTAGAATCATGTCAAACAAATCACTCATGAGTTTTTCTTTCCTAATTTATATGAAATTCAAATGTGAGATTGATTTATCATCATACACTATAGTAATGTATGGTCATAGTATCGCAATCTAATCCCTTGGTAGGTGCGACACGCAACACGTCGCGGACGGCGTGCGGCGTGTCGTGCGACAAGACGGACGCTCATCCAAACAAATCGTTATGTAAATGCGCGTCCAACACGCCGCATTACAAATAAATGCATTAATTTCCTCGACGATAGCTCGCCTCGTTTGTTATCGAAATAACATAAGAGGCTGTTTACATCTCACATCACCTATTTAATTCTATTTCCACAAACTAGGAATATATTTCTGCTATGTTATCGCATTTTATGTATCGTCGATAGATAAAAATATAAAGTTCTTTAACTATTTCGTAGAAAATACTTTAAGTGAAAAACAAGTTACTACTACGTCTAACTTAAACTAAACCCAATGAAAAAGCCCCGTAACTTTCTAACAGTCAGTTTACCAAAGGATTAGTGTAGAAACATCAATACTTCTGTATTAATCGGGCGCGATCGGATGCGCGTGCGCACGCAACTCGATAAATCCGTATTAGAGGAAACAGTTCCCGCCATAAGTCACCGTGTGCTGAGTTATTGTGACCGACGCGATATAATGCGAGTCATGTTTGCTTACAGATCACCGTCTGGTATAGGTAACCCATGTGTTTATGTGCCGCGGAGACGGTCCCCCACTCAAAGGCGCCGATCTAAAGTAAGACAAATTGTGGTGAAATCCCAAACAGATTAACCGCTTCTGGCTTTATTAATAGCTACTGGAAATATTATTATGAGTTATAAAATATATTTACAATAAACCGATTTGAAAATTATTGCTTTCTGCTTTAATTTTAGTAAGTTATTTGTCTCTAGTTTCAAATTATGTTTTATGGGTCCACAAACACTCTTCTGAATTGTGTATCTGTCCATCTGTCTGTCCGTCCAAGTTAATTATGCAAGCCCTACTTTTACCTATTGAACATCAAACACTTGCTATTTCCCACTTGACAGTTTAAAAAAACATTACTATTCTTATTCACCCCTATCAACCAAAAAACAAACTATTATAGGTCATCGTCCCCTTCGAACAAAGTATAAACGTAGAGATTAAACTGTATGCGAATTAATGAAACAAAGCGTTCATTAGGGGTGACATCAATAGGGCTCATACAATAACCTCAAACTGGCACAAAAAATAGCCATCAGGGGACATTGAGGGGACATGGACAATGATGTATGTATGGCAGATGTATGCACGTGCTGGCGGACAATGTCGGCTTGGCTCAGGATTAGCAGACACGGGAGTGGGCAATTGCCCGCAATAACCGGACTGACATGTCATCGTGTCATGATTATTTGAAGATTTTGTTTGTTTTTTAGAGACCCATGTTTATAAGTATGAGTATATGTAGGTACCGATGAGAACAAATGGAGTGCCTTACATCACAATAATAAGTACACTCATTATTTTTATGTAGTCAATATTTTCAGTTCCACGAGTCATCAGAGCGGCTCAGGTTCTCGGCCGCTGCTGCTACCACCGCCGCTGCCGCTGTCGCTACCGCCGCCGCTGCCGCTGCTGGCGCGACACGGAGATGTCGGATAAGAGCCATCACTTATTTCCCTTCAGTAACTAATTGTTTCTCGTACGCGACATCGACACGCGGAGATTAACGCTATTTATGGGACACACTCACATCGCAGATCAAAGGGTGATAGCTCACTCAATCTCAACAAAACAGCACATCACCAAAGGACACCGAAGGCATACGTCTCAATCTACGTGGTTAGTTAATGTTCTATGAACACATACACATACAGAAAGCTCTATGGTATGATTTCTCAGTTGTTGAAAATCCGAAACAACAAAAATAAAATTACATTAACAAAATGAAAATTAAACTTTTTAGATTCCCGAGGAAACAAAATCATCAATCTCTACTTTTCCATTTTCGTACTGTAACAAAAGGTGAAGAAATAACTCAGTTATGTTGTTCGGTATGTGTTATAGATGTAGAGTGAGCTAGCTGTCCAGCAGGCGCGGCATCGTGTCGCGCCGCGACATAAATCAGGCATTACCGGCGACACGTCGCGACGTGTTGAAAGTTAATGCGTACAAATCGTCCGATACACAATATTGTGTAAAACATTAACGACGCTCCACACATGAGACAATGTCAATGATGATAGAATGTTTAGATGCGATAAAGTAATGCCGAGATGGTAGCAAACTATAACAACACACGAAAGCTATTGATCTTCTACTTTGCGTAGAAGTAGCACAAGTATATTTTTATTTGCAATTTAGAAAACATTCACAGTGCTAAGCAGAGACGATCGCAACAGTGACTAAACGCAAACACTGTCGGGTTCTGTCTCGGTCGCTTTAACCATTTTATAGTTTCTTTTATCGTTTACAATCTAGAACTAAATACTCGTTCAATTACGTGCCGAGTTAATGAACATTTTGGCGCAGAGTCCACTCGGCTTTCTTCTCCGAAGACAACGCGAGGGTAATCTTATTCATTAGGATAATTAAGTTAATGTTGTGCGCACGCGCAGGCCGCTCGCTAGGCCGCTAGGCCGCCTGCGCGCGCACGACTCCGCCGCTCATTAATCTACTTATTACCAAACAAAGAAATTCGCCTGATAATAGACCGTTATAATCTTTAATCACATAATTCTGTTTCATTTTAGGAGGAAACGTGATAGGTTGAGGTCTGAGCCGGCGCAGGCGCAGCCGCGGGAACCATCGGACATAGACGTGAGTGGATGTGAGTGAGTTATTATCAGAGCGAGAGAGAAATAACATATTAGTAGAAGTAAGTAGAAGTCACGGTTAAAACCTACTTTAGATTTCAAGAGTCCTTGACTTTCTCTTAGATATCTAAAAGGAACTAGGGTCTTTGAAAGGATCATGAATACCCGAGGTAAGAGTCTGGCGTGCCTTCAAATTATAGTCCTCGTTGTGTTTTAATGTTTATTTTGCGGCAATTTGATGGTATTGGGGTAAATAAATGAATAGCTAGGTAGTCTGTAGCTCCGTGGACGGCGAGGCGAGGGACGAGGTGACGCCGCCGGATTTATCGACCGCAAGCCTTACATTAAACCCGTCGATATTAATTAGAACCAGTTTTTATGTGCCCATTGTAAATACATTCCGAATTGAATCGTTTTAAGTGCCCATTAGAAATAGATCTCAAATCGAATGGATTTTAAATTAAATAGAGCCAAATACTCAGAATAGAACATTTAACATTTTTATGGAAATGCATGAATCTGTAATGAAGAGGTTCTTATATATAAATCTAGTTCTTAGCCGAGAATTGTATAACAAGTATGTAATCTTTGCGGGTCCAGTGATCTGTGGCGAGTTGATGCTGTTGAACCTTCGTCGAGCCGTGTGTTCTGCCAACATTAATATCGCATAATAAACTAAATTATACACAAATAGATTGTGTATTAATAAATTCGTTGGATATTTTAAGATTGTCTGATAAAATGTAAATTTAGCGGATCAATAACATTATGGAGCATTGACATTTACTAGAGGTATCATTATCGATCGCTATAAACGGTGTTATTTTTATCTGAATTTCACGAATTCCCTGATGCAAATACGATGGAATAATTTCCAATGAGATTACGGCAGGTGCGGCGCCGCAACAGCCCCGCACCGCCCCCCTTCCCCCCCTCGGCCCGCTTGCACATCGCCTGACACCCAACACCAACAAATTGGAAAGTGCTGTTCCATCGATATCTGAGAGCTCTCATCTCGTATCTGTAATTAACATCGCGCTGATCGATACACCAGTGCTGCCAGTTTATCGATAACTTTTAATTGACAGCTCCGATTAGGAACAACCCTAAAAGTCGACTCGAAAAATTGTAAAGTCCAATTAAAGAGCTGATAATCTAATCAAAGAGTTTGCCGGACGGACGTGCGCACGCGCACAGTACGCGCAGCGCCGTCACAGTAGAGCAGCTACACGTGGAAGCTTCGGTATCCACTAGGTGGTGTTCATTTGGAAAACGGTTCTATTTATACTTATCTAATCTAGAAATGATTAAGAATGTTTTTAACAATAACTATATAATATTTTCGGTGTAGAAACCATCAGAAAATTATCATAGGAAGTAGATATAGGTTTTTTTTATAGCATAAATGCTCTCAATAAATTCTAGGATATTTAATACTTAATTCTACATCATTTGAAAGATGTAAGTAGCCTTGCTAACTCACACCATAATACAATTTTTTGAGCACTAGAGCAGTGTTTGTTCCAAGCGAGTGTAGGTACTGCGAGAGGCGCATTGTTGCGCATGCGCGGGTCACGCCGAGATTTATAGTTTAATCCTGGTTATTTATGTTTACGGATTTATTTGAATTTAATTTACTGCGCAACTTACTTTATCAGTCGTATTTCTCCAATATTTTAACTGCCGTTTGGTTTTATGGCGGCCGCTGACTCACCACTTGTTCAGATATAAATCGATTTCTGATGACAAACTTACAAGTTATTTCACCTGTAACTGAACACTGATTTTCGACAGGAATCAATTTATTTATTCAATCTACGAAACATTTTTAGGTGAAGCAAACATAATAAAATACAAACACAATTTGTTTTTAAATTAAGTGAACAGACCGTTTCAGCCATTGCTAAAAACGAGAGCCACTCATGAACAGAAACTAAAATACAAAAACCCTGCGCAGTCCTTTATCAAAACCCGACTTATGCGAACAGATAATGACCTATAAACTAACCACTTGTTATTAGAACTGGAGGGTGACCCACAAGTGGCACAGATATAGCGACAACAGCGACGAGGGTCACGGTGTCCCATTGTCCGGCCATCCCCGGGGGCTGATTGCAGACAAACAACTCATTAATACGTGGAGGGTAATTTTATTTAATTTTATTCAGTGTGAAGACTCGTGAACACATGCAAACTAATTTTAATGCAGCAGCAAGCGTAAAATTGTTAGAATGAAACTTTAAGAACTGTAGGATATTTGCTTTGTATGGACTAGTTAAAACCTAATAAAATACCATCTTACTTTACAATTTTATTTTAAGGTGCATTTACACGATGCGTTTTTGCGTACGATTGGTTAAGCCCCGCCGCTAACTATGACAAATCGCATACGATGACCAACTGAACAAGTGAAAAACTGCCGTGCGATGCGATATCGTATAGGTTGAAATCGCATCGTGTAAATGCCTAGATGTGAGAGAATCACATACCTAATGCCTACTTAAATGTTATTAACATTTTTGTTTTAAATGTCATTTCAAGTAATACTAATGTTAACAAGGGCAAAGTATACTCCTAGTTTACTTTAGCGAACCTTATACTCGTAAGAGTAAACCTACATTTTATAAATGGCGACAAGAGAGATTAACAGTTATCTACAAAATGTTAAGTGTCTTTGCAATGTCATAGTTCATGAGTGGCTCTCGCTCCTAAATGAGCTTCATTAACGGCGCGCGCGCAGCTGCGGGTAACCGATCCACGGATCCACTGTACTGTGTTCCACATCTGAAGAGTAGGTATAAATGGGACCCTATTTTTGAGGCTGTGAGGTTTGTGCGTTCAATTCGTTCGTTTTGCACAGGGCAGTTTGACCGCGGCGGTAGACTTAAAATTACTCAAGACACTAACAATGAAATAATTAGGAGTACGAAACCTTCACGTGCGGGTTCGACTCGCGCTTGTCAGTTTATTTGCAAACAAGAAACAAAGCAGAGCCCCTCGCATTCCGCACACACCCATTTGTTTAAATCAAGCTGACAGCTCTCACTGACGCACTGTTTTTGATGAGATTCAAAGCTGCTGTCATGGCAACTTGAAAGGGTTTTATATTATTTTAATCCTTCAAATCCAATATCTACCCAGGAACTGAGTAACTTGCCGTTGACTGAGTCAGTTGTACTAGAATAACCGAATAATATTCAATTGGTGACAATAAACGCTTCCGTACTTTGTTTACGCGTTCTAAAACTGTCCATGACAAAATTGGCCAGTCTAAGAATACCATAAATTGGTCCAGTTGTAAGCTCATAAATGTAGGTAATAATTAAAACAGTGTTGTGTCTGCGTTCCGTCTTGTCCTCCGACAAGTTCAAGATACACGTTCATAATCAAGGAGGTATAAAATCTTGATTATAAATTGAATGGTTTCACAGAAATAATGATTATGTCACCAGCTCGTTAACTTCATAATCCTTATCTCAGCGATCGACGGCAGTACCACCAGTTCCATACAGCTTAGCTAGCAGTTAGTGCGGCGGCAGATTCGATAGCAGTTTAAGTCGTCAATTTAATTGGAAAAATGTCTCGTGGTGACAAAACGGTCGCGCGATCGCGCGAGATACAAGTGATCACAAGCCAGGGTCCGCGCCTCGAACGAAGTCCTTTCGACGCAGCGCTAGTATCTACGCGGGATGATAAATTGCAATAGCTTTTCCGTTTGTTCAGATAAATTCCGCAGGGCATCTCTCCTGAGCGATCGCCAGTGATGTGCCGATTCTGTAATTGTGACAACTTGTCCGATTGAAACCTGGAGAAACGATAGGACGCCGATTAAAATGTATGAGCCGGTCTGGTATGCCGCGATTGCCATCTAAGTGCCTCTATTGCTGATGCCAGGACAATAAACGGAGGCGCTTCACAAATGTATTGACGACGGATTGTTCTAATAGAAATAAAACATCCGCGTTGACTGATAAGAAACCAGTACTTACGTGTGGAATTTGCTCACTTCTGTTTGCGGTAATAAGCCAAAATTAGACATGTCTCTGACTATCTTTATTGATCTGAGAGAATGTGTACTGCGCTTTGAGGATAAACTCGTTACCCTATTTCATTTTGATTATAGAAAGAAAATACAAATAATATTACTTATACTTCCAATCACTCTAGTGAGTGTTTACTTCGACCACCTACATGAAGCATTTAAAAATCAAGACATTCTGTAACTTCATACTCGCTTGAAGGGAATTATTAGATAGTAAACAAACATAATGTGAAGGTAAATAACTAAATAAGCCGTACAATACCGGCGCGGGCGCAACCGCGGTATCGATGGCCGATTATGTTGTCGTTGTTACCGCGTCGCCGGTGGTCGCAGACACAGAGCCTAGCCGTAGCTTACCCACTGAAGTTTCACTGCTATCACCTTTAGATAATGAAATCATCGATATGTTAATATACAAAACCGGAATGGTTCAATATTATTATCGTATAATTTAAAGATCGTCGCGAAGGACGTCGTTTATATCTCGCGCGTGCGAAATCCTTTTGAATAACACCTGTTCCATTTCACATGTTTACTGTGGGATTTTATGATTATTCTTTTTATGTTTTACCAAAATTTTAATTGATACACCATGTCGAATTAGCTACATAATGATGAGGCAGCAACACATAGGTAAAAAATGCTAATGTAGAGAACAGCTTTTTTTAAGTATAGAATAACGATTGTTCTTGCTTTATTTTATCTTTTTGATGATTTGTTGCTGTCTATAGAGAAAACGTATTACTTTTATTGTAAAACGGTAAGTATTTATTGCATTGAATCTAAATTCAGTGACAAAAGTACCTAGCAGTATTGTTGTGTCGGCTCCCGGTACCGGCGGTATCGGCGCCCGCGCACAATGCGCCCCCGATTAGTTCAGATCAGATAGCTAGACTAATTGTTCTATTTAGTTTACAACTGTTTTACTACTCCGATGGAAATAATAGTCAAACCAGATGCATTTATTTAGTAGCCTTTCTTGTTTTTATTGAGCCGACTGCTTGTGTTGTTTCGTTTCGTTGTTATCTTTTGTCTAAGATTATTATTAAGACATTATTATCATCTAGGTCCCAATACACAGACACACAGGCACAGGACCGAGTGAAGTGGCGTTGAGCGGGGAGGCTTATGCCCAGCAGTGGGTGACGACAAGCTGCAGATGATGATGATGAGGTCCTCAATAAAGCAACTCAAATGTATCTGAAAGAAATGTTGTCAGAAATCACTTCGTCTCTAAAGAGTTGCTACCCATAAAACAGCATGCTTTTCATTAGTTTGTGCTCTACCTCACCTACCATTTTCAAATCAATCAAACTAGGAACGCATTATGTTCTGGAATTCAAAATAAATCGTAGTAAGGTCAGCCGTTCATTCAGCTCGATTAATCACGGACGTGCTCTCGGCAACAATAAGCAGGCTGCAGCACTAAAATTAATTAGCTTTACAGCTATACTTTTTGTACTCTTTGCTAAAGGTGTGCAAAATGGCGGCAAAAGTTTCATATTTCAGCGCGCATTGTGTGCTGTGACGCGAGCGAAGCCGACCAATGAACGACGCAAGTCGCGTCGGTTGGCCGTCACGGTGGCTGATCACGTGATATTGCGATGCTCTGATTGGGCCCTGCAGAGGTTATTCGTACGATTTCGCGGGCGATTTGTTCCGCGATCGTGCCAGAACGAACGATCGCTTTGCTGTAGGTAGGAACCATTGAGATCGCAATGCAGCAGAGACCCTTTGATTCAATGTTTTTAAACTCGTTTTGAACAATACTCATGGGTTCTAAATTGTAACAATGGAACTTGAAGTCACGTCCAATATTTTTCATCCTATTCTACGTTTTACTAATATTATACCTGCAAAAAGTAGGTAGGTATGTGAGTATGAGTAGTATTTTTTTTTAATTAAAATATCTCTCATCTATCAACTCATCATTATCACTTAAAATATTTACAATTGTAGTACCTACCGCGTAATAGAAGCTGCGGGCGAAAGCAAGTAAAGAATAAATTAAACTTTTATTAAACTTATCGGTTTTAACATTATCAGTAAAAATTACTTATGTACCTATGTGAATATTTAATGTTTTAACATCTTCATTCTTAAGATTCATGAATTTAAATTGCAATTCAAAGAAAAATACTTTCAAAATAAAATGTTGGTCGGTGCAGGTCAGGGGTGTCGTGTGAAAGAGGCTGATCATCGTCAGCTCCTACTTATCTTGCCATTACATTTTGAATCCTACTCCTTTGAATTAAAGCGCACGTGAAAAGTGTTGGCATATTTATTTAAGCGGAAAATCGAGCTATAGTGGTTGCAGGCTTCAAGAAATAATAGATTTAATTTAAAATGTAAGCGATGCAGTTGCGGCCATTATTCGCTCGTCGAACAATCGCGATTTCATTAACTCCTCGCGTTCGGCATGAGGAAGCTTCTAGAAGATGCTCCGATCGCGGGATAATTAACAATTAGTGGTCCGTTACTTGTTTCCATTCTCTGAGTGCAAGCTTTCCTCGCATGAGCGACATGTCCATCTGCCGCTGACTTGTTTGAATAGATGATTGATTTGGTTTGATTGTGAGTTTAATTTGAATAGATATCCATCATGAACCTATCACGTACGTTTATGGAACAGCAGACAAATTATAAAATTGTAAAACGTGTTATTTATTTATGCAGATAACAAAAGTCTACGTTATTGCTATCTCTGAGGTAATAACTTAAATTATTAAAATCCTTTTCTAATTATAGCTGTTACTTTGTTCATATTCTCGGGCTCGGTAATGAACACGATGAACAGTAGCTCTAGATAATGTCCGAGCAAAAACAAAATGATGTTTCTTCAAAACAAACGTAGCGTGCCGAATCTTGACGAATGGCGTTATCTCTCGATCGGTCACTCGCGCCTCAAACAAAACAAAGCTGCATAATTATCAGATTAGCGGCTCCCATCTAATTACTTTTCTGCCGTCACGGTGTCGTCACGCTGTCGTCACGATGTCACGCCTCTCGACGCGTGTCGCTTCTCAGTTCTCACTCATCAACTTTTTTTTAACGACCTGTGTGGCGCAGTGGTTGAAAGCTCGCTTGGGACGCAAAGGGTTGCGAGTTCGTTCCGGATAAATGTTTGTATGATCTGCAAATATTTATCTCGGGTCTGGATGTTCGTATGTATAATATGTATGTATTTACAAAAAAAAAGTATATAAGTAGTGTATCAGTTAACTGGTTCCCATAGTACAAGCTTTGCTTAATTAGGGGCTAGATGATGCTGTGTGAAATGTCCAGCATTATTTATTTATTTTCGTTATCATTCTTATGACTTGGTCGCCTCTCTGGTCTCCTTTCAAAGTCAAATGAAAAACATTATATTTAGTACTAGTTTGAGCACTTCAAATCGTCTTTAAAAACTAGGTAAGTACCTATTTCTCCTGTCTCCGCGATCAATACCTCTGAATTGAATCAATCATTAACCTGATTGTTGTTCATCGAACCGAATGTCACAATAATGATGACGTCAGCGATGTCAGGGTGGTCGTCCCGTTGTCGTCACCGGATCCGGCGCGTGGGCGGGGCCATTGTGTCCATCCACGGTTAGTTATTGCTGCTATCTGCGGTTAGTCAAGCGGTCGATGGCGGTGATGGGCTGATTTGAGAGTGATCGTTCAGATAAATGAGCATTTTATTTGAATCGAAACTTTCTATCGTTTCAATCAATTATGTGATGGAGTTATTTAGTTCCGAAATAAAAATTTTAGTAGACGAATCATTATCATCATCATAACTGAATAAGTAGGACGAGATTGTTCCATTCGTTTGAAGCTAAAGAGACCTGTCCGATACGATCACAAACCTAAAATAGGTCACTGCTTAATATAATGGTCATTGCAAATAGGACACTGCTTTGCTATGAACACGGAGAAAAAATCACAACTATATCTCCAAAGCTTGGTAGACATCCTTTTAAATCTTTTAAGGATTCCACATCCCTTAGAAATAGTTATGAGTACCTACTTACTTTGATCCTTTCCTCCTTGCTTCAAACCAAGGTAATACAAAAAAGTCCTTTAATTCTTTGATTTTCTCGATCCCAATTAGCCACCTCTTACAAGAACACCGTCGATGTAAATCCACCCAATTTACTCTCCACACTACAGTTCCTGTAACTGTCGGCCGGTGTCGCTAAGGCTGGGCGCACACTTGTCACGTGGAAGGAGGGTGGAGAGAGGGGGGGGGGGGGAGGGTCAGCGGACAGGCGCTAATGAGCGGCGCATGTCCCGCGTGACGTCACGCCGCGACGACTGCTAATTGTCACGAGCGAATACATTACGGCAGGTGGACAATTGATGCCGACGATACAACTTGACTTCCTGCAGTCGATGGCACCCCATGTAAATACGTGTATGGAGATAGAAAACTGAAAAATCATTATCCCTGTTCAACCATGCCGCTCTTTCAACATTCATCTCAAAAAAGTAACCATTTTCTAATCCATTGCGTCTTTCCTACGTCTCTTTCTCATGCAGAATCAAGTGCAACAAACTGAAGTGATGATGACTGTTCATTGAAACCAATTCATCAATATTGTCTGGCCATTGGAAAGTTTCCGAATGAGTTATTTCCAGTGGATTCAGCTATTAATCTTATGCCGTAAAACAACTTATAATTTAGCCAATTACTCCGATTCAATTACCCTCAATAAAAGTTGTTGTCGTGGACAGCCTCTGACGCCATTACATATGACGGACGCTTTTCTAGTTTATCGCACACCTGTCATTAGTGAGGAACTCATTCAATCTTTGTTTCTGTATCAAGGTGAAGCTGTCATCTACTGTGTGCTACATTTTACTTTTTTGTCTCTTTGCACGATCATAAAGCTCCAAACCCGTTTAGGTGAATCTAAATTAATTTCTAGAGAACCAAAACATCTATTATTTTTAAGAATGAATTGACAAAAAATAACTAGCTCGAGTATTATCCTCTAAGACATAAATGACAAGATGATGAATGACACCATCGATGTCAACTATGTGTAAAGCTCAGTGTCCCGTTGGAAGTGGTAGGTATAGGTAGTCTTTTGATGCTCTAATATCTAGTAGAGATATAAAGGTCTGAGAGTAACTGAATCATTTCACGTACGAAGCTTGTAAATGCTTTAATTACGTACAATGGAATGCTCCATTTATGATCGCTCATAAATCGTCGCCGCGGCTTTACGATGCTGTTACTCGCTTCAACGTCACCACTAGCTATCAACATTCGATCCAAATTAAACCTTGTTACACTTACTTTACGATTAAGTGTTGATTACACAAGAAAACTAGATCATTGAAAAATTCAACGATTTGTCTAAAGAATTGTCAGCGGAAATAAGACTTTAAACGAAGGAAATAGAAATCAATTTTGTTTCACTGATTGGTGCCGTTGAGGTGACATGTCCTGTTTGTTACTATGTCATGTTCCACGAGCGCCATGAAGTAAGAATTGTAACTTTGGGGCAATCTTAATTATAAATGTAACTGTATCAGAGACTTGTAGTTTCTAATGATGATTGTTATTTGACAGTAGAACGATTTATGTGAACTTCTTTCGTCGACAGCTATCATCATCATAATCAGTTGTAGGATGTTCACATTATGTTAAACAATTTGGCAATATTTTAAATTTTATAACGGGACTTAATCGCGTAGGTATAACATTTGTTTATTTACCTCGACGTTTCAGTAGCGTTACAGCTACCGTGGTCACGAGAAGACTGCCCGCCGGTACTCGTTCGCCTCTTCGACCGATGAGAAACTACCCTCATTCGGTCAACACAAAATAACATTAATGTCTTCGAGTCGCGAAAGTTTAAAATGTGTAATTTGGCAATATTTTTTAAAGTTCTATGTATTAGAAGTACATTTTACTTCTGAGTGTGCGCGAGTCACTCTTACGACGTTCAGTCATTTGTCAGAATGCGCCCGCGCATGATCTAAATACCTCTAATGGTAGTAATGGTTGGTAAATGTGGTTCCTTCACTTTCGCTCTCATAAAGCGATCCATTCCCGCTGTGCTACAGATAAATTCGCGTCAAAAAATTACACAAACAAATGTTTTCACGAACAAATCATTTATTTACGTCGAATAGAGATGGATCGTTCAGCTTTCAGTCCAACAATGGCATGCTAGTCGATTACCCTGATATCAGCTGATCATCTTCAACTCTACTGCTCTGTGATAGAGGTGATTGTTCTCTGGCAGGGTACAGTCGCAGTGATTAATCGGATACAGTCGAGGTCGGAGGCGGCCGCCATCTTCATTTGTTAGAGATCGGTACATAAATATCCCGTCTGTCTGTTTGTAAGCGATGGCTCAATAACGAAGAAACTTGTAAAAATATTGGTATTGTAAAAGTTTGGGACAAGTTCCGTAACAAGTGCGATTGGTTTGTACTCGTAAAACCATAAACGGGGCGAATATACCAAGGTACTATAAACTAGGCGCGGCCAGACTTGCGCCTCACCCCGGACACTCGACATAATCCATACAAAAGCTAGGCCTAAAACCGTGTGGACATTGTTTGAGATGTAAATAGGCTCGTCCATTTTATACGCAGTATAATTAGATGGTCTCCTTGCGTGCCGAGGGCCGATAAAAGGACTTCGGTGTTGTGTTCCTACGCCGCAAGTGTAGTCAGTGTGATGTTAGATTGAAGAAACATTTAATATTGAATTATTTCAACAAGGTCATCAATAATCGCTCATTTTATAGATTCATGGATAGAAAATTCAGTAAATATTAAAGACTTAATGACGGTACTTTTTCGCGTCCACCAGATAATAAATAAATAATAATAATAAATAATGCTGGACTTTTTCACACAGCATCATCTAAGCCCCAAAGTAAGCAGAGCTTGTGTTATGGGTACTAAGATGACTGATATACTACTTATATACTTTTTATTTGTAAATACATACATATTAGACAAATATTTGTAGATCATACAAACATTGGTCCCGCCGCGGGGATCGAACCCGCAACCTTTGGCGTCGCAGGCGGGCCTTCGCTCACTGCGCTACAGAGGTCGTCTCAGATGGCCGCTAAATCCTTGCTCCGGGGGAGTATGCAATTTATAGATCCAGAAAAAAACGATACCTATTTGGTTATAAAAAGTAGTGATCATAAACATAGGTAAAATTAGAATTATTTTTTGTACGAGCACTTCTCATTGAGTAACTCTGAATGTCAGTAACATTTCCACAGCCGAATCAATTACGGAGCCATTCTTCCGAACAAAAGCGTCTAAGAGGCGAACCAAAAATATTGACATCACAAATCATAGCCGCGATAAGGAACAACGAGGCTTTTAACTCGCAGATAGAGATCTCTCAAGCAGCCCCACGCACTCGCCTTCAATGCATTTAGACGTGAAACGAACAGTTATAGACAAGAGTTATAATAATCATCATCATCATGTGCACACCGTTACATTCCACGGCTGGATATAATGCATATTCGCTTGTCTGCAACCTGCAGTGTGCTTCGCCAATTGGCCCTCACTATGTCATAGTATGAGTTATACTCGTATGTATAGCACAGAGGAAATCAGAAATGATTTTTGAAATTACAGCATCTTGGAACACTGAAGTGCTCGAGCCGAGGCAAGCCAAAAGAAGAGTGAAGTTGAATACATTTTTATGTGCGATAACGCGCTAATGTTGTGGAATTCTCTTATCATTACAATAGGCATTACCTCGGCCGCCCGACGTCACATCAAGCCTCAAGCCTCAGTACACCCGTGATCTAATCTTCCGCATATCAATACATTATGTTACGATATGTTTGTAGGCTGTCTGTATGTCTGTCGGCAGTGGAGCGCGCCGGTGGCTCCACTCGGTAATGCGACACGACAAGTAATGCAAGGACTGACATTCGCAACCTACGTAATGTTGTCACGATAGTGTCATGTGGTTTACGGACCATTTGTTAACAGTTGCTAATTAGATTTGATAATAAACTTTGATGAGAACCATATACATAGATGCTTTGCTTATGTGTGATAATAATCTCTCAGTCATATCTAAAACTTAAGACGTATTGTGTTAACTAACTACGTTAGGTAGGTACTTTTTTATTTAGTAGATAAAAGTTTTTTTACATAAAAAAACCTATATGTATAGAAATCGTGACACCAAAAAAACGTCTACAATAACAGAAATGATGCATGATCAATCTTAAATAACTTCAATCGTCAATTCAAAATAGTACAATGAAAATAAATTGAATATTTCACAAGCAACTAATTCAAACAAATCCATCCATTGCTCACGCTCGATGGCTCCAATAACAATTAGACAAGAGATTAATGAAGAGGTTTCACATGCGCCTGCGCACCGCTCAAATTAATCGCTCGATACAATTTGTTCTGCGCGTCACGCAACGGACAGCGTCGACACTAGTGATGTGCTGCACCATCGATACTAATTTAAGGCTTTCGTTTGTAAACTGAAACGTACGTTTACTAGACATAACTTTAAGTAGCGTTCAAGTTAGTATAGTCTTTATTAAAATACAAAGCATAAATTACGTTTTAACAAATTTTTGTTTAGCTTCATTTCGTAATACCTTAGTTACTGAAAATAACTTTGATTGTACACGATGCATTCGAAAACATTGTCTACATGAGTTATTGCTACAAACTTCAGTAGAGTTGTTACATGCATGTCAAATAAGCTTAATACTTACTTACCACTTAGATAGGCTCTCTGACTTTCCCCATCGCTAGATAGCCAGACACACAAAACCTCTCCTGACCCGTGTCAGTCATCAATCAGGCCGTGCGCGATCGCAGATACGACCTATCGATGCGGAGGCGATCTATCGATATCGATAGAAGCGCCTTCACGCACTATTTACCTGTTACTTATGCTTTGTTTGGATATGTTTTGTTCATGTTTTTATGAATTATCAGAGTTGGCTGGGCAGTGGTTAAAGGCTATAAATAGTTCTTGAGTGTTTTGGTAGAGTGAAAAAGTGCACCTTTTGATCCAAAGGTCTTAGGTTCAAGCCAGAATCAATATATTTTTCGGTTTGAGATACTTTTTGATATGAGTTAGTTTCTAAACATTAAACGTTGAACAAAACATTGTTAAGGAACTTAGTGATCCACGCCTGTCGTATCAACCAGCTGAGACATATATAGAACATAAAATGCTTCAATACATTGTGTCAGGTGCACAAAAAGAGTTGAACTTAAAACCCTTTCACCACACTGGTACAGATGATACGACAAGAAACTGAGAGTGCTGGGCAAACCGAAATTTCAACAACGTTCCAGACAAGCATTTAAGAGCAGCAGGCCAGCGCCGGAGGGCGGCACGCGATCTGACGCCATACGCCATTACACACATGCAAATCTCACTTATGTATAGCTTAACTGATAATCTTACTAATATTGTAAGTAATCTAGTTTTAAGATAAGTAAATAAATCTGACATTGCCGAGCCTGAGCCTCACTTTTCTACTAGCTCTCCACCGGAGCTAGACTTGCCTAGTCTAATCAACTAAAGGTGCGCTTGGCCCCAAGCCGTGTTTGTTGCCCTGGTTCACGGCATTGGTCGCGAAGGAACCAGAAGTAGAAACATCCAGTTTTAAGACTACTAAGACCCCTCGCAGACTGCAGACTTTATGAGTATGGAGAGTATGGAGAGGTAAGCCGAAGTATGTTCCGTCTCAACTATCGGCCGATAGAAAGTCTGCAGTCTGCGAGGGGTCTGAGTGATCCCCGCAGTTCTAATGAATAAATGCTTTTTGACTTTGATCTGAAAAAAATTATGCTCGCATGTTTGTGTTTCAATCACGATTCAAACTATAGGTACTTTTATGTTCTTTTTAAAGTGTATTCTTAGGCAGGACAAAAATCGCCTCATTTTTATAATTACTGAGAAATACTTTCAAATGTGAAAGTAACAATAACAGCCATGGACCATTAAAATGCATTCTAATTAATGTGCTCTAGTGTGGTCCGCTATCACTCTGATTGATCACCGCGCGATACCACTTAAATAACTTAATTCTTTCCTCTTCATTAAAGCACAAGTTCACGAGCCGCGGCTGCTAAACGAGAGCTCGTATAAAATGCGCTAATAAAAAAAACAAAACACCATCACGACTATAACCAACTTCGGAGGGCACGTTAAATTGACAGTCTAGGCTATTTAAGTCGTTAAACCATGACGGAGGCCTTAAGGCGGCCTAAAAACCACCACCAGAGTTGGCCACTGACTCATACGAACTTACTTTTACCAACCAAGACCAAGCCATGATAGATTTTCTTTCACAATACAATACAATACAATAACTTTATTCATAACGACACGTTATAAGTCAAGTACCAGCGTAGGTAGGTACATAATATTTCTTAAATTACAATAATTTCATATTATAATTACTTATAATAAAAATTACAAGACCACTATTAATATTAATATGAATAATTCACAGTTGTTATATATTAAAATTAAACATTAGCGAGTTGGTAGTTCGTAAAACTCATTTATAGAATAGAACGAGTTATCGAGGAGCCACCTGCGTAGCTTCGATTTAAAGGCCGTCGTGGAGGTTGCATCTCCGCGGATAGTGTCTGGTAGCCTGTTATATACAGAGGGACCCATGACGTACACGGACCTCTCCGATTTACACAGCTTGTGAGTGGGTACGACCAAGAGGTGGGCTAGCTTATTGCTGCGGAGAGCCCGGGCGGTGTTTACGCCTCTGCGTTTAAACATATCAATGTTGTTTTGTGTGAAGGTTGCCACCTGGTAAATTAGTTCGCCGGCGAGCGTCATTATTCCCAATTCTTTGAATAACTCGCGACATGACACGTCATCTGGCACACCAACGATGGCGCGCACTGCGCGCTTCTGCATGACGAAGACTCGGTCGACGTCGGCGGCGCGCGCCCAGAGCTCCGCGCCGTACGTGATGGTGCTGTGCACTGTTGCGTGGTAGCACGCCAGCACCACGCTGCGGGTGGCGGTCGCGGCTAGCCGGCGCAGTGCGAAGCATGTGCGACCCAGTCTCGAGCAGAGCCCTTCTATATGATTCTCCCAGGTGAGACCGCTGTCGATTTGAAATCCTAGCAACTTAGTGGATTCAACCATCTGTAGGGCAGTGTCTCCGGCACTAACTGTAAACCGTGGCGGGGGGGTGCCATTTAGGCGGAATGTCATAAAGCAGGTTTTATCCCTGTTTAATGCTAGACCATTCGACCGGAACCACCGCTCAAGACTCTGCACCACGCTGTTCAGCCTTACCTCCAGTTCGGGCGTTTTTTGCGCGGTCACAATGACGGCTACGTCATCGGCGTACATATATGCCTGCGCATCGCCAACGGCTTTAGGAAGATCGTTCAGCAGAAGGCTAAACAACGTGTTCGAAAGGCATGAGCCCTGCGGCACACCCATGGTGTTCACTAGCTCTGCTGACTTCAATCGCCCATGTTCACCCACCACGGTCTGTGAGCGGTTCGACATAAACGACTTTAACAAGGATAGGGCCGGGCCTCTAATTCCGTGAAAATGTAGCTTGTCGGAGATGAGATGATGGTCGGCGGTGTCAAACGCGCGCGACAAGTCGCAGCATAGCAACGCCACGCATTGACCGACTTCGCGCGCGCTCAGGACACGCCAAACCACCTCCCTCACCAGGTCTGTGGTGCCACGTCCGGCTCTATAAGCGAACTGTCTGTCCGACATGATATCCCGCTCTCCGACAAATGATAACAATCTTTTATTGAGTCCGACCTCAAAGATCTTACTGAGGGCCGGGACGAGGGATATCGGCCGGTAGGATTTTATTTCCGATTTTTTCCCTTTCCCTTTGTAGAGAGGGGAAATTTTGACTTTTTTGAGGGGCTCAGGATATGTTCCCACTCGAATTCAGGTGTTAAAAAGGTGGGCAATAACTATGGCGATTGATTTCGCGATAGTTTTAAGCAGATTGGATGATATGCCGTACAGGTCGGTACTATTTTTTGCTGCTATGTATTTATTGACTATAAGGACTATTTCATCCGGTGAGAAAAGCTCAAGCCGTAGCGATACGTCGCATGCAGATGAGTCAGCACTGAGGGCGGCGTGAGCGCATCCGATGTCAGCTGACGGTGCCCCGCACTTGCTGGCGGCGGTGGTGAACTCGAGGTTCAGCGCATCGACTAACTCTTTCTTGGTGCGAAAAGGGACGCCGTCGGTGTCTCGCAAAACGTCAGTATAGTCGACTCGTTCGCTGGTCTTCCGCCCAAGTTCAGTGCTAATCACATTCCACATGCATTTAGACTTATTCGGGTGGTCACCGATCATTTTACTATAGTAATTCGTGCGTTTTTCTTTTATAAGGCTATTATATCTATTGGCATAATTCTCGGCGATATTAATTAGTTTAATATTACCTGGGAAAGCTTTCTTTAAATTAAGATTCTATTTTATTCACATCAAATCGTTTGAAGATGTCGAAGATGTTTTTTCCAAGTAATGCTCAGTTGCAAGCCGCCAACGATATGAATGAATGAAATTCATTAACTTTCGAAAAAAAAAAACTTAAATCCTATAAATATTATAAAGGCGAAAGTTTGTAAGTATGGATGTATGGATGTATGGATGTTTGTTACTCTTTCACGCAAAAACGGCTGGACCGATTTGGTTGAAATTTGGTATGTAGATAGGTGATACCCTGGATTAACACATAGGCTACTTTTTATCCCGATATTCCCGCGGGAACGGGACTTACGCGGGTGAAACCGCGGGGCGCAGCTAGTATTTAAATAAATAAAAACTGTGGCACTCCCGGAGTGCCGAGAGAAGTGAAAACTTGAACAATAAGGTGCCTACTGTATTTTTTGAATCGTAAGGAAATCGAATAAAAGATGATGACTTCACTCTTTTAGCTATAAAATGAGCTTTAAGAAATGTAAAAATATTGCCGTAAAAGTTTAACGAGTACAGAACTAGATGGCACTACTGATAGGTGTCGGTGAGCAGTCACGTGACAACCTTATCGAGGCGAATCCAAGAATTTATTCTCATTTCAAAAATGCCCAACGCGCCTAAAGAAGTTGATTCTTCCGCTTAGTAGAATTCAAAGTGATCCCAGCGGTCCTACTGAATAAATGCTATTTGAATTTGACTTTTGACTTTGAGAATCCTAATAAAAAGTAGTTACCAAAGCTTCGCATGCGCGTTTAAATCTTTTGTTCGGGAAGTGTGAGTGTCGTTGATTCTAAACTGTTTGTACTTACCTATTACTTTTATAAAAGCTATTCATTCATTTTCACATTTGACGGATCTATTTAGTTTGTAAATTAGAAAAGACCATTCATCATAAGTTAAATATTTTAATACTTAGGATTTCTTAAGAAAAGTTAATTGAGTTCAATATCGCCAAGAAGTAGATACCAGCCCCCTTACCATGGCGTTTGTCTAGGTACCAGAGAATAGAAATAAATGACAGTAATGACATTTGAGTGTGGACAAAACGGGTAGAAAAGTAACTTTTTTCCACTTTCTACGCGTTTTATCCACACTATAATGTCATTACTGTCATTTCTTTCTATTCTCTGGTACCTAGACAAACGCCATGGTAAGGGGGCTGAGGATGAGCTGTGCTGTGTTGTAGGTATGAGTGCAATGCTGACTCTCACATAAAAGCTCAGCGATGTCACGTTTACAGCGAGGTTCATGGCACTCAAATACGACGGGAAATAATTGAATTCGAGTAATTAATCCGTGCGTTAAACCGCCGTTAGCCGGCGGGCGACGCCACACAAAGCAGCCATACCTTCCGCTTCATACAACCTCATTCGATTTAATTACGAACAATCAACTCTATAAAGAAATACATAAACAACGCTAAGGAGGCTAGCTAAGGCGCGGCGCACACGAGCGACGCGGAGGCGGGCGTGCGCACATGCGCCGACACTTGACAAGTGACGCCATCGCTCACCGAACTAATTTGACGTCCCCATTCAGACAAATGCGCGGATTATAACGACCGCCATTTATTGTAAAACAAACAATTGTCTGTGAGCGTTCGTGTCACGAGGCGATTACTCTTCCTTGTTTAGAGAGGGCTTACGGAGAAATTATCTGTCGTTTTATTTAATTTCGTTCGACGATGTTCTGTGCGCCGGCTTATTACAGGTTATTATCTTGTCTTTTGTTCGAACTGCGCCAGCGCTTAAAGTATAAACAGAAATGAAATGACGTAGGTGTGGGTGGTACTTTACGATGACACCTCATTATTTTAATCTGTTCTCATAAACGATCGCGCATCCGAGGCGAACAGAAGTAAATCCTAGGCTTCGCGGGAATAATGAATGCTGTCCGCTTATCGCGGAGCACATCGCGTGCGTTTATTTACATTGAACAATCATACCATCGTCATAGTCGTGTTATTGAGGCGGGCTAGCCTCTGGCTGTAGGTGCATATTTTATTCATAGTGGTGCAGCGCGGGGCGGGTAACGGTGCGCATGCGCACGCAGCGGTCGCACGTATCGGCGCATCTCTCATACATTATGCGCATAATGCGGCGCCGTGTGCGCGGGCCTTATCGCGCGCTCGCCGATCGCTGCATATTTCCAATAGAAACTGCGGTTTTGAATGTATTTCTCATTGTCCCGCTTATCGGCGGCCGCCGCGCATGCGCACCGCCACCGAACCGGGCCGCTCTAATGAACTGATGTAATTACGACTGCTTAAACGTTTAATTTCTCAGATTTCCAGCGAATATGTTATTATTTGAATACAATTTGAGGCATAATGGTGGTTTAGTGGTTGGTATAAATAATGCATGCGCGCTACAAGCGCGGTGCGCGGGAACACGCCCCACGCTTGTTGCACTCGCGCCGCTGACACCGACCAGCACCGCACTTGTGTTTCTCAAATGCTTCCGTAGAGCCTTTAATACACATAATATACACAAGTTAGTGAAGTTTAACTTTACACAAATACTATGAAAATAAAATGTGAAGATTGAAATAAAATTTTCAGAATCCAGGCAGCTTTTGGTTAGCAACTAGACTGTAACTAAACCATCACCGATCACCCGATCACCGGTACAATGTAGTAGAATTGAGTCTGGGCAAAAGCATGTTTTCGCAAAATTGTTTGAACTCAATAATTCTACCGTAGCGTAGTCATGATAAGCAGGCAGGTCTTTCAGAAACCTTAAGAATTTTTCAATCAATGTAAATTAATTTCAGAGAGACTATTTGAATAGTGTTGTCGCACAGTACCATTGGAATGGCTGATTTTGCTTGGAATGGATGATTGCTTATTTAAAGTTAGTTTAATGCCGTGTTTAATAGTGGTGCCATCGTGCTTGTTTATCGTAATGCCGTGTCAGGTGGGATTTAAGGCGGAAATTAACGCACAGGTTGGGAATTGTTGGTGGAATCTTATAGACGATTCTATAGTTTGCATCGACAAAATTCATGTTTGTATTAAGAGAAACTTAGCTTCTACATACTTATTACTAACCTTTAAAAATACACTAGAATTTGTTGATCCATCTTACATTCAGTAAACTTTGAGGCTAAAGTAAGTTCGTATGAATCAGTGGCCAACTCTGGTGACGGAGTTTTTAGGCCGCCTTAAGGCGTCCGCCCTCGCACGGAACCTGAAAAGTTTTTATATTTGGTCAAAACAAGAGTAGTTTTCATTTTATGTTAACAAATAGGTCCATCTCTCGCCAGTATTAAATGAATAAGAGCCAGTAACATGGCATGTATGTGATACAATAAGCGGCACATTATGACGTCATGACATCCGCGCAGCCGCAAGAACTGGCAGGTGCTGCTCATGTTATGCAGGCGGGAGACGAGAGACGGTTCCATTACTTGACGGACGTCATCTTGGATAATAAGCTCTTCGATCTTACAAAGTGGGTGACCGCTAGTGGCATCATCATCTTTAAGTGCTCCAGAGAGCATGTTACATTGTCAGTCCCGGCTATTAAGTTATGCCACGACGAAGGCCTTAAGGCTTCCTATACCTTCGTCACTAGAATTGGCCAATAGTTTTTAATTCTGTGTTTTTACCCTTTTGAGAAACTATTTTATTTGGTAAAAGAAAAATGCCAACTAATCTCTAAAATTTTCAGATTTTCTTAAATTCCAATACTTTCTCTCGAATTCAGGCCGTAACATGACATTTGCTACTTCCCGAAGAGTTGTGGTGATGGGAACCAGTGACAACACAGTTATGAGTTATGACGCAGTTCTTGTCGCAGGCGCCGCGTGTGAAACAATGCGGCGCCCGCGCAGGAAGACGGGATCACATCGCATCGGGACCATCTCTGCCTATGTGCACGTCAATATCACGTGGAATTGGTATTATCTTAAACAGTTTCAAAGTGATCCCCGCGGTCCTACTGAATAAATGCTTTTTGACTTTGACTTTGACTTTAAAAGATCTTAAAATTCAGAATCAAAGAGCTTCCACGACTCGGAGTACTCAGAGACTAACATCATCACTAGCTCATGACTAGTTGGCGCGTACTACTAAACCGTCGATATTTCCGAACATTATAAATGTTATGTCGATGCAATTTTAATGAACTATAGTAACTACCTGCTGTACTGTTGCTAAATCTTAAATGAAATTGAGATTATGATTTTTTTCTCCTTAATTTGCAAAAGTCGTCATAATTAAAAAACAATGCAATGTATTTTAAATAAAGTGTTTTATTTATTTAAAATAATATAATACAACAATAATAACAATGGAACATCGATCCTCTCCATACATTTTTTTACGCTACAACATGTTTACAGCACACGCATTATCTCGACTATCATCGCCTTACAACAAATAGGGTAGGTTTACATTCCGATTCTGAGACAACGACACCCAGGTGCTCTTAATTAATTACAAAAACTAAAGTTTAGTTCACCTTCATTATATAAAACTAAGTTTCAACTGAGTTTTCATAGTAAATTTATGAATAACAATCATCAAAACAATGCCTAAAGTTCTTAAACCTGAAAATTCTGATGTGATTCTAGTTAATTACATTTTCCTTATTACCTTCGTGATATTTTGCTAAATACACTGGTTTAAGATGAGCAATATGAGTATGCACAGTTATAATATTATGATATTTAGCGCCTGGTTTAATGTGTAATGTAGTAATATCGTAAGGTCTCGTAAGGTCAGTAGCTAATAGTTTAGTAGTTAGACACCATAAACGCACAGGGTGCAGGATAAAACCAGCAAGTGAAAGTCTTTCTCACGCTCGGAGGGTTCTGTATACTGTTAATATTTTTATAACTTGTTTTTATAGCAGCTGTAAAAACAAGTAATAAAAAATCGCCTTTCGACTTAGCACGGCAGGATAGCACAATTTGTGAAAATTGCAAGTGTATACTTATTGCAGTTTAAACATCCCTACGATAGACGGAGAGATGGTAGAGCCTAGTAGAAGTGCCACTGCCACCCTCTTTCGTAAGTGTTAAGAGAAGTGCCACCTTTTGGTAACAGAACTCTGTAGAGGCAAATCAAGTCTCTGGCCTCTTAGGAATGCTTTTATGCATGAATGTGAAGACGCTGCTTGACTGTCTGATTATCTATCCTGGGAGCTAAGCATTCTTTAATGTTCTAGAGCTAAATAGCCTTTAAAAAGGTACTAGGATTAATAAAAGCTCAACTGTATTTAAAGTAGAGATTGAATAAGATTTCCAGTTGGTTACGATTCTGTTTATGTATCGCTGGATGTCGGAGCTTGTTAAAACGCGACTTATCAAAGCATTTCAATGCTTTAGCATTAAGAGTTCATTTTGCATCCCATCTCCATAATAGCATGCACGCATGCGCATGCATGACCGGCGCTAATTGAATACCGGCCGCGCGCTATTCATTGCTGCTTCATTTTCAGCAGTGTATGCAGGTGAGGAACTAAAGCAGCACTGTGCAGCGAACTCGGCAATAAAAGTAGTTTTATAGCGGGTGGTTACTGCAGTTTTACCGATGCGGTTCCAATGGAAAGCCTCTGCAGGTCACACCAAATGGCTGGTTTGATTCTCCAACAAGGATATTCTAAGCTATTAAAATGTCGTAGTCCAGGTCATTGAACTAACACAGCAAGTGTCAAAAAGAGTATTTACCTGCCTGAACCTAGGTACTATCAGAACATTGAAAATTGTCTATTCTATTTAAATGTTGCTGAAACATAGCGAGTTGAAATACGACTTAAAACAAATCTCCTCTCAGATCATAAGCGTGTAGCCAGAGGCACGTCCTCGATATGACTTAATTTAAGTTTACAACATGCAGGTTCAATAGAATCACAGGTACCTATACTTGAATGATAGTTCCGGAAGACATTACCAGTAGTGCGTAGCCAAGTTAAATAGAAGAGACTGGACTAAACACGTTGCATTGGAGTCTCTTGCCATGCAGTGCACCAGCGAGGCTGACGCAGCTGCGATGGCTCAGAATCAATTTGCGAGTTAGCACTCTGGCAGTCCGTCTAGTTTATGACGTGCAGAGTGAATGCTTTACGAGTTGCTGCCAGAATATCTGTATTCTGGCAGCACAGAATATCTGCACTCTGGTTCACAAGCTTCGTATCTTCAGATTGTTCCTAAGGCCTTTGACGTTTCTGATCCATCATTGTGAGCTTCGCGCTCGCGGTGTAGCTTGCTTAGTCGTCTGGTCGTCAAAGTGAAGCAACGTTCTGTGCAGTCACAAAGATGGGGGACCGCTAGTGGCATTATTAAAGCGCTTCTTCCCGGCTAATAAGTAGTTAAGCCATTATAGAGGCCTTATGCGGACTAAAGACTCCGTCAATGAGTTGGCCACTAACTCTTATGAACTTACTTTTTTATTTTCGAACAAAGTCTTCGAACAAAGTAGCCGCACACATGGCTAAAAGTCGGCGCAATGGGACAGGTGGACACAAGTATGTCTTCCGCCCACAAGTAGCACCTGTACCTACTGTACTATAAGTACTTATTGTACCCACTGTGTTGTTGGGTACATGGGACCCACAAGTGCGCTGAAGCACTTGGGACATACAGACGAATTATGTCAATCATCAGACAAACTTTATGCGAAAGCGAAAACGTTTTATTTGTTGATTTCGAAACAAGTTCTAAAAGCTAAGAGATTTTCTCGTTCTTACTAGGAATCACTGTTTATATCCACTACGAGATCTAATGTATTTTGACAGTCATCACTTACCACAGACCTCAGTCGTTTGTCGTTTGTCTACCGCAGCGGAGTGGCCGGAGCTCAAGCAGTTGACAAAACGCAATCGAGAGCAGAACAGTTAGTACAGAGGCGTTGTGCAAGCCAATCGCCTGGAGTACCTACCTATGGTACAGTCGCCTACAATATATGTCATGTTTACATTTTACGAATTGACATGACAATTTCTGGCCATACGACTCTCGAACTCTCGTGAACCTTGCAGTCTTTGTGCCAACGTCTGCTTGGTCTTAGTCCGAGGGTTTATGACTCTGTCGGTTCTCTTCACCACTAGCACGCTGTGTTGTTGTTGTTAAATTGTGACTGAGTTCTTAAACCTATTGTTGAAATTGTGAAGTAGATGTTACTGCAGACGACTGTACCAACTGCCAGTGGGACAGCTTTGTGGCGATGGCTCTTCAGATCACTTCAGATCGTTTTGTGGTCAGTTTTCTGTTTATTTATACAACTTGTGAAAGCTTGTGATTTGATTTACTGGTTTGTTATTGTATTTGTTGAGGAAAATTGATTCATGCGAGTTGAATCTGAGATATTCAAATAGTTTTGCTGTCCCACTGCTCAAGAAGCCAAGTACGAGTAGAAACATCGATAGATAGTGTTTTGTTGTTTATCTCTCTTTGACGCTTGATACCGCGCGCGGGTGCAACTAGTCTAAAATTAAATGTATGTAGTCTTTAATAAATGATGCAGTCGAACCAAAAGGCATAATAAATATTCTCTTTCACTCTCTTGTGAATAAAAAGAGATTTAGTATCCCTTTGAGCTGTAACAAGTCTATAAATCCATTATAGAAAGCCCGCAAATACTGAATACTAAATTTTGCGTGCGTTTGAATAAGTAACCAATAAGTCCCCAGTGGGTCGCGATCGCGTATCGAACGCGTTTGCATCGAGATAATCTGATCGTGCGGCTAAATTACAGTCGATTGCGATCCGATTCGACTTCCTTCTGAAAGGGCACGGACCAGCCATAACACCAGCTCTTGGGAAAAGCTTCTGGTTGCGTAACTTAGTCATTTAAGTTACGCGTCATGTGGAACGATAAATCTTCTTTTGGTTCCGTATCAAAGAGCCATTCTATTCGCTTAGGCCATTTGTTAGTTGAATTTCTAAAGTATTTTATTTGTCTAATGTCTAACAAGACTATCTTACTTTTACCCAACAAGGAAGACTTCTGACATTCAAACGCCTTTGAAGACATTCTGGACACGTCTGTTGAAATAAGATCATTTTTACATGTTTTAAAAGTAATAATCGGGTTGTTAGCAGATCGTGATCTCTGTTCCAAGTTCTCAGGCATATTCCAAGCGCAGTTCCAAGCACAGTACAGCTAGTGTACAACTAGATTTAGCTTTTTAAGAAGCAAAGGCTAACGGTCCAGCCTGCGCCGGGAGAACATCACGGTATTCGTATCGGCGTGACTCGAAGCTGAAATATTGCGGCAATTGCATTAATTGCCGGGCCACGGTGCAGCCGCGTTACAGCATATCTACTAGCAGTAAAGCTACTTCGACATAGCAGCTTAACATCCAGCGATCATTATGGACAACACAATTGATTTTGAAATATTTTTTAACATGCTTGTTTTGAAGCTTTAATAAGAGTGATACGCGAAAAATCATGCATCAATCATGAAATTGAAAAGAAAAGTGAATTGGTATACTAGTAAAAAGAACATGAGCAAATGACGTCAAAGCCATACACTCATACCATATCGATGAATAATACCATCTTCGAGTAGCGGCTCATAAGTATGGCCTACTTGATTTTCTCATCCTCATCAAAGCAGTTATTTTCTTTACTGAAATTCATTATAAAGATATTTTGACCAATAAAAATGTAAAGTGATTCTACTGTATGAAGCATATTGTTGCATCAGCACCATTAGTAGTAACTAGCGCGTCGTGCGCCGGACGTGGACGGCGTCCAGCGGTAAGCCCTCCGACCACTACTAACATAAAACTACGAACTACATACATAAATACTAAGGCCTAGTATAAGAATTCACAGGGAAAATAGAAAACACTTGGAATAATCTTTGATACGGAAAAGAGATAAGAAGATGATGCGATTGTTTTGATATTACTGGATGTATTAATTTGTTGTTCAGTGTGCCAAATTATACAAAAAAACTGTACAAAAATGTTGGCCTAGGTACGTGAGCTGGACAACAATCCCATACAATTTGTATATTGGTTGATAAAGGTGGGCGCAGACTTATCCGCGCTGAACTGTCAATATAATAGAAGACATGCTGAGACATCAGAAGCGAGCCGCATTTTCTGACGACATCAGTATTTTTTGTATGAAAAAATGACTGCGGCGCGTACGGGGCGGAGAATGTGCGATCAGCTTAAGTGTCAGTAGAGCTTATTTTAGTAACCATACCCAAACATTTTTAACTAACCTTTTTCGTCGAACTACTGGACAAAAAGTCTCTACCAAACTCTTCCATCTCTCTTCTTGCTTTGCCAACTTCTAAATCCTCATTTACCATAATTAACCCAAAAAGACTGAACCTTAATAACAATAGAAACGTCCACTATGGAATCTTTGACAAGTTGACATAATCGTAAACTGAGAATGTCCATCTCGGTGTATATCTCCGCATGTAGTCACAGTTATCTATCGGTGTACGAGATAAGGTAATGACGAGCATCCTGTGCGGGTGTGTGTGGCGCGATGACAAGATACTCTCGGAGCTCATTTGTCACTAAGTTCAGTTAGTTCCACTAATTGCACTCAGTTCTTTCTTGCAGTTTATACTGACTAAGTCGTAGGTTCGAAATTTTCATCCCGAATAGATATGGATGAAAGCGGGATGAAAGCTAAAATAGCTTTCATCCCTGTTTTCCGTGTAAAAGCTTCTTCCTCGAGGAATAAATTGTGAAACTTTTTCGTTCGTTTCGTTTTTCTTTCGATTAGGTATATAAAAAAATAATAATAATGCTGGACATTTCACACAGCATCATCTAGCCCCAAACTAAGCAAAGCTTGTACTATGGAAACCAGATAACTGATATACTACTTATATACTTTTTTTTGTAAATACAGACCCGAGATAAATATTTTGCAGATCATACAATCATTTATCCCGGGGCGGAGATCGAACCCGCAACCTTTTGCGTCGCAGGCGGGCCTTCGCCCACTGCGCTACAGAGGTCGTCAATATTATTGTTTGTGATTTACCTACCCTTACGGTTAGAAATACAATACTGTGCGGATCCTACACTCTGTGGAACAGGAGCTGCTGATGATGATGTTCTATGATCAGCGAGGGTCGGTGTAGCGGAGGCTTTAGTTGCATTAATATAGTGGAATCACAACGTTGTCCATACATCATGTTTTAATCGAACCCTCTCGTGACCGCCGCTATTAACGCCTCAATTAACCGACGTCGCGGCGGAGAGTTATGTGTTTCGCCTTGATTTATACCGCACTAGAACATGCAAATACATTCGCAGTTAAATGGGAATTTAATGAATGGCTCTCTATATTTAATTATAAGTTGTGAAGTGCTCTGAGCTCGACTTTCTGTAATTGAAGAGTGGAGACACGCTATGACCTTTACGATTGTGTTCCAAATAATGGCTGCCAATGTACCAATGGACGAATTTATGTAGTATATCAGTTATCTGGTTCCGCTTAGTTTGGGGCGAGATGATGCTGTGTGAAATGTCCAGCATTATTGATTTCTACGCTATATCGGTCTGTTTACTCTACTCCAAGCTTCATAATAACTTGTATTTTATTCATTTATTCAAAATAATGATTATTGACCGCTTCAAGCTAGTACATAGACCCGAGTAAAGCCCTACACATACTCCATACTCTAGTAGTAGAACCTGCAGTTGTAAAACAACACACCCGTTATGTGCATACATATGTAGCGGCCATTGATGACTGTAAAGATCTCATTTTTACGCCACTATATCGTCCTGTGATTATTTATTTAATCGAAAACTTCAAAAAGCGTCCTCACCTCTGTCCTACTATCATTTGTGACTGAATAAGTAATAACTAGACATTAATTTTATGTATTTAAAATCAGAATGAAACATTTTAAATCGGATCAGTGTCCCCGAAGGCAGGTTTCTAAACGACCCAACAAGCGGAGAGTGAAAGCCCCCGCGACTGCCCAAAGGAGGTATTATCATATTAATTGGTAGGTAATTGCGCACCCATCGCATTGTTATTACTTGTTACGGAGTCACGCTACTGCACATCCAGTGAACAGATAGCTCACTCTTGTATTTTTAACGCCTAACGCGTTATTTTATGACCTAAATCTGTGCGTTGTTTTTTTTTGATTCGTGGTGTTTAATCTAATAACTCCTTACTGCTCTAAACTTACTAGGTTGTAATAGGATTAGTTTTACTTTAAATCGATACGTAAAACTGAATGAGGTGTTTGAAGACATGCCTATTAAAAATAGGAAGAAATTTGTTTCTTGAGCAAATTGATCCTGATCCATTTTATTAGGTTTAAGCGAGTTTTGTGTTCTTCAGCAGTCTGTTAGTGGGCTAGCTGCATGGTCAGATGTGGATTGGCTCCGATCCGTCATAGCGCGCCGTTTATAATAACCTAATTGTGGGGTACCGACACCGGCATTAGCGCACCAGCGCCATACATCCGCGAAGGTGGCGTCTTCGACATGGCGGCTCCACTTGATTCCATCAGTATCCTTTGAAAAAAAACCAGAATCTCAACTATGACTCCTCTTATTTTTGTCGTGGCACTGTCACACTCGGGGACCTTCAGACTGCCCACAATGTACGCAATAACTCATACAAACGATTACTAATTCTTTTAAATGTGATTCCTAAAGGGATATTACCTAAGTGCTTCACTTATGGGCTCTTTTCGGGCAGCTCCTACTGTATAAAACTCAAACTCACAACGATCAAAAGTGAAGAGTATCTAGACATACTATTGAAAACTCCGGCTTAAGTCGACTGCACTAGCTCGACGCTCGCTCGGGCGAGCACTACCGATTCCTCCCCGAACAATCACGATTCATCGCCTCTACTCACCGCGAGGCGACCACTGGAATGCACGTACAACAAGTGAAGGTGCTATTTAAAATGTAAATTATATATTTTCCGTAGCAATTTACAATGTCAGGACAATATCGACGTTGTATTCTCTTCGATATTCTGTTTTTTTCTTTTTAATTTCGTGAGTCTATCACGCACAGGGCTTGTATTCGCATTCCTTTTTTCATTCGTTATATAAATATTCAACTGTTAAAACACGGTCCTAACCTAGGACCATATATTCCAATCTGAAAAATTGGCCCTTGAAATCAGAAATCGTGGTGGGAAGCATCCGAATATTCATCAAACAAACGAAAATAGGAACGCGAATACGGCCCCAGGTTCAGTTTTCTTTGAGACATAAAAACATTAATACGGATAAACCAGTGACTCTAATTAATTTTGGACAATAAGTTGATATTAATAAAATCACATCACGGAAGTAATAACATTTTGATATTCAATTTGATCTTATTTTGTTGATCATCGCCGCGACTAATTGTAAGAGGGCGATATGACACAACCAAATTGATTTTCTCTGAGTTTAGTCATCCCGGACACTTGACAAAACTACATACAAACCAGTGGTATACTTACACAGACACTACACAGTGTCCAAAGAAATTACAATGACATTTTCGTACACACACATTTGTGTACCGCGTATGAACGCCAAAGAACTTGCAACCAGGAGTGTCCACTCATTACGTAGTATCATAAAATATTCCTTGGTCGGTATCAGTTAATCCGAGCTATAACTATAAACCAAGTGTAATTCCAAAATTCAATATCCATAATTTGGTGGCACTTTATTAATTTTTAAATTACTGATCTAATTTAACTGTTTGGACGTGAGTAAAGTTAATAGCTCCAAGTTTCAGGTCGCCGTTAAACTGACAAATTATTATTGGAATCAATTGAAAAGTTACATCATTTTTGGAGTTCTGTACCCAAAGCCCGATGTATAAATAAGACTTGACTGATTGTAGGTACGTCTTTCCGTCTGTCACAAGGCTGTGAAAGAGCAATAACAAAAAAACTAAAAGACCTAAATATAGGACATTAACCCAAACAACACTCCATGCGAGAGTACCTCATACTAGCCTAGGTGGAACTCCATCTTCTCCCGTTATGAAATTACAAAGTCTAGGTCCATAAATGTAACAAATCTTGTTTTAACTAACAGCTCGTTAAAGCCTGCACTCACGAGGCGAGCTCGTGCACACTTGGAGCGTGAAGAGGTGTCGAAATTTGGCACATCGTTAAGTTTTCAATCATCATTACCGCCTACATGCGGCGCAAGTGGATATTACTTTACACTTTTACAAAGAAAGCTTTACTCGTAGTACCAAGAATAAACAGATGTTAGAGAAACATGTCACAGATTTAGGTACCAACAGTGTACGGTCATTCGAATAATCTTCATCAAGACTAGACTCCTTCCAAAAGAAGCGTCTCATAGATTAGATAATGTAGAACCCGTAAACACGATTCCATTTTCTGAAATTTTTGTATTGTTCAATGTCTTAGCGCGACGAGCTGGACGCTTTCAGTGACTATCAGTGGCAGGCAATGGCGTCAGACCGGAAGGCTTGGAAAACGAACGGAGGCCTTTGCCCAGCAGTGGGACAGCGCGGGCTATAAATAACAACAACAACAACATCTTTTAATAAAACCATCCAAGGAACAGGATTAGAATCACCCAGCTCTTAAGACTAATAAATTGTCTTAGAGTAAATGCTTTTTCGCTTAAGATTCGACTTATATAGGATGGTTTTATGATTGACTGTGACCTCTTGATAAGTACCTCTCAAAGAGGTCGTGAGGTCACGTGGTAGCTGAAGCACCGTGAGGTAGCCAAGGGCCTAATTTATAGCTATTCATAGCTGAGAGTGGCAATTATGACTGGTCGTACCTCTTCCTGATATCTTGTGGCTTCTGAGCTTTGTATGCTATAAAAGTGTCGGCCTAGTGAGATCGTCTCTACATTTGACGTTGTTAGTTTGAACCCCAGCTGTGAATGCAGCTTCGAAAAAGTACTATGACGTAACTCTAAAATGTATCTTCTGTATTCGACTTTGAACACACTTTGAGTTGAGACTTGATGTGAGACCGTGTTTAGTGAGGATACAGTCGTGATCCTGTTTTGTTAGAATAGAACCACTCGTTTATTTAAATCACCACAAAATAGACACAAAAATTAAGTCAAATTATTAAATCACATACCTACGTAGGTACTAACTCACAATCACAACACAACCGACCCCGACAGATGAAATGGGGATAAATGAAAGAGTCCCACCCAGCAGTAGACATTATTATAATATTTTTTAATAATTTAAAATACGACCAAAACGGAGATGGCGGGACGAGCTGGATCAGTTTTTGGCGGAATGGAGGGATGTTGCTGGTGACCGGGATGTCTGGAGGGAGTGGGGGGAGGCCTTTGCCCAGCAGTGGGACACTGATGGCTGAAATAATAATAATAATAATTTAAAATACGAAAGTCATTGCATTCGTAATATTAAAAGCAGCCCAGCGCCAGCGTAACCCTTCGATACCCGATCTGATTCACACCTCGTTTGAAACAGTTTCCACTCATTATGGCTAAAAGGCGTAAAATGCATTGATAATGCGCCTGCGCACCGCATGTCATTAGCGAGCGTGACTGCGCATGTGCGCAGTGGGCACTGTGGGCAGTGAGGCTCAACTTTACTGTCTTATGCTCTCAACAAAAGTACACATGTCATCGGTTTTTTTGTATTAACCCGCCTACAAACCTCATGTACTTTACTGTGAAATTACAATAAAAAGTGTTGGCAGAGAACTAAGAAAGCTTTTGTCTTTTAAAAAACTGCTAACTACACCAGACCTACAATTTGCAGTTTTCCTGTTATCATATAAACAGACGCCATTTTCATATTACATTCAATGACATGTCGTTTTCCGGGAAACCTTCGAAAGTGTACAATTTAAATAAAACAGGATCAAGATACTGTATCCACAAAGTATGACAGACATTCTCTTAGATCTATAGGGCGCAAGAACCTTTAAAGAAGAGGTATGAGTATCTATCTATAACGGGAATACGTAGTCGTATAAAAGTAGTAATGAAGTGTTGAATAAGGTTCGAACAAAATGAGATATTGACATTAGATTGAATTACCATTAGCAAATGAAGAGCTATCGAAATGCCAGCGAACGAGGCCGGGAGGCGGCACTAAATGTCTTCTTCACCCATCACGACGCCGGCGCCGGCGCACGTCGCGCAAACAATCTGCTTAGATAAACAATGAGTGTGGGAACGAGATGTACTTATTTTATTAAAATACCACATCTAGACGTCAAAGTCAATGGGCGTAAGTAGGCACAACTCGAAGATGAAGTATCCCTTCATCTTACAACAACATGGACCAGATGTCTTGAGTAGACTACTCGCTCCAATACTCAACAAAAAGAATAAGAAGAATCCAGTGTCTCTCAAGACAAGTTCTAATTCTACTGTTGTCTTCTGTGTCCGACCAGCACCCAAGAGCATTGATTAAGATTACTATGGTATTGGATTTGCTGGATGAAGCACATCTGACCACGAAAATTTAAAGCTGTGAAACTGTAGAAGAAGATCTAAACCCTCAATATATAAAGAGCAAAGCGCATGAACTTAATAGCGTTGCAACAAACACGACGTCTAACACGCTACACGTAAAGCGAACCGCTTAACACCAAACACCGAATCTTAAATCAAAACTATATTCAGATAATATTATGCGGTATCAAAACTAAGGCCCCGTACACAGTAACTTAGCTGCTGAGCTGTAACTCAGTAAGGGCGCTACAAACATGACGTTTTACACGCCGCAACACATCACGTCTGCCGCGCGCCTTACGACAATAACTGGCTGTGTTCTCTGGGAGCATGTAGCCAGCTTAGAGACTTTTACACTAGACCTAATCGGGTCTGTCTCAGTGGACTGAATCTAAAACGAAAATGAAACACTTGGCCAAACACGACCAGAATCAACTTTATGACTTAGCTGCTCCTCCCAGTGTCACAGTCAAACTAGTCACGTCCTTTCAGCCGTTTTACCACGAGAGCAACAAACATTCTTCCATCCATCCAAACATTATATTTTTAGGGATAAGCTGATAAGCTATGCTTTTGTGAAATGAAAACTCGTTACTCACGCTTTTCGTGCATGCTTGCTAGTTAATGAATGTTTCATTAAAAACATTGGACGTTTCATGCTTCTTCTGGCCAGATCTGTTAATAAGAGACGCAATACACAATCGTGCAATCAATCACATCGCTGAGTTTAGCAAAAGGTAAAAAGTCAAAACTACTCGTAAGGTTTATTACATTCACTAGTTAAATGTCCGTAAAACTAGAAGATGACTCTGAATAGCCATGCCTTCTAAAATTCAATTTAAGATTTAAATTAAATATTTCTCATCGTTTGTAGTATTGTGCAGGGTCCACCGCGCTGCGGCACCCATTCGATCAGCGCTTTCATTACTCGCTCGTGTCATTGCCGCGATGCCGTCGTGCCCTCTCCGACCTTATCAACATGTAAATACGGTCTAATTTCCCGCGATACGCTCCAGAGATTGTATTTCTCGCCTCTGATTTACGTATGCCAGAGTGCAATGAAATCGCGTGGTTTCAGGATTTTGCATTTCTCGAGCGGATTTACACCATGAGGTGAGGGGATAAGGTGTGATTTCGGGTGGGATTTGATAAGTTTATGTTGAAGAGTGTCGGTTAATCATTACACCTCGTGACTACCCTTTCGGACGCGAGTGCAACCTGAGAAATAGGACACAGTGCTGATCACTTAGCTGACTCACCACTTTTTGGACTTTATTTTATCTTAATGATAACTCTACTGCAACATAAACCTTCTAACCAAATATGACGGAGCTTAATGAGTTGGAGAAGAGCTTAAGGAGAGCTGAGAAATATTAATTTAACTCTGTACCTAGCTCTAGTTTAATGTACCTAACAAAGTCAGACTGTTAAATTAATTTGCACACCGATAAGTTTCGGTAAAGCATGTTGTGACTTCTAAAACTTTTGATCTTGCATGTGAATGTAAACTACACAATGTTTTAAGCAAATAAATTATCTTTATCTTTATCTTTATCTGGACTGACTAGGTAATAGGTATCTAGGTTTAAGGATCTAGGTTTATAGAACTTGTGTCTGAAATAAATGTCATTTATTGATTTTATTTTTTTATACAAGGGGATGGATGACCCAGGAAGGAGTAGGTATAAGTAGAATCACATAAATCTTGACGAATATATTCTAGTTTCATTAATGAAAGTAGCAAGCATGAAAGCATGGAATGAGCCAGCTGTCTTAGATAGCTTTGTTAGCGCTTTAAAATAATAGATTGGGTTTCAAGATTTGTAGTTAGTGGCGGGAGATGATGCGGAGTTCAGGGAACGCTCAAATAAATCAGTTCGCGGCGCAAGTACCTTCTGCGGCCAACTGTACCCTCGGTCCGCCGAGAGTAGGTACTTTGCTTTACAGGATAAAAATAAACCTATGCATCCAGGGCTTAAGAAACCTCCATAAAAATGACATCCAAATCTCGTTAAGCCTTTCAACGTGAAGTGAAGGTGTCACAAAAATCTCATCATCCAAATTTTCGCACTTTTACCTACTACTGTTTAATGAGCCCTCTACATATTCACCGATTATAGACGAATGCCGACGGTCACGAACGTGTAGAGGGCCTCATCGCCTGTATTCGCCGGTCATCTTCTATTCAAATAATAGTTCGGCGAATAGTTTGGCAAATAGCTCGGCGAATGTAGAGTAGCCGTAAGATAAGATTCAAAAATAGTACAACCTTCATTTGACTCTTGTGAATTTGTTATTGTATATTTTTGACCTTTGAATAGTTGTAATTCTGAATGAGTTATTAGACATTCAACTTTCCCACTGACCATTGCCCGTTCATAACCGCTGCCATCAAGCAAAATCTCATCCCATCATCCAGGAATGGCGGCCGCGTGTCGACCGCAGCCGGACACGGCAGCGGCGCGGCGCTCGTGCGGCGGCTGCGGTCGCCAGGCTACACGGCCCTACGGAATTAATGGTTAAGCCACAGTTTTCAAAAAAATGTGACTTAATGTTTCTTCCTATGTTTTTGATAAAAATAATAGTACCTATTCAAATTCATCCACTCGTTTGGATGTCAAAACTTAATTTCATTTATTCTGAATACATATTTAGTATAATCCGAAAACAGTACCTTTTATTATTGACCGGAGAAAACACATGATTGTACCATGTAGTACCTACATTAAACGTTGCGGTTACAGTAAAAACTCGGCTTTACAGCTCCTATACGGCTTCACCGCGACCGCTCATTACAGGAATCACTAAACGATGCGAGCGAGCGAAGCAAGCTGCGGTCGCGCTCGAAAGCGCAAAGATTCGCCGATCAAAGTAATGGTCTACCTTATGATTAACTTTTTGATGAAGTAGCATTTACAACTTGCTTCATAAACATATCTGATAGTGATAAGTAATCAGCGAGCTAATGTAAACTTAGTCACATCAGGAAAAACCATACAAACGCTGCGGTATATATGTACTCACACATACATTTTATACAACGCTTATGTAATCTAGAGGAGTGATAAGCTTCCCTCCATCTAGACTCTAGATGGACAAGGAATCTCGATTGGTGGGGGCAAGGTTCGTCTATTTTATAACTAGTCGTAGTATAATTAGATAGTTGTATTACCAAATATTATCAAACATTGACAAGATTCCTGCGTTTGACCCGCGCGGTTCAGTCAGTGACCAAGATCAAACCAGTGAACAAACTCAGTTAGAATTTTGTAAGTCATTATCGCTTTCACCGTTGGGCACGTGGTGGAGTCCATTAAAAGTATCAGTTGCCGTCGGTGTTAGATATTAACAGCGATATTCAATCTCCACGCAATAAAACCTTTTAATTTGTTGGTCTCAGTATTTATGTGCTGCCATCTGGCGGCGTCCCGCGGCGCACGCGCCATTTGCATAAACACTCGCAACCAGCGGCCATGCCTCATCCACCAACAACATCACAACAGTTTTTATAAACAACGTCTACACAATAGTTGTCATCATACGACGGGATTATAAATTGTAACATCAAGTAGAAACACGAACTTGATATCTACAGCAGGATGCTATGCTACCTTCGTATTTTGGTAGGTATACCGTTTTACATGATTTAAGAACATTATTCCAGGGATTTTTCACACGCTAAGTGCCCTAATCTTGAAATAGTGAGCTCATACGTCTGAAATAAAAAATACCAAATCCCATTTGACGTTCGAGACCGATACCAAGAATCTGAAACATTATTTCGCCATTTGTCTCATATTGATGTTCGTTCTCGGGTGTCCGTTGGCCATAAGTAAGTGTAATATTGTAATCGCGTGCTTATCTGACGACCCTTTTAGCAGATAACCCCGAGAGCGCGGCGTTCGCGCCGTAAACCCCGCGCTTTGTGCGCATGCGCAGCGCTACCAGACCAGAAAACAGCCTTTGTTTTGCTACCCAGCTACTGATAGTCAAATGACTTAGTTAAATGGAAATAAATATGCTTTAAATCTTACTTTCATAACTTGTACACACGGAGTCTACCGCGAGTCCCCCTTTATTTATAGGGTTTAGAGGTAATAAAAGTCTGAAATATGGTTGGAATCTAAATCGATGATAATTATATGTATTAAAAGTATTTTTATTCCCGTGTATTATTATTTTATAAGTCAATTATCATGACTTATGTATGAGTCTCATAAAGTCCAGTCGACGCAATTTCTTTTTTTTTACCTTGTGTTCAAATTCCCATTCACAGCCTTACCAACCTCTAACAAATGGCATACGTAACATTATTTAGATGACATTAAGCGTGAAACTCGTTTTAAAATCGATACCATACAGAAGTACATACACAAATGTCGTCCGAAGCGTTTCGCACTTGTCTCATACCCTTGTTATTGGTGTGTCCAGTCAATACAGTCGAGTGGCTGTCACCTTGTTCGGCACTAACGGGACTAAATGGACGCTTATTTTGGAACAGTAATTTGGGTACAATCCAATTTGTATTTCACGATATTTGGTGTCACTAAAAAACGTTATAATGTTATTTAGCGCCAAATCCTAATCTTTAAGAGTATTGCAAAGTAAGTTTTATAAATAAACAGGAAAAGGCTTCACTTAGCTCCGTTTAGCCCCAAGCTTCTGTTAATGGGACCAACTCTGGTGACGAAGTTTTTAGGCACTCGCCGTGCCTTATCTAACAACATACATAGATACATACTTTTTTAATTTATACGAGTACATTCAGCCAGAGAACAAACATCCGTGTTCATCACAAAATATCTTAAATGAGAATTGAACCCACGGTCTACAACATAAGGCAGAGCTGCCAACTGAGCTGTACGCCGCCAATATTGCAATTCCTTGGTTCATTTATAAGGCTGTAGGGGCGCGTATCGCTCACGCCGCGGGGCGTCCCTACGACTTCATTACTCCACCGTGCTTGCCTAGCTGTGTCTACTACACCTACTGTACCTACCTACTGTAAACATGTACCTACCTACCTATAAGAATGACTACGCTCTAAATTGTTAGGTACTGGTTTTTAAAGGTATTTGTGCAAATACTCATAGAACCAGCGTGCTTAAACAACAAAACTTAAAATTATTTGTAATTTTCCATTTAATAATAATATCTAATCTAAGTAACAACAAAGCTATTAGTTACATTGTCGGATTGTGTTATTGTACCTGTAGCTGATAAATAATGTATGGTTCCGTGTACTCCGGTGATCGTTATCACGGTGGAATGTCAGTAGCGTCCCCCGGACGGATACCGGCGCCGGACAGCGGCCGGACGGACGGACAGACGGAGGGTGGACGAAGGTCACGATTGCAAAAGATGGTTGCCGATGATATTGTAGGCTAGACTAGGAGTCAGATTTTTGAGATTGGAATAGGAAAATATTCTTACTCATTTGAACTTTTCATACTTGAAAACCTGAAAAGCCGGTACGCTATACGTTTCCTAGGGATACAGTTGTGAGCCTTGAAATTAAATATTCTGACGTTGTTTTGATGATGGACTCGGGTTACACTTTGGTGTACCTACATCACGTGGTCATTTATCATCTCTTCGTCATTTGATTCTGAATGTAACTTCGGACACTGAGCATGAGTTCACTAGTGAAACGTGTAGATGGCGCTTACCGGTGCTTAACCGATAAATATGAGCGTAGCAAAAATTTCGATTGCGACGTTAAGGATTCCGTGGCCGAGCGGTATAAGTCACTCCGGCTTTAGGAGGATCGTCTGATCGTTGCGGGTTTGAAACCCGTCGAAATCGAACATTTAGAATTTTGATTCTCAATGAAATACTAAGTGTGGTTTAACACTTTCAAAATGAAAAATCATCTGAATAAAACTTTCTTTCCGTCTTTGATTATTAGGTATTTGTAGTGTTTGTGCAATCCATCCAGCTCCTGCTCTACAAGTCCCTGGACACAGAGTAACGACCGCTCGGTGCGGCATCGGTCACAGTTCAAGAGCACGGGAGCTGAGCCTGCGACCTGATGTATTTATAGCCGATCTATAGCTCAGCTATTATGAGTCACCGTATCTTGTATCTTGAGTCATGGCTGCTGACTCCATTGTAATGGCTGGCGATCGCGTTCAATGAGTCGGATAGGCTAATTCAGGTATTCATCATGGATAAGCGGCTGCGTATAGCTCTAATGATGTTGCCATCTCTTTTTATTGACATGTGAGAGTGAATATTCGGCGATTTATTTTCCACCAATTCCACTATATGGAGATGGCACATTATTCTTCATCAAATTTCCTCCATCATCGTAAGGCCTATCAAAATAACCGAAGAGAGAAATCTATACCTAGAATACTTTTAATGCCGAATTTAAAATAAAATTGCATTCCTCACCAAGACAAGAGAACTGATGACGAAACCCACAACAAACTAAAAATTCCAAGAAAACAGTTTTAACTGATGCATTCCATTCCTAATTTTATGAAAGCTCATCAACGTACGACAAGATCAGCGGAGCAGCCATTCTCCGAGTTCCTCAGCCACCAATTTGTCCGCATCTACCATTCCACACCATTACTGGAGACATCCCAAATTCCCTGATATTACCATAATATCTATTAATCCGGCATTTGAAACTTCATTGCTATTTGCTAGATGCGCATACTTACACTCCGCTTACCGGAAACCGGCTGACACCGGTACTGGTGGATAATGTAAGAGAATCTCTGGATCCCTTTGAACATTGATCACTTAAAGTTTTTGAATCTATTGTTTAATTTTGATAGCATAAACTATTAACTAATGATTAAAAAAAGTTACAATTATTTTTTTTATTACTAAACTTGAGATGAAACATACTTAGACAGATTATGCTTGATTTTGCCTTGTTTAATACCTTCTCAGTCATCTTCATATTCAGATCTTAAAATTACCCATAAATCTGGGTGTCTCTGGGTGTCTTGGGGATACTGTCATTTATTTATTTATTTATTTATTTATTTATTTATTCAGAAGTCAGTAGTTAGCTTACAGTTTAGACCAAAGCACTAACTACATTAAATACATATTCAAAAAAATGTACATTAAATTAAAAATAGAATCCATTAAGTAGTCATGTTCCTTATCTGAGTAAGTACTACCGGTAGGTAAGCTGAATGCTTGATACCAGCTTCTCTGTGAATGCGGCTGAAACCTGACACACGCGTAACGAGACAAAAAGACGAATATTTGTGAATATTACGAGCCACGAGTTGATTTTAATGCTTCAAAGTTATGTTAATTTGTGAATTCTTGGGTAATGCATGCGGGCAATGTGTCTTCGTGTAATGGCTGCCCCCGCTTATGGAAACAAATAAAAATATTGACATTGAAAGTAACGAGATATTCTAATGTTTATGCAGGTTACGTCATGGATGCATCACATTTTCCGTAATTTGAAGCAATGCAATGAAAATTATTATCATAACGTATTCATTTCTATTTAATTAACACTGCGAATACGAGTTTTCGATAACATGAAGTGAGTAAAAAAGTGAAATGACGATGATGATAAATGATAATGATACGAATAATCGCCAAGCCCTTTAAAAATCAAATTCACTACTCCCTGCAGTAGTAAAATGTATTATAGATACCTACTTATTAATTTAGTAATTTATTACTCATCGCAGTGGATGTGAATATGAGCAAAACTAATTAAGAGTTGATTACACGCATGAGCCTCTAGTTTCACGGCTCTCCCGAGTCTGTATGACTTACTAGCCTTAGCCCGCGGCTTCGTTTGATGACTTTGATCACAGAGTAATATCTTGGGAGTACCTAAGGTGATGCGGTGATAAGGTGACGGCCAGATTGGTAGAAGATATTAGTAATGTAGCGGGCCGTCAATGGATCAGATTATTGCAGGATCGTGGTGAATGGCACAGCTTAGGGAGGCTTATCCAGGAGTGGGTGAGGCCAGGTTGTGGATGATGATGATGATAAAAAAATTACTTCAATCTGTTCTTTCACAATCGACTGTGAATAATCAGGTTAGGAAATACGATTTGAGTCCTAGCTCAGATCTACGTTATAAGTTGCTGCATTTATTCCGAATTTAATTCAAGTTGGTTCACAGGATAAAGCTGGTAGAAACACAAATAAACGTACAAACTTTCCGATGTCATATACTAGTCAGAAGAAACAGGACCGAGGGATGAGGGGGCGAGGGGGCACATCAAACTGTCTCGTCGCGAAGTGTTCCTTTAAATCAGGTTGATGTAGTGATGGGATACGATACCTACACCACTACATTATTGTTGTCTTCCTTTATTATACGATTTTTTCTCGCCTTCAATAAGATAAATAGTCTTCAATAAGTTAGGATACGAATTCAGTGGGAACAACGCGAATACCCCTACGTAATGTTTTATATGAAATCAATCAAAAATACCATTAAATTAGTAATTTTAGTTCCTGAATCTGAAAGAACACGCCATTAATATTTAATAGTTAATATTATCTCAGAACAAAACCCGTCCTCAAGTGTAAGTAAAATAAATATCTGCCCAGCAATAAAACCGTTAAGCTATTACGAAAGCAAGTTGCCAAGCAAGTCTACTTACTTTTTAGTGTAAAACAAGTGAGCTACCCATGACATCACTACACGCAAGAAGTCGCGATTCATCCGCCTCGTATTTCCGGCGCAGGCGCAGGTGAGGGTGGAAGGGGGGAGGGTGACAATTAATATCATTCTTAGAACCGCTCGTATCGCGACATCAGTCCCTGTACTAATGTTATAGAAGATCTGACAAGACTACGTATAGAGAGGACACTTGCCCCGCACTACCCTCACCCTGCCCCTCGAGTTCTCGATTCAGATAGAAACAGTGGTAGTTATACATATCTGCGCGTTTGAAAAGGATAACATAAGAGATTTAGAATAACTACTGCGCTCCGCGGTATATTTCACTTTTTAGGGATAAAAAGCCTTTGATCTTTTAGGCTACAGGTAATCTGCCTCTGTGCCCAATTTGTCAAAAATCCATTCAGTAGTTTTTGCATGAAAGAGTAGGTAACAAACGTCAATAAAAAAAAAAAAAAAAGAGACGCCGACGGTCGCGAACGTGTAGAGGGCCTCATCGTCTGTCATCTTCTATCCAAATAATAGTTCGGCAAATACACGGCGAATGTGACGGTGAGTTCAATACAATTTCAAAAGTTCTTTATTTGGATATGTCTTATGAACATTTCCAGTGTGAATTTTATCCTAATCGAATGTGTAGAGTGGCCGTTAAGTAAGAGTTCGTTTACAGGATGCCATTCTTGATAATTCTTGCGTGTTGCCACAGAACATTAGCTCTTGCTCCGTTGAGTTTGAGAAAGCAAGAGGCAAGCATGGTATGCCAGAATAGCATCATGTAAACGGCGTCTAAGAGTCTGTGTAAGTAGGTATACCATGGCATTCGTTTGGAGTTTTGTTGAGTGTCCGAGCTGCACTAATGTATTCGCCGACAAACGCTTTGATGAGCCACTCAAAACACTTTGATGGTGAATAGCTGAAATTGATGGCGGTCACTGACCCCGGAGATTACTGTGATTACGTGTTTATGATCCTATTTTATTATCTGACTGATGAACTTTAGATAATGATAATTCATTTGCGCTTGCGCTGTTTTATCGTAGAAAGCAGCCACCGCCACTTGCAACTGAATAGGTTTAGGAATCGTAAATTGTTGACATAACTAATGCTTTACGTAAACAAGTTTTAAGTGTGCGGAAAATATTGAATTAATAGTAATTCAATATTTTCCGCACACTTAATACTTGTTTACGCTGCAAAACGCTTAGTTAGGGTTCGTGACGTTGTGTGCTTTGTCTTCCAATAGTTTTTTAATTACTGCTTCGGAAAATCTGCATTCTTTTACTTCACGGCGTCGCGGTTAAGAAGTATATAAGTCTACGTTCAGTCCGTTACAACAACTATCTTGTTCCTCGAGGGTGTGAAATAGAAACTAAGAAATCTGATCAAGCCTGACAAATACAATTTCGTTTAACATGATACTAATTAAAGTCTCTCTTCCTGTACCTAGTGTTGATTAATCTGAGGATCTAGATGCCAGATGGTTTGGGTTCGCCGTGTTTAGGAGATTATCTGAAATTGCATCCAAAGAGTGGTTATAATCGTCTGCCGGCCGCGGTCGTGCGCGCCCCTCCCCACTGCCGCCTAACGGTGGACCCACAATATGTATAGTGCACTGTATCTAGGCAATACATCAACATCAGCATAGTGGAACCGGCAGTAATCCCTCATAATATCATTACAGAATGACAGAAAGCACTAACTTGGACCCGCAGTCAGTATTATAACAGGCGGCAATCCTCTTGCCCCCTTAGACATCTTCTAGAGATCTGGAATACACAATAGATTTGAGGGAATGTCGGAAATCTTGGGGATACAGTCGTTATGATAACTTTGTAGTCATCATGCTTGTTTGTCTTTTTGGATGACCTAGAAGGGAGCAAAGTTCATCATGAGTGTTCTTAGTAAAAGTGGATAGTAAAGGCTCGTTACACCGCTCGCCCCGTGTGGAGGCGCCCTTAGCGATCGATCTCAATTATAGATAGCGTACAGTCGCGTCCAGCGCTTATAATTGACTAATGAGCGACTGCGCGTCACGAGCTGATTGTAGCATTGTTTGCAAACCGCTTTTTGCGGCGGCTAATTTCGACGGTGTATTTGCACTGTTTCAAGAGAAGTGTACCTGCTCATTTTATATAATGCCTTATTTTATAATGCGGCAGGCTAGACGGTGAAAATCCTTTTAAAATGTTATCCAAAGTAATTTTGTTTGTTTGCAAAATGACGGAATTATTTTAGAACAACGACTTGTAGACTAGATAGCGCAAAACGCAGTAGTAAAAAAAATTATGGACATTGTATTGACGGGTGACTACTGCGTTCTATAAGAGCTTTTTAAAATTTAAGATAATTTAGACTATGGCATACTAGTTGTTACATAATATTATTGGTCCACTAGGCACCACTTGTTCAAATTATCATCATCGATATCTAAGTTACGAGAGCTTTCTTCTGACTTGTACATTCCTACTATTGTAACCAAAATCTGAGCATTGCGCCCCACAGAGCTGAAAAGAGTCAAACACACCACTCGTCAGATTTCTCATTCATACATCGCGCACACCTCGGACACTTGACAAAACTTCATACAAATGCCACAATATAAAACTCACTTTAAAGTTACGTAAGAACGCAACCGAGACCTCGAGGGGGTAGGCAGTGAGGTGCGGGGCAGGGAGTGTCCAATCTATACATTATTATCAGTAGATATTCTCTGAGCTCGAACAAAAGACGTGAACGCGCTGTTGAAAGCTTGTGAATGTGACTCGTATCTTTGTTTATCTGCTGTTCGTTATTGTGGGGTTAATGGTGTCAATACCTTTTAAAATACTTCTTTTATAGACTAGCTTTCATCAGCGGCTTCACTCGGATATAAATACATAATCATTTATATCAGTTGTATGGGTGATTGAGAAAAACATTATTATTTTTTGTAATTTGATAAAGGCACCCGAAGCGAAGTTATAAAAATAATTTTATCTCCAAAATATCATCGGACTGACTCTTAATTAATTTCTAAAGTTGCACTTGTCACACACCAATAATGACTAATCTAATACAAAGCAATTTGATTATCGGAACGGACTTCAAACAGTGACCCGACACCAGCCATTCGATCCCAATTTGTAGTTGTCACAGCTCATCGGCCGATTAGCGCCGGCCGCGTCACGCCGCGTCACGTCGTGTCACACCGTGTCACGCCGCGTCACCGACACAGTAGTCACGTCCTGTCACGCTCCTGCAGACCCCCTGCGCACCTCACCCCCTTTCAGACATAGAATTCATTCAGTACCGCAACTCTATGTTCAAGATAGACTATTTTAAAGAGCGCGGCGATGTATAAGAATTTGTTGGGCTAACGTTGTGCTAGTGTAGAAGTGGGAAGTAAATAATAAACTTTAGGTAATTAAGTTTTAGAAGCAATGCTCTTTCGGACTTCAAATAGTTCTTGCTACGAAATCTAGCGTAAAACTACTTTATTCACAGTCTTCATTAGGAACTCTGCATTTTAGTATCACTTACCTTATTAAACTACCTCAAGATTTGCAGGTCAGTATTTTTCTGTCCTAGGCCAGTTGAACCCACCTGCCCGTCATCTTCATAAATACTCATCGGATCATCGAGGTAACTCTGGCCTGACTGATTTCGCCCCACGTGGGCACTAAATGCGCTACTGAAGTAATACTATGCGCAGGCTGCAGCGTGGGGTCCACGAGCTTAATAAATGAGATTACATGGCCTTGGCTGATCGGAATGGATTCGAGCTGCCTCTCGCCTGTCGCGGCCGCCGCCGCGCCGGGGCGGTGGTCCCGGTGGAACTAATGCACAATAACCTATCAAAAACTTGACACTTAGCCCAAATAGAACATGTACACCAGCGAAGAGTAAATAAAATCTATAACTGAGAGGCTGGTGGCTGCATCAGTATCCATTAGACTCCTCGCGGACTGCAGACTTTCGATCGACCGATAGTTGAGACGGAATATACTCGTAATGAATATGGAGAAGTCTACGTCTCAACTATCGGCCGATAGAAAGTCTGCAGTCTGCGAGGAGGCTTAAAGTCTAAAAATAAGGTCGTATTTTTTGGTAAAGTCGCGCTTACGTTCAATAGAAACCAAACTCATTTCGCACAAACAACACTTTTGTGTGAAAAGGCAACATTAATTACGCGATCACAACTAAAAACAACACTCGTTTGTCCCCACCGTACACAGAATGTTGCCTCATCCTCTCCGACTCGGAAGGTGCAGTTATAAAGCAATTATACGAAAATTTATCGAACAATAAAGCGCTTAAACCGCGGGACGCTCCTCTCCATCATCCCGGCTATAACGATGATGATTAACACCCGCTCGCATCACAATATTGTAAACAAACTACCAACAAATTACTTCAACACAAAGACAGTCTAACAGAATTATGATAATGTTTGTGGACGCTATAAAAATATAGGATTTTGACTTCTGGGGTCTGGGCCGGAGTTACGCGTTTATACGTCATCGAGACGGTGAACGTAATGAGATGGCTATTTATGTATGTAGATAAGCTTTCTCCAAATGTTATGGATAGTATTGTCCAGGGAACAGGCACGGGGAGCTAAGGGTCCGCTCACACTGTAACGCAACAAGAAACATCCAAAAAAAGGAAAGAGTAGTAAAAACATAAGTGCTCTTATGTTTGGGCTTCTCGCACTGTCATTGAACGATGTAAATTACATTTCCTGAAACGAAAAATTCATTTGATTGGTGCTCGGCCGGAATTCAAACCCCAAGACTTTAATTTTCAAGTCGAGGCACTTCTCCGCTTGGTCATATCGGTAGATAAGTTTTATGTTGTAGATATAAGGCGCGTGACTCACGTGTCGGTGTGCGCTGACCCTAACACTTCAACATCAACATGCTCCATTACATTAGTTGTCAACGGTACATTTCCAAATGTTACAATTTATAGTCAATATTGATGTCAATGATATCTTCAAGTTAAACCTGTTCACAAACTAATCTATTTCCCTCATTTAAATCTGTATTTTGTAAGTAGATTAGAAATTAAAAATTATAAATGTAGCGAAAGTAGATTGCAATTTAGATCATTTTGGTTTACAACTGGTTATTAATCGTCTTCATTTCGTATAATAAATTTTACGGCGCTCTATTTACTTTCTCTGCTTAGTTATTACGGAGAGCTTCATTTTCTTCAATAATTTTATGATCAAGGATTTTCAGATACCTATCTTGTTTTTTGTATTGAACAAAGCAAATTATGAAAGAAAAAAGATTTTGTTCTAATTGGGTATTTAAGTAAATTTTTTATATTTACACATTCTGTGTTCTCTAGTTCTAGATAGTTTTTGAGGAACATCATATCTATTAGTTAACACATATTGGGTAAAATCTAAATTTCTCAATCGACGCGCGCCAGGATCACGTTACTCGGCCGAACCAGACAAATGGCCGATTCAGATCCCAATTATTGTAATCATACGAATAATCATTCCTAATTCTGGAAGATGACACCAAATATTAACATTTTCGTTACAACATATCAATTCTAATCAGTTGGCGGTTGTATCTATTTAAATAAATTCTAAACAAACGATATTGAAGGTATAACTGAAATCTCAATAGAAATGTTCATATTTTCATTATGTAGCTTCTGACAAATTGTGGGCCCGCAGCGCGAGATAACCCCATCACAGTATTTCAACTTAACTTGATAAGCCCACTTCGTTACCACATCGACTATTATGTCTCGAGGCGACATTTTATATTTAGAAATTGGATACGATCAATATAAATAACGGGAAAATAGAAAAGACAGATTGTACACTAACTTCGGAAAGAGGAAAAGAAAGCGATCACGGCCTTATCCACGGTGGGGCACTTTCTTCAGTTCTTCAACTTTATCTACTTAGATAATATTGGAAAATTTTTATTTGAAAATTCCTATAATAGCATTATGTTCCAGTTATTGAATACCTACGTGATTGGGTTTAAGAACTCATGTTGATTTAATTTTGTTTAATCCTTTGACGCACGGGATTCAAACCTGCAAGTACATCGGATTGAAAACCGAGACTACCTCAGTCGACCAAACGGAATTCAATAACATTGAGCTTATTAAATTTAATTCGGTGCAGATCGTGCCTCTCTGGACGCGGTAATTGCAAAGTTCAGATCGTAATTCAAATTAAGGGGTTTGAAATGACAGATTCTGGGCAAATTGCCGCAGCGGTTACACAACGCCCAATTGTACAACAATCCGCGGACACACGGGCGTGGCGGGGGAGGGGGCGACGCAGGGGGAAGGGGGAGTGATAGATGTGTCCCGTCCCTAGCCCGCGGCTCTAGCACAACACTAGCGTGTGAACAACGTTACAAAAGCTCACAATCACTTACGATTACTCTCAGTTTGGCGTATTCATGTATTTCAATCATGATTCCTTGCCTTTTGTAGTGACGGTTTAGACAGATTTGCATAACGCAGGCGAATCAAAGCGTCGAACAAACATGCATTATCCATCTACAATCTACAACCTTATCTATGTACCATTGCCTCATTTGATATAAGCTGTCGCAACATCAATACCAATCTTCATTAAACCCACCGATTTATTTTAATCAGCATAAATTACATACATCAACATCAATAAGACGATTACCGATCAGTAAACAATCAAGTGCCAATAATGATACAGTACAGAACGAGCAATGCTTAGAGATACAATCTGGGTCTCAGTAGCGCACCCTGGGGGAGCCACCTGCGCGAGCGCAACCCTCCCAGCCTGCAGGCTCTCTGTAATGGACCTTTACTACGAAGCCCGCGAACTTATACAAACCGAACGAGCTATTGCATGTAGCGCGTACATTGAAGTGTAAACAGCGGCGCCTGCAATCGAACGCTTTATAAAAGTCGCAATAGTCCATACACAAGCGATGTGTGAGTTTTGTTTGAGAGCTTGGTGCGAGGTGTAGAATTGGATGCGGCATTACAGTGCGTAATGAAGTATGTCCCGCGGCTGCGACGTTATGAAGACATTCTTCACGCTAATGAGATAATAAAATGGTGGGAAGTCCGACACGCGTACGTCTGCGCTTTTTATTGCGATCTGGAAAAAATGCGATGGAAACGACCGCCCGCGACACCTCCACTCGTGAGAAACCTGGCTCTAGATCTCTATCTCTGAGGATTCATGCAATGGACTGATGACATTGAAAAGGTTGATGATGATAAAACTACTTTACAAAATTGTTCATCCTTGCCTAAAGTCAGTAATGGACTGACAGAAAAAATTCAATATTTAGGTTGAAAGTATTACAATCTTGTGACATGTACCGCGACCATACCAGATAACATTCACTCATTTGAACATTCATCTTATGCCCGATGTTAGCTAACGAATCGCTCGTAGAATTAGAAATTAATCTGTAATTAAAACTGTGATTGCGGTTGCGACAAGTAATTAACTAAATGTAACGGACTGGAAAGAGTTATTTGACAATAATGATTTATTTTGAATCAATTAAGAAAATATTTCAATTGCTACAAGTAAACATGATAATTATATTTTATCTGATGCACCGTTGTGTTGTTTTTATATCACACTGAAGATACCTTATTGTTTGATTAGCTTATTGTTTTGATTATTAACTAAAAGTAGCCTATGTCCTTCCCTGGGATTATATTAAGGGATATGACCTTTATCCATTCCAATTTTCAGCCTACTCTGTTTAGTGGTTTAGAAGTGAAAATGTAACAAACAGACAGACAGAGTTACTTTCACATTTATAACATTAGTATGGATTATAAATTCAGGTTTTTTGATGACCCTAAACTTTTGCTCTCGAGAGTACATCAGACTATAATTGCGTATCTCTTCATATAGCATAAAAATTAAATCGATTGCAAAATATAGCTCGGAGCTAGTCCGCGTATGTTTCGCAACAGTAATTGTGCACTTTCGAACGAAGCCGGTGCCCTGATTTAGTATCATTATAAGCGCGGGTAATGATAGCTCACAACGCCCACGCATGCGCACCTATCCTAGCTATGATAGCCTGTGATACATATCCAACTATCTACGGGAACTGCGTAAAGCTATCGAATCGTAGTTGTCATCACACTTGTATGAGGAACTGAGTCCAGCGGATTTGCCACGATCCCTCGGGAATAAAACGGGGTTAAACGCTTGTGTAAGGGCAACCATCGGCAATTTTATCAAAATCCGTTTAGCCATTTCAGCGTGAAGGAAGAATCAGTGTGGTGAAAGGATATTTGAAACATGCTTTCTAACTTTTCAATTGACATGCCAGATTCCTCACGATTTATAATGAAGGAAGATAGATAGAAGATAGAAAATACTTTATTGCACACCACATAATAAAAATAAACAAAAATAGAAAACTCAACAAAAAAACACAATGTCTCGGAATGGATGGTCACACACAACAAGTACTTATTCAATTCAATTCATTTATTTATTTCAGACAACATTAGATTAAGAAGAGTAAAAGAGTTCTTATTTAAAGAGTTCCGTATCAAAGTGATACCACCATTTGAGTTGAACCCTAAAAGTATCCTGCATCGATGATCAAGTTTACGAGTCGCCACGAGCCAACGATCCAATCCCAAACCTGTCGAATTAAACTCTTATTACTTTATGAGACACCAAATAAAGTTTAAATTAAAGTACTTTATATCACGTGTTCTCAAGTAATAAAGTGAGCAACACCTGCTCGGTCACGCGAAATAACATGCAGAGCAGATTATACACTTTTGGTACTTATTTAAATTAGTTGTCCGATATTTTCTCGGGACGTTATGGATTTCGATTCATCGAGAACGTGATCTTATTGTGTAGGTAAGTAATAAACTCGTATATCTAAATATATTAATCGTTGATTACCTGCCATGTAGATGTAGAATGCCATTTGGAAAATGCCGGAACGTAGCTTTTTACCATCTCTTTGACTTACTACAACATCGCACAAAATCTAAGTTCCTGAACAGTATATCCTGGGGATACGCTTGTTAGCATGGTTTCATATATATTATAATTATAAAGATTATATAGTTTCTTGGCATAACATCGGTCTTGACTGTAAAGTTGGTTAAACCATGCAGAAGTCATATAACAGCCTAAATATTATGCTTTAAGTTATATTAAGTATAGCTTTTATACGAAATTAAAATGAAACATGCGTTTCAATAGAGTCGAGTCCAATACTGACGTAAATCACAGCTATGATAATTTGCACAAATGTCCGTCTGTCCGTCACGTTGTCCCTTGCGACACGCTCGTGAGAATGACATTTTGAGAAAAGCTGCTTTTAATGCTAATTGGAATGTATCCTTGTATCGACAGATTATCTAGATAAGTACATGTTATGATTTGTGTACACAACAGCGGGTAAAGGCCAGCTCTTTCGAAATTGTAATCTCATTTAGAAATCAAGCATGTCAGTTACATAAAAGGCTAGCGGGCAGAGGTTTGGGGGTGAATTTGTTAGAAGTAGTTATTAATTTTTAACCGACTTCATAAAAAGAAGTTTCTATGTTCGGTTGTATGTATGTTTTATTTATAACAAGTATAGTCTTCCCGGAAGGTTCAAGTTCCAAGTGAATTAAACGACCTCTGTGGCGCAGTGGGTGAAAGCCCGCTTGGGACGCAGAAGGTTGCGGGTTCGATCCCCGCCGCGGGATAAATGTTTGTATGATCTGCAAATATTTATCTCGGGTCTGGGTGGTTTTATGTATAATATGTATGTATTTACAAACAAAAAGTATATAAGTAGTATATCAGTTATCTGGTTCCCATAGTACAAGCTTTGCTTAGTTTGGGGCTAGATGATGCTGTGTGAAATTTCCAGCATTATTTATTTATTTATTTAAACTCAACTGATCCTAGTAAAGGTTTTTAATCAAGCAACAGCTCATTGCTCTAGGATTTATTTCTTTCTGCTCTCTCAAATATTCCTTAAACATCATAAACAAATGTCCAGAAGCCTCCAGTATAATAATTTAAATTAAATCTTCCAAAACTAGTAAAGCAAGTCACGCGCAGTAATTGGTCGGGATTGGCCACAATTACTGGGAGCATTGTGCGCCTGCGCAATCATCGGCTCGCATTGTTTGACTGTTTGTGATTTTGAATGACAGCATAAGTTTGATCTTTTTTGTAACCCGAGCAACCCTGAGATTATACAGGTTTCATTAATAATAGCCCGTGGCGCGCGTGTGTGGGTATAGCTGGCCTGAATGTGTTGGAGATATTGAAAGAGACTTAGGTAACAAAGTATCAGAAGAATAATTATCTGATTTAGGTATACTCGTATGTATAACGTAGACACTTGTTTTGTGAATTATATAAAAAGAAAGTACAAACATAATTTTGTTGTTCAACAAAGGTCAGCATAAAAGAGCACCACGTACAAATACCTATGTCTGGATGGCTATAGCTCTATAGTTTTAGCCATCCAGACATAGGTAATTGGATAAAAGAACGTCTAGACTAACTCTCTAGTTCATACAGAATATTATTAAGATAAGAACCTAAGACGAACCTATACACGTAGTAGGCAAGTACACGAGGTACTAGAGTTTACAAACATACAAGATACGCGCGAAAAACATAACTCTTTCTTTTGGCAGTCGGGTAATAAAAAAGTGACGTTATAATAATAATTTATAATGCAGTAGAGTTATAGCCATCAATTATCGTGAAATCAATCATTGTGTCTGACCGAGTGTCCGAGAGCTTTTTGTAGACCATCAATTTGAAATCGATCTAGTTTTTGCGCTGGGAAATTACCAGATGTTTTGATTTCAAAAACTAACGAATGAAAAAATATATTGCGCTTCAAGAAAGCTTTTCATGTACTTACCTACCTACTACGTGTATAGGTTCGTCTTAGGTTCTTATCTTAATAATATTCTGTATGAAGATCTTCCACAGCTGAATGTCCAGTCGTCTTTCAAGTTGTATTGTTTGTTCATCATCATCATTGTATGTTATATAATATAAATAAATAATGCTGGTCTTTTCCCATATCATCATCTAACCCCAAGGTAAGCAGAGCTTGTGTTATGGGTACCTACTAGATGACTGATAACTTTTGTAAGCTTTCCTCTGTGATAACTAGACTCTTAAGAGACTAGGAGGAACATGAAAGCCTACCAACTAAACCCACACTACACACACACACACACACACACACACACACACACACACACACACACACACACACACACACACACATACACACACACACACACACACATCTCTCTTTTGCTCAGTCATACACAAACCTGGTTGATATTATTAGGATATATATATATTTTGACTTATTTTTATTTATATTTTGTCTTATCTACACAATATCTTATTTAATGGGTAGGTATAATCATACCTACCAATCATCACATTGCTGTTTGATGTTATTTGTTCAATGTTTATTGTAAACCTGCTTCTCACTTCATACACGTTCGTTCGACGACCACCTTAGCTCGAACACTGGACTGGACTGAAAACCAGGCACTACGTACCATGTGCGTAGATTAGCGCTGAGTCCAGCCCCATTGCCGAATATTTTTATGTCTGCTTTTGCTAATTTTTTTGTATGTGTGCTTTCTTTTTCGTGCAATAAATGTATTTGTATTTTGTATTTGATATACTACTTATATACTTTTTGTTTGTAAATAGATACACATCATACATAGAAACATCCAGACCCGAGACAAATATTTGTAGATCATACATTGGTCCCGATGAGGGGATCGAACCCGCAACCTTTTGCGTCGCAGGCAAGCCTATGCCCACTGCGCTACAGAGGTCGTCATATAATCTACAATTAACTACCTATTCAGCCGGTTTCACCCGCTGCTGGGGTAAAGGCCTCATCTCCATTACTTCACTCCTGAAAGTTTGTGGACTGCACTTCTACAATGGCGTCTTGCCATGTACCTAATAATCTGTACTAAACTCCATTTACTTGCAATACATACGTCTACATAACGGTGAGGCGTGTTAATTCGAGAAACTTCAAAGATAAACCGGTAGCAGCAATTAACCGTAACACATGATATTGTGTGCGCCTGCGCAGCTTTATACTAACACAGCCTGAACGAAACAGCTGGATCACTTCATCTCCAGATGCTACGGAAGCTCTCTATGATGCAAAAAGTTGCAGGTTCGATTCTCGCCACGGGACAAACTCCTGAAGGATCTAAAGATCTGAAAATAAAAATATTTAAAGCAGGAAGGCCGAGGAAACGTAGGCGTAACGTAGGCTTTTGGGAAGGCTGGTGGAACGCGGTTGAAGACCGAAACCAATTAAAGCTTTTTATAGTGATCTTTGCCCATTAGTGGGAAAACATGAGTTATAGAAGAATCACTACTTATAACAATCTGAATATGCACTACCTACATCAAAATATAAATGGTGTGTCGGTGTGTGTGAGCTGCGCTAGCGGTGCGCATGCGCAGAAGGCGTGTTGGCCGCCGCTGGCTCTAACTTCCCGCGTTTAACGCCACAGCCCAATTTAATGCGACGATTACACGCTTGCCATCAATATCTTATCTCAATCAAGCGACTTTGTGTCTTATCCCCTCGGAATAGAGTGGAGAGATAGTGACGATCCGCACGGTCACTGAACTCATTTATTATGGTTTGCGAGAGTTTTGACCGTGTTGTCGCTAAGTAATAAGTAATTTGATTCAAACACACAAATGGGATAATCTATTTTTGTGGTTTTGTTTATCTACTGGAGTTTTTAGTTTTAAATGTATGATTAATCCACACAACTTTTGTAATAATATAATGCTGAACTTTTATTATGTAGAGCTAGATCAAAGCAAGTTGAAATCTCTGCCTACTCCTACAGGAAAGAGGCTTAGTTTTATTTATGCACGTACTTCCTTACTTTTCAATCTCCTTGTTTGTTTGCCGTGGGAAACCTGCCGAAACAGCATTTTAGAAAGGTCACCGAGATGTTATCGTATGAGTAATATGCGCCATGTATCAGTCGCGAGCACCGGACGAGATGGTAGATAGTGGCTGAATGTCAAGGCTGCTCGAGTCATTGCGTCAGGGAACAATGATAAAAATACGCAATTTCCGATCATAGGCTTACACTTGAATAGCGATTCGCTTCGATTTCACGGTTGTGTCTGTCTGAAAATATAATGTGCCATTAAATAAAATACATTTTTTATGCAATGTTTTCGATGCTCCTCTTCTACACACAACTTCAGTTGTAAAGTTGAGAAGTCCCCTGACAGACAGACAGACAGAAAGACAGACACGGCTGTTATTTATTCATTCAAGATAAATGAGGCATAGCTAAAACATGACAGATATTTAGTAATCTACAAAAACGACTTGAATCTGTTAATAATTTACAATATTTCCATAATTTAGTTGAATTATCTATAAAATCAACAAGTTGATGGATGATCGTTGACGCTGAATAATTCATGAATGAGTTATTAACATTCCTCGCCATGGAGCGCTGCGTCGTGCTGCCTGATTAGTCAGCTCTTAACTGTTATTCATTTGTTAATTAATGTTTTGGTGTCTTCCCAGGAAGACTCGCGACTCATCTATACGAGTATAGCTAAAATAAAGATGACTACATGAGAAAAACATTTATAGTATCAACTTTGACATATTTATTCGAATTAGTATAAAAATATATTATTTTGATACTATAATGTTCTATTCTAGCCGTACTTCCAAAGTCAAAGTCAAAGTCAAAAAGAATTTATTCAGTAGGACCGCTGGGATCACTTTGAAACGTCTTAAAACTAGGTGATTTTACTCCTGTTCCTTCGCGACCAATACCGTGAAGAATCAGGGCAACAAACACGGTTTGGGGCCTAGCTTTCTTTCAGGTGATCCATCTTAAATCTAAACTTATGATAACTTAGGTGGTACCTACCAATTGCTTAAATTATATAATACAAGATAGCAAAGACCGTGGCTACATTTCAGTTTCTACAACTCTTTCATCACTATTTTTATTATATACCTGACCATTCCTTCTTTCACTAAGTTCCTTATGATTATTTATTCTCATTCATTCATTCATTCACTATTGAAAATGAAATAAAAAACATCAAGTGTGTTGAAACTTGGAAGGAACTAGTGCAACAACAAAAGAAATTGAATTTAAAATGGAATTGCGCAACATCCAGGTTTTTGCTCACTACCTCATCTAGGATCCTGTATGAACCTCGTGCTCAGTTTCTATGAATGGAAGGACAAAAACGGTTTCCCTCGTAAGCCCCCGCTGGCTTAGCGGTGGCTAATATAAACTGATTGGGCTGTTCGAAGCTTTCCATCGAAGGATTCATTACACACAGTTTAGATTAGAACCGCTAGTTTGTTTCATGATTACATTTATGAATATGCTGAAATTAGGCTTACCATTGTTACAGTTTTGTGTCAGCAGATATTTGAAAAAATATTTTTTCCAAAGGAGTTGCGGAACACATTAACAACATCATCATTATTGTTCGTACCAGGTATAACATGTTTCATGAAGGTAATAAACTAGGTAGGCAACTCTGGTGACGGAGTTTTTAGGCCGCCTTAAGGTCATGGTTTAACGATAATATGAGCTTATCGAAAATTTGAATTCTAACGATTAGGGTTTTGTGGCCGAGCGGTAAGGCACTCTAGCTTTAGGAGGATTGTCTGATCAAAGTGGGTTCGAATCCTATCGAAATTCAAAATTTTGATAAAACTGTTCATTTCTTAATAGTGTAACGACTTAAATAGCCGGGATCGACAATTTAACGTGCCCTCCAAAGCACGGAAGCGCTCGGATGAAAATGCCACTGGCGATCACCCATCCACTTCGATGATCTATCAAGCATGACTAAGCAAGCACGATCACGAGCGCTTCTATAGACCACTGAACTTATAAAATGTTCAAGTACAACTAAAGGCACGACTTCAAGATCACAAAATTGATGGGTGACTATTAGTAGAATTTGAGCGCTTCCGTGCTTCAAAAAGAACGTTCAATTACCAATCCCAACTAGAGGTTTAGTTCATCACCAAAGTTAGCTCATACGAACTGAGTTCACCAGGTGTAGTACCTGCCCTGATGTATCCAGTTTTTGCGTCCCCCAGGCCAGGTGGCGGCCGCAGCGGGAGGGCGCACGAGCTAACTAATCAACTGCTAATCGTGCAACATTTCGTTAGGTGTCAATTTGTAGACGACTAACGGGACACACGTTACTTAGTGTAGAGTTGTGACTATTTCTTTATAGAGTACTAGCTGACCCGCGCAACTTCGTCGGCGCATTATTAGGAACAAAGTAGAGGAGTTTTGAGTGAATCGAGAGTAGGTATATACAAAATATAAAACTCCGTCGCTTGATATAATAATAATATTTTTTTTATATTTATGTTTCTCTCAAGAATTCATAGAGGTAGGGAAAATCGAATTCTAATCCTAATAGATAGAGGTAGGGAAAATCTTACCCAGATGTTGCAATGCTAAGAACAAAACGAATACGGTAATTGGTATAGAATCGCTGAAGCGAGCGGCAATTTTTTTGAAGAAATTGACTCGAAACATATTTTTTTTTGAATAGCAAGTACCTACTGTATGGTGTTGAATTTCGAAATAAAACGATTAACTAATATTACCTACCCGCGACTTCGTCAGCAATATAAAAATATCGAAAACTCTAAGCAAAAATCTCCATTAACTTTTCAAAACTCAAAATCGAAGAAAATTATACTCGATCGTATTTCGAAAAACGTTTTTAGAAGCGCCACCTAGGAGAAAAAGTGTAAAGTAGTTTTGACCTCTAGACCGATAGATGGCGTTCTAACTATAGCCAAGGAAAAAATATTTTAATATCAAAAAATCATAACTTCGGAGTTGGGATATATTGAAGGGTGGGAATACACATGTTACATGTTTATCATTAATTTTAAAATAATTAATTATGCAAAATACAAAAAAAAGTAAAAAAATCTAGAGTGCAAAAAGTGGCTTCGGCGGTCACCCATCCTTTTTATGACCGCGCCCAGGGTTGCTTAACTTTTTTCCCCATACAAACTTCCAACCCTTATTTTCCCGCCCCCTTATGGTAATTGACAAAAAAAAAGTAGCCTATGTCCATCCCTGGGGTATACTCTTTATCCATGCCAAATTTCAGCTTAATCGGTTCAGCGGTTTGGGCGTGAAAAGGTAACAAACAGACAGACAGACAGAGTTACTTTCACATTTATAATATTATAAGTATACAGGGCGTCCCAAACTTATGGGACATGAAGGGGAAGTACCTTAAATATCGTAGATAGTGTATTTTGCTTAAAGAAGACTTTATGTTATTTTTAAAACTTAGTAATGCCGCATTCATAGATTTTCTAAAAATTACTTGCTTCGTCTGGGAATCGAACCGACTCAAATGTCAAAAAAAAATCACCCTACTTTTATGATGCCAATCGAAAGAATAGCTAAAAAATAATAACTCTGCTTAGGTAACATTGTATTTTAAAAGAAAGGAACAACGTAAAATGAGTTTTGAATGAGTCAAATTTCAAGAAAGTTATTTATTGCCGTCGACGACGTTCAAACTGAATTGTGCCATATCACATCGAGTGTTCACCATAAAATGATAAGAAAATCAACAGGTAGCGGACTCATTAAAAGATTGGCGATTTGCGTAAGACAAGAGGGATCACATTTTGAGCATTTAATTAATTAATTTACAAAAAAATACCCACTTAATTGACTACGGCAGTTACATGTATGTTTTTATGTTGATTAAAATGATTAATTTTACGTTGTTCCTTTCTTTTAAAATACAATGTTACCTAAGCAGAGTTATTATTTTTTAGCTATTCTTTCGATTGGCATCATAAAAGTAGGGTGATTTTTTTTTGACATTTGAGTCGGTTCGATTCCCAGACGAAGCAAGTAATTTTTAGAAAATCTATGAATGCGGAATTACTAAGTTTTAAAAATAACATAAAGTCTTCTTTAAGCAAAATACACTATCTACGATATTTAAGGTACTTCCCCTTCATGTCCCATAAGTTTGGGACGCCCTGTATAAGTATGGACTTGTAGTTACACAGTGAGAGATTTATGCACAAGGACTCTAGACTTCCTGAAAGAGACAATCATATACCAAAAAATTAACAAAAACAAAACAATTACAAGTTCTGAGTACAATTATCTTATCGCTGAAAGCGATTTCTTCCAGGCAACCTTTATGTACTACTAGGATTAGCATGCAAATGTACAAACATACGTAACGTTGTATAGATTGGTAAGTAAGTGAGTTCGTATGAGTCAGTGGCCAACACTGGTGACGTAGTTTTTAGGCCGCCTTAAGGCCTCCATCATGGCTTAACAATTTAAATAGCCGGGACCGAGAATGTAACATGCCCTCCGAAGTAGGGATTGGTAAGTCAGAGACATATTCAAACATACCTTCGTTTCCATTGGCCTATGAGGTGTGTATCTTTCGATGCGATTGGTTCTAATCCCGGCATCCATAGATTTTACATTTAAAAAAAAATATTAAGTAAAATTTCGTACACACCATGTCTCTGTTTAGATACTGGGCATTCTGGGCAAGCCTTTATCAAGAATATCCCGCTGAGTGTAGACATAGGTTGTAATTATTTACAAATTCACTAAAATACGAGAATTGTCAGCTTGTTTGAATTATTATGGCACCAATCCTCGTATTATGATAGCGTGTTGTCGACGCACCATGCGCAGGCGCAGCGCCATGTGTCAGGATCTAGCACAATGCCTGTCCACAGTGATTGTGGCGCCGCCATGCACCGAATCGATTCTGGAAAGTGTGGCGCGGACTTTATCGCTTTCTGCCATCTATTATAGAAAATATAATAAATATAAATATAATAGGTGATAACAAATTACATTGCATTTCATAAAATACAATAGTTATCGATGCTGTAGTATAAAAATTGGTTCGTAATCTTAATAAAAGTTACACTTTTTGCTGCTGTTTTAACCTGACCACTGACCAGACAACATTTATTGATTTTGTTTTATTTTTAATCATTAGTAATTACTATTGTATTATAATTATTTCAGTATGGAATGTATGATTTGCACGGCTGCGTGTACGCCAATCTTAATAGCGCGAGTGTCGCTGTCAATTAGTCTCGCCATCCGTCATGATCCCCCCCCCCCCGCCCCCCAGCCCTGTGCCCCTCGCCCCTCTGCCTCCCACAACCTGCAGATCATGTAAAAGGTGTTCTAGTACTTATTATCAAGTTCAGTAAAAAGGGATCATGACGGATGAGACTAGTTCTGGAGATAAAAATCCGGCTGAACCGACTGTTCATTTTGAATTAAAAACCGCGAGTCAAGTCCTAATAGGACAGCCACTTTTTGCATTTTTTTGAGTATTCACTTTTGTCACTTTTGTCGTTTTTTTATGTAGCCAAAGTTTTTTCTTTCTTTAAATTAGGTAAATTGGTTAACAATATACTTAGTTTTTTTATATTGAAAATATTTTTAAAATAATAATATTGCCTCCCAGTCTTGAAATTAGAAGCCTAAAATACTAAAGATATGACTCAATAACAGACGTTAAAAAAGTGTGGCTTTATTAAACCTAGTTATTACATAATACTCGTAATAACCCATTCGCAGGTACCTAGAAAGAAGGCGTTAGTTCTTTGTACTTTATGAGCAGCTAAACTTATTTAACGAGCCTCAACTTTGTTTGACTGGCTCCCCACTGGAGCTTGACTTTTTAGTTTTAAGATGGATCACCTAAAAGAATGATAGGCCCCAAACCGTGTTTGTTGCCCTGATTCTTCACGGTATTGGTCGCGCAAGAACAGGAGTAAAATTAGTTTTAATACTCTAAGTGATCCCAGCGTTTTACTGAATAAATGTTTTTGACTTTGAACACCCTGTAGTAATGAGTGCCTACTGAAGACCCCCGCCGGTTGGCAGTAAGATTTATCCTCGCGAACGCAAATAAATAACAAAAAGTGAAGCGAGCGCTGTCGGAGCCGCGGGTCAAACTAGTGCACCAGCTAGGAAACATTCACTTGAATCTAGAATCATCTTAGGCCTTTATTTCGAGGCGAAAATGGGGAATAGATAGGACACGTATGCAAAAAGCTATGCTCAACGGGACAAGTGCTGAGAACATTCCTGGATTAAGATTGTTCTGCTCATAAAACCATCCTCATCAATATTCAGTAATAGATCTAGACTAGGTAAATGTTATTGAAAGGAAAGTCTTACCATGGTCCGACGGAAAACGTGAAAAATCATATCCTAAAGGATCAATACTATTATTGCGTGTTAGGTATGTATTTTGCATCGTAATATCTACTTCAAATAAAACGTTAAACAATTCAAGCTATTGCGTACCCAACTTTAGATTAAATCACTTTTTGTCGCATATAAATGTAAAGAGAGCACGTCATCGGATCAATAACGAATGCCTCCAATATCTCGCAGTAAGCACATCCGCCTGCGCCCGCGCATCCAGATCCCAACAAAAAGTTAAAAGCTCGGGGTCGATGACCCGATCCTGCCTACGATTGATATAATAATCGTGCTGTGCTTCACAGGTAAGGGCTGCTGTCTACTAAAGTGACAAAGCCTTCATATAGTAACGTAACGGAATAAAATTGTTGATGCAATGCAAGCTCAATCATGTGTAAATTGGTGTTTTACAAATACTTAACCTGTAGAATTAACATTAGGTACAAAATCTTTCTCGGGACTCTAACTTGACTCTATCTATAATAACGGCGTGTTTCAAACAAGGTATACTCGTAGTAAACAATAGACCAAACGCGACCAAATCGTGTTGTCTCTTAATATCATACAAAAAAGAAAACTATCCATCTTGCCGGATTTTAGTTCTTGTACGGCCGGCGTAGCACACCCTCGTAGACTGCAGTTTTAGTAGAATTGACGACCTCTGTGGCGCAGTGGGTGAAAGCCCGCTTGGGACGCAGAAGGTTGCGGGTTCGATCCCCGCGGCGGGATAAATGTTTGTATGATCTGCAAATATTTATCTCGGGTCTGGGTGTTTCTATGTATATAATATGTATGTATTTACAAAACAAAAAGTATATAAGTAGTATATCAGTTATCTGGTTCCCATAGTACAAGCATTGCTTAGTTTGGGGCTAGATGATGCTGTGTGAAATGTCCAGCATTATTTATTTATTTAATAGTGTGTTGTCTGCCGCTGTGGTGGACAGCAGCCCGGCCACAGTGCACACAACAGTGAGTACACAGAAGTGCTACTCCCGCCCACTCATTAGGATATTCGGAGAAGCGGTTGAAGAAACGGAGCAATTTCACAAACGATATGATTTAATACGTAGCTCGGAATGTTATGGAAGCTTAGCTTTAATTGGTTAAGATTTAAAGAAATTATATGTTAGATCCTCTCAGGGTTTATGACATTGTTTTATTGTTCAACACAAACACAAAACGTAGTAAGTACAGTAATATTTTAGTAAATAATTTTTTATTTTATTTTAAAGATGTGCTCACTAATTATTGTTTGAATTTGGCCTATAAAAATAGTTAAGAAGTGGTGAAGAAATAAATAATTAAATAAAAATATACAAGTTTACTTAGTTACTTAGTTTGGGACGGTGTGTGAACTGTCCAGCATTATTTATTTATTTATATTTTGTTGTTGAAAATTTTTACTAAATAAAGTCAATTTACAATTTAATAAATACTAGCAAATATCATTTAATATATCTGTGAATATTGTTATGAAATAACCAAACAAACCCGTTACTTTCAAACACATCTTGATTAATATAATTCCTTATTGCATTTCTCAGCGGCACTCATTCTCAGAAGACCACCTGCTGCTTCCACTACCTCTACTCCTAATCCGTACCTAGCACCAGATTAACAAGCGACCACTGGTCCACACCTCACGACACGACCCAGGTCCTGCAGCGGTACGTCTCTCCTAATCTCATACATAAGCTATTCAGTGCACGCTAATCTAGAATTACTAAAGGCTGTTCTACACTTTGCGATACGGTGAATATCTCGCTGCGCGTGACAATGTGTCGCAAATTCGCAATACGATAGATAGGGTTGTGAGACGTGGAAAAGCTCTAAAATATTTAAAGTATACTTTCATATAAAAGATTTCAACGCGCACCTTGAGCTACTAAATTGTGTTCAATAGACAGATATGACCTGTCTAGGTAAACTTTAGAATTTATGAGCAAAACTACATTTTAGTTTGTACTTAGAATAAAAGTAGCGTAGAAGATTATAAATTTAAATATGTCCCTAATAATAAGTAATAGAATATCTTATCTAGATTAATTTTGAATCTTAACAGACAGACAGACCAAAAAGTGATCCTATAAGGGTTCAGTTTCTTCCTTTTAAGGTACGGAACCCTAAAAATTAGCCGTGGGTTGTTAGTAAGAGTTTTTTTACTAACGCAATTGTACATCGTGCTCTACGAGTAGGTACTTATTTATGGAAAATGGACTAAGCATGTTTTTAAAACAAAAAATAAATGAGTTTTCTATTATTATTATCCAGCAGCCCTAGCAAAGGCTTGGATCCCACAGGCCACAGCGTACAACAATGCAGATGGGTCACATCGCATAATGTGCCATTCATTACGCCGCGCGGAGTCGCTGGTGTCACCATAAATCGCGCCGTCCGCTACCAACGCGAGACTGATGTGGCTTCCTGTAGACACAGGCTCTGATGGAAGTTGTGACAAATAAATATTCATTGAACTCTATTTCTGATACAGATAGGTACAGGTGAAAAAATACTTTAATTATTAACATTAACTCCACGTTGTTAGCATTTGTTTATCTCAGTCAACTTATGAAACTGGCTTTGAAGGAAGAATAAAGGAAACCCCAACATTAGCTTATGCAGTTAACATCTAGATACTGCAAAAACACTTAGCCACAGAATAGCAACAATCCTAGAGCGAGATTGTACTAAAGGATAATAATAAAGTACTCTGTCAGCCGCAGATAGCAGATAGTGCGAGTGGGCCATCTGTCCTCGCTGCGCTGTGGCGGCCTCGCCGAGCATTTACATGATAAGCGCAGTAAACACTCCTGTCGAGATTTATAACAATATCACTTCGGATAGAATAATAATAAATAATAAATAATGCTGGACATTTCACACAGCATCATCTAGCCCCAAAGTAAGCAGAGCTTGTGTTATGGGTACTAAGATGACTTATATACTACTTATATACTTTTTGTTTGTAAATACATACATATTATACATAGAATCACCCAGACCCGAGACAAATATTTGTAGATCATACAAACATTGGTCCCGCCGCGGGGATCGAACCCGCAACCTTTTGCGTCGCAGGCGGGCCTTCGCCCACTGCGCTACAGAGGTCGTCAAAGATAGAATACATTACACGGTACGATTTTGTATTAAACGGCCATTTACACGATACCATTCTGGCGTACCATTCTTGCCTTGCTTTCTCAAACTCAACGCAGCAAGAGCTAATATTCTGTGACAAAAACCAATAATGGTATAGTGTAAATGGCGATTTAGGCTGTAGATCTATTATTTTTAGAATGTGTCGAAAATAGATTAGACGACATAGCTATTTGTTTAGTTTGCAGGTCAAAGTGAAAGTCAAAATGCATTTATTTAGTAGGAGTACTAGGATCACTTAAATAGTCTTAAACTAATTTTATTCCAATACCGTGAGTGACGAATCGGGGCAACAAACACGGTTTGTACATTAAGCCTCCTTACGCACTAGCTAAGAATACTAGCTGGTGTCTTGTTAGGGATAATTTTGAGAGTTTGTTTTAGAGCCATGTTGTGTTGGAAGTTTTAGAGCATGTGCGCCCAAAAAAATTCATTGATGTATTTTTAAAATTTGAAGCTAAGTCAGATTGGAAGCCATCTTAAAAGAGTAAATCCTGTATAAAAATGTATATGAGGTGCGAGCGTGCGACTGCGCCGCATTATGCGAGGTGCTCCGGTTGAAATGGCGGGATTCAAATGAGCACAGGCGGCTAATTTATTCGCCTGACAAACTGACAGACAAGGGATATTTCCTGATAGGTGTTGCAAATCAATCGCCAATGAGAACTCACTCTACTGGGGCTGTCGGATATGTTAATGAGATTAATAAAAAAGTCTCTTTAGTTATGTAAGGAAATGAAAATTGTGTGTGAAAATTTGCAATAGCTTTTTTGATAGTTCATAAAACCTACAGTTTAGACGTTTTGATTTTTACTTTGAGTAGACTTCGTTATTTCTACGAGCATTATTTATTTACTTATATGCATCATTGGGGGCACAGTCGTGATCCTGTTTTGTTATACAATTAGAAGATTGCGCCCTAAATCACTACTTATATTATTAGGTAAGTAGGTCTAAAACTACTTCGGTTGATATTATCGCTATAGTATGATTACAGATCAATGAAATAGACGGTAAATTAAGCGAACTATTCCATTTGAATGAAATGACCTGGATAAAGCAGAGAGCTGGCTGCGGACGTGGATAGATCGGCGACGGCTCCCGCGTGATGCTGATGGATGGCGCGACATCGCGATATTTAGAGCTTTCGTATGCAAACGCCTTTCTCTAACACCAGGTGCACTAGTTATTCATGTTTACACTAGCATTATAAACTCAGTATCTTTCTGACTTTACAAATATTTTCAATGTATCTCAAAGACACAAAAGACGCATTGTGTTATATTTTACAAGGTTATTTGGAGATTTATGGAGGTAGTCAGATGAAAGGCTAACGCCAAATGCATGTTTTGATCATGCCCAAATTCTTAAGGAGTTCGATCGGAGATTACTTTTTTACATTTGGGGTAATTTATCCCACTTTAAAAGTATATTCTTCCAAATGTACTTACATAGATAAGTACTTAGATTAGCCATGCAGAGTCGGGCCACAGAATTCTTAGCCTATATAGAATTCTGTGGGTTGGGCTGGTTAAATTATGCCATCTAGTGAGCGATAGACAATCCGGATCATCAATTACGTAGATCGTGTGACTCTATGGCTTCCTATCGTATTCATTCCAGCGAATGTCAAGAGGTCGTTGAAACAATATCAATTGTATCGGGTCGTGCATACGCGACGCGATGCTATCGCGGGGAAAGCGATTGTGTCGCGCGATGCATATACGGCTTTATTTATAGTCAATTGTGGCCGCAGATTGAGTAAACGACTGAAAATAACGGAACATGTTTTAGATAGCTTGCGATCTTCATCACCTAGAACATGAGTATATAGGTAAACATGCCTCTCATAACCCCTTATGTATGTATTTTGTAAAACATTGTAAATTTATAAAATCTAGCAACTTGTTTTCAAATTATTATCTAGATACTCTGTATACGCCGGACGGTAATAAGTTCCAATATGTATCTAATATCCGCAGTCCAATGACATCGCGAGCGTAGATTCAATTCGAGATTAGCGATACCTCTTTGAATGGGCGTGCTCTGATACAGTTTTGTGTTAGTAAATCACTATACCTAATTAATATTTTTATTTACCTATGCTTTACGAAAGCCTAATAATTTTATTTTCTTTTCGAATTTAGGTGCCCTGTATCTTCGTTCGTTCTTTCCACTCGACTGCAGTACAGCCAAAAGGAAAGGGTTACGATTCTTGTATGTATGTTCTACACTATATTATTATCAGCGATGTTGATGAGTGAGACGTCAATCGATTGTACACCGGTGACACAGACATTTTTCTTCAGTAGAAAGCTTCGTAGGTAGTATTTGAAGTATTGTTCAAGTCTTTAACGATTTCTCCTTAATATTGTACCAATAAGAACAAAATACGACGTAAATAAAGTGAAATAGATTCGATCAAGTATCTCACAATAGAGCAACAATAAATCGACCTCCTTGTACGCATTACGGACACTATTAGACATAGACAGGGCAAGCATTGCACCAATACCAGAGCATTTCTAATAATACATATAGAATGGACACTCCTCGCCCTGCATCAATAGAGACTTCCTGCCCCTCGAGTTCGCGATTGCGTTCTTACGAACAAAAGCACTCAGGGGAAATAAAAATGTCATTATGTCTGTGCTTGTTGTAATCTCGGGCACGGCGTTTTGTCTAGTGTCCAGGGTGAGACAACACGCTGCCACTCACGTCGCGACCACGTCCCGCCGCGATGTGAGCGACGCGCTAATTTTTTGCATTGATATCGGCTACAATTATGGCACTGAGAAAAGTGAATACTTAATTAGATTGCAGTAACATAAAAAGATTATCAATGTATACGAAGGTAGAATTTCCCGGATGTCTTCCGAGACCTAAACAGCCCTCGCATGACAATGTCTCAGTCAAATGTGCCAAACCAGCAGCCAGTCAGTGCACCCGCAATTTAGTGGTATCGACACCGTCGTAACTAACAGCCGCCAAATACGGTGACAGCCGCTAGGTGGCGACGCGGCTGCAAGATGGATGGGGGCCCGCAATGGCTCGCTTAGTCGTGAAATGCTAGGACGATTTGTGTGGGAGCGATAGACGGTATACGATAATTAGACGATAAATATTGGCCGCGAAAACGAGCTCAGATTGCTATCGACTGACGCAGTCACTGAAAGAGCGCTGCTTACATCCTGTGGAGCTTTCTAAACCGCGTTTCTGTAGTGGCTGTTCCACTATGTGGCGGACGTATGGGTGAGACGAGCAAGCGTCTATATCATAAGCATATATGTCTTAAAACAACGGGCTTATTAAAAGAAAGATGATCATGTACCAGTAAGTAGACGCCGCACCGAGGGAAGCCAAAAAGCGTTGTTGAGACGAGCTCTCTCAAAATACTTCAAAAACTTCTCAAAAACTTCATAGTCTCTGAAAATAGGACACAAGATTGCAGAATAATTATTGTAAAGACTGTAGAAGTGGAATAACTAACTCTTTTTGAGATCACAAAATGTAGTTCTGTTTTAGTTACACTAGGCATTGATTCAGCAGCTGGCTATCAAAACTGATACCCATAATCACAGACGATTAGTAAAAACCAATTACCAATTCGACAAAGGATATTGTAAGTCATGATTTTTAATCAAGATCATAATTAACCGAAAATCATTGATTATGTTCAATGATTTTCGGTTAATTATGATCTTGATAGGTTATGGCAATAAAGACTACAATCGAATGCATCTAAAAGTCCGCGCCCCGCCCACGGGGGCTTTTCGCCATCATCAGAAGCCGAGCTAATTTATCTAACGACCATTATGTATAACTAGATCAGGGCTGTAATAATTCACAGAACTTTCTAGTTTAATTACAATTATTGCGAGTAGTGATGCACCCAATTTTTCGGGCTGAGCGTTCGGCTTCGATCAACACCTTATTGGAGACGTGTTTTTAGAGCTAGGGGGCAGCATAAGATCATAACCAGACTAGTTTGACATAATGCAATAAGTCTATGCTATTTGCTTTTTGTATTATATTTCTAGCAACTAAGTCAGTAATATGTGTCGCTGAAAACTTAAGTGTAGCTATTGTTCCGAAACCCAACATGAAAATATCACATACATTTTTGAGCAAATCTAACACTTTCTATCCTCCTTGTATTCCTCAACTCTAAGGGTCCTCCTTTAGTTGTAAACTTCAATCTTTTCGGATAAAAGTTTAGGAAGCTACTCGTAACTTAAACGAATCAAAGTCAAAGTCTTCCGAAAAAATGAAAGGAAAAATGAAAAGTCTTATCAAAATTTCTATTCCGAAGGGATTCAAACCCGCAACCAAGTCAATCATGAATCAAGAATGAAAACGCTTACCGAATTTTATCTTAATTTGCCGAAATTCGGTAAGTTTACTATCCACTTTCGGCCAAAGAGTACCGCTTTAGCCGAAAGTGTATCTTACCGAAATCGGCTTTATACCAGCCTCTATAATCGGGCCATTACGAACATTCGGCCTGCATCTGGGTCACTTGAGCAACCGCTATAAAACTATCTTCCCCAAATGAAGGGCAATAATCATTTAATGAGCAATAATGTGGAATAGCCGGACATTATGTACTAATTGTCTATTAATATGTGATGTTGTTAAATAGATACTGTTTGTACACTGTGACGTGCGTGTGAAGGGAACTCCATTGCAACATTTTTAAATTGACTAACATGTATAAAGTAGATGTTACACACAGGTATACAGCAAGTATTGTAAATTGGTAATAGGTAGACAAATAGAGATTTGTCCTGTGATTATCTATCTGTAGACCTTAGAGGAGCGAAGTGTTTATATACGAGTATTATTAGGTATTATCTGCCTGTATATTGAACGTTTGTTCTTGGTAACTCTCCCGCAGTAAGTATTTTTCTCGTCTTCATTTCCCAAGATACTCGCCATGCCTCATTCTCTTCAAGGCAATGCCCAATTGCGGAGCTCAAGGCCCAAATCGGTAACAAAAGTTCGCGACGTGATGATCGCAGATAACAGCCATAAACCAAGGCCTTTCTAGTGGTTATTAACCAGCACATATATAACCCGCAACCCGCCATTACTCGCCGGTTAGTGGTCGACAATTACTCAAACCATCGATATAATTCACAGAGTAATTATGAACAGAGTCGCGGCGGCGGGCGCGCATGGTTTGTTTGTTTATTGCCTAGTTCAGACTCCGTTATTAATTTCACGAGGTGTTTTAGTAGCGTTTTCAATTATCGTAATTTTCTAGTTTTACGAAACGAGGTCGGAATTTCGAGGCTTAATTAGATGCAGAAGGTGCTCAATGTTGACGGTGATGGTTATTATTAATTCGCCCTTTCTCGTCTCGTGAGTTGGCTCTAGGAATATAGTCATCGGAAGCGCTTGAGTCATTTTTTACTGTATACATATAGTTAGGTATATAGATAGATAGATAGAAAGCTTTATTTGCCAACACACAGACACAGGTACATTACATAAACAGAGAACAGGTACAAAAAAGAAATATACAAAAGTAGGTATGAGGTAAGTAGGTGACAGAGCTATGAAGTTAGGAACCTCTGGCATATCCCTACTCACCTACATGCAATCTACAAGGAATAGACAAAACAAGAAAAGACCTAAATAGAAAAACGAAATAAAATTAAGTACAATTAAAAAGAAAAAAGAGTTATCAGTAAGAAGTACGGTCTGCGCTGGTGTTAGTCAAAAAGGAGTAGTCTCAGCTTTATGTATACAGTATATAGGTGGTATATATATATAGGTGGCTTACCAACGTATGTGGAATACTAAAATGCATGCCTATGCATAGGACATGCTTTTGACTAAATACAACATAATTTTTCTGAACATTGTCAACCCCACTTGAGCTGCAGCATGGAGCAAGGGTCGCGTGTCTCAGACAAACCCTGCGCCGGCGCCGACTCGATGATTGTGGTCCTGGTAATGTCAGCTACTTATCACTGCACAAAAAGTCAAATAGAGACATGAAGTAGAGATAACCACTTAATAGATTTCTGCGGATTAAGCAAACTTAATGAACTTTAAGCTACGCTTGAGTCATCTTAATTGCTATAAACAATCTAGTGGTAGCAAAATATTCTCTATTCTCTGTGTATCTAGATTTAAAATAAGATAACAAATAAAATAAAATAAACACTGGGTGCATTACCACGGCAAATGATCCATTTGACTAAATATGACAGCTAAATAGCTAGACGCTAAATAAGTTGCTACTATGCCTTTCTTACTTGAAAACCTTTGTTGTACAAACTTTTGTTGTTTGTGGGCACAAACTCGCAACAACAAAAGTTCGATCGATAACCTCATATTGTGTATCTGGATCTAATCAATCGGTTGCGCAGTAAAGCAATCCGCGATAGGGGATAGGTGCACGACGTGTGGGTACGAGCATCGAACTCGCGCCCATCCCATTATTCTGCGGCATCACGACCCGCGAGCACGCCCTTAGGGCCTATGCACAAGCACAAGACTAGTACCTTATTTAAGGCTGTTATTTTAAGGTTCACTTTGAAATGACGAAGGAAAGCACCGTGAGGAAATCAGCCTGTAGTAGAACCTGAAAAAGTTCTAAAAACGTGTCAAATTTTAGAGAGGAGTCTCTGAGGTATCTAATCTAAAAGCTTTGCATCTATAAACAACAAATGGAGAAGTATATTCTTATTTGCGAGATGGATTTATATTATCTTATCATAAATGACTTATTTTCGTCTTCACTTTATTGTTTAGTCATATTGTAAAGTAGATAAATCATTGAGTATTTTTTTAAAGAATGCGATAATATTGGCAATCTAATCTGATTGTCATAGTGAGCTCCCCCTATAGCAGGTTGGCAGGCTGCGGTGCGCACGCGCAGTATTTACGAGCTGTTGGCGCATCACGCCACGGGCCCGATACGGACCCTTAACGGTATCCGTCTGTTTATGTAAACAGTGCCTTATTTTGCCCATTTTATCATCTGATGCACTAACTCTTAGAATTTATAGCGTTCAACTTTGATTGGTGCTCGAGCTTGACTGATGGGAGAGGACTCACATACCGCTATAGTTTATTTTATGAATCTGTCTACTTACCATGAACATGACCACCCTATCTCTTCAGTAGCATAGAGTAACGTAGACATAGAAGTACAGAGACATTTGTGATGACGACCTCTGTGGCGCAGTGGGTGAAAGCCCGCTTGGGACGCAGAAGGTTGCGGGTTCGATCCCCGCGGCGGGATAAATGTTTGTATGATCTGCAAATATTTATCTCGGGTCTGAGTGTTTCTATGTATAATATGTATGTATTTACAAACAAAAAGTATATAAGTAGTATATCAGTTATCTGGTTCCCATAGTACAAGCTTTGCTTAGTTTGGGGCTAGATGATGCTGTGTGAAATGTCCAGCATTATTGATTTAAAAAAAAATTGGGGTTAGAAGATTTTTTTATTTTGTCGCGTTGTAGAAAAGATCCTTTGATGGTGTCTAAAGGGGTAGTCAGAGGCATGTCTACATTTTGCACTCCATACGTGACAGGTTGCAAGTCTATTGCCGAATGTTATTCATGACCAGATTCCCGCAAATATCTTACAAAGTATCCCTGCAGATGATTGATATGCAACTTTTATTATCCTTTTTGCTTGTCTGTAGGTCGGCTGAGTAGGTGACTCCCAGTAGAATGTATTGAGATGTTTATCTGGGCTATAAAACACATGTCCGACTGCTTTACAATATCCTGTGTGGCTGGGAACAGACGCATGTCGGGACGCGTATACGTGTCTAGCTGTACATGTAGAGTTGTGAGGTGATGAATACTAGCTGTACATGTAGAGTTGTGAGGTGATGAATACGAGATGAACTCGCTCAGATTTATTTAGGACGTTTTTGCCGAAATGAAGAGCTGTGTTGGCCGGATCGGTTGGGCCTCGACTTCCTAGGTGGCGAGTTCGTATCCGTGCACAAGTTTTAACAGGTTACCTACAGATTGAAAACGCCATCATTAAATTACGTCATTGCACTTGATTTTTAGTTTCTAAATACACGTAGGTATATCAAAATATTATCCTTAGGTATACTTTCATTAGTTACAAATACAATTAACTAAAATATGAGATATCAAAACTTTATGATCCGATCGCACACACATCGCGGGGCGTTCAGAATGAAATGAATGCTTTTATGTCCCTCACGCTGTTAAAGTGCCATCATGATCGTGTAACACCTATTTATGAATATTGAGAAACACTTACTTATCGCTTTCCACCTCTGACAGTATTTTTTCTCCCTTGTAATGAACCTTTCTAGATTTCTAGAGTTTATTTTAGCCTAAAACTATAGACTACAGTTACACCCACCAATAATAAATAACAACTGATTAGTGCTACTCAGCGTCGATAAAGTTTACTTTAACCGTTTGTTTACATGGCACATTACTAGAATATTATGTTAAAACAAGTCATCCACAAGTGTAACTGTGTGCGGTGTGGCGGTGATGCGTGGAGACCTCCCTGACGGTTTTAATTTCCACGTGATATCGAGCTGGCAATGTGTTCTGTGATGATGAATGAATATTTTGTTTGGAAAATTATTTATAACTGAGTTTATAGACGCCTACATAAAAGTTAAAAGTCTAAAAGCAACAGTTCCGAAACTTTAGGAGTTACCGGCTCAATTTAAGAAAATAAAGATGTACTTACAGTATATTCTCTTTACATCATTGATAGAACTCGCCATATATTGGATAGGTTATAATTTGGTCCATATTCAATAATATTCATGTTCCTTTTCCTCTAAGCATTAATATTCCAATAATAATAATTATTCTGTTTGTAAACAAACACAATTTATTCAAAGTGTTAATGAATATTCAGTAGCCATTGAGCGCATTCTGATTAAGTCAATTACAACTATTTCAAGTTTTATCAAAGCTCACTATACGAACACTTGAATCTGGCTTCTTTTGAGATTTGTTCACCGTCAGAAGTAACAATTAAAACAAGTAATCTAATTTTGTAAGTAACTCTCATCATCATCAGAGCCAGATTCGGCCCTTTGCTGGGCATAGTCCCTTAGTTTCTCCTGATGATTTTCAAAATTGAGTTTTTTGGTGTTGATATGAAAGGTTTGTCGCCAAAATTATACTTACCCTTGAAATTGTGTGATTTGGACGTTTTAACACACAATAAAGTTAACGATCGTCACTGCGTCGGTCACCACTTTACAAAATCATCGTTGCATTGATAAAGCGCGTCCGTAAATTCATAAATTGAGCTCCCAAACGGAACCACTTCATAAAACTCAACAATAATCTCAGCTAACTGTTCGCCGCATTAAAACTATAAAATTATTTAAATGAATTTTAATTTCCCTACCGGAGATATGCGCCTGCGCTTGCGCACGCTCGAAGACAATATAAAGATTATGTTTTAGGGTCCCTTAGAAATGCATAAAAGCATCAAGTGGGTATACGTGGATAGTAATAAATGAACCATTAGAAACAATTGACAGAAGGTAACATAAATGCTGATGGATCAAAATATGACCTCGGCCCCAATAAAAGGACAATAAAATTGCAATTGGTATAAGGACCAAATTGTTAGTTCCGAATACTTGGTCCTAGACTCGGACCAAGTTCATGGGTGGATCTTATCAACTGAATACAATGTAGCTCGCAGTAGGAAGTGCCCGAACGTTGAGCTGAATCGGATTTATTTCCATAGAGCTCGTGTTAACGTGCATAAACGTAGATTAACACGAGCTCTTAACGGTGAAGGAAGCATCGTGAGGAAACTTGCAGCTTAGTTAGCTCCACACGTATCGACGTTGACTTTTCTGGCTGAGAGGACAGTTAGGTGCTGGGCCAGTCATATCGAACAAAATAAAAAACCCTGCCACTACTGCGTCTCGTTGGGTGTAGGAATAGATTGCCTCCTGACGCTGTATAAATCATCCAGTAAACATATCTTATCAATATAACTTTAGAGTATAAGCTGCTTTGTTTAAATCATGTACGGGACCCCAACACAGAAGAAAGCAGTCACCCCTGGAGGCGTGGACACGAGACCACCCATCCGTCGCGTGTCCTCGGCCCATCGCTAATGGCCGACAACTGATTGGAAAGCCGTGTAGCGATTAGGGCGACATCCACTGATTTGTACCAACTATGGAAATTAGGAGGAGTTATGGCATACAGGAATTTGGTAACAAGTTTTTTTTGTGGTACAATTAATTAAGATGGAAAAGTCTTAATAGCTGTGATGGTAATTCTGGAATATTACATTACCGGTTTCATGGGCTTTCTACATATTCGCTGATGATAGACGAATGCCGACGATCACGAACGTGTAGAGGGCCTCATCGTATGTATTCGCCTGTCATCTTCTATTCAAATAATAGTTCGGCGAGTAGTTCAGCAAATAGTTCGGCGAATGTGTAGAGTAGCCGTTCTAAACATCAGTCAACGGTTCTAGGCATTCGTGAAGTTAGCGCATTTTCATACTTACAAAAGTAATCTACGTCTGTTGATAACTGTCCGACCTGTAGGCTCATTCTGTAAACTCATTTCGAACCTCGCTAAGCTGAATCCGCAGTGATTTACGAGTTTCGTATTCTGTAGAACTCGATAATGCTTGTAGCGCCTCAGTGACGAGCGTGGTAGTGAAATGAACTAAGTTGAGTGAGATTCTGACATTTACTCTAGTGAATGACGTACAATTGGTATTCTGTAAGGGAATTCCCAAATCATCTCGACACTCGTAACTCGAATTCACTTGTCAAATAAAAAGCTACAAAGGAGTGATCGAATTTGGTTGTTTGAGTTTAATTTGTGTGTTTGTGAACCAAAGACTTTAAAAAAAAAATCTTTGTTGTTAACGTGATATGTCTCGGTTATATATATTTCTTAGTTTACTGAGAGAAGCTCACGAGTTAGACATTAATACTAGCAGACGCCAAGCTGAAAATTTCAGACGTGTAAAAATATTTAACAGAAATGAAGACTATGTGGCATTATATCGATTATCACAGGAGTTGATTGGAAATTTGATAATAGAAATACAGACTTTACTTCCAAGTTCTCGCAGACCACGTAGACGCTTTTCGACAAAAGTAAAGGTACCTAAGAAAAAAAACTTAGATAATGTTTACACATTAGTACATTTTATTACCTACTCTGTTTTACTCATGTAAATAAGTACAAATAATAATTTATGTGAATGGATAAGTACCTAGTACCTACCTAACTTCATCACGTAATCGTCCACTGTTGGACATGAGCCTCCTGTAAGACTGAAAGTCCTAAGGGCCGGCTTCGTAAGCCGGAACCACCACAGCAAGCATCTAACATAAAGTAGGTTTTTGACCGTGTATTTTATTCAATGTTTCAGTTGCTGTGCACACTATCGTTTTTGGCTAGCGGAAGTTACCAAAGAATACTAGGCACACAAAAACTAGGCACAAACAAATTGTACACAAAACAAAAAACCAAGTCCACTTTAACTTATAAAAATTCTTCCAACTCTTTTTACGTAAACGTAGTGCTAGATTCTCTTTGTTTACACGCGTCCGTCAAGCGTGCGTGCGAAGTATGCCCCTTGTAGACAACTTGTGCATAGACAATAAAACAAACCAAGGCTCATTGTCTATTCCACCAAACAAATGCTAAGTTTTTTAAATAATTTTATTCATTTTACGTAATTACAATGTAGACTTAGCCATTTTACTAACATAATATTACGAAAATAGTTTATTTATGTTCGTTTTATTGTAAAAAACTCCAAAAAAGTTTCATCGATTTGTCGATTATAGCTGTGACGCATAGGCTCAATCCCTAGCTCATTTCGTTACTCACTTCACTTCACTTGTGCTGCGAAACATATACAGAATACCATTTCTGAACTCTAGTTTACACCCAATAAAGTCCGAGTGTACTCCCTATCTTCCTATGCAAGGATTCCTAGATCCAACACGTAGCTTATCTCCGAATACTGTCAGAAAGTACCTGTGTCGACTAGTCGGCTGCGCCTGCGATGCTCCACAGACCCGGATCTAGAGACGCCATGAATGTCCTTGGCGTAAATGTTATCGTGTGAAGGTGAATTGCACATGGGTTTATAGGTTAGATCCGAAACCAAAAATCCGAAAACTAAAGTGGAAGTGGGCTGGTCACTTACTCAGATGCAAAAAAGAAAAATGGGCCAAAGATGTTACAGCATGGTACCCTAGAGAAGGAAAAATACCGAGAGGCCTATGCTAGAAGCAAAATAATCGGGTGATACATTACCGATGTCAAAACTTAATTAAAATGTATAAGATTGATATAGGTTAGGTTAAAAGGTTTTTTTTTTTTTACATCATTGACCTAAAGTTAGGGTAAAGATGTACATCCTAGTTGAACCAGTCAGGCACAATCTAGTATGAAAGCAAACACGTTCACACATCAATGTTCTTCTTAGCAGTACGTTTTTATGAATTTGCTCCTAAAATTTTCCGGAGCAGGTGCCCCATCTGGCCACCTGGATCCGCCTCTGTCGCACCGCGTGAGATTCGCAGATACGGGGCAAATCCAGATTTATCTCGCGAACACTTCCTTACTGCGGTTACCGGCTGTTTCATCTTCTGCATACATTAACGGGGAAAACATTTACAATACACTACTATTTGCGTGCTGAGCTGTACCTAGATTATCTAGTTCTGTTTAGTTACCTAGGCAAGTTCAGCAGTATAGGTTTCATTGTCCGTTATGCAAAAATGTGTAGTAAAATAACGAAAATACTTGCTTGAGATAAAATTAAACGCATTATATGACCCCAGAAGCTTGTGGTCAGTTGTAACCACAGCAGATTGTGGAATTTTATTCCATCTAATAACCACCCTTTACTGACGCGCATTAACAAACTAAATCCTTCTCTATTTTCTTAAAGATAAGATACAATTTGTAATGCCATGTGCTAGAATGAGCTATAATTTGTGGTGAATGATGAAGCAGCGATTGATTCGGATCGCGTCTCGGCTTGTGGTTACGAATGGTTCGATATCGGAGCTAAAGATGTTTGAAAAGCTTCGCATTATGCGATGTGACCACAACAGAGAGTACGACAATGTAATGAGACTACGGAAGCAATCTTCTAAAATACAGTCGTAAACTTACAAGTAACATCGATACATGAGTTTTATTCAAATACTGCTAGTATTTCTTCGAATAACAGTCGAAAGCTTTAGAAGAACTTTATTGAAAAGTAGAGCTGATTTAGGTGTTTTAAAATTGTTGTTGCTCTCGCTCCAGCCACTTGAGTTTTTGGCAGAGATTTTAAAAAAACTTTAGTAAGTCGCCAATTTGATCCAAGAAGGTTCGCCTAGGTCTTCCCCTTCCAGCTGTCCCATGCACACTCGCCTCATACACTTGCTTTGTCAAACGATTGTCATCCATCCTCTCTACATGCCCAAAGAGAGAGAAGGGCCAGGTCAAAAGTACCCTAAACCGACGAGCATGTATGAAGAATGTAATGAGAGTGAATGAGGCGAAAGTTGTGTGTCACGATCGTAGCGACTGGAGATCCGTGGTCTCTGCCTACCCCTTTGGGAAAGAGGCGTGACTTTATGTATGTATGTATGTTTAGTAAGTATTTTCAAGGTTTTGCCGTGTATAATAATAAAAAAATATGTTAATTACTATCAATAGATTACTATCAACAGTATCGGAAAATCAAAAAATTATAATCCGTACAGTAAATGTTGATGTCGTCGTTTTACTTATTTATTCTATTGTAAGTACATTAACTTATACAGCGCTAGATGACAGCATGCCTACATCTAACGGGACGCTGTGTCCGGTACGGTTGTAATTATCAGTCGTTCTGTGCTAATAGAGGATTGTCCCGACTCCATACAAATAAATAAACAGCAATAAATACTTGTTAATAGTGCGCCAGTACTATAAATACGTGTCCCGTGATGTCCCGGACCAACTAGTTTCTGGACTCCTTTACCTACCTTTACACATACTTTTTAATATCTATGTTTACGTGGGCAGTCTCCGGAAACCTCCTTTTTAAATATTAAACAATACTTCAGATGTTATATTAGCCCGAGTGAAGCCGGGGCAGGACACTAGTTAGTTGATGAAATGCTACTTTTCAATTATTCAAGTTTCAATCAAATTCATGAATGAATGAGAAACATCGGAATATACAGGGTGTAAACTACCGAAAACTGAGGGGTTGCAATCAGACCATGATTCTAAACATATTAAGCGAAAAAAGACGCAAAAAAATATTTTGACTTAGCTTAGTCATTTTATGTTATTTTCGGTTATTTACTACTAGTACAACATAATAAGACCATACCACCTAATAATTTCATTTATAAAAGAAAAAAACAGTTTAACTCTAAATCCAGCAATCTACGTAAAAAAGACGCGCCCAGAACATACGCAAACAGTACTCTTCAAACGCTGTTTTCTCCGGATATATTGATTTTCTCGGAAAATCCTTTTGGATTTGGTTGTGTGTTGGGATGCTGTGCTTGTGACGTCTTTTCACACCCTGTATAGGCAACTGGTTCTGTTTGTTGTCTAAAGCTTTTATTTCTTATGCCAGTTATTCTGGACTGAACTCAGATGAAGAATCCATGACTGGCTTATCCCCGGCACCATCTCTAGTTACAACAATCGTTATACAATGCACAATGAAACATTAAACTTCACCTTATAATTGTAATCTTGATCTGCCGATCGGAACAGACAACAATGTTGGACAACACTGTGATTGGACGAACTTTGGCTTGGCTGGGTGGTGGGCGCAGCGACTACCTCCAACATAATTATATCCAAACTGCATATTTGGCTATCAATATTTGGCGATTATAGACCTAAGTATAGTACCCATATGACGGTGAAATGATGAATGAACGACTATTATGATTAGTCAAATCCATGATTTAATACCACGACAAGTCTTCATTCGTGCAGATTATCTTCATTTAGTAATTGCGGCATGTAAAAAATTATTATACCTATTTACTTACCGATGTATTTGTAAATCGCTATCTCCTCGTTCTATACGAACAATCAGCTTTCACTTGTCTGTCCGTATGTCCAAATATTGAACAATTTATCTTATCGTCCAATCTTTGTAATCTCCTATTTAGTCCAAGCAAGGTCCGAGTTTACAAGTCGCAAATCAAAGGAGACTTTAGGTACCTAAAGTTCGTCTTTCAGACTGTTTTAATGTTAGGTCAAGTGAAGTGAATTACCTAGAGCTAGAACTAATATCCATTAGTATATTAGTTCTAAGTTAGTAGTAAGTATATAAGTTCTAGTCTAATAGGCGATAGAAAACTGTAACGTATGGTGTTTGCTCCTGCAAAAAGTGTGCATTTGCCTTTGACTGAAAGCAAACACAAAGGCAATGACAATCTCCTTAGACTTATTTAAAGTTTTTCTTAAAAAAAATCAACGAGAATGCCTATTAAGTAAGTCTTAATTATTATTTTTAATCCGGGTAGGTATTCGTGATTTGGTGACATTATAATAATTATGTCACCAAATCACGAAAGTTTAAAAAGTTTAAGTAAGTCTTGGCCTTAGGGATACCTACAGTCATTATCCTGTTTCGCTTTTGTCAAAGATACGTTTTGACTCCTCATATTATGTCTATTCCATCTTCCAATCTGCATAATATTTTAAATACAGATCAGTGCGCGTGATTTATGTAAATAGTGCGCGCGCGCCATTAACGTGTCAAAATGGAATATTCTTATTTAGTGCGAGTGACCCCTGCCGACACGGTGATGTGATAAAAAGGATAGCAGCCGACTACAGCTGCTAACGAAGATAGAAAATGTGCTAGTCAAAAAAAATCTCGTTTAATATCTGTAAAATATGATTACCTACAGTTGTGGGATGTCAATACTGCGTGGTGGGACATCACCCGCGGAATGCGCGGTCGCGGGTTCACGGGTCACCGGAGTGATCCCAACTACATCCTCTGAAAACCGACGCCGTCTTTTCACACACATAATATACCTACACTTTCGTACCTTTACTAAATAATTTTAAAGTCAGGATCCCTAGATGCTTCTTCTTCTTTCGTGTCAGTGGTACATTGATTTAGATATGGGTTGAGTAGAACCCAGCCACCATCACTCCAGCGTCCGTGGCGTCAATGAGCTCCTTCCTTGTGCAGGTGGTAGGGCACAAAGGGCAAACGATCAGGTGGGACATCGTTTGGATAGGGACCCCGCAGTCACAATAGGTCTGGGTGGGGTCGCGATAGCCCCACCTGCACATGCTCTCCCTACATCGATCAACTTGGGTCCGCAATCGGTTGATAGACCTCCAAACCGGCCAGGGCAGATCACGTCCTGGGGCAGTTGTTCCTGTGTGATGAAATCAGGTGCCCTAGATGCTGAGATATTGAGATACAAACATAGTTCAACGGATTAAAGCATTCGTGAAGTTGGCCGTTTATGCGCAGTAGGTACTCTTCAACAACTTTGTATGAAAAAGCGCCACTGCGCAGACTAACTGTATTCTGTGTTAATGGCTAACTTTACGAATGCCTACTGTTTAAGGCCTACTTTTATAATTTCCTACTTTTATTTATTTGATTCAGTTAGCAAAAAAAAAAAAAAAAAACAACTTTGAAGTGATCGCACTCTGATGGAAGACGAGCTGGCGGGAACTAGCCCCATAAATATGAATACTTATTATTTGTGTGAAACTGCGTCATTATTCAAATCATATAAGTACCTACTTATTTCATTGTATGAACGAGTTTCGTTCACTTCTGCAATAGATTATCCGAGTAATGGCTATAACCATAATGTTATGACTTAATTTTTGTTATTAAGATATTTTAGGAAGCTAATATTATACGTGTTTATGAGCAATTTTAATAAAATTTAAATTTAATAATTGCGTTATTTATTACTGTGGGAACATTAGCACATGAATATAGAGATTAAATAGTGAAAATACTTAAGTATATAGTTATCCTTCATGAATAGATTAGTAGAGGTGTGTAAATACAAATACAGACATATCTACTTTAGAAACTGAATATTATTAACACAGCGCCACAGCAGCGGAGATGTGCTTGCAAACTGTCATAGACCTTCATTGAAGTAGGTACTTAGTTATAGCTCCTTGTAGCTATACGGTATGGTGTTTGTTATATTTATTTATTTATTTTTTATTAGTTCACCAACACAGAGTACACCTTAACATAAAATATGGAAACAACACAACAATTCTTTCTTAGTGTCTCTCTACACTTACAATACTTACTTATAAACAGATTCACGACACATTATACACCTTAAAACGGTATACCACAGTCAAATCTTCAGAATTTGAAATTTGAGTACTCAGAGGCACATCCCAATGCACGTAGGTAGGTATCCACTCATCACAAGTATTTGCCACCTATTTGAATACCAACTAGTTTAGTCACGGTGAAGTATCGATATAATGGTACTGCAATGAGCGTATAATTTTAAGTGGTCATATTACATTACAAGGTGAAAGTAGGTGGGGTTACATACTTGACTACTTTGCGTTTAGTTATGACATGTAGGAACAAATGCCTCACAGCCTATCACTGGTTAATCTTGATAAAACATTTTCAATTATCCACAAGCATTATTCAATTAAGACGAGCTAGGAAGTGAACATATTAATAAGCTCTTCGGATTCAATTAAAAGATAATAAGTGCGGGTGAAGCCGGGCGCAGCGCTAGCCGGGTTAATGAAATGACCCGAGGGTGTTCACGCCGGCCATAGATACACCTAGGTGAGCTTTCTAAAACCTTCGTATAAAAATCAAAATCAATTTGCCTATAACAAAACCTTGTACCTGGAACAAAATTCGTAAACGCCCTAAATGAAATTTATCACACTTGTATTAATTGTATTTAATATGGGTACCAATAAAAGCTTGTAAAAAATATATTATTTTGAAACAGCATCATCTGGTCCCAAAGTACCTAAGCTTGTGTTATGGGAAGGTATACGGCAGCTAGCTAGCCGTGTGCCTGCTCAAATACTTTTAGCATCTTAGTGGAGACTAATGGAGCAAGTTTATTTGAGCACTCCTGTCCGTACAAGTGACCGCTGCCCGTCGGGGCACGATTCTCCTATTTTAATAGCTCTTAGTATCCCACTAAGATTAGGTTTACATTAGGTCAGCTTTGCCGTCACGTCGGCCGATTGTCAGTCGCTGTTGAATATCAGCTATCAATAAGCAAAACCTGTTCCTATTTAAATCTTGACCTAAAGTAGCCGATCACTATATCGGATCACCCTGTGTAAACAGCAGTAGCGGTTCCAGGGCTATGGAGGCTGAGAGTAAGGAGATCAAGTCGCCTCCCAAGCTAAATACTCCCATAGTACAAGCTATGCTTAGTTTGGGGCTAGATAGAAATGTCCAGCATTATTTATTTATTTAAATACCTAGATCCGCTACCTGGTGATCAGCACTATTGAAATAAAGACGACAAAGAAGACACGACAGAAGTTTTTATCACAAAGATTTTCAATAGCTTTTCCGTAAGTTCTGCTAATCAAAGGACTTATTTCGTCGTGTGAACTCAAGATTAATAGTAATTCAAAATGCATCCGACATTTTGTTCCAGTATAACTATCGGCCCGGCTTTATGTAAACCAGCACTTATAGCATCGACCGAGGCTCTTGCAACCGAGGAGCAGTTCGGTAATGGTTTGTAAGTGTTCCTGCGAATACCACTGCACCGGCACCAGCTAGACACTGTATGGCACAAATAAAAGTAAATGATTATTACTAACTAATTCCTGTGTGTGTCTTAACAGTAACCATTTACCTATCTTATTTATTTGATTGCAATAAACTAACATTTAAAACGATTCAGATCTACTTTTACTCAAGTTTGTATTTTGTTAATAGATACCATTATTTTCGTTCGGATTATCGGTCGCGGAACGCCAGAACTGACAAATGTATAGAAAAACACTCCGACGGATGATACGTTAGTCCGTCGAGTGTGAACGGTCGAGTGTTTTTCTATACATTTGTCAGTTCTGGCGTTCCGCGACCGATAATCCGCGACGGATCTTCGGTCAGATGTGAATCGACCCTAAGTAAGAATCTTGAGCATCATCTCACGTCCTCTATTCTATAGTTTCAAACATGAATTTCTTTAAAAAGCCAAAAACGTTATGTTAATGGATGGACAAACCATTTAGTTTTTGACAAAAATAAAACTAACCTCTGACCCCGGACAAACTATAAACGTCGCATAAATAACGCGAGAGCATGCGCGCGCGCATCTCGCTAATCAATTTAAATTCCCTAGTAGCACATGCATTAAGCAATAACATTCCATACATACAATATTAATATTTTCGGAATCAAAATGTTTAAAATACGGCATGTGTAGTGAGTCCAAATATTACCATAACACGGGGCCCATAATGAAACAATTCGATAAATCTACTATTCTTGCAGCATCAGACGCAGCTGAGATGAGCAGAGCTTTTACACTCTACTTCCATATACCTACAGAATAATTGAGTTTGAGATCTAACTTCAGAATCTTTCTAGTAAATAGATAGACCTGAGGCCAGTAGTACCTCTTCTGCGATTAACTTCTCGATGTCCATAGAGTCGCGTCTGGTCTGGGCTCTGAATAATAAATAGGTAATAAATCTGTGGTTTCGTTCCATTAATAATTTTTGTCAACGCGCGTCGTTACAAATCCACCTGTGGCCAGTCTTCTGAGCTAAGGATCAGTGGCCAGGTTTATAACCTCTGTGGCCAGGTTTATGGCAAGTAGCTTTGAGTGGTCCTGCTGTCTCGCTGGCCTGTGCAGTTGTCGGATCCAAACAATTAGTTGTACAATCAGCGTGCGCCCGCGCCGGCTCGCCGCAACTACCAGATAACAACGCTGTATATTCCGTTTTGTCATCGCCACTTAGCGGTGCTTTATGCCCGTATACTGTGCTTTTATCTCAATAAATTATACGTGAATGTGAAAGTATTATGTTTGTCTTGAATTTTGAACTTTTAATGAAAATATTTGATATATAATTGTGTTATAGGAATGGCATTAAACGGAAACAACTAGAAACTCAAACAACTGTAATTAATTGATGTATGTAGAAAGATAAAACGTAGAGTGTTTGTCTACATCTATATTTTATTATGTATATTCGTACACAAGCAAATCTCTGATGCTAGTCACGTGAGACTCCAGCCATCAGTCATCACTCTCAAAAATCTAGCCCAAATTCATATTTCTCGTGAGCTCGGCGGTGGAATAGAAAGTCAGCTACCACAATTAAGGACGTGAGTGGACTAACCGCCGCCGCCCGCATACTAACTGTCGGTAATGGCCTAGGGCGGCGGCAGACTGGAGGGCTGGCGCTATCGTGTCCTGTATCCTTCTATCGTGTTTGGCTCTGGATGGTCAAAGTCAATATTAATAGTTTTAATCATTCACCAGGTACCTACAAAAGTGTAAAAGGCTTTATGTAACTTGTGATAAAGAATCCTACGTTTGTTTCTCTTTGGAAACCTTGAAAGCCTTGATATGGGTATGCCCAGCAGTATAGGTTGGGACAGTATAGGTTGAATAAAAAAAAGAGTTTGTTACGAGAAGTGAGAAGCGTGTGTTATATCAACCCATATCACTTTTGTCATGGTAAAGTTAAAGTTGATGGATTACATGAATGGCCCCTTACAATAAGAGCCGGAAAATTGTAAAATAAACTCTGTAAATATTTATGACAGAGCTGAGATGCGATCATCAAACCACGATTTATGCATTTAGGCGACACGTCAGCGCAACGAGAAGAGTCTGCTCTCGAGCTAGCGGGGCCGTCATCTCAACTACAGACATTTAATGAAGTATAATAAACATTTCAGCCACATCAAATAACACTGAACCAGAAAAAAAATAACTTTTCACATCTAATAAGTGAGTAGTAGACTAAATAAAATCTGAATTGTGAAAGGAGATATTGAGGAAGATAGAAAATATAGGATAACTAATGATATTAGTAAAAGAAAAATTATGATAATCGAAAAAACATTGTTCTTTATTTATACTCGTACATATGCCACATTACAAACGTTATTTTTCGTTACCGCTTATTTAGAAACGAAGCTTTTAGAAAAGGCTGGAGTGAGTACAGTTATAGATGATGATGTATGATACATTTCATATTTTATAAGCACTGTCTTGAATTCTGATTAGGTAGGTAGTACAGCACACGCAGAGCAACATGGCGCAAGCTAAAAAAAATTGCAACATCTCGTAAATATTCTGAGATAACAACTGTTACATTTTATGCAGGAAAAAAAGAATAAGTATTTACGAAATGGCCTAAAAGTGGAATGTGAATTCCAGTCCTTTTCTCTCGCCGTAAAAAGGTGCGCGTCAATAAAGTTGTACCGGAACCGATACAAATAACACCGACTGCAGATAACGTGACTCGATCGCGACACCATATTCACGAAGAAAAATTACATTAGTATCAGTCTATATTTTGTGTCTGTATTTAACGTTATTATTAAACAGAATTAATACCATTGTTTAAAACTTAGGCCTTGGCCTAACTTAACTTGCCTTTCATAATCTATATTAGTTGATTTATACAGCGTCAGGATACAACCTTTGCCTACACTTGCGCTACGCTGTAGTGCCTGGGACATTGCTTGGGATAGAATAGGCTTGCTTAGCACCTAAACCATCCTCTCAGCTTAATCAGCCCACAGGAAAGACGACGTCAATACGTGTGGAGCTAACTAAGCTGCGGGTTTCCTCTCGATGTTTTCCATCACCGCTAAGAACTCATGTTAAAGCGCATATAAATTTTAAGCAACGGAAATCCATTGATGCTCGGCCAAAGTCAAAGTCAAAAAGCATTTATTCAGTAGGACCATGGTGCAACAAAGAAAGTTAACAATACTGCAATCTAGTGAAGTGGCATCACAGTTTTGGAAAATAACCCGAAAAAAGACACGAGAAATAAAGTTAACAAAAAAAAATTGGTTAGTAAATTGATATGAGTTATGGTTAGGATGTAAAATTTCAGACATTATAGAATGGTTGTATATACATAAAGAGCCGTGATGGGGTTGTACTAAGACTTTCAATCCGAAGGTCGTGGGTTCGAATCCCGGCCGGAAGGAACAGGAGTAAAATCACCTAGTTTTAAGACGTTTCAAAGTGATCCAATCACTTTGAAACGTCTTAAAACTAGGTGATTTTACTCCTGTTCCTTCCGGCCGGTGATTGGATCACTTTGATCACCTAGTTTTAAGACGTTTCAAAGTGATTGGATCACTTTGAAACGTCTTAAAACTAGGTGATTTTACTCCTGTTCCTTCCGGCCGGGATTCGAACCCACGACCTTCGGATTGAAAGTCTTAGTACAACCCCATCACGGCTCTTTATGTATATACAACCATTCTATAATGTCTGAAATTTTACATCCTAACCATAACTCATATCAATTTACTAACCAATTTTTTTTTGTTAACTTTATTTCTCGTGTCTTTTTTCGGGTTATTTTCCAAAACTGTGATGCCACTTCACTAGATTGCAGTATTGTTAACTTTCTTTGTTGCACCATGGTGCGTTTTGTGCCCACTGCGGCTTCTTAGTGAACAAGGGCCTCGTTGCCGATGTATCGAGTTAATTGCCTCGATTTCATGTTTATTGTAATTGCGTGTAATTGATACTCCGTTTGTTGCAAAGATTTACATTCTCCGGCCGCGGCCAAGAGTTACAGGCGCATGCCCATAGTTCCGCGGACATTTAATATCCTCATACTTAACGAACACTAATACAATACTGATTTGCATGTGGTTATAGTTTGTATCTAGGAATTAATCTCAAAAACTACTTGTTTAAATATTATGTATGGGTGTGCTTTGGTTGCCGAAACCGATCGGGATTGAGATCGGACTGCTAGTGCAGGAATTTCAATTTTTTTTGTTTCGCTTTCAACACTTACTTTTTTGCCTAAAAGGTAATATGTTATTCAGGAACTACATGTGTTCTAGCGATTATTTTGAATCAAGCATTACGTATTTCTCAAGAATAAAATTTCTTACAATCAGTAAAATAAAGTAACATTCCAAATAGGTAACATTAAACACTAATTTAAGTAGCCGGAATTAGAAGGTCTCAGCAGAGTAAATAGATACTGGCATTTATTGGCCAAAGTCATGTAATTGAAACTGTACTACCTTGCAATTGTACCTACTCCACCAACAAAGACAGTGAGACTTGCCATCCATCACACAGTCAGTCGAGTAATTACTCCGTGACTGTCCAATTACCGAGCCAGTTTTAATACGTAATTTACCGTCGATTTGATCAAACCATGCGTCCGCCCGCTGCGGCGCGCCGGCGACGAATGACCGCCATATTTCTTTCTGTATAAGGATCGGCGCATGCGTCAAAGCGATATTGTCAAGATCTGGAATGCACGCTGAGTTCATAATGGATAGTTTAAGAGATATAGTCATGAATCAATTTGGTTTAACTGCTCAAATCAATGCGCAGAGCTCTATAAAGGCTTGTTTTAACAACTAAAGTCTCAAATAAACTGTCAGTTAAAGTAAACGCACTTAAAACTACCTATCCTCTTGTCATGTAGTTTTATTGAACCAGTGTGTTGGAATAATATTAATAGCAGTTAGATATCGATTACTTGAAATACCTTTAGTCTAATTTCATAACGTTCGACCTGAGTTGACCATGTTACAAAACCATAACAAAACGACAAACGCAGAGAAAGCCCCACGTCCACCTGTTCCGATGAGTTGTAAGCTACGAGAGCCTCTTCTGAATAAACAGCCATCCAGTTTGTCATCGCAGCACTAAACACACATTCATCTCAAGAAGTTACAAAAACATTTGGTCCACTAACTGATTTTGAGTCTTATCCCGCACTAGATAAGATTAAAACCCCTGAGGCAGGTTTACTAAGTTGACTGTCCGTCCGTGGGCGACTGTCCACACAGTGTGTTTGCATTGTAATGTTTGTGGCTAAACGTGTTAAACGACTATTAGGCTTATTCGGTTTTATGGCCGCCATTGAAGACAGGAAAAGAATTTACTGAGTTAAATCAAAGCTTTCAATTATTTTTGTTTTACGACAAGAACGAATTCAAAACTCATAATACAAAGGAAATTGGGGTAATTATGTGAGTATTTATTATATAATATAGTAGCTACTGGTAGTTAATTGTTACTTATTAAAATTATTCAGTGCAGCTTGCAGGTCATTACTCTTGTTGGTTGGTCGAGTAACTCTCACGTGGTCACTAGATGGGTTTCGTTAGGTTCCTAGGTATGTTCAGTACAGTTTTCCATACAAAAGATTCAAACGCGCTATCCCCTTAGAAAAAGTTTTTTCTACACTAAAGTTACTAGACTTTACTAGTTTATGGCAAAAGCAGAGGGAGGCCTACACCCAGCAGTGGGTGAAGTCGGGCTGCGGATGATGATGGTGACTAGTTTACTGAGACTACTTTACTAAGTCTTTCAATTAAACTATTTGTAGAAATGACCTGAATTCACAAACACTAAAAAAACAAAGTAATAGAGGAAACGGTTGATTTCCATCTGGATTGGATCTGTTTGCCAATAGCCGTTACAAAACGCGAACGATCCGAGTTCCTTTCTCCCATTCTTGAGGAACAAAAGCAATTAATCGGCGCAACCCGACTCTTGCGCAGCGTCTTGTGCAATAACAAAAAGTAAATACGAAATAGAGCAGCTTTTATAGAATCCTAGCTGCGAGACACTTGGCACTGATTGATTATCTTTCATTATTTATCCAAAAAAGCCAATCCGGGAAGGCATGCATTTTAAGTATAAAAGGGAACGTATAAGGTCCCCTAAGGGTGCTCGCACAGTGCAGCCAAGCCGCGAACTGTCAATTCAATTGAGAAAATGCTGCTGTCAGAGGCGAGCCGCATTTTCTGACGTCATCAGCATTTTTTTCTATATAAAACTGACTACGGCGCGTACAGCGCGGGCAGTGTGCGATCAGGTTAAGTTTGAAAAAGTTCGCTAATGCAAGTTATCGAGAACAGAAAGGGAAAGATGATCAGCCATCTTATACTTTTATTGTTACGTAATTTTTCTGTCAAATGTTATTATTATTATTAGATTCCTAGATATTACGAATTAGAATAATTAATTCTGTAATGTACTATCTATGTGTAAATAAATATGCGACCTGACAGTTTCATTAAGAACATTATAGAAGTTAAAGTGGAAGGAAGAAGAGGAAGACCGATGATAATTTCATGAGCTAAGTGACGGAGAAGGTAGCTGTCATGTCGTATACAGAGGTCAAGGATGCAGCCCTGGAATGAGCTAGATGGATAGGGGTTCATTAGTTGTGCTGACAAGGACTAGGTAAATCCTTAAATTGGAAGAAGAAAGAAGTTTAAAACATCGACGGTTAATTTTAACATTTATTCCGATGGTAAAAACCCCTAAACATACAATACCGAATAGGTACGTCAATTACCCTAATGATATGGGATTCATTAAAAAGTTTCCCGGAAAATATCAATAATATGAAATGGCCCTTACAGCCCGGACTGGCGGACACTCGGGTCAACTCATAAAAATAACGGCTCTTTAGTAAACTGAGGCCGCTCGGACTCATCCCAACGGGATCATTCGACCTAAGCATATTTTGAATTGGTAAACTGATCCCACTAATAGATTTTATGATTTGTATAGACACACGCAAAAGTCTTTGAAATTAGATTAACGAAAACAACAACGCAACCCCTAACTCACAATTGCATTGCGAGTAAAGTAAAGTTGAAGGTCACCTTGCCGGATTCTGCAAATACCTGCATTCAGCCAATCACAGACTAAAATCTTATCTATCGAAATAGGAAGGGTTGAGTGCATCTTTCTGTTCGATTCCCATTTAATCGTGTATTGCCCTTTGCGTTAAATTTGCGTTGTAAGTGAACAGTTCCGTAGGTGAAATGTGATGAGATGGTGTTGGTGAACAGTTCCGTAGGTGAGTAAACATATTTACTAAATACTATTTCTATATGTAAATGAAGCCTTTTATCTCTTCATTTAATATTGTCTATGGTGGCAGCACTTTGTTTGCACCTCAAAATAAGTATGCATTTGATTCTTCCTCCGAGGTTTGCGCTATGTTATCTCTAGAAATTTATTCATAAAGAAATTATCTCTGACTTTGTACAATGAAACGTCAACGTGGTAAAGGAGATAATTTTCATTCAAATTATAAATAATATTTGAAGCAATAGCTTTTAATGTTGTTTCTCTTTACAGGTTAGTAATAAATCATATTATCACTCAATTATGACAAGTGATTTGTATTTGTAAAAAACTGTTTCTTAAAAATAAATTTATCTTTACAGTGCAACAACATCTAAAGAACTTATAACATATATAGATATATACTTTTCAATGTTTATTATACAACTAGTAGCTTGCTTTGGTTTTCCCTGTATACATCCTGCTCACAGAACCGCAAACATTCCGACATTATTCAAATCAAAAGTAGGTATTTAATGGACTAAAAATATAACTTTACAGGTTTACTTAGACCTACTTGGTATTTTTTGTAAATTAAAGTATTTTTCAACAAATGTTTTAATTTTTTGAGTACCTAAACACATTTTAATGCATAATCTTTATTTCCCTTAGAAACATCAAAATGTATGAAGATAGTCCTTCTACTTCACGCGGCAATCCATCTATGTATATAAGTACTACACAAAGAGGTTCCAAAAAGATAATAAGGCATGGCTATGAATACGTTATTAAAAGAACAAATATTGATGGAGCAATCTTGTGGAGGTGCGCAAAAATGAAATCATGTTTTGCAACGATAAAAACCAACAGGGATTTTAATGTAATAAAACACGAAACAACTCATTCTCATGAACCTATGGACACAGCAGAAGTTGAGATAAAAATACAAATGGATAAGTGCGGGAAGACTGTGCAGGAGAATTTATCTGACCCAATCTCTAAAATATTTGAGGAAAATATGGCTCCCCTTGAAGATCGTGGTATAAACATAATAAAGAAGTTGCCGGCTTTAAAAAATGTACAGAAAACACTCTATAAGAAAAGAAATAAATCTATAGGAGCAAGCAAAGTAACTTTTAAAAAAGCGAAAGATGTTGAAGTGCCTCAAAAATTTCAAAAAATACTATTTGCTGACTACGCACATAAAAACCGTATATTGATATTTGCTGACGATGAACTAAAAGAATACATGGGAAAATGTAAACATTTTTATATGGATGGTACATTCAAAACTTGCCCAAAGCCATTCTACCAACTGTACACGATTCATGCGGAGCTAGAAAGCAATGAAGAATACCAAAATATAATTCCAGTTTTATATGCCCTGCTACCTGACAAAAAATTGACCACATACAAGCTGTTATTTCAACTAATAAGAAGTCAAATACCCCAGTGGAATCCAAGTGACATAACAGTTGATTTTGAAGTTGCAGCTATACAAGCAATCCGAAGCCATTTCCCAAATGTGAAAATAACAGGCTGCTACTTCCACTTCAGGCGCTGTCTCTGGCGTAAAGCTAAGACACTAGGTGTATGCAAAACACAGCTTGGCAAAGATCATGTCAAACTTTGTGCGGCCTTATCTCACCTTCCACCAGAGTTAATTGATGACGGATGGCTCTATATCATGGAAGAAGCTCCCGAAAGCAAATGTGTCACGCAATTCAATGACTACTTCGTCAAAACTTGGCTGGAAAATTCACCACTCGTAAACACTTGGTGTACATACCAACAAATGCAAAAAACTAATAATGTCGTGGAATCGTGGAACGGGCACATACAAAAATATATAAAAAATAGACCAAATATTGCTCAACTTTTAGTGGGCTTAAGTAAAGACATTAATCTCTTTTCTTCCTTGTTGAAAAAACCCACCGACCTTAGAATTTCAAAAAGATTACCTCAAACTATCGAAAAAAAGAAAAAAATTGACATTTCAATAAATAAAACGCTCAACGGCCAAATCACGGTAGGGCATTGCCTAGAAAAACTTAAATTTTAAATTATTTTTAAGTGTGTACCTCAAAAACAGATTTTTCCATGAGGAAAAAATGTTAAATTAAACTAGTTTCATTTATCTAAATTGTTAATGACTGTAATTTTAATTTTAGCTTTTACGGAGCCTAATTTACCTATATCGATGTTTAATCAAACGCCTGTGATTTCGACTAGTCTTAAGCAAATATTCATGAAAAGACTGATTTGTAGCTTTTTAAGTTTTACTTATTGATATTTTACTTACTAACGCAACAAATATTACAATGAAAAGGTAATTAGAAAATTAGTCGTACTTCCTCTTAATGTTTACCTTTAAATTGTCAGTAACTTAAATGTTTATATGGCTATTAACTAATATTTACTTTTCGATACTGTTAGAATAATAATTTAATTTGAATACTTCTTATGAAGTGCTTTTGTTTAGTTTTTAGATTCAGTAATTAAACGACTGAGTTTTTTTTAATATATCTGTTTAACCAAACCATTGTGTTTAATTTTTCCCTCAACATTTTTGTGCACGTGTGTTCATATTTTTCAAAAAATACGAAATATTCTATCTTTTTCTTGATGCGGGATCGGTTGACTAAACAAAAATAATAAAATTAATGATTTAGTCAACTCATCCCAGTGGGATAAGTTGGAGCGGCCTCAGTTTACTAAAGAGCCAAAAAAAATAACAATCTACACATCGATGGCGAGCGCGTTGAAGTCTTTTGTATGGAAATGCCACCACGCAAACTTTCAAATCATTTACTATGTTACTTACTCCTTAGTATCTCGAGTGTGATCATATTTTTAGATAGATAGATAGATAATTCTTTAAATTTATGTCCAAATGCGGTGGCACAATGTGCGGCCTTATTACTCAGAGCGATCTCTTCCAGGCAACCTTTTTAGTGACAATTTATTTTTATGCCTGAATATATATTTGGCCTACCAGAGTTAAATCTATATCCGAATTTATTTCGATTGTTTTAACATCTTTCTCATTGAAAAATGTCATAAGTATAGAAAAAAATTCTGCTTATTTATGATCACTAGCTTGTGATGCTGACTGTACAAACAACTCCACAGGAGGTATCAAGTTATCCAACTCTTAAATGTTTGCAAAATCGCATTCCAGTAACATGAACCGCACACCATAAACATTCCTCTCCCCACACTGGCCCCTGCCCCTAATCAGGTCACGCTCATTGTTCAGCACATGCGCAGGCGCAGGCCGTCAAATGTGCAGCCAATAGCAGCCCTCGACCACGCCCCCCGCCCCCCGGAGAACGATGACAGGTGACCTAAGAAACTAAGGTTACCTACCTACATTCTAAGCTTGGACTACAACTAGCCGGAAAAAAAACGTGACATGGTAAAAAAGTGCACTCAGACAAATTGTACTCGTTTAACTAGTTGTGAGATACACAAGACAGTTTGTTTTATGAAATAATAAAATTTTAGTAATAATGATAGATTAGGTATAATTTAGGTAATTTTGTTAAAGGTAGAGTAAACAATGGTAATGAGGTAATTAAAGAAAAGAAAATAAATGCTATCGATCAGTGAAGCAAAACTTACCTAAGACACGCAACAACGTCTAGACTTTCAATCTATTTTCAGGTTGATAAAGTATATGTATGACTAAATTACTAAATAAATGACTAAATGACCTAATATGAAAAATCCGTGCGCTTGTGGTCCTGCCCCGCTATAGCGAGACCTTTGACTCGCGCTAACGGTGATCGTATTGCGAGACAGCCGCTAGTTACGTGCGATACGATGCTAATGCGAGCTGTTACAATAACACAACTAAAGCGACCAGCGAGACATCATTTTTCATATAATATTATGTACCTGAAAAGAGATAATACCTAAAAATTCTCGATACATAATGTGTCCAACTCTGGTGACGAAGTTTTTAAGCCGTCTAGGTCATAATTCATTGTTATTAACAGAGCCTAAGCAAATTATTTTTTACATACTTACATGTATAATTGTTTTTTTTAATATTATTGTAAATAACTATAATTGGAATTCTCAAGAAAATAAAGGCATAAATAGATAAAATAACCTAATTTGACTAGCGGACTCGGTGAAAAATACCTATCTAGAGAAGTTATTGAAAGTTTCAGGCTCTGTGTTTCGCCGAAAAATGCATGGAAAGTGCAGTTGGAAGTAAGTAAATTAAGTACCTAAATAATTGAATACCTAATATAATATTAATTAAAAACTGACATATCTTAGCGTAAATACTTACCTTATATTTTAGTAGAGATGATAAAACTGGAATCTCTGGATGCCAAGCTTCAGCCTCCATTACCCGAGAGGTTGGCGCGGCGGTGTCGGCGTCATATCTGCGATCGCGAGGTGTCGCAATCTAGCCTCGTTTGTTGCAATTTTCCCAACAATCTCTGATAAATAAGTACTAGCCGTAAGATTTAGGAGGCAATCATAGCATACATAAGAACGGGCCCGGAGAATGCAATAGGTTACCTTTCAGAAATAGTTCACGAATATGTTTGGACAAGGATCTTGATTGCAGGTACCTATAGGAACTTGGAACTCAAATCAAATCAAATAACTAAACAAATTATCTAGCCACTGTAGCACGGAAGGATAATATTATCTTTAAAACTTTAGAATTATTTGTAGACTAGCTGTCCGCTGCGGTGTTACCCGCGATCCCTCGGGAAAACTTCACTTCCCCGGGATAAAATATAGCCTATGTTCATCGGGGATAATGTGGAATTCTATTGGTAAAATAATTTTTCAAATCAGTCCAGTAGTTTCGGAGCCTATTCATTTCAAACAAACAAACAAACAAATCTTTCCTCTTTATAATATTAGTATAGAAAACAAATACTTATTCCATAACACACAAGTTTATCGCAATGTCATCGAATTTTTCTGTTTATTTATCTCCAGTTTTAACCTGGCTTAAATAGGCTATTTAAGACAGTAATAACGAATCTTGAATTATATACAAAAAAGTAAACCTAAAATACCGAATAAGGCATAGTATTCAATAAACTACTATGATCGCATAGAGTTAGGTGATTTTCTCAAGGATGCTCGATGGCTTGAAAACATTTATTACAACGGAGAGCAAGTCGCGGCTGCCGTTTTTTCAAGCGCTCAGTTGTATTTCACACCAGTAAAGAGGGCTAACGAGTGCAATATCGGGATCTGCCGGCGTAGTGGCGCTATCGCGCGATCAGCCGGAATGAGGACAAACGATGGCGAAGCACGCCACCGGACAATGCCGTGTCAGGACTGTTTGGTGCGAGATTCAGCGGGCACTTTAACAAACAGAAATACCTAAGTATGTACATACCTACCTACCTACCTAATGTTTAATTGTAAGAACATTTTTTTTTTATCTAAGATTTAGCGAGAAGCTAGAATTGCATGTGAGAATTCCTATTGTCAATGGTCCTTCGTACAATTGTAACGGCGTTTGAAGGACCATTACGATATGAATTGTGTCATGAGTAGTTACCAAAGAAAGTCAAATTCAAAAAGGCATTTATTCAGTAGGACCGCTGGGATCACTTAGAATTCACAAACAAATATAACGAATACAATAAGGTACAAGTCCCTCTTTCTTCCTCTCATCCTGTGTTGGTCCCTTAAAAGACAATAAGCATTCATTCAGAATAGGACCACTGAGGTCAGGTTGTCCTCACGTCTGACAAGCTTGATGTTTCTCCAGTTCGCGATCAATACCATCGAAACCATCGCTATCTACTTAGGCACTTGCTCTGCATTAGGATTAAAAATGTCGGCTCAGGCCAGCCGTGGACTCGTGACCGGCGCGCAATTATACGTCACGCGCGAGTTGGCCGCCGCTCCACGATTATTTATGAGAGCTGAGTCTTGCTCCCTGCCCCGTGCCGAGGCTGTAGGGAGGCCATGAGCGACTATTCTACTATTCCAGACTTTTGGTCTAAAGAGCTTGTGGATCACCTAGAAAGCTAGACCTCAATCCGGGTGTTATTCAAAAACCAATTTCATACCACCGAAGTACCAAATTCATTAGACTCCTATTCCTTTGCAAACACACCTATCGTTAAGAACCCTAGCGTTCTTTACGGCACATAGCGGTCTAGGCTTTCTAGTCTGTTCTGTTCATCCTAAGTGCGGTGTACCTAGGTAATAATTCTAAAGGTAGAATACCTAGGTAGAAAGCCAGCGTTGCCAAAAATGTTGCAGTGAACTTAGAAGATTTTCAAAATGTAAGTTAATACTTAGATCTATTGAGAGCGCATGGTCACCGCCGGCGGCGGCGCGCCGCTCGCCAATCTATCTGTCATGGATATGGCTCATTGTGAACATTTTTACATCCTGCCCCCGATGCATCTCCCATTTGCCGATCTTACTGCACGAACGTTCTGCAATAAAGCTATTGTTTTCAAAATGGCGGTAAATATCTTTAATTTAACGGTGCCCAGAACTACTTATTTCTTCGAATGTTGGTAAAAGTCTGTTTAGGTCTAAGTAACGTAAACTGACTGATTGCTCAGTTTTTTTATGTATAGATATATGAGTATTTTTGTAAGGAGACTGCTTCCAAAAACAAACTCAATATGTAAGAACAGCGGCAAGTAAAAGCAGCGGTAGGCGAACTAGAATATATAGCAAATTCCTAAAGACTACACCGAGGCTCCAGGTTTATGGTGATTTGACGGCTTTTCAATCAGACGCTGTAATTAGTGCGAGGTAGAGCTCGCGTCGAGTGCTAATGTGAGACCTCCCAGCGTTACGAGCTAGCGGAAAGTAGCTAATAAGTACCTTCGGGTTACATAATAAATTACTAACTTAAAAACACCTCATTCGTTTACAACTTGCTTGATAAGTAGGTATCGAAGATTTTTAAGGTTTTACTATTGTAGGTTATACCTACCTATGTCCCACTTAGGTACTAACTCTGAATTCTTCCGTTTCGAACCTAAATTGAGTTATGCGAGTTAGAAGTATCATTGGTTTTGTAAATTATTTCTAACTGACTTAGGTACATGCCCACATTCTAAGGAAACTTGGTAACCTAACCACTCTCAATCCTTTCCTAAACTTTCTCCTAACTGTAATCCTATCTCCGCATCAGGTAACTTAATTTTCGCGCGTCTTATCTCGTGCAGCACTTCTCATCGACAGAGCTCCTAAAGTGGTGGAAACGGAACGAGGTGGTTCAGATAAACACGGAGATAGCGCTCCAATATCCAGGGAACATAATAACCACTTAGTGCTGAGTGGTGGGGGTACACTGGAGTCCGGACACCAGGGGAGGGTAGGTATTTTAATAATAATTAGAATTTCAAATAACGGCCTTAATAAATGATGATGGAATATAATCACCTGTTGTAAGTAGTTATCATTGATTAAGTATATCGCTTTAGGTAGCTACCTACTAGGCGCAGTTCTCCCCCAAAATGATGAAGTCTATCCAAATCTAAAATAAATCACTATTACGTTGTAGAGCAGCCTTACTCGGTGTGCCGCTAGACTTAGCCACAGAACTGACCGACCAATACCAGCACCAAGTATTACACGGTGTAGTTCGAGTGGCTAGTCTAATTAACGTAGACTTGTTCGCGGAAGGAGAGCAGTCACCTCGGCGTGACACGACGCCGTTACGGACCTGGGGTTAAGGACTTGAACCTAGGATTTAATGATAAACATTGTGCGGTACCAAGGTTTGGACACGAAGTTTTAATTTTGATTTGAGTGGTCCAATTTTTAGTCGTAATCGAGCACTTTTAAAGTTTTAACGCTATTTATTTACAAAGCCTGCATTTGTGTGACTGTGTGGCTCAAGAGGCAGGTGCTCTCAATTCTTGTGCCGTGAGGTCGTGAAGAGGATCATTGCTCTTCGTTTGAAATTCAGATAGAATCTGAATTATTGAAAATGTTAGGCCAATCAATCGGCGAGAGCGAGTTCGCGTGTCCGGTGCCGCGTCCGACTCGCCGTCACGACGCTCGTTACCGGCACATCTGACTTTTTGATGGCACTCCTCACACTGGGCCCTCAGCCAAGTGTGAAATAATGAGACGCCGTGACAATAGTAACAGATGTAGCCGATTTGTCGATACGTTAGGGACACGCGAGCGTCGCTCTCGCCTGCATGTGGCATAATGGCGCGAACCGGCTCGTTACGGAAACAAACGATCGCAGTCCGCAGTCAAATGGCTACACGGACGATGTAAACTGAGCCCTGATCGATGGCACTCCTCGAAGAGGCTCCGAAGGCGTGTGAATGTCTCCGCGACGCTTCAAACTGTTACTCAAGAATTTATTGAGCGAGCGTCCCATTCAAACCCATCCAATTTACTTTTAATAGTTCACCGCGAGCGATTTATTTCCATAGCTCACAAAAAACGCGATAAAACAAAATTAAATTTATTAATCCTCAAATTTATCGTACAGTAGCAATCATTCAAATTCCAATTCGACACGATCACGGCACTTATAACGGTAGCGATAAAAATCGTTTACGATAATCGCCCTCGGTGATCCATTCGATTGAAAATAATAAATGAACGGTAATCGATCCGATTTCACGGCGCGATGCGCGACTCTAATCGCTCCATGCGGTATCTAATGAATAAAAAACAAATTCGCGAGGGGCAACCGATGGGGCGACAATTGAAAAGGGCTAGCATTAATAGAGTAACCACATGTCGCATTGATAATTTATTTCAAGAGCTACTATTTAATCGTATTTGTGCGAACTCAGACAAAGGGCACTTGTGCAGCTGACTCTGTAAAAAGTATACCTCGGACCCTCGTGATCGGGCGCGATGATTTCGTGGCTTAGAATAACAATGCGAGGCAAGTGCCCAATCTGCAGTCTGCGCACGTCCACGATGCTTCATTGTTCTTGTAAATAAACATGCATCGTTTCTACTTTTTGAGATGGAAAATTATCTCATGTTGTCATTCTGAATTAGTGAAGCAAGAACAACGCAACTAAGTTCCGTAGGACTAGAAGTTCCTCCGAGTAGGTATACATTTATGTTGTAGATAGGCACAGTACCTACTTATCGTAGTATCTCCGTAAACGAAACACCTACAATACCATAACATCTTTCGAAATCGAAGCACCTACAAGCTTTTTATCTGGACATTAACACGAAATATCGAGATCTCCAGAGAAGGCTATCTGCGGAATTGTTCGCACCTACGGCTACGAGTAACAATAGGATTCTATTATCTACACGTTGTTGAATAATGAAACAAATCGCCTACAAATGAGTGCCGGTCTGTCCGTACAAGGCCTGCTCCGTCTAGCTCTCGCTAAGGAGACTGTGACCCATGACTTTTGAACCCAGAATCGCTTCATTAGCTAAGTTTATTTCCTAACGAGCTTCCTCCCAGTTTCACTTTGTGATAACAACTTGAGCCATGTTCATTAGGCAACAATTGCTCATCAAAATATATATTTTTTAAACGACTTCAAAAAAAGGAGGAGGTTCTATGTTCGGGTGTATGTTTTTATCGTTAAAAATCCAGCAACATTGTCGTAGGTATTTTCAGATCCCAGAAACATTCACAAGTTTTTACATTATGTTTATTATAACGCTTTACAAATGCGCGCTTCCGGTTGTAAAAGAAAACATATAATGTATCTATTTCATTGATTTAATAGACATGTAGGATTACATTATACATACTCTCATCATAAAACTATAATATAATATGCATTATACTCCAGCTAAAGTGAATCCTAACAGTGAATCAGTGAACAAACAACAAATATAAATACATAATGCGCATGCGCAGCACCGCTAGTCACCGGGGACCCTAGGGACTTCAACATCAGTTTATTGTTCAACTATTAACTAGTAGAGATGTAAATTGTATTGTAGAGCAACAGTATGGTGCTCATTATTTTGCCATCTGTGAATTTTGGGTTTTATCTAAAACATGTAAAGGGTGTAAAGTAAAGTAACCGCCCTTTCCTCCTTTTCTATTCAATTCAAATGCCCAATAAAAACGAGATTGTTAAATCAGCTCTCTTAAAAAAATCTGGTATGTATTTGTGTTCAATTGTTATTAACCAATCCGAAAAAAGGCCATTAATTTTGGGTCTAAGATAAAAGTCACAAATGCCGGCCAACGAAAACACATTTTTGAATTTTGGACCCAACCTTGTATGGAGCCTGCATGGCCTCCTTTAGCATGTTGAACTGTGAGTCTCTCAGAAAATAAAATATTTCATTTCAAAGTTCTTTCAAATACGCTCCTTAGCGCAAGCCATAAAAAAGCGGTAATATTTAGACTGAGGCGTCATTAGTGCATTGTGTTGCGTTGCGACGTCGATCACGTCGTCGCCGCAACGCATGCATGCATTACAGTTTTCGGGAGGCGGTTTCTTTACACCCTCTATTTATTGAAGTATTTACATAATAATATATTGCTTGTTGTTTATTGTTTTAGCTAGTAATTATACCTATAACTACGCCTTCGTGATATTTTAGGACTACATAAACGTTAATGAACTTTACAGATAAAATACCCACAATGTGTTCCGAGTAACTAGGTGTCCTGCGCAAGCTCACATAACAATTACCTGTGTTAGCTACAGTTAACGCAAACTAGATACATACAACACGCTGCGGGGGTAACTAATGCAACTTTCAGGAGATTATTTACAACAGATCATAGAGAATCAAGCACCAAACATACTACAAAATGCCTTGAAGCACACACGATGCCTTCGTCTGGCAATAGTGGCAACAGCTTACAAAAAAAGAGGTAACAATTTCAAAGTAAATTAATGTTGGTAACTTTCCCATTTGTAAACATTTACGAGATTTAAAAATTAATACTTAATAAAAATAAATTATAAAAAGGTAAATAAATTTCATAATAAATAAACATTAAAATAATGAGTTAAAGCTCTCCATTTCGAACAAAAACAGCACCAAATAGAAAAATACACAATGATCCACCGACCATATCGGGTCACTCATAGAGTTGAACATTAAAACTTGTAATGAAGCTGTTATAATAGAGTAACCCGAGGCAGGTGGTCCCCGCAGCGGTCACCCACCCTATCACTGTACTACGTGGCAAGACACCGAGAGGCTTTCAGCCGCTCTGTAATCCTCTTTGGCTACGACGCCTCTCAGAAGCGATATAATCTATAAGCATTCAAATATTAGTACAAAATTAATTATGCAGTTATGTAGTTTCGCTGGGCATCTTCGTAAACGCACACTCATGGAATTACTCGGACGCAAACTAATACTTTTGGCAAAAACAATGCTTTTGATCTCATACGACTTTATTATAAAACAAAGACTAGTTTGGTAAGCTCGGTTACAAATAGAGATGAGAACCAAATGTTCATTCAAAGTTAACAATGATGTTTTATGGATGAGCCCTAAACTTATAAATAACATTTAGGCCTAACTGTAGCTTAAACCACTACCATAATACTAAACTAAGTATTCGTTTGACAATAAAGCCGGTGAACAAAAGCCGCACACGCTAGGCATGGTACTTCCATTGCGGTTTTACGAAGACTGCACACAATCACAAAAATAAAACGAATGTGCTATGTTTGACACAGGACATCATGGTATACAATAAAATATAAATAGGTACATATTAATTTATAAAATATATCAATAGAAAATCATAGAGAATAGCATGATATGTTGAGTTACAGCTAGCTGGGGCTTGTTCACACCACGCCGACAAATGCTAAGAAACAAACTCTTCGGACGACCAATAAACTGTACAATTTCACTTATAAAGAGCATTTGCGAATTGTACAGTCACGTGCAATAAGATGTACACACTCCATAATGTTTCATCCCATGTACAGGTCAACATGTCCAACAATGTTCTGGTATTTTTATTGATTTCGCCACTAGTTCAATGTGAAATCAATTTCCGCTTTTTGTTTTTAACCTACATCTATTAGTTTTAGTGTGATATTAATTTTAAAAGTATGGAGTGTATACATCTTATTGTCCGTGACTGTACCAACATTTAGTAACGTTCACGTGAAAATATCGTCGAATCAGAGTGGTCGGAGCCATGCCATCCTCAATAGGATGAAAATTAAGTTATTCAATATGGTTTTTAGTTATGCGAGTTGCGTAGTGTGATGTGAACAAGCCGTCGCTTTACAAAATGGCATCGAATAGCGTTACTGTATGTTCGATTCATTAACAAATGGACAAACGAGCGAATGCAGCGACCCACCGCGCTCGCACACTCGCTACCTTCTCACATTCAATCAAAATCACTGGTGAGTGACGATATCTAATCTTTGGATTAACACTGGTTTATTAAAGTTATCTGTCTCATTCATCAGCCATGATAATGAAAGAGATAGATACATTTATTCATCTTTGGAATCTACTCAAAAGCAAATAAGCACGACCGTTTTATCCGCATTCTAAACACAGATCCATCTGCGATCCAAACCTTAAGGTCGCCTGAAAGACCCACATCTTTAGTCGTTTTCTAGATCTCGACTCATCCTCCACTCAACTGTCATCTCAAGGCGTACAGTGCCACAAACTTATCTGAACCGGTGAGAGGATCGCATTTGGTGTTGGTAGAAAACAAATTTTTAAATTAAAATTCGTTATTTCCTCTTTTCGCCACCGGTCACGAGTTTGTGGTACTCTACCTTGAGATGACTTGAAGTTGAAGTTTATGTTAAGTTTGTGGCACTCTACCTTGAGATGACAAGTTTATTTCTATACTTGTCTAAGACCAAGCATACCGAAATGTATTTGGAGGTTGAGTGTAAGTTGAGTCGTAGTCGAGATAACGACTAAAGATAATATTGTACTTCAGGTAGTTCAAGATATTGTCAACATTGATAATAAATATACTTATTTATTCATGTAATTCAGAAGGTAGTGTTGCACGAGCTCGATAAGTTATAATTGCACAAACCTGTGTATCTACTGTTTTTCACGACCGGCCAGCGACCAGTGAAAGCATAGAAGTGGTTTTGTAAGATACAGTGCGCACTGGCCGATCAATGAAGTTTCCACCTCACCACAAGACGGTGAGATGCAACAACACCGTCTTGTAGCCAGAGCGGGATAATTCGATTTGGCACTGTTGGTGACAGACAACGCTAATAGAAAGTTCTTGCATTGAACGAGGGTGAAAAGTTAAACTTCTAATACCACCTGTGTCTAATACCACTAATACGCGCGATTTTCGACATTACAAGCATATGTCGCAGCCAACTAGTTAAATCAGCCCTTAAATTGAACGCCTAGCCATTTTATGAAACGGTGCCGTTCAACTAGCGGCCTGCATGAACTGGCTGGCTAATGGCCATTCATATAATCAACGGGCACGCTCGCTCGCCCCGCGCGTAATTTTTCACTATCCTAACATAACCTAAGCAACTGATTTTAATGTAAAAGATAATCATCATCATCATTACCTCGGCCCGGTATCACCCACTGCTGGGTTTTGCACCTTGAAGATAATATCTAGATGATAATATCTTAGATAAAATTCAGTTGCTTAGGTTATGTTAGGATAGTGGAAAACTACGCGTGATGCGGCCGAGCGTAGCGAGCGTACCGCGGTAGCGACCGCCCCGGTACACCAGAAATATTAAAACGCCCTATTATATGAATAACCTAAGCATTTATTCAGGCCGCTAGTTAAACGGCGCCGTTTAATAAAATGGCTAGCCTTTAAATTGAACGGCTGATTATAAGGTGGACCAGTTGCCTGCGACACAGATTCTGACAATTATCTCGATAAGTAACAGCAGTAGACGCAGGTAGGTCTGGCATTGCTGTAAAAATATTCAGCTTCAACAAGAGTAGGCAGAGATCTAAAGGCTTGCAATGATCTGTCACCGTTGTCACTGCTCCCCGGCGCCGGCGGCCTGAGCGTCGGCCGACACAGCGAGTGCGTCCTAATACAGCACTATTTCGACAAAGCTGCTATGTTTATTAAGCGTTTTATACTTATCGATAAAAGACAAGTTTTTAATTCGAATTAAAGTTTGGTTAAGTAAAAATATAATGACCAATGAAATGAGCCCGTAAACATAAGCAGCTATATCGAGCCAGCCCTGCGTACCCTTTATATAAATCTATTAGATAGTGCTCTACAGCTGTCGGTGCGGTTTGTACATACACATAGCGACTGCAACGCTCAGTTACTACATAACTCGTACTACATTAATTAACAGCTATGTAACCATCTATAAATTATGAAAATAAAAGTGTAAAATTTCAAAAAAATAAAATAAAAAGATCTTTCAAAAATGTTTTCCTACATTTAGTTTTTTTTTTAATAAAGGTCGGCAAATAAGAACACCTTGTGCAATTTTGGAAATTAATTTGTACGTACGCAACATAATCACAGCTGTAGTTAGGCCGCTAAGAGACGGGGCGACTTTCCCCTTTACAACGCGAGATAGTTCTCAATAAACTAGAGACTTACCCGCGACTTTCTTGGAACCAATCTAATCTGAGCCATGGGTTTATGAACTTGAACCTCGATTTTCTCGCGTTATGAAGTGTTCCGTCGCGCGTCTTCAAACGGACTAAAGCTGTAGACAAATTAGTTTAAGTATTTCTGAAGCGTAATTTGTTGCTAAATCAATGAGCCTACTCAGAATTATGATGATAATGTACTTGGAGCCCTACACGGCGCTTGTTGCTACGAGACAAAGGCTGTGGCGTTTGCGACACGCGCGCGATGCTCCCTCGGCGCGCGACAAGCGCGCAACAGCGGCGCGACTGCCGCGCGACCAAGCGGCAACCATACACCCACACACGCATACGAACGATAGAAAACACATCGTGAACAACACACAACTATTAATTATGTTCGAATAAATAATAACTTTTGTATGGCGCGACAAGTCGCGGCGACTCCCGCGCGATGCGGCAGCGATATCCTTACATCTAATATTCCACTATGCACTATATTTTTTTTATTTTTTAGTACGGTTCACATCAAAAATTATTTTTTTGCACATACATTAACTTACGCTAGTAACGGCCAGAATTATTTAGTTAAACAATACATAAAACTCGAGCTGTTTGTTTCGTGCGAAACTGTCCGACAGCGAACGCGGTAACGGACACCTGTGAACATTCGGTTGTTATAGTAACTTTGATTACATAATGTTCGGCAATTTTGCAACAACAGCCGTAACATTTTAAACTTTAGAAAAATCGATGAAAATCCTTCGAGAAGCCGTCGCGCAAACAAACCAGCACGGCCCGAAGGATCCTCCGTGCGGAGCCCACCAGTGGGCCCAGACATCACATAACAAAACCCTGATCACAAAAACATTAAATTCACAACAAAATCAATACAAATTAAAATTACAAATCAAAAACGACGACACATAAAATATATGTCAAAAATACATAACATTTCAATACGGGAACACGAACAGAGATTTTAATAATTATTTATAATATATTTTTATAATATTATTATACACTAACAACTACATAAAGCATTACATTTGTGCATAGATCTCTCCGCTGGCGACGCACTCGACCGCGACCGACATGCGACCGACACGCAAACGTCGCGCGACGGACACGCGACCGGGACGCGACCGACGCGCGACCGGCGGACACAGCGCACAAACAACAACTCTCACTACAAATGACACTACCTCATAAACTATATTTATGATAAACTTAACACCTTTGGTATTTCACTACGTCTAACCAAATAATACTCGTCGGATCGTCCGCCAGGAACGAACCGAACACAAACAATAAATAACTAAAAAATATTTGATTGGTTAACGTCGTTCTTATTGTACTCACAGTACCAAAATAAATTCTATGATATTCATAAAATAACTAAAAAATAAACTGATAATCTCAAAATAGGGGGTTACGTGAGGCCAGTGCTACAGTGCCAACTTGACCACAAACATTTGTAATTAGATTGTTCTAATTTCAAATGTGCCTTGACGCCATTTTGTATCGTTACAAAACAAAATGGCGTCGAGACAAAAAAACTCTGATTTTGTCCGCAGTGTAGCCTGACGTACAATCGAATACTGCAGAACATACGAAAATAATACTTAGCGAGAAATGTATGAGTATTGGAAGAAATGCTTAACGCAACACAACGAGGGACTAGAAGCGTGACGTGCTAACCGGGAACCAACGGTGCCCACTTTACTTAGCACTGACTACCTTTATTTACATAGAAATTGTTGTACATGATTCAATTGTTTTATGTATTGGAGAACAATGTATATAAATCACTATGCAACATTAAAACGATATTTACTGAATTATCTTAATTCAGTTCTTTGATTATCTTAGGTCAACTACGTAAAGCGTAGATCTTTTTGCACCAAAAGATTTTTATTGTTTTAATTTTACTTCATAACCAATATAAGGTTTGTATAAGCGATCATCAGAGCTAAGAAAAGCGTGCATAAAAAAATGAATATCCTATTGAACCGCAAAGCACCGTACGGTAGTGTGAAACATAGTATCCTCTCTCACACACGCACACGAAGACAGCGTCTTCACTCTACTTGGGGTTTACCGATACCGAGTGCTGCCATCTAGTTAATAAACCGGCAACACCCAGACAATATACACTTTGTCAATATTTACAACAACGTCAATATAATCTGGATAATAATTTAATGTCGTTCAACTTTCATATATTATCTGCGATGATCTGTATAAATATATTTATTTAATCAACGATTTAAATATATTTCTGTGATTTACCTGCTATAAGTATCTGGCTAGTGTTAGTTCGGACAGAACGTCATAAGTACATAATCCTCTTCAAAATAAACTATCATTTGGCATCTACAGTACTGGAGGTAATCACGATATTATAGGAAGCTGAGAATTTATATGCGAATTTAGACTTTACTGCACTGGGATACGATCTTAGTTTGTGATGCGAGCAATTCTCGACTCACGCTAATATGAGATACGGATGATTTCCGAGATCTTAAAACGATCCACAGTTCAGAACAAATATAGACTCTGCTACACTTGTACTACGGTGTAAAACCCTTTACGTTCTTGACTAACTTTCACTTGACTATCAGTGCATCCAACACTTTACTCGAATCACGGCCTACACTCGTTAGTTTCATTTCATAGTACAATCTGTACTAGACTCTGCCGTGCTACAAATACGTTGTATTATCGCTCGTGATTACAATTCGCGGGTAACTAAGAGACTCGGAGGCTCCTTATCCTAACCTACAGACATACAAAACAAAATAATACTCGCGTAGTCGTGTAGTGACTAGACTGATGGCATTGCACTTATGTTAAATTACCTATAGCGCCGGTAGATGTCGCTATGGAATCCGGAATTTTAAAACATTTAGATTTTTTTGTAGTTTCCAACGGTTGATTTTTTACAAAATTTTGACGGAAACTATAAAGCAGATTACGCTTTCAACTGAGACATCTACCGCGCTGCATTTAAACCAATTTAGGCTTAAACAATACCGACGAGCGGAACTCAACTCTACCCTCAACTCTCGTATTAGTGCTAACAACTTTCGTCGGCGCTGAAAGGTTGTTTCGTTGCGGTTGGATATTGAACCTTGTGCGGTGGAGATAGAGTTGCGGGTGGCGACGCGCGCCTAGTTGGGCGGCCGCTCGGCCACCAGCGAGCTCGGGTTGAAGTCCTTGTTCACGAAGGAAAAGCCGCGGAACTCCTCCTGCAAAGCGAGGTGGTGTTAGGAATATTCATCAAACGAACGTGAATACGGCTCCAGCAGCATCCGATCGGAACATTCGTGTTTTCGTCGGACATTCTTATGTCTTGAAGAGCGCTTCGTTCAGCTGTAAATTTTCTGACGATTCAATAAATCCACTATAGTCTTTTTCACGCCGGAACGTATGCAAGACACTTCGAGATAATATCAAAATCAGTCTAATAGTAATGTCCTAAAGTTTAATCGAGATTATCAAAATCGATTTTTGTTTCACTACTATCAATTCATCTCAATCGATTACAAGGTTCATTCATAGACAAAATTACTAAACCAACGATTATTTTTTTCTTATCGATTCGTCGATTGTTTCGATTTTCATTTTTGCACTTTCTAATAGATTACGTTCCATTTTACTCAGTACTGTTAATTGGCGGAATTTTTTAGAAAATGTTTATTGTTTATTTATTTATATTTTATGGCTCGTTTATGATAATTTATGAAATATTTAAACAGGATATAGACAAAAACATATTTTTTTGTATTTTTTATCGTTTAATTTTTTTTCTTGACTTTTTTGTTTCAAAATTGTTCAAAATTCAAAACGTGAAACGAAACAAGTTCAATGTGTCTTGCATACGTTCCGGCGTGAAAAAGACTATAGGCACCTAATTTTTCCAGTTTTCATTTGTTGCTTTTGTTGTTCCTTGTGCGTACCTGGTTGATGGTCCGCACCACGTCGGCCGGCACCGGCGTCAGCACGGGCTCCTCCTTCGTGAACTCCGCGTCGAAGTTGGCCGCCTCGCGCTTGCTCTTCTAGAACATAAGCGATGGAGTCACATCCTATCATGGGAAACTTCAATAATACAGGGGTGGGGCAGTGAGTGGACCGAGGCGACTCAGCCGCTGAGCGAGTCGGCAAGCGAGACGTCACAAACTGTGCACAGGACGCACTGTTCGGACACTTCATTATACAATTTAAAGGGAGGCGAACAATTAGCCGCTCAAAGTTCGTTTAATCAGTCCACGGCCGAAGGTTTCTTAATTTTGTAAATTAGTAATCCATTAGGTACTTATTTGCGGGCTATACTAGCTTTAAACGGTGAAAGAATATACATAGTGAGGAAAATAATTACAACGGTGGGAGGGTACGATACAGGGTGGAGTGGGGTGATGTAGTATAAGTATAGTAGAACAGTGACGTACAACTTTAGGGCGGAAGGGCGGGCGCAGACGGCGCTGCGCCAGCGCGTCCCAGTCCATGTCGCGGAAGAAGGCGTGCGCGCGGATGGCCGCCTCGCCGCCGCACACGCCGAGCCGGCGCGCCGGGGACTTCGTCATGAAGCCTGCAACACCACGACACACGCATCAACAACTAATACCAACACACCTACCCGGAACCTCGCGAAGACAACGCTGGCTCTTTCGGCTGCCAGCTCATCTGATCTTTATCAAATGTTTATGAGTCCATTTTAACGATCCAAACTTTAGATTTTAAGTAAAACAAGACCGATAAAAATTGTATTTAATAAAACAGAAAAATCCAGTACCCAACCCTTTTTTGAAGGAAGTAAACTTCTGATCACAAATCGACGATAAAAAAATTCTGTAAAGATCGCACGATCGATGTAACAAACCAACGGGCCGGTTGAGAGTGAAACTGGTGCTAACGAAACATCTCGCAATAATAAAAGACTTAGAAGGAGGGTAGATCGTTTCGTCTGCCAATAAACCACAAACAACTCGCAATGACCAGTTCTTCCGTGATCATGGCGTGTGCAACCACGTCGAAATATCGGGAAACTCAAATAATATGTAATCATGGTAAATATCCCGTTAATTGTGTTTATAGTGTCAACCATGATAGTTTAAAAAGTTATATCAAACCAACGGGGTAGAGCAAATGTACGGCCAGCGTCACCAACTGGTAACCTCCTCATCCGAGGCTCGGCTCGTACATGGAATATACTAGAAAACAGCAAGAAAGATGTCATAATCAAGATGGTAATACGTTAGTTACCTTTGAGAATCGCGCAAGCGTCCTTAGACAGCCACACAGGATACAGCACGTCATCATGCAGGATGCTCTCGAAGAGATCATCTTCATTGTCCGCCTCGAAGGGAGGCTGGCCCGCCAGCATCTCGTACAGCAGCACGCCGAGAGCCCACCAGTCTACCGAGGGGCCGTACTCCAACTCTTGCAGGATCTGGAAACCATATTCATTAGGGTTTGGGGAAACTATCGGGGCATCATCCTACTTGCCCAGAGCAACAGGGACACTCAAATTATCATTTATTTCAGGAGGTTAAACGCTTTATGACTATAAGTCGTCCGAAATACGACAGCTCGATTCCATTTAAGCTAGCGGTGTAAAATGCAGGAAATGGAAAGCCAGCTATAACAGAAATTCAGGATTTATTATATCACGTCGGTACAAATCAGGTAGAAAAATGGCGAAATGCCCAAAAAGAAGGAATAGCAGTTCAGACCACGTTTATATAGCAACAGGACAGCGCCACTGTGGCGACTGTCCGAACTAATTTGCAAAGGTATCTATCGGTTAAAGTTATTATAATAAAAAAATACTATTTCACGTTACTATGATAGCTACATATTAAATACAGCCGTTGACACACAGATGGCGCTGTGTTCAACAGGCGGCTTCTTTTTTCTATGGTAAAGGGGGCAAACGAGCAGGTGGCACACCTGACGGTGCGTGCTTGCCTCCGCCCACAGACAACTGCGGGCTCAAGAGGCCCTGCAGGTGCGTAGCCGGCCTTTGAGGTAGGAATAGGCTCTTTGTTATAAACTTTTATTTTGAAATGTAGCTCTGAGTTCCGTAGTTATTAGAGGAAATATCTATTGTGATATGTTCGTAACTTACCTCAGGAGCGATGTAATCCGGAGTGCCGCAGAAAGTCGTTGTAGTGGCGCCCTCTGCAACGAAAACCACGTTTAAAATCCAAATACATGCAAATCTTTATTTTGGAAACAGTAACAAATAAAACTAAAACTTGAAAAACGATGATGCACGTGCAGTAGTAATTGTCAACTTTGTAATTAATAGGAAATTACAAAATACGAAAACAAAATAAGTACCTAACTTAATAGAGAGATTAACAGATAAGATAAGGTTGTACAATGTGAGTACGATTATGAGTTTGTTACGGTGTGTTATGTGTCTGTGTGTGTGTGTGTGTGTGTGTGTGTGTGCGTGTGTGCGTGCGTGCGTGTGTCAGCTCACCGATGATGCCCTCCTTGCACATTCCGAAGTCGGCGAGCTTGCAGTGTCCGTCGGAGTCGAGCAGGATGTTGTCCAGCTTCAAGTCTCGGTAGATGACGCCGTGGGAGTGGAGGAACTGCAACGCCAACGTCACTTCTGCCGCGTAGAACCTGCACACATGGATATTGTACTCTATTCGTAGACAAGCCTGCTCTACAAAACTCGTCAAATTGCTCGACAGGCAGCCTCACGAGGCAAATCTTCGGTCGGTCAGGACGTGCCTCGCCCGCTGCAAACGCACGCTCTGCCTCGCGGTAAACGTTGTGAAGCAAACGCCTGAGGCTGCTCGCACGGTCAGTACGCGGCTATGACTCATGTGCAAGAAACCTACGACTATCGGAAGTCACCCGAGGTTGCACGAAACGAAACGCAGTGCTTCCACACATCGTATTCGATTAACTTTGATCAACATCGCAAGTAGAGTAGAGCATGAGGCGACCTCTAACTGCGATCGCCTACTCGAACTACAAGGGTATCGTCATAAAGTTGTCAATTACAGCGACCTAGCTCCTTCAGAGCTTCACCGCTAGATGGCGCTGGCGCGCTACCAACCGACGCGATTTAAATCCTAGATCTCGCAAGTAACATTATTCTTGGCAATTAGCCTATATAGAACTATCCGATATATACTGCCAGCCGAAAGGCCCCAAGATAAGTGGACCAGATGGTGATGACCTTGGTGAGGTTAGTACTCTTTGCCTTGGATTGGGGGAATTACATTAAACCAACAGGGCAAGGTTTAAAAGGTAATTTCTGATGATCATATACAAATGATTAGTTCGTGTGTACTTTACCTTGCACGTGGCTCGTCGAACTTCCTCGCGCGCTGGATCTGGAACATGAGGTCCCCTCCGTCCACATACTCCATCACGAAGAACAGCCGGTCGCGAGTCTGCAGACAAACACACCAGATCATTGGATATTTGGACCACCAAACATTTTTTGGATATTCAATAAGAGAATTTAAGGGGTCATTCAACCTGTTGGGGCTACGAACTGTTTGGAAGGGGAAACTGGGACAGGCACCTACATGCGAGAAGCAGTGGGGCGGGGGAGGCGCGGGAGGCGGGGCAGGCGGGGGCGGCAGACGGCACGGTACCTGGAAGGCGGAGTGCAGCGCGGTGAGGAAGGGGTGGCGCGCTGCCAGCGCCAGCACGCGCCGCTCCGTCAGCGTGCACTCCACGTCGTCGTCCTGGATGATGGCGTCCTTCTTCAGGACCTTCACCGCGTACACCTGCACACACACACACACACACATTACCCTGTAGCGGCCTGCTACTGTACTCAGGTGTAGCCAACACCCCTTGTGTTGGTCGCTAGGACCGCCCGTGTAAGTATCCGCCGCGCGGGTGATGCGTTCCACGTGTGACGCGCAGGTTTGGCCGAAGCTGAATTCTTCAAACTTCTCCCCTCCACTACATCTACTCTTCAGATAAAAACGGAGTCACCGTTCAATTATCAACATGAAACATTGAAAACTATATCAGTTTGACCTGAAATGACCATCATCTTCCATAACATCCATCGCCCAAAGTCAAAGACAAAAATATTTTTCAGTAGGAATGCTGGGATCACATAGTAATAGTCTTAGAACTTTAGTCAAGAACCAGGGCCCTAGCTTTCCTTTAAGTGAACTTCCTACTCTCAAGTAATAAATAAATAAATAAGTACTGACCTCCTCAGTGCCCTTCTTCTCAGCCAGCATGACCTTCCCGAAGGATCCCTTGCCCAGCACCTTGATAAACGTGAAGTCGGCCAGCGTCACTTTGTCACGCGCAGCATTCGTCGCGCCACTCAACTCGCCGCCTGTCACACGAATAACACTGTATTGTGATGGGCGATAATACTGGACATTTCACACAGCATCATCTGGCCCCAAAGTAAGCAGAGCTTGTGTTATCGTAACCACATGCATGACTAATATTTTTTTCTAAATCCATTAATATTATACACTAGCTGTGCCCGCGACTTTGTTCGAGTGTGTTCGTTTTTCCCGCGTTAATCCCGATGACGCGGGAATTCCGTGATAAAAAGCCTATAGATAATGTTGACGAACAACCTCCTCTGTCTTCCAGTGAAAGTTCCATCAAAATCGGTTCATCCGTTCCAGAGATTAGCCCGGAAAAACAGTTTAGAGGATCACAGAACATCAGACCATGGTTGAGCAAGATTGTAATAATGCCGGAAGAATCTTCAGCCACAACATAGGGAATTAGAGCGAATTCCTTATTTTCTATCACCTTGTGCCATTACTCTCAGCACTAAGACAGGGAAAACATCGTGCGGAAACCGGCGCATGTCGCAGACCCTAGAGTTCGAAATATTATATCAAGTGGACGAAAGGAGCAAATCTCAAATTCGCATTGTTTGCATGAGTCAGTATTCAACTCTGGTGATGGAGTTACCGCCGAAAGACCTACTTAGAAGGAACGAACAAGCTGGGCATGTGTTACTTTTACCTGGGTAGTGTTACCTTTGCCTGGGCAAGTATTACCTATACCTGGGCAAGTTTTACCTTAACCTGGGCAAGTGTTACCTTTACCTGGGCAATTGTTACCTTTACCTGTACAAGTGTTACCTTTACCTGGACAAGTGAATATCTCCTCCAGATCGTCCCAATGCGAGTGAAGCCGCGGGGCGCCTAGTGGGTATACTACCTCTAACCCACGCAACACGCCAAACGGGAACAACATGACAGGGAGAAACCATATACAAAACAAAGGATATAAAAAATGAGGGACAAAACATAGAGGGACAAAATGATAGTGTACAATGGCATTGTAAAATTTACATTACTATGTAAATCAACCCTCAGAAACTGCAAAAGTTGCATTTACCAAACTTTCATAAGTTGTATAGCCAGATACCAACTGCCGCACTCAGAGACATCTAATGGCTACTTACATCGATCTTTAGTAAAATGTTTGAGGGCGGCAGTAAGATCTTATTCATCATGATTTGAGGAAAATTCACCATTTTGTTTACAACTGTAAGTGCCAGGCAAATGATCACAAAAGTAAGTGGCAAATATGTTAATATTTTAAGTTCACCCCTTTAAAAATCATAATTAAAAAGTGGTAATAAAAAGAATCGTGGCTTCCATTTTAGTTTCTGAGGGTACACCCGGTATGTAAATGATAGTGAAAACAGAGAGTAAATGATGAATGGTCCAAAAAAAATTAATAACAAATACAATATAAAATAAAAGCAACAGGATAAAGCAAAATAAACTTTCTCGTCACACTATAGGGTTGAGTTTAGACGTACCTTTGTCGTCATTTTTGTCATCTTTAGAGTCCGGGTCGCCTGAGGACGCGAGGTCTGGGTTTCCTTCCAACAACGACTGGTTTAGATACTGAAACACGTAACAAAGGGATAAGCAGACCTAACCAAATGCTACCTGAGTGCTTTAGGTGTAAACAGAGAAACGTCATGTAGAATACTTGTTCTGTAGTTTCGTATGAACAAAGGTTTAGAGGCAATCCAATAAATTACATCACAGATAAAGGCCACACAAATCTACCATTGTCACCAGGGAACGAGAAACTTGGGGTTCCAAATTTTGTGACGCCAAATTTAAAAATAATTACCTAAAATGGACATAAAACAAAATACTGGGTCTTTCATGTTGGTTTATTTAAAATTAGATTTAAGAAAATGTTAATTGACAAATGTTACTATGATATTAATAACATTTGTATATTATTAAATATGTAATTACCATAGAATTAAATGTGACTTGATCTATGGATGGCCCCACATGGTGTCTGGAGTGGCTTACCTTGGAGGGTCGCGGTCTCGGGTTCTTGTCGGGCGAGATGCCCATCTCGTTGAGGATGTCGGCCATCATCTTGGTGTTGATGCCGCAGTTGTTGGCCACGTTCTTCTGACAGCGCTTGTGCACGTTCATCGAACATACTGCAATACAATACTTTTGTAGGAAAATTACGCTATTCAGTCTAGCTGGACTAATATTTTTGTTTATTTATTTCAGCCTATACTATTTTTCCACTGAAGGACAAAAGCCTCTTTCTTATTTCTCTAGTTTTTTCAGTCATCGGCTTGCAATGGGTCAATCGGGAATATTATAAAATAACAAAAATATATGGAGAGATGGTTGGAGATAGGGAGCCTAGCAATGAAACGAAATAGGTTAGTAACAAAGAAATGACTGAACATTTTAGAAACTTGTTACCTTCGCACTGCAAGCCCTGCTTGATGAGTCCGTACAAGAGCGAGCCGCAGTGGTCGCAGAACGTGAACCGCTTGTAGGAGTGCACCACGAAGCGATGCGGCACGTTCACGTTGAACCGCTGGCCCGACGACACGCCGCCGCCGCCCGCGCCTTGCTGCAACACGTACGGGTGCTCTATTACAATACAATACGATAACATTTTATTTTCTCCACAATCATCATCATCATCTCAGCCATCTAGCGTCCACTGATGAACATAGGCCTCCCCCATCGATTTCAACAGCGATCGGTCTTGTGCAGCCATCACCCAACGGCTCCCAGCAACCTTTCCAAGATCGTCTTTCCATCTAGTGGGGGGCCGTCCTCTACTGCGATTTCCAGCGCGTGGGCTCCACTCGAGAACTTTTCTGCCCCAAAGGTCAGTTCTACGAGCTATGTGCCCCGCCCGCTGCCACTTCAACGTGCTAATCCTAGGCTTCGGTGACTTTAGTGCGTCTACGGATCTCTTCATTTCTGATTCGATCTCCACGTACAATACAAGAACAAAATATAAAAAATTTCGACCGGAAACGGAACGTTGCTTCATTTTAACGATCTATCAGGAACCACTAAGCAACACCACGAGATGACACGTAGCGAATAAAAGAGCGAGATAACTATTGTGCTCGGCCGAGGCAAAGAGCGAGACAGCCACACTGATTACGTGTACATTGCAAAGAAGTTGTCATAACATTATTACCTTGATACAAAGTTGGTTGGTACATACTCTTACCTCTTCCTTCATGCCGGGGCACTTGGTGACGACCAGCGAGTGACAGCGCTTGTGGACCACGCACGTGCATACTGCAATATAGAACCAAAACTTGAAGAGAGTTATGAACAGTTATATTGTAAGTTGTATATTGTAAGAGATTGTAAAACGGCTCTTACCTTGACATTGATAGCCCTGCTTGCCGAGACCCCTGGAAACAAGACCAGTGTTACAAACAACGCACATCTTATTACACCATGCTGTATGGGTGTTATCCTATTCTTTACTACCAGTAGACCCATTTGGGAAACTTGGGCGTGAGATGTAGGTCATATCTTCCTGTCCTTTTCCAAATGTAGATCGTAGCCCGTAATTACGTGTAACAAACTTGATTAAAGTGTACGAAAGGATACTCTTGAAAAGTACTTGAAATCCTTTCACTACACGACAATAAGCTTATTGGCTGTAGCACAAATGCTGTATAAATTTTGGTACCACGCGAAGGTCGTTAAGCTGCGGATAGCATTTGTGAAAGCTCTCAAGTAGCCTGTGTGCCTCACCAGATAAACTCGCGACAGTGGCTGCAGAATGTGGGCTGCCGGAGGAAGGTGGCCATGAACTTGTGTCCGTTGACCTGATGCACGCGACGACGCAGCGCCCCGCGCCGCCGCGCGAACCCCGCGCCCTCCTTGAACTCCTTGCGCCCCGCGCTGGCCGACCCGCCGGTCGCTCGGGACACCTCGCCCCCGCCTGCAATACCTGGCCTTTACTTATCTATACGTTGGATGCGTTTTTGTACGATCTTCTCCTACGAACACGCACGATTCACGAACACCCGCGTACTGGCTGAGTGGTACGCGGCAAATCCTCAGTCGGTCGGGACGTGTCTCACGGACTCTCTGCCTTGCGGTAAACGTTGCGAGGCAAACGCTTGAGGCTGCTCGCTCAGTCCGTACGCGGCTAACGATCCCGACTTTACGAGTGGAATTCGTACAAAAACGCATCTAAAGTAGGAGACACTCCTGCAGTATTAGTCTATGCCTTATAATGACTTAACGGAACACTATAGCCTAGCTAGGACATTGTTAATTTCTTTTTTGTATTTGAATTAGGCTTGCCCTGCATCTAAATAAAACCAGGAGCCTGATCGGCCTTTAGACTAAAAAAATCTCACGATTATCACATCATCCTAGTTATCATCCACAACCAATGCTAAGAATATATTTACAGGGTGACAAAGACATTACCAGAAATAATCCTTACCACCTAATACCTCATCAGGTGAACACCAACAATTCATTCTTAAAACTTTTCACAAATAGTTACACTTCAATAAAGAAAAAAACAGAATTATTTTTCACTTTGAAATGATTGCTCTCTCAAAAGCGTAAGTAAAACCTTTGGGTAACAACATAAAAATTTAAGAACAGGTTGCTAAGTGAACTGAATATTATTATTGCATTTATCTGATGAAATGCACAATGAAGAATCGTAGACTGCGTGTAAAATCAAATTTATTTAATCTAACATGACCGATTGCATTATACATGGGCCAAACCAATTAGAATCACATAGGTACAATAAGCGCTGGTTACTTACTGTATGGTTTTTATGGCGTTACTTTGTGCATTCGCCATTTTACTGAATGTACTATCCAGTACTATCCTAAACATACTGTTACTTGGAATAGATATAATTTTGTTGGTATTGGGTAGGTAATGTAGGTATCTAATGAAAACTTAGTGGTGGTAAAAATATGTAAACAAATTAGCATTGGTGACAACGTATATTGGTAGTGGCTTTTACGTTTTGCAACGTCACTGACTGTATAACGTTTGATATAACACAGTCTTTAGTATTACTATTTAAAAAGTGAGCACTGCATTTCTCGGTGTGAGCCGACCCTTACACAACATTTGTTATCAAAATACCTTATTTCATTTGTATAATTTGCAGTGAAAATAATATAAAAGAGCACAGACCTTGAGAGTTCCATTTGAGATCTATTTTGAGATGCAGTTTCCCTTGGGGTTCCAGGTCGACCTACAATATAAATTGTTATTAATATCAATTCACTATTAAACTATGTAGCTTAGCACCTTTTTAATCAACATAAACAACATAGTAATCTATTCATTATGAATTACAAATGCATTTCCTACATATTTAAATCAAATCAAAAACATCTTTATTTATTTAACTTGGCTGTTAGGTTAAAGTTTGGTATGATCTCAACGCAGTCACAAGTTTGTAGTCTCGGTGATCTTTGGGCCTGAAATAGCTGGCCCTATTCTCTCTCAAATTTAGGTTAGTAGAGCAAGTGCATATTAAAATTTGAAGAATAAATATAGGTTTAGTAGACAATATCCAAATTATTTGCCAAGCATGGATGAGTTGTGAAATGAATGTGTATATCTATAATCCTATCATGGAAACAAAGGACTGTGACAATGATTATTGATTTCATACACATTATAAATAATTTGAATATGAATAAGTAAAATTACACCGGACCGGACACAGACACAACACAGGACCGGGAAGAATGGCAAAAGCAGAAGGAGGCCTATACCCAGCAGTGGGTAAAGTCAGGCTGCGGATGATGATGATGAAGTAAAATTATGTATTTTTCCTATCACAAAGTTAACAATTACAGGCAATTTAAGAAATTGTTGAGGAAAACAATAAGCGCAATAACAGGAAAGTTGTTGTATCCTCATAATTAGTGCAAAGCATAATAATGGCACAAAACATTATTAGAATTCCACAATCACTGTGTACAACTTTAGATTAGAGTCTAATTTTAACCAGTTGATGTAAAAATAAAGTATGCAAATATTATGGTTCATCACCAAGCAATATGACTAGTCTAAAAATTTTAGTAAATGAGATGAAAACACACTCATTTAGTAGTGGGGACAAACACTGAGTCACTACAATCACACCTCGTCTCTCAACTGGACATATTTAGGATCAGGGCATGAAAATCTTCTGCGAAAATTATTCATAATTAATTTAAGACAGACGGGAGCCTACTGCTACATCTAAGATGCCAAATTAGATTGTCTTATCTGCCAAAACAAATACAAACACATTGATAAAACTCTCTTACTGTGCAAACAAACAGTATCTTATCTTTAGATTACATGGATTATGCCCAAGATACACAGATATAAAAGATTTTTTTTTCATAATCAGTATTGTATAGGTTTTGATAGTAGATGGTTGTGGAATCACATACCCAGAAGTCGGTAGCATCTTTCTCTCTGTGCATGAGATCATCCAGTGGTATCGTGCAGTTTGCAACAAAATCGTCCGGAGGTATGGCAGCGTCGTGGAACACAGTGATGCCCAAACTAAAATAACATTTGTATTTTAAATTACGCGAGGTAAACTGCACCTACTGGCGCTGTCAGTAAAATAGCGTAGCACGTACCTATTGACATTGTGCACCTCGTGAATGAAGGTCTCGTTCCACACAGGGTCGAATGTCTTCGGTTTTGTGGTCGAGCGGTCCAGGTGGTGCTCGTCGGCGTCTATCGACACGTACGGGTCTATGGGCTGGTCGTCTGCAACGATACCCACTATTTACATGCTATACCAACACCCATTTTGGTAAACATACTACACCCAATGCTGCGCACAAAAACAACAAAATGCTGCAATGTTGGTGCTTGTTTTTAATGTTATTCGATAAAGAAGTTTATCTGTGATGTGTTAGAAGAAGTTTCAGGGTTTACCTGGTTTCCCGAAGGTCATGTTATGCCGTTTCTGAAAGTCGGTCGGCCTGAGGCCCGTGGCCTCACAAATCCGCACCCGAACCGTGCCACTGAACATGATGACGCCGCCCAGCGAGCTTTATCACCGAGACCGCGCCGCCACACGATCACTTCCACTCTTTGAACCCACTTTGAATCATTGAAGGTGCTTCATTTTCAGGGTTTTCAGGCAAAAACTAAATAAAAGCCTTGACATCGACGAGATCCGCCATGGATGATTATTTTTTCTCTATGGTTTTTTGTTCGATTTCCTGAAAAAAGTTTTCATGTTGATTGTGGTTTCAGGGACAACAAGGGAAGGGACGTGATGTGAAACAGGAAAGAGAAAAAAAACACGAATTAACCAAACTGAATGTAGTACCTATTCGTAGAAGCTTGGTACGCCGTCAGTCTTACCTACACAACAAGCCAAATTTCACAGTTCTAATAAATTAATATTGATTGAACTTTGATTAGTCTTGGGGTTCTTTTCAGGGTCCAAGAAAAAACAAAGGAAAACGAACGGATAAAGCTCTTCCCTATTTCTAATTTTCCACATGCTGACATGCCACTGTATGTCAAATTCATCAGAAAATAAATACTCATTCATTCATTCTATTTTGTGTGTGTGAATTGTGGTGCGAATCATCTGGCTGAATTTTCATGAAAATAAACAAACAGGAATAGTTCTTCGCAATGGGATTCCTCACTATATTGAAGAAACTACGGCAAAAAGAAAAGGAGATGCGTATCCTCATGCTGTATCCTTTTATAAAACTCAAAACTGTTGTATTGTCGGTCTCTTCATACAGCAAACATTATTTCCTTAGCAAAATTACCTCAGAGGTTTAGATAACGCAGGCAAAACGACTATTCTAAAGCGGTTCAACGGAGAGCGCATAGACACTATTTCACCAACGCTCGGATTCAACATAAAAACACTAGAACACAAAGGGTACAAACTGAATATCTGGGATGTCGGCGGACAGAAATCACTCAGGTGAGTTCGATCTTGAGATGCCAATAATCCACCAACATCTCTTCGGTTATAATAATCATCTCCATGGCACAGGTGTGATTATATCCTCTTTGGCACAGGTTCTCTTCTTCCACATTCACACAGTCCACTGTGTGAATGTGGAAGAAGAGAGAATATGAGATGGATCTCCAACTCCTCAGATACCTGAGGAGATTTTAGATGATAGATTATAACAAATCAATTGACTTGAGAGCTTACATACACACACCGGTATTCACAAATATTACTTTGATGTTTCCAAGTGCACGCGGACACACAGGGTCCCAAAATCAGTAGGTTTTTGGGACCCTGTGCGTCTGTGCGCACAGTGAGACCTCATAGTAATGTTTGTGAATACCGGTGTCAATGTATCAGTATTGCATAAATGCAGATTTAAAACCAATCGAATTCCTAGCAGTCTAAATATGCAGGCAGTCCCTACATAATTAATAATTTTCATTTCTAGCTTTTCTTTTCATTACAATTTCCCCAGAGTTGGCCACTACTCTGTCACTATTCCATGCCTTTTTGGGTTTAAGCCCTCTCAAGAGCTGTGTCTACTAGCTTAGGAAGCAGTAACCTATGGTGTAACCACTGGGTTGCCTAGACAGAATGCAAGACAAAAATCTAAGTCAAAGTCTGAAATAATTTGTTCAGTAGGACCCGTGGGATCACTCTGAATAGTCTTAAAACTAGGTGCTTCTATTCCTGTTCCTTCACAAACAATACCATGAAGAGCCAGGGCATCAAACACAGTTTAGGGCCCAGCTGTCTTTTAGGTGATCTTAAAACTAAATACTTAGTCTGTCTGGAAGAGATCGATTGTACCTACTTGTCTTTGTGTATATCCTGTTATGTGTTTATTTTTGTGTACAATAAAGTGTTTTTCTATTCTATCTCCAATGTACTAATTCAGATCATACTGGAAGAACTACTTCGAGAGCACGGATGGCGTGACGTGGGTGGTGGACAGCGCAGACCCGCAGCGGCTGGCGGACTGCGCGCGCGAGCTGCACGCCTTGTTGCGAGAGGAGCGACTTGCGGGCGCCACGCTGCTCGTGCTAGCTAACAAGGCTGACCTGCCTGGTGCGCTGACGTTACAGGACATCAAGCAGGTACCTACAGAACTAGATGATTAGCAGATTCGGACGCTTCTTCTAAATTCAAAACAATGCGCAATGAAATAGCTAACTGCACTAATGCTAAGATTCATTAGTATTCACTCACTTCATTTGTTTAGACCACATAAAATCATCCTTTGTTTAATTATTAATTAAAATATCTCTCAATTCCAGGCCTTAGATCTGGACAGTATCAAGACGCACCACTGGAGGATTGAGCGCTGCTCGGCCGTCACGGGGGAGAACTTGCTGGAAGGCATGAACTGGATGCTTGACGACATTGCTTCTAGAATATTCACACTGGATTAGTTTCCTACGCTATATCCAGTAATGCAATTTGTAAGTTAAAGAAACTACTAGTAGGACTAGACCTCGAATTTTAACAACTATTTAAGAGGTATTGCTTTGGGGCAGAAATTTTATAAAAATTGTACTTGAGGCTTGTTACATCTTTGAGTAAAAATTGTTTTACTCAGCTGCTAATTATATTACATAGGACCCAATGATATTCTATTGGATCACTCAGTAAAATAAGCTTTCAGGAACAAAATAATAATATAGGTACTGATGTACTATGTAGCTATAATGTTAACCTCTTGTGTTCCATTCTCTATTCCATGTAACTGCTTTTAACATTCTATGCTATTATAAACTGTGATTTTTTTGTAAATTATTAGTTTTACTGTTTATTAAACTTTTATAATAAATAATGTATTTGCTTACAACAATATTCAATTCATGCAACATCTTTGTATTAACAACTTTATTTATCCCATGAAAAACTAAGACTGAGGATATTTTTGTAATAAGACTATGGGTGATAGAATAAAGGTTCAAAATATGACTAGTTTGTGTGTGATGTTTATTCTAGAACAAAGCAGCAAATCCATCCAAGAGTAAATAAAAACATTACATACATTATTGCTGTGAAAATCCACAATTTATTACTATACACTCGATAAGGCTACATCATTGTTAGGAATGATTTGGGGATTCTGTTTTTAAGACCTGTACAGGTTCACTTATGTTTTTGGTTTCCTGTTCTGAATGTTCACCATTCTGTTCTGTTTCTGGCAGTTCAAGTGGTTCTTCTGGAGCTGGGTTAGGATTAGGCACAACATCTTCCATAGGTGTGGGTTCTGGTGTTTCTGTGACGGTTTCCATGTTGCTGTCTTCTAACATGGCTGGCTTTTTATCTGGAAACAATATTGGGTTTTAGAAACACATCCAACAGAAACTAACAGTTTTTGGGTTCTCAAATTTACAACATAACATGGCCTCAGTTGTTTTTTTTTTCAAGATTGCATCAAACATTTTTCTATGGACTTTTGACTAGGGATTTTTGCATCTAGTTTCTTTGGTTATAGTCACATTGAAGTAAGAAACCCTATCTTAATTGTTGTATCATAATATTAAATGAAACTCGAGCACTGCTAAGATCTATTTCTCGAAGTTTGTAAAGATGTAATAGGTGATTACCGTCTGCAACATTCACTTCTTTATTCTTATCAACTTCTTTACTTCCTACTGCTTCTTCTTCCTCGACCTTCACCTCCACTTCCTCATGTCTTTCATCATCACTGTCATCTTTATCCACGTCCATTGCAAACTTGTCCCTCTTCTTCCCACCGTCCTTTCCATCCTGACTGTCGTTGAGGCTGTCATCATGGTTTTCACTGTCTTCTGTAGGCTTATTCTCCTTGGCGCCGGGGCCGCGAGGGCGGAGCACCCGGTTTTCTATTCGCTGGAGCTCGTCTTGCAATTCCTCGCGCTTTTTCGACATGTATTCTGAAGTAAAATAATTTAACTGAATTAGTTACTTATTAGAACTAGTTTGTGCTGCAGTCTTAGTGAAATAACAGATAGAATAGAGATAGACTTGAATGCATCTAGAACACTGGGCGAAAGTCGCTACTTCATGGGTGCCTGAGGAGTGAGGGTAGCCGAACACAGCGCGGTAGTTTTAACACAATAGACAGCCCAATCATAGGCGCGGAAATCTTGGTAAAAAAGGATGGATATATTAAGCAGTGAGCACAACAGGTTAATAACAGTCTTTGTAGAGTAAAAATAATGGAAACCATAAAAGCACTCCCCACACAGCAATTGCATGTAAAAATGGAAGAGTTCAAAAATTATTGCTACTCTCTATTTACTTACTGCGATACATGGGACCATATTTGGCTGTAAATAATTGTTCATGCTCCATTATGTAGTAATAAAGGATATTTGGTAAGAAGTTGTATAATATTTTTCACCCAATTGTTGTTTTCATAGGTAGCTATAATAGCAGTACTTGGGCACAATGCACTATAGTAATATATCTAAAAAAGTAAAAAAAAAAACTCACTTTCATGGTACTTCCTACTGGAGGTCAACTTTTCCTCCGCTGCCCCGCTCATCTTCTTGGGCAACCAGTAAACATGTGGCTTTGCTTTAGTGAGAATGAAATTGCCTAAATGTTTTTGTGACTCTTCCCATCTCTCGAACTCAGCGACGCGCGCCATTTTCGCCTCCAACGCTTTTATAGTAGCTTTCTTGTGATCCCTCTCAGCAAACAATGTTTTCCGTTCCTTCTGCTCTCTTTCTCTTTCTAGTCGTGCTGCCTCTTCTATTTTGCGTTCAACTTGTGCTTTCTTCTCTTCCTGAAGACGAGATTAGCTCAAATAAATTCAAATTGATCAATATTAAAAAAAATACAAGTTAATTAAATTGTACAAACTACGAACCGTGAAGGCTAGTGGTGGCTTTAAGTGGTGATGTTTGTTCTCAAAGTCTTAGCTCAGTTTCTGGACAAAGACATCAGCAAAGATCTTGACTAGTTATAGATCTGAGAGAATGTTGACTGAATTGGGAATACTGCCATGATGCAGTCCAGTTATTTTACTAAATTCCAAAACTTTAAAATTGTTTTTATTAAAAAGTTGATTCATCTACTTATAGGCTTCTAATTTTGTAATTCTAGTTTTTTTTATTTTGTAATAATGATAATCGTATCAGATTTATGTGTGGTTAGCTATTGTACCTTAGTCTGTAAAACAATTTCTTCTTGTTTAAACTTCTGCAATGTCCCCAGCAGTGAGCCAAACATTCTGCGGTTCCTAGTTCGGGCCTGCTCATCCCCTCCCTGAGCCCGCAGCACTGCCGCCCGGGTAGGGAGCTCCCTAGATACTGCCGAGGGCATTTTAACTCTTTTGACCACAGGTGCTGGGCCTGACATTGATATCTCCTCTTCACCATCACTGTCATGGACTCTAGCTGACAATCTGAAAGACAGAAATACTCAAGTTGTTGTATGAAAGGCATTTAGTGTATTAGTGCAGTGCAACTAGGCTGGTCCCAGCAGTACCCAGGCATAGGCTCTGAATAGGCTAAGAAATTATCATGTGGATAATCTAGTTAGACTAACAGTCAACCTATGACATAATATGTGACGTCTATAGCAAAAGTAGTAAATCTAATCACCATTCGCTTCGCATTGATTACCTACCTGCTGAAAACTGTTTTTGTTTCTTGTTTCCGTTTACCGAAATGCTCGTCATTTTTACTGTAGTTATTTCCCCCGTCCGGGAAGGAATTGCGACCGCCTATGCGGTTGCCTCCTCTTGTGTACTCCCCAGCGGGATTGAACCTACAATAAAACACGTCAATAAGTCGATAGCACTAACACAAAACAGTAATAGTTTCAAGGTAAATTGCTAACCTATCGTTTTGGAATCTTCCGCTCCCTGTTTGCACAATTTTTTTGATGTTTTCGTCTATTTTAAACAAACTACTCTTCTCATTTTCTAATTGAGCACGTAATGCTGTAAACGACAATGCCACTTCTGTTCCCATTTCGACGTATTTTTTGTAAAAACAGTGATTTATTTTGCATTTACAAAAAGCATAGCAAAGCGAGCGATGCAACTTGCTTGACGTTTGCTTGCTTGCTTGCCTTCCATTTAGCTATGACTGACGTGACTGACAGACAAAACGATTCACAGATTAAAAAAGTTACGTTCCATTCGGTTCCATTTCTCGATTTTTAAAGATGGAAGTAGCATATTGTAATTTTTTACATTAATTTAAAGTAATTCATTGCAATACGTGTTTTATTAAAATAATGGATACGTAGTGAAAAAAGCTGAGGAAAAAGTCAGTGCAGTGAGTCTACAGTCTACATGAAAAAAATGCAATTTATTTATCGTTGCTCTTATGTAGATTAGCGCCACTAAGTAAGAACTTTCGACGTAGACTCTGCAATTTTTCTAGGTTCAGCTACTCATCAATAGATGTCGCTAGCAGTCTTTAAGCACCTCTATTTTTGTGATTTTTGGTAATTTATCTTCGCACGCATTTACGCCTAATTAGAGTTTTTAATTAAGTTATTAAAGTTAGTAGTTAAGTTTTAAGTTTCTTCTGATTTTGTTCATATTTTTTTCTGTTCGTTGGAAGATCCTGAGAGGTGCAGAATCCTTATTTCATGGCACAAAATGTATTCCACCGCTTTCCGGTTCACTTAGTTGTTTCTCATTCACAATTCTTTGTCTGGCTTGGAAATGCTCTCTGGCTCACGAACTTTAGTTTTCTGAAGATACCTATCATTTTTATTCTTCAAATGATGATGAAAACTAAGCGAAAACACTTTTTTGTGGCTTTTTTAGTAATGTAAATCACCTTTCTAGGTCACTGGAGGCGTAGACTATTTGAGAAGATTGTAGATCTCAAAACTCTAATCCTAAATGTCAAAAATAGAAAGAAACTATTCCCCATGCTCGCACAAGACGGCCTTTTTCTAGGAAGATTACAAACAATTCTTTAGAATCTTTCTAGGGAACGCCATGCTCGCGAGTTTCTATTCTACTACTTAAAACACACTCTAATGTCATTACTGTCATTTCCTTCTATTCTCTGGTACCTAGACAATCCCCATGCTAAGGGGGCAGGGTGATGTGGTCGCTGAGCGACAAAACCCATAAATAAAAAAATACCGTACCGTAAAAGCACCCAACTATAATCCAAAGGGGCAACTATGGTCCACCGACATTGCATGACTAAATCAATATTATCGGCTAAACGGTGACATCTAGCGGCAAATCGCGTAACCGCGTTGCTAGCAGAAATACATTCGCCATCTTCGTATGACAGCCGCCATTGTGGCGTCACCATTTGACGAAACAGGTTATTATGAGTTGCGACAAAGTTTTGACACACGCAGAAGAGCTGCAAACTTTCGTACTTACCCTCACATTGCAATCTAGTTATGTACTGTCAAGTGATTTAGTTTTGAAGGTAAGTTATCTCTCTAATAAAATAATTTAGAATCAATCAAACTTTTCAATTGTTTTATTTATGAAGTGAAAAATATTACAAAATGATACTTCGTGCCTAACTATAGTCCAACGGTTTCAATATTTCTTATTCTATTTCAATATGATGAAATGAGTTTGGATGATGCTACACAGTCCAGCAAAGATATAGTGGCAGAAACAAACAAAAAAAATAAACGCCCAGTCGAAAATGATTATGTTTTTGTCAACTACGAAGGTGCTCGCTGGCCAGGCCAAATACAAAAAACTGATGGAGAAGGAGCCTACATTAAGTGCATGTCCAGGTGTGGAATGGCCTGGAAATGGCCTGAAAAGGAAGACTGCATATTTTACTCATGGAGAAATGTTCTATTTTCTATAAAAATCCCAAAGAGAATTAGTACAAAACGCGAACTGTACAATGTTCCAGAATTGGAGAGTGAATGGGGAATCCCAAAGAAATAATATAAGTATTTATTGTTCCTACTAGTTATAAGCTGATTTTTGATCTCATAATACTAATTACCGTGCCATAAGTGAGACTGTTTTGTAATTTTTGTTAATTTTGAGAAGATTTTTTTTGTTTTTGTTGATTATTATGTCAAAATAAAAAAATTTAAGGTATTTTGTACTTTTTTTTCCAATTTTAATTGAATTATAAAATAAGGAACGATTTTAGTCCGTACTAGGCAGGTAACTATAAGCCATTTCCGAGTAATCGACCAATAAACATGTCATTTTGTTGCTGGACCATAGTTGGGGCCTCCTCACAACAACTATAGTCCAACTTTGAGTTAAAAAAAAAAGTATTTCTGAGTGAGATAGAAATAGACTTTTCACATAATTTTAAACTACAGTTTAACATATAAACAAAAAGTACAAAACACTTTTTTCAGGACTCTTACCTAAAAAAATATTAGCCCTAACGTAAATAATACGTCATTTTGGATCATAGTTAGGTGCTTTTACGGTAGCTAAAGATTTAGATGAATGAGTAAGTAGGTGCAAAGCCTTTGAATCCCATGTACCTAGGTAAAATAAATAAATTTATTTATTTTCTCTCACAAACCAAATTTAAAATAAATAGATAGGTACACAACAGATAGATAGTAGGTAGAGGTACCTTTCACGTTTGGATTACCTACCACTGGACGTGGTAGGTAATCCAAAATCTATTTTCTTCCTGTCTCCCAACTCGACAACATTTTATCAAGTTTATCAGTTAATTTCACGCATGCCTTGTTGGTGACGAGAAAGACATCCACTTATTATAGTGCCACAAACTTATTTGAACCGGTGAGAGAGAGGCGCTGTTAACGCATTTGGCAGAAAAATCTTAACGCACGTGCGTCAAGCTTCGCTTTGAAAGAAAATGTACCTAAGTAGGGAATTTTGAAAGAAAATGTGGGTTGCAGTGGAAATAATAACATACCTATATACCTAGTTATTGTTTCCACTGCAACCCATGAATTGACGTCATTGGTACACGCGTGGCTCGAACTCACGTAGCTCAATGCTGACCAAGTATTATTGTTCTTTGATGCTGACAACGCCATGCAGGCTGTGCACGCGGTACACGAAAGCGTGCTGCGGAACTGCTGCGCTACAGTTGTACATAGTGGTGGTGCAGTGGCCCAGATAATAATACTAGTAGGCAATGGAAACGTTAACCCACGTTGTCAAACAAATATAATAAACCCACGCAGCTAAAACTTTCTAAGTTCTACTTAAGGTGATGTAGGTAGGTCGCAAAACTCACTGTACGTCAAGTCATTTTTAAAGCATAATAACACCGATTATTTTATATTTTTTTGATGAAAATAAATACTTAAGGATAATAGTTTATTAGATAAGGGAGTCGAAACACGATTGACTTAATTTGACTCGATAGAAAAAAAATCACAAAGTTACCTCTAAATCTTCATCATAAAGCAGTTTCATTTGCTGCTTGTTTAATTTTTTTAATGAAATTTCGTCTACGTGTTAAAAATAAAAACGGTATTAGAGGATTACGGAATTATTTTATTGCAAAAAATACATTTATATATAACGTTCAGTGTAACAGGGCGCGGGCCGGCCAGAAAACCTCACGCAGACCTCACGCCAGAGCGTACGTACTTCACCTTAAATTCTCTGGGGTTCTACGACATGCCGGTTTCCGCACGATGTTTTTTTAGGTACATACCTAGATACCGTTTGAAAATACCTGAGTAGGTACCTAGTTCTAGTTGCATAGTGCACTTAGGTACATACCTATCGACATACATTTTTCGGCAGAAACACTCATTAGCTTACCTACCTAGCAACATTGTTGATAGGTATGTAGAAAAGTGACGACAAGCCTGTCAGTCTGTCTGTCTGACCGTCTGACCGAAGGCAGCTAATATTTATGCAGTGTTAATAAATATTCTCTGATCCGCTGCCATCTCGTGACGGACAGTCGGACGGGATGCCACGAGAGGTGATAAAATGCCGAGGCTGACGAGTGACAGTACGTACCTACGATATGGGTACCTATAACTAAAATACTTCCTAGGAAATAAGCCGGCAGCAATAAACAAAATTTATTTATTTATATAATAATAATAAACCAATCGCAATATATGTACCCTAACACTAGCTACTGCGCGCGGCTTCGCCCGCGTCGTAGGTAGATACCAACATTTTGAATACCTAGTCCATATAGGTATGCTATTCCAGGTCATTCTACTTACGCCTATTCCAGGTTTCACTGGTTCAGGCGTTATTGAAACACAAACATCTACTTAAACAAACTCCCAAACTTTCAGCTAAGTAGGTAGGTACATAAGTAAATTAGTGGGATTAGTGGAAAGGATAGGAAGGTAGGGAAGGTACCTACCTGAATTAAATCGTCTTTGTAGGTATATCTATGCTATTTTTATTTTCTGCTGTTATTTAGTAGGTAGGTTTTTTTAAGATCGATATTTTTAGGTATTTGAGCCTAGCTAGAACAACGGGGCGGTACTTACCGGTGCTGCTACCACCTGGAACCTATGGTCCATTCATATAGTAAAGGTAGATAATAATATACCTAGACCCTGACGATCGAGATTAGGTTCTATTACCGGTTTATTAGGTACTAGATGCCACAGACGAAACAACCAGCCAGGTAGTACCTACCAGTTCCTACAGTTCGGTTATGTAGAGATTAGTTTTGATAGGTACCTACATACGATCAAGTGACCTATCTGAGATATCATGATAATAATCCTAGATTCAAGATTCAATTTCCTAGGTAGAGTTACAATTATCTACTAATTGTTAAAAATCGGAATTTTTGAGAACACAGACGATTTTCATATGCGTAACAAAACGATATCGCTGTCTAATTGGATGTGTGCCGCCATCTAGTAGGTGATTATTGAAAACTTTACTGGAGAGCAATAATTTGGAAATCCTACTTCTTATGAAAAGACATAATTAGTAACAAATTGTCGCTTCAGATTTGGGTAAATATTTCTAAACAAAAAGCGTTCAAACAGCGCCGAGCTCGTCTCCGTTCAAGCGGACTTCCTCTCCGAGCAAGGGCTGCTCTATTGACAAATATAGCTCTTGTTCCAAAGAGAAATACTAACATGAAGAGAAAATATGATAGGTAGGCACCTACTTAGTAGTAAGCCTACATAAATAATTTATGTAGAAATATCAACCAACTCTCGAGACGTGTATGGGCCTAAGTTCTGTCACACCTATAGCTATCTACGCTATACCGTTATTAAAAACAAGTGAATTTTTCAGATGATTTTAAAATAAGTAAACTATACGTACCTAAGGACCTACATACCTTACTTATTTTAATGTGGGTTTTATAAATTCCCTACAAACCCTATAAACAGCAGTTTCCTCAAGTACAGTCAGCAGAAAAAATCAATTAGCTGAAATGTTGGGACGTTCTAAATCCGACGGTGGCGGCCGAGCGTTCATCCGTGGATGAGGAATGGGAGGGGACAGGCGCGGCCGCGGGAATAACTTCACAAAATAATAGAAAGCATGTTTAAAATGAGATTTTAAGATCAAAGACGCTTATAATGTGTGATATTGTTTCTTGATTGTGATGTTATAGGATGATAAAACCCCAGATAATTATAATATAAAACTACGAGTAAGCTAGTCGGTTTAGTAGAAATAGGTACTTATTAAAAATTATTAAGAAATGAAAATTTTTATCAAAATTTGCAATTCTGACGGGTTTCGAACCCGTGATGATCAGACGAGACGATCCTCCTAAAGTCGGAGTGCCTTCAACCGCTCGGCCACAGAACCACTGTGGATTAACACCAAGTGAAATACCAAGTATGGATTAACACAACACTATAAATATTACAAATAATTATTAAAAATGCTGGAAAAGGTCAAAATATTGATTCAAAGTCAAAAAAAGATTTATTTTGGTAGGACCAATTCGATCACTTAGAAACTAGGTGGTTCTTCCTTCGCAACCAATACCACCCAATACCATGAATAACAAGGGCAACAAACAGGGTTTGTTTGGGGCATATCTTTCATGTCAGTAAACAATCTTCCTAAGCCTAAAATATCTTCAAAGTTTGCGTATCTGTGTTCTTTTCGTCTGCACTCACCTAGTCTGTCTTTGTTGTATCTATACACTATCCCCTCTTCCCTTTCCTCCTCTCCACCCCTAGAAGTGATGCCCGGCTTCCAGCGGAACGGAGCGGAACTTGAAACTGCGTCGCTATTGAATGAGCTTTGTTCGTATGTACTATAGACGTGTCAAAGACATGTTGAAGATAACTTAAATACATTTAAGTACTCATATTAATAGCTCATACTGAGTGTATTGTAGGTAGGTAGGTATTGATGCTCTGGCGGATAAAAAATGAAAAATGTTTTAGTTGGCCTACTTACACTAAAAAATACATTAAAAAATTGTAACTTGTAACTACCTTGAAACTTCACTGTTTTACTGAGCTGCAATTTTAAGTAGAATACTTAGTCTGGTTACTAACTACCTAGGAAGACTAGGTATTAGAACACCTAAAATGTTGAGCTAATGTTCTCGTTATTTAATTTAATATTCATTATGGGAAATAAGTCGTCATACCTTATTTTTGACGACCTCTGTGGCGCAGTGGGTGAAAGTCCGCTTGAGACGCAGAAGGTAGCGGGTTCGATCTCCGCCGCGGGATAAATGTTTGTATGATCTGCAAATATTTATCTCGGGTCTGGATGTTTCTATGTATAATATGTATCTATTTAGGTACAAACAAAAAGTATATCTGGTTATAGACATTTATTTCCCGTAAAGAATATTACATTCACTTACATGAGAACAAAAGCATCAGTTATCTGGTTCCCATAGTACAAGCTATGCTTAGTTTGGGGCTAGATGATGCTGTGTGAAATGTCCAGCATTATTTATTTATTTATTATACCTACGAGTAAGTACACCTAAGCAAAACCTATTACCAACCAACTTGTAAACTCTAACTAAAACATAGCCGCTTTGTCTTCGCACTCTGCTCACATCTATTCTACCGCGCAATGAATCACAGAGCCTCACATTCACTTTCACTTTAACCAGCTATTATAACGAATGCCTACCTTTTCGTATTTCGTTGATCAGACGTTTTACGTACCTATAATAGAGAAATTCTCAAAATACTTTTTTTCTTGCCATATTATTAGAAATATTTTTTCAAAAAAATTTATTTATTTATTTATTTATTTATTTAAAAGCCAAATTATCCCTTTCAAATCGCTGGTTACTTAGATTGGTGTACGTTAGTGTAATTCGCTTTGCCACGCCACCTTCATTTGCTCAAACAAAACGAGCACCATCTCGTTCTGTCTGTCTGTCACTCGCGACGTATTTGGCGGAACCGTGTCTCGCCATAAAACGCTTACTCTGATTAATTGCGCTTACAAATCACGTCACGGAACCCTGAAAACAGCGAAACACTGTTTTCATTTAATGGAAAGTTCGAGACGAATCGAAGGTAGTTTTAAAGCGTTCCGAAACCAATCCGATAAATCTCAGTTTTGTTTAAAAAATATAAAGCTATTAGACATACTCTCTTGAAAATAGTTGGAGTATATCTGTGTTAATAAGATTTACGGTCGCGCTGATTTATTTTGCAGTACGTTGAGTGATGGTTTCCTGCAAAGATTTATAAAAGAGAATTGAATAATCTTGTTTTTAACTACACATTATTTATTTATTTATAATATCCAAAATACTCGTATAGCTCTATAAAAAAGTACTTATTAGATACTCTGGGTAAACACCTCCCAATTACACTATTCATATTTTGTGTCTTTCACTTATTTTAGCTAACACAGCCCTATTTATAATAAAACCTCTTGAAACAGCATTAAATAATCAAGAAGACGAAACAAACACTAAAAAGAATACAACTTCAGCATTCAGACCCCGTGCGTAGCGCGGAGCGTAGCCGTGGCGTAGCGTGTCCGTAGCGGAGCGTAGAGGTACGGGCCGCTACACACGGCTGCGCCACACCACGCGCGCGCGACGCGGTAACAAGCTGTGTCGCGCGCCTAATGGCCTGCGACCGACCGCGACATACTAACTACACTCTATTCCCGCACAAACCCTTACTAACTTTCACACCATCTGTGACAACTCAGTACAAACTTCGCAATAATCTGTGATGTAGTTTCAGATTGTTCTGTGGCAGATTGTTGTGTTCTGCGGTGCGATTCAGGTGCTTGGAGGTTTAATTGGACGTGCTAATAGAGGCTAGTTCATTGTCGAGGCTGTTTATCTAAACTAGATGACGAAATTGTGATGTGCTAAGGAACATTGAACATGGCGACAACATCAAAAACGTAATGACTCTATCATGTACCTATTAACTAGAACTTGGAAGTTACAAAATCACAATATGCATTAATAGAAAAAGCAAATCGTTTTATTTTTTTTAAACTAAACGTAGTTTTTTTAGAAATAAGTAAAGTAGCTGTACAACACAATCTGTGTAGCTTACGAGATATCTGAATACCTTACATATTCTCTACCATTCCTTATTTTCCCCAGTTTAGGTAGTTCAATTAAATTAGGAAAAGGAAATAATATTTCGGTACCGTTTCATTATTACCTTGGCTTCTTAGTCAACCAGTAAAACAAAGGTCTTGTACAAACATAAATCATATAGATTGATTTTATTTCATACTTACATAACCTAATCTAATTTTAACAAGTTTACATTTGGCAACGCTCTCACATTCATCAAATGATTCGCGCCCATAAATCAAATTGGGCGAACTGTCAACGTCCAGCTATTTGTGAATGGTTCCAAGACTTCCAACAACCAGATACATAGCAATATTTTGTATAAGTATATCTATGTATTGTGTGTATACCTATGTGTGTGTGGGAGATGAAAGCGCTTCTGTGAAGGCACGCTTGAGCGAGCGCGATGTCGCGCGTCGTTGCGCTCTGTGTGTCGCCGGCTTTATGTTATTTTCGTAAAATATTATGATCTATTTCAGGGAAACGATGAAAAATAATAACCACTGAAATTGTTATTGTCCTACCTATAGATACATAACTTATACGTTTTCAGTTTTTAAATGAAGTTCTATTTCAAACAATGTCCTATAGGTCTAGGGAACCTACCTAGGTAGCTTGATAAAGTAGAGATTGCTACACTTTACAAAATCACAGAAGCCAGCATGGTAGGTACCTTACCTACTTATACACCAAAATGTGGTCAGTGTGTACTACTGAATCAAAGTCAAAAGCATTTATTGAGTAGGACCGCAGGGATCACTTATAATAGTCTTAAAACTAATTTTACTCCTGTTCTTGCGCGACCAATACCGTAAATAATCAGGGCAACAAACACGGGCTTAGCATTCTTTTAGGTGATCCATCCTAAAACTAAAAAGTCAAGCTCCAGTGGGGAGGCAGTCAAATGAAATTGAGGCTCGTCAAAAAGTAAAGTCATAAAGTATCTACAAAGAACAAACGCCTCAACAAACTTCGTCTGGCATCAGACACGAATAAATGAAGGCCCTTTGAAAACCACGGTTGAAACGATCATATACTTACATACATTCTTAGCTTTCTTCATGAAACTCATTAATTTACCGATTTTGAAATAGTGGTTCTCAATTCACCTGAATTTTGTTTTCCATTTGGATACATGAGCCTGCTCTGCAACATGCTCCACGTCATGAAACCCGACCGCTCCTCAATTGGATCCGGCGGCGCTTAACTAGAGGCATATGACATGTGACAGCTGTCAAGTACCGACTGTCATGCATGACAATGCCGGTTGGTACAGTCAGCGTATTTCAGGACTGAAAACCTACTAGGACATTTGAACCGTGGTGGACTATGTATGTGAGGTATTTATATTTATGCTGTTTTTTCGGTTTCAAGTTTGTTTTACTCGCTGTAGCGTTATAGGCAGATGCATTGATTTACCTATAACGTTTGATTTATCCTACTAACACACTTTAAATCGGCCTACAGCACTGGTAAACATTTTATTGAAAATCAGAAAATATCCAAATAAATAAATAATGCTGGACATTTCACACAGCATCATCTAGCCCCAAAACTAAGCAAAGCTTATACTATGGGAACCAGATAACTGATATACTACTTATATACTTTTTGTTATAAGTAATCTCACGAACCTTTAGTTATATCGTCAGTACGGCCTGAAAGAATCATTTTATACCATCATCATTATAGCAGTCCACTAGGATAGGATAGGAGATAGGATAGGATAGGGGAGTAAGAGTCGCAAAATATTGGACTAAAAAGATTTAAGGTAAGCCATTGACACGAGAGAAGAAGAAGAAGAAGAAGCAGTCCACTGCCTCCCCCAATGAGCGCCTTTGCGCCCTGTAGGTACTCGGCTCGACGCATCCAGCTTCTGCCAATTTTATATCAATCAATGAGAATAAACTTTTCTCTACTTACATTTATACTTATTAGCATTGCTATTTTGTGTATAACAGAAACTATAAAAACATTCAACATTACATCTATTTTTGTTGTTGACTGTATTTCAGTGAGCTTGTAATTCGGGAGCTTTGAAATCGGATCCTGAAGATACCGTCGCGTTTGTTTGTTGGTTTAAATTGTAAAAAACAATAACAAAAACTATTTGCCCTTTTTCATGTGCTACTCTTTCACACGTGCTAGAGTCACAGAATACATGCTAGAGTTACGGGTTGCACATACACATTTATTCAGATATATAGACCTACTAGACTTAATTGTTTTTATTGAAAATTTGCGTAAAAAAAAAAGTTACGAAAAGCACATTTCATGTTGGATTCGGTGCCTCTACTTCTACCTACTACCTAATGATATGTTTACTACCTATGTTTGCCGATAGGTGGCCGGCGCTCGAGAGAGTGTCTGAGTTACAGCGAAGAGCCTAGCTCTTTGATGCCATAGTTGGTTAGTCTTCTTCTTTTGTGTTTTCTACTGTATTTTTTATTGTTTTTTTTTTTAAGTTTTGACCTCACTAAGTAACGCCTTAGATCTGTAATGTTAGCTTAAGTTGTAAATAAATAAATGTCGAAATGTGTCGAGCTAGTTTAAACTAGGTACTTAGCGTCTTACCATAGAACGTGACATAAAGTTATTCCACCGAATAAATCAAGAATAACCATACATTTTGACAGTTTACACTCCGGAATAACTTTATGTCACGTTCTATGGTAAGACGCTTAGAGTTTTCTTTCTTTACAAAATCTCCCAAAACATAGCCAATCATCATCATCATCAATGGCCTTTTACATCTACAGGAGATGATTTATGCAGCGTCCATTTGGTTAGTCCGGCACTTACGGAGACAATCAAAACCTATCTGAATTCATTTAAACCGCAATTTAACTAAATATTCCCAATTTATCAACCAATTCTTAAGAGCGGATGCGCGCGCGTTGAAGACGCGATCAAATTGATGATCCAATTACCATTATTATCGCTTAGTTTTAATTAAACCGTCTAATTAAAGAACGCGATACCATCAACGCAGCCGCTTCCGTTGTCTCTACGCCCTTTGTACTCAATCCAAACGAATTTCCACTTTATATTCAAACACACAAGCTATCAAATAAAAAAGCATGGTGTTTTAAGAGCTTTTAATACCAGACGCACTCCAAAACCAACCTTATTGAATATGATTAAGGATCAATTTGGGATGCAAGGTGTGTAGTAAAGAGTAGGGTAGGCGGCACTATTACGTGTGCCAGTGGCGCGGAACGCCCGCCGTTGAGATCTAAAGCGCATGCGCGGTTGGGAAGTGCCGGTGTAGAATATTGCATAGTTAGTATAGCAACAGCCACAGATATAAGTACAGTTAGTATGGCCGTGTGTATTTCTGTACTTGGGGCACTGAGCTCACGTTCGACAAATATTAATGAACGTACTTCTTTGATTTTGTGTAAGGAATTGTCATAATAGCGAGCGGTAATGGGGTTTGTTTGAACACAAACTGAGAATGTTGGCTCAACTTGGCAGAGGAAGTTGATTGTTTTTGACTTTCCACGAAAAAGTCTAGGTTTAGTCGTAAAGTATTTGATTTAAATAGAATTGATAAAAAAATTATAAGAATTGATAAAAAAATTATAATGATTTTATAAAAAAAAATATATATCAATTCAGTTACACACATCTGAATAAGCGAAGACAGAGAGTCAATTTGAATTATTATATGGTCCTTATATGTTTATCAAAATAATTAGAAAAGTTGTAAAACTCCTTTTGATATACTTAGGTACTTACTTATCATTCAATTTCTTTGACCACCAGCCGGAAGTACCAAAATAATGTTTACCCGCTCTAACTTTACGATCTACCCTAGAATATCTCAACTATCCCATATATTTTATTTATTAACCATAAACATCATCACACGACATAATGTGTTCAGCTCTGTTCAGCTATAAATGGCGGGCACGGTCGGCGGAGCCTGACGCTCAGGAACAAAGCTTATTGAAACTGACGTAAGTTGAGACCAAGTTCAACTTGATTCACTAATAGGCAGCTTTGATTAGCTCGGGCTGCTATTTTTGCTTTTGGATTTATGTTCGACGCGCGGACGAAAGACGAATACGTTTTTGACGAAGAAAAACAAAAAAGCTCTTGCCTGCCTACCCACATACCACACCTATTATCTCTACAACAGTCTCTATGGTAGAATTAGGTAGAGTAAAATGCCATAGAGTTTATTTATTGTAATTATAGTATTTAACCATAAAAATTAGGGTGGTCATGGTGAACAGACAAGGTCATTACTACTTTGAAAGGAGTTAGCATTAATTTTGTAACATGACTTATTATTTAGACTAGTACCTTTTCGTATAATAGTTGATGAATTTTTTATATCTGAAGAAAGAACAATGGTCTAAAATATTAAAAGAAGGTACATAGAGGTAACTAAGTAAATAGGCTTTATAATTTAAATAGCTATATTAAATAAGAAAACTCCATTATAAGTTAAATTCAATTACAAACATAAAATGAAAATACAAAATGAAATATAAAATCATTTTGTTATAACATTGATAACGTCCGATAACCTAATGAAACAAAGAAAAATTGAGAAAGAATTAACGACAGCTATAAATCGGAATTCAATAGAAAAGATAAACACAATGCGTGGGGTGGGCAAGATTGCCCAGCGGTGGGACAATCGAGCATAATCCACGCGCCCTGGCCGAGAACAATGGCGCTCGCATTAATATCGGCCGAGGCCGGCTCTTGTAAAAACGTGGAATTATTCTGGACAAACTAGCTTGTTATTGACATTTTATTTCCGTTTTAATTTTTAATGCGGCGACTTGGATTTCCGTTTATTTTGAAGTTATTGCTCTTCATTTAACAATACACAAAAGGAACGTGCCTACACTCTACACTGCAGGATCACGTTATACCCAAGACTATAGGTGTCCTCATAGATCCTTAGGTAATTTCAGATCTGTAGAGCTAGCTTTACCTATAGGAACCTACCAAATCCTTTCATGAATAGGTACTTTATGAGATTTCTTAATAGCTCCAAGCAAGCAGGAAAAATCAGTGCCTTATAGGTAATCACGGGCGCTGTATTAATTACGGAGGTTGCTCCTGAGCATAGTGAGAATAAGAGAGTAGATAGAGTCGTCAGATAGCGAGGGGTTCTAGCAATCCTACTATTTTGTATAATAGGTACCTACCTAGGTGAAAACCGAAAAAAAGTCGGCAATCCTCCAACAGCCTTGTTTGTTTGTAGTATTTATGAAGTGACCATCAAAGCGAAACTTCCTGAAGCAGCTAACGGGAGAAGACAAAGGTCATCGGTCGGCGCAAGCGCAGGCGGCACGTTTGAGTCTGCGCGTCTTCGCGCGTCATTTGCGCGCTAGCAATTTGTTCCCATCCGCCGACAGCGACGGACGGGTTTTTGTATTTTTACAGTTCCTTAGATGGAGAACTGGAATTCACAAATGGAGTTTGAACTGAAAAAATATGTTTGAAAGAAGTTTTGGCAGAGTATCGATGATGCCTTTTGCAGGGACGTACGGAACCGAAAATTTTGGCCGAAGCGAAAAGAGGAAGCTTAGATGATGATGATTGAGACAATAGGCATGATGATAGATAGTCAAGTAAAGTATAGTAAAAGTTTATTTTGCTAAATTTGTGGTAGGTACAAGTTATAGTAATCAAGTTTCGCCAAAGTATTTAATTAGTCTAATTAAAAAGGATTCAAGGATTGAGAAAAATGCATTTATTGTCCTAATAATTCGAGATTATTAAATTATTTAATAAAATAAATCTACAAAGTACAACAATCCGCCATGATAGCTGCGCACCAATCTGCGCGCGTGACGTCATTACTCAAGGATCAGTCAGGATCAATGTTCTGAATGAATCTCTTCACAATTCTGATAGAATTGTGGTCGAAAGACTGTTTAAGCTTTTTACTAAACGCAACTTTATACCAAGGTAAAATTGAAATAGTACATAACTGGTGAAGGTCTTCCGAAATCAGAAGTAGAATCACTAGGTTCTACTTCAGCCTAGTGATTCAGACTTCATTCGGGTCGGAATCAGTGAGTTCAACCACCGCAATGCATTCCGCTGAAGTCTGAAGGGTTCTCAATTGTAAGTTATTATTTTTGATACAAGTTACTTAATCTAAAGTTTTAGAACTACCTACGGAAACCTTGATAAACAAACGCCACTCGCACTTGCCAACATTATTTCATTAAACTTACAGCAGTTTTTGTGGAGTTTTTGTAACGCGCGACATATTTGTGGTAATTAACAGAAATACGTTCGGCGGCGCGACTGAGTTTTTGCAGAATTATGCACGCTGCTTTAATTGCCTGCTCGCTACTGCAGTGTCACGTGTTGCTTCTGAACCGAGGCTTGGGTAACCTACCACAGAACTGATATCTAGATATAGGTAGTTCTGTGGTACCCTGTTCAAATTAGATTAAAACCTATCAAAGACAAAATCTATAAGCATTTATTCAGTAGGACCTGCCCCCTTACCATGGCGATAGTCTAGGTACCGGAGAATAGAGTCCAGACACGGTTTGAGGCCTAGCTTTTTGCTTTTTGTGAAGTGAATAAGAGTGAACCTACCTAGTACCGACTCTACCTAAGAAAAATAAATAAACTTAAGAATATTCTTAAGCTCGCACCTCAATTGTGACTGCCTGCAGATCTATGAACTCTTTTTTTTTTTTTTTTTGTCGCTGGGTAAAATGCGTTACGCATCCCCTCCGCCGGGGGGCGAGAGGGGTATGTGGGACTCCCCGGGGACTCCCGGTATACTCACTAAACGTCCCAGCGCCTTTCCGGCGTCGCCTGGAATGGAGGGGGTCCGGGAAACTGGCAGAGCCTCTACATCCAGACCCCCGCCGGCGATCCCCACCCTTACGGCGGGCCCCGCGTCGTAGTGAGCAGTGCAAGGCGGACGAAGGTGCCCCCGCACCTAGCGTCCGCTACTCACCACTAGAGCTCTCAGCTCCCTTCGTCCACTGCGCGCTCTAATTAAAGAGCGCGCGTGGAGAAGCCTCCAAACGGCCGCAGAGGACAGGGAGAGCGGCAACGTAACACCGACACTCCTCTTCCACTGCGGCCCCACCGCCAACGCATCAACGGTGCGCCACCGTTTGGTCGCGGAAGATAGGGCGAACGGCAACGTAACACCGACACGCCTCTTCTCCCGCGACCCCTCCTGACTGCGGGGGACAGAAATTACTCTGTCCTCCGCACCCGCCTCAGACGCATCCAGAGTGGGCCCAACCGCAAGCCCACTCGGAGCGTCCCCGCCTGGGATCCCTGTTGGCTTCACCGTGGGCCTCCAAACCACGGTTACTGAGCCCCCCCATCGCGACAAGATCGGAATCCACCGGGGGGGGATCTATGAACTCTAACACAACTGGTAAGATTTTAGATTAAGTAATGAATCCCCAAATATTATTTACCTAGTTCTAATAAGAAAATGCATCATATTCGAAGAGAAAACCCTTTTCTGCCGACCCTACATAGGTAAATGTGGGATAAGAGCAGGAATATGATTACTATTTGCGCCTCTATTGTTTTACTTTGTTCACATTTGACCCAGAATCGAACTAAAATACGCAATGCACACAATGCGCTTTCACTATCGACTCTACCTTCCTTGCAAACAATTTCTATGAACGAACACTTGTACTTAAATAATCCGCCCTCGTCGTTAACTCTGAACACTTTCTCGCGTTGACCTGATGAGAGGAGTTGTCTTGGCTCTTGCAAGGTTTTTGTCTTATTGAAAATGTAGCGGCTTAGGCTCCACAAGTTTGAAAATGCCCTTTCTGTGGATGATGCGTGAAAGCATGAGGTGCTGAGTACCTAAGACTACTCCATCTCATCACAATTCCAGAAACCAGCGTCCCATGGAGTAGAGTTGCTATAAATTAAAATACATTTCATTCTACTTTAAACGTAACTTTGAAACGAAGAGGTTCATAGAGCATGTTAAACGACTTTCATTTGAAATTATTTACTAAGCTAACTATTACCTAATGTCAATAGTTACAAATGTGTGTCAAGTGGGTCAGTTCATGCATAAATAATCATCGTAAAGGCATGTGGTAGGTTACGCCTAGGAAAGTACCTAGGTATAAGTGTACTCAAATAACCGAAGAAAATCTGAAGCAACCTAAAACACGTGTGTTAATTTAGCCGAGTAGAAGTGAAACCATAAGCGTGTTAGAAATACAATTTAACGAACATAAAAATACCAATTACAAACGCCATATACACGGTGCGTTCGTCACAGTTACATAAACTAGCTATACGTGGCTTCTCCCACCAGCGGCGTAGTGGTACCCTGCCTACTCGACCGGCACGCATTTTCCTCGGCTCTCGTCGCGCTCCCGCCCGAGCGCAACCGACCGAATGGGAAAACAGACATATTTCTCCCCACAAACAACGCAACTTCCAACTCTAATCCATATCAACAAAGTTCAAAATCCAGCGGAGAAACACGAAGATGCATCAACACGCTTCAAATAGAACGCGACATGGAAAAAGGAAAGCGTTTGAAATGGAGCGCGGTGATTGGGCGACGCGCGCCAATGGCGGCGGGCAGGCGGGGCGGGGGTGCGTGCGCCGGCGCCGCAGCCGCAGTCAGCGCGTGGCGGTGGGCGACAGTGCTGTGTGTGGTGCAGTGAGAGTGCGTGATGCTGGGCGGTATGGACGGGAAAGAGTACGGCGCGCTGCATGCAGCAGCCGCCGCCGTAGGATACGCTATGGATTCTGGTAAGTCTAATTTTTTTTTCAATAAGTATCTTACGAAATCAGGATCATTATGAGCCGCTTTAATTTAATATACTTATTTGAAACTGAATTTATGACAAACTTAATTATAAAAAATATATCACTGCTGGGTAAATGCCCCCCCTTGATCTCTCAACCTATTGCAGTTATGCGCCAATATAATTGAAATTACATCTTACTGCTTTATATACCTACTTACTATGTAGATGCTAGGTGTTCAGGTAATGTTAAATACTCTGAAAAACAAGAATAAATTATTAGTTACTGATTGCAAACAAATTCCACCATTTGTAAACAAATCATTGTATAGGGAGAGTAGGGGAGATAAAGTGAAAGAAGAGAACATGTTGTGCCCCACATACTCATAATATAGCTCACATACCTAAACCACACATAGGTGGGATAAGAGAAGAAAAATATTGACACATTGCGTTTTAGCTACCCTTAAAGAAAACACAATGTCGCTATTTTCCCAACATCCGCAGTAGGCATTACAGAGCTTTTCCGTCGGCAATTTCAATTACTTACCTCTGCACCATGGATCCATGGATCACCTAAAATAATGCTAGGCTAACCGTGTTTGTTGCCCTGATTTTTCACGGTATTGGTCGCGAAAGAACAGGAGTAAATATTTTTTTAAGACTTTTCTAAGTGGTCCTTGCGGTCCTACTGAATGCTTTTTGACTTTGACTTTGACCTAAACCGATAGGCATTGATGAGACTTAAAACCCTCTGGCAAATAAATTTCATTTCATTTCTACTAAAAAAAACATCTAATTCTGAACTAATAGGTAATTTATAATTTTAAAAACTAGTTAAACTAGTTAAAAACTACCGGACCAGTTTTATTTCTCCAATAAAATGCTACTAACCAATGTTGATAATAATATTATGTAGTAATTTTTATCCCAGAAAGGTAAAGTCAAATTACATTATGTTCTATTCATCTAGTTTTTTATTTACTTATAAAACTTTACTGTTCCTAATAATAAATAAAAAATTACTTCACCTTATCCCACTAAGTAGGGTCGCCACAGCATGTTTCCCTTCTCATTTTCCTCTGTGATCTCACAACTCACTTTTTAAACCATAAAATAAGTACCTATATCCTTTACACAAATCCATATAGCTTAGGCTTAGGTATATTTTCTGTTTTTTTATTTATTTATTATTTATTTTCAGCCTATATTGTCCCACTGCAGGGCAAAGGCCTCCCTCCCTTTTCTCCAGTTCTTTCTATCCAATATTTTCTGTTATTTAAAGAAATTAATAATCCCTTGGTATTCTTCTTTAAGGGAACTCTGAAAGTCAACTCAATCCAGCACGAATGCTTTCGTCTCTCGCTACATTTGTCGCACCTCTTGATAAGATCGGAAGTCCACCTGTTGCGTCTAGACGAACACTTCGCCACAGCTCGTAAACATTCGAAATATTTATAAGTTATAAAAATATCCACCAAACATACATATGAAATAGCAGAGGCAACTTTATATCCGCGAACCACGAGCTGAAACTACGGAAAGCTTATACTACTGGAAATTAAGGTAGAGTCGAAAACTGAAGCAAAATATTCAGAACACCCTGTAGGATAAGTAGGATCGACCTCACAAATACATAAAAAAAGCTTTTCAAATTGTCACTTATAATACCACAAGAGCTTCAAAATTATCGGGTATTTCCCGATAGGTTCGTTGCAAACAAATGAAGGAGTCAAGTTTTTCAGGTTAAAAAATCACTGATTTTTCCTGAAAAACTTGACGATTTTATTTCTTTGCAGGGAACCTTGAGGGAAATGCCAGATAATTTTGAAGCTCGTGTGGTATTCGGGGGATTATTTTTCCGTCCCAAATGTCGGCCAATAGAATTGCACCATGAGACGAAATGTACAGTTAATTTCATTTTCATGCAAAATCTCCAATTTTCACAATTGAATTCAACCTGTCAGTTTGACGTGTGGTTAATTTGACTGGATCATGCTTTGTTTTTTATATATAGCAACTACCAGAGAAAATTTTCAAAAAATTATCAGTATAATACCATGTAGGTTGTACCACGTGACGTCGAATGGTGCAATTCTATTGGTCGATATTTGGGTCGGAAAAATAATCTCTAAAATAATTAGCTTCAAAAATAGAAAATAGTTTTTCAGGACTTTCACAACTGAAAAATAAGCTATGATTTTTTTGCGGGCACAAGTTTCCCAGCATTCTCTTCCTTTTCCAGGCCTGCTTACCATGAATACCCTATTGCCATGGAAGAATGCTCTGTCTTTAGTCTTCACGGTATTGGTCGCGAAAGAACAGGAGTAAAATTAGTTTTAAGACTATTCTAAGTGATCCCAGCGCTCCTACTGAATAAATGCTTTTTGACTGACTTGAATAGAGTAAAATTACATTAGAGTTCAAATGGTTTTGAATTTTATTGCGGTGGTAGAAATTATACTTTTGTCTGAACCTACGTTGTTTAAAAGGAACAAGTGAACAAGCTGTTTAGGTAATTTTCTACCTATATACTTCACATAGACTGCGAATTTTCATTGACTATTCGTTATCGTAATAGATAGTGCGGTGACGATGTCGATAGCGCGGGTCAGTCTCCCACGTCGAACGATCGCAGGTCATCGTCAGGTCGCCACGCGCGTGCGTCATTCACTTTTACCTATCTTCTGCTTCAAAACAATTAACTGTCGACCTCTGTGGCGCAGTGGGTGAAAGCCCGCTTGGGACGCAAAAGGTAGCGGGTTCGATCCCCGCCGCGGGATAAATGTTTGTATGATCTGCAAATATTTATCTCGGCTCTGAGTGTTTCTATGTATAATATTACTAACAATATTACTTAATACTATTTACAAACAAAAATATAAGTAGTATATCAGTTATCTGGTTCCCATAGTACAAGATTTGCTTAGTTTGGGGCTAGATGATGCTGTGTGAAATGTCCAGCACTATTTAATTATCATTTTACATATAGTTTGAGAGGTAATAATAATTAACAGAGAAAAGAGCTAGTCTAGAATCCAGCGTTCAGTGTAACCATTGCAAATTGGAATGTAGCCATCAAAATAAATAAGTATGAATATGAAAAGATGTGCTTGACCCGAAACAGACACTGCTTAGGGCTGGTTTCAATCTAGCAGCTGGTTAGTAAATCGCGGTTAGGGAAAATTTCCTTCAAACTTCGTTCTTATGTCTGTTGCTATGGTTACAGCGCGAACTTTTCAATGTTTTTGGACGTTGTTGTGACATATTTTTAATTTTCTATTATGATAATAAGAAAAGAGCGCCGCGTCAGGCGTCGGTTGGCGCCGCTCCTAAATATCTACTTCCACAGACGTCTGCATCACAATAATCTAAAATTCCAAAGCCACATAGGTTCACTGAGATAACCTCATTAAAATATTTTTCCGTGTTTTAACAGTATTCGGTAATTAAAATAATATATTACCTGCCCTGGTTCATTAGTGTGGCTCAGTTGCACTTACCGGTTTATCGGCGGTTCAGAGGGCGCGGGTTATCGATGAACGATAGGGCGACGCGCGTCACTAGTCTTATGTTACTGAAAAACAATTGATTGTCAAACGAATGTGGCATTATCATTCTGGGACTTTCAAGATTTGCAAACCTACGAAGTAAATAACTTTTACAAATTATGCAGTTCTTCCTATCAATATTTTTAGGTTGCCATGTTAGTTTAGCATTTACGGATGTAGGATGTACAGATCTATTGACTTTTCCTGAAATAATAAAACAATTTTCGACTTTAAATTGCTCCTAACATCAAATTAGAAAACTGTTTTTAGCAAAGGAGTCTAAGCTGTTACCTAGAGATATTACTGAATTACACCTAGTTCATCAGATTTCAATTCAATTGCCAAAATATCTATGTAAAAATAGCTACTAAGACGTGTTGGCCGAGTGGGGTATCTCTACTTTCAATCCGCCATTCCTATCAACTTCAAAAGACACTTGAATAACTTGATCTGAGGGAATGTTTTAGTGCCTCAGGGACGAAGCTGTATTCATATCCCCTTCCTTGAAGATTGGTATTTGTTCCTTATTTACAGCGAATATAAACGTTTCAGCTATATAAAAACTATACGGTACAATTATCTAAAGTCAACGTAAACTCGAATTTGTTCAATAGATATTATGCGTAACACGATTTATAACATTATACGGTATGATTTATAAAATAGGGATGTGGCGCGCCAACGTCGACTATAATTATCGAGAGGTCGGCGATTATCTTCGGTTATCGATAGGTTATCCGCCCTGCGTCAGCCAGCACGCGCCATGCCCACGTTCATTAACGTTATAAAACTAATCGGCTTGTCGCCTTTTTGAAACTAATTATGTGAAAATGTTAGATTATGAACATGATTAGTTTTGAAATAGAAAACTTTGACTAAGTGGCTAATTAAATGGTAAATGTTTTTGTTTACCTACAAAGCATTTGCAAAAAAAACGCCCAGTTTATTTCCTGTGGACAAACAAGGTCGATTTAGCTGAGGGAGTGGCTTACCTAGGTCCTGTGCAAGCCTATACCTATATTTCATCTCAAGCTCTACAGCGCGCTGTAGGTAAGTGTAACCAGGACGCTGCAGCGTCCAGTAGAGTTTAGGGCTAGGCATAGTTTGCCTACTATTGCTGTCTAAATAATGTATCTATACCTACTATAATAATAATATTATAAAGAGGAAAGATTTGTTTCTTTGTTTGTTTGAAATAAATCGGCTCCGAAACTACTGGACCAATTTGAAAAATTCTTTCACCAATACACACACCCTACAGTAAACCCGATGATCATAGGCCATATTTTATCCCGGGGAAGTGAAGTTTTCCCGAGGGATCGCGGGTAACACCGCGGCGGACAGCTAGTAGTAGATATAGATGTAAAGGCCGAAGTTTTTGTGAATTACGATACATATTTATAGTTAGTTCATTTAATTAAAAAGAAAACAAGTTTAATATCTTTAACAATAAAACTTTAGATTTTTGAATTTAAATATTTTTTCAATCAATAAAATAATATCAGTCTGGCAGCAATCTCGTAAGTTAATGGTACAAACAGCCGCTCGTTTGTCTGTTTGTCCTCGTTGTTTGCGGTCGCAGAGTCAACAGAGGCATACTCGGGCTCCGCGCTGCGTCGGCGTCGGCGCGGGCGCAGCGCAAACAACCCAACGCTACTGAACTTGACAAACTAAATAGGCTAGGCTCATATTAAATGAATTAATAAAAAAGTTATTCTAATTTTTCAACGTTCTATCAGGGTTTTTTAATACTTATAATTTTTCAGTAGACAAAACTGCGTAAAATTGCCAATGACTGCGCAAACACACTTGCGCGCACAGTCACTGAGAAAAATGTCATTTTGGCATAATCTTAAAATATCGTGACGTTGGTTTAAAATAGGATGCGTTGTCTAATAATATGTTGATAATAAGTAAATATTACGCTAGAACTGAAATGTGTTAAGATGGAATCGAATTTTTTGGGTAAATAATTTTTTTTTTTTTTTTTTTTTTATGATGAATGGGTCGACTCTTGACCTCGAAACTTACATAGGCAAGAATGAGGTCTACGATGGAGCGAGCCTACCCAGAAGGTGCCTATTAACTCTCTTCTTAAAAACATCAGGGTCGTAGCTCAGCGGAAATACAGACGCGGGAAGCTGATTCCACATTTTTGCAGTGCGCATAATAAAAGAACTTTGAAAGCGCTTAGTTCTAATAAGTGGAATATCAACCAGGTGTGGATGATAGTGAGCTGTGCGTCTGAAGTCCCTGTAAAAGAACGGTGAAGGCGGAACAAGGTCGTGTAGCGCCTGGGCACACTCACCGTAGTACAATCTGTAGAAGACCGACAAACTCGCTACCTCACGACGATGGCTCAGACTGTCGAGTTTTGCCTCGGCAAGACAGTCTTCACCAATGAGCCTTTTGGCTCTGCGCTCCACCGAGTCAAGTGCAGCTAGTTGATACTTAGCAGATCCATCCCAAAGGTGGCTGCAATACTCCATACAAGATCGAACTTGAGCTTTATATAAAGTCAAAAGTTGATCAGGTGTGAAATATCGCTTGACCTTATTTAGGATGCCCAGCTTTTTGGCCGCAGTTTGCGCTTTAGACTCGATGGAGGTGCCAAAGTTGAGGCTAGCCGTCAACTCTATGCCAAGAAGGGTGAGGTGGTCGGTTACTTCAACAGATAAACCTTGGAAGGTGGGAGCCCGGTCGAATAGACGCTTTTTCGCCGAAAAAAGACATGCCTGAGTTTTGTTGGCATTAAAACAGACTCTATTAGCGTCACCCCACTGGGAAACGCGACTAAGAGTCTGATTCGTCCGCTCAACCATGGCCTCTCTCAGGGAACATACCTCCAGATTGGTGGATCGTGCGCTACATATGTATCTCTCAGTGACAGTACTGTCATCTGCATACCCAAAAATGCCTAGCTGAAGCAGGTCATTAATGTGCAGCAGGACTAGAGTCGCAGAGAGAACAGACCCTTGAGGAACACCGGCGTTGATAGCCATATAGTCCGAGGAGCAGCCGTCAACTACCACTCTGATGGATCGGTCACTCAAGAAGTCGGATATCCAGGCACAAAGTTCAGGAGGTAAACCGTACGCAGGAAGCTTATTCAACAGGCTAGCGTGCCAGACCCGGTCAAATGCCTTTGAGACGTCAAGAGAGACAGCGATTGCCTCTCCATGTTTCTCAATGGCTTCTCCCCACAGATGCGTGGCGTACACAAGAAGATCGCCAGTGGACCTTCCTCGGCGGAAGCCGTATTGGTGGTCACTGAGCAAGTCATTAGCTTCAAGGTACGTCAGCAACTTATGGTTAAGTACTCTCTCCATAACCTTGCTGATTATGGAGGTGATGGAGATGGGTCGGTAGTTGGCCGGGTCGGCTCGACTTCCCTTCTTAGGAACTGGCTGCACGTTGGCAATCTTCCAGGATTTTGGTACGGTCTTTTTTTCCAAGGAGAGGCGAAACAGGCATGTCAGCACAGAGGACAACTCAGGAGCACAGCGTTTAAGCACTCGCGCCGGAATACCGTCCGGACCACTAGCTTTATTCACGTCTAGACTAAAAAGTGCTCTACGTACTTCTTTGGCATGTATGCTCAGTGTCTGCATTGTGGTGCCACAATGAGGGATGGTTGGAGGTTGAGTAGAGCAGGAGTCCAAACGGGAATTGCTCGCAAATAGATCGGCAAATAAATTTGCTTTCTCTATAGCGGTGTGGGCCAGAGATCCATCTGGTTTCAGAAGCTGAGGTAGTGTGGGACGACAGAAATTGCCTTCGACCGATTTAGCGAGAGACCAGAACTGCTTACTTCCTGGAGGGTATGTTGCTAGTTTAGCTCCGATGCGTCCAATATGAACGAAGCGAGCCCTGCGCAAAACCCTCTTGCAAGCCTTGGCAGCAGCATTAAATAGGCGCTTCTTTTCACGGACCTTCCGATGTCCTGCTTTGCAGGCGCGGGCTTTCACCCAAGCTTGGTAGGCAGCTTGTTTACGCGACTCGGCACGAGCACAATCAGCGCTGAACCAAGGTCTAGCTTTGCCACCAAGTGAGATGTCAGAGAATGGAATAAAATACTCCATCCCCTGGCGGATCACGTCCGCAACCGCGTCTGCGCAACAGCTCGGATCTTCGGAAGAGAAGCATACCTGTCGCCAAGGGTAAGATGCAAAGAAGTGCCGCAACTCGTCCCAATTCGCTGACTCGTATCGCCAAACTCTCCTTGTGCCCTTTGGGCTATCATCCGGAGGAGAGTAGATCGATACGGATTTCACCATGCAGTGATCTGACGTACCCAATGGAGCGGAAACTGCGATTGAGTGCCTTGCAGGATCAGTGGTTAGGAAAAGGTCCAAGCAGTTTGCTCTATGGCCATCTTGGTCTGGTATCCGTGTAGCTTGACTGACCAATTGGGTGAGATCTAACGATACAGCAAATTTACGCGTCTCTCTTCCCGCATGGTCAGTCACCTGGTATGGGAACAACCACTCAGTGTGGTGGGCATTAAAGTCCCCCAGGAATACAAGCTCCGCAGTCGGATAACGTTGTTGAGCTAAGTCTGCCATCTCAGTAAGATGTGTAAAGAGCCTGGTTGTCTCCTGGTCACCGTCATGGGACCGGTAGACACAGGCATAGAGAGTCTTCTCAGTGCCAGTATCCACCAGAAGACAAACTATTGGAATGCAATATTATGTTAATTGTCATCGTAAAAAATTGTAATTATGAAATAACATTGTCTTCTTCAAATAATAACACAATGTAATGGTAAAATGGTATGATAATTATAAATAAGATTCTAATTAAAAAACACAATGACAGTCACCGTAATATAAATAGATTTCATAGTTTAATATGAAGAAGTATCTCTAAAAATACGATGACCTCCCCCTAATGTACGCGCATCATTTTTTAATATTACAGTCATATTATTTTATGTGTATCCTACTAAATTATTATTACAGAGACCCATTTACGAGTAGCATTTGAATGATGTCCTACAAATTTAAGGTGACGGCATTATATAATGAGGTCTCCCTCTCACTTCATTCGGCCGCCCGCGTCAGGTCGGCCATTTGCATTTCCATTTGCATGCCGGCAAGTCACTCGTTTAATTATTAGCAATAACAATTCCATTAGTGCCAGTGAACGTGTTTGATCAGTGCAAAAATGGATATGGCTACGCGTGATCTTTTGAAGAAGTGGAATTTGGAACGCTACATCGATCGTTTTGAAAGTAAGTTGACAAACCTACCTAGTAAGTTGCTAGCATGAGCTCACACATTACATTCACACATTCTAATTTCTAGCAAGAATAGGGTCAGAGTGTCGTCTTAGGGGCACTATGAAAAAATACTTTCAAGGTCACAGTTCTAACATAACCTAACCTATGGATCCCTTCGACATCGTTTTTACGACAAACGGTTGGTCGGAGACAAAAAACACCAAGACACTTTTAGCCTTTCTAGGTGTTACATACTATAGAATCGAGAAAATAAACAATTTGCGAAAATAACACTTTTTTGGCCGCTGTACACTCCAACCAAGAATAGTCTTGTCGTATGGTACCTACCCACCTACCTAGATATACGTTCATATTTATATTATACACTAGATTCGATGTGCAACTGCAACCCAAAAAAAAACAAATAGGTACCAACCTACATTTTATAAAGTCGATGCGACGTAGTGCATTTCACAGCTGCAATCAGGGCGCGTTTAGGTAAATTTACCTTTTTTTTCAGCTGAAAGAATTGATATCGCAACAATGCAGATGCTTAGTAAACAAGACATACATAGTATGTTCCCTCAAATAGGGGACAGACTCCAGTTTGAAGCAGCTCTGGCCATGTTAAAAAGCGACCAACCAAAAGATATGGTTTGTTTTCATGTTAAATTTTATTTAATAAAAGTTAATTTTGTTTTAAACTTTTTGCTTACACATGCCCTGCGTCGCTTAAATGCACATTCTCCTACTTGCATGTAGGTAGGTACCTACTTATTAACTTTTATTTAAAGTCTTCTTAAGATACCTAACAATTTAACCGGTGCAGTATTTATTTAAAAAGTGGAATAAAATCCTAACTTTTCATCAGTCTTGTTAGTTTACCAACTAAGAACATTATTATTACCTTTTTAAATTTCTTGTTAAATTTCAGGATAACTCCTACAATTCATCACTCTTTGAAGAGGTCATGAGGAATGACTTGTTAACTAGTCTACCTTGTAACTTAGAGCCTCTGCCACCGTGTGAAGGACTGCAAAGCTCAATCCTCAACCAAGACTGCGAAGCAGGACTTAACAAGGAAAATTTGGTAAGTTATGCAAAATTGTAGAAAAGTACTCGTACTTACTGTTTTTTTTTTTTCAAGAGCAATATGTATTAATTTGTAATTACATCCATACTAATATTATAAATGCGAAAGTAAGTCTGTCTGTCTATCTGTCGGCTGGGGCAGGACCTTTTCACATTTTCATACCTAAGACACTAAACCGATGCAAAATTTGGTATAGACATTCTTTGAGACCAGGATCAGTCCTGATCTTGATCGATTAGTTTTTATCAGGGCCGGATCAAGGGACGAGGGCAGGACCGTTCACACCTGCAATGCTGAACCGATTACTAGTAAAAAAATATAACACTTCCCTTGAGTTAACTCCGGCTAGGGCTAGCTATAGCCTGTTAGTTAACGGTCGCACTCGGACACATTTAGTGATTATTTCAACGATTATTGAGGTTAATTGACCGTACATACTCATATTATCACACCTTTTTGTTACATGTACTATTATAACATTGTCTCAAAGTAAATATTATTTTAGGATGGTGACATACTGGTGATACCACTGGACTCGTCGTCGTCAGTGGGTGAAGCAGTTAGACAAGAGTCCACCGGGAGCAATTTAGTAAGTTATTGCCTATTATCCTGTACTTTTGATAAGGAATTTAAATTGACATTCAATATTTTTAACCCCCGGCGTAAACAGATAAGTTTAACGTCTGTACCTGTCCTGTCCTGTATGTGTGTACGGACGGCCGTTTAGGAGCTATACTGTCACAAAGATCAGTAATATATTTGGAGTTGGTGACAGCTATAACTAACAACTAAATTCATGATGCCTAGACTGGCACCGACTCCAAATATATTACTGATCTTTGTGACAGTATATCCAACTGATCATTATACTGAATGAAAGGTAGGTATTGAACCTGTATTTTCAACATTTTAGTGACATTTTTTTTTTACTTTTACCTTGCATATTTAGTTTTTAATGCCATACTAAAAAAAAAGTAAAAAAATTACTTTAAAAAAAATTTACTTAAATTTTTTTTTTTTTTTTTTACTTTAATGCCATACTTATACTATTTGTGTTTCAGGTGAATGTCACACTGAATTCATCAGTCGAGGGAAAACAAATAATAGCAATTGGGCAGAAAACGGGCGCCTTACCCTCAAACGTGCGTGGGCGTTTATGCAAGCTGCTTATGGAGAAGCTCATTACGGCCGAAAACCCGGTACTTCTGACAGATTCGCAGCTGCTTGCTACGACATTGGCAGATTATTTAAAGAGGAGTCACCACCCCTATACTACGCGCCGTACCTGCCGGCTGATGCTTACCAGGCTAAGCGCAATATCTCTGGCTGGTTAGTCACCGCCTGAAGGGCTCGACGGCAGCATTTAGTTTCGTTGGGCTTTATTGAAAAGCCCAAGTCACGTTCTCGCTCCAAGTCCAGTCCTAGGCTAGACACCCCTCCACTCGCTGGAATCGACCTACCCGGACTTTAAGAAGGTAAATCCTTTTCAAGAAATTTTATGTTTTCAGATTGAATTAAATTATCAAGAACAAAATTATTGAGAAAAATATCTGAATTAGTATAAATTTTCGTTACAAATTACAAAATATCTGAATCTAAGAACCGTTATTGTTATTGTACTAATTATTAATCGTTTTAATTTTTGTGTGCAGGTGAAGTGGAGGACGTAGCGTCAGCATTAGAGCAGCTGTCAAGTCCTTCAGCTGGTCCGTGGCAAGAGGTCAGTGCCCTGTGGCGGGAGACGGTGCGAGCTCGCCTCCGGTACTTGTACTACGAGGAAGGGACATTACAGGAGTACTTCAATAAGTATCCTAAATTTCTACTCGTCTCAACCTTTATTTTAATTTATAAATACTAGAATTATTGAACAGAATGTATATAATGATTCTTTATAATGACCGACAAATAGATACTGTAACCATTAAGGCGAGGATGTTTATAAACAAAACAGTCTTCTTTTATACTGAATAAATGTTTAGAGTATATAATAATTATTCATTCATACTATGGAAATAAAAATACCATTCAATTTTCTGTTTAATTTATACATACATCCCTTCTTACCTTCTTACCATTCTTGCCAAGGTACTTTTTGCTATTTTTTTACTTGCTCCCCATTTTTTTAAGGTTCAAGTTTAGGGTTCTTCAGTTTTTTTTAATATTGAGCTCACACCTAATAATATTTAAAAGGAAAGAACCAATATTTGGATACTTAAAAATAAGGGGATCATGTAAGTCCAGTGGCGCCCTCAATTATAGGAGGATTGTGATTTCTAATAATCCAAACAATTTCTGTGTCATCCACCAGTATTTAGTTGTAGTCCTACTGATGGAGAATGAGTAGAACTACAACTAATCACTGGTGTATTATAGAGATATTAATTGGTTTATTAAAAAACACAATACTCCTATTGAGGGCGACCGCCGTAAGATAATAGGCTATAACCAGAGATATGAGGAAATAGTAGGAAAAGTAAGAGGACCTAACCTAAAATACGAGGAGGTTACCGAAAAATAGTAGGAAAAATAATAGGATATAACTGGATATATGAGGAAGTCACCGAAAAATAGTAGGAAAAATAATAGGATATAACTGGATATATGAGGAAGTCACCGAAAAATAGTAGGAAAAATAATAGGATATAACTGGATATATGAGGAAGGCACCTAAAAATAGTAGGAAAAATTGTATGACATAACTGGATATATGAGGAAGGCACCGAAAAATAGTAGGAAAAATTGTATGACATAACTGAATATGTGAGGAAGTCACCGAAAAATTGTAGGAAAACTAATAGGATATAACTGGATATATGAGGAAGGCATCGAAAAATAGTAGGTAACTAAAACTAAATCCATGGTGACACATCATCTTAAATACTGTTATCATCAACATCAGTATTATCATCGTTCTTTTTGGTGAATCACTATGCTCCGTCCTTTTAGTGAATTCATCATACTTTAAGCTGAATTCACCTCTTTTATGATTGTCAGTTTTCTCAGTGGTTCTGGTTCTTTTCTCAGGCTTGATCTAAATGAGTTTAGATCTGCAGTTAAGAAAAAAGTATTTGCTCGTTGTCTCGCCATGTCAACACATACTTATAAGCCCATTTGTAGGGTCTAATAAGGATTAAGTAAGCGCCGCCACCGCCAGGAGCCGGGCTAAGCGCGTCGGCAAACATTATAATGTTACCGTTTCCTGTCAATTAGCCATTGTTTGAAGGGTCTATGTTCTCCGGGGTTTGATTCTATGATTTTATTTTAATCTAATCCGGCATTTGACCTGAGAGTACCTAAGCAATTTAATTTTTTAATTTCTCGCCCACTTTAAGAAGGCTATTCACATTTCACATTAAAATAAAATAAAATAGATTTTTAAAATATAATAAGTACTGATTTTTCAATCTTTCTCCCGACACGGCACAGCACTTTTGCGTCGTGTTTGTTTTCTGGGGTCTGCGCTACCGGAGCCAAGCATTTTGATCTGCGCCGACGACTATCGACAAATACTTTACCTAAACCTATAGGTACTCTATTTGTGTCATGAGAAAGCTTAGTGTCAATACATATTAAAACAAAATTGCAATAAGATATTCTAATGGGCCCTCTACATATTCGGCGAAGATAGACGAATACCGACGACGGTGACGAATGTGTAGAGGGCCTATTCGCCTGTCATCTTCTGTACAAATAATATTTTGGCGAATAGTTCGGCAAATAGTTCGCAGAATCTGTAAAGTGGCCGTAGGTAAGTCGTATTTTACCAATTTTGAATAAAATAGTCTGACGAAGGCTGGCGGTTCAAAAATACGACAAAACGCTTCGAAAAGGGTGCTCTAGTAATCAAATCAAATCATTCTTTTGGCTTGTCTTGGCGGCCCATATACTCGTACCTACATGGGACTACACCTACACATTCATGAACAAAGCGGACTTTCGACACGAGTTTAAATTATAGGCATAAAAAAGGAGGTCGGTAGTAAAGTGGTAAAAGCTCGGCTGAGACTCAAGCTGAAGTACGATTCTAAAATCTTATGCCGTGCAGGACATTATTAAAAAACCTATATAAAGGGCGTGCATCATCATAACTATTAATTCCCCTACAAATCTCTTCCCGAGCGAGCGACTGTTTGCGCACGCATTAGCCGAGCCCGCACTGTCAACAGCGTAATGGCGGCAAATAGGCTCCCCCCCCTCCTTTCCCCACTTCCCCTCACAGCTACCGTCTGCGCACACGCAACGGTACTTGCAAAGTACCATTATAAACATTTAAAATATGAAATCACTATGTAATGCAATGCCAAATTAGTAAGCATTTGGATTTTTGACGGAATTTTCTCTGATGATCAAAGAGTTAATAAATACTTAGATCTCTTTTAAATATGCTCTATTCGTGCTGAAAAAACAGTTATGTTTTAAATCGCTGAACAGATATTTTTAAAAGCTAAGCACTCGCTAAACACTCGATCATGTCGCCGTTTGAAAGGAATGTTCATTTCACAAATAACAGGATGCCTAGGTTCCACGACTTCAATTGAAGTGGGTTTAATGGGCGCTCTACATATTCGGCGAAGATAGACGAATACCGACGGTAACGAACGTGTAGAAGGTCTATTCCCCTGTCATCGTCTATCCAAATAATAGTTCGGCGAATAGTTCGGCGAATGTGTGGAGTGGCCGTAAGAATGAATGAATTTGGTATATTTGCTTGTCCAGACTTTGCCTCAATCTTCAAGTACTTTAATGATCAATGAATCATTTAATTCCGTTGTCAAATAAATTGCTTGTAACTGATACGACGACAATCAATCAGAATGAGACGATCAATTACTTCAGCATGATAGAAATACGAACATGTTGTCAGATAAGTAATAAAATTATTATTTTTATTTTTATTTTTATTTTATTTTATTTGGGAAACAAACAGTACATAATGACAATTAAATTAAAGAGCATATAAAAACACCTAAACCAATCAAGTTTCCACCGTTAAGTACATCATTTAGCAAGCGAACAGAAATAGATAACAAACGAGCGAGATAAATATCAAAAAGTTAAGAACTTACAAAAAAAAAAAAAAAAAACTTATAAATGTACTTAAATATCTTAAATATAATAAAAATAAAAATAAATTAATAATAAAAATGAAAAAAAGTTTCATATAAATTTGTATCTAATGTAAGCAGCAAATATAACTAAAATTTCTTCTTGGCAACGCTATCAATAAGTTCTTTGCGCAATTTTGGCAAAGTAATATTAAAAATATCAATGTCTGAAAAATATTCATTATAAGTTTCACAGGCTCTATTTATATACATATTTTTGGTGTAATTAGTTTTAGAAATAGGCGTCCAAAATGTTTTTTTCTTACGAGATGACATCCGGGGGCAGTTAAAATATAAATTTTCCAGTAACACAGGTGACTCTATTGCATTGGAAATAATTTTAAAAAGAAACATTTGGTCTCTGACTACACGCCTACTTTGGAGACTGAGCAAGCTTTCTGTGGATACAGAAGCAAAACGATATTTACAGTGTTTAATAAATTTACATTGTATTCTTTCTATTTCCTGAATGTGAATATTGTACTGAGGATTCCAAACGGTAGAAGCATATTCGAGAGTTGACCTTACAAAGCAATTAAATAGGAGAAGTAATGTATTGAAGTTTTTAAATTCCTTACCAACCCTCAAAATGAAACCAAGCATTCGGTATGCCTTAGTTGTTATATTATTGAAATGAGAATTAAAAGATAATTTATTGACAAGTAAAACACCTAAGTCTCTAACTTCAGTTACTCTAGAAATAATGATGTCGTTGAATTTATAGTCAAAAATTATAGGTTTGAGCTTACGAGTAAAAGTTATAATGTTACATTTTTTTGCATTTAAAAATAAGGAATTACTATTACAATAATCAACAAGCCTATTATATTAAAGACTAGCTGTACCCGCGATCCCACGGTAAAACTTCACTTCCCCGGGATATAATATGGCCTATGTTCATCGGGGATAATGTAGGATTCTATTGGTGAAAGAATTTTTCAAATCGGTCCAGTAGTTTCGGAGCCTATTCATTTCAAACAAACAAATCTTTCCTCTTTATAATATTAGTATAGATATAGATAGGTGAAATTTGAATACTGTCTGACTAGGCAAAGCCTGTATGATCTTTACCAAGTACCAAACATTATTTAACATTATTTTTACATTATTATGCACTTTTGTAAAATCATTGGATTTTACAAAAGTGCATAATAATGTCTAAAATTTTATTCTAGCAAAATCCTGCAATCAAGCGAAATCTTTGGAATCAAAAGTAGCAATAACAAACGCAAATCATTAAAAACAAAGCAAGCACAGAAATCAATCGGGCAGTGTTGCTAATTAAAATACTTACTCCACAAATACCATTATGAGGTCCAGCTGCTGTCTATAAATAGCGACACAACACACATACAAATCCTCCGGAACTGCCTCTCTTACAAATTGCAACGAAGCCAACCCGACATTCACAGCCAGAGATGCTCAAACTATTACAAACCCTAGTAGGAAGTATGACGAAAGCTGTGTGAGAATTCCAATGCCAGAGAATATTCGATAATACTATGAATAAGACAGACACTCCTCGACCCGAACCAATCGAAACACCCTACTCTTCGAGTTTTAGATTGCGTTTTTTCAAAAGATACCTAATAGGTATGCGTGGGCATCCATTTAGCTAGAGTATATGAATAAATGAATTTTGAGTAGCCAGGGTTGTAATACGGAAGTATCTATGCCAAAACGAGAATTTATACGTCATTACCTTGTCAGAACTATGGTTTTGTCTCTTGTTGTAAAGGTAATTGCTCATTAAGTCTGTACATTTATTCGTTCCCGATATATCATGATAATGATACGTTTTCCTTGGGTCTCAAGAGCAGGCTTACAGAATATCTAAGATAATTATATGCGCAGGCGAATCTTATGAAAGTTTCAGAGCCTCTGCTCCACGGCACGCGCCGGGACGGGTCGTATCGATAATTAGCGGCGCATGAGTAATGGTCGAATAGTTTGACAGTTGACACTCTTATAGGGGTTAATAAGGCCAGCTGGCTTAACAGGGTGCCGTTTGGACCTTTCTTAACATGTTGCTTTGATTTAACAATAAATGCCTCTCTATTTTTGTTAACAAGCACCGTATGAGTCTACAGCATTGTCCTAAAGAATTTTCAACTAGGTAGCCCAGAAGATGATCTATTTTCATTTAAAAACCATCATCATCGTCATCGGCAGTCAAGAATGTCCCACTGCTGGGTATACGCCTCCCTCTGTTTACTCCATTCATTCATCCAAAATCTATGCTGCATCATATTTAAAAAATCATGTCATAGAAAAAGAAATTTAAAATTGAATTTAATCAAGAGGCATATCAACAGGTCACTGACCGCACAGGTACCTGGTTATATTACCATCTGAAGAAGCAGAAGCGATCACCGAGTGCCACTCGAGTGGTCGAAGGGCCAAAGACGCGGTAGCTGTTTGCTTAGCGGGCCGATTGTCGGCGGCCTGTCGCCGTGGGGGGTCGCCGGACAGATGGGACACCACCGGAAAAAATCTACTTATAAATACGCTCTGCTGATCAGTAAGCGAGAAGGCGGAAGATTGAATAGAAAACGAAGTAGCTTGCTTTGTCGAAAGCTCGACGAGGTTAGTGATGTTCTGAACAAATGGATATACAGGGCGTCCCAAACTTATGGGACATGAAGGGGAAGTACCTTAAATATCGTAGATAGTGTATTTTGCTTAAAGAAGACTTTATGTTATTTTTAAAACTTAGTAATTCCGCATTCATAGATTTTCTAAAAATTACTTGCTTCGTCTGGGAATCGAACCGACTCAAATGTAAAAAAAAACACCCTACTTTTATGATGCCAATCGAAAGAATAGCTAAAAAATAATAACTCTGCTTAGGTAACATTGTATTTTAAAAGAAAGGAACAACGTAAAATTAATCATTTTAATCAACATAAAAACATACATGTAACTGCCGTAGTCAATTAAGTGGGTATTTTTTTGTAAATTAATTAATTAAATGCTCAAAATGTGATCCCTCTTGTCTTACGCAAATCACCAATCTTTTAATGAGTCCGCTACCTGTTGATTTTCTTATCATTTTATGGTGAACACTCGATGTGATATGGCACAATTCAGTTTGAACGTCGTCGACGGCAATAAATAACTTTCTTGAAATTTGACTCATTCAAAACTCATTTTACGTTGTTCCTTTCTTTTAAAATACAATGTTACCTAAGCAGAGTTATTATTTTTTAGCTATTCTTTCGATTGGCATCATAAAAGTAGGGTGATTTTTTTTTGACATTTGAGTCGGTTCGATTCCCAGACGAAGCAAGTAATTTTTAGAAAATCTATGAATGCGGAATTACTAAGTTTTAAAAATAACATAAAGTCTTCTTTAAGCAAAATACACTATCTACGATATTTAAGGTACTTCCCCTTCATGTCCCATAAGTTTGGGACGCCCTGTAGATAACACAATATAGGCTGGTCTATTGCGGAGATCGTAACATGGATTATCTGTGTTTTTTCTGTATGTAGATACAAGAGCTAGATGACTCCTGCTCCTGCTCTATCATGATCCATGTAATAAATATTTTTGGGGTCGAGCGTGTCATTTGGTTTATTGACTTTTAAACAGACAAGTTCCAGTGAGGAACTTGGAGCCAATCGAACAAAATGAGGCTTTTCAAATTAAGGTTAGAGGTATCTACTCGTGTTTGCATAATGATTATGGCATTTCCGTGCTTTGGAGGGCAAGTCGAATGGTTTCGGTTTGTTTTTTAGTTGATTAACCATGACGGAAATCTTCGAATGGCCAAACACTTCGTCAAAATTCAAACAACAATAAAATTGTAATGGGGGATTCAACAAAAGAAATAAAAGTGCTAAAACCTATATCTTAGTAACTTCAGGTTCAGGTTCCCGGAACGACGCCACTGTACATGGTCGACATTCCCAGAGTTCGTACAAAGCGTCTTGAGTCTACATTTTTTATACGCACCGCCAAATTGTGGAACTCATTGCCGGGCTCTGTATATCTTCAAATCAAGAGTAAAAAGGTTCCTTCTAGGTAAGCATGCTCCATCTTAGACCTCACTATTGCTTAAAATCAGGCAGAGTGAGGTCAAATGCTGACCTATTTAATTATTTAAAAAAAACTTTTATGACAAAACATGCGAATTGTCCCGTTAGAAAATGAAACATCAACACAGCTGAGCATCGACCACTACGCTGCGGAGGTTGAATTTGAAAACTATTATTTTCGTCTCACGGGTCAACAAATCACTATACTTATAGCTAAGTCCTCTAAACAGATTGTTAAATATTCAACTAAAAAAATGTACCGTTTCTTTCCCGTTTTATTTTGTTTGACTTAGTTAGATAAACATTCGCGATTAAAATGTAAGCCCAAGTTTGTTTACCCCTGGGCTAGTGCTACGACCGCGGCATCTGATTGGCTAGGCCTATGTGTGAGTGAAGTCTTTACACGAACTAGCCTTCGCAACAATTGCATCTTATTGCCAAATAACATTGAATTAACTAGAAATATGGAAAGTTTCGACTTAAAAAATGCCTGGAAGAGATCGCTTCTCAGCGATAAGGCCGCCCATTGTGCATTGTATTATGGTTCTCTTTTCCACTGTTTTTTGTAGTTATAAGGTGTGCATTGTACAATAAAGTATTTTCATTCATTCATTCATTCATTCATAAAAAAAATGAAGTTGAACTTTTTAAGAATTCAAATGGCGCATAAAAATCACTATGAACACTATAAAAAATATAGGTAGGACTAGTATTGTGATAAAAAAAAACAGAAAATCACATCTTTAAAGGAGAACGGGCAGGCATGTATGAAGCGCCGCCCAAGTCAAAAAACGATCGCCCGCAGAGTGGACGTATAGTGGAATGGGTAGACCTTCTAAAACACTACATTTGATTGTATGACAGCAAAAAAATCCATCCTACAGAAATCGAGATATTTGCAGTTCAAGGTGGTGACTTTTACAATCATATTTATTGACTTACAGGCTTCCCGTAGAAAAGCCACTATGGGCATTCGATAGAACTTTAGAAGCACTACATTTCATTGTATGACAGCTAAAAAATCCATCCTGCAGAAGTCGAGATATTTGCAGTTAAAGGTGGTGACTTTTACCATCATCTTTTTTAACTTACAGGCTTCCCGCAGATAAGCCACTATGGGCATTCGATAGAACTTTAGAAGCACGACATTTCATTGTATGACAGCAAAAAAATCCATCCTGCAGAAATCGAGTTATTTGCAGTTAAAGGTGGTGACTTTTACCATCATCTTTTTTAACTTACAGGCTTCCCGCAGATAAGCCACTATGGGCATTCGATAGAACTTTAGAAGCACGACATTTCATTGTATGACAGCTAAAAAATCCATCCTGCAGAAGTCGAGATATTTGCAGTTAAAGGTGGTGACTTTTACCATCATCTTTTTTAACTTACAAGCTTCCCGCAGATAAGCCACTATGGGCATTCGATAGAACTTTAGAAGCACGACATTTCATTGTATGACAGCTAAAAAATCCATCCTGCAGAAATCGAGATATTTGCAGTTAAATGTGGTGACTTTTACCATCATGTTTTTTGACTTACAGCCTTCCCGCAGGTAAGCCACTATGGGCATTCGATAGAACTTAAGAAGCACGACATTTCATTGTATGACAGCTAAAAAATCCATCCTGCAGAAGTCGAGATATTTGCAGTTAAAGGTGGTGACTTTTACCATCATCTTTTTTAACTTACAAGCTTCCCGCAGATAAGCCACTATGGGCATTCGATAGAACTTAAGAAGCACGACATTTCATTGTATGACAGCTAAAAAATCCATCCTGCAGAAATCGAGATATTTGCAGTTAAATGTGGTGACTTTTACCATCATGTTTTTTGACTTACAGCCTTCCCGCAGATAAGCCACTATGGGCATTCGATAGAACTTTAGAAGCACGACATTTCATTGTATGACAGCTAAAAAATCCATCCTGCAGAAGTCGAGATATTTGCAGTTAAAGGTGGTGACTTTTACCATCATCTTTTTTAACTTACAAGCTTCCCGCAGATAAGCCACTATAGGCATTCGATAGAACTTTAGAAGCACGACGTTTCATTGTCATCATCATCATCATCATCATCATCATCATCAGCTTATAATAGTCCACTGCTGGACATAGGCCTCCCCTAATGAGCGCCATTGCGCCCTGTCCTCGGCTCGACGCATCCAGCTTCTGCCAGCAGCCTTTCGCAGATCGTCACTCCACCTGGCCGGAGGGCGTCCTACACTACGTTTGCCGAGTCGCGGTCTCCACTCAAGAACTCGTTTACCCCAGCAGTTATCGGTTCTTCGGCAGATATGGCCAGCCCACTGCCACTTCAGCTTGCTAATTCTCTGAGCTATGTCGACAACTTTGGTTCTATGTCGGATAGTCTCATTGCGTATTCTATCCTTCAGAGAAACTCCGAGCATAGCTCGTTCCATAGCTCGCTGAGCGACTTTAAACTGGTGGACTAGCCGTACTGTGAGTGTCCACGTTTCGGCACCTTAGGTCATGACAGGTAGGACGCACTGATTGAAAACTTTCGTTTTCAGACATTGCGGTATGGGTGACGAGAAGACTCGACGTAGTTTTCCAAACGCTGCCCAACCCAGCTGAATCCTCCGGATTTTTTTTCTGTCACACAATAAAATGTCGTGCTTTTAAAGTTCTATCGAAAGCCCATAGTGGCTTATCTGCGGGAAGGCTGTAAGTCAAAAAACATGATGGTAAAAGTCACCACATTTAACTGCAAATATCTCGATTTCTGCAGAATGGATTTTTTAGCTGTCATACAATGAAATGTCGTGCTTCTAAAGTTCTATCGAATGCCCATAGTGGCTTATCTGCGGGAAGGCTGTACATTAAAAAACATGATGGTAAAAGTCACCACATTTAACTGCAAATATCTCGATTTCTGCAGGATGGATTTTTTAGCTGTTATACAATGAAATGTCGTGCTTCTTAAGTTCTATCGAATGCCCATAGTGGCTTATCTGCGGGAAGGCTGTAAGTCAAAAAACATGATGGTAAAAGTCACCACATTTAACTGCAAATATCTCGATTTCTGCAGGATGGATTTTTTAGCTGTCATACAATGAAATGTCGTGCTTCTAAAGTTCTATCGAATGCCCATAGTGGCTTATCTGCGGGAAGCCTGTAAGTTAAAAAAGATGATGGTAAAAGTCACCACCTTTAACTGCAAATATCTCGACTTCTGGAGGATGGATTTTTTAGCTGTCATACAATGAAATGTCGTGCTTCTAAAGTTCTATCGAATGCCCATAGTGGCTTATCTGCGGGAAGCTTGTAAGTTAAAAAAGATGATGGTAAAAGTCACCACCTTTAACTGCAAATATCTCGACTTCTGCAGGATGGATTTTTTAGCTGTCATACAATGAAATGTCGTGCTTCTTAATTTCTATCGAATGCCCATAGTGGCTTATCTGCGGGAAGCCTGTAAGTCAAAAAACATGATGGGCACCACCTTTAACTGCAAATAACTCGATTTCTGCAGGATGGATTTTTTAGCTGTCATACAATGAAATGTCGTGCTTCTAAAGTTCTATCGAATGCCCATAGTGGCTTATCTGCGGGAAGGCTGTAAGTCAAAAAACATGATGGTAAAAGTCACCACATTTAACTGCAAATATCTCGATTTCTGCAGGATGGATTTTTTAGCTGTCATACAATGAAATGTCGTGCTTCTAAAGTTCTATCGAATGCCCATAAAGGCTTATCTGCGGGAAGCCTGTAAGTTAAAAAAGATGATGGTAAAAGTCACCACCTTTAACTGCAAATATCTCGACTTCTGGAGGATGGATTTTTTAGCTGTCATACAATGAAATGTCGTGCTTCTATAGTTCTATCGAATGCCCATAGTGGCTTATCTGCGGGAAGCCTGTAAGTCAAAAAACATGATGGGCACCACCTTTAACTGCAAATAACTCGATTTCTGCAGGATGGATTTTTTAGCTGTCATACAATGAAATGTCGTGCTTCTAAAGTTCTATCGAATGCCTATAGTGGCTTATCTGCGGGAAGCCTGTAAGTCAAAAAACATGATGGTCACCACCTTTAACTGCAAATAACTCGATTTCTGCAGGATGGATTTTTTAGCTGTCTTACAATGAAATATAGTGCTCCTAAAGTTCTATCGAATGCCCATAATGGCTTATCTGCGGGAAGCCTGTAAGTCAAAAAACATGATGGTAAAAGTCACCACATTTAACTGCAAATATCTCGATTTCTGTAGGATGGATTTTTTAGCTGTCATACAATGAAATGGAGTGTTTTTGAAGGTCTACCCATTCCACCATACGCCCACTCTGCGGGCGATAGTTTTTTGATTTGGGCGGGGATGCCCATTCTCCTTTGTCTCTAGTAGGTACTAGATACTGAGGGAGGTATCGCCAAATATAATTTTAGCTATTGTTAAAGCCTACCACTACATGATTTCAACAACTACTTTATCGCAGGCTGGCATGGCGGAGGCGTCTATGTACGGGTGCTTTTATGATATTAACTCGCGACCAATCACTAGTGGTGCTTATTCTGTGGCCAATCGGCGCCGGCGCAGCATTAATCGACTTTCCATTACAGATGTATAAAAACGTACTGTTTCAGTGGTATCGAATAATTACAATAGTATGCGTGTTTGTGATAAGGTTTCCGGTTTTTATTGATTTGTTTCTTTGTAATGGTAACTTCAACAAGCTTCCTAAACTTGAAAAAGTTTAGAGGGCACACGTGATGACATGAGTAACATAGGTAGGGTTGAATGTTATAAATTAAATGTAAGTAAACTGCATTTAGACAAAAGTATGCCTTGAAGGTGCAGTGATAAAGGTAATGGGTTCAAAACTCGCATTGATGCAATTTTAAGAACGTATTTCTAAAATCTTGGATGTATAGGTTAGATGTTTTCCGGTCCTGCAGCTTCACACAAAAATGTCCGAAACTTAGAGCAGAAGGCTTATTGTCTAACTTGAAAATGGATTTCAAGTTAGATAATAAGCAAATAACAATAAAGCCTCTGGTTAGAAAAGATTGTTAATCATTCGAAAAGCGCAGTATACTCGTAGATTTAGCACTGTTATAACTAAAAAAGTAATTTCAAAATGTCTCGTGTGAAATAAGAATTCCATTCCAAAAACAGAATTATCTGAAAATAATAATGTAGGTCAAATCATCAAAGCAGTTGCAACAAAGAAAAAGAAAATCAATCAAATATCAAAGGAAAGTCCGATGAAAGCGCTTAAAATATCCGACACCGCTTTAAACTGAGAACTATTAATTAATCGCCAAAACCAGGAAAACTAAACGCCATTCACACAATACCATTATTGCCTCAGAATATTAGCTCTTGCTCCGTTGAGTTTGAGAAAGCAGAGACAAAAATGGTATCGTGTAACTGGTGTTTTAACGACTCAAATTATACTGCCGGCACTTTCGCGGTGCTAACGAACCATCGCTGCCTTTGTACAGAAACACAATCACTGACCGAATCTTGGACAGAAATATACTCCAATTGAACTCGCAGATTTCTAATATTTAGGCCTGTGTCACTGTCTGTATCTACATTATAATATTGAAACTGTGTGCTATGGGTTACATATTCACATTTCAGTGTATAAATAAATACGATTTAAAAGATATGACATTTAGTAGATTTAAAACAAATTTGACGCGATGGCTCATTGAAAAATGCTTTTATAGTTTGAATGAATTCTTTGACTACAAAATTTAGTAACTACTTTGACATTTTTATTTTAATGTAATTGGAGAAGAGTTAACTGTAATCGCATGTGTTTTGTTCTGTTTTATTTGGTTAATACTTGAATGTTTTATTCATACGCCTGTAAGGGCAGGTTCCGGCTGGAAAAAATTGTTTTAAAATCATTGTTTAAAGGTACCTGGAATTATGAATTAATAAATGATTTGATTTGATTTGATTTGATAAATACCGTTTGAGAGCGGTTTAAATAAAAATCTGCAGATTTTATTTGAATTATTCGCAACGTAGTGGTTATATCGAAAGAGTTACAATGTGTTACAGAGGGGGCAGCTTCCAACTTACACTGATCAGGAGCGATTCAACCATATATTTTTCAAAAATGATCACCTAAGCAAAAGCAATTATTTTTAATCCATAATCGAATTAAAGCCGTCTGTTGTAACTTGAAAAGTGGCATAAACTGTACGTAGCAGTATCATTTATTCTTTGGCTCGGGTTATGAATGCGTTTTCGGCGAAAACACTAGTAACTGTCAGCAATGAAACGTCAAAGGAGGATCGTAAATTACTGAAAGAAAGATGTATCCCGCCCCGTAATCTCCCCTCTCTGTCTTACAATAGACTGCTTGCATCGTGCTGTCCCGCTCCGCTACCAATTAGCAGGAACTCAAAAGAGCCGACTGTTTTTGATAGCATCAGTGTTGTTCTTAAATTGTGGTTAATTTCTGGGAAAATAAATAAGAATTTGTGCAGTACTAAATCTTTCTGCTCGTTGATATAGATACAATCATTAAAACTTAATAGAAGGAAAATCACACCTTTCGTAGCACTTGACGTAGCGGCGCTACGAGATTCGTAGAGGGACAAACTATAACACTATTAAGTATTAAAATGATCATTACCTCTTTGAATCAAATTTCTTTACTTTACAGACTTTTTCAACCGAGAATTTGTCGAAATATTCCTGTTTTGCAAGAGAAGTAACTTCTTCTAAAATTTTGCGATCTGTTTACACTAGAACACTATTTTTTTAGGCAGCTAAAGTTTCATATATAAATAGATCCAGATATTGATTTAAATAAAAAACTATCGATACATCAGGTAGGTATAGGTTTTTTTTTTTGTTTATCGATACATCAGATCTGAGATACAAGCGCAGCACATCCCTAGTGGAACTAATGCGTTGATCATCAGTCCGTACATCAGGCATCGTGTCGTCTCTTTCTAATCGTAAATAATTTGCCGAGATCGCACTTTATTATTTTTATTGCGACAAATTCATGCTTTGGATATTTTCGGAGCGTTTTATTTTAAGTTTTATTATTATTGTGATACGCTCCATTATCGTTTTATTTGTATTTGGCTCGCGGACAAATTCGTTTATTTTATGTTGTTGACATTCAACATTTTTGTTGAAATTAAAATCACATGGCTTGAAGACGTTTCAAATAACTTGTATTTAAGAAAACGACATGTTAAGTCACCATAATATCTTATTCATACCTAAGGTACTTGCATTTTTTATCGTTACACTTAGGGTGACTTAAGTAAACCTCATTATTCATATTGTTATTAAAATTTTTTACTTACTTACTTTTTTTTTTATTAAAATGCATACTGCAACTACAGACTTTTGACTCTAGACCGGAGATTATTCTTTGAGGTCTCAGAGCTACAGGTGGAAGGGATGTTTCATTACAAATATGTAAATATTTATTTACAGAAACTAAGCTACTACAATATGTACATAAAATTACAAAATACAATAGAATCAGTCAAGCTATCTAAGGATCGTCGTAAAAACGATCTATAGATAGCTCAACTGATCCAGGTCACTGCCAGTCGGAAGCGTGCCCAAAACACTGGCGGCATTGCCACGCTGAATGTCAATGCTGATTCTTTGTGCCAAAAAGTCGCCAGCTCCCGAATCACGCGACGCTTCGACCAGACGCCCTGAAAGATTTTTGAAGACGCGATGGGCCCCGGAACCCCAATTAGGTACTACAATTCTCTACCAAGCCTATTTCAATACAAAGAAGCTAGTCAGATGTTCTTCATAAACAGCATGAATCGCGGACAAAGTCATAGAGGCGTTCCTCTAATTAGTAATGCGAACAGTGTGCATTGTTGGCGCACATTGTTGCCTTTGATGTGACGCCGCCTTCTGCGAACATGTGGGCGCCACCCAATCCACGAAGTGCCAGCTTCTTCAGAAATGGATTGGATATTTTTAAATAGAGGTCTTGAAACTGCCTGTAGTGTAGTGAAGATTACGATCAAAATTTTGGTTCAAGACTCTTATGCCCAGAAAGTGAGATGTGAGTTTTGTGAACATAAGCCTTATGTGTGACTCGAACTCCTAATTTTACATTTTTATTCTAAAAATGTTTTATTAGAAAAGAGTCTTGTGCACAGCAATAGAGATTAAGTGAACATAGGCCTAATGTGTGACACCTAATTTACATTATCATTTTTAATAGATTTTACTAGAATTGTTTTACGTGTCACCTATCTCCTAACACTTTTAATTCAACCCAACCTTCATTTAGTACTCTGCGCATAAAACGAATGCATAAATTAAACTTGTATCCAAACGACAACATTGTAAGCGCACACAATCTCCCCTCTAATTAAATAAATAATCCCCAGACGTGATTAAAATAGCCACTTTTCAGTTCATCCAATAAAACAAATACATAAAATGCAAGCATTTTGTCAAGTTGTTCGACTCGCGGCAATTCGCACTCCAATCAAACTGGGAGGGGATGCAGTGACGTTTGTCTCACATGGAGGTGTGGAGATAGTTTACATGGAGATGGTTAATGGTCAGAAAGTAATTTTGATGATTTATGTATGCGCCCGGCTATTTTTTCAGACTCCCGTGCGGGGTCCATACTTTGCTCTATTTTGTTATTTTACATATTTTATTTACGAGGTTTTTTATGAATTACTTAAACAATATTTTTCTTGACTTTCAATTTTATAGTCTTAGGTATTACTTCTACTCCTAGGTTCTAGTAAAAACTTTTTAAACTTTGTTAAACAGTTTTTACGATACCTACTTATTTTTATTGTAAAAATATGTTCGCTTTTTAAATTTGTAAGGTTTGATTTACTTTTATAAAATAATGTCTAATTAAATCAGCAGAATTTATGAAAAAGTTTGCACTCGGTCACTCTGACGAAGGTGGAATGCGTAATTGACGAGTAGGCAAAAATTAAAAATAAAAAAGAGCGGCAAAAGAGAAGGCAGAGCCTAGACACGGGTAGATAGATTGGGTTGCTGGATAAGATTGTAAATTGATGATTATGTTGTATTTATGAAATAAATAAGTATTGTCATAATGGAATACTGTGTTTGGCCATTTCTGAGATGTCCTATAAATTGATAATGTGATCATCCATTAATCCACTAAAAACTTGTCCTCTTCTAAAATATTTCTTGATTGCTACACAGAGTACAAAACAAATCAATCCCGTCAGTCGACGTCTACAATCAATTTTTACTTAAACAACCCTCGAAAAGAGAAATTGCAAAATAAATCGAAAAAGCTTTTAACAAAGTGGTCGATATGTTAGCAACGGTTACACGCAGCTCATTATTCACAGTTGCCGCCAAAACAAGTGTCATCGACATGTCACTGTCACTTGCCTGTCACCGTGACGTGTTGGCGTGTCAAAGTGACGTTTATTGGGCGGATGCAACTTGAACTGTTTACGCATGATGACTGGTTTAGATGTTGAAAATAAACTAATAGTTTGGTTTATTTTTATGTCAGTTTAGATTGACGATTTGAAGTTTAATAATTATTGTAAAGAATTGATTTATTGCGAGATATTATTATCTACTTGGCCCTTATAAATACACGATACTTACATAATTTTATGTACGCAAGATATCAGAGAGAGCTATCCATTTACCTACATAGCACTGGTAGAGTCTGCGCCAAGAAAAAAGTTTTTAGAAGAACTTACGAGATAGCTATTGCTAAACCTGTCTTCATGCATAGATTATTTTTGATGACCCAGGTAGATCTTTGGTGGCATCAGAATACTACACTAATATAATTAGGTATATAAATGCGAGTACCTATGTTATGTCATGTCATACCAACTGCTTCACACAGAAACAGCTGAAGAGATATGAATGAAATTTAATTTATTTATTTTTATTTTATTTATATGTATTGTTATGACACCTTAATTTGGAATAGGACATTTTTGTCATTGGTTTTAATTAAAGCAAAGGTTACTTTTACCACGGATAACACGCGAGTCGAAAATAAATCTTTAAAATCACGGCATTCAACGTCACTTTTGTTTAATAAAAGTCAGTTTAAAATAAACTGCTGACAATAATTATGCCAAAAAATAAAGTTTGTAATCTGAATCTCCAGCCCACCAGTCAGGAAGCCGTTAATAAGCTCAATTTTACGTCACAAGAATTTATAAGCGAAAATACGAAGCTGAAAATGCGAAACAATGTCCTCGGCATAAAATTGAACATTATAACAAGCAAAGTTTTACGAGTTTCGTAAAAGAACAACATCAAAGTCGGTTTCGGGTGTCACCCGGTCGGTCACGCCACTCCGTGACGTCACCACATGTGGCTGGATGGATATGATACAAATTAGGAACTTTCTCAGATACACTGTCGGAATTCATTTCCATTTAAGACGTTTTTGACACTTGATAGGTATAAACTCGTCGCAAGAAAAAAAAATCGCGTTCATTTTTGACGACCCTACGGATGAATGAGGATGAGTCACAAGAGCCGCAGGTTCGATTCTCCCTGGGTGTCGACGTGGCAAATGTATAATTTCATTATTTGCAAATATTCGTTCCAGTTTATGGCAGATAGGTTACCTACGCGCAGTTTCTTCTCAGAAGCTTTTTGATGTTCTGTTCGAAGAGTCAGAATCCTAGTGTAGGTAAAGTCAACCAACTTTGGGTTCACTAAAATCTGTTATTTTCGATTGCAAAGATAAAATAAAAATCAACATTAATTCATGAGGATAAATAATATTATCTGTGTTTATAATTCTCAATTAAGTAATACATGAATAATCCGCCCGTATCTGTAATTAATAAGGTTTATCGTTTCGGAAGATTTATTTATTTATATATTTTTTTACATACACTTAACTTTGCACTTGCTAAATATCTTCTACTACTAAGATAAACGAATTTGTGGTTCGCAGCTAATAAACACCATCATCTCAGCCACTCTCCACTTCCTCCTTCCGTTTTAAATATTTCGGTCATGTGTACCTATCCCTAATAATCCCTATCCAAGTTTATATATATCATCGAATATTTGTCAGTAACCTCAATGTTCCCCACAGATCCAAGCGGTGCGGGCATGGGCCAGGGAGGCGTCGGAGCGGCACAGCAGTATGGGGAAGTGAACCAGCTCGGAGGGGTGTTCGTGAACGGCAGGCCGCTGCCCAACTCCGTGAGGCTCAGGATAGTGGAGCTAGCGCAGCTCGGCATCAGGTGAGTTTGGCTTAGGAAGGTTGTAATATCCCGTTTATTATGACCCTAGTAGGTTCACCTAAAAGAATGCTAGGCCCCAAACCGTGTTTGTTGCCCGGTTCTTCACGGTATTGGTCGCGCAAGAACAGGAGTAAAATTAGTTTTATCTATCTAATCAGCCCATATCTAGCACAGCTGATCATATAGGCCTCTTCATTCTCATAATTTATCATATTCAATGGGCAACCTGCTTTTAATGTAATTTTCTCTATGCTACCCAAAGAAGTTCGGCCAAAAAATCTGCAAGGTAAACATTGTGAGGAAACCGGTATTAGGTAGGTACTCTACCAATAATTAGGTGACAACCGTTCCAGGAACAGCCGGTTAAACTTGTTGTTAGAACTTAGTAGTTTAAAATTTTTATAATAATAGACTTTGAATTTGCGCAGGCCATGCGACATCAGCCGGCAGCTGCGCGTGTCCCACGGCTGCGTGTCCAAGATCCTGGCGCGCTACCACGAGACGGGCTCCATCCTGCCGGGCGCCATCGGCGGCTCCAAGCCCAGGGTCACCACGCCCAAGGTAACAATTACTAACAATTCAACTCAGCGCTTCTTCTTTTGCAAGTCTTTGGAAAGCACTTCTCCTTTTAAATGAAGCGGTTACCGTTTTTTGCGGATTTATTGTGCGATGAACATTACTCGATGAATTAGCTATCGGTAAAACAATGGGATGGCGATCCCACTTCGTATGGTCAAAGTCAAACTTAAACTAAATGGTATCTAGCTTCTGCGCGCGGCTTTTCCCGCGTGGTACCAATATTTTGAATAGCCTACATGCTATTTCAGGTCACTATCTACGCCTATTCCAAGTTTCATCCAAATCGGTTTACTGGTTTAGGCGTGGGATGTATCCAGCTTATTGCCGAAGTCTAATTATGAGAAGATGATTTGGATAGGCAAGCCTAATCTATCTCTTCAATTGTCCAAGACACTATAGCGTCCCGTTTAATGTAGGCATCGATCCTGACGTGATTCAAGCAAATATGTAAAGGGTTAAGTTTCTCCCAGGTGGTGTCATACATAAAGCAACTGAAAGCCAAAGACCCCGGCATCTTCGCGTGGGAGATTCGCGACCGCTTGTTGGCTGACGGCGTGTGCGACAAGTACAACGTGCCTTCTGTGTCGTCCATCAGCCGAATCTTGCGGAACAAGCTCGGTGGGACCCTGTATCCCGTCCCTCCCCTCTACCCCGTGCCCCCGCAGAGGTGCTGGCCACTGCACCAGCCATACGACTACTATGTATATCTTCAGGTGAGACTAATCTGATTGGATGGATGTTTGTTGTTCCTTCCAGAAAAAAAACTAATTTTCCGTCCAATCCTTCCAATTTTATATGAATCTTTCTAAGTAAGAACTAGGAACATGTATGTCTGTACAACTGTATTGATTTCACATGAATAAAACAGTAACTAAGGTTTTCCCTTTCCTCCAGGGTCGGCAGCACAGCGGCGGACACCCTCACGGCCTCCCCCACCCGCACCAGCAGCCGCCGCACCACGCGCACGCGCACGCGCTCTGACACGCGGACCCACGGTGACCCACATGTGACTCACGGTGACCCACGGTGACCCACATGTGACCCACGGTGACCCACGTGAGTGTCACAGTGACCCTGAACAGTGCCCGGTGTCGGGAGCGTTAGTTACGGAGGTGGACCTAGTGCTGTCACTAGGCAAGTGCAAGTGCAATGAACAGTGATTTGGTTGTTGGAGTTTCAAAGATGTACCTACGTTAGGCCTATTTTTGACACACGGCTAGCAGTTCTACTATAACAACGACATCGATTGTCCGGTAGAGTGGTGACTTGTGTGTCTGGACGAAATTATTGGAATTTATGATTTTATATTTTGAAAAATTCGCCTGATTTTAAATGCCTAATGCATATTAATAAAACTGTGAAAATGAACTGAAATCTGACAGCATCAGAAAAGGATTTATGAAATAGATAAAAGTATTAATAATGTAAATAGACTTCCATTGTAAGATAATAATTTAATTAAATATAATGTTCAAATTTAATTAAGTATATCTAGAGTTTAGAAATAAAATGGTACCTACTTATATTTTTTTAGCTAATAATTATTAGTATAATTAAGTAGAATGCAATAATGAAAAATAAGGTGACAAACACTTAGGTTTTTTCAAGTGGGTTTTTTATTGGATTATTATAATATATATAATGTGCAAATTGATGTTACTGTGTACTGAGGTACTTATTTAGCTGGATGTAGTGGAGTGAACCGATTAAAAAAAAATAGTTTAACTTATTTTGTTTTGGATTTTAAGTTCGCAAAACAACCACAAAACAAACATACTTAATATAAATTTATTTAAATGTAGGTACTTATAACTAGAAAACAAGACCATTCAAATATTAATGTAAATGTTTATAATTAGATCTAAGATAATAATTATGTGAGTCATTACACCTACTTTATTATTTAAAATGTACAGACCTTACTAAATAAATATGATAAAATATTATGTATGAGATAAATTGGTTTGATTATCTAAGAAATAATATAACCCAATAAACTAAATAAAATACCTACATTGTTTGAAACCCTTCCATCACAGCGTTACTATCTACGAATTTTTTGCCTGCACCCTTATTTTTTTTTCTACACCGGCTACCGAGGTTACCGGTAACCGAGGTAAATAAGGCCCACTTAATTTAAAGTCTTTTAGTTAATAGTGCGTTACACGACTAGGCAATGAAAATAGTTTTTTCATAAGGTTTAATTCGATTCGATATGCTACCAGCTGTATATATACAAAAATAATCGAGTAATAGTAAAACTTTCAAAGTTATGGCCTTATTTGAATAAAACCTTTCTTTGAGCCATAAGTTACTGCCATGATAAAATAAGCACAAAATGTTTTTTTTTTATACGGGCCTAAGAGACACGCAGCACAGATCGGCGGAGCTCAGCTAGGAGCTTGGCTCTACTAGTAGAGATCTCATAACTTTTTTTACAGTGAAATGTAGAGTCTTGACAACCAATTTTACTGAAATGTTTTTGGCGGGATTAAGTACTTACGTATGTCCAGCACGTCTGCGTCTAAAACATAACAAGAATCTTTCCTAAGAAAAGACGATGCTTGTCGCGGCGGCAAAGTCCTCGACTAAGGTCACAGCTCAGGTACCCTTTGTATAATTTTAGCATTTTCAACGCATTCGCGCCAAAGCCACCGCGGCTCGGTTTAATTACGTGAGCGGCGAGAGTTGCCTCGACGGCGTCAAATGTCATTTTACCGTCGGCCATTTTGTTTTTTGCTCCCGCGCTTTTGCCAACGACCGCGCTCGTAAAAGTTTAATGCAGTAAAATTTCAGATTTGGTTCAGGTTATATTGAATTGGAAACGAAAGTTTTCGAACAAATTTTATTTGTAAAGGTTAAAATTGCTGCTGTAACGTAAGAAAGGTACAGAAATAGAGGCCTATACCCAGCAGCAGGCGAAATCGGGTAGTGGATGATGATGATAATGAAGTAGGTAGGTGTTACTTATGTTGGTATTGCGAATCCGTTAGCAAGATGCTGGAAGCCTCCTTTCATACACTGACACATTAGTCTTTCTTAAAGTTTCGCGATCACGTGACCACGGTTGACCACACCAGCCGAAACGTCGGTAAATAAATAAAAGGTATTTAACGCGATAAAATCCTGTTTAAACAAATCAATCACTGACACATAGTTTTCGAAAATCTTTTTATTACCTAGGCCTTGAGACTGACTTATTGCACATCATTTACCTAATGGAATAACTTATAAAGCGCACTAGATTCAAACCCACGACCGTAGAACATCTGAACCATAGATCATCAGAATATCGGTAGTTATCACTTGATTCTGGCGCCGGTTCCTACACCCTGGCGCAGGGCGGGTCCACACTGAGGATCGCGTTACAAAGGCACCGCAGTGGGCTCCGCGACCGCGCGTCACCGCCGCCTGTCTTCGTGGAAGGTCCAGTTGACGAAAAACATGTGCTAGTAGACGACTGTGTTTTATACTACGTTAGCCCCCTTCCGCTGTACCAAGGTATACTGCTCATAACAATATGTTATTGAAACAATGCCTTAAGTAGTTAATTAATGATTGGACGTGATGTTTTAGTAAGTAGGTACATACTTAGGCTATAATGCCTTGAGAATGTTCAACTAAATCTATGAATAAAGTGAGAGAATTGTGTGTAGGTATTTAGATGCCGGGCATAGCTAAGTAAGTATAATAAACATAGACCAAAGACAATTATTAACGAAGTAATTATTTATGCGCATAAGAGCAGGTAAAAAAATAAAATTCTATCAATTTATGAATTTTCTATAAAACCCTTGAAAAATCTGCACATTCTTTTCATCAATCTTCATCCCAATAGTTACTCATAGGAAGTGGATGAGAGCGGTGCGCAGGCGCCGTATAATCTGCCCTGTGTGGGCGGGGCGGGGTGGGTCACATTACAAAGGGTCCGAAACCATGTGTGACCCCAGGGACACGGTGACCCTCCTCTGGGTCACAAGCGAGCCGACATCGACACCTTCGCGGTCATGAAAGGCAATTCACCCTAGAATAGTTTTATTTATAAAAAAAATGGTTGAATGGTGTTGGGTGACACCTACGAAACAAGACCAAAGCGTGTTTGGGATAGTAGCACTTTGTAACAAACTCGAAACAAAGCGCAGGGTGTAGGTAAGTACACATTTTTAAAGGATTAATTCAAATACCTGGATTCGAACCCGTGACCTTTGATTATTGTGAGCTTTTCGGATCGTACGTCGGGACAGCCTCACACATTATGTAGATCTTATTGTGTCACTGTTCTATAGAACCAGTGATTAATTTAATTATTAATTCAATAAAATAAATGACAGATATGTACATATTAAATCTAAAATAAAAAAATAAAACAATTCTAAACTTAAAAATAAAACCTAACCTAACTGCTTTCGGGGGGAAGATCTCCTAGGTTATATTCCAGGGTCCTGAGTCCCTACGAGTATATTATAGGATTTATTAAAAATTTTATTTTGATGAAATAAAAAAAATTGAATGCACACAAGACATCAATTTCCTATTTTTTTTACTTGTTATTAAAATCTCTACCACTTGTCTCTACATATTTACTGAGCTGTCCCGCCATCTATCGGCAAATAGTTGAGGTTCTACTTTTGTGGTTTCCATGTTTCAGGGCATTCGTTCAGTATGTTCAGTAAAAGTCTCGCTACTTCCCGATAGGTGTCGCTACATATCATATTTAAAGGTTATGTAGAGTTTTATATTATTGTAAAATAATGTACGATTCCTTGAACTACCTTTAGGATACTCAATTTGATTTTAAATAATTGTTTATTTAGCTATTATCAGTGAGCTGATAGCCGGCTTAGTGCGTGAATGATCGCTACCTACTAGTGTATCGATCGCTCAACTCTACTCAACATCAAATTGATAATAATGATTTTAAGAAGCCTTTTTGCACACGGCACTCATAATTATTTGGTGTCGCGTGCACAACACTTAAGGGGAAGCTCTCTATTTAGATAGTTATGAAAGTGTATGACATTTAGCTATCCTGCCATTTAGCTATACTATGCATGCTATACTCATCTACAGTGATTTAAAGCTCATATAGTTACAAAATCAAAATATGTAGTTAAAGTATTCCGAACAATCAGAAGAACAAACTCAAACTTTACAAAGTTACGATGAAAAACTTAAATAATTGTGTAGCAGGTTTAGTTCACCTCCATAACACGGGATAATGCTAAAATATTTCATGCACGTATTATAGTAGGTAAGAGCACTTAATTACCTACCAACATGAATACCTACCTAGTAGGTATGAATGATTTTTCAATTTACCTAAATGAAATGAAAGGTTTAAAATCGTTAATACCATAACCATAACGATTTTAGGACCTAGGAGCTGTAATTGAGAATATCTCCACCTTAACAGTTTTGCACTCCGCACTCAAAGGCAATCTTATCCAGGTAGGTAGGTACCTAAGCTTATTATATTATTGATAGTTTAGCTATAAGACTTGATAAATTATCCGAAAATAAGGCTTTTCTTGTGCACACGGCGCCAATCCTTATCTCGGCGATTAATACATCAATTAACATTGAAATGGCCTCTGGTTGCACTGAGTTGCATCATCTATCCCTCAAAGACGCTCTTGTTGCTCCCATTAATATGCAATTATCATAATAACATTGATTTATGTTTCATAAAATCTGTTTCAGTATTTGCTATCATCAGGGCCAATCCTAACCTGCTTACCTACCATGACAACCCTGGATCTCACGGTAGAGTTACATTCAAGTTTACAAAATAGTATCTCTTCTACAGCCGCGATAAACTTGAAATCTTCTTAGCTCATAAATCATTTTACTCGTTTCTATCGTAGAGATATGCTGGTGTGAGCAATAGCGTCGTGCGAGTGGAGATCCGTGGTCTCTGCCTACCCCTTTGGGAAAGAGGCGTGATTTTATGTATGTATGTATAATAAATATTGCTGGACTTTTCACACAGCATCATCTAGCCCCAAAGTAAGCAGATCTTGTGTTATGGATACTAAGATGACTATCCTCCTTAACAGTTTTGCGCGCGGCACCATTCTTATCAATAACTTTAATATCAATTATCATTGATAGAAAGACGTTTGGTCGAAGTAGTGCCGGACAGACTGTTGCCACCGCACGGTATCTGAGGGCCCTGGAATATATCGTAGTTTCAAGGACTTCAAGTGCAAAGCAAAAGAATTTTATCTTATTGAATTATCTTTAGTTAATTTTTTTACATGACAGCCTACGGAATATTTATTATAAGCCTAATATATGAAAAAATGTTTTAGTGAAAGCAATGGATGTGATTAGGTTGTGATATTATGGTCGTAGGTAGGTTACCTAGGTACCTACTTTGTGTTAGGGATCCATCTATCGATTCCGGGCTATCTGTGACTGTTGGTTGTTGCGTATTTTACTGTCTTACTTCGTTTTATGTGTCATTTTCCATGTGGATTAAACTGTGCTTATTATAATCAGAATAAGGACCCTAGATAAATATAAGGTACCTATCCAAGATGCGTCAATATGCTAGAATTTTATCAGGCGTTGTCTTATCGTTACCGTCTAGGTGCCTTTGGTTCAATAAGACCCCTCGCAGACTACAGACTTTCTTTCTATCGGAAAGTCTGCAGTCTGCGAGGAGGCTTAGGTAGGTCCTTAGATGCAATTGTGTCGGTTGTGTCGACATTATTAATGAATGATATTGTGATTATAATGCTGAATGAGTTTGTTGAAGCTCGTTACTATAGGCCTTTTTATATTGCACAAAAATGTAGGCTTTTGAATACCCTTTTTTGTTAGAAGGTATATATGTAGAATACACTTTAGGTACCTACTAGATCTATAGCCTTACACACAACAGCTATTAAATAAATGAACAATAAATGAACAGTCTCTTAAAGAGTACGCTTATTCTTCAGATCTGAGAATAGTACAGTTAATAAACCAATAACGTGTATGAATCAAATAAAGATACCACACAAAATCGTTAAGATTAGGGTCTAATTGCAAGCTTCTAGTTATTACGAGTAAATACAGATAATAATACTCTCGACCTCTGTAGCGCAGTGGGCGAAGGCGCGCCTGAAACGCAAAAGGTTGCGGGTTCGATCCCCGCGGCGGGACCAATTTTAGTATGATCTACAAATATTTGTCTCGGGTCTGGGTGTTTCTATGTATTATATGTATATATTTACAAAGAAAAAGTATACAAGTAGTACCAATATCTGTCATCTTATTACTTATAACACAAGCTCGGGGGCTAGATGATGCTGTGTGAAAAGTCCAGCATTGTTTATTTATTTACTTTAACTTACGACGATCCTTAGATAGCTTGACTGATTCTATTGTATTTTGTAATTTTATGTACATATTGTGGTAGTTTAGTTTCTGTAAATAAATGTTTTTTATCTTAAACTTATAACATGAATACCAAAATTAGTTTAATCCCCGAGGTGAATACTCTATATTTTACTGCGAAAATAATATGATCATAGAAAATTTAAAACGAGCAAGTGGGCGATTGAGCAAATATACATTGCAAAAATTATTTCCCGGTTAGAAAGCTACAGTAATTCTGCGTCTCATTTTTTGTACCACATGAGCGAAACCGATCATTAGTTTGAAATACTTATAAAGTTATTCTAATAGGTATTTTAACCACGTTTTAAGACGCATAAAAATAAAACAAATCGTGAGTGCAAGGTTAAGTTCCACATAATCAGTTACCAATCAACTAGTAAAACTGGTTTTACCGAATAATTGCATTTATCAGTCAGAATTTAGATCAGCATATTATTACGTACGCTTCATGTATATTAATGATGGGTGGCCGTGAAACAAGTCGCTAGTTTGAAGATTATGGAGAAGGGTTTTCAAGAGTCCTTGTCGGCCACTCTACATATTTACTGAACTATTATTTGGAACCGTTCTTTTACAGGGACTTCAGACGCACAGCTCATTATCACCCACACCTGGTTGATATACCACTTATTAGAACTAAGCGCTTTCAAAGTTCTTTTATTATGCGCACTGCAAAAATGTGTACCGCGTCTGTATTTCCGCTTAGCTACGACCCTGTTGTTTTTAAGAAGAGAGTTAATGGGCACCTTCTGGGTAGGCTCGCTCCATCGTAGACGTCATTCTTGCCTATGTAAGTTTCGAGGTCAAGAGTCGACCCATTCATCATAAAAAAAAGAAAGAAGATGACAGGCGAATACAGACGATGAGGCCCTCTACACCTTCGTCACCGTCGACATTCGTCTATCATGACCCTTGCCTATGTGAGGAAAGCCGTTGCTTAGTCAAGCAACGGCTTTCCTCACGATGGTATAATCTTATGGGCCCTCATATTCGCCGATGATAGACGATAGACCTAAAGCTGACTAGCTTTAGGTCCACGTATGGAATATGGTGTTTCCTGTGGATAATTCCGATAAGCTGAGTATGGCTTAGGTGCTGGACAAGCCATCTATCAGATATTCCATCAGATAGACACAGCAGCGTCCCGTTGGTGTTGCATAGGATGTCTCCTAATCATAAATCCCTCTTAATCAGCTAGTAAAGATAGAGGTCTAAGTTTTTTCTTTTCGATAAGGGTTTTAAGACTATTTATGCCTATCTTGAACCTGAATTAAAAGTTAAAGTTGAAAATGAATAAACTCTATGCAACAATGCTAAATGCATTGGACGTACGCCAATCAAGATAAAGTGGGAGGTAATCAAAATGAGAAAGTTTATGGACCAATTAAAGTTATAGCACTTAATAAAATAAAAAAGGTAGAGACATCAAGACAAATTAAAACCGATCACCTTATAACGATGAAAAGAAGTTATATAAAGCAATTTACGGTAATAGGAGAAACTAGTAGACCCTTAATAAATAAAAAAATGAATTGTTCAAAGTCAAGAAAGACCACCGGAGAATAATTTTCCTGAACATCTGTAAATGGCTCAACTTATTTGCTGACGGCTATCGTGCCCAAGAAGTTAGAGCCTACTACCGTGAGACTCTACCTAAGTTATATTCAGTACCATGAAATAACATTTGGGTTCAGTACACCTTGCAACCAAAACTTGGTACCTATTCGTTTCCACTTAAAAGCAATTATTATCTATTCTTTATCCCGTAGACATAGTGATAGTGCAGTCATGGTACCTAAGCTGGCTTTGAATTAAATGTCCCGATTCACGGATCATACGATTGAATAATTAATTAGCTTAGGATTATAAGCATAGGTGCAGGGAAATGTGCTAATCAAAATCTAAAGTCTCATCTACGCCTCGTTGCAAAGATACACAAATGTTTATATCGCTATCAGGGAGTGCGCTGTATCATTAGTGTAGCGCGCGTGTGCTGGACAGTACCTACGTACAGTTTGGACTTTAGGACTCAATAATCAACGGTAAGTATTAATAATACTTAAGTACTTACCTATAATTTAGAAAAAAAAAATGGGCCACATCGTAAAGGTCGACGTTAAAACGTTAGCAGACGAGATAATGCCTTCGAGAGAAATTGGTAGGGCTTGAGGAATTTGGTCGAGACGTGCCCAATGCCCAGCAGTGGGAAAAGATAGATTGAGAAACATAGTTTGCAGCAAGCAAGACCAGCGCACTTAAAAACTAAAGAGTATTCTTTGAGTGGAAAATACGCTCTCAACTCCGTCTTGATAAGTTCTTACAAGTTCTAAGCAGGTACACAGAGGAAAGTCATATTAGTTTTTGGCAGCTGCCGTATGAAATGCGTATCAGTAGTTAAGCCTCGTGAAAAACGGCATTTTGTGTGAATTGTTTTTCTTGATTACCAAAAATAGCAAAACTACCACTTGAACTCACATTGCACGTGAAAAAGTAAAGAGCATTCAACTTCAACTTTTATCGCTTTGTTGTATTGTAATTGTAACACAAGTAAGCGCAGCTCCAAATAACTGTGTCAGCTACACGTGTTGTGATTTAATTTATTTGGCTAACCTATTTAATTTTTTAAATTCAATTCAATTCAATTTCAATTTATTCATAAAACTTAATACAAATAATATTCAACAACAACAATTAATTAATAATAACAATTATTATTCGAAAATATTCTTTGCCATCTATTATAATCATCGAGTAATGCCTAAATTTAAATTATGTCAATAAAACAAGTAATATATGGCAATTCCAAAATTGAATATAATTAAAGGTTACGTCACACGTAGCGACTTCCTTGTATAATAAGTTGGTATGCAGGTCGCGTCTCGGTTTTGTGACATGTCAATCTGGCGCATCAACACGCGATTGGCGATTGTGTGCATGCGCAATGAGCCGGCAAGATAAGAAGTGCGGTTATGCTGCTGCGGTTTAGAACTTTATAACTCTGGATACACGAAGCGGTTTTCACGCGCGTTTTAAGTATAAAACCGGGTAAAGAAAATAATGAATTTAATTTTCGAATGTTTATGGAAGGCACCTATATACTTAGGATATTTTGGTCGTGTTCATCATTATTATCCTTCTGATGTTGGTAGCTTGGGTGTCTATCTATGGACAATAATTCTTTTTTAACGAAATAGGTAATGTTCACTGTTCCGTTTAAAATGAAAGCCTTTTTTATTATTGCATGCACACTATTTGAATGATCATGTAAAATTATGTAATGGATGTATTTACTTGCCTACGTCATTTATTATCCAATAAAATAAATTGTAGGTAGGTACCATTAGGTAGCATTCAAATCGGCATACAAAACGCTACATGTACCGGACCGTGTAGTGTTGCAATCATTCGCGCAATACTCGTTTCGTAGTCGTAGGTCGACTATCCTCACTCGCCGCGCGTACGCCGTCGCGCTGCTACGTATCCCGCCAATCTTTGACACCTGTCAAACTATCACGTCAAAGTGACCGCGAGTGCCTTTTTCCAAAAACAAAAATAGGAAACGGTTTTACCTGAATTTCAAAAATATTTTTACTGATTTATTTGGTAAGTTACGTTATGCATTTTGAAAAAGTAGTGATAAAATAAAACAATTAAATGGTTTTGCGGTTGTGCTCAGGATGTCCTTGTGATATAATTGTTGTTATTATTTGGTGAATGTAATTTTGTGGTTGGCTGTTGGAGGTGTCGAAACTGAAATTATTTTATCTAGAAGCTATTTCCATTCATACATTTGCTGAATTACTCTTTGTAATATTTTTATATGAATTACTCTTACTTTAACGCCGCAATGATGAGTTGATAGTCCTTTACAATGTAATGAAATGAAGTTTTTTATTTGCAAGAAATATGGTTAACGAGTTGATAAGGTTTACATTTTAGGATCACATATTTCACCAAGAACTGGTATCTTGACCTCTTCGTGCTAACCTCACGTAACACCGACAATACTCGTAGTAGGTACCATAACTTGTTTATTTACCTTCCTACATTATATTAAGTCATCCATCCTCAAATGAAGTGAATCTTGTTTTTAAATTAGATATGTACCACTTACAAAAAAAACTAGGCTGAGTTATTATTTTGAGTCATTTCATTATGTACTAAGTACCTAGGTGTCCTTACTTATATTTTACAGAAAATAAAATCCAGTTATGTATAAATAAATTTCATTGTCTGTTAAACAAATTACATGTTTACCTAAATGAATCCTGCGCGTTTCGATATCTTTGACATTGCCTAAATTTGTAAACCATATTGTAAATACTTTACTAGACTACTTTAAGTTCCAAATGACGAATGACTTAATGATGAATGACTTTAAGTTGTTTTGGTAAAAATAAATTATTTGTAATTATTTGTATACAAGAAACACAATTTTAATATTACCTGAACATTTAAACAGTTTAGGTATATCGAAGCACATGATAACTTACCTTTCATGCTAGTGTCATTTCATTAACATATTATTATTCATTATGTCAAACATGTTAATGACACAGCTGAGTCTGAGTTGCGAGTAGCGAATGAACTTTGTAGAGTTTTATGTACTTAAAATAACATCACAAAAAAATGCCAGGCAGGTTTTAATGTCGTTTTTTTTAATTCAGTGTCCGAAGTCCATTGCTGAGGTCTTTATTAATATCATTAGCCAGTACCTAAATAGAGCACAAAGGGGAAATTCTCTTTGCAAAGACTAAAAACAAAATAGGTACATACTTACTTACTCCCAGAGTTGACAAAATTAATTAGGTACAAAAGATATTGGATTACTATATTTTTACATATTACTAGTAGTAGGTACTACTTACATAAATACATGTACAAAATCTAGCCTCTTGCCCTTATGGGCAGTGTGAAAAGTCCAGCATTATTTATTATTATTATTATCGCGGTGTTACCCGCGTTCCTTCAGGAAAACTTATTGCCTAAAATATAGCCTATGTTCATCAAAGATATTAGTATAGATAAGCCTAGGTGGGTATTTTCAGGTTTTAAAATCATTTACCCTTTGCAAGACACTGTCTTCAATCCGGTCGTTTGTGTTATTGTTTTGAATTAAACTAAGTGGGCCAATCGCGATCCCAATAGCGACATCCCGTTTCTGGGTACGAACGGATACTTCAGACATAACATAAACAGATAACCCTGCTTCGCTCATGTTATTAACATTTGATATATTCTATAAGTAAGTAATAGATACCTAATATTTATTAAAAAAAGGTCTTAAATGGTAACAATGTTTTTTAGCTTCCTATGTAGGTTTTTAAGTTTGAATAGTATATACAAATAGGCACTGATAGTAGCCTCAACCTACCCCAATCTAAAGATCTATAGATACCTAATGCTACTCTCCATCGCTATCTGTAATTATTATTATTCCAAGTTTCATCATAAACGTTGAGGTGTGATTGGAACACAAACATACTTTATGGTACGGTAATAGGTTTCTATATTTTTATTTATATTTATCCTCCTGCGTTCATTTGTTAAATTCAGGTATTTTAATATGATACTGTGTCATACGTAGTCACGGATAATAAGATGTATACACTCCATAATGTTTCAACCCATGTACAGGTCAACATGTCCAACAATGTTCTGGTATTTTTATTGAATTCGCCACTAGTTCAATGTGCAATCAATTTCCGATTTTTGTTTTTAACCTCCATCTTAATTTTAGTGTGATATTAATTTTAAATAAATAAATAAATGTCTATGAAGACTACATTTTAGCTCTATTTCGTAGCCCTGAATATGGTCTGGGTTGCATTCCGGTCTAAGGAACTGGTTTTCGGACCCGTAGCTCCTTCCTTGAGCCAAACTAGAAGAAACGATGCGCGAAAAAGGGTCATGACCTTTAGACCTTGCAGTATTCCATAAAATCTGGCTGAGATTTTGTGAATATTTAGTAAGTTACCTATATTGCACACCTAAATACCTAAACAAAATGAAAATAATAAATTAAACATTTTAAAACACTATTAAATAAAATACAGGTATCAGGTCCATCTTAGGTAGGTACTTGGTAATTTTGTCGCTAAACAGCAATCTCTACCAAAGAGTTAAGTAGGTAAAAGGATCTCCTATATCAGACAGGTAAGCGCAGGTAAAGCCGCATGGTTAAGTTGCCTTATTTCAAATACTGATAAATCAATGATACCTACTAGAGAATTCAAAATAGGACCACTTTTCACATAAAATGTCTTAGATAGATAATAATATTTGGAGTATCTACTAATGCAAAAGTTGTAATCTTATCATCTCAACATTTAGATAATGATGATGGAAACCACCGAATTACCTCAAGTTGTTTTATTTAATTTGTACATTAAATCTTGGTGTTGTGTGACTGTCCTGTTAGAGGTCGATGACATTAAGTTATAAGATGTGTTTCGATATCTGAGTACCTATATCCCTAAGTACCTTTCGTTGAAGACCTCTCTCTTAGGTTTAATTTGAGCTACTTTCGTTTCAGCGGGGCCTGGGTTTTTTTAAGTGCTTCAGGCGCGTTGGGCATTTTTGAGATGGATAAAAAACTTTGCATTCGCGCGTCCCTAGCCACGTGACACGCGACAACGGCTTATTACATAACTTGAAATCAATTGTCATCCCAATGGTAATTGAAGTCTAGTGAATTGAAAAAAAAGGCAACAATAAAATGAATGGCGCTGCATTCACTTAACACATAAAGTCACGATTTCACACTAAACTATAAACATTGATAGTGTGTCGGCGTGAAGCGCGCCACCCGTCATGGTTGCAATTTGTAATAGTAACAACTGCGATAACGTTTTATGGGTAGTTTTACGCAATAACAAATAACAATCGTTGGTATTAACTAAAACTAGAGTACATTTACAAAAATAAGAAAAGAAACAGAAACGTCCAGAGAGACCTAGTCCAGCCCTTTTTATTTTGAATTTCAGGCAACAAAGGAAGTGAACAAAATAACTCATAGTACATGTAACATCATCATGTTTTGGTTTTAAAGCAGCTGAAACCTCGTTTCATAAAACCATTAGGTAAAACCAATGATATCCATACAAAGTCGTGTTTGAGACCACTTATAACTCGAGAACTGCTGCACCGATTTTAATGATTTTTGATTCGTTGGACTTGTCTCCGACTAGAATAGCAGAATAAATAATAAAAACAATGGAAAATTTAAAATATTAACGTTTTTAAAATGATTTCAAACTGTTTCGTTATCCGTGGCACAAAGATTACTCTCATTCGTGGAAACTCGTAAATCAACTTGGAAAGGTCGTTGTTTCATAACATCAGCCTTCGGCTGCTTTCAATATTGCGTAGGTACAAAATGAGATTTTATGTCAAATCTTTTAAAGGGTTTTAATTGCTAGTTGTGAAAATGAGAAATAAGGTACCTTTTTTCAATTTAAAAAAAAACAGGCATAATTGAATTTTTTAATAATTTGAAACGTATAAGTAGCCGAGAGTCTATTTGCGCTTATTTGTATACTAGATAACAAAATAAAATCTAAAATCAAAAATATTACATAACTATGTTTGAAATCTTCATACAAAAGACTTTAACGCGCTTCTTAGGTCAGTTTTCAAAACCGAAGGACTGTACGGGAACTTGTGCATGATAGATTGTATTTACATTTGAGATAAAGATAGATAGATAGATAATTCTTTATTGTAGGTATACACAAACACACAGCGAAGAAGATATATAAAAAAAAGATACACTTAACTTTAGGTAGACAACTGGCGGCCTTATCGCTGAAAGCGATCTCTTACTACGATAAACTAGATCATAACTAGACTAGACCCCAGTCCATGAACAATTTCAAATCATCATCATTGGCCTGCCCATAACCCGCTTATGCGGGGTCGGCACAACATATTCTCCTTCTCCACTCTCCTCTATCACTCATGAATCTCCTCTATCTATCTATCCATGAACAATTTTAAATAAAAAAGATTTATACACAACAAAATGTTCATGAAATTTTGTAGCTGACCGTACCATCGTCAATACAATACAATACAATACAATACAATACAACTTAAGTAAGTATCGGTTCTTGGGTGACCTCTAATATAAAATATATTTTTCCTGAAGTTCATTCAATAACTACATTTATTGGATTAAATAATCGTGACGAATCAATTAAAAAACAATAATTATGTAAATGCTCTATTGTCCAATCAAACTGAACTAATGTCTGCGAATATAATAATACTACGTCTAATGTAACAATGGAGAACATTGTTGTGGCCACGTTTGTACGACAATAATAATATGAATAAACTGCACTTGTAATATTAACAGGTACATGTACCTGCAATACAAAACTATCCTATTATATATGATTCTAAAAGTCGACGTGGCAACATACTCATTTAGAGTTATTATATGAACATCGTAGCGTGACAAGACGGGCAAAAGGACAAACTTTTTCCATAACCATAAACATTAGGTATCTAGTGTTTATTTGTTCTGAAAGATCATCGTCTCCCTGTCCTTATCGCATATCAAATAGCTTTATATTTCGTTTGATAACTTCAATTAAATAAACGTGTTACGTCATAAGTCGAAAATGTTCTAGTGGTCATTATTAGTAGTTAGCATATCCAGTAATTTCAAATATTATTTTGTTTTACTCTATTGTTAAAGGAAACCCATGCAACACAAATAGAATTCACAGATGTTTTGATATGTCTGCCATTGAAACATCTTTTTTCTCATGATTTTCCTGCAAACGCCCATAAAATATCTATAAACTTGTTACCACTTAGGTTCTATGTCTTAGGTTCTGTACTTTTGTTTCTGTGTGCGCTATACTGAGTGCTAATTCATCCATGGACAGCGTTCCAACCGTGGTTCCAACACTGACGCACACAGAAGCAAGGTGCATGTGCGATTACACACACAATGAAGACCAATCCGCCTTTGTAAGATGGAAAAAGTTAACCTACGAGGCAAATTGACGACCTCTGTGGCGCAGTGGGTGAAAGCCCGCTTGAGACGCAGAAGGTTGCGGGTTCGATCCCCGCCGCGGGATAAATGTTTGTATAATCTGCAAATATTTATCTCGGGTCTGGGTGTTTCTATGTATAATATGTATGTATTTACAAACAAAAAGTATATAAGTAGTACATATATCAGTTATCTGGTTCCCATAGTACAAGCTATGCTTAGTTTGGGGCTAGATGATGCTGTGTGAAAATGTCCGGCATTATTTATTTATTTATAAATATCAATAAGAGGTTCTACTCAGTACTCAGTAGAGTATAACAAGTTGATATAGTCTACTCGTTAGATCTATAGGTATAGTCAAGCTGTTGTCCAAACCAGTCATCATGATGCAGAGTTGAACAGATCTAAAGTATGTATCTTGACCATCACATATAATGCAACGTATTATACATGATTTGCGCCACATAGTAACTTTATTTTACGGATATTGCGGTTTTTTTGAATAGGCAATTGAAATTAGAATCTTATGGCTAAACTCAAATGACACATTTTTTGTGATAGGACAGTTTTTCAGAGGATGTGCGATGTACCTATTAATTGTTTGCAAGGAGCGGGTAGGTAATAGCTAGACTATACCTACAACATTATAGATACGGTTTAAATCTAAAGCATATTATGTTTGATTTAGCTTAGCCATGGTGTATTTGACCCAGTGTCCAGTTGTTTATAAAATAATTGGGTAGCGGATGGGCAGGTGCAGTAGTAAACATCCTGATGGTTTACCAAACACCTAACATTGACACTGGGGGATAGCGTTTCGGCAAATATTGTGATATTTCCACTTTGTTTCAGCTTAAACTTTTGTAAACGTTTTCTGAAACATCTGAATTGTTTGTAGATCAAGAAATACCACAGATTATTCAAATCAATCCATCATTTTTACATTTTAAACGTTACTACCTACTGACTACGTAGAGCAATAGGTAGAGCTTCCTCAAATGAAATGATGATGATAAATTCTTGAAATATTTAGTATTCAACCTACATGTGTAAATCTAGTTTTAATCTAGTTTTATTTTTAGTAGAGGTGGCTGAATACTGGTCTAAATTTATATGAGTACCATTGACTCGAAATGAATGAATGATTTAAAAGCTGGCAAGTTAGAACTTAAAATAATAATTATCCTTGTTTATCTTACAACCGGTTCCACTTCAAGTCATAATTATAGGTATTAGGCTCAATAAAAACTGATAATTATAGAACACAATGCCAAAACACACAATAACGCTTTGTACCTAATAATAGTGAATGCTCCTTCAGCGGTCCCGTTGTCGCTGAGCTCTAGCACATTGATTAGCGCACATTACCAAATGGGTTCATTGGCACATCTTATCTGGTAAAGGCGATATTGCTACGTCACATCACGCTTTAGATAAGAAGGACATTATCAATTCTACAACGATAAGTTGAAGATAAAAGAAAATTGTAAAGAATATAAATGCATACTTAGCTATAAGGTTTAAAAATCCTCATGAAAGCATGATGAGTAATCTAATCTTAGGAATTAAAAAGCTAGTAATTTCAGCAAGTTGCTTCTCATATTATCATGAGTCCATCCCACTTTAATGTGAGGTTGGCATAATGTAATTTGCTTTTAAAATCACAAGTATTGCTTCTAAAGAGCTCAGAGAGTCCGTCTGTAACCAGATACCTATATTACACAAGAGCCAGTCTAGAATGTAGATGCTAGTTAGAACAATTGCTCACTTCCTAGGAGGGTGTGGTGGGACAGATTGCGAGACTGCAATCAACTTGCTTCCGCGGCATCACCCCAGGATTACTTTGTAAAATATTGAGGTCGATGACGCACATTTACCTACTAAAATTCGTGAAGTTTGATTATTTTTAAATTTCTGATTTTATTGTTGTAGTACTTTAAAACTTAAACAAAGCCTTTTTTCCCAAAATCACAAATTAATATTTAGTACATAGTTTACTTGTAAGTAATTTGAATTACTCATGAATATTATTTATATTAGGAATTATTACACAATTTTAATTATTTATACAATATTTTATCAATTGAGCACCTAAAAAAGAGAGAGTAGGCACCTAACCTTAGCTCTCTCAAAAAACTTCTTTGAAAAAACTGTAAGAATAAATTTCTTAACAGGCATTAAGTCTAAAGGAAGAACTATTAAAGCTTTTGGTAGAGTACCTAGAGCTCAAATCAGCCTGTTCTATGCCCCCTAGCAGAGGCACCACACCTCACAATACCAGTTTGTTTACCACGGGCCCAAGCTCACCGGACTGTGCTAGCCTAGATCCACCATAATACCTAGATTCTAGACTAGTTGTACAAAGGGATTGTACTAGAGATAGACAAAAAAGCATTCGTATGAAAAAGAGGTATGAATAATGCGCTTCCGAGTTTCGGAGGGCACATTTTTTGACATGATGGATGGACTGTGTGAAAGGTGATATGGAGAAGAAAAGATTGAATGCTAGCTGATAGAGCTCCCGGCTCCTTACCCCACATAAAAGAGGGATAGGGAAGGGAGATGATGAAGGCATGAAGCAAATGCCATCGCTTTCAGATGACCTGACTTCACTCCTTATACTGACATTCGCTAAGTATTCTGTTTGCGCCTGATCATTAGCATACTAGTGCTTGCGTTTCTAAGCAACTAATTGCCCTACAAACATTGAACTTTATAGGGACTGCAATAGGTATCTTATAGTTACAATGTCGAAGAGAAAACTGGCGTAAACAGTAAAAGAAAATTCAACAGAGCCAAATAACTATGGAACGTGAAAACATGATCAATACTGATTGATTCTCTCAGTTGAAATTCGAAATAGATCTTGAACTGCCTTTAGATCTGCGGAAATGCCTTCCAAGATTCATGACTTGGTTGGCGATGGAATCGTAATGAAGTTGTTTAATGAATCAAGGAGCCCATATCAATAATTCGATAAGTCGAATCCCACACTCATAATAGGTTCAAGGTTCAAGACATCTTACTATATTGCTGCACTTTTTCTTGAGAAAGACAATAACGGTTACGTATGTCCAAAAATAATAAACAACCTGAGACGCGACGTCCCGTCCAGTGCGTGGCTGCGCGTGCGCATCCTTGACATTCGCGTCACCACTCACCACGCGTCACTGGCCGGATGCCCTGCATAGTCATGCTACTTGTTCAAAACGAACAGGTTGCTGATTTGCAAAAATGCACAAATTGTCAGGAATAGAAATTGGTCAGCAATAAATGACTGACTGGCGTTTGAACTGGTAGGCATTTTGTCAAATTGAATTGATTGAATGTTTGTTTTTGTGATACCACTTTTACTGGACTTATTACGTAAAGTATATATTTATTTACAGAAACTAAGCTACTACAATATGTACATAAAATTACAAAATACAATAGAATCAGTCAAGCTATCTAAGGATCGTCGTAAAAACGATCTATAGATAGCTCAACTGATCCAGGTCACTGCCAGTCGGAAGCGTGCCCAAAACACTGGCGGCATTGCCACGCTGAATGGCAATGCTGATTCTGATTATATGATTTATTAAATATGATTCGTAAAGTTATATTGATATCAATGTTTTTTTTGAGAGTGGTGTTCGTATTAGTTGCATGGTCGTAGACTTATCTTTTTTCTATATTATATTAATTGTGAAATAATTAATTATCTATCCACTTGCTTATGGTTCAAGATTGTGAACGATGTCAAGTTTTTGAGAACCTTGACTTATCTAAGTCACTAGGTACCGCTGAGTTCGTCAAGAATTGTAAAGAAGAAAAGGAAATCTATTATCAAATTCAGAATACATACAATTTCCGTACCTAGGTAGGTACTTCGATTAAAAAATAACCTCACATACGTATAGCAGTTATCTTACGAAATAAGCATGCTCATCTAGGCACCTTCAAGGTGAACAACGCCGAGGTATGCGGCTGTACCACTACAGTATTGTTTGACTATCCTTTACGTAATTGAAGTTAAATAGTATTTATTCTCTACAAAAATATCTTGACCTAAGGTTATGTACCTTAAAGGCCTTACCCTAAAGGCAAAACTGATCTCAGAATAAGGAATTGGTGTGTATATTGCCATGGATAAGGTAGCCATGGTCACCTATCTCTACGGTAGAATTGAGTAGAAAGGCGCTACAATAAACTCAAAGTCTAGGTACCTACACGGAGACCACTACCTAGTGGTTTTTATAGAGAGTTGTCAATCGCTTTCAATCAGCATAGATGGGGATATTTACATCTTGAAGTCTGGGTATCAGAATCGTTCTTGTAAAAGAAACCTTCATGAACTAGCTGCTCTCGTTCTATCATGGATCTTCTGAACTTATTTATTTCACAATAATACCTAAAGCCCCCTAAACAAAGCAACATAACAGCTATCTGTTTTCTGTGATAATAGCTCAAACGAGCAGTGCACGCATCGTTACTGTTGAATAATTGTTATGCTCAGGTGGATTATTAGACCTGAACGGTTTGCAGCGTGTTTATCAATAGATTAGTTATGCTATTTTTCTAGCTTCTACTGTATGTATGTAGCCCTAGAACCAAGACCCCTGTGGTCCCTCAGAACCAGCATTCAAGGTGTTGAATGATTGTCCTGAGAAAATGTCTACTGCCCCTTGGGGTTAAGTCGTGACCCTGTTTTGTTTACGTTTATTTCGGTGGTAAAGGTCTGGGTGAGCGGTTTAGGTTTTACCTTGGCTGGACTGGAAATAGGGGAATCACAAGTGATTCAGTGATGATTTCACGTATTAGGCATACGGTAGGTAAAATACTCCAGGTAAATTTCACATCCATATTATTGTTAAAACACAATGTGTATTCGTCTCTATCTAAATGATTTATTTAGAGAGGCAACCCATGCTTAGGTACACTTCTGGGACGCTGTAGAGCATGGGACTTTTTGAGATAGAGTTATAGAAACCTAGGTACCTACTTGAGCTTGGTTTTTTACTAGCTTATTTACAAATAGGTATATATAATACATTGAAATACCTACTGAATCAATTTATCTGAAAATGACAAAGAATTGTGAAAAAACTTGCTTACTTATTAATCACTACATAAATCATTTCTATGTTACGTAGCTAAGTGTAACAGGAAAACGGATTATCACGGAAAATGCACCTGGGTTTTACCATCTACATAATTGCTTCTTAATTCATATCCACTTTCATGAATTAATTTATATCTGCTCAAACAAGTGAAATCGTGAGTTTACTTCTGCAGCCATGTGCAATCCTGTTCTGATACTTACACGTGCCCGATTAGGTTCATCAAATCTATGCATGTGAGTAGAGGTAGACCCAAGAAAAGATGGATGGATTGTGTGTAAAAAAATATGGGTCAGAAAGGAGTGGATATGGAGATGACGAGTGATAGAGGAGAGTGGAGAAATAGAACATGTTGTGCCAACCCCGCATGAGCGGGATAAGGGCAGGCCAATGATGAAATCTATGCATGTCGTGTGCCTGTTATATTAGTCACAATAAATACCTTAGGAACTTACTTATTTACTATTTTTGTAATAGTAAATATTAACTATTTCTTAATATTAGCAATCTTAGGGAAACAAGGAGTTATCCTTAGCTGTTAATAGTAAGTTCGTAAGAGTCAGTGGCCAACTCTGGTGACGAAGTTTTTAGGCCGCCTTAAGGTCTCCGTTAAGGCTTAACGATAATATCTGGAACCGACAACTTAACGTGCCCTCCGAAGCACCGAAGCGCTCAGATGAAAATCCCGATGGCGGTCACCTTCTTACGGACCGTTTACTACTTCGACGATCTATCAAGCGACTAAGCAAGCACGACCACGAGCGCTTCGCTTTTTAGCTGTTAATAAAAATATATAAAATGAATGAATCCTGATGACGCTGAGACATCTAAGGAGAACCGACACACAGCTGACTAAGTGGATTACCTCACCATATTTTCCTGCATTTCCGAGCGCGGTTTATTCATTACCTACGACGTTACTTACACTTCATTTCACCAACTCTAGTTGGTAGGTAGGAAAACAGAGTAGCGTTAATTTCCAAATTAAAAACTACCTACACACATATTTAGATTTGTATTGCGTTTGTGACATGTGTAGGTACTTATTCTAGTAAAATAACTTTCTCTATAACGTAAAAGGAAGTTTTTTTTTTTTTTTCATAATTACTTCCTCAGAGCACACCGTACGGAGAGTGTAATGTTGCAAATTAGTTTTTCCGAATAAACGGCGCAGTGAACTGAGATGCGTTGCGCAAGCGCCGAGGCTATGGCCAGTGAAAGCTTAGATCTTGCACAACTGCAGTACCCATGGGCGGATCCAGGATTTTTTTCTGGGGGGGGCACCAGAAACAAAAACTGACAAAAATTTCACAATTTATTAATTTCACAAAAATATCGTCTGGGGGGGGGCACGGGGGCACGGGGGCACGTGCCCCCCCCCCCCCCCCCCCCAGACGATATTTTTGTGTACCTACTAATTACGAAAAATTAATAAATTGTGAAATTTTTGTCGTTGCACGTGCCCCCGTAGATCCGCCTATGGCAGTACCTACCTAGCTATTGCCTACTAAAATACCTATAAGTATCTAAATGCTTATAGGTAGCATATAGAAGTTAGGGGGAACCAGTTGGTTTGTGCTTATTTGTCCATTTCTATCCTCTCTCTTCTAGTTTTATTTATTAATTAACTTTTTAAACTCACACACATGATTCTATTTATTATATTCTGCTAATCTGATTTGATGAAGCCTGAATTATACTTAGATTTAGTGCATATCGTTTGAAATACTCGTAGGTAGGTACCGGTACGCAACGTAACATTTATTATATTTAGCAGGTTTAGGTACCTAATGCTTATTTGAAAAATATTTACCTACACAAAAGCCTCACAACAAAAGCCTACACAATTTCCTCTATGCTTGTAGTGTGCTGTTTTTGTTATTAGAACAACTTTGTACAACTGAACAAACTCATAAAATAATAAAAATGACAGAGATTTTCCCGCCACTCGCACTGAGGTTGACGATTTTAAGTTTCTAGCTAGGGTGCCCATGAGGTCAACACGAAAAGTCGTCTATAGGAAGGTTAATTTGTTTAACATATTTCACTATAATGTTTCCAGAAATGGCAGCTATGAACGGGCACCATGACCACAGCAGCCACATGGAAGTCAGCCGGCACGACCACGGCGACCACGGCGACGGCGACGGCGACGCCACCTGCGGCCACTCACATCACCATATGATGGTGGTAAGTTACATCAGATTACGTACAACAGTATAGTTCTCTACATCAATATGGAAACGGAATCGTGCTAGGTAGTATACCTTTCGTCAAGACTCTTGAAGTCCGAACCCTTTAGTGCCCATCAGGCAACGATAGGCCGCCGGCGCCGTGGTGCTAAAAAGGAGTGTGTGTTGAAACCCCATCTGAATGCATTTGTTATGATGACAACCTGTAGGTACCATATTTATGAGCAGGTTCAATATTTTTGACTTCTTTCTTGTCATGGGGTTACATTCGTACACGTTGTAGTTTACTGAATCGTATAATCATAGTCCTCAGTCTATGCTATTTGCATTGAGCTACTTAAATATTTCAAACATAAACTATACTTCAACATGCAAAATGTAATGTGTTATCAGCCGGGATCGCCGACCGCACCCTCAGTCCCTTCCCACGGCGATAGGAACCGCAAACCTATCGCCTCCACCGTCATAGCTGATAAGTCGCAGAAGCACATGTAAGAGAAACTTAGGTAGGTACGAACCGCGCGCCGAGCCAACTGCGCGTCATCGCGCGTTCATCTGAACTTAGCCTTAGATTTGAAGATAAATTGCAATAACACCATTTCCCTGCCCTTACACCACGCTAAGTGTGGTCGCTAAGCAATAGTTCTGCATTTGCTAAAGCAGAATGCATCTTTCAGTGCGAAGACTGTACTTTCAGTATAAAAAACCCTTTTGTAATCTCAGCAGTCTAGTTATCCTTGGAACTAGGTTCTGGGTGTATTTGTATGATTATTCAGGTATTCAAATTCGTCTCTAGAGTCAAGTGACCTTCTCCAGAACTTTTTTTTTTAACTTTTACAAAGCTTTTTAGACATAAAAGTAGTGGAACATCCAGATTGTGTGGCACTGCGTATATGTCGTGATAAGTGTATGCTGTAGGGCAAAAAGGTCAAGTTTACCACTAAAATACCGACCTACTATTAGGTACAACTACCGGGGAAGAATAGCATGCGCTCGTGGTTTTGCTCATATTATTTTTCAAGCGTCCCTACGCTGTCTATGTTTCCAAGTTAAAAACGTCATCAATTATTCAGTCTTCCCTGACCAGCTGTTAGTAGGACCAGGACCCCATCCTTGTTAATGCCATTTTTAATGCTCACAGTGCGACCGTCTACATGAGGAATTTGGAATTTGATGTGTAGTTATGTTGGCTTTTGTGATGTTTTTGCGAGAGCGTGAGAAATCAATACAAAAGCGCCAATTCGTCGAAATATTTTAGCCATTGTTATTCATAATGTTGTCGATGTTTTCCTCGTCACAGTATCCTGTGAGTTTAGTCTCGCTGTCTCATGTTTCAAGAAACTGAATCATCACGCTGATTACTTTTTCACGGTTCAGGTAGGGCACTATCATCATCATCAATCACCTGCTGCCTTAGACCCCTCGCAGACTACAGACTTTCTATCGGCCGATAGTTGAGACGGGCTATACTTCTCCATATTCATTACCAGCCGAAGTATATTCCGTCTCAACTATCGGCCGATAGAAAGTCTGTAGCCTGCGAGGGGTCTTAGCCTACATTAGTGGTTGTACCACATGTCTCCACTCTTATCTCTCGTCAACTTTGAATCAACTCCTTTCAGTCAGTCTAGACCTTTACCTACATCATTTTTGAAACCTTACTACGAAAGATTAAATTGTTTTGTTCAGTCACTCTATAAACAGCCAAACCTTGAGTCCAATCTTATATCCAAACCACCGATCCCCTCCATCATCAATTTTTACTTCTAAGTAGTTGTAGATGAACATAAAAAATTTAATAAATCATCCCAACATTCGCGTCGTATAATAAGACTGTTTTTCTCATATTCCAGTTCCACTCAAGCGTCTGCCAGGAGATCCTGTTCAGCGGGTGGGAGACGACCACAGTTTGGGAGCTGGTGGGTTCCTGCGCCGCCATCTTCCTGGCCGGCGTGTTGTATGAAGGCCTGAAGTACTACCGCGAAGCCCTACACGCTCGTGCCACCACCTCCACTGGAGACTCCACGGTTAATATTACCAAGAGCGAGTGCGGGACCAATGGTGCTTGCGGAGGGACTGCTGTCGTCAAGTAAGTATAATGTTGCATCAAAAAGCAGGATCCGACTGTGTAAAAATGTCTACTAATGTCACGGATAGGCTCTGAGAGTAGTAGACATTTTCACACAGTGTTTAAAGTGTAGTGTATCCCAGATCCCTTGATGAGGTGTCGTGGGTAAAGAGGCAAATTTTGCAGAAGTTAGCATTCCGTATGTGACAGGTTGGACTTAGGTACTTACTTTAGCCCATCGCCTCCTAATATAACAATACTAACTGGTTTCCTCATAATGTTTCCTTTCCTTTGGTGTTAGCGCATAAAAATTAAAATCCATTGTAATCTTGCAAAAGTAAGTACAATCCATTCCTTGCTGGCTTGTAGGCTTAAGCCAACTGGAGGTACCTACCTACATTCGCAACTAAATGCACTTCTAGGTACCTACTTAAATGCTCGCCAATTTTTCCGCCATGATTTTACGAGCTATCAATCCAAACGGTCAATTGAATTACAAGGTATTCAAGCTTCAAGTTTACGACTCAATCGTCGAATTTACACATTCCTTCCCACTGACCGACTCACCAATGTGCGCCACTCACTCAGGATACTACATAAATAAGCTACGCTATCTGTATTTGGTACCTACGTGGTTTTTAGACTCTCTCTTATTATTTATTTTGTTAAATATTCTCAAAAAATTATTATTAAGTATTATTATTTTTTATTTTTTTTTGTTGTCATCAAGGGAATGATTAGAAGGTAGCTTACCTTTCTACCTACCTACCTCCTAGTCATTCCCTACACCTACCAATATGTGTAATGTTAGTACCTACCCACCCCTAGGCTTTGTCTACCAGAGCGCTACTTTATGTAGGTACCTACATTAGGTACCTTTCTGGGTGGAGCGTAGCTAGAGTTATCTATAGGTACGGTAGTACCTCATACGTAGTTTTACTTGGAGTGAACCAACCAAATTGACCAAAGTGTCAATTTCAAATTTCAAACCGTCTCTCCATTCTTAGTTATCTGGTTCCCATTGTACAAGCTATGCTTAGTTTGGGGCTAGATGATGCTGTGTGAAATGTCCAGCATTATTTATATTTATTTATTTATATTCTTTAGTCCTTATTTAAATCTATTTCACCCTTCCAGATACTCAATGCTGTCAACAGGCCACATAATCCAAACATGCCTGCACGTCATCCAGTCAAGTGCCTCCTACATCCTCATGCTGGTGTTCATGACATACAACGTGTGGCTCTGCCTGGCTCTGGTCGGAGGCCTGGGTGTCGGGTACTTCTTCTTCGGCTGGAGAAAGAACACCGTTGTCGACGTCACGGAACATTGTCAGTGAACGAAACACAGTCTTTTAGCCGCTCATAAACGATCGATACGTAGCCATGTTGGCAAAATGCCTGGAGTCCGCGCCACTTAAGTTCTCTGAGCGGCGCTAGTATCGTGTAAAAATTACAAAAAGACGTTATTTTAAAAGATTATGTTTCGTGGCGCGGCGCGAAATGTTTGTCGGTCACTTACATTCGTACGAATCTAGTAATTCGCGATTATAGAGAAACTGCCTTGCCTATAAATTAAAGAAAACATGTTTTTATGTAGATCTAGGTAGGGTACCTATAATACTAGCTAGGTAGGTTTGCACTTTGCACGCATGTAAGTGACCCGGCTATGACAAAACGTAAATACCTACCTAATGTGAATTTAGAGTGGTAGGTTTATTAATTCGAGTGTAGGTGTATGATTTATTGACAAACTTAAATGATTCAGGCGCCTTCAAACACATTTACATATATTTATAAATAAATCGTTAACAGAGAGAACATGATAAGTACACTTATTATATTGTGATAAACTGCTCAAAATTCACACTAGGGCGAAGGTTTTTTATAGTTTTTTATAATTAAGGTTCTATAAGACGAATTTAGAAATCATGGTGCGAAATTACCTATTTTTATTTATTACCTGTTTTACTATAGGTATTAGGCATTATGTACCTTAACGTTTAAGCATTAACAAATAAATATTCACTTTAGTGATAAAATGATTATTCATGTGTGAAATAAATTTTTAAATAAGTAATTATCTTCTTGTTTTATTGATTATTCAGTGAAACTCACCATTCTTTTTGCGTTTGTGAACGTAGTGCGTGAAAACAGTATTACGCTACCTATATAGGTCTGAGTTGCCTATTTAGGTATGTAGGTACATACCTACCTAAATAAAATATTCTGAAGTGACTGTCTTGGTTTTAATCACCCTAAATTTAAAAGTAAAAAAAAAAAAAAAAAAGCTTTAAAAGTGGTCAGAAGCTTTAAATATTTGGGGCACATTGTCACTGAAGACTTAAAGGATGACGAGGACATTGAAAGGGAGCGCAGGGCGCTGGCAGTCCGGGGTAACATGCTTGCCCGTAGATTTGCTCGCTGCTCGAGAGAAGTGAAAATCACTCTGTTTAAGGCTTACTGCCAGTCCTTCTACTCGAGCAGCCTTTGGATAAACCACACCCGACGGGCTGCCAGCACGTTGCGAGTCCAATATAACAATATCTTCAGGATGCTGATGCGGCTGCCTCGCTTCTGCAGCGCATCTGGGATGTTTGCGGAGGCGCGCACGGACGGCTTTCAAGCGATTATTCGAAAGAAAGTCGCATCCCTACGTCAGCGTGCGCGAGGCAGCGGCAACGGCATTCTGAGGATGATTGTAGCTAGGGCAGACTGTCCCATTCAAAACAGGTGGATGCGCATTATGATGGGCTCTATCTGATTCAATTTCAAATCATTTTTTTTTTTTTTAATTAATTGCTTTGACATTAATTTACTGAATTTTAATATTTCTGGTTATTCTGTGTGTAGTTTTAAGTGTGTGTGAAATAATTTGTTAATGTTTTTTATGGATTGATAATTATAATCTGAAATAAATGAATAATAATAAATTGAATTAAGTTTTAAACCTTTGTATGTTTAGTACCTACCTAGCTACCTACTTACCCAAGGCCAAGCCCCTCGGAAATAGTTTACAAAATACTAGCCTGTGTACTAATCCAAACTACAATTATTATCTCTGTGCCAAACATCAAATCCATCGGGTAGGTAGGTAGGTACCTAGGTGCTTTTTGCATTGAAAGTCCATCCTCACTATACGAGTATAACTTTCTCATTGTAGAGGTATAACCTACACTCATGGGCTAATTCAGAAGAACATATTAAATTATATTAAGTATTTATTTATTTAAATTATGAGCTAAGTTGAGAGCACTATTAGCTTGATTCAGACTTATTTTTACGTTAATTATGTAAAATAACATTATCTAGGGCCTACTTTAAAAATTTCTAAAATTTTGTCACGTTCCTATAAATCAGTTCCTGAGTGTATACAGTATAAGCTATTATACCTATTACCTATGTAGTAAGTGTAAGCAATTAGGATTTAGGAGTATCTATTCGAAAGAAAAATGCCTGGACGAATTCACTTATTGTACACAGCAGTGGTTAAAGTCAGGTTGTGGATGATGATGATGAATTAGATAGGTTGAAATTGTCTAAGTTAGTGTAGTGCTCGTATACCTACACATAATTATCTAAACTCAGCCACTGAAAGCCTAGGTCATAGAGATCTATGGCCTAGGGACCTCTAATCTTTCTTCAACGTGGTGTCTACTTTCTTGTCGTTGCGTTGTATTGTATCATGTCATGAGAGATAAACAAAAATCTCGAAAATTATCATGTTTGAGACTGGTAGCCCTCGTAGACTGTGGCCGGGCCACAACCACATATATAAATAGTGTATATTAACTCTGAGAAATAAAGGCCATTTTATTTCCGAACATGTTCCAAACGTCTTCAGGAACTAGCAAGCAAAACTGTCATTGCTGTCATTTGGACAGTTTGCTCGTAACCTCTCTACGTCAGTCAGTCATGTCATGTCAGTGGAGTAAAATGTGACGGGAGTTCCATGTTTTTGCTTTTGTAAATTTACTTGTTGATTTATTGTGTAAATTGTGTGAAAGCCAGTGATTTACAGTGATATTGTATGCAGCCAGCGATGCTATAGCCCCGGGCTCGGAGACAGCGCACAGGACTGCACGGCACGGCCACCAGGCAGCATAATACAGGTACATAACGGTATTATTTATTTTTGACGACGTCGAAGCTCTCGTAATGACTTCACGTGGAAAACTATTGATTGAGTACTCTACGATTAACATTCCGATAAATAAATTGAAGAGTAAAGGGTAAAATGGCTATTGCAATAAGTTAGGTAACAATGCAATTAATTTGTCGGTTCCGGAGTTACGCGAAATATCGCTCCCGGATCTAGAGATTGGCGTGATTCGCCACTCGCCTGAGCTACGGAATCCGCTTGGATTGTTTACAATCTGTGTCATTTCGGAATGAGATTAAATAAAGAGCGAGTCCATAATTTAAGAAACGAAACAGAATCACGACTATATCCTTGAGGGCTTAGTAGGCATACTCAGTTCTTTTTATAAGTAGGTAATATCAGTAAATAAATAAATTATCCTTTGAAGATATCTAAAAGGGTAATAAGAGGGAAATGTCCAAATACTTATTTGGCACATCAATCATTTTATATATTAAGGTAGCCTGAATGCAGTAAAAAAATTAAAAGAGATCTAGATTTTAGCAGCTAACCAATCATTATGATTACTGAGTAAATTAGACATTTTTTATAGAATTACACATTCAATTAGTGAATTACACAATCCTGGTGCACTTATAGATACAAACAATAATATAAGTTTAAGAATGTTATATTAAGTGAAACAAATTCAAATAAAAACACATGCTTTGAAATTGACTTAAACATTCTGAACACAACAGCACCTTATTCCGAGTCATCCTCATGCATGGAATGTGTTCTATAAAAGCTGTCATAGACATGTTCCCAGAAGCTTAGTCTTTGGTTGCCCCGAGTCGAGATCATGGTCAGGGTGTTGTTGAACTGCAGAAAGAATGCTCTCCTCACGCTGGCCGAGTCAGCCAGACCCTCGGCTGCGGACTTCCATATCACAGGAACTGTTGGTGTGGTGATGGGAGTTGGGTCTCTGAAATAAATTGTTATTCTTTTTAATAAATGCAATGTTACAAATGTGCATTAAGTAAGTAAGTTACTGACTTTTAATGTGCAAATGCAATTTTTTAAATATAATATGTAAATTATTTTACACATATTGGTAAAAAATCTGAAACATTTCCAGGACCACCCTTCTAATATGAATAGATGTTCAAAGTTTTTTTATTGTTTGATTGAGAAAGTCTACTGTACCTTGGTGATATACGATCCTGTTTCGTTTTTACAGACATAATCATAAATTCATGAAAAAAATTGCTAACTAATTTCAGTGGGCTCATCTATTTGGATGTGGTCATTTTGTTTAAAGTTATCACAAAGAGAAAATACAAATATCACATCATAAAGTTTCTTACCCCAATTTAATGAAGTTATACAGGAGTCCTATCAGTCTATCAGCTGCTGTGTTGTCTTCTGTGATGAGGTCATCTCCATAAACAAAGTCAATGACCTTCCGCTGACCTATAGACCGAATTTTCTTTATATTTTTCTTCATATACACAAAATTCATCAAATAAACTGGGTGAAAACTCTTCGCACCATAGAGTACCCCAAACTTGATGATAGGATACTGGTATAGAACATCATGGAAGTACTCTGCATAGTTTTTATTCAACTCATCTTTAGTACTATCAACTTCAAAATAAAGCTCTTTGACTAGCTCTGCTATCCTACTTCTTTTATACTCATCGGCAATCCACAAGTTATTTGGCAACAACATATCAAAATGCTCAGGAACTCTGCTCATAGCCTCCCTATTTTTCTCCACCACAGACACACCGTCAGTGTGCGAGTAAACTATAAGCATAGGCACCTTCTGAAAATTGTGCTTTTTTAATATTGTCACAGGGTCATCCTCTAACAAGTTGTTAAGGTAATGATAACTGTTTTCTACACAAGGCAGGAAAATCTCAGTTATATTTCTCAATCGCCACAACGGCAGCTTGCGAAAGAACTTCACTAGTTGTTCTGGCTCCTCAGAACTTGCATAGCCAAGTTTTATTGCATTATTTAAGGCTTTAGCTATGGGCTCGTATTCTAATGACATTGGTGATAAAACCGAACCAGATTCAAGTATAACTTTATGCAGCAGTCCTTGGGTCAAACCGGATAGGAGTAGGATCTGCACTGCTATGGCTCCAGTCCCGATGCCGTACACTGTCACATCGGCAGGATCCCCTCCAAATCTGTTGATATTCATCTGCACCCAGTAAAGTGCCGCTACCTGGTCCTTCAGGCCAGCGTTACCTGGAGCTTCGGGTATCTTGAGGCAGAGAAACCCGAGAGGACCTAGACGATAGTTGAAAGTCACGATAATTAGACCTTGATTCAGCAGTTTTGATGGTGGTATGTAGGAACCCCACCTGAAAAAGTATGTTACGATTTATGCCCTAACTAATGGATCCAAATTAATAGGTGAGGTGACAGATTGGGCGCGGTTGAAGCATTGCGTGCGTATGTTTGTGACATCTTTGGGTAATATTTCTATACAATTATTACCATCATCTTCCTCTTCCACCATCTTTTTAACAATTTACCCAACAAAACAGCTGCATGGGGAAGTTATCTTACCCATTCTGAAAGTGTCCGTCATGCACGAACACGAGCACCGGGTGCGCCGTGGCTCCCTCCGGCGCGAACACGTTGACGACCAAGCAGTTCTCGTCGCCGGAGAGGTCTTGGTGGCACTTGACGCGGTGCGTGGCCTCGAAGATGCCGTCCCAGCGTGGCGGCGGCACAGGAGCCTGTATTAAAAGAAATAAACAGGGCCGATGGATTGTGTAAAAGAATATATGGGTAAGAAAGGAGTGAATATGGAGATGACGAGTGATAGGAAGACCCCGCTTTAGTGGGGTAAGGGCAGGCTAATGATGATATGATGACAGGAAAACAGGACGAAGAGACCCGGCAATAAAGCTTATCTACTACTACAATCTACTATCATAACGAATCGATAGGCACTTTTGTCACCTCATTCATCAAGATCGTATGTAGTTTGATTGCTACGGTAAAACATCAATAATTTGAAGATGTTCAAGGCGCCTAGAGAAAAACCTGATTTCACCTACTGTTTGCTTAGTATGCCTCTAGTAGGCCTCTCCTTTTGTACTAGCCTCTTATATCCTGCGCACTTCTGTCACATATTCCTGTGTACTGGTAAACACTTTCCTTAGATTTTACCGAAAAAAACATAATAGGACTAAGACTAATTATTAAGTTGAGTACTTAATGAATGAATGCAATATAAATCTAAAAGTGGTACGAGTTGGGAACGAAAATAATCATATTTTTAGATTTCCCAACTCGTACCATTTGGTACAAGATTTTGTGGTACGAGTTGTGAATTAGAAAGAAAGAAAGAAAGAAAGAAACTTTTATTTTGTGCCACAGACAGAAGAATATACATATAAGAATATTTAAGTCTTTAATTACTCTAGATTATATCAACAGCTGCAAGTATTCGGCAATTAAACGTTATAAACTTCCAATAATCGAATGATACTGAACGATTTTAGATTATTGACAAGTAAACTTGTGTATGCAAAGTGTCGCCTACGCTCGCATACGTGTCCGAAGTCATCGGCGAATAATTAGCTTACCAGTTGTGAAGTTCAATGCGATAATGACCGCAACATGCCACTAACCTAAATTCGCTTACCAACTTTATTTTTATCATCATTTTGGTCACATTTCCTGTGTCAAAAATGTGGTCAAAGATTTTTTACTTACTGATTTGTCACGCATGAATCCAAATTGCCATCCTACATGTTATAAAACGAAAAGTATGTATGTATGTAGGTATATTTCAATCACGGCTTGGTTTGAAACACAAACAACCACACGCAGACGCATTTATACGAGTTTTAGATGAGTAAGTAAATAGATCGTGTTGTAATGTAAAATACAATGTATCTTTCTCTTCAGTCAGTCTTTAATTACCGAGGATCGTGCTCACTTTCTGGTTTTAATTTCACAAACTGTCTCCATCGATTCCGGTCTATAGTGTCATTGGCATTGATTCTAAGTGGTAATTTTTTATATGATGTCTATCTGAGTCATCGAATGTCATACGAGGTAGCACTCTGTTTACGATGTTTTAGGGTACCTGAAAGCCCAATGGCTTTCAGGTTCTCGTGCCATCATCTCATACAAACTTACTAGTATTTTAATGTCTGTTTGTTATGCATATCATTAAATAAACTGGCGAAGTCCTCTGACTTTCCTTAATAATTCACTCGAGAACAAACTTTTGGTTTGCGCTGAAAATCTAAGATGATTTTATAAGTTGCAGACAAAGCCCTGTCTGAAGAACTTCATCCTTTTAAATTGATAGGCATTCTCGAAGTTTCTTTGCGTTCAGGCACTCTCAAAGTTCACAAGGCGTCGCAGTCAGTTATGTCTTTAAGAATGTACTTTCACTCAGCGCGCCTCTGCGATGACATGATGACACACCGATTCGCCTTTACCTTTCAAAGTCGCTCACATTTGGAAAAACCCTGACACTTATTAAGCTCTGTTGCTGTTTTCAGATCCATCAAAATGTAGTAACGTAGACCGACTTAGTTTAACGGAACGGTAGACAGATCTTTAAACATTCATGATCTATTGATAAACTCAAATAGTATTCCACGTGATAATTTGCAAGCCCATAAAGAACCGTCCATAAGAATACTGCTTTCCTTACTATATTTCCTTCAGGCCTAGACCAAGGGTGTGCTAGTACGTCATGCACTGGCTGCTCTACAATGCTACTTTTGTCATCCTGGGTGATGTCAAAAGGTCCTACCTAACTCAGTTTTAAAAAAGTAAGATGGTATTTTGATTAACTAGTTTTGTTGGACACATCTATAGGAACAAGATACAATGCAATATTCCAGCTTTCACATTAGACTAAAGCTCATTATTTGATAAAAATCGATATTCTACCTAAATATGGTGAAATTATTCCGCTATCAGGCAAACATTCGATATATCTACGAGTATATACAGACAGACGGACAAAGTCCCCTCGTAACCTAAATACGTCGCAATAAACAGTGACGGATAACAATCTACGACAAATGGGATCCCGTTAGCGAAGGCTGACCTTCCTGAGTGCCAGCCGGGGACACTTGTGTTTGCAACCCTTCACTGCCAGACTTGCGATTATAAGCACCACCACTTGTATAAAATGTACATAATGTATTAATTATCATACGCCGTGACAGCTGATAAAGTGTTAGAATATTTTTAACTGAGGTCCGGCCTCACCATGAGTGTCAAAAAGTTAGAATCTCGCCGTAATATGAATTTCAATTAATTTAGTTCCTACTGATCGGATTTCCACATTCATGGATGACGCGTTTTGGCCGAAGGGTGTTATGTTCAGGAAGTTTATCGGCAGCCTAGCACGAGACACCCCGCTTAAAAATAAGTAGTTTAAAACCTTTGAATGTATGTATACATATTCAAATAAGTTATAAAATATGTGTATCATAGTAATAGCCCAACATTAGTTTTTCGCATACGTATTTACAGTCAACGCACTAAACTTTTTGTCGTACCTACCTTGAACCTAGTTCTCACAGCAGCATAGGGCATGCCCAGAAAGGCGTAGTGAGGCGGGTCTGGGGCGTAGTACCCTCGTGCGTAGCCCTGCGTGGTCCTCACGTCCCTTGCGTGGCGGGGCTGCACGGGAGCACACAATAGGCAGAGAGCCGCTAGCATTTCTGTCCACATGACTCTCCGGGGATCCACAAGCTTCGGCCAAACCTACGCGTCAATCACAAGAGGAAGCGTCAGATGCTAGATGGCTTATCAATGCACACCTCTAAGCCACTTCTGAGTTTCTTTCTCTAGCCTAGTTTCGCTCGCGCTTGGTATGCCCGCATGCTTGACGCACATGTTTGGCCGATGCCTGGTCCGAAAATAATCTGCTTTTATGACCATGGAAGTACACAGATCACTCTCAAACTTTTTTGGCAAGTTTAATGACTAATAGGCTTGTTTCAATCATATACTCGCACTTCCACTTAGGCACAGTCCGCGACTGCACACGATAGACTTTATTCATCATGCTCTAACTTGTTATTGTCAACACGCCATCAGTTAATCTAAACATTAATTCAAACAAACGTGTTTGATTTAATCGTGTTTATTTGCTAAATATACCGCTTATACAAAATTCCGAAGTACATGGCTCCAAATTTCTAATCATGTTCAATTAAGCATAGTGGTGTGGGCGGATCGCGTGTTAGCCTTTAATGGTAATCTAATTTGGTGTATAACCAGTATGTGGTAGTTATAAAGATGTAGTAGCCAGGGGTTAGGGAGAATGCTAGGCTGCGCTCGATGAAGTATTCGTTGTAGAGCTCGGTCCACACTCGGAGTCGGTCCACGTGCACGCCCTTCTCCAGCTTGCTGTCGGAGCTGATCTGCAAGAACTCTTCTTCCGAATCGTCTCCTACTTTCATTTTGTTCCACTTGATATTCGTTGCTCTCGGTGTTCTGGAAGAATTGATATTTTTATTGGAGTAGCTGGCTACCTTACTTTAGTTGATTAAGAAGTTGGTTACGATTTTGGATAGCACGTATAAAAAGCCTGCACTAAACGATAAAGACTGAATGATATTACTGTTTATGATAAATGTCTTACCCGGTATTGATAAAGCTAACCCACAAATGCACCATCAATCGGATCATATCTGCCTCTCGCGTGTCTTCGTCTGGCACCTTGCCGTGTTGAGTGAACAGGTACCCGACGATGTCGCTACGAACTGCGCCTTCCACAGGATTATTCAGAGAAATAAGCTCTCGGTTCAACGCACCTACGAAATCAAATTCGTACAAATAGACCACCGCCCCTGCTTTTACTAGCGGTCGGGCCGAACGTATCAAAGGACCCAAATACGAGGCGTCAGTTGACAAAAGGGATAGCTCCGTTATTTGATTCGGGGTAATAGTGCCCGTTCCGAAATATTGTGTTTTTATCCTTAACGCCTGCTCATTTCTTGATTCATTTGTTCTGAACAATAAATCTTCTGGGAAAAAAAGTCCGTGGTCCTTATTCAGCTCCTCAATACAAGATTCTGATGTGGCAACAGCTTCGTGTGTTCCCGCGTGGCTTGCAGACCCCAGCATAAAGTCTGTATCGGTTTTTACATTTTGAAGCAGTGTCCATGGGGTGTCGGACAAGAACGGCTCATCACTGAGTTCGATGCACGGATTGAATCTCATATATTTTGCGGCTTCCACTATTTTTCTCGCCGATGCCTCTTCAAACGTGTTCTGATACGCATTTGCGTAAGAGCTATCATTATTAATCTTCTTGGCTAATTTTGATGCTTTAAGTAGCGGGTACCTGTCAAATGCTAATGGTGACAGAATTGACCCACTTTCGGTGATGACTTTGTGTATGTTAGACTTGGATGGTGAGCACAGCGCCAAGTAGCCAGCTAACGCGCCCGCATCTCCATGGCCACCCACGACGATGTTTGATGGGTTTCCGCCGAAACTTTCGATGTTTTTTTTAGTCCATTGTAGAGCTAGTGATAGATCTTTAAGTCCGGCGTTTCCGGGTGCGGTTTCGTTCTGCAAGCATAGGAAACCCAGAACACCAAGTCTGTAGTTTGGAAGGACAAGGATCACTCCCTTGGAAACCAAGTGTTCTGGACCATAGGTCATTGGGTCCCCGCTACGAAAGCTGCTGTCGTGGACGTAAAATAAAACACCGGCTTTTTTGACTTCTTTTGGTACGAAGATACTCAAAGTCAAACAGTTCAGGTTGCCCACGTACCCATTATGATATTGAGGGCATCGAGAAATGTGTTCTTTAACATCATGAATATTTGTCCAATTTTGCGCTGTCTGTGGAGCCTGAAATAGAGTAGATCAGATATAAAATTAATTCAACTATAAAAAATCTAATTCAATAAACATTTAAAAATGACGTGTAGTGGAAAATAGGATATTTTCATTCGTTACCTCAAAAGGCTTCTCGATCTTTCCATAAGGAATATCAATGAAAGCGTAAATGTCATTTTCTTCCCATTGGAATCCTTTCACGGGTCCGTGCGTAGTTTGCTTCAGTCGCTCATTATCACTATTATCTTCGCTTGTGGCAGAATCGGTATCCTCATTATCCTCAGATGTACTATCATGATCGTTAGAGGCACCTGACCCAGTTTCAACACCAGAACCTTCCGACGTCAGATTTTCTGTTATCCCAGAACTTTCTGAAATCGAATCTTCTTCATTAGATGGTGCTTCAGTCACGGTTTCTGTGTCATCTTCTGTTTCATTTTCAATACCGTTGCTTGGTTCTTGTGATTCACTAGTTTCTTCATCTAGTACCTGTTTGTTATTTAGGTTGGCAGTGCTGTTTGAAGCACGAGAATCCGAACTATTAGAAGTTTCTTTGGCCACTTGGTTATTGTTAGTTGAGGATTGACAGCATGCGAGTCCCACTAAGCAGGCTACGAGCCAGATCACTCTGCACCGCATTTTTTACGGTAACAGATCTGCTTTATCATGCCTAAAAAGTAGAATTTGTATTTTACAGTCCATGTAAAACGTATGGAATACATAAATAACCCTTCCTTTGATAGTCGGGTAAAAAGATCTGAGAGAATATGTACCGCTTCTTGGGGATACAGCCGTGATCATGTTTATGTTTTTGGAAGATGCCTGGCGTAGTCTTTACTAAGTCCAGGCTTAGGTTAATAAAACGCCTTAATCAGTCGAATAAACGAATCAAGTTTAAGTTAAATAGTAATTAATATTAAAAAGCTCACCAGGGCTCAGCATGTGCTTTATATGTCGGTCCCTATTCGAATAAAGCCTGTTCCAATATCGTGGCGCAAACGAGATAGTACGAATCGATTGTATGTATGAACGGGAACAGAAGTGATATTATAATGCAAAAGAGTGTTATAAATAACGAGTTCACTTATTGTACGTATTGACGTCGAAGGTTCACTTCGTTAGACACCTACGCGCGACCAATTCGGTCAAACCTGTAGGCCGTTGTTTGGTCAATTTTATGAGCGACACAAAAACTTGGATAAATATATTTCTGTGCTCGAATGTACAAGTTCGACCTTTTATCGTATCGCTAAACCTTCCACTCGAGATATTGCTAAAGCTCTCTCCTGGATTGCAGAGTTTATCTCATAATGCTACCAAAATGACAACTAGAGCAACTTGCGTTAGTTTACTTGTGTGTGACAGTGACGCAGAAGGTTGCGGGTTCGATTCTTTCCGCGGGATAAACGCTTTCTGCAAATTCGTATAAGATCTTCGGTCTTACATGACGCACCTACCTATTTATTTAGAACTAGCTGTCCGCCGCGGTGTTACTCGCAATCCCTCGGGAAAACTTCTCTTTCCCGGGATAAAATATAGTCTATGTTCATCGGGGATAATGTAGATTCTATTGGTGAAAGAATTTTCAAATCGGTCCAGTAGTTTCGGAGCCTATTAATTTCAAACAAACAAATCTTTCCTCTTTATAATATTAGTATAAAATAAGAATTTAAGTTGTACCTATAATTACTTCACTCCCCACTGGAGCTTGACTTTTAGTTTTAAGATGGATTACCTAAAAGAATGATAGGCCCCAAACCGTGTTTGTTGCCCTAATTCTTCACGGTGTTGGTTGCGAAAGAACAGGAGTAACAATTAGTTCTAAGACTATTCTAAGTGATCCCAGCGGTGCTACTGAATAAATGCTTTTTGACTTTGACTTTACATTAGGTACCTATTATATTCATGTAGTTTTCATAACACAAGCTCCGACGCTGTGTGAAATGTCCAGCATTAAATATATTTTTTGAACCCATTGAACCCAAGAATATTTGTTGTGCAGACTCTCGACAATTACTTATCAATTGTTCAATTTCAAGTGACACTTGAGCCCACCAGCGCGTCCATCATTATATTTGACATCTAACGGCCTATTTTAGAAGGCTTATTTACGGCTTATTTTTTCCCTATTGGGAATCGAAAAACTTCAAGCTTTTTATTCACATTATACACACAGATTAATGCTGGACAATTTCACACAGCATCATCTAGCCCCAAACTAAGCATAGCTTGTACTAAGGGAACCAGATAACTGATATACTATACTTATATACGTTTTGTTTTTTTGTATTATTTTTGTATTACAAACAAAAAAGTTTATAAGTTATCTGGTTCCCATAGTACAAGCTATGCTTAGTTTGGGGCTAGATGATGCTGTGTGAAATTGTCCAGCATTATTTTATTATTATTAGTTTGTAATAACATACATATTATACATAGAAACAACCGGCCCCAAGATAAATATTTGCAGATCATACAAACATTTATCCCGCGGCGGGGATCGAACCCGCAACCTGCTGCGTCTCAAGCGGACTTTCACCCACTGCGCCACAGAGGTCGTCAAGGTGACAAACCTGACGTCCTTCCTAGGCTTTATTGTGTCTTCTGTTACTAGTACTTCTCAACCAGTGTGGTGAAAGGGTTTTAAGTGCGCCTCAATATCCTTCTAAAAATCTAAACTTTAGTAGCCTTACTTTCAAACGTGACATAAAGTTATTTCTCGGAATAAACCAAGAATAACCATACATTTTGACAGTTTACAGTCAGGAATAACTTTATACCAGGTTTATTAGTAGGCGCCTAGATGAATACGAGTAATACGTATTGGCAGTGGATGTGAATGATGATACATCTGGTTTCAGTTTAAAGTAACTTAAAAACTGAATGGACGCTTTCAACAGTGTGCAAAAAGTATAAGTGTAGTTTCAAATCTATTTCGTTTGTACGAGTAGATCCGATGCCAAAGCGCCTGAACTGTTTTTAGAGCAACCCGCAATGCAGCTTCCAGCATAACTGCGGCGCTGTTACGAAATTCACTCATATAATAAAGCTGAAAGTTTCTGAGTTTGTTTTTATGAACCGATTTGGATGAAACTTCGAATAGGGGTAGATAGTGACCTGGAATAGCATAAAGGCTATTCAAAATGTTGGTACCACGCGGGCAAAGCCACGCGCAGAAGCTAGTATGAATTTGATATGCTAGTATAATCGAGCAATATACATTTTCGTATCCCTGTTCCTTTGTATTTATTTCATCATCATCATCTCAGCCCGGTATCACCCACTGCCTCCTTTCGCTTTTGCCAGACTTTTCGGTTTTGCCCTCGACTTTTTTGACCTCGTATTTATTTATGTGCATTTATGATACTAAATCGATCTATTTATTGTTGCAGGTAAAGTATGGAGTGTTTTTCAATCGTGAGTTATCTAAACACCGAAAATATCCTGTCGCAGATTCGGCGAGGTCACACCACACAGCTGAATAAACAGCTCAGTTTTATAGCGGTTCTCTACTGAACTAGGTTTAGTCATTCAATGTTATGAACTAGGCAAGGATTTAAATAGGAGTACATTCCAACTGATGATTATTTATTTATTTATCTAATGGATACCATGAATACATTTATTCAGAATCAACCAGATTTTTGTAACGCTAGTAGCTAAAATAAAACTAAGTACACAGTTATATACATTTTTATAGTAATCATCGCCATAAACTACTGAGGTATTCGTAGATGGACCGGTGGCCCTCCAGCATGTTGGAAATGAATCTGAAAATAAAAACTGTATTATGCAAACTTATCAGTTTTAAGAAATCAGATGCAAATAAATTCCTCCTAAATCTCTCAACTATCAAACATGACATAGTACCTGGACTGGGGGTCAAAACTATCGAAAAACTTGACCATATGCCTCTCCTCAGGCGTCGGTTCCATCATGTTGATCGTCTTCGCCTCGGTGATGAGGTTGTATTTAAAGCAGTCTTTTGAAACTGGCGGCCAAAGCGCATTGTTATTGCATGTTGGATTGCTAAAATATAATGGACATAATGTACACAGTCATCGTGATTTATATCAGACAGTAATTTACACTTTTTCCTTATTAGGATAGCGATACAAACCTGCATATCATGAAATTTGTAATCAAGTAGACCATCCAATATATCATTTTCTCATCTTTGTTCTTCGGCGGATAAGAGATATGATTGCCGAGCATGGAGTTAACGCGGAATACGCAGGCCATGTCGTCCATGTGGGCCGAGCCGCGGTAGTCCACCCAGTGGGCAGCCTTTATGGGGCTAAAGTTGAAGTCGTGAGCGAATTTATACATGTAGGTCGGGGCTGAGTTCGTGGCGGCGCGCCACTCCGCCACCTTCAGTGCAGGATGCTTGAAGTACATGTCGCTGAAGTATTCAATTAGCTCACCAGCTTTAGGCTTTCCGCAAAAATACCTCTTCTTAATCTTTTCCGCTATTTCCTCCACCTCATTCTTTGGCAAATCATAATACAGCCGAGGAGATACTATAGTTGTGGGATCCTCTTCCAGAAGCGGCAGCATATTCTTTTCGTAAATTACCCATTTGGAAAAAGCCATTTCATTATCTGTATAACTCATTAGCACAGGGTACTCGTGCCCTCTTCCGAGGGCAATGAGTTTGCCTGGTTCTTCGTCTAAAATTTTCAATACTTTTAATTTCTTCGACTCCACGACTGGGTTGAAGGTAACAACGACGTTTTTGAACTGAACCGCTGAATTAGCTTCCATTATCTTCAGGAGAGGAGTTCTGATGAGCTCCTGATGGATGAGCGTGGGATCCGTGTGGTTGATGCCAAGTTCTTTGAGGAACATGTCAGCTGCATGCTTTGCCATTTTCGCAGAGGTGGTAAAGTATGATGGGAAGCCAGTACAGCTCATCAATATAACCCTGAAAGATATGAAGACAGTCAGTCTTCAAGAACGTTTATTTTCTACCCTAGTTTATTCCTTTTTTTAGAGTAAAACCGGTTTACCTCTTGAATAGACCCTTTGTCACTTTTGATAGAGATAGAATATGCGCACTTGAGGCTCCGGCGCTCTGCCCCATCAGCGTGACGTTTTCGGGGTCTCCGCCGAAGGCTCGCGCGTTCCGCTGCACCCAGCGCAGCAGTGTTACCATATCTCGTAGCCCTTGGTTTCCGGGGATCTCATCACAATCCAGAGAGAGGAATCCAAATACGTTGATTCTAAAAAAAATTTGAAAATTTGTTTCATGTCATTTTTTGTGATAAGAATGATAATATAGGAGAACTAGGCTACTAATCTTGAGTTATGGAAACCGACCATTCGATCCCCGCGACGAGATAAATGTTTGTATGATCTGCAAATATTTATCTCGGGTCTCGGTGTTCCTATGTATAATATGTATGTATTTACAAACAAAAAGTATATCAGTTATCTGGTTCCCATAGTACAAGCTTTGCTTAGTTTGGGGCTAGATGCTGTGTGAAATGTCCAGCATTATTTATTTATTTAATTTGAGTTTTATCGCGGTTCTAGAAATAAACGATAGAGTAATCAAATCACTAACCTATAATTAAAAGTAATGACAGCTACATCCTTCGTCATCATATATTCAGGGCCCAAGCAATCAGTCAAGCCAGATCCACTCTGGAAAGCTCCCCCATGAATGAACACCAGTATCGGAATTCCAGGCCGTTTGGCGGGCCATGGGTACATCGGCAGCGACCGGTAGGGCACGTGGAGGTTCAGGTACGTGCAGTCCTCGCTCATGCCCTTCACGTTGAGCGGTATCCGGCCATAGATGTACTGCGTCTGAGGGCATGCTGGACAGTCTTCTGTTGCATCTAGCAAGAAGTCCTTGGACCATGGTTTCACTGGTTCCAATTCCTAAAATAAAGACTCGCATTTATTTTAATACTGCGCCAAGAGTAGATATTTATTACTGATTTCGTGATCAGTTGTGTGTAGCTATTTTTAGGAAATATTAAAATAAGAAATTTTGATTAAATGTTAAATAGACAAAAGTCTAAAAAATCCCGACACAGGGGATTGTTGAAGGAGATTTCTATACCTACCCCCTGAAACCTGATTTATGACATGCTTTTTGTATGGCAGTCAACAAAACTGTCGTTATCTTTTTTCTCGAGTTAACTGCAACATTACTTTCTCCTTCTATTGTAACAAACAAGTCTCCCATTCACAATTTTATGCCAAGGTCTATGGCAGTGGTGGGTGAAGGCATGGAAGCATTAACAAAGAACATTAGGTGATTTTCTTACTTTAAACCGTCTCTCTCCCAGAGGAGGTTCTCCATACGGTACTCCTCTGAAGCTGGCATAGTGCTTTCCGTTCTCCGCGACGCGCACTCGCCCACAAATCCATCCCGGCTCAATACGCAGGGACACCTCGCATTCTCGCTGCTTGCAGCTATAGATATTTATACTGGTAACTGGAAATATAAATCAAACCAAATCATTTATTTGCCAGAAAGTATGTAGGTACAATGTTGGTCTTAATAGTAGTGAGGAAAGTTCCAATACTTTCTTACCTTATCGTCGGCATGCAAATTTAAATTACTTTTTAACTAGGTTTTTATTATTAAGGTATCTATTTTAGTCACACATTCTCGTAATTATCATAAAATTCTTATCAATTGTAATGCTTAACTTAGGTCGTAACATTTTTCTACCAGCAATGCCTTAAGCTGTTTTTTAAAACTCGTTAATTGTAATTCCTTTATGCTCTCTGGTATCTTATTGTGAATTGTAGGAATCATACAGAAAACACTGTTCTGCATTAGTGTTGTTTTTTACGTTATTAGGCAAAGTTTATTTTTGTTTCGTAAATTAAAATAATTAATGTCAGAATTTTTTTTTAAATATTCAAGTGCAATTTTGCAAATATTGCAATTTCTAAAATGTATAAACTAGGTAATGTCAGAATTTTATTCAATCTAAAGTACGGTACACAACTGCTAGTATTTTTCAAATTAAAAATTGCCCTTATACACTTTTTTTGCGCTATGAAAACGTCTTGTTTGTTTGTACTGTTTCCCCAGAATATCAGTCCATATCTCAATATCGAGGCAACCGAGCCGTGGTACGCAGTCAATGATGTATCGGTGCTTGCTACTTTTGATAGTTGGCGTAGTGCATAAGCGTAACTATTAATTCTTTTTATTAAGTTGTCCGTGTGAGTTTTCCATTATCTACAGGGTGTCCCGTAATGAGTGGATAATCCTTTAACTACGGGTAGAGGGCATCATAAGGAACCAGAAAATCAAAACTTGTGCCCAGTAAAAGTCTCACTGTTTTCGAGTTATTAGACATTTAAGAAATTTTCAATTTTTTCTACCCTGGTCCATTCGTGCTATACCATTTTATAATCTCAATGAAGTGTGCAAGTTATTTATAAGTTAGGCACGAATGCTATAAAGAAAACAGATTGAGAAAATTCGTTCATTTGTGATCTTGGCATCGAAAAGAATGGACCAGGGTAGAAAAAATTTAAAATTTCTTTAATGCCCAATAACTCGAAAACCGTGAGACTTTTACTGGGCACAAGTTTTGATTTTCTGGTTCCTTATGATGCCCTCTACCCGAAATTAAAGGATTATCCACTCATTACGGGACAGCCTGTATATGAAGTCCTAAAAATTTCGTTACCAATCGCAGACATTAATTATTTCATTTTGATAATTGATATTAAAATGAGTTGGATTGATGATCCGTTGGCTAAAATGCATTATTTTAGTTTTCTTTAAATTAACTTTTAGATTGTTAGCATTCAGCCAGTCTACAATCTCTTTTAAAGTTACATTTATACTAAATTCATAGTCTAATAAATCATATTTTTTAATTATAACCGTGCTGTCGTCAGCAAAAAGTGTCATAAATAGCAACAAAATTTATGAAACTTCTGCAAAATGTGTGACGATCCTATTAGACTTGAAAGGGTCTTGAACGAGAGATCGAGTGACTTTGGGTGAACAGAACGACAGTTTTAAATTTAAAAAAAATAAAAATAAAAACTTGCCTTGCGCTACGACAAATGCTAATATTGCAACGAAAGTACCACTGTGCAGCATTTTGTTCAACCCTTTGTTTCAGTTCAGGAGACTTTAACTTTATAAATACAAGCGAACAGGTGTAATTAATGTTTACACGGCTTAATAAGGAATTGTGATGCGTTAAGGTGATCACACATGATAGGAAAACTGGGGCACATCGTGATTAACTGAATAATTTCGTTTAAAAACAAAAAAATCTAGTGTCACGATACTACCGCTACTGCAAGTACCTCTGACTACCCCTAGACATCTTTTAAAATAATCTTGCATGAGTAAGTTAGTATTCTTACAGGCGGCGATGGGCTTGCAACCTGTCACGTATGGAATACTAACTTCTGCAAGATGTGGGCATGTATCAAATATGTATTTGTACATGCCTCTGACTACCCCCTTAGACATCTTCAAAGGATCTGGAATATAAAGATCTGAGAGAATGTCTACCGCGCCTTGGGGATACAGTCGTGACCCTGTTTACGTTTTGCATGAGTAAAAGATATGAGAGAATGTCTAGCGCCCCCTTTAGAAGTGATCTTGCTTCATATTTGTTATATTCGAATAATTACCTTTCGCATATTAAATAGCGTTTAGTGCATAGCGACCCTAACTGCAATCGAGTCATACAGATCAATATTAAATGATATATTGTTGCATAAAACAATAGTGTGGTAATTAAATAATGTATCTTAAATTACGTTATTCAGTTTTTATGAATAGCTTCTTAATTTTGTGTCTAGCCTATTCCATCTCAAACGATGTCCCCGTCACTACAGCGTACCGTTGAGTGTAGTATAGGTTACATCCAGACGCTGTTTAAATCATCCAGTATATATAAGTAAAGTTATTCTTGAATATTGGTTTATTTAAAATTAGATTGTAAAACATGTTAATATGATATGAATGAATTTTTAGATGACAAATTTAATTTAAATTTTGACGCGCCTCTGTTAAATTAATTTGCACACCGATAATTTTAGGTAAAGCATGTTGTGACAAATTCTAAAACTTTTGATCTTGCATGCAAATGTAATGTAATCCACACAATGTTTTGAGCAAATAAATTATCTTTGTCTTTCTTAATTTTTTATGAATAATAGGTTCATGCACGCACAGTAGTTTTGATTTGAGATATTTCGAAGTAATTTATTTAACTTGACGAATACCTAGTCATTGGTCTTAGATTCAAGATTAATTTATTTCATACGGTTGGTACATGTCAAAACAGAAGAATTTCAATAAGTATCACGATAAATCCATAGGAACATCATTATAACAACAGTTATTAGGTAAGTACGACAGAAAGTAAAAAAAAACCAATACTTAACAAAATGGACACAAAAATCAATAAGTAAGTAAAAAATCAATAAAAAATCAGATACGTCTACTTACTTAAGTACACTTAGTATGTAGTGTTCTCGGTTTTGAATTTTACTTGACGACACTACTTGTAGACGGCACAAACACTTATCTTATTACATTGACTCTCATATTGCCACAGTAGTTCCATCAATCACTCTAACTAATGTAATTTAAGTGATTTGCCTGCATACTTATTACTAGAGTACCGTTTCATTTGCCTAAGTAATCATTGTCATTTACGTCCAAGTTTGTATAGAATTGTTCTAGACTATTTATTCGTAAAACAGATGTAGCAATTGTTTTGGGTATGTACCAATTGTCTGTATTTGGGTAGGTGGTTGTGAATATGAAAATAAATACTTGGAGCGAGTTCACTGTTTATTTTTGAATTTGGAAGTTATAAAGTTGCAAGGTCTACATACATTTATAGGTTAGTTGATAGCAAAGTGTCTGTACATATCGAAAATGAAAAACTTTACGTCACTTCTATAAATATCCATCCACAATGTCGTTGGGATATGGCTTCTATCCGAGGCTGGCCGATTCTTCGTCAATGCTGTCAAAAAACTCCACCATGTCAATTTCCTCAGCAGTGGGCTCTGACATGCTGAAGACGTAAGGCTCCTGTATGGTTTGGTACTGGGCATGGTCCTCCAAGTATCGAGGCCACTGCTTTTCGTCTTCAGTACACGTTGGATTACTGAAACAGAGACACCTATATTAAAAATCAAAAAATTTTCGATATGTTAGTACCTACTCCTTCTCGCTGAAACGGCTGCACTGATTAAAATTTGAATTTGTTTTGAAGATAACTCATACCTTGGATACACAACACACAGGCTTTCAACCCAAAAAGTGAAGTATTTCCAAGGAGCCGCGGGTAACGCAGCTACTGCATTCATAAAATTAAGCTGTCAGAATCATTAGACACGTTCAAGTAAATAAACGTTTAAAATGTCATCAAAGGTCGCGCGCATCCGATATAATCGTTGTATGTATAAGTTATAAATAAATAGCTCACCTGCATCGCATGAAGTTGGTTATGATGGTCGTCATCCAGTCTTTCATCCTATCGTCGTTGTTTTTCGGCGGGAACGACACATAGTCTCCAAGCATAGAGTTGACTCTGAACACATACGTCAAATCCTCCACGTGAGCCGCTCCCTCGTACACTGACCACAGGGCTTCCTTGATCAGGCTCCTCTCACTCCTGTACGAGTACTGGTAGAGGTATGTCGGTGCAAATCTCGATCTCCACTTAGCCAACTTCATCGCCGGGTACTTTAAAAATGAGTGGTCTAAAAAGTTCAAGAGCTTGTCCAATGTCTCAGTCCCATTGAAGCATTTATCTCTAGCCTTCTGTGCCAAAATGTCGATTTCTTCCGCTGGCAAGTCGAATAACAACCTAGGAGATAGAAGTAGCGCTGGATTCTCTTGCACTTGTCGCAGCAAATCAATGTTCATGCTGAACCATCTGAAGAACTCTGTTTCTTTATCCGTGAAGCCCATTAGAACTGGGTAATGGCTACCACGCCCTTGTGCCATCAGACGCAAGGGTCTGTCATCCAAAACATTAGTGATACCGGGACGCTCAACTTCAGCTACGGGCACGAAGCTTGTGAAACCGTGTTGGTGCTGGACGATCGTATTCGCGTGCATGATGTCTAGGAGGGGCAGCTGGACGAGCTGGCGGTGGATTTCTACAGGCTCGGTGGCGTTGATGCCGAGGTAGGACAGAAACTGTTCTGCAAGTTCCTTCGCGTTTTGTGGAGATGCCGTAAAGTAGTAAGGGAGGGCTGATCCGCTCATTAATATTAATCTGAAAAGGATTTATATCCATTAAGCTTTTTGACATTGAACTTTACTTTCTATAAAAATATACTCAAATGTCATAACGGCCAAAAAACACTTCGAGATTGGATAACTAACACACTTCTAGTAAAAAAAACCGGACAAGTGCGAGTTGGACTCGCCCACCGAGGGTTCCGCACCAAAGCCTAATACGTATAACAGTTGTAACGGAGCGTTTTCTTAAACGCTTACTAGCAGATTATTAGAAGGGTGAGGCGCGGGGAAAGGGGCTGACGAGGCTTTGCCGGCTGCTCGGCCATCGGCGATCATTCTTTTCCGCGTTGCACTCCAGGCGAGCGGTCGTGTTCCTGCACATTAGCAGAGAACACGACCCGCTCCCGCCAAAGTAATGGCTCCCCACTGGAGCTTGACTTTTAGTTTTAGATGAATCACCTGTATTGGTCGCGAAAGAACAGGAGTTAAATTAGTTCTAAGACTATTCTAAATGATCCCAGCGGTCCTACTGAATAAATGCTTTTTGACTTTTTTTGACTATTATTTAATTATTAAATGATAGTAAATCTAGTCTCTTCGATTCTCACCCTAAATCCAGTCTTTTCAATTTAGGGTGAATATATATCGACACACGAAAACACACAATCATGTTGCTTTGCTTCTAACTATGTCCATTTTACCTATCTAGTTATTTCTTAGTGACGGACAAGAAAGTGATACTATAAGGGTTTCGTTTTTTCCTTTTGAGGTACGGAACCCTAAAAATGCACTTGACTGCACTATGACTAGACAATGTGTTAAGTGTTGGCCAACCTTTTAAACAATCCTTCAGTGGCCTTCGACAAGGTGAGGAGATGGGCGCAAGTGGCTCCGGCGCTCTGCCCCATCAGCGTTACGTTGTCGGGGTCGCCGCCGAAGGCTCGCGCATTCCTCTGCACCCAGCGCAGCAGCGTCACCTGGTCGCGCAGGGCCATGTTCCCTGGGACCTCCGTGGAGTTCAGAGACAGGAAACCAAACACATTAATCCTGTAATCAAATAAATAGCTTTGTTGTTATCCCAGGTCACATTGAATAAATGAATGAATGAATGAATGAAAATACTTTATTGTACAATGCACACCTTATAACTACAAAATACAGTGGAAAAGAGAACCATAATACAATGCACAATGGGCGGCCTTATCGCTGAGAAGCGATCTCTTCCAGGCAACCTTTGGATGGACCTTTGGACCTTTGGATAAATGTTTGTTTACTGTAAAATACTCATTATGTAATGGTTTACAAGAAATAAATCTATTTCATAAGTTTAAGAAAGTCTATTTCATAGACGTTAGTAATTATAGCAGTTCAATACAATAATCTACAAAGTACATACATACCTATAGTTAAACGAGATGATAATCACTCGCTTAGGCACCAAGTACTCTGGTCCGTGAAGATCTGTCAGTCCGGAACCGCTGTTGAAACCTCCTCCGTGGATCATCACCAGGATCGGAAGACCGGTCTTCTCTTCAGCCAAATCATTAGGGATTGGCACGTGAATATTTAAGTAGATGCAGTCCTCGCTCATGTTCTTCGCATTTGTTATTCTTCCGTAGATTAACTCCTTCTGCGGACATGCTGCACTTTCTTCTGAGGCATCGCGGTCTCCTTCCCAAGGGTCTACTGGCTCCAGCTCCTAAAAATAATAAATAGAGATAGAAAATGAAGAAAATAAAACTTGGTAGTACATATATTTTGAATACTCGGTTATAGGCTTGTAATTATGACCTATGCTAACTTCTATAATAGACTCTGGACTCTTGCTAAACTAACCCCCTTAACAAAAATAAGAGAAGTAGATGAAAAAGTACAAATAATCTCTCACCCTAAACCCATACACCTCTGTTCTGCCCTGGTAAAAATAGAACTGCTGTACCTTGAACCGGCGTTCTCCCAGAGGTGGTTTCCCATAAGGCACTCCCCTGAAGCTGCAGTAAGGAGTTCCGTCCTCCGCTTGCCGCTCTCGCCCGCTGAGCCAGCCCGCGTCTGTTTGCACCTCACATGCCTTCCGACTACAGCGGTCGCTCTGAACGCTCACAAACAATACTGAAACTGATCATAATATCAGCTGTTGGAGTACCACTGGGTAAAATTTCTGCCCCCATTCTATGTACCTAATATGTATGTATTTAAAAAAAAAGTATATAAGTAGTATATCAGCCATGTAGTACCCATAACACAACCTCTGCTTACTTTCAGGCTAGATAATGCTGTGTGAAAAGTCCAGCATTATTTATTTATTCATATATTCATCGAAATCGCGGAACAAGTAGTGTTAGTCCACTCATCGCTTTTCGCCATCTGCGACTCGGTCTAAAAACATGATATCAAGAAAATTTTCTCCAAAAAAAAAAACTCCAAATTTTAAAACTAAATAAACAAACTTAGATGAAAGAAAACCCCTTATAATGCCTTATCTACCTTTAAGTTTAAATAGTGACTCACCATAAGTAAGAAGAGCAATCGTATGAAAGACGAACATGTTTGAGGCAGCTGATGCACGCCTGTCCACGTAACTGCCGTCACTGCAACTATTCGACTAATTTGGCCTGTTGGGCACAGTGGACTGTATATAGGTATAATTCATACATGCTACCGCGCGCGGCTTCGCCCACGTGGTACCAACATTTTGAATAGCCTATATGCTATTCCAGGTCACTATCTACGCATTTTATTTTTTATGTTATCAACTTGCATCATGAACACTTATCTTGTATGCAAAAAGTAAAGATGAAAGAATATGACTGAACAGAATACAAAACAAAACAAATAACTAAAAGAGGTATAAATCATATAGATGTCTTTATATCTACCTGCATTGGTGTACTTAACTTATGTGATTCACCTCTTTGATCTCAATACCCACGAGATCTCTAGTTTTTGTGTTGTGAGATGACAACTGAATGTCTTATCATCTTTTATCTATGCCATTCTATCTGAATATCAGAAAGTTGACAATATTGTACTGTGCAATATACTTAGTCTGGCCATAAATACTGTTACAGTTAAAAATAAGAAAGATATTACATTTGAATTTGGAATCTGTCATTTTTATACGATTGTTCATTGAGTTTTCTAATTTTGGCGCCAATACATTGTACAATATTTTGCGATATTAAAATGGAGTGGGGTGATAAAGAGAACCGAATCGCTGTGATTGCATTACACAAAGTTGGTATGGAGCCAAATGCAATTTTTAAAACTCTCCATACGCTTGGTATTAGTCAAATGTTTGTGTACCGGGCTATTAATAGGTACAATGAGACCTCCTCTGTTTGTGACAGAAAAAGATCTGGCCGTCCACGTAGTGTTCGTACGAAAAAGGTGGTCAAAGCAGTAAGGGAAAGAATTCGAAGAAATCCTGTCTGAAAGCAAAAGATTTTATCTCGGGAGATGAAGATAGCACCCAGAACCATGTCGCGTATTTTAAAAGATGACTTAGGACTTGCAGCCTATAAGAGACGCACTGGTCATTTTTTAACTGATAATTTAAAAAAGAATAGGGTGGTAAAATCGAAACAACTACTGAAGCGGTACGCAAACTTTTGTCACAGAAAAATTTTGTTTTCGGATGAGAAAATCTTTACAATTGAGCAACATTTTAACAAACAAAATGACCGTATTTATGCTCAAAGCTCTAAGGAAGCTTCCCAATTAGTCGACAGAGTGCAACGTGGGCATTATCCGACTTCACTGATGGTTTGGTGGGGTGTTAGCTATGAAGGAGTGACTGAGCCATATTTTTGTGAAAAAGGTATCAAAACATCGGCACAAGTGTATCAAAATACCATTCTTGAGAAGGTAGTTAAGCCCCTTAACAACACCATGTTCAATAACCAAGTATGGTCCTTCCAACAAGACTCGGCGCCAGGTCATAAAGCTCGGTCCACGCAGTCTTGGTTGGAAGTGAACGTTTCGGACTTCATCAGAGCTGAAGACTGGTCGTCGTCTAGTCCTGATCTTAATCCGCTGGATTATGATTTATGGTCAGTTTTAGAGAGTATGGCTTGCTCTAAACGCCATGATAATTCGGAGTCCCTAAAACAATCCATACGATTGGCAGTGTAGAATTTTCCCATGGAAAGAGTGCGTGCTTCTATTGATAACTGGCCTCAACGTTTAAAGGACTGTATTGCAGCCAATGGAGATCACTTCGAATAAGCTTTTATATTTTAAATTGTTTTATATTTATGTATTAAACTAACACACTGTAAAAGTAATAAATATTATTTGCAATAAAAAAAAATTTTTTTTCTTCGTGACAATATTTATGGCAGGACTAGGTAAATATGTATACCATTTCTTTAGGATTCCGTAGTAAAAAAGGCAATCTTTTGAGTCTGTCCGTCTGTATATGTTATTTAAAAACATAATTTAAAAATATTAAACGCGTAATAAATTATATTTATTGTTTACGTTAAACAAACAAATTTTCGTTCTTGAAGTCTTTCCACATGTGAATGTGCTTGTTGTATCTATACAGTACATAAGGTGGTCGTTTGAAGCTGCTTAGACCTGCCAGAGTATTGTTGATGAAAGCTGCTGCCTCGGGAGTGCCAGCCACGAGAGGAGATTGTCTAAAAAAATTCAAATAAGGTTAGACGTATTTAGATGGTGAGAATTTTAACGCCTGGCAGTAAAATATCCGCAATCACTAAAAACTTTTGCTGTAAAAATATCTAAAGGTTCATTGGCGAATAAAATAAGAACTGGGACAGATCACAGACCTGGCCCTTTCCTCTATCTCATCAAAGAAGTGAAGCATATCAGCCTGTTCCCGAGTGGGCCCGCTGTTGCTGTAAACCCCGGGAGTATGGATCCTTTGGTAGTTCAGCACCTCTTTGTGGACTGCTGGCCAGGGAGACACACCGTCAGGCGTGCAAGAAGGTTTACTGAAATTATAAAAAAAACTAATTCAAAAACTAACATTTATTTAGCAGGACTCAGGACCCTCGGAATTAGATCGAATAGACATTTAGCTTGAAGATTTTACATCTGTTCTTTCTCGTCATAATACCGTTAGTTTTTAAAGTTTTTTTTTTTGTGTTCCGTTTGTACCTGCGATCAGTCCCAAGACTAAGCAGGTGTGGTGTATGTGGTCCTTTTTAAAGTATAATTTCTGAATAAGCAGACAATATTATGTTGTTCAAAATGTGCACTGCACATCCCATATTTTACCTGCATTTCATAAAGTTGATGACGAACATTTTCATCCATTCCTTCATAATTTCATCTTCCAAGGGCCTTTGATTATATCCTAAATAGCCATTAGGTCTGAACAGGAATGTCAGGTCTTCCACATGCGCTGACCCGTTATAATGCAAATGGATCGCTTTCTTCACGACAGATAGCTCGCTTTCATAGGAAAACTGAGAGAGGTATACCGGAGCCCCCTTCATGGAAGATCTCCACTGAGCAAGCTTAAACGATGGATACCGAAACAGCACATCTAAACAATTGTCCATGTACTCGTCCAAAGTTGCATTTCCCTTAAAGTACCGACGCATCGTCTCGTTCGCTAGTTCTAGAGAAATCTGCGGAAGAGTATTGAACACCAATCTTGGAGATAAAAGAAAAGTAGGATTCGCCTCTATCCGCTTCGTGAACTCATAGTACTCCAGACGATTTCTAAAAAATTCACATTCGTCTGTTGTGAATTGAATCATCAGCGGGTATTCTCTTCCTCTGCCCCTTTTTACAAGAGCTAATGGCTCATCGTCTAAAATTCTCGTGATTCCATTCAAAGGGGACTCGATAACGGGCGCGAAGGATATTAATCCAGTCATGTATTGAACTTCACTGTTAGCCTTCATGATCCGCTCTAAAGGTATTTCCACAAGTTGATCATGTATGAGGTCAGGGTCTGTGGTATTAATCCTCAGTTGTGCTAGAAACAAAGTGGCCAATACTTTCGCGTTAATTGGCGATGCGGAATAAAACCCTGGATTAGCTGTGCCGCTTAGCAGTATCACCCTGAAACCACAACAAATTAACTTTTCTACTCCCTTTTTGGTAACATATTTTTATATACATATTTTTATTTTTAACATATTTTCTCAAAACTAAGGAGTTTTGAGAAAATATGTTACCTTTTAAACAATCCCTTGGTGGCTTTGGATATGGATAAAATATGAGCGTTTGCAGCTCCGGAGCTGTGACCCATCAGCGTGACGTCGTGAGGGTTTCCTCCAAAGGACCGCGCATTCCTCTGCACCCAGCGCAGGAATGTAACCATGTCGCGCATGCCAGCGTTGCCGGGTATCTTGGCCGTATTTAGAGACAAAAAGCCAAAAACGTTGAGCCTATAGTAAAAAATAAATAAATAAATAATGACGCTTATTCAAATCAAGCGTAGGACAATCAATAATATTTTATAATATTTTACAAAGGTAGAAGAATTATCATTATAATTCACTGCACTGTTGTCTAAACAGAATTCCACCTCACCTGTAGTTAAATGTTATAAGAATGATCCCTTCCCCGACCAGATACTCCGGACCGTGGAGATCGGAGTCCGACGAGCCGGACTGGAACGCTCCGCCGTGGATAAACACTAAAATTGAGAGACCAGACCTCTTAAAATGTTGCTCTCCATATTCCAAAGGATTGTTGTGTTCCTTAAGATTGAGTAAAGCAGCGGTTGGTACGTAAACATTGCCATAAATGCAGGCCTCGCTCATTCCCCGCTCAGGAGCTATCAGACGACTGTAGATCTCGTCATGCTGCGGGCAGATCGGTCCCTCCTGTGTTGCGTCAAGGAGATGACTCCAGGGTTTAACTGGCTCCAGCTCCTACACATTCACGAAATAAAAATGTATTCTTTATTTCAGGCAACTTAAGAATAGTTCAGATTCTAAAAAAAAACAATTCTAAGGGTCGATTCACATCTGACCGAAGATCCGTCGCGGATTATCGGTCGCGGAACGCCAGAACTGACAAATGTATAGAAAAACACTCGACCGTTCACACTCGACGGACTAACGTATCATCCGTCGGAGTGTTTTTCTATACATTTGTCAGTTCTGGCGTTCCGCGACCGATAATCCGCGACGGATCTTCGGTCAGATGTGAATCGACCCTAGGGCTCATCGAAATAAATACCATAGACCTAAAAAAATATAGTAAGTAATATAAACTTAATCTAGGGCACACGTGTAAACGTCGGCGTGTCGCGGCGCAGGGGACCACATGTCAGGCGGCCTTCTATGAGATGGTTGTCGCCTTACGACAAATAGATTTATTTGCAGTAAATTAAAATGACTAAAATCAATCACATCATCTAATGACCAATCTGTACCTTGGTTGGAAAGAGTTTCCGTCGAACATGTACCTTGAACCGCCTGTCCCCCAAGGGTTGCCTTGCGTACGGAATGCCTTGAAAGCTGGAGTACTCCACGCCATTATCAGCTCGACGTCGCAAACCGCATATCCAGCCGGATTCGATTCGCACTTGCACTTCACATGGCTTTTCCTCGAAGTACGGTGTGAGTGACGTCCCTAAAATGATTTACTTCCAAAACTTAGAGATAAAACCGTAGTGACGAAAGAGTCGGGTTATTCTAGTTCATTTTAATTAAATACTTTGTACCTGCACACTGTGAAGAAATCCCAAATAACACGACTGATACTAAGCTAGCGATCATAATTGACTCTACCCTGATACTAACACTCAGTTTATAAATACATCTATCTATCTATTCTGCATCATACGTGTAATGATGTAATTGCAACGAATATTGATTAGTATCGCGCTGCAGTTCTTTTCGTGGAAGACTGACTGGTTGTGTGCTTAATAAATTCCTCGCTTAGATATCTCAAAAGGTTTTTGAATTTTTTTCTAAAGTTTCTGTCTTACGTGTTTAGCGAAATGCCCAGCAGTGGGATGAAAAAGGCTGCGGATGATGGTGATGATGTGGTTAGCAAATGACCTTTTCTGCGTCAGAAAATCCATTATGGATACCCTACTGCCGTGGGGACAACGGAGGGTTTTGTCGGACTCTCATGTCAAGGGGCCGCGAGATCTCATTTTGCCTAAAGCACTGTCCCGGGAATGGCACCCACAGCCACGCCCGGCAGCCTCGCGAATGACCGAATGACCTAACCCGAGCTAACTTTTGACTCACGTAATACTCACTAACTCATATTAGATACACGTTAATGTATTGAGCGTGGCTCCGAAGTACTCCGAACATATAAAGTAGGGCGCTGGAGGTATGTTTATCCGCACGCAGTGTTTTAATCCTCAATTACAAAATTCGCATGTTTCATCGCTTTAAATATATCCTCACTTAGATGTCTGCTTGATTGATTGATTAGTAGTATAGTAATTGGAGCAACCGTACCTTACCTAGTACAGCGAGAGTAAGAACAATAACTTCAATTATTTATTTCAATAATATAATTTTAATAATTCCTAATAAAATATTTCAAAAAAAAAGACCTAGGATACATTACAAAAATATTGTTTTAAGGCACAACTCGGTTCCTTGAGTAGTAATATCTGTCGAAGATGTCATCCCACATGGTGGCTGCGTGCGTGTGAGGGTACTCCACCATCCTCAGCTCGGTCCCGATGTCGAGCAACCGGGGATGATCCAGGTCTACCACGTCCCAGGATGTAGAGTCGTCGTAGGTGGGGTTTCTGGAAATTACGAAAAGTTTAAAGTGCCCGTTAACTTTCGTTTTAACTTACGTATTGCTTGATTGGTAAATTGACACTTAACTAACACTTAACCAACATGTTACTCGTACGTAATACTTACAGATATTTGACAAAATTCGTCCAAAGCTTTACCAAATTCCTCTGAACAGCTTCATCATCACCATTTAAAAGTCTACCACTCATCAAATATGCCAGCTCATCTGAATGTGCAGCCCCCATCTTGTCGACTCCTGGTTCCTCTTGGACCCCCAGGTCGCTGGAGTACGAGAACTGGTAGTAGTAGACTGGGTGGACCGCTGCGTGGAGGCGGACGCTGCGATGAATGTGGTTCAGGAAGTACGCGTCTCTGGAGATAAAACAAAGGGTCTTCAACTCTTCATACGTACATAAAATCACCCCTCTCTCCCGTAGAGTTAGGCAGAAACCACAATATTACTAAAACAATCAACGTTACGGTCTACGTTACCTATGATACGCCAAAAGAGAACTCATACTCATGTTCCTTTTAAAATACATATCCTCGATTTGTCTTGCAATTTGTGTCATTTCTCTATGGTTTAGAAACGTCAGCTCTTGAGGCAGCAAAAATGACATCCTAGACTTTGATACTTTTGCTTCTCTCAGTATAGAAGAGAAAATATAAGCTTCGTTACTGTTGTAACCGATTATCATTGGAACTTTGCCGACTCTTCTCGCTTTCATTAGATCGACCGGAGCTTCAGGCAGCAATCTCTCTTCATGCTTCAGAGCATTTTCGATACATATTCCAAAAGGAAAGTACGGAACGTCAAGATTATTACCTTTCTCAACTAGTTCCTCTATTCTAGCATCCATGAAAACTGATGTGGAGAAGTCATTGTTTGTAAGCATCTCTCCTAGCAACATGGCTCTCTCTTTCGCGTCGTAAGTAAACATCCAAGGCGCTAAGATAGTTCCACTCTCCAGTATAGCTCCATGGTAAAGGCCGTCAGCCATTGGAGAAAGAGTTATTCCTTCAACAATCGCCGCACCCATACTCTGTCCTGCGATTATTACCTTTGCGGAGTTCCCTTTAAATGCTACAATATTGTCTTGTACCCATCTCAAGGCTAACACAACGTCCTTCACTGCTGCATTACCTGGAATTTTCTCATCACCCAAACAAAGGAACCCTAAAGGACCGATCCTTAAAACAATACAATATATTATTAAATGCCACTTTAAAAAAGTATTTATAATTACGGAAATGGTTTTACCTGTGATGGACGATGACAACAATAACTCCTTGTTTCACCAATAAGCTAGGGTTATAATGGCCAGTGCCTCCAGTGACCCAAACCAGTACGGGCCAGGGGCTGGACCCGGCGGAAGGCATGTAGACATCCAGTTGCAAGCAGTCTTCCACCTTAGCAACTGACGAGCAATGAGACTCTTTGGAATCTCTTACTCCAGACCAAAAAGGTGCTATACCGGCTTTCTGTTTTATGAAACTTGTCAATACTTAGTCTTTTAGGTTTTCATCTTAAACGTAGTTTTGAATTGAATACTCACCTTGAATCTTCCATCGACAGCAGCCACAGTTGCGTAAGGGATACCCCGGTAGGACACGTACCCCTCATGCCCCACCCCCCGCAGCCGGCCCTGCGCTGTGCTGATCACATTCTGCTCTGTGACCCTTATTAGCCCGATCACAAATATTACAAACGGAAAAGGCATCATCAGTGCTCCCCACTTTACAACTAATCATTTCTAAATAAATCTAGCATTTTGTGTTGATGGATCGTGCGCGCCAAATAAAATTGTCACGCAACTTTGGTACAATGCATCCATTAATATCGCTGCATTTGAACATTATTGAAAATAGTGTTGGCTATAGCCCGATTCTTGTTGATAAATCATTTTATCATTAGGAAAATGCTATCAAAACACAAGGGCTGGGCTTTCCTCAAAGAATTTCAAAAAGTCGAATGATTAGTTTCGTTTCGGGACTACGAATACTACACTTATCCATTTGAAAAATTCCTTCGCCATTTGACAGATACTTTATTCCCGATAGGCAAAGCCTGTATCAACCTGCGTCTGTAGGGGTGCGTCGTAGGGTGTTTAGCAAAATAAAAGTCCATATAGAATATTGATTCTCCTCCCATCTCTATGTTTATTCGTTGAGTTATCGCGCTATTGTCGTCCGCTGCACAATATGCACAATGCGTATTGTTGCGGTGAAAGTGATTTCATAATGTGTTACATTCATCATTATCTCTGCTGTGTGTACAGTTTACACTCATATCGAAAACAAATATTCCATCATATTTACTTAGGAAAAGTACTGAATTTCATTATTTAAAATTAGTTGCATGACGTCATTCCGAATAAACTAAAGCTAAAGCAAGAAACGTAAAAAACATTAAAGCTAAGCTTAAATAAATTACATTATCTATCATCTGACTAACACAAGCTTTAGGCACTAATCAGTCTGTTTTTGTCCATGTTTAAAACTAAAAAATGTTCCAAAAATCATTAAAATATTTTACTAAATTACAACAAAATTCTTCCACAATCATTAAACCAAACCTCTTATATATATGCTAAAACATAGACACCTCGCAAAATCTTACTCCATTCATAATCATTTATCACAGCAAGTACTTATTTAAGATTGTCAAAGAACTTGAGAATGTCTTTGAGTTCGTGAGTTAGGTCCCTGTAGCTGTAGGCCGGCTGCACTATGTCTTGGAACTGCAAACGTTGTGACGATTCGGCTGGCCATTGTGACTTGTTGTTACATACTGGATGACTGAAAAATAAGAAAATTACATCAAATTGATAAAATACAACCTTACAAGTGGATATTCAGAAAAGTTGAATCTATAACAACAGAAAACGAAAACTTTTTACACAGTAAATTTCAATGAATCTACTAGATAGAACCTTTACCTGCCTTACCTTTACCTTTGCCTGCGAGACACCCCGTTTGTGCGTACAGTTCGTACGTCGTGATAATTTTAGTTTATTATAATCTATATATATTTTATATGTATCTTAAGGTATTTATTATAAATATGTTTATTTAATAATTACACTCGAACTGCCGCGATACAGGCCTAGCCTAGTGCGGGGTTCGATGTAAATTATTTATAATAATTGTAATTTTATGTATTAAGTTTTATGAATAAAATTGAATTGAATTGAATTGAATTTAATAAAATTCAACTGTAATAAAATTACCTGCAATGCATAAAGTTGATTATGAAATGAGTCATCCAATCCCTCATATAATCATCGCTCTCTTCCGGTGGAAAAGCGCTGTGTGTTCCTAAAATCGAGTTTGTTTTGAACACATAAGTCAGATCTTCAATATGCGCTGCTCCTTTGTAGTTGATCCCTAGGGCTTCCTTTAGCACGCTGCGGTCAGAGTCGTAAGCGAACTGGTAGAGGAAAATCTCCGCAGCGTCAGGACTGGAACGCTTCTCCGCCAGCTTCAGAGCAGGGTACTTGTAGTAGCTATCCGTGCAATAGTCGATGAAGCCCTGCGTACTGATCGTTCCGTTGTAGTACTTCAAGTCAACCTTCTTGATGATAAGCGGTAGTGCTTCAGGTGGAGTGGTGAAGACCATGTTAACGGGAACATTGAGAAGAGAATTGTTGATAATGCGTGATGCTATGTCGATCTGTTCCAATCGTGGACGGAAAACTTCGCATTCCACGTCGGTAAAACCTATGATCAGCGAAATGTCTTTGCCACGACCCTTCGCTATAAGCACCTCAGGGTGGTCGTCTAGTACTCTTGTGATGCCAGGGTAGTGTGCCTCAACCGTCGGCACAAATGTTACGAGTCCGTACATGTCAAGCATTCTTGAATGAGCGTCATTAATCTTCTCAGCGGGCATCTCGATGAGCTGGCGATGCACGCTGGCGGCATCCGTGGAGTTGATGCCTAGCATCCCGAGGAACAGCTGTGATGCTACCTCCGCGTACAGCGGCATGGTACTGTAGAAGCCAGATATGGCTGTTCCACTCATCAAAACTGCCCTGGAATACGGAAAATAAAGGTAAATGCCGTATTCATCCAGAAAAGTACTAAATTCAAATTTACCACGCATTAGGGAATTAAATTACCTTTTAAACAACCCCTTTGCAGCATCAGACAGTGTCAGTAGATGCGCACAGGTAGCGCCAGCGCTCTGCCCCATCAGCGTAACATTTTCGGGGTCTCCGCCGAAGGCTCGCGCGTTTCTCTGCACCCAGCGCAGCAGCGTCACCTGATCGCGCAGGCCCTGGTTCCCGGGGACCTCCGCGGAATTCAGAGAAAGGAATCCGAACACATTTAATCTGAAATTAGAATAAATGAAATTAGATTTATCTGATAGCATGTGTACTTGTATCCAAAAAAATAAATTTATTACTCAAATGAATGGTTTACCTGTAATTAAAAGTGATGACTATGACTTTTTTGGAAACAAGATATTCAGGGCCGTGCAAATCTGAGTCTCCAGAACCGCTCATGAAACCTCCTCCGTGAATAAAGACCAAGATCGGCAGTCCTTTTACTTCAGTTTTCTCACCGGATCCAGCTAAACCTAAAAGCAATAATCAATTTTTGAGTATCAAGGAGACGCCTTCAATCCAAATCATCGCGCTACATGCTGTGGGGAGCGTCAGACACTGATAATTAAACAATAGTTGGATCAAAGATTTCAGTAGTTTCCTAGTTGACTATGGTCATTACCTGCACGGTAAGGTGGCTGTAGCTCCCTAGCTAGCCTCTGGCTGACTCCGGTCTCAGGACTGATGGGCACGTGAATGTTGGCGTGGATACAAGCCTCGCTCATCCCCTGGGGCTGCATGATGCGGCCGTAGATGACGTCCGTTTGGAAGCAGGCAGGACCTTCTTCTGTCGCATCAAGGAAGTCCCATGGCTCCGGTGGCTCTAGCTCCTGAAATATTAAATTTTATCTTAGAATCTCATCCAAATATTGAGTGACCGAAGACCGAGGAAACTCCGCCGACATCTCAAAAAGTAACTTGAGAAGCTGCTTCCTACTTCACTGCGGATGTATTATTTATTATGCTAGCGCAGCCTTTATGATGTTAAAATCCAAGCTTCATTTGGATGCACAAGCCATAATTGTTGGTACTGCTCACCTTGAACCTCAGTTCTCCCAGCGGTTGTTTCGCATAGGGAACCCCTCGGAAGCTGGCGTAGACCACCCCATCCTCGGCGATGCGTTCCACCCCGCAGACCCAGCCCGCGTCGGTGTGCACAGGCACGTTGCATGCTTCCGGACGCGCATATGCGCATGCTGAAACAGAAAACAGTGATTAGTTAATATCTACTTTACTATGTTACTTATTTGCAATATAAAAGGCTACTAATCTACAGGAGCTGAGCTGACTACTGGTGCCGTTACCCTGCGTTACCCTAACGGGCTTGGATAAAATACAAATATCACGACTATATCCGCAAAGCGTTCATTTAGATCTCTTGTAGATATTTTGTCTGGGTTCACACTGGCTCATACTAACTGGTTTCCTGGCTTTTGTCGTTTTTGTATTCGAACGCTTATACATCAATTGATACACGGCATTTCAGCCTTACTTCGGATTCGAAACTCTATTCTGTTCTATTGTCCAGGTCCTCTTTAAGTTAAAGTCAACCGCCACATCTTAGATTTGGCTCTGAAATTATGCGCACTCCATCGACGCCGATATTACGTCATCTTAACTGTTATCATGTAACTGCTTATCACCTGATCAATCAGCTTATTTTTCTTTATCACCGCGATGAATCAATCCAATAAGTTTAATAATGAGTCTCATTGAGCACAAGTTATCAAGACATTACAAAAAATGCTATACTTCAAAGCGTCATTGTTTATTGTTCAGAGAGAGTATAAAATCATTGACCTCATTTATAACTTGGAACCAGAAATGGCCAGTACACGAACTATACCGACTAGTGAAGTTCGCAACTTTTTGAATTTACACGTGTGTTTTTTTTTACATGTAGGTGCTAACTTGTGTTGTTTCTATGTTAATTTATAAATCAATTGAACTTGTTGCTCCTCATTAGCGCTCTCGGTTCTATGTTTAGAAGTAATTTGAAAGATTACACGTTAATCATGCTAATTACACGTTTGAGGGGACATCTGTGATATACTACCAATAAGCGCATCCGGCTATCAATCATAGTCATTAGTTTTTAGTACACCTCGCGTGGGCAGAAAAGCTATGATTACCTCTCTTATACAAAACTAGCAGACCAGTAAAGCAGGCGTTGTCGAGCCGATTGGATAGGCAAATAAAAAACCAGCCAAGTGCGAGTTGAACTCGCGCACGAAGGGTTCCGCACCATTTTATAAATATAAACTTAAATATTTATTTTATTCTGTTTTTTAGTATTTGTTGTTATAGCGGCAATTGTCTAACTATCGCAGTTCATGAGATACAGCCTGGTGACAGACGGACAGCGTGTTGTTTTTACAAATTATTAAAATTAAAAATAAGTAAAATGAAACACCTGTAAATTGTGAAAGTAAAAATACTTTTCTAGACTTTAAAAAAAAATCGTAGCCCGTAGGCTTCGTAGCGGCGCCGGCGTAGCTGCTGCTACGCTGCGCTGCACAGTAGTAAACTCGAAGACTTTTCAAACTTTTGAGAGCTTTTTGGTTTTAAAATAGTATTTATCAATTACACAAGATTGGATGAAGAACGCCTGAAGGTCTGGCCGTTATTGTAACAATGAACTTTTGACTATACATATTTTTAGCGTTATTTATTGTAATCTTATGTGTACTACTTATAAAAACCTGTGAATTGCAAACTTGTTCCTTTGTTATTCTACAAAAACATCTAATGAGTACACTAAAACTTGTTTAAAATATACGAGTTATAAATTATAATACATTCATATACCATTCGTATGTACCAAAATGTAGGTATTGGGAGGCACCTGATAAGTCTGACACTGATAAGTTTCCAGAACCGAAGAAAAAACAAAAAAGCTTTAGGGATATGGGCCTCCCTAAGCTTGACCCACCACGATCCTACGCAAATCTGACCCATTGATAGATGTATAAGTTATAATATGGGCCATAGTTTTGAGTATTTGACATCTTGCAGGTACTTGTTGACTAATGTTGCCTGAAATAAATTTGATTTGATTGTACTCCTGTTACTCCGTGGCCAATACCGTGAAGAACCAGGGCAACAAACACCCATCTGGCTCCCGTGCGACCTTCGACCTACGTATCCTGTACCCGTGCACCTTACATTGATGATATCAGTTGGATTGTAGATGCAAACGTCAAGCAGTTTACGAGTATTGATAATAATTATTGATTAACCCGTGTTAGATAAGTTGTTTACTAGCCACCCCTTATTGACGTGCACCCTCGCCTGTACAGTGCCACAAACTTATCTGAACCGGTGAGAGAGGCGCTGTTATCGCATTTGGTGTTGGCACAAAAATAATTTGGTGGCACTGTACTTAAGAATTTTGTAAGTGATGCTACAAACTTTATGAACGTGAAATAAAACTTTAAAGAGAATGTGAGAATGTTTTGTCAAATACGAGTATAACAATTTTAACTTTTTGTTCTGCAAAAAACACTTAAAAAACATCATCTATACGCAAAAACTAGTAAGGGATATAATTTATTTGTATTTAATAAATTGTATATTGAGACATAATTAAGCTGTTAACTTAACTTATATTTAGAATTAATAGTAAAAATATTAATTTATGGTCTTAAGGCGGCCTAAAAATTCCGTTAGCCACAGACTCATAGGAACTTACTTACCTAAAAACAGTGAACAACCGTTAAGAGTAACTTTACCGTTACCAAGCGGGTAAATAGATTAATCTTTAAGATCAAAACATTGACGCTAAATCGCCTAAAATGTAATTTTCATAAATTCCGTTTTACAAAATCACTGTCACACAACAAAATCCCGATAAGCAAATCTACCCCCTAGCACGCAGATCACACGATCCTAAATCCCGTGCACAAATGCATATCCTGAATGAAGATTGTTTGGAGCCGGCACTCACCGAAGATGGCGCAGACAAGAACTCTCGCGACCATTGCTCAGCGCTGGCGTCTCACGACTGCCGGCCGGGGCGCCTGCCTTCTCTATATAAACCTACAGCGCAGATAACTGACACGGATCTTAGTAAACTCTCACAAAACTTCAATCCTAGCAATGCTCCACAGCATGAACGAAAAAACCATCGTAATTTTACGTGGTGGTAAAGATACTATAACTTTTTTTCTTATTTTATTTGTCCGATATATTTATTCTTATGTCAAATCGAAACTCTATCTATACACAGACGTACATGGCAAACCTAATAAGCGTCTCTTGTTTACTAGTGAACCCTAAAAACTAGTATACTCGTAGCTCGAAAAAAGCTTTCACAATTTATTTTGAAACGAATATCTTATTAAACGCAAAGTAGTTTTACCAATCTTATTTCAGTCAGTAAATCAGTGAATGTCAATGAGACTTAGTTGAAGCTAAAAGCTTTTCGCAATAGACAGAAAAATAAATTGAAATTTTTAGATTTTAAAAACTAAAATAAAACCAACTTCAACTCAATGTTGCTATTCGTATAAAATTACAAGGGAGGATAAGAATTTTAAGCTGTACACTACAGACGAACATAGACTCCTTATTTTCTTAAATTCGGTTTAAATTGAAAGCTCTTACTGAAACTTTTTAATTAATTACGAAACGTATATTTTTAACCACACCTACTTGATTATTGTACTAAGCATAAGTACGTTAAACACATAGGTACGCTAGAGTGTAGTAAAAATATACGTTACGGACTACGTACAGGTATATTTTTTTGCATTTCTCAAGTTCCAAATAGTTCTACAAAATGTGAGGTTTTTTCGCATTCGTTTTTGAGGAAAGATGGTTATTTTTTCGGGTAAATCCATAATCTCAATCTCAGTGATTTGCACTCTCACCTCAGATACTGTAAATATTGTTACATAAGAAGTATAATCAGCTTTAAATAGGTTTACCGGCTGCAGAATGTAAACAATTATATTGTGCATTATCATTTAACGTACAACATTATTGTTAAAATGTAAGCACAGCTTTAGAAGTGCCCTGTTTCCATAAGCTGGTTCTTGTAACCATGATTGCAAACCTAGTCAAGAGATACTCACGGGGGCTGAAGAATCAAAAATGTGTTTGACGTAGCTGGTTGAGATAAGTTGCCTTTGCTTCCCCTATTAGAAGAAGACGTAAAAACAGGGCCACGACTGTAACCCCAAAGCGAGGTAGACATTCTCTCAGATCTTTTTAAGTATTCCAGATCCTTTGAAGATGTCCGAGGGGGGTAGTCAGAGGCATGTCCAAATACACATTTGAAGAAGACGTAATTTTAAATATTTATGCAAAAAATAGACGTTTTTCTTTCAATTTATTTAGTGTTCAAAATGAATTGATGTTTAGCATACAAATTATATAAAGGCGGAAGTAGATTTTTTGTAATAAAAGTGTTTCAGCGCCGTCGTGGTGACCTATTCAGCATATCTGCAGTTACTGTTGCTCTGCGCCGATACGTCGCGATAATTGGCATAAAATCACTTACGAACTGACACGATGCTGTGTGTGACCTAAGGTCGTTGGCATACGGAACAATAATCTTTAATATTTTATTTAGATCTACCACGGGTATCTACCTATTGAAACAGGTGAAATGTTGGGGAACAAAATAAGGTATTTTACGCGATGAATTCCCGTTTAACTAATGATACGAACTGTGATCACATAAGTTCAATAATTTAGCAGTAATATTGGGATCAAAAATCTGTTACATTTTTCAGTAACATGTAGTTCTGGTGTTTAGCTTTTAGAAAATCAATGATCCATTGTGTTCTTAGATTAATTATAAAGCCCGTGGTGTCACACTGAAAAGCATTGGCCTCTCTTTCTTCCATTCTTCTCTTATAAGAGAGTAATATGGATAAATATTAAGGGTATGAGTAAATTTATTTATTTATTTATTTATTTAGAGCCACCAACACAATATACATCTTGTCATGCAAAAATGGTACACTATTTCTTACAAACTAGTTAAATGTTATTATAATTATAGGCGACAGACAGCAAGGTATTAAATTTTACGTCGAGCGAGTACAGTTAAATTAAAAGTTAAAGTAATAAAAATATTTCATTAAAATTTCAACTATATTAATATTATGTACAAATTTTAAAAATGGAAACTAAGCAAATACAATCCGAACTTAAGAACTTAAAAAATAAAAAATTGCATGCAACAATAATGTCAAATTTGTTTAAAATTAATATTTACAATTAAAATAACAAAATAAAATTAATTAGTAGAAAGTTTGAAATAAAAATAACAATCAGCATAAAATCAGTCAAAAATTAATTATGGACTACCAAAGACGAGGACACGCTCTTTTTGAATTTGAGTACGCTACCGAAGAAAAAGTCTACACCATCCCTTTTTGACAAGCAATTACTCCGCCGAACCATCCGATTTAGAGGTGCGTTGCACCCCAAATTCGTCCTGTACGAGTTCTCGTGGAAGATATTAAATCTTGAAGCTCTGGGCAGCCTTGATGGAGCACTAAAACAAAGAGATGCCTGCAGCTCAGGGGCATCTAAATAGTTGTTAATGAGCTTAAACAGGAAGACACAGTCAAGAACCTGACGTCGGACAGCTAGTGCACTCATACCAAAGAACTTGAGTCGATCTTCGTAGCTCAAAAGTGTTTTGCCTTTAAAACAAGAATAGGTCAGATGCCACAGAAAACGTTTTTGGACACTTTCAAGCTTTTTCTTATATACATCGTAGTACGGATTCCAAGCGGCGCTACAATATTCCAAACGACTTCTTACAAAGGAGTTAAAGAGCATGATTTTTACCTTTGGGGATTTAAATTCACGACTGTTCCTCAAGACGAACCCGAGACACTTAAAGGCCTTTGAGACAGTCGTATCAATGTGGAGGTTAAAACGAAGTTTACTGTCAAGTAATATGCCCAGGTCCTTTGTGCTATCAACTCTTGTCAAAATGTCTTTGTCAATTATGTAACTAGAAGCGAGATCAGTTTTTTTTGTTGAAAAACTTATGGAGAAACACTTAGAAGCGTTAAGATACATGCAGTTATTTTTACACCAGGAGTGTAAATGATCCAAGTCACATTGCAAAAGTTTAGAGTCATTAGAGTTGTTGACTTCTCTAAAAAATTTCAAATCATCGGCATATAAATAGTATCTAGAGTACTGAAAACATTTACCAATATCATTAATAAAAATATTAAAGAATAGCGGACCCAAGTGTGAGCCCTGAGGCACGCCCGATCTGCATTGAAAAGGCGAAGACGAATAACCATTAGCAACCACCTTAGCTCTTCTACCCTCCAGATACGATTCACACCAAGAAAGTAGCGAACCCGCGATACCGTATGCAGAAAGCTTACGGAGTAGGATCTTATGGTTTACGCGATCAAATGCCTTGCTAAAATCGGTATAAATTGCATCAACCGAAGAATTGCCATCCATTATTTCTGAGACATTGTCGACAAAAGAAACAAGATTTGTAGCTGTAGACTTTGATTGCGTAAAACCATGTTGTTGGGGGTCAATAAGTGATTTGAAATGCCACGACAGATGCCTATGAATAAGTTGCTCAAATACCTTTGCAAAAACTGGCAAGATAGATATTGGTCTATAATTCTTAATCTGTTCAACATCGTCATTTTTGTGTAAAGGAACAACCAATGCTTGTTTCCAAGTAGAGGGAAATATACCCGAGTTAAGAGATTCATTATAAATCAAGCAAAGCGGGTGAGCCAAGGTAGAGGCACATTTAGCCGCAAACACTGATGGGAGACCATCAGTTCCTGCACCTTTAAAAAGATCCAGTCTCTTTAAGACCTTGAGAACATGGTCATCTTTAAATTTAATGGCAGTTATGTAATTGCTAGTCTCCGTCTCAACACTGTGCGGACAAGAAGTAGGTACAGCCGGTGTATTTGTATTATAAACAGAGGAGAAGTTCTTAGCAAACAGTTCACAAATATCAGAACCATTGCAAGCTCTTTCCGAATCAAGGGACATCTGTGCCGGGAATCGACTTAGGTTTTTTTTCTTATTTTTTATAAAAGACCAAAACAATTTTGGATTAGAGCACATCTTAGCTTCAAGATGAGAAATATATTCGTTGTAACAAACAGTCATGAGATGATCAGATCTTTTCTTCGCCAAATCGAAAGCTAATTGGTCTAAAGGGTTGTTATTGAACTTTTTTAGCTTTTGCCGATACTTAAACTTCTCGCGTAAACGATCAATCAGTTCTCGCGAAAACCAGACTGGATATTTTTTGTTTCGTGGACGAGACTTAGGAATAAACTTTGTGATGACTCTTCGGATGTGGCCATAGAATACCTCTAGCATTTCATTAACAGAGGTGCAACTCATGAATTCATCCTCCCAACACACCTCTTGAAGTTCTTCATTAATTTGGATATAATCACCCTTATGAAAGCAAAATTGTGACGGCTTGACATCAGATGCAGGGCAGTCATTGTGACGAAGAGAAATATGAAATTGTAGAGGCGGATGTTTGGGATCAATAGTCGATAAAGGATTTGTATTTTCTTTTAAATTCTCGATTTTTATATTGCTCAGCACAAGATCTAACATCCTGTCCTCATAATTTCGGACAGAATTGAATTGCTTAAGATCATTGAGCAGTGCAAAGTCTATAATCATTCTTGAGTACATACAGCGGACTGTTTGTGCTAATAAATTTGTATTAGAAAGCACATTCCAATTAATAGATCCTTGGTTGAAATCGCCAATAAAAATAATATTTTCGATGCCAACTTGCTCTATAACACGATTCGAGTTCGAAATAAACTCGTCCATGATGGGTTTTTTAAGAGGAGGAGGTAAATAGATGGCACAAATGTGTAACTTTCGTAATTGACCCTGGGGATTTTGAAGCTCAATCTCAACCCAGAGGTCTTCGCATTTAGATTCCAAACTTAGCAAGCGCCTAGAGCTGAGGCGACATGAAACCGCCACAAGAACTCCACCCTTACCTTTGTGACCATGGAATCCGCTCGTTTCCCTATCCCGACGATAAACAACATATCGATTGTCAAATAGCTCAGAGTCGAAAACGCTGTTATTCAGACCTGACTCAGTTAACACAACAATGTCGTAGCTATTGCAAATAATATTTCTGTAGAATTCAATTGTTTTTGTCTTTAATCCATTAGAGTTTTGATAGTAAAAAGTTAGCATACTTATAAATATTTTTTAGAAATAATAACCTAATTAAATACTTATTTAAGTTTAAGCTGTAAGTTAAATTATTCTATAATCTTATATATAATCTTAAAAATATGTACAGGGTGATCAGGATTAGGGCGTGAAATTAAGATAGGGAAGATAACACTTCAATGTTCTTTATATACACGTAGTTGCTGTTTTCAGTCTTTCTCACAAATACTTTGCCGTCGCGCACCCAAACAAACTTGTAGTTCAACTGCTTAGCTTTCAGACGCGTAGCGGCATGCAACGACTTGATTTCTGCCGTCAGATGCTCCGATACGTATACAGCGCTTTTCTTCTTACCGCCAATTCCTAAATGTGAAGTGTTCAGCTTGTCAGCAGTGTTGTTTTTGTTAAACTTGATTACGCCGGCCAGGAAGGTGTCACGCAGACGCCGGCTACTAAACTTGACCAATATAGATCGTGGGCGTGGGCTTTTGTTGTTTAGTTTAGCAATCCTGCTGCAATATTGTAGATCGGACTCTGCTAAAGGGCACTTAATCGTTTTTGCAAGTTGCTGAACAGTGTTATACAGGTTCTCGTTTTTATGTTCAGGAACGCACTGTACCTCTAAGTTTCGTCTGTACTCCGTCGCTGCGGTCGTGCTATCCGCTGTGTAGTCGTTTATCCTGTTGGATCCACTTTGTGGTGGTTCGTACCCACAGATTATCCGACATACTGTGTGCTAGACCTGGCCTGCCCAGTAGTGCCCAGTACCAGATTTGTAAAACTAGTTTCAAATATTTTTTCGTAATATTACAGTGTTAAAACACACTTAGGTATTTCATTGAGAAATTAAAAATATGAGCTTGTCAAAGATTTCGATTGTGACGTCAGTGAATTCCGTGGCCGAGCGGTTGAAGACACTCCGGCTTTAAGAGGATCGGCTGATCGTCGCGGGTTCGGATCCCGTTGGAATTGAAAATTTTGATACTTGTTCATTTCTCAGTTTCAATTAGTTTTTGGCTTCTGGCATAAAGGTCTAACACGTCTGAAACTTACTTATACGAGTAGGTACCTACTTAACTACTTTCTTTTCCTTTTCGTTATTCGGATACATTGTTGTTAATATCAATCTTGAGGTGATTTCAATGTTGTATTACAAATAAATAGAGTTTATCTCGTGAAAGTTTTCGAAAACAAACCTTATAAACTCACGTTGTTACGAGCATGTATGTGCGTTATTTATCATGTTATATTAACACCAATGCTTATTTATTGCCTATTGTGTTAACGAGTTGGTGAACAAAGGCTAGTATTGTCATTCGCAGCGGCCATCATTGCGTAAAAGTTATATTAACATTGATTAACTCAAAGACAAGGCTTGCAACCTGTCACGTATGGATTACTAACTTCTGCAAGATGTGGGCATGTATCAAATATGTATTTGGACATGCCTCTGACTACCTCTACTACTCCAAATGCGCTGACATTACACTTCGTTTGACAAGTGCGATAAATAACAGCTACAGCAAACTTGTCCTTTCCCTCCCATTTTCCAATCAAAAATGGCGACCGACAATTTTTTTTAATAAATTAAGGAACCTGTGTGCCAATTTACGTCAAAATCGCCTGAGAAATGACACTTGTAGGCGAGAATTGACTGACTGAAGGACAAAAGCATTTTTGGCCAATCTCGAATCGGAGACGCTTCGCTCGCGCGGTCTATAAGCTCTTACATCATTACACAAGTAATACTCATGTATCATCGCAGTAGATACTTAATAGGGCATTCTTGAGGGTTGCTCTGCATTTGATGCAATGAATGACAACAAACATAAATCGGCTGGTAATATTAGATACCAGCAGGCCGCAAGGTCTGACTTGCCGCCATATCTCTTCAATTTATGAGTCTCTGTCGCAATAAGTAAGGGTTCCCCGAAGAGTTCAAGAAATTGGGGCAGTTAATCGTGCCCATGCCCTTGTATGCCGACGTCACGGGCTTGGCCAACTCCACCTTGGACTTCTCAAGTGTCAATGATATGGAAGTCACGTGTAACTAAACTTACAAAGTGATTAAACCGCCTAAAATAATGTCCCTTACACAGATATGAAGACCGCACCCAAGTCTTAACTTGAATATGGAATTGGCAGTTCTCAATGGAATTATTTTTCCCGAAGCACAGAATGCATGTATGACAGAGCTGACCAAGCAAAACATCGCTTAACTTATCAAGACGAAAGTAAGCTACACCACAAGCGCTTCGGGAAGTTTTACAGAAAACAATTCTCAGAAAATTGCTATTAGGTTAATTACTCTACAATTGACGAAGAAATTGGTGAACATAAAACCTCCTCCTTTTTTGGTCGGTTAATATCAGGAGGTCATCTAAACCTTATCCCAAAACAAGGGAGATTGCTGTCATATGTGGGTCAATATCATCGGAACTGTGTGATGCGTAAGCACTACGTAACAGATAACAGCATTCTGTAATGATACATTGTAATCACTAATGGCCTTGCACACAAAAAGCTGACAAAAATGAACCTTAACGAGCCTAAGTGAGTATTTTAAGCGAAGATAATAAATGAACTTAAATAGCACGTGTAGGTATTGGAGGTTATAAGTGTAGGTATTAGGCGAGATCGTGTTGGATGGCACGGGCAAAGGGAGGCCTATGCCCAGCAGTGGGCTAGATCGGGCTGTGGATGATGATGATGATGAGGTATTATGAAAGAGCATGCCCAAATATCTACTGGACCACTCAAAAACAGTCATTTTCAGAACTATAGCGAATTTTCAAGCTCCTTTGCATTCCAGTCGGGGACACTTCGAAATTCTTATTTGGTACATGCCTACATTTTGCAGAAGTTACCATTCCATACGTGACGGGTTGCAAGTTCATCGCTGCCTATTATAATACTGAGTACCTCACGACAACTCATCTTCATCTTCCTGCCTTTTTCCCACATTACGTGGGGTCGGCACAACATGTGTTCTTCCATTCTCCTCTATCAGCCGTCATCTCAACACTCACTCCTTTCTTACTCATGTCATCCTTCACACAATCCATCCATCTTTTCATATCTCACGACAACTCATCGTGACCAAATGTAAAAAAATATTTAACATTAATCACGTGGAGCTTTCTATCTGACTCTACGTGTTGCACTCCAATGATGATAGCGAATGTCCAGCTTGTTGATATCAAAATCACGAACACGCATGACTCTTTGTAACTATGTGACAGACCAGAAAACTTTGTGGTCATTTGCCATTACTTTTTAGCGACGAACTAAAGAGTAACTTAGACATTTTCAAAGGATCTGGAATTCACAAAAGATCTGTTTCGGGGATAGTCGAGACCATGTTTATTTTGGCTTTTGTTTACAACAGGGACAAATTGGGCCTCCGTATATTAATCAAACGAATGAAAAAAGGAACGTGAATACCAGTTCGTCTGGCCACTCTTGCCTGGTGATCACCGAATAAGCTGAGTATACGGAGTTGCCCTGCAGAACACTAGAGCACTTTCCCTGATGAACCGCCGCTATCACAGCTGATAAGCGTGCCCAGTCTAGCACGTGCAATCACGGCTGCGCGTGTCCCTTACTTCCACGAGGGACACTTATCTGATAATCGACCTTCGAACACAGAACCTTTTTCCACTCACGTACAGACGTTTCTTAATATTGAAATGCGAAAGGATGGATGTCTGAAACTGCCGAATGAATCTGGATAGGCAAGCTCATTTTTATCCTGGCAAATTGAAGTGCTCGCATGAAAATGCAGGGCGCAGCTACATAGTATACCTATCCCACTCATCTCACTCTCACTCATTAATAAAGCTGAAAGTTTGTGAGTTTGTTTAGAGGTTTGTATGTTTGTGTTTCAATCACGCCTAAACCAGTGAACCGATTTGGATGAAACTTGGTATAAGTAGATAGTGATCTGGAATAGCATATAGACTATTAATGTTGGTACCACGCGGGCCAAGCCGCGCGCAGAAGCTAGTTATACAACACGCTATAAGTGTCTGTGTAAAATAAATATTCGTCGCAAATCTAGTTTAGTGTTTCGTATTATTTTATCTGTGGTTTTACTAAATGTTTTTCACAAGGTCACTGACGGGTTTATTTTGCCGACTAAGGAAGTCGACAAATCCTATTTGCGAGTCATAATTTGAATATACTCGTAGTATTGCCATTTGTGTTACATACAACAATTTTTCTAATTTTAGTGGTTCTTGAAGTCTTCTTCACATGCTAACAAACGGAATTCGCACTCCTTTTACATCGCATAGATAACTTATTACATAAATTACAGCATCCATAATTTCCTTGCAAATGTTATCGAGTGACGCCAACCAGTTGTTTTGTTGTTTAAACATTAAATCAGTTTGTTGTGTGTCCAGTGGAGCGCGTCAGGGAGCAGGGCTGGGTTATCAGCCCTCCACTCCACGTGTAGGAGCTATTGTTTACTGGTCAACCGGTCGACGACAAACGTATCTGGATCACTTCAGGGTCTACAGATAGAGACGCTTGCTGATTTTAACAAATCAACCCAGGCAACATTATGTACTATGAAATGTTTTTAAGATGGATCACATATAAGAAAGCTGGGCCAAAAACATATACTCGTAATATAATAAAAACGCTGATTACCGCAAAAGTTATTTAATTGAGTAGCAGAGTCAGCGCCCTCTAAACAAAATCATTTAAGTTGATTGTTGTAATGAAGCGCCTGCGGTCGTGCTTGCTTGGTCGTTCTTGATAGATCGTCGAAGTTAAGCAACGTTTTTAACGGTCGACAAGTGGATGGGTGACCGTCTCAGTGGCATTTCATCTGAGCGCTTCCGTGCTTCGGCGGGCACGTTAAATTGTCCCGGTTATTTAAGTCGTTAAGCCATAACGGAGGCCCTAAGGCGGCCTAAAAACTCCGTCACCAGAGTTGGCCACTGACTCATACAGCTGACTTATTCTTGCAAACATAAGTAGGTACTAGCCTTGTAAGCCTGTGACTGAATAGGACCAGACGCAATCCTTCGAAAATAAATCATAATAGGATCAGACTGTCACGGTGTGCATGTGTGCGTTTTATAATCCCGAACACGTGTAATACCGTGTATGCACTCGATAATGTAGAGACGACCGATAGAACCTGCTAGCTCATCACTGACGTACTTTGCACGAGTCAAAATTGTAAGGTCGTTTACCTACTGGTCGGCTCAGTAAAGTAGATACACGAGTTTCCTCGACATCACAAGGTCAAACACATCAATATAAAAAATATTTGACAAATGCCCCGCCTCTAGATTATATTATAAAGCGGTTTTCACACTGATTGTTATTATTATTCTCTAGATTGTCTTTGAATTTGGTTTTGAAACGGGCAGAAACCAATTATTTAAATTGTTTGTTGTAATTTATTGTCATATGTGTCACACTTAAGGCATGTTAGTGCTGTCTGTTTAAAGAATCCTTCAAATGCTTAAACTACACGTTTTTGAAGTGAAAACTTCTTTAGGCACGTTGGGCATTTTGGAGATGAAAATAAATCCTTCGCCTCGAAAAGGTCCGGGTTATTTGTCAAGTTTAGAATCGTTCAAGTTTTCACTTCTGCCGGCACTCTTGGAGTGCTACTGTTGTTTTTTCACTACGCAAAAATTCATTCAACCCACGATAGTAAAAAGTAGGTATCGGCGGGCCAAGATCGCTTGGAATACCAGACAGAAGTATCATTGACGCATCGTGACCTCTTTACAATTACCTTCTGTTTCCATGTTCTGAAATAGAAGTAGTGTGGCGACCTCTAACTACGATCAGTTTCAAAGTGATCCCAGCGGTCCTACTGAATAAATGCTTTTTGACTTTGACTTTGATCGCCTGAACTACAAGGGCATCGTAATAGAGTTGCCAATTACAGCGTCCTAGCTACTTCAGAGCGTCACCGCTAGATGGCGCGATCTAGAATTCAACCGACACGATTTGAATCCTAGATCGCGCTTACGATGTTTACAAGCACATCTAACCTGATAGAACTATCCGACATTAACTGTCGGCTGAAAGGCCGTAAGGTAAGTGGACCAGATGGCGTCGACCTTAGTGGAGGTAAGATCTCCCTCTTTGCCGTGGATTGGGGGAATTGCACCTACCCTCAAATAGAAATCGTTTTTATGCCGCCTGAATAGCTTACTTCAGCCTGTTTACCTTGACCACCTATCTTTAAATAAATCTGTTTTAATCTGTTTTAAATAAATACAAAATCTCCACGGTAGAAAGAGAGTAAGAGTAAAATGACATTTGAGGAGAGACATTTTAGGCTTCCACTGCAGTCACCCATCCCTTTATGACCGTACAGAATATCGCTTATTTTCGACTTAAATAAATAAAATAATCCATCTATCATCTAACATCTTCAATCTACATTTATGAATATAACGTTATGTTCCAAGGATATTCTAACTAGCACCGTATTACGTAAGAAATAATCTGTTAAATCAGTTTTTTGCCGTTAGTACAGACCGGTTTATCCGAAATACACGTGTAAGTAAACAGCCAATCTGTTTCATTTGTCACATAAAACTGATTAGGTATATAGCGTATGTTTAATGAACCTCCGGCTCAGATACCAATCTAATTAATTTGACAATGAAAAAGTAGAGATTCGGCAGTCAACCAGGGAAAGTATCTTATTATGAAAAAAATGATATCAATTTATAATTGAATTTAACTAGATAAGATACGGCGATTTTAGTGTTTGTACACAATTTATATTTCTTGTTGTGTATCGATTAAACGTACTTTGTTTTTTGATGTTATTCTTGTTTTTTGTGACAATCATGAAAGTTTATTCTCTTTGGACGTGGTTTTTTTACTAACACAAGGTTACGTAGAAATATGGTTTGTGGATCATATTTTAATAAATTTTGTGTAAGCATTATGGTGTCAATTATATTAATTTCAGTTTTCATAAACAATTCTACCGATTTTCAAATAGCATGTTTGTTTGTTATTAAATAGTTTAGATCTTGCCTAGGACAGCAGAATGTCGCAGGTGGAAATCTAGGATAATAAAATTATTATTAGTTACCATCTGAATGCTTTACAGATGTCAAAGTTCGATAATTCAATTAAATATTTTAATAGCAAAGTTGTTATTGCAATAAAAATAAAGATATATCGAAGCCTTTCAAATATACAAATTCACTAAAAGCACATTCAGTAATTCTTATTTAAAGAAGAAACAACAAAAAAATCACAGTAAAAGATAAGTTCATTTAATGCCTTGAGTAACACCGCGGGACTCAGCTAAAGTGCGTTTCATCAAATAGTTCCTATGCCGTGATGTTGGCAGTAGAATGTTTTAGGCATAATTTCCTCAAGAAATTCCAATAAAACCTTGAAAAACCTAGAGATACGTCTTTGTGTTGAAACTGTTGACAGACAGACCGCTGACCCCTGAAAATATGAATGACTGTGTATGAAACGCACTCTAAAAAAATTCTACTGCCAACATGGCGGCATAGGAACTATTTGATGAAACGCACTCTAGTTGGTATTACGGGTATTACAATACATATGTCACTAATTTAACATTGTATAGAGCATAGAAACTAGTCAGTCGCTATTCTCCTACGATAGATAACAGCGTTGATAAGAAACTGCTGACGGGAGCCCATATTGTTTACGCTGATCGCCTGACTAACATCGATGACGTATGCCCACGCGCTCTGAACAAAACATATTCTAAGATGTATTAAATCTTCTGATATAATTCATCTTAGAATATTGCATAGCAGTGATCTATGTCCTAAAGGTCTTGAAATTGGGATATAAAACTCGTATCACTAATTGCTGCTCGAGCAGTCTTTATTGAATTGTTGTTTCCCGAATAGCGACTTCGTCCGCATTGAATGTGGTTATCTCGTTTCTCCTTATGCATCACTTATTTCAGGCCCTCTGAGATTTTTAGAGGTAGCTTTTGATAGATTACCGTGATACCATGTTAAATTTTATCAAAATCTGTTCATTGATTCAGGAGTAAAAAGGTTACTCGCCGACAAAGTTACTTTCGCATTGATAAATTAGTATGAATTTCTGCGGCCGTCTCCTTCGGAGGGGCACTAAGTAAGTAAGTAAGTTCGTATGAGTCAGTGGCCAACTCTGGTGACGGAGTTTTTAGGCCGCCTTAAGGCCTCCGTCATGGCTTAACGACTTAAATAGCCGGGACCGACAATTTAACGTGCCCTCCGAAGCACGGAAGCGCTCAGATGAAATTGCCACTGGCGGTCACCCATCCACTTACAGACCGTTTCGAACGTTGCTTAACTTCGACGATCTATCAAGAACGACTAAGCAAGCACGACCACGAACGCTTCATCGGAGGGCACAGGAGCGGTGGTACTTAAACACACCAATGTGGGAGCTTTTATATTCTAATGTTAAACAGAACACAATAAGATAACGTGACGACCTTCCTTTGTATTTTAGGGGAACTATTTGCAAACAATACATCACCAAACGTCCACGGAAGTAGGTTAACGCAAAAAACACTACAGATTTATCGCCAGCTACAGCAGAGACAAAAGCGAATCGGTTAGCAACTGCAGCCGATAATCTCAAGATCAAGGCCGCTAGCTGCGCCTGCGCTGCCCAATCGACACGTGTAGCGCCTTATCGGTCCATCGGATGGACCGTACATGCGCACACACAACACAACTAAATAGAAACAAATTCACATGCTCACGTCATTATCATGCTTACATGATCTATCATTTCACAGCCATCATTTTATAGAAGTTAGGAGACAATTTGCAAACAAATTAGAGAATTATCTTAACGGAGAGAACATTTTGCGTATTAATCTACTGAAAATTACCCCAAAACAGTATGATTTGTTCAGACAGTATTGCCTTTTTAGCTACAAACGAAGATTTTCAAGTCGCACTGTATAAACAGTTTGTTCGTGAGTGTACTCGCCGGGTGCCGGCCGGCGCGCGGGCCCGTCGTGTTATGCATTCGGTATCTCCGAAATGATGTCATGGCCGCAGCTGACTGCGACTGGGGCATAATGATCCACAAAACACGACATTGTTTATTTTTCCAATTGTTTTGTTTTAGCTTCCAAATCATAATCTATTTTTAAATCGTGATATCGGCATTGTTATCTTTTTAACCGACTTCAAAAAAAGGAGGAGGTTCTATGTTCGGTTGTATGTATGTTTTTTTTTTTTTTTTTTTTTTTTTTTTTTAGATGTATGTTCATCGATATCTCCGTCAGTTGAGAACCGATTTCCAAAATTATTTTTTTGTTTGAAAGGGTATGCTACCATAGTGGTCCCATAAAAATTTTACTCCTGAGGGATTGATAGTTTTCCCGTAAAACTCAAAAAATCACCGATCTTTCCGAAAAATGTGGACCGATTTCCAAAATTTTTTTTTTAGCTTGAAAGGTTGTCCATCTCGAGGTGGTCCTCATACTTTTTTTTCCTGAGGAATTGATAGTTTTCCTGTAAAACTCAAAAAACATTATTCTCACTACACAATCTGAGTCAAACATTGATTAGTTTGACATATTTAGACTCTCGAGGTGGTCCCATATAAATTTTATTCCTGAGGGATTGATAGTTTTCCCGTAAAACTCAAAAAACCTCATCCTCACTCTAACTTCTTTAATCTTGACTATTGTAATATCTAACCTAACCTACTAAGTAAGTAATTACTTACTAACCTAACCTACTATATTATTTACACTTACACTTTACACTAAAAATGGAAAAATAAAAATTTTTGAAAAAAAAAATTGAACCGACTTCACAAAACACAAACAGACACTAAGAACCTACACTAAAAAGAGAAAAATAAGAATATACACATGCAATTATTATTTACAGTATTCAATTAATAAATTATTATGTTACCTATATTATATTTGAAGTCGGTGACAACTATTCTATTCTAACTACTCGATACAATTTTGCACCCAAGTTCTAATTGTACTCGTAATTTCTTCTTAGATAGTTGTAAATGCATAGTTGGCACCGACTTCAAATATAATATAGGTAACATAATAATTTATTAATTGAATACTGTAAATAATAATTGCATGTGTATATTCTTATTTTTCTCTTTTTAGTGTAGGTTCTTAGTGTCTGTTTGTGTTTTGTGAAGTCGGTTCAATTTTTTTTTTCAAAATTTTTTATTAAGAACTAGATTAGCTTGTCCATAAAAAGGAAAATTACCTACGTACCCATTAAACATTAAAAAGTACATAAAAAAGTAGATAGATAGATGTTTATTCAATAAAATGTAACATACATATTCAGGTAGGTAGTGTCTTTAAACTAGGATAAGTTTGACTAGACACTAAGTTAGTAGACATTAAAAAGTACTTCATCATTCAAAAGTTCTTTTTTTACGTCAGTATTGGACAGATAAGGAACCCCATACTGTTTTTGGCCTGACACGCGCTTGGTCAGTTAAATAATCACATATAGTTTTTACTCGGTTTAAGCAAGGACATTATTATCTTATTAAAAAGCCTTATTAGCATTTTTTTGCTGTTCCGAAACAAAAAGCCTAAGCAATGAGTCTTGGTTCTTAGTTCCGACGAAACCTTCCAAGTTGTCGCGATCATGTTTCGCAAACAGTAAAACCTACAGCTTAAAAACCTTTGAAATTTAAAAGTTTGCTTCTTCGTATGTACCTACTCGTAATGTATCCCTAAAGCATTAATCCTAGGTACCTACTTGATACTTGTATTCGAGGCTTTCAGGCGATGAAACATGAGCTTAATGTGCTTCAGCAGAAAATTTCTGTGGCTTCAGCAGAAAGTTTCATTGTGGTGTGAGATTAGATAGAAGTATTTAAATTTTAAAAAAGCTTAGTAAATGTTTTTAATTTATCAATTGTAAACAACATTTTAACACGTTCAATGCCCTTGACCCACATGTTGGTTGAAGGCGTGCTACGTCCGCTTCTGTCGTAGTACCGCAGAGAACTACTGGAAGCGTTGTATACCAACACGTTCATTGCTGATGATGAAGGCTTCGCAGCCATGTAGAATGTTTACTCAATAACTTTTATTTTCCACTCCGCAAATCCGGCAGAGGGTCATCTTGAGAAACTGCGCATAACTATATTTAACCTGACTTTGCACCTTGCGGACTCGATACTGTATACCTATCACTTTTGATAAACATGAACTTTCACTTATTTCGTGATATTAGATCATCGACAATTATACCTACCTGTGTGCACTCTGATATTTCCCGTAGCTCACAATCTGGCCAGATTGTCCAATGAGACGGTTAGTAACCAAATATTCTCCAGTACGACAAACATTTTATTGTTACTCTGAAAAATTGTTTAATGAAATACTTTGACTTTAATGATTATTTGACCTTACACCTAACATTTTATTTTATTTTTGATCTGTCACTAAAAGCATGCCATTCTCTCGGTTTGCACCGAAATCGGTAAAACATGTTGTTTCAAAACTTACCTAAAATGTAATCATCCCATTTACACATGTTTATGCAAATAAATAATCTTTATCTTTATCTTATCTTTATCTTTAAATTCTGAATTTTTCTTCGAATTTCCTCTCGATTCAACTTTATCAGACTGTTGGAATATTGTTCATCCACTTGTTGAAATTGTGAATTTAATCGATGTTTCATTGACCGTTGTGTTTGATATGTTAAAGAACCTAAGTATTTATTACCGTATTGCATCAGGCAAAATGATGGTCAAACTGGTTAAACGTACATCTATATTTTATGAAACAAATAAAAAAATAATAAATAAAATCTTTATTCAACACCTTAGGGCTACATGTTACAGAAAAATATAATTATTATTATACTACGTATAATGCATATTAAAAATTTAACATAGGTAGCAGAATACAATGAATAAAATGATATATGACTATGGTCGTTGTTGCAGGTGTAAGGGGCAGCTGGAGCGATGGAGGACGAGGTCACATTCCTGTTCCAGCTGGGCGTCATGAGGGACGCGGTGGCGGCGCCCGCGCACCTCCTCACGCTGGGCTACCTCAAGGAGATGGCCGTCAAGTTCGTACACGAGAAGGTATAGATAATTATTCAACATGTCAAACATTCGGAAAGTCTCGAGCATCGCTTACAGGACCTACACAAAATCGCGCCTCCTTCCCGTAGTGGTAAACAAAGATTGCTTCTTCTTCTTGTGAACCAGTGTGGTGAAAGGTATAAATATGTAAAAAAAGGTATAATTATGCGTCATAATAGCCTCCATTCCACTTGATAAGATCCTGACACACTGTTAGTTAAGCTTGACTACTAACTCATAAACTTACTTTATTAAGCTCATCTGTTTATGTTTACTTACATGATCCTTTTGTTTAAAAAAAATCTCAAGACGAAAGTTTCCGCTCCAAAGCATTCGATACGCTGAACCAACAGTTTTCAAATCTTCGAAAATCTAATGTAGTCAACCGCCTGTCTGAACTATATGAGTGGGTGTGATCATCAGATACCAGACAACGGACTGAACCGCCTGGCGGACCGCATCCTGCTGTTCCGGCACGACTACTGCTCGCCCAACGTGCTGCAGCTGATCAACTGCGCCACCGACGTCGTCGACGAGACGCTCGTCGAGATCGTGCTCACTGCCAACCGTGAGTGTTGTAAGCTCCATGCTTTTTTTCTAAACCTGTTCCATTGCTGGGCAATGGTCTCTTATCTTCCTTAATTTCAAGGTTGACGGTTGACGGATATATTTCTTTTCTGGGAATATTTCCGTTTTCGTGCTGTAATTCTTAAAGGAGATTGGAATGTGAGGAAGTATAAAACGTATTTAATGCAAAATGTGGGCAATGGGCATGCATCAAATGTGTATTTGGACATGCCTTTGTCCCCCTTTGACATCTTCAATACAACAACAGGGTCACGACTGTATCCCCAAGGCGCGGTTGACATTCTCTCAGATCTTTATATTCCAGGTCCTTTGAAGATGTCTAAGGGGGTAGTCAGAGGCATGTACAAATACAATTTGATACATGCCCACATCTTGCAGAAGTTAGTATTCCATACGTGACAGGTTGCAAGCCCATCGCCGCCTATAAGAATACTAACTGGTTTCCTCACGATTTTTTCCTTCACCGTTCAGAGCTCGTGTTACATAATACATAATTTAAAAAGCATGATCTAAAAAGTGAAAAGAGAGAATCTCTACCGCGCTTTAGGGATAGGTACATTCGTGATCTTGTTTTTATAGAATAGAATAGGAAAAAGTTTATTTTGTGGCACAAAAAGCTTGCGTTCTTTTCTGTCTGATGTGGTCGTGTTTGCAGCGCTGTTCTGCGACGGCGGCGTGAGCGAGGCGGGCGCGGCGCGGCCGCACGCGCTGGCCGTGCACTCGTACAAGGCGCCCACCTTCTGCGACTTCTGCGGGGAGATGCTGTTCGGACTCGTGCGGCAGGGGCTCAAGTGTGAAGGTATTACCATCCCCTTACTCATGATTTAACTTTTTGTCTTATTACAGACTAGCTGTCCGTCGCCGGTGTTACCCTCGAGAAAACTACACTTCCCCGGGATAAAATATAGCCTATGTTCATCAGGGATAATGTAGAATTCTAATGGTGAACGAATTTTTCTAATCGGTCTAGTAGTTTCGGAGCCTATTCAATTCAAACAAATCTTTCCTCTTTAGCTTCCGCCTGCAGCATCGCTCGGGGCTTTCATCACGGTTGCGTTCAAATTTCTACAAATTCAAATCGTTTATTTGTGATGCACAGGTTTACATACTGAATAGTGTAATGAACGTTTCATCTTGAACAATACTTAAGGTGATGTCGCAAAACTCACGTTTTGATTGTACGTCATTTTTGAGTCATAAAAACACCGATTTTTTTTTTTTTTGATGACAACAAATAGTTTAGGATATTAGTTTATTAGTTATGGGAGCTGAAACACGATTGACTTAATTTGACTTCTATTTATCTATCTATTCAGCCCGGTTGCACCCACTGCTGAGTATAGGCCTCCTCTCTATATCGCCACTCTTCTCGGTCCTGTGCAGTCCTTGACTTGATAGAAAAAAATCGCAAAGTTACCTTTAAATCTTCATCATAAAGCAGTTTCATTTGCTGGTTGTTTACATTTTTTTAATGAAGTTTCGTCTACGTGTTCCCTAATAAAAACGGTAGAGGATTACGGAATAATTTTATTGCCTAGGAGTATTATTTGGTAGCAAAAAATACATTTATAAATAACGTTCAGTGCGTGGGCCGGCCAGCACACCTCACGCCAGAAAGAGCCAGTGCCCACTATGTCAGTGCAAAGCATGTGTTACATTCCAGGTTGTGGCCTCAACTACCACAAGCGGTGCGCAGTGAAGGTCCCCTCCAACTGCGCGTCTCCCCTCGCGGCCGGCGCGCGGCGCAGCCCCTCGCGCGCCTCCACCGCCTCGCACGCCTCGCAGGCGTCGCACGCCTCGCAGGCGTCGCAGGAGGACTCGCTGGTAAGGCGGCTCGCTGACCTCGTCACCGGGAAGGAGTGGCCGCCGCACACGCTGTTCAAAGATGATCAGTAGATCGGATTCCGTTAGATCGTAGTTCCGTTAGTTGAAGGACTTTAATAAAGACAATCAGACTTAGATCACGTAAAACATTAATAAATGAAAAGTCTTATCAAAATTTTGGATTCCGACGGGATTCGAACCCGCATCGATCTCTTAGTCATTTGATTCTGAATGTATCTTCGGACGATGAGCATGAGTTCACTAGTGAAACGTGTAGATGGCGCTGATCGATGCTTAACCGATAAATATGAGCTTATCAAAAATTTGGATGCCGACAACTAGGGTTCTGTGGCCGAGCGGTAAGGCGCTCCGGCTTTAGGAGGATCGTCTGATCGATGCGGGTTCGAATCCCGTCGGAATCCAAAATTTTGATAAGACTTTTCATTTATTTATCACGTAAAACAGTTCAAGACGATCGATTTAAGGCGTTTCTCTAGTTGTTTCGACTTCGCATAGCTGAAAGCGTGGATTAGCTGCTAGGTAATCAATATATCTGATTTGATCAGATCTTAGCTTCGTATTATAAAGTCCCAATAACAATTCAACTTCTGGTTGCTGGGCGAGACGTTTCTAGTTTTGCAGAATGCATTTCCAACATCTCAAGTTCATAATTATTGATGTGAAAACTTCTTTAGGCGCGTTTGGCAGTTTTGAGATGAGAAAAAATTCTTGGATTCGCCTCGAAAAGGTCACGTGCCAGTCACGTGACTGCTCACCGACACCGGGTTGTTTGTCAAATTTAGAACCGTTCAAGTTTTCATTTCTGACACTCTTGGAGTGCTACTGTTTTTTATCAACGACATTTTGAGTTTTTTGTTTCACCCGTGATCATGGCGTCGAAATATCGGGAAACAACAAAACTCAAAAATCATGATAGGTAATAATAGGCATGATAACTATTTTTCAAAATCTGTTCTATGTTGTTCAGAATGATTTGTTATGTTAAAAAAATATCATATTTCAGTAGAAAATAAAGGTTTTCAAACATAAAAATCAAATTTAAAACTAAGATTTTAAATTCACGCCAAAACGCTCATCGGTGTCATGGCGGCTGTTTTGACGTCACAGCTCAACGCCAATAGCAAAAATACGTGCCTAGACACCTCAAAGGAAACAAAAGGCGCAGTTTTGGTCTATTATATTGAGTAATGACGTCACGCGCTCTGATTGGTGTACAGCTATAATGGCGGATTGCTGTATTTTGTAGATTTATTTTATTAAATAATTTAATAATCTCGACATTATTAGGACAATAAATGCATTTTTCTCAATCCTGGAATCCTATTTAATTAGACCTTTAAATATTTTGGCGAAACTTGATTACTGTCATCATGCCTAATTATGCCGTTGATAAAAAAAATGATGTTCCTAACCATGATAGTTTCAAAAACGATATTATCTCAAGTTTAGATAATAAAGATGTCCCCACACACGACTCGTTCAGTAAGCTTAGGTTTTATAAATCATCTCGTTAAACTTAAATGCCTAAGATTAGAATGAGTTACATTATTTACAATTCTTATTATTTATTGCAAAAAATTACCCGTTATGAATCTCAAACATATGAAATCTTTAAGACTGTTAAAACATTTCAATATTTACATACGCATCAATATTTTATATACTTATTGTATATTAATCTATAGGAATAATACGTAGTGCTTTTGTACTATTTTTATGATCTTATTGGTAAACCTAATTTTATTATTAAGTAGGTAAGTAAATAATGTTATCAACACATTGGGTGGTGGGTAGCATTGGTTATTTTATAAATAAATGCTATTAAATTTTATATTTTGTTTTATTTTAAACACCTACCTTTGGTACCCATCATCCAATTATAACTGTAAAATTGACTTTAATGTTGAACTACATAGACTATTTCAAAGTGGGGATGATTTCATTAGAAAAATATAAAACTCCAACGCTACAAATCTTTTTCACGGCGGAACGTATGCATGACACTTCGAGATGATGTCAAAATCAGTAAAATAGTAATGTCCTAAAGTTTAATCGAGATTATCAAAATCGATTTTTGTTTCACTACTATCAATTCATCTCATTCGATTATAAGGTTCATTCATAGACAAAATTACTAAACCAACGATTATTGTTATACTTATCGATTCATCGATTGTTTCGATTTTCATTTTCGCACTCTCTAATAGGTTACGTTCCATTTTACTCAGTAGTTACTGTTATTTGGCGGAGTTTTTTTTTGAAAATGTTTATTGTTTATTAATTTATATTTTATGGCTCGTTTATAAAAATTGATGAAATAATTAAACAGGAAATAGACAAAATATTTTTTTTTGTATGTTTTATCGTTTCATTCTTTTTCTTGATTTTTTTGTTCCAAAATAAATAAATATAAATAAATAATGCTGGACTATTCACACAGCATCATCTAGCCCCAAAGTAAGCAGAGCTTGTGTTATGGGTACTAAGATGACTGATATATTACTTATATACTTTTTTGTTTGTAAATACATACATATTATACATAGAAACACCCAGACTCGAGACAAATATTTGTAGATCATACAAACATTGGTCCCGCCGCGGGGATCGAACCCGCAACCTTTTGCGTCGCAGGCGGGCCTTCGCCCACTGCGCTACAGAGGTCGTCAAAATTGTTGTGAACGAAAAAAACAAACAAGTTGTTTGTGAAACGAAACAAGTTCAATGTGTCATGCATACGTTCCGGCGTGAAACAGACTATAGCCCCTAGCTGCTACTTTTGGGATGCATATTAAATATGTTTGTCCGACTGTTGGCAACCGTTAGGTAAGTAAGTACACATTTACCTGATCGCACACTGCCCGCGCCGTACGCGCCGCAGTCATTTTTCTATACAAAAATGCTGTTGACGTCAGAAAATGCGGCTCGCCTCTGACGTCAGCAGCATTTTCTCTATTGGCGCGTACGGCTCGGCTGCACTGTGCGAGCACCCTTTTTCAAAATGTCGGTCTTCGATGTCACTACGCATTTGATATTCCAGTAAGAATCCATAATTCTAGATTCTGAGCGCGGCTTCGCCCGCGTGGTACCAACATTTTGAATAGCCTATGGGCTATAATAGCTTAAATGCTATTCCAGGTCACTATCTACGCTTATTCCAAGTTTCATCCAAATCGGTTCACTGGTTTAGGCGTGATTGAAACACAAACATACAAACATCTAAACAAACTCACAAACTTTCAGCTTTATTATATGAGTGGGATAGTAATATTCTAGATGTGAAAGTAACTCTGTCTGTCTGTCTGTCAATCTGTTTGTTACCTTTTCACGCTTAAACCACTGAACAGATTAAGCTGAAAATTTGTGGATAAGGTCATGGTAAGGTTGAATCCCAGGGAAGGACATAGGCTACTTTTTATCCAGAAAAAATCTCGAGGGACCGCGGGTCACACCGCGGGAGCGCAGCATCAATAAACCCTGATGTCTGTTATAGCTGGCTTTCCTTCCCTGCATTTAACAATGCTCAAAGAGACTATCAAAGAAATCTTTGAAATGCAGTTCTGGTTCAAAAGAACAGACAACCACAACAATCGCGAAAATTGTAAGAAACCTATACCACGACGTCAATGATACTTTTGGTAAATCCGTTCTTAAAAAAAAGAGCAAAGTCTCATGATGTACAGTAATTAGGTAGTTAGATCGTATAATGCCGGCCACCCACGATCCAGTCTACCTTCCAGCTTGCAGCGCTGCAAACTTGATCAAGTCGGCAGAACGAAGTTCTTTTTCGCTTGTCATGCACACCCATACCAATACACCGTCAAGTTTACTGGACGCCGCATCCAGTCCGCGGCAGACTGGACGGTAAACTTGATCGTGGGTGGCCGGCATAAGTTACTGAGCAACTCTAGGAAGTGTTTAGGCCGCCTGAAGGCCTCCGTGACGGTACAGTTGTTGCAGGTGTCGGGCAAGCAACGCAGCCGCTCGCCCTCCCGCGCCGGCTCGCTCTCCGGCGCAGGCGCAGCTAGCATCACTGGAGGTAACTATCCTATTTCAATTATGTCTTCTTAAATTATCATGACAAAATACTGAGCTGAATATCAAAACTCTAATGGACGTGTTTCAAATTAAAATATGTTAAAAATCTTGAAAACTCTTTTAAACTAATTGGCAACAATTAAAATTGGGAAGTTTTTCTTATTTTTTTTTTAATTCCAAAAAATCCTGTTTAAGGATGGTATCTCTATGGTTCTCTATGTACTTTGGTATACCGCAGAATCACGCGGCTCTATATCGAATGGTTCTTTGTATACCTAAATTCCGCACACGTTTAAGGTGCGCACTTACAGAATGCTGGTAGAAAACTCTTTTAGGGTTAAGCTCGCCTTTGTACGTGTCCTTTATCACATCTTTTTCTTTATGTGTTCTATTGTGTACAATAAAGTATTACAGAATGGTTCGTTGTGTATGTAGCACACGTCCACGCGTCTGTATATCGAATGGTGGTTGCACAGTCATCCCGTACAAATATATGGTTATACGCGACTCTATTTATGATTCTTTGTGTACAATTAGCGTCACCAACTGGTATCCCCCTCGTACTAGTTTCGCAGGAACAAATTGTCTACAATTGTGCATCCCGCACACGTAAAGGGGGTGATAGACACGCGAGTAAGTTCGCGTACTTATGGCTCGACGACCTTTTTCGCTCGTGTGTCACCGTAAGTACGCGTACTTTAAAACCGCCGAGTAAGTTCGTCGGCGATCTAACCGGTTTGAAATCTTGCTCGTAGCTCGTCTTGGCTCGTACGTGTGGCAGCACTGCGAGCCGCGAGCCGCCATTTTGTTTCGCCAGTCCATGAACGCGCACGCTTGTTTAAATTGCAATTTTTGTTAATTTTGATTCAGAAATTTCTCAAAATGTGTGATTTTCGAACTTATTCTCATGAACTGCTAACCGAATTTATAGAAGCTTTCCGAAATAACCCTTGTCTTTGGAAAATTAGAAGCAACGATTACAAAGACAAAAATTTGAAGCTTCAAGCATACAATATATATATAATTCCTAAATAACACAAAACTTCTTCTGTCGAAGACATCGCAATACAGAGTGAGTAAGTTTCACGTGTGTCACTAACGTCGAGCCGAGTAAGTTGGCGATCTTAAAATCCGCGTACTTCAAGTTCGTACGTCTATCACCCACTTAAGAGACTATATAATGTTTACCTGTGTACCCAGGCATCCCGCACACATTCGAAGTGCACACGTACACGCGGCCGACAGTGTGCCGCCGCTGCAAGCGGCTGCTGCGCGGGCTGTTCAAGCAGGGCCTGCAGTGCCGCGACTGCCGCTACAACGCGCACCGCAAGTGTCTGCCGCACGTGCCGCGCGACTGCGGCGCGGAGATCCGGGACCTGCACGGTATGTATACGTGCACCCTTACTATTTAGTGCCATCCTGACTGTCAGGGATGACTTCATGAAAACCATGCGTACGTTCATTGAAGCCCCCCTTTCTTTATGCCACTGTCCTCTATCTTACGTGAATATTAAGGCCCTATAAAGTTATGTCATGCATAAACTAAAAATTTATATGGTAGAAGAACGAACATACTTTCGTAAGTTCGTTTTTAGGCCGCCTTAAGGCCTCCGTCATGGCTTAACGGCTTAAATAACCGGGACCGACAATTTAACGTGCCCTCCGAAGCACGGAAGCGCTCAGATGAAAATGCCACTGGCGGTCACCCATCCACTTACAGACCGTTTCGAACGTTGCTTAACTTCAACGATCTATCAAGAACGACTAAGCAAGCACGACCAAGAGCGCTTCTCATTTGTATGGTTATTCATAGGTTATGCATGACATAACTTTATGTCAACTTTATTAGTAAGGGCTTGTTCAATGTATTAAACAAATAGTGAACTATCCTCGCGTAAATAACATAACATGTGAACAATTCCAGGTGAGAACCAGGACAGTATAAGCACGGGCAGCGAGTTCTCGGACACGGCGCGACTGGTCGACGACGAGTCCGACGACGGTCTCGACACCGCGGAGGGAACCATCGACGAGAACGAGGTGAGACTCAAAATCAAAATCAAAAATCATTTATTCAGTAGGACCACAGGGATCACTTAGAATAGTCTTAAAACTAATTTTACTCCTGTTCTTGCGCGACCAATACCGTGAAGAATCAGGGCAACAAACACGGTCTGGGGCCTAGCATTTTTTTAGGTGATCCATGGATCCATTGAGTTGAAGCAAGCTTTCATAAGCGTCCGGTAAAACTTTTTTCTATTATTATGTTCTCCTACACGCAAGATTCGTGTCGAACAATTTATTTATTTATTTATTATGCGTCAATATGCGTCATTTATACGCGCGGTCCGAACGTTACGTGTATTATGACAACTTTTTCAAACCGCATTCAGCTGTCCAGCTTAGTGATTCAGACTTCAGCGGAATGAATGAATGAATGAATAAACGTTTATTTGGCACATACAAACTGGAAATATCTTAAAAATGGAATGCATTCGGGTTAGAATCGGCCAGCTGTTCAACCGCCGCAATCAATCACAGTGCAGGAATAGATCCAAAACTGACGTTTCTTGAACTGTGATTAGTTGCGGTCGGTTGAACAGCTGCTCTATTCCGACCCGAATGCATTCCGCTGAAGCCTGATGTAAATAATAATAATAATGCTGGACATTTCCCACAGCATCATCTAGCCCCAAACTAAGCAAAGCTTGTACTATGGGAACCAGATAACTGATATACTACATATATACTTTTTGTTTTGTAAATACATACATATAATACATAGTAACACCCAGACCTGAGATAAATATTTGCAGATCATACAAACATTTATCCCGCCGCGGGGATCGAACCCGCAACCTTCTGCGTCCCAAGCGGGCTTTCCCCCACTGCGCCACAGAGGTCGCATACCGCTAAATTAAATGATAGCGTCGATTGTCCATTAGCTCGGTCAGTTAGTTCATATCTCGTATTCAAATAATTGATGATCAAGTAGATGTAGAGTGAGCTCAAGAATAGACTTGACAAACGTTCGATGGTATTATACGAACCTTTGTTTCATTCTTTGTACTTAACAGAGCCTAATCTTACTTTAACGAGCCTCACTTTTGTGCGACTGGCTCCTCCGGGAGTTTGATTAGGGGAGCGTTGGGCAGTAGGCAGGTTTGGACACCCCCGAGTTATGCCGGCCATACACCATCAAGACGCTTCCAATTTGATCAGTTAGAATTGACCGTAAGGTGGATCAAGCCAATCCATCCCCATCCACGGTCAATTCTGGCCGGCATAACACGTGGGTGTCCAAACCTCCCCGCCCAATGCTCCCCTACCTCCCATATTGGCGCCATACCTTTAAATGGCCTCGTAGTAACCTAATAATAGTTCCTATTGTATTTTTATGTGCCGATGGTCTTCCTAAAAGAAATAAATAAATAAATAAATACCGTGTTTGATTCCCTGGTTCTTCATGGTATTGGGAAATCACTTAGTTTAAAGAGTATTCTAAGGGAACCCAGCGGTTCTAGTGAATAAATGGTTGATGAGCGTACATCCCAGGTGCAGCTACGCCGCGTGTCCCTGGGCTCGGAGCCTGCGCGCGACGCGGAGCGCCCCGCCAGCGCCAGCCGCCCCAGCAGGTGAACATACCGGCGTACACTGCTGCTGCCGACGCTGGACCACTCACGATATCTTGCCTGCTACACTTTATCTTATTCTAGATGAACCTATGCTTGCATTTAACTGGATGTTGTCTGGGGACATTGTATGGAGATGGACTACGCGATACAATAACTCATGTCTTTTTCTGAAAATATTCTAGGTTGAGTGTCACAAACTTATCTGAACCAATGAGGCGCTGTTAGCGCATTTGGTGTTGACAGAAAAATAAATTCTAGATCAAAATTCGTAAGTTCCTCTTCGGGCCACCGGTTCAGATAAGTTTGTGGCACTGTACTACAGGTTATTTTTTCAAGGTGTATCAAATTATTGAAATTATCATTACGTGAATTTCTTGTAGTTCTTTTACCGAACACATCCAGTTTTCCGAAAACAAAAATTTACATTTGAAAGAGAAACTGGTCTTTTCCGATTCCACTAATATGGATACACACACATTGAAAAGTAACCTAATAATAATTGATATGGTACCCATAACACTAGCTCTGCCTACGAAGCTAGATGATGTGTTAATGTCCAGCTTTATTTGTCTGTATCAGCCTATAAAATTCAGACAGACACTGTGTCAAATGTGATACAAGAGTATTGGCAAGTTCAAAGTGGTCAAGCGTAAGTCGGCAGCACATTACGGAGGGCTTGTGGTGGCGGATATGTTGTTGGGATCACAATGGATCATGGAAATAAAAATTACATATCATTTTGATGACCTGATTTTTGTTTTTTTATATTCAGTGCTCCATCTTGTGTTCCTATGCTTAGCGTAAAGGTGTTGGTATATGTAATGTTTTGTTTCTAATATAAGTAATGTCTGGGTATTAAAGAATTAAAATAATTCTAAAAAGTTGAGCGATATAGCTTTACTTCTAAAACTATCGTTCAACATCTTCAGCTTTCCAGATCTTGTACAATCCTTCCAGAAAATAGAAGAAGAACAATTTCCAATTAGAATAACACGAGCTACTAACAAGAAATATATTTTTAAATTTCAATAAGTACTTATCATTTTTTTTGTACAAGAAATAGGAACATTGTGATTTTAATGAATATGGATTTTTACACTACGATCAACACATCGCTTGTGTCCAGCACCATTCTTCAAGAATTAGTGCCATGTGCCAAAATGAGAATAGACAAAAACTTTTTGGCTCTCTAGTCATTTAAATTTACCCTCCATACACCCACACCGCCACCACTCCCCCCCCCTCCCCCCCTCCCCAATGCGATGTACCGTCGGGTCTGATGCGTGACGTTTCAGTTCGTCGTCGTCCCCCAGCGCGAACATACCGCTCATGCGCATCGTGCAGTCCGTCAAACACAACAAGCGCCGCGACGGACAGTGGCTGAAGGAGGGGTGGTTGGTGCACTTCACTAATAAGGATAAGACGGTGAGATTGTCTTTTATTCATCATTATTTTAGCCTTTTTCATCTCTCTACGGCGAAAATTATAATCACTGAGTATAAAGCCTGTCAGTTCATTCCATTCGCCTCTATACTAAGCCACGTCTTTGATTATTCTTTAAGTATTTATCACAAGTTGTTTGGGATGTTACGCGCACATGACATCTTTAATTTAATAATGATAATGAAGAACCAAAAACAAAGCTTCTGTATTTTTAGATGAAACGACACTACTGGCGGCTAGATAGCAAGTCAATAACCCTGTTCACATCCGAGCATGGCTCCAATTACTACAAAGAGATTCCACTCAACGAAATTTTGGCAGTTGACACGGCACGGCAACCGCATCCTGGTAAGTGCGTTAGAGTATAAGGTAAACAGAACAGACCCCATAGTAATACCCTGAGATACACCAAACATGGGTTCTCGATATTTTTAATCGTTTATAGGTATTATTTAAACTTTAAGTAAGTAAATTAAATCTTTGTTGTAAAACATGAATTCTGTGATTTACCTATATTCTAGATATGAATTAACAGTAACGAAATTAGTGCTACTTTTAACAAAACTGCATCAAATGCTTGTGAAAAGTATATAAATTGTTTCTACACACAATTAAGACCAATCCGTCGTGAGGCAGAACAGCTGTACAGAGTGTAATTACTTGTTATGATCGTTCAGGTACAGAAGTATTGCACTGCTTCGAGCTGCGCACAGCCAACGTGGACTACCTGGTGGGAGTGGAGAGCGGCGGCGCGGCGCCCGACTCGGGGGTGGGGGCCTACCTCGCGCGCTCCTGGGAGACCGCCGTGAGGCACGCGCTGTTGCCGGTCACGCATCAGACTGCAGGTATCCCAGGCTACTGAATTAATGCTATTCGACTTTGACTTGGGATGGACTGTCTGAGAGCTCACCCCTGGGGGACACCCCTGGGTGCCTACCTTGCGGTGGGTGTTCTAATATTTAGGTTCTATGACATGTCGATTTCTGCGCGTTATTTTCTTTTACTCGGACAGTAAAACTCCCTTTTACGTTAAGGACACGCAGCACAAACCGGAGTTCAGCTAGGGGCTTGGCTCCAGCAGTAGAGATCTCATAACTTTTTTTACAGTGAAATATAGTCTTGGCAATCAATTTTACATATTTTAAACGTTCGCGACTTGAACCACAATAAACAATCAAAACGGGAACATTATGTTGCAGACACCGCGCCGTGCAGCGAGGCGGAGGCGGAGGCGGAGGGGGCGGGGGGCGCGGGGGCGGGCGGCTCGGGGCGCGCGCTCGAGATGGCACAGGTGATTTTACTTCTAATTTAAGGATTTAATCCTTATCGCCATAACTGCATCCCTCTCATACGACATGACAGCGACCTTCTTCACTTGGCTCACCTAGCTTATCCTCGATTCTCCCTCCTTTCACTTCTATGATGTTGTTGACGAAACTGTCTTTGTTTGTGTGGTATGTAGTGAAATAAATGTAATGTGTATATTCAGGTGTACCAGATATTCCCGGACGAGGTGCTGGGCTCGGGTCAGTTCGGCATCGTGTACGCCGGCCTGCACCGCCGCACGCACCGACCGGTCGCCATAAAGGTAACCTTTAGATCCTTCCACGAAAATACTCCTGGAACATCTGTATAAATGCTGATAATCTTCAAACGGTTGAAGTTATTTTCATGGTTCATAGCTAAGACACGCTGGATGCAGTCACTTTTTTAACGAACCAAGCTAAATTGAAATCGGTCCATCCGTTTAGGAGCAAGGCCACAGGCTTTGTAGGGCCTAAACAGATGCAGACATTGTTGTCAAACCTGGACACCCATTTTTGCGTCGGGGGTAAAACTAGAGCACATTTCATAGTAGCCAGTAGCTATATTTGTATACTATTATGATTCTGATCAATTCTGGAGAAAAATGCAACTTTTTTGTCTGGTATATTCCACACCTAGCTTCTGCGCGCGGCTTCGCCCGCGTGGTACCAACATTTTGAATAGCCTATATGCTATTCCAGGTCACTATCTATGCCTATACCAAGTTTCATCCGAATCAGTTCACTGGTTTAGACGTGATTGATACACAAACATACAAATATCCTAATATCCAAACATCTAAACAAACTCACAAACTTTCAGCTTTATTATAGGAGGGATCATATTTTTGTATGCAGGATGCAGGTAAGCCCGAAGAAGGTATGGTTGGATTGTGTGAGTGACGATATGAAAATTAAAGGAATGAACAGTTGACGAGTGATAGGAGTGAATGGAGGAAGAATACATGCTGTGCCGACCCCACTTAGCGTGGGATAAGGGCAAGGGAATGAATTCCACAATCATATTCTTGGTTGACATAATAAACCTCCCCAGGTGATAGACAAGCTCCGTTTCCCCACAAAAGAGGAAGCCCAGCTGAAGAACGAAGTGGCCATACTCCAGAACTTATCACACCCTGGGGTCGTCAACCTGGAGCGTATGTTCGAAACACCAGAACGTATCTTCGTGGTGATGGAGAAGCTCAAAGGCGATATGCTGGAGATGATCCTGTCTCATGAGAAGGGACGTCTCACGGAGCGCATCACCAAGTTCCTTGTGGCTCAGGTGAGGATATCCAGGGTCTAGTGAAGGAGAAAATAGGGGAATGTGTTGGAGATGATCCTGTCTCATGAGAAGGGATGTCTAACGGAGCGCATCACCAAGTTCCTTGTGGCTCAGGTGAGGATATCCAGGGTCTGGTGATGGAGAGAATCTACACGGGGATGTGTTGGAGATGATCCTGTCTCATGAGAAGGGACGTGCCTTCTTTGAATATCAAAGTCAAAAAGCATTCATTCAGTAGGACCGCTGGGATCACTTAGAATAATTTGACTCCTGTTCTTGCGCGACCAATACCGTGAAGAATCAGGGCAACAAACACGGTTTGGGGCCTAGCATTCTTTTAGGCGATCCATCTTAAAACTAAAAGTCAAGCTCCAGTGGGGAGCCACTCAAATAAAATTGAGGCTCGTACAAAAAACTAACTCCTCAACAATATCACTAATTTTCGTCCAAAAAGTCCAAGTACATTCGCCTAGGTCTTCTTCCAGCTGCCTCATATCCACTCGCTCTTTACAGGATCACGATATTTTTTTTGAAAAACACATATTTGTTTCGAGTGTTTGTTTGTCAACAAAAATGATGGCGGGTGAAATGTCGATAGTTATTGATCGATCGATACGAACCTCCCAGATCCTGGTGGCCCTGAAGCACCTGCACGAGAAGAACATCGTGCACTGCGACCTGAAGCCGGAGAACGTGCTGCTCTCCTCGGACGAGCGGTTCCCGCAGGTGAAGCTGTGCGACTTCGGCTTCGCGCGCATCATCGGGGAGAAGTCCTTCCGGCGCTCCGTGGTCGGCACGCCGGCTTATCTCGGTCAGTGCTCAATATAAACATCTTGTTTAGACAAGCCTACTAGCTTTTACACATTTTATTGTACATTATAATTCGCGTCACGTAAAAAGAACGCTGGCTGTCATGCTGCGCCATGGACGCTATATGGGGCCATTTGACGGTACGGGGTGAGGTGCGGGGCGGGATGGTCGCGCGCCACACGCGCGGCCAGCGCGCTATTGCTGAGGCAGTTGGCATTTGCCTTCCGCGCTTTGCCTACGTTACTTTTGCTCCCAAAATACCATCGCGCACAAAAGTTTTTAATTACGTAATCGTTTTACATAAAAAAAATTAGAAAAATATTTATGTCGTAGGTATATTGCTTTATGAAAATAGAGGTTGATAATAATGCATTTGATGTTGTAAAACAATGTACCTATAAAACGGACAACAAAGGCAATAAAACGTTCGAAGTCTACAGTGAGACGAATAAAATTGTAAAAAGTTCAAAAGATTCGGAATACCACTACGACTTAGTGGAAGGAGCTTCAACGTGATTTTTCAACGTGACCGTTCACACTCGACGCACTAACGTATCATCGGTTGAGTGTGAACGGTCGAGTGTTTTTCTATACATTTGTCAGTTCTGGCGTTCCGCGACCGATAATACGCCACCGATATTCCGTTAGATATGAACCGACCCTATGTGTTTGGAATTTTGTGTCTTACTCAATCACGACTTAACTAGCTAGAGGACGAGACGAAGACCTCATTCTTGCCTGTGTAAGTTTCGAGGTCAAGAGCCGACCCATTCACCATAAAAAAAAAACGATTTTTCAATCATCGATTTTATTATAAAAGTGTGAAAGATACGATTTGCGTTTTAAAATTCTAAACTGTTACTCAACTTTAGTTGCTACTGTACAACATCCTGGATAAGACCACTTTTGAAACTCGCACGATTTAAACACTTATATTGTTTTTAATAGTCTCCTCACCACGATCGTTGCAACAATCCAAACGTCAAAGCAAGGTGTGCTAATATTATCCTAAAATCCGCGATCAAAACAATGTGGCTAACTCTTCTTCGCAGTGATAAACAGTTTCTGTGTACAGCCCCGGAAGTACTCCGTAACAAAGGCTACAACCGCTCCCTAGACATGTGGTCTGTGGGAGTCATCGTGTACGTCTCCCTCTCCGGCACATTCCCCTTCAACGAGGACGAGGATATACACGAGCAGATCCAGAACGCAGCCTTCATGTACCCGCCCACGCCCTGGCGGGAGATCTCCAACGAAGGTAACTCAAACTAAGTTCAAACATGTATACCTTGGACTTTTAGATAATATACCTGTTTTAAAGAAGTATTTTTGACATATTTTTTTCTGAACGATAATTTTGTTTGAACGTTTTTCACAACTAAAGTTGTTTATTATTTATTTATTTATTCAGAAATCAGTAGTTAGTTTACAGTCTAAGCCAAAGCACTAACTAAACTATATATACATATTAAAAAACAAAACCAACGCCACACCAACGCTCCTTAATATTTGCTCTATCTTGCAGAGTTAAATTTTTGGCGCAGTCTTTTGGATAATCATTTTTGGCGCAGTCATTATTATTTCTGGCGCAGTCTTTAGGATTTTTATGGCGCAGTGTTCATGTCCACATTGTTTGTTCAGCGATCGACCTGATCAACAACCTGCTACAAGTGAAGCAGCGCAAGCGGCTGTCGGTAGACAAGTCGGTGGCGCACGCCTGGCTGCAGACATTCGAGGCGTGGCGCGACCTGCGGGCGCTCGAGCGGCGCGTCGGGACACGATACCTCACGCATCCCAGTGACGACGCACGCTGGGAGCCCGCGCCTGATCCGCGCTGACAGTGAGTACTGAAACAGTAGTACCACGCCGACGGCATAGGACTACGCTGAGAGTGATTAGTACGGTGCGAACAGTGAGTAGGACTATGCTGACAGAGAGTAGCACGGTGCTGACAGAGATAAGTACGATGCTGACAGTGAGTAACATGTTGCTGACAGTGAGTAGGAAGATGTTGATTAAGTAGTATGGTGCTAAAGTAAGTAAGTTCGTATGAGTCAGTGGCCAACTCTGGCGACGAAGTTTTAAGACCGCCTTAAGGCTTCCGTCATGGCTTAACGACTTAAATAGCCGGGACCGACAATTTAACGTGCCCTCCGAAGCACGGAAGCGCTCAGATGAAAATGCCACTGGCGGTCACCCATCCACTTACAGACCGTTTCGAACGTTGCTTAACTTTGACGATCTATCAAGCACGACCACGAGCGCTTATGTATGTTGCTGATAAAGCAGGACTACGCTGACTGACAGTGAGTAGTATGATGCTGACAGTGAGTAGAACTGACAAGTTGCCAACTGGGTGCCGACGTCGACGCGCGTTCCCAACATAAATACGTTAATTATTCAAAAACTAAGAGAGCAACCTTATTTATTTATACTAGTTTTGTTTGTCCAGTAGATACATCCATGTAGTGGCCTTTATGAGTGGCCTCATATGCCATTTTAACAACAGTTTGTTCCCCAGATCGGCCAAGGGTCGTGCGGCCCTGCGGCAGGGCGCCTGGTTGCGCTGGAAGAAACTGCTGCTGCGGTGAGGACCGCCCACATACCTCTACTCTACATAATGTACTAGTTGAATAACACGCTTGGATATCCTGTCACATAATATACAGAGTGCTAAGTGTATAAATAAATTATCTAAAACTGGACAAGATTGAGCAATCAATTGCAGCTACAGGTGATAAATATTATGGTTTTTTTTATCTGAAGAGAGTATTAAAACTGAATGTATCACTGTGTCGACTGTACTTGACTAAATAAGACATTTTTGATACTGAATTCGGTAGGGTTGCTTAGCAAGTCTCGAATTTTGCTATGTAATATGAAATACATTAAAGTATATTTTCAATGCTTTGATCAAATATCTTCTGATCGAAGTTTCAATGCGAGCGATGCACTAGTTTGCGAACAAAGCCAAATTGTTCTTCCGATTTAGATTGTAGGTACATAATCATAACAAATATATGATTAATCATTACTACTGAATTAACACAATATGCTTCCATTTTGATTAGAACTTGCTAAGCGACTGACATATAGATATTTATTTGAATGAATGACAAAACTTACTTGTAATAGTTGTAATACAAAACGTTTACTGAGATGTACGTATGTAAACCATTATATGCCTTACATTACATTAGAAAAGATATAATTCCGATACTTATATTAAATATTTATAAACAATTTACGCAGTATCTTCCGAGCGCATTCCTATTTAGTAAGTTTTAGTATGTAATGAAAAAAATATCCTAATTTATTTACATTTACCTGACTACCCTCTTGTGGACACAGAATAGTCTCTAGAGGGCTAAATTAATTGTAGGTATGTGTTTTTAAATGTAGCTAGTTTGACATACTGTATTGTAAGCAGAGAGTAGTACATGATACAATTGCATGGACATCACACAAATTGAACAATTAATCGATCAATTAGTTATAAACTAATCAAACTCACAATTAAGTAAGTTAGTTTTAAGTGACACAATTCATTTTCTATTGAATTGTACTAAAACCTAATATACGGGTCTTTTGTAGTTACTAAAATTTCACAATATATATGTTTTTATTTAAAAATGAAATAATGAGGAATACAAGGGTACTTCTCAAAATAACTCACTAAGAATCAGGCGAATATTGCCTACATTACGGCCTAATTAGGTGCCTAATATACAAATTTTCCAATAGATTTTTATCTATATTCGTAATTAATTATGAAATAGCGCGACAATGATAAGTGGCAGTGTGACTCACACAAGAAGGGTTCCGTACAAAAAAATCCGATCGGTCCTACTGAATAAATTATTTTTTACTTTCTACATAATATTGAATCGAATGGCCCATCTTTCTGGCGGGTAAGTCATATTGGCATCGTTTTGGGTATGGAACCTTACAATGTAGAGAGAATTTATATTATTTATCACTTGTTATTCTTCCAATAGTTGTGCCAATGTTTTGAGGTAATATACTGTTGTTGATATTCACCACCAATCATTGTTTAGTACAAATATATTTCAAGTACAACTTTTTTCATGATATTTTATCAAACACCACATACTTGTTACTTAATACTCATTTCACTATCTCACTAAGAGTGCGAGCGAGACAGAAAATAGGATATTTATGTCCCAACGACTCAGAGTATCGGCCGTTAGGTTGTTGCAAAAATTAAGTAGGTAGGTAATTAAAAAGTAAAAAAAGTATATGCCCCATGAAATGGCCCCATAATCGAAGCAGCTAGGATTAGTAATATTGATAAGCCCCATATTTTTTACACATTTTACAATTTTATAGAAATATCTATGCTTATGGAAGCATGGATATTTCTAGCAAATGCCTCACAAAGAGCCATTATCATAGTTCATAGTCTGTTTCATAATAATTGTATTGTTGTTGAGCCCTTCACAGTTCCTCATTTTATTTGCGGCCAATTTCTATGTCATATCTGTGGTTTTGCATACTGTGTATATATTACTGTACATTATATTATTTGGCATCACTTCCATACAAACAAACTGACCAAGTGCGTGTCGGGACACACACAGTGTACGGAACCCTAAATGCAAACACCACACGATGACAAAATAATATATACAGAAAGTAGAACCACAGATAGAATATATTTTTAGAAACTATACGTTAGAGAGTATATGCAAACAAAACCGGCTGATTTCCTTGCACAGAATCATTCCAGACCAGAACTATGCTCTGTGATTTACATTTATTTTACAATAATTATTTTGCAATTAAATCTTCCATTTCTGTGATCTTTTGATACTTTAAAGCTTTTATAATTGATATTGTTGAACTGCTTCATTAGGTTTGCTTTTTGCAATTTGTGTAGATATTATATTTGTATAGATTATAATGAATGTTTATGCATAATGTACAATGCAAGGTATATTACAGTTATTCAGCTTATAATTCTTAAATTATAATAAATAATATCATTAACACATGAGCGTGGCGTGTAATCCGGCATATTTTATTATTATTCTATTGAGAAAAAGTTAAGTCCATGGACAATTTGTTCCTTTTTCATTATACCTCAATGTATCCATATTTCAGACGATTGTATCAAATTATTTAGGACTTTATACAAATGACACAAACTTTCTGTACTGAAACGCAATAAAATCCTGTGTCCATTTTTATTAAAAAATATAATTTTATTATTTACTGCGTAGCTAATTAAAATGAGATTTTTTTGGCACTTGAAGATTATTGGGTAGCTTTAATTTTTAAAATAGTATTAATTTATTTATTTTCACATGAAATAATAAATGTAATTTGTTCACGAAGTAACTGGGGAGAGTCACAAGAGTTTTCTATATATATTTTAAACGGCGATGGGCCTGCAACTTCTCCGTTAAGCGGATATGTGCCAAATATATTTTGGACGTCATCTGACTATCCTTAAGACATTTTTGTTTACCTATTAGGTATCGGAGAAAAGGTCTACCGTGCCCTGGGGTTACGCCGTGGTCCTGTTTTGTTTTATATATTACTAGGTATCAATGTGTAATTAACTTCCGTAATCATAATAAATAGTTATATTGTAGAATATTTGGACCAAACCAGATAGTAGTATATGGCTTTGCCACACGACAATTCGCATGGGACTGCGGTCGCTATGTAGCGACGCCTTTATAAACAGCAGCAAGGATTAGTACCTAATGTAGTGTCAAATACAACTGGGTATACAGGATGATTCATTACACCTGGGTCGAAGTGGGGTGCTAGGGACTTGAGACGTATCGATTGGATCCCCCTGTATGTTATACAACGTTGAATAGTTTGATAATTTTTATTAATATTTGGCCATCGGCATCGTCTCGCTTTTGTTACAAAATAACTACTTGGCTTGTGCTTAGGTAGGTACCTACTCTAGCAATATCGCCCGATACAGTGTAATGAATAATCCTGTATACATATATATGTCTTTAATAGTAAATAAATAGCATAATATATTGTTCGTAATTCTGGTGATGTGTTTATTGTTGATGTGTGTGGGGATATATACGAGAAAATAACATGCAGACTCCTTCTCTAGAAAGGAGACGGTTCGTCGAAGTTAAAAAGAACACATAAACTAGGTATTGAATACAATACCACTCATTTGACCGACTCATTCCGATTACTGGTATGATGTACGTCATTAGCGAAAAGGACATTTCCAATGCTACTGCTCCACCTGCGTCCTAAGCCTAACGCGTTAAAAAGTGACATATTTGACAGAAAATGTATGCATCTAAATGTCAATTATGGCACTAATGTGGAGCAGTAGCATATGAATATTCCAGATAAATAGGAAACATGTACCTAAGCCCCTTTATATGTCGATGTTGTTGTATATGTGGTTAATACTGAGAGAGCGATTTACAAATTTTGTTACTGTAATAATTAAAACACGCCGTTTTTCAATATTCTTGTATTTCATTTGCCCACTCTTTAGCTTTACAATAGCTGTATTAGAGTCCTGTTGGCACCTTTCTTACCTTAAACAGTATTAAGCTATGACAGTTTCGTTTTAAGATAAGGTAGCGTTGACCTTAGTCAAGTAGTTCGACTCTTGCGCATGGAGCGAATAATCGCTCGTCAGAACTGCACACCGTTCGCTTGACATTCTGAGGTTGTCAACTGTTTTCGTTTAACCTAAATGTTGGGTGCGAGTTAGTGGAAATATTTCATCAGGAATTTCCCTGGCTTAGGTAGTCTCTAGCTAAAAAGAGATTAAAAGCGAATACAGGTTAGAATGTAATACTTATGCAAAGAAATTAAATTATTCCTCATATGCAAAGAGCACTTATTCAATCTTATGTGAAACGCGTTGAAATCTCCCTATTAATGGGTTTCAAAATAATCTCACACCATTTATCGTAAAACGAAGTTTCAAGCTACAAATAAAAGTTATTCAAAAGTCACAAAAACTAGCTCAGTTGCTTGAGTTGAGCGCCCCTGCCCTGACGGCGGGTGTCAGCACTCGGTCACAGCACAGTTCACACCATGTTGCTGGCTCTGCTGCTGCTGGCGCGCGCCGCCGCCGAGTGGGTCGAGATCTCGCAGCAACACTACCGCAAACCCATGCGACCCACTACGCCGGGGGAGACATCAAGAACCCCACAAGCAACGAGAAACCCAGAACAAAATCAGGACAAAAACCCCTACCTTCACGAACCCACAAGAAACTATGATGTTTTTAACAAACCAAATAGTGATTTCGTCACTCAAGACAGACCTCGGAATCCAATAGTAAATTTTAACTTCGACCGCGATGTGAATACAGTGCGAGTTAATCCGTTCCTGCAAGATGTGTCGCAGAGTCCATCGAAAATACACTATGAAGATTTTGTACACAGCCCGACAAGAGAGATGCAACTGTATGTGACGCAAGAGAGCACAAAGAAAGAATATTCAAACAGTTCTATAACAGAACATAACTGGAAACTAAACATACATAGTAACGGGCGTGGAGATGCGATCCCCACGAAAATTACAAATTATAATGATTGGAACGACAATAACGGAGATAGAAAAGATGAGATAATACGTAAAACGGACGGTTCAAACACGAATATCAAAGATGAAGCTGTTCCTGGTAAGATAGAGAGAGTACCAAATATAGGCAGTGTAAAAAGAGTTGAATTAACAAACACACCGGTAAAATCCCCTGCTGTGAATAAGATCTCTGATACAAACACGAAAAGAAGAAATAGCATCAAGCCCTATGAAAATCAAAATTATGACAGTATAAGTGATGAACTTGATGTGAAAACTAATATTTTTGATTTTCAGGAACACTCGTTTTCGAAACATCCTATTAATATCAAACAATATCACAGTAGCTCAGGAGACGTGATCACTGAAGTAGACAATAAAGAAACGAAACCTATTGATGAAAATAAAGTTCCTGCACCTAGTGTAGAAAGACATCCGATCATTTATACATCTGATAAAGAAGGATTTCCAATCTCCGATCAAAACAGTGTCCCAGGCAATATTGAATCAACGATGCATAATGTGGGGAATAAAATTAGTTCCATCAATTCTCCAGCGATACCGAAACATAAATTTACTATACGTACAGATACCTTACCGGACTTCGTTACTAAGAACGATGAAACCATTGACACTGTTCAAGTAGAAGACAAAAATAAAACTAAAAGTGATGAAAATCGAAACAAACATCATGAATCAGTAAAAATTGAAAAAGATAGCACAGAACAAGGTGAAGATAAAAGCTCATCATCAGAAGTCAAAGTGAATACGATGGAAAACATACTGAAGTTTATGAAAGTGGTGGCTGATACGATATCGAAGAACACTAGGAGAGGCGCAAACGGAAAAATTGCGTATTTGAATGAGTTGAAGCATACTCTGCTGGATAATATCAGTAAGTAGTCACCAGTCTTATTTAATCTCGACGATACCAGCTAGCGCCTACCATAAAATTAATACCTAGCTTATAAAATTCAGACCCTTTGTTTGAATGTGGAGGGATGTAGCAGAAGAGGCAGACCAAAGAAAAGATAGATGGACTGTGTGAAGGATGATATGGGTAAGAAAGGAGTGAGTGTTGAGATGACGGCTGAGAGGAAAACCTATTGTGCCGACCCTACATGAAAGTAGGATATGGGCAGGGAAATGATGAATGATGATAATGATAAAATTCAGACCCTTTCCTCAAAAATATCCCTGTTAGAAAAAACTTTAGGTACGAAGGTACCTTCTGGGGTCCTACCTAGTGCCATAACTCAAGATTATCTAAGGTCCGAAAGACTAAAATCAGGATACGTATGGAACTCCCTGCAAAAAAAATGTTAGTGCGATCACAAATTAAAAATAAATACTTAGCCTCAATTTATTTTCACGAGATAAGCGTAGGTTGTAAACATGGTGATGGATGACTTACAGAAAGCCGCATAGACGCCACATTTCCGGATGAAGATAGCACCAGTGCGCGGCGCCGCTCGCGCTCCGCCTCGCCGCGCGGGCACGTGGAGTTCCCCTCCTCCGAGAGCGCTCTCATGACCATCTCCTTCCTCACGTTCGCCGTCTTCCTCATCAAACTTGTGCTGGTAAGGAATTCAGCGTCTACAGTAGGTTTCTATCTACCTACTGTACTGGCACAGTATAATTATGGCATTGGTTGGATCATTAAAAAATAATGCTGGCTGGACACATTACACACAACGTCATCTAGCCTCATAATAAGCAAAGTTTGTAATGTGGGAACCAGCCTATAGGTAGGTAAGGTATGGTCCTCTCCTCTCTGTACTCTGTGACGGTAGGCCAAGAAAGTGGTGTACCAGTTTTGATTTACTTACATCGAAAATTACTAGGTTCATAGGTAATAAGATATCACTGAAAGAGATGCAAAATAATAAGATAAGATAATTTATTTCATAAACATTGTTAAATTACATAGGACACTTAAGGAACATTTGTCAAAAAACATATAGACCTTTTTAAAATTTACACCCGCCCCCAAAACTTACGACAAAAAAGTAAATTAGACCTTCCTTTCTCAAAACTTCAACTAATTCACACAGCTCCGTATGCAATGTCTGTCAAAATATTTAACCAAATCCCTCCAGATATTAAAAACATAAATAACCTCTTAAGATTTAAAACCCAGTTTAAAAAATACTTAATTAGAAACAGCTTCTATTCCTTGCAAGAGTACTTAGATAAGTAGGTAAAAAAAAGTATAATAATTTATTAGCGTATAATTAGGTACTTATTAATATTTACCAATATTATTATTTAGTTTGATTTTTAAGTAGGTACCCAACTGGATTTTTAATTTTATCGTTTCGAATTTTATGATTGTTTTTATTTTAAGATTTTACCTACCTTTGAAGATCTCATAGTTTTAAGACTTTTTTCTTTAAAATTTATAACAAAATACTGGGCATAACAATAACAACCCAGTATTTATATTTTATTTTTTGCGATGTCCTTCCAGGACTCATGTTATAACCACATGTACAATAAATTATAAGATCTACAATTATGTACAAACACAACATGAATGCAAATAAACACTTTGAATTTGAATTTGAATAAGTATAATTACAGGAACAAATTACAATGGACCCCACACTAGGCAAAGCCTGTGTCGTGGGCGTCTATGTGAATTTTTTATGATAAAAATAAATGTACAATAATAAAATAATATTAATATAATGACTATAACCTATAGAATTTTTGGACCCACAAGTATTTAACATCATTGTTTGGAACTTAATACCTTACCTATTACTTTTTAATTTACTCTGGGGTAAAGCAGCCGATATTCAAGATATATTTGTTTTGCAAAAGCGAGCTGTCCGTGCGATTTACAAATTGAAACCACGGGACTCACTGAGACAACGTTTTAAAGAAATAAATATTCTAACAGTTTTTTCCCAGTACATTTATGAAAACATTTTGTATACTCATAAAAATATCAATAACTTTAGGAAAAAAAGTGATGTGCATAGCATTAACACAAGAAATAAGAATAAACTTTATTTGCCTAAATTTAGATTAGAAAAAGTAAAAGGTTCTTTTATGGGAAATACGATACTTTTTTATAATAAACTTCCTGAAAACGCGACTAAACTGCCTATTCGAAGATTTAAAACTTACATAAAAAATACTCTTATAAAAAAAGCTTATTATTCACTTAAGGATTATATTAATGATAAATTCGCGTGGCCTGATGTCGCTCTGCCCCTCGACGGCTGATGTGTCCTCAATGTCTGCTATCTTGTATTATATAATTTAAGCAATTGGTAGGTAGGTACCACCTAAGTTATCATAAGTTTAGATTTAAGATGGATCACCTAAAAGAAAGCTAGGCCCCAAACCGTGTTTGTTGCCCTGATTCTTCACGGTATTGGTCGCGAAGGAACAGGAGTAAAATCACCTAGTTTTAAGACGTTTCAAAGTGATCCCAGCGGTCCTACTGAATAAATGCTTTTTGACTTTTGACTTTTAAAAGCTTTTAATTAACTTGCAATGTTTGTATGTTTGTCCGGGTCAAATCTTGCAAGCTTAATTTGACCTACTTCAAGGTGTCCGATTGAGCTGAATTTTGGTACACTTATGAGTCCTCGGTGACAATAATATGGTAAAATGCGTAAAAAATTAAAATTGTTTTAATTGGACCTGGGAACTCTATTATGGTGTCGTGGTCCAACTGCAAAGATAGTTGAACCACGGCCCCTAGTAAAGGCCCGTAGTCCAACTAATTGGACAGAGCAGTTGGACCACTGCCCCGAAACGTCAGAAAATAGGTCTATTGAAATGAAATTTTGTACTTACATCGGTGATTTCAATCAGATCACGGTAATCCGCAAAATACTAGTATTGTGACCTTTATGCAGGCAAGCTGGCAAAAGCTGCATGCTAGTCTTAGTTACTTACCTACCTATGTGTTAGGTAGGTACCTAGGTATTTTATCCTAGTTACAGTTAGAGCCTACGTAAGAGTAGTTTAGGCAGCTACTCACCTATAGGAAGGTAGGTACTTAAGCTGTATTTTTGTTGCAGCAAGTGATCCAGACCTATAAGCACAAGACCATGGTAATGGCGCCGCTCATGGTGGCGACTGCGGGACGCACCGTTGCCACAAAACTACGGGCCAATTAATAAATCATTGAATTTATGACAATCATTTTTAATGTGTTTTAATGTAGGTACTAAACCTCCACCACCTCTAACTAAAACCGCAGCCAAGTGTTGGAGCTTCTTTTCTTCTCTGGGTACTGGAGATGAGTAAAAGACGAGAGTGCGATACCCACAGACGTACTAGGGATACTGCGGCGATACCTAATGTGATGAATAAAATAACAATACCTAAGAACATTTATTAAAAGAATTTATTCTATGCCCTACCTAACTCCTATCTAGCTACCTATCTATGTACAGTACCAGGTCCAAGTGGGTCCAAGTCAACTAGGTAAACAGCGAAATATGAAGGAATCCACTATTCCAAGAAAGAAACACAAGATTTGGAAAGTAAACAAAACGAAAAATTTATTACATGAAATAATTTTAAAGGACTCCCGCCTACCCAAAAGCCATTACTCTGAGCCGCAACTCGAGGCGTTTTTTTTTATAAATACTATTTTGACACTGACAAGAGCAAAATTGTAACATCTCATTTCAGATGCCAAAAATTGACATACAATTTCGGTGACTACAATTTATTACTAGCCATGGGCACAGAGTAACTATGCCATGGGTAACTCAGATAAAAATCGTGAACTGCAGGTTTCAGGTATTTTTCAAACCTGAAGTAGAGTTGAATCGCAGCTCAACAGCTCAACTATACCTACATACAAAAAAAAAAGTTCAACGGAATCCTACTTAGTTAAAAATAAAAATTCTTTTTATCAGACATTTTTGTGTTTATTACCTATAACGCCATCTATGATTTTACGTAAGTACTAAGTATAGGATGAAAAGTTCCATCAACAGTATCGGAGTTTGCTTAATGGTTTAACAATTTTTGTCACTAGATGGCACTTTTTTACAATTTTCAGAAAAATACCTGTAAATATTGTAGCTTGTCGATAAAGCTTGTAGATATTTATTATTCCAAAATATTTTTCTAGGTAATTTCATTCTGCTATTAAAATTATGTTAATTCCCAAAACATAAATTCCGACAAAAAAAAAAAACCCAAAGACAGGCTCTCGAGACTATGGAGTAGACAGGTCAAGTCAAGCTTTGGTCTTATTTTCATAAACACTAAATTACATTGGCCTGTTTATACATTACATTAATTTATATTAATACTATCATTTAATAAAAGAAATAAAATAATGTTATTTTATTTAACGCTCATACATTACGCTTTACAATAAAATAAATAAAACGGAAGTTGTATCAGCCGTTTCTCCCGGAAGCTACACACAGCGCCACGCAGTACGATAGATGGACGCGGCAGCGGTCGTAAACTCAAAATCGGTGGAGCTGTTTGCATGACCTGATTTTCAATAATAGACCTTATTCCTATGTAGTTAAAATCCAAATTACTAGTTGATATTAGTCAGGCTATCAGTCAAACAAGTACGTCGTACATCAGATCAATCAGTCTAGCTCTGCTTTTCGAATAATGACCTTAACTGTATTGTAATAAAACACAATTTGTATTGGAGCGTTCGGACCGATGGAGAAGGATGGATTGCGATCTGAATACGTCATTTGTTCGAATAAAGACTTTAAGGTCATTGAAATAAAACACATTTTAATATTGCATGATCTTGAGTTTCGTTAGACTTTAATGACTTTTTGGTTCTGAGCATCGATCAATTCAGCTCCTGACGGATTTGATCTGTTTACGTCAGCTTTTCGAATAAAGACTTTAGCACCAACGAAATAGAACACAAAATAATATTGCTTAATCTTGAATTTTCCTATGCTTGTATGACTTTTTGGTTCGGAGCATCGACTAATTCAGCTCCTGACGGATTTGATCTGTTTACGTCAGCTTTTCGAATAAAGACTTTAGCACCAACGAAATAGAACACAAAATAATATTGCTCAATCTTGAATTTTCCTATGCTTGTATGACTTTTTGGTTCGGAGCATCGATCGACATGATGGAGACTGACGGACTTGATGTAAAGTATGTATTTGTCACATCTTCGCTTTTCAAATAAAAACTTTAGAGTTATTGTAATAAAGTACAATACAATATTGATTGGTCTCGGATTGGGACGGAAAACGAGCTGTTAGGAAGTGTTTGAGCTGTTGTATTCTGTCAATACCTGAAAGACGTATATTGATTTGGATTGAGCTGCAGGTTTTCCGTACATATCCATCCTTCTACCCAAGTTAATTATTACTTACTCCCTAGCTCGTTAGAGTAATATTGTTCCGTGCTCCCTAGCATCTAACTATAAAATAGTTAGAATAGAATAGAAACGCAACGTACGAACTCAAGCAAGCACCCGTGGTCCGGTTGGGATTACTATTTATTTTATTATAGTTTATTTCATTCAAGAAAAACCAAATCGAATGAAATGAAATTTCACTGATCGCTAGTCAAGCTTTGCATCTAGATTTGGAATTTGCACGCAATGCAAGTAGCCTAACAACATTATCCATGTTAGAACCATGAACTACGCTAGAAAAGAAATGATTTCTGAGGATGCAGTTGCACACATTTCATCAGCTGCAGCAGAGATGCAGCAACAGCACTTGGGCGAAAATGGCACTGAAATTCGCAACCTACCAGGTAAGCTTGAAACTATTCTCCTAGAACTCCCAACCAAATATCCTCCTCTAAGCCTCTAACCATATCTCATTACGCTTTTGTTTTGGTAAAATGTGTGTATTTACTCTATAGGTCTTGGCAACTTAAAAATGTTTTTCCTTGGGTATTCGGCTTTTTTCTTGTTCTGAGTATCCAGCAGTGGATTAGAAAGGCTGATGATGATGATGATGATTCGTCTTTTTATTAACACTATTAAAGTATTAACATCGGGAATCTCAAAAAACATTGAATGGTGGTAAATATCCTGTTAATAGTGTTAACCATAATAGATTAAAAGGTTATTTGTCTTTTTTATCAATATTCATCTGTAAGAGCCTATGTGTTGTAGGGCCTTACAGGTAGTAGATGTTGTTCACACTATGTTACTGAGCATGTAACGGTAAAACACAAGATTCACTAATAAAAGTTTATTTAGATTGTTGAGTTACAAGTGAAGGATTAAGTAGTTAGGCTAAGCTCTCTCTTGACTAGTTTCTTGTGCGCGAGTAGTTCACATACTGTAGTTTTAAATGTAAAATAATATAAAATATAAGCTAAAATTAAAGTGCAGCGCACATGACTTAAATAAGTGCCGCATGTGCAAATTGCCACTGTATGGTGAAACCGTACATCATCACCAATGTTGACAGAAGGTTATATTATAGATCTATAATAACTCTTTTTCCCAATAGTGCAAGAAAAATGGTAGATTCTTCTACAATTTATACTTTATTTACAGATCATGTCACCATAAATCCAGAAATCTTGAAAAACAATGTTTGCCGGATATGTGCAACCTACCATGAATCTGGGCCGAAGTTAGTGCCTTTATTCCATAGGAATGAGGGGACTAAGCCCTTAGCCAAAATAGTAAATACATTTCTGCCAATTAAGGTATGTATTAAAAAAATCAAACAATATAAGGTGTACCTTAACCCCTTAACAATCTTATGTATTGAAGAAAGTCACCTATTATCTTCTGTTCCAGGTGCGTGAAGACGATGGCCTGCCGAAGTTCGCGTGCCGCGCCTGCGCCAGTAAACTACAAGCCTGGCATGTCATGTGGGACAGCTGTGCCGGGATACAGAAGATGCTGCTCTCACAAGCAGAGATCTTAGATGGGGTGATTAGCTCTCATTAACGCACTCATCAAATATGTTCTTATGTGGACATGCTTTTGACTACCCCCTTAGACATTTTCAAAGGACCTGGAATAGATAAAGATCTGAGAGAATGTCTATCCTGTGGGGGAAATATGTCAGTGTCATTTAAAATTAAAAATACAAGCCAATAGCAGCATGCAAATATTAATATTATATTTCTCATTGTTTCAGAATCAATACCTGCCAAGACATGAAAAGTAAGTCCTTAGCTACTTTCATTATCCAACTAAATTGTGTTTTATGAGTTCTTGCATGGAGATATTTAAGTGTCAAATTAGAGAACTCAAAAAGCACAGTTTAATTGGAGTAAATTTAAAAATATAGTCACTTGTTTACGAGTGCATAGTTATGTTGTACTTGTACATAATCCTTAGACTACCCTGTACCATATACGATTTCTGCCTGTACATAGGTATCATAATTTTCTTAAACAGGAATTTATGTAAATTGTTTGTATATCTGGGGAACCTTCTGCAGATTATTATTTATATAAGATATTAGGATCATCAATGGTGAATACAAGCCTGGATAACCATCCACAGATCACAACTCACCGAAATGGTCCAAAGCGTTCTCGCTTCATACTTAGTCAATATCAGCTCAATGGAGCTCGTCTGTCAGGCATGCCACTCTAGGACTTCCAGTGAGCAGTTCCACCTGCACTTGAGCTCGAATCATGGGGATCTTAAAAGTCGGGATGATATTGAAGAGTTCGTGAAAGAGCATGTCACTTTTGAGGAGACCCTGGAATCTGATGAAGATTGCTCTTCAGTCGGGTCCGCTGAAGCTTCTGTTGCGCATCGATTTGACTGTTCCATCTGTGACAAAGTATTTTCCTCACGCTCTCAACTCTCCCAACACTTTAGAGAACGTAACGCAAACGCTGATGAAATGTGCTGCGCTAAGGAAACTGAACAAGGACTAAAGACAGGATCACCTTTGCGATGTAAAGATTGCGACCACATCGCAGCAGATCCAGATGCTTTGGCTACTCATAATGCTCAGTGCGCTGCGTCCGACGTCACGGGGAAACGTCACGTGGAAACGAGAGAGGAGACGAACCAGAAGCGGATTCCGGCCGTCTGCCCCGACTGCAACCGCACCTTCTCCAACAAATACAACATGCTGAACCATATGAAGAGTCACGGAAAAGAGACAGTTAAATTCGACTGTGAATGTGGAAAGAGTTATTCCACTCGCGGGAATCTAGTAGCTCACAAACGGATAGCACATCTGGGCGAGCTGTCCCATAGGTGCGAGGAGTGCGGCAAAGGTTTTCCGACTCGCTCAGCCCGCGACGTTCATTCTCGCTTGCACACCGGCGTTCGCCCCTTTTCGTGTCCGGTTTGCGCGCGCTCCTTCCGCGCCAAGAACTCTCTCGACAAGCATCGCGAGACCCACGCGCCGCGCCGTCTGCAGTGCGCGCTCTGCGGGAGCAAGTTCCGGAGGCGAGCGCATCTCCGGTACCACGTCGGGACGCATCGACGGAGGGCCAGCTGAGGCCCGCGGGGATAGGGGACGAGAAGATCTCAGCGAAGGGAACAACCGAACGAACAAGCTTCCCAGATCAGACCGGAGACGCAGGTTCGAGGACGGTCGTCATGCATGAATCTTCCCGCCGACTTTCGAGCGTCGACGACCGAGTCGCGCTAAAGTCTCGGACCCGCATGAAGACGAACCCTGTTGCGCAGGTCCGCGGAGGGCTCGCCGGAGCGCGACTCGGACGCCTCCGAGCCGGCCCCCGCCGCCGCGCGCCGCGCCCCGCTCGCCACGCTGCGCCGCGCGCTCCGCCACCTGCGCGACCATCACGCGGCGCACCACCTGCCTCCGCCCTCGCCCCCTCCCCCCGCGCCCCCCGGGACCACCTCGCCCGCGGGGGGCGAGCTCGACCTCGAGCGGTACGACGACCTGACGCGCGACAACATGCGGCGCGACCGCTTCGACCCGGAGACGCGCCGCGCGCTCGCCGAGGCGCGCGAGGGCCGCGCGCTCTACCGCTGCGGGCGCTGCGGGCGCGCGCTCGCCTCCGCGCACGCCTTCGTGCACCACGCGCGCATCCACACCGGCGAGCGGCCGCACGTCTGCCACCGCTGCGGGGCCGCCTTCCGCGCGCCGCAGGGGCTCGCGCGGCACGAGCACGAGACGCACGAGCGGCGCCGGCGCCGCGCCTGCCGCCTCTGCCGCGAGACCTTCGCGAACGAGCAGAACCTGCGCCAGCACCTGCGCACGCACTCCGGCGAGCGCCCCTACCGCTGCGCGCTCTGCGACCGCACCTTCGCGCAGTCCGGCGCGCTGCACGCGCACGCGCGTACGCACCAGCCGGGCCGCGCGCACGCCTGCGCGCGCTGCGGGGCCGCCTTCCGCCTGCGCGCCGGCCTCGCGCGGCACGTGGCGCGGCACGCCGGCGCGCGCCCGCACCGCTGCGGCTGCGGCCGCGCCTTCGCCGCGCGGCACGAGCTCGCCGCGCACCTGCCGACGCACGCGGCCGCCGCGCCGCACGCGTGCGCGCTGTGCGGCGCCGCCTTCCGGCTGCGGCGCGCGCTGCGCGACCACGCGCGCCGCGCGCACCCCGGCGCGCCCCCGCCGCCCCCGCTGACGCGCGCCTCCGTTGCAGGGACCGCGCCGAGCTAGCGCCGCCGCCCCCGGAGCCCGCGCCGGGAGCTCCGCCGCCGCCGCGGCGCTTCGGCTGCGCGACGTGCGGGCGCGTGTTCGCGGACGCGAGCAACCTGGCGCGGCACGCGCGCGCGCTGCACGCAGCCGGGCGCCCGCACGCGTGCGGCGCGTGCGGGCGCGCCTTCAGCCGCGCGGAGCACCTCCGCGCGCACATGTCGCAGCACGAGCCGGGCGGGGGCGCGGGGCTGCTGTGCGAAGCGTGCGGAGCGCGCGTGGCGTCGGCGGCGGCGCTGCGGTCGCACCGGCGTCGTCACGCGGGCGCGGCGTTGGCGTGCGCGTGCGGCGCGCGGTTCCGCCGCGCGGGGGAGCTGCGCGCGCACGCGACGGCGCACGCGGGGCTGCGGCCGCACGCGTGCTCCTGCGGGGCCGCGTTCCGCCTGCGCGCGCAGCTCACCCTGCACCGACGCAGGGCGGGGGCGCGAGAGGCGCCCTGCGGGCGGGGGGAAGGCCCCCCGGTGAGTTAGGTCCCCTCCCTCCGCTGACCGCGTGTATTATCTGCAGTCGCACACTACACTTCGTGGACCTGATGGACTCGTCGTCCGACGAGGCGGAGACGGAGGAGCCCCCGCCCGTGCGACGCGCCCGGCCCGCCTCCTGAGCTGCCTGACCGACGACGTCGGGCGATCCGAAAAAATACGGTAAATAATATTGGAACATGAACACTATATCTTGTTTTTCATTCATAACTAAAATACTTTTTATGATGCCAGCAAGTTTAGCAAAAACTGTGTTCATTATCTAATATTATTTACAAACGCTTGCACTATAAAATAAATCGGCAGTGATAACTATAACTCTTATCGTAAATGTTATACTTAGGTAGAAACAAATTTAACAATTTAGCCCAATAAAATGTACATTTTGTATCCACATAGGTTGTTTTCTTTAACTTTGTAATTTATGAATTTATATTTTGTCATACTCATTTTTAAATTTAAACATGCATCACAGAAAAATATTACTTCCATGGGCCTCGTTAATTTTTTTTTTTTGTGATGACTGGGTCGGCTTGTCTACGAAAATGAAAATAGTCATTTTATTTTTGTATAAATAATAATTCTGGTGATGCATATTATTTTTATTTTTTGCTTATTAACGAACTTAAATAAATTAAACATTCAATTATAATATTATGTTGCATTAAACTACAATTAATTAACCCAAATAGAATTTTTACACTTATCACAATAATTAACAAGAAATTTGTGAAATGCTCCGATCAAGAAGTGAAATGCAATCAAACTACAGTTTATGAATGTTTACTACAATTTGGCACGCCTACGTCAATGAATCAGGGAGACAACAAATAAAAGGGAGATAAACTGACACTCAAATGTATTTTGTAGAATTACAAAATTTTATAGAATAATAGTTTTGATTTTCCCACTTAAGCTGTTCTTTGACTTAGTTGTGCAAAACATAGTAATATTGTTTTTATTTAGTTTTATTTTAAAAAAAATGTTTGTACAAGAACTTAATAGGCACATAATAATAACATAAGGGAAATATCACGTCAAATTTATTTATTTAATTTATTATCCTAAATGTTTGTATAAATCGATAACTACTGTAAATGGACTGAACAGATCTAAGAGAAATTATAGAAAGGCTTCCAAATCAGAGTGAGAAATTTAAATTTTGTCTCACTTGTTAAATTTTGAATTCATTCTTTTGTTGGCCTGTTTTTTGTACATACTAAAAAGCTCTCTTAAAAGCTTACTATTGACTAAGCTCAGTATTAATCTATACAATTTTAATCAGAGATAAGTCAGGTCTGTGACCAAATCTCACTCTATTAAAGTTGAAAGTTTGCGAGTTTGTTTAGATGTTTGTGTTTCAATCACACCTCAATCACTCATCTTGGTATAGGCGTAGATAGTGACCTAGCATATAGGCTATTCATAATGTTGGTACTATGCGGGCGAAGCCGCGCGCAGAAGCTAGTACTACATAATTCAGTTTAAAACTTAAAATATCACAAGCTGGTTGTTTTACTTTAAGTAGATATAACTTATAAGCATTTGTGATCATATAATAAATAGCTGTAATATAATGTATTACCTTGTTTTATTGGAAACATTTTAAAATGGAATAAATAAATAAATAATGCTGGACTTTTTACACAGCGTCATCTAGCCCCAAAGTAAGCAGAGCTTGTGTTATGGGTACTAAAGATGACTGATATACTACTTATCACAGACATAGCTACTTATATACTTTTTGTTTGTAAATACATACATATCATACATAGAAACACCCAGCCCCGAGACATATGAAAATATTGATACTAAGTCATAAAGCAGTTTTGGGTTATAAAAACAATCAAATAATGCACAATTTTGTACATACCAATGTAAATATTAAACTATTTTACCATTACAAATTTGTGCATTTCCACTTTTCTCAAATAATTATATCACTATGCTGTGTATGAACAAGTTCATTTATATTTACCCTCAATAATGTTTGTATTTTAATTTAAACCATGCTAGGAACTACAGCCAATCAGAAAATACTGAGCATACCAAAGTTAGACCAGCGTTTTCAACGGCATTATTTTCACTAGTCCATTCGATTTAAAGATAAATTATTCAATAAGTAATAAATACAGAGATAGGCTTAGTTTCACTTCTGTTATCTCTGAGCCATACAAACGCTGAGCTCACAGCGACATGCCCTAAAATGATATATGAGTAATCAAGCAAATTTTCATGGTTCAACTTTAATTATCATCTAGCTCTTATCCTGCCATGTGGCAATTGGAACAGTTTATCCTTATTCACTCTGCTATATCAAATCTCCCTATCCATTATCTCAATAAAAAACTATCAGTCATCAACCTTCTTCGGTCTGCCCATTCTACTACAATATTTGCTCATTTAGTTTGTCCTGAGCTGAGGGGGGTATTATGAGCACTTAATTCCAGACAGTTTTTGAACTGTATTGCAATTTTGACATAAATGAATCTGAAATGGCGCTGCTTAACGTGCTCTCTTCTCGCTTGGACACTAGTGTGCGAGCGAGAGAACATGATAGGTTGCTACGTTTCTCTAATGAACCGTGTTATTCGAAATCAACATGAAGTTCGGAAACTGCCAGGAAATAACAGTTCATGTTAATCTCCCAGTACCTAAAATGAATTGCCTGCATGAACCACGATAATTGCCCAAATAGCCTATCTAGTTTCCAATCTACCGCAGAGGTGGCGTGGACCGTCCCTCGGCATCAGGCGATCCGCTCTCGTTGACGAGTCTCTGACGCTCCCGATACATCGACACCTGGATGTTCTCGAGCTGGTGGTAGCGACACACCTTCAGAGTGGAGAACACAGCCAGTCCGACCCACGTCGCGAACGCCGCCCATGCGCCAAACTGAAAGGAAAATAGTTTTCAGGAAAAACCAGTACCTAAATGGAATGTGAGGATTGATTCATTTCTACATTACTAAGCGCGATTTTAGCCATACATTTTATGTCAAACATCGCGCTTATTAGCGGTATTAGACGCAGGAGAGTCCGGCATCACAGAAAGATAATTTAGTGAGAGTAGAAGTATGTAGGTTACCTGTACACTGCCGATTTCGATGTAAAAAGAGTTCGTTGAAATTTTATCTTTTGTGTCGATGTCTTGGCCAGCGGCGTCTTCGCAACTAGAAAAAGAAGCATTAAAATTGATTAAATTAAAGGAAGAATATGTTTATGACTTCTTTGTTTATCAAGTCACAATCTTTCAGCCAAGATTTTGCTCAATTTAGAGAGCCTGTATGCTATCCACGCTATAATCTACATCTTAGATAGGTAACAACTTTATTGGCACAGATACACACACACTTAATAAAACAAGAACAAAGATAGGTACTTTACTAAACAAGATATAACTGCTTAATTAACCTAAAAAGAAAAACACAAAACAGTTATAGGTAATACACATTTTAAACTTTCGCGACTCGAAGACATTTTAAATTTTATTACGGGACTTAATCGCGTAGGTATAGTACAGTTTATAGGTACAGTTATAGGTAGGTGCAAGGTCTGTGATATGGTGTGCCAAATAGGACCAGTCTCAGCTTTTTTGTTAACTTATCCAAGTTTCATCTAAATCTATTCAATTCAGAAGGTTGCGGGTTCGATCCCCGCCGCGGGATAAATGTTTGTATGATCTGCAAATATTTATCTCGGGTCTGGGTGTTGCTATGTATTTACAAACAAAAAGTATATTAAGTAGTATATCAGTTATCTGGTTCCCATAGTACAAGCTTTACTTAGTTTGGGGCTAGATGCTGTGTGAAATATCCAGCATTATTTATTTATTTATTCACTAGTGTGTGATTGAAACAAAATCATACAATCTTTCATATTTATAAATCGAGTTTCTGTCTGTTATTGTTTCAAAGATTGTACGATAGACAGGACCCAAAGAACTATGATGATATTAACTATTTCATGATGATAGTTACCTAGGGAAGCGTTCCATCACAACCTCGCACCAGCTGATGAAGCCGAGTGTAACAATGACGGCGGCTGACACGGCCAGCGCACACAGCACCATGCAGCCCACCGCCTCCACAAACGCTGACAGAAACGAACTGTCCGTTCCCGTGTACATCATCATTGATAGCCTGGAATTAAGACAAGAGATCTGTGGCATGATCAAAAAATTGAGTTGTCTAGGATTGGTTGTGAAGCTCATCTAGCTCCTTCACCTTGAAATACATATATTGGGCAAGTAGGTACCTTGATACTTTGATTGTAGATTCTTAGGTGTTTTTTTAGGGTTCTCAAAACTGGCCGTTACACTTTGAGAAGTTTTCATTACAATCTTAGAAAGTAAGTGCACTTATATAAGTAGCTTTATTTGTGTTGTTTGTCAAATAAATGTGTATTTAAATTACGACACCGGCAAGACAGCACAATTCTGATATCACTTGAACTTGGCTAATCTATAGCTATAAATGAATGCTATTGAACTTGGCTAATCTATAGCTATAAATGAATGCTACAACTACCTGTAAATCTGCACACAGCACACTATAAACATGATGACTCCCACTACTATGACATAGTTGCAGTACGCCACTGATGCCCATTCCATCTCCAGCTGTCCATCCTGGGCCCACTGCCCCTTTGTGAAGAGGAGGCAGTGTCCGCTGAGAAAAACAAAATCTCATGTCTTCGTAGCTATATTTGGCAGCTTGGCACATGCTGGGCATAAACTATTACTCAGGTATTATAAAAAATTAATAATGATCACCAGATGATGACCAGTTTGTAGAAATGACATTTCTGTTCCTCAAGCAGAGTGGTGTAGCAGATAGGACAGGTCTATTGATACTGACAGATACTGCAGTGCTTCAGGAATGTTTGCTGATGCACATGTCAATGATTTACAATAAAATCAGTTTAGTAAAATGCAGGATGCTGGGTAGCACTAACAAACTGATTGGGGTCCTGGCTGGAAGGCTTGATAGTAACTTGCAAAGATACTGGATGTCCGAATTGGTTCACCTGTTTGCCAAACAATTGTAGGTACTACACCAACTAGCTGTGCCCCTGACTTCATTCGTGTAGATCTAATATAGGCCCAGATAGACAGGCATAATTTAAACAAAAATACCAATTTGCTTTTTAGTGTTTCTAGTTAAATACATAAGTATATTTTTTTAAGTGTGTAAAATGTAAATTGGATCATGAATGAAATGGTCTGAATAAATAATAATATTGGAACTATAACAATCCAATGATAGTGAAGCCGCAGAAGAAGCTAATAGTTGCAATCAAATATATTTACCTCTTGCAAAGCTAAAGCTAAAATTAGAAGCAACTAGGTACAGGAAAAAGTTCAATTTATTAGTAAGCCCTAGACTCAAACACAAAACCAATAGGGGCAGGTCGAAGAGTTTACTGTAGACTAAGGACTGCACTCCTATTGGATGTGAGAAGGGAGCTCGTGAAGACTTACTTGAATTCATCCTGATGCATACTCATCGGTACAACAACACAAAGCGACAGGATCAAACCCATTACATAGCCAGCGATCTGGCTCAACAACAATACATTCGTTAGAGCCATTTCTACTAATGAAGGTTACGGACGGTAATCAAATAATATTATTTTCAGGGAGAAAAACAGAGAATTTTTTTCGACTGCGCAAACAACTGAAACAACACACACAACACCAAAACAAAAAGGTTCAATGCTAAATCCATGCAAATTCACTTTTTGTTTGTGATAGATTGGACATTGACATTGACAATTTAATGCAGGTGTGCGACTTCGATGCTATGTTTAAACGTCGGCTGTAAACGATGACGCGACGCCGCCCCGTTTACACGTCTGTGATGCGTGGTCAGTACCTGTTGTGGTTTTCTTTATACGCCTCTGTTGAGTCCGCGTTTAGTAAGGGCTCCAAGGATTTTTCTCTCTACCCTGGCTTCAACTCGCAGCGGTAGCAACCTCTGGGTCATTTGGTGAAAGAAGTAGGTTTCTTTTCTTTCCTGTTCTTGTCTCTTCCTTGACTTTTTGTGGTTTCAGTGGTTTTCTTTCTTTTCTTGGTTTTTTTTTTTTTTTTTAGTAATGGTTGGGGTTAGTCGTTAGTAGGTTCACATCATACATGCATACACAAATTACCGGATACATTCACTTACATATACATTCAAGTATACCCAAATATAATATACCTTAGCAAAATATATACTATGACTAGGAATGTGAGTGGGTGGCAGCCGACTCTGAATCGACGTTTGTCGAAGAATCGTCCGACAGGATTAAATCTCTGGGTAATGGACGTCCGTCAGGAGGGCGAGTGTGCAATGGAGCGAGTCCGTGTAAGTGGGTATGGTGACCGTCTCGGACGAATTGTGACCGTTGTCTGCGCGATCATACATGCGCCTGGACAACGTTTTTACGAATTTCTCCACTGACTAAACACGTACATCTCTCGCTATCACGTCGTTATTATGTATGTGTCCGGTAATTTGTGTATGATGTGAACCTACTAACGACTAACCCCAACCATTACCAATAAAAAAAAAAAAAAAAAAAACCGAGCAAAGAAACAAAACCAAAAGAAAAAGAAAGAAGGAAACCTTGGAAGGAAGTAATTGACGGCTCACTGGACACTACTTCTTTCACCAAATGACCCAGAGGTTGCTATCGCTGCGAGTTGAAGCCAGGGTAGAGAGGAAAATCCTCGGAGCCCTTAATAAACGCGGACTCAACTAAAGAAAACCACAACTTAACACGTCGTTTTCCTGACGTATCGATCAGTCATTTATGACATGACTTCGGTTGGTCAGTCAATGTCAACACAAGACAAAACTTCAAGTCGACACTTCGACAGATTTGATTTGTGTGGTGATGTGTTTCAATTTGATTTCATCAGTGAAATCATAACATAAATCAAGTAATTAAAGCTTCTGAGTATGTTCTGGCGCTGTAACTGATCGAATAATATAGCCAGACATGAATTTCAACGCTTCCAGAAACGGTAAGTGAATCTCTAACAGTGTTCGTGCAGGTTTACTCTGGCTACGATTGATTAACTATGGTCTTGGGTTACAGTGGGCCACCCAGCTGGCCCTCGGAAGGCAAAGCGTGTGAGTGACGTGGCGGCGATGGGGGTGCCGTCGCCGACTCCCGGGTTCAGCCCCGCGGCGCCTTACAACCCCGGCTTCGCGGCCGCCGGTCCGCCGCCGCCGTACCAGGAAGGAATCCAACTGGAAACACAAGATTTCGGCTCACCGGCTCCTGCTGCCAGTGAGTATAATATATCACAAGCAGGGAATTATGTAAGGTCTCCTTTACGTCCTGCGTGGACTTATTACAGGCCCCTGATAGTTGCCATTTTTGTAGCAAACAAAAAACAATATGCCAGCTGACCTAAGCCTGACTTGTTTCTGGAATAAAACACTATTTATTTATATTTATTTAATCAGCAGATGAATATGTTTATTATGGCTAAGGATTCACAATAAAATTATTTCAGATTTTGCTGGAGGATTCTCACAGTCGTTTGTCGCTGGCTTCCCTCAATCCCCCATCGCCTCTCCCGCACAGATAGGCTCTATGTTGCAACAACCTGTTGTTCAGGTAAGCACATTTAAAATATTAGGGTGATAAATAGAGCAAACCTTTTCAAGTTTAAGCTAATCCTGATCATATATTTGATGAAATATTTCTATTAGCAATCAAATTAAATTTTGAATAGGATGATTGATCCTTAAGTGTGTCAATGAAGACTCTTGATCGTCAATGAATCATCATTATCATTTTCTTATCCCACTAAGCCCATGTTTCCTATCTTCACTTCCGTCAATACATAATTCAAAATAAAATTCACACAATCTATTTATCTTTATAACACTATGAGAAATGATTATATTCCAGGATATGGCTTTTCAATACGGGAACCAGATCGCCTCCCAGGGTAAGGAGGTGGTGCAGCGTGAGCTTGGCAAGTACGTGCCCGTGTCTCGGCTGCGATACTACTTTGCTGTGGACACTAGATATGTCATAAAGAAACTCCTGCTCATCATGTTCCCATATACTCATAAGGTAAGGGAGACAGATAACACTTAATGTAAAAAATCTGCTCTTTGAAATTACTTTTTGCTCGCTTTTCACCATTTAAAAGGGTCACTATCATAACCCTCACTTACATCATAACTTAACCCCTCTAGCAGGGACCTATCAGCAATAAGGAATGTTGCAATTGAAAAAAACTTTGATATCTCCAAGAACAGATACCTTCTCTCAGATCTTTTGTGTTATTCCAAATACTTTGAAGATTTTGGTTTGTATTGTATTGTGTGTCATGTTCCAGGATTGGATGGTGAAGTATGACCAGGACACGCCGGTGCAGCCTCGATACGACCTGAACGCTCCCGACCTGTACATCCCATCCATGGGCTACGTCACCTATGTTCTGCTGGCTGGATTCATGCTCGGTAAGCTAGAAGTAGAAAGCAATTATTCTGTACTAGCTTCTGCGTGCGGCTTTGCCCGCGTGGTACTAATATTTTGAATAGCCTAGAAAATATGCTATTCCAGGTCACTATCTACTAAGTCAAAGTCAATATTCCAAGTTTCATCCAAATCGGTTCACTGGTTTAGGCGTGATTGAAATACAAATATCAAACTCACAAACTTTCTGCTTTATTATATGAGTGGGATCACTGGAATCGCAGACTTAAAAGCTAGGTGATTCTATAAGCATTTTTAGGAACTTTTTTTTTTCCCATATACTGTCTATACTAACTTCTGCAAGATGTGGGCATGTATCAAATATGTATTTGTACATGCCTCTGACTACCCCCTTAGACATCTTCAAAGGATCTGGAATATAAAGATCTGAGAGAATGTCTACCGCGCCTTGGGGATACAGTCGTGACCCTGTTTACGTTTACGTTTTACTGTCTATACTGTACCACTGCTGGGCAAGTAAAATAATTGTTTATTGGTATTTGTAATTCTCTTTAAAAACTGTTTATAGTAGAATCGTGACCAGATGTATAGTATGGTTCGAATTATTTATCTTTCAGTAGGTCATGACCTCTCAAAGTAACGATAACTTCGAAAAAAACCGAAACAGGAAAACGATTGTGTCCCCAATCCACTGTGAGCATAGAGTTCAAGATACCTTGTAAGTACTAAGAGGGGAGTCTGCATGTAAAACACCCACTAGTTTCCCCACTATGTTTTCCTTTTACCGTTTAGAGCTCTACACTTCGGGCATTCGTGAAGTTAGCCGTTTTTCGCAATGAACGCTTTTTCATACACAATTTTGTTCTGCGCAGGCAGACAACGGCTAACTTGATCCGTTGGGCGAAAAGTGCGTTGAAAAGTCTACTAATGCACGGCACCAAAGTGGCTCTAAGGCTATGTTCACATAGCCTTAGTGCTACTGGCCTTTTTTCTACTTCATCGATTAGTAAGTGGATGTCAATATCTTCAATTTCACTCATTTTAAATGCGAAAACAAAATATAATTACGAAAATTAACAAAATCACATGCGATCGCGATGAAAGCGCGCGCTCAACTGAACAGCAAACGGACATTACATTAATATTTAATATCAAAGCGCGAGTCAACGCGCGATTGTCTGCGTCTAGAAACTTTTTCTCTGAGCGCCGCGTTGACGCTCGCTGACACGCGCGCATGTGAACGGTTGCTAGGTATATATTAGGATGTCTAAGCGCGCGATTTGAAAACGCGCGTCACAATTCAGCCATCTGAACATAGCCAAGTTCTTGTTAAAAATATGTTTTTAAATTATTCATTTTGTCATCATAACTATCTGCATCCTTGAACAACGCGTGGGCCGATGTAGGTATATGGTTGGATGCAGTAGGCGGTGCTTATTATAGTAACTAGATTTCATCTACTGCCGTAAACACGCTGCGCGATGGACGATCTAACTACGCTTCTCCTTAGAAACGTCTATCTCGAGAATTCTATTATACACTAGCTGTCCGCCGCGGTGTTATCCACGTCCCCTCGGGAAAACTTCACTTTCCCGTGATAAAATATAGCCTATCTTCATTAGGGATAATGCAGGATTCTAATGGTGAAAGAATTTTTCAAATCGATCCAGTACTTTAGGAGCCCATTCAATTCAAACAAACAAATCTTTCCTTTTTATAATATTAGTGTAGACAATAATAATGACGTATAATCTTATACAAAACTTATGTAGGTACTACTGGAGGAGCCCACGATGCTAAATGGGGATTTACTCGAGCGTCATTGAGACTTATTGGATTGTTATGATACGAAGAAAAAAATATATAAATGATGATACTTACTCTTTGAGTTTTACGAGAAAATGTAAAAATATGATACTCATAGGGTGAAGTTTATTGGGAAAAGCATTGCCATTGTAATAAACAAACACATTGTTATTTGTGATGATTGTTTAAAATAGTAATAAAAACCAAACTACAATCCGTCAGGTCTCCAGCACCGGTTCTCACCGGAACAGATCGGCATGCAGGCCTCCAGCGCCCTCGCGTACATAATATTCGAGATGATCCTGTACCTCATGACGCTGTACATCAGCCACACCAGCACCAGCCTGAAGACCCTGGACCTGCTGGCCTTCTCTGGGTACAAGTATACCGCCATGATCTGCAGTTTGCTGGCCGGGCTGGTGCTGGGCCGGACGGGGTATTACTGCTGTCTGGTGTACGCAAGCTTCGCGCTGTCTTACTTTTTGGTAAGTTTTTCTTTCAGATGGATCGGTGAAGGTTGTTGGTTCAAATCTCGCATAGTTGCCATTTTCAGAATTTTAAAATCAAGTTTTTAAGGGTGATTTAAATTCTTTAACGAGTACATAGATTAAGTTAGGCGCTGAAAGGCCATATCTGTTGGTTCATACTGGGTTCAAAACCTACTCACTACTGAAAACTGAGGGGTTGCAATGAGACAATATGAGATTCTGAATATATTATTGTTTTAGGTAAACCCTTTTGCATTTGTTGGGAATTGGGATGCTGTATCACCCCCTTTTGTTTTCAGTAGGTCTTTTTACATCCTGTATGGTTATATAAATCCATACTAATATATTATGTGAAAGTAACTCTGTCTGTCTGTCTGTCTGTTTGTTACCTTTTCACACCCAAACCACTGAACAGATTAGGCTGAAAATTGGCATGGATAATGGTTGTATCCCAGGGAAGGACATAGGCTACTTTTTATCCCGAAAAACGCTAGTAATTTATAAATTCTTTCTTCCCCAGGTTAAAACCCTGCGTCTGCAGCTGCTATCAGGCTCCCAGGCGCCGGAACAGCAGCAGCCGTCATACGGCTACCCGCAGAACTACCCTCCCAACTCCTACACCGACACCTGGGAGAAGCCTACCAGCGGAGGCACCAAAAGACGGGTCTACTTCCTTCTCTTCGTGGCAATCACACAGCCGCTACTCTCCTGGTGGCTGACGTACCATCTGGTACCAGCAGCCCTGACCACACCGGTGATCGTGGCCACATAGCCGGCTCAGTGGTAGTGAGGACAATTTAATGTCTACGGATAGTGCAAAACTTACCAGTATGTATACTGAGTGCTAGTGCCTATTGGAAATAACTACTTGATCGCGTTAACACTAGATTCCACGCACTAGACTTGCTCTTGGAGTGGATTTCAGTTTGTAAATAAAGGTATTTAAGTTGCCTAAATGTAGGTTGATACGCTTGACATTGACGCTTATTGAATTGACCAATCACAAAGTTCGAGTGAAGATTTCGAGATTTTTGTTTCCCCGCCCGAGCTTCTTCATCTTTGTCTAGTCACTTTTTCGAACCATGTCTAGTGTATGCAATGACCAATAGATGGCGCATATATTTTAAACTGCAGTTAACGTCAACGCGATCGAGTTAACTAAAAATTCGCACTAGGCTCACTAATGTTTTTATGGAGTTTAAATAGACATTTTATAGACCATTTTCTATTTTGTAACAAAACTGTCAAGCATTTAATTAGCAGAGGGCTCGGTCAATGAACCCAAATAGAAAAATAATTGAAAGTGCTGATAATTAATCATTGAAGTTTGTGTTAAATGAATAAATCGGAAGATAACTTCGCTGGAATAATTGAACTTGCCCAAATGACCCTGTGTACTTACAATTTTTTTAGATATTTTGTTCTTTTTATGGATTTGTTTACCTTTAAGCCTCGGAAATGCTTGAAATAAGTAATGCAATATTAATGATTATGTAAAAAATCTGATTGATTTTAGTTTTAAGGGGTTTGCTTTTTCCTAAAGTGTTGACTCATCCACTGTTTTAGGAAAACATCCATGTTGGTCTGATAAACTATGTTTTGTAAATAATATAAAGTGTATGTAATAAATATTTGTATTTCAAATAAACTATTTCATTTCTAGTTACATTATTATAAAATAATACAACGGCTTGAATTATGCAAGAGGTGCGAGTTGCTTCTCGCTGCAAGACTTGTCAAGGTCGGCCTCGTGCTTTCTATTATTGATCACTAGATGGCGTTATTTGAAACGGGGTCAAATAAAGTGAATTGAATCTTTCCAAGTTCTGAATACAATAAGTAGAGAAAGAGTATAATTTTAATAAGCTTGCTAAATATCTTATGATTACGGCTTAGAACTGGAAAATCCTCTGCAATAACTTAAGACCCTAGTTCGAGTGTAGGAGGAAAATTGTACACTGCCAAAAGGCCACTTTGTCTACCTATTTAATTTCTAACGACCTAAATCCAGGCACAAATCGTCTCAACCACTGCGGTTGAGTAAAAGAGATAGAAATACACTGTAGTCCTTGACCTAGATTTCCTAGTTTTATACCTAGGTATTTAGTACCTTTCTTTGTTTGTTAGAAACAGCGTTATGGGATAAATCATTATTTTCATAATATTTCGTTTTAAGACGTTGTAAGACTCACTTAGCAAAAATTCATAAAGAGAACCATCAAAATAATATCGTGATTGACCAATCTTTCCTAGTGGTTCGAAAATCCCGCTTATTTTCTGTGTCTTCTGAAGTTAGCAGCGATTTATGATTGGCCACTGAACGACCTTGACGCATTATGTATAACTGAATAGTGATGTCCGTGTGGGTCCTGCCTGGTATTACAAAATTAAATTATAATAAATGTTGCTAGAAAGGCATTTGAGAATGGATGAAATGGAAGAGTTAGTTCTGGTCAAGTGCTAGATAATGGGCAAGCAAATTAAATTTAATTATTTCAGTTTAATAAATCAGGGCATTAAAAGTTTTATTCCATACGGGTCAAATTTAAAACACATAAATGGCGGGATGAGCTAGAATAATTCTTGTTGGAGTAGATAATTAAGGCTCAGGATCGAGATGTGTGGAGGGAATGGGGGGAGGTCTTTGCCCAGCAGTGGGACACGAATGACTAGTAAAAAAAATGACAAGATTTTAATATGAATATGAGTGTTCTGATATTATAAAGTAGGTATAGGTATCTCCTATTATTTTCTATTGTTACTACCTAAGGGTGTTTGGGATACCTACTCTGTTTTTGTCTTCCCTAATTTATAAAAAAATATAAATTGAAAACAACTGAGTACCTATAGCCAAAACTTAAAAACGAGAAGAAATTATGCAAGGAGTCGATTGGTGTGGTCGTTATAGTTAAAAGATATCGACAATGTCCAACGTCAGACAATCGTACATCACTGCAGCAATCAGCTGGTTGCTGTCAAAACTCAATGCTGCCAACCTAAAGTTCCTCGCCTGTAGCTACATTCAGGTTGGCCATGCGCCTCAAACAGCCGCAGTATCGACAAACGTTCACAAAACGTTTAGACGTAACAACCATAGTGACACTGTGACACTTCTCTTCATATTTTTAGTATTAAAGACCAATATTCTTCAATTTATTTTGTTGTAGTTGATAAAGTGATAAGTGATACGTTCAATAATGCAAAGTGCCGCATCAGTACACGCTTGCTAAAGCAATTACGTAATGGGAATTATGCTAGACAAGTATAAAGTTTTGCCCTGAATTTCAACATGGCCGCTGACACAGGAATGGACACTTGCTCCAGTCCGGAAATCACGGACTCCAGGAAACGACCCCTAGACGGTGACTCGGAGAATGGCGACGTCAAGAGATCACACTTTAGCTCGGGTGAGTGGCGCACTATTTACTTACCGCGCTATACATACCTATTTGCTAGGTAGATTTGCTTCATTGCGTACTTGGCAAAGTGAGCATAACATTGACATATCGAACTTGCGGCAGATTCGGCTACGCTCAGCTGGATTCTAACAAGATTCTTATCAGATGAGCGCTCTTATCAATACGACCTATTTACACGACGACCGAGGTCGCGACGAGCTGAGTAATTTTGGAAAACTAGCTACTATCTAAAAGAGCTCTAAAACTCCTTTATTGCTACCAACCAGAATGTAATTATGCTGATAAGTTGAGAAATACATGAGAATAATAGCAATTCGCCGTGCTGATAAGCGGCGCAGGCCTGCATGGAAACATCCTCCTTGGACCGTTAGTGATATTTTATGCAATGTTAAAAGAGAGTGGTTGTTTTTTAGTGCAAGACTTGGTGACAGCGTTGCCTCTGGCCAACGGCCATGGCACTATTACTTCTCATTTTGGTGAGTTAGTCCGTCAATGCATCAGATCTCTCATTGGCTTTGTGGTTGTTGCGGCGCGCATGCCTCACGCGCGCTCCCCTGCCCACCACGGCTGCTGGCTTCCATGCTCACTTGCTGCACTCACGTCTCTCATGTTGGAAATCTAGTGTATACCCTGAACTAGTTGACAATCAGTTAGATAATGTGACAAAATCTTTAGCCCAGTACTTTCCAACCTATTTCTACAAGTAAACAGTACTTGAACAAAATACATAAAACAAAAGCTAAATTCATACTAAATCACTTCGCAAAACAATATCAAATGATAGGTTAATTGCAAGTCCTTAGCTAATTATGTATCATAGATCCAGCTAGTAAATTACTCATACACTTAATAGAATTGTAAAGTGGTCATTATAAATAATGAAGTGAATTAGATTTATTCACTTGAAATGAGTGCTGTGGTACAAGTAATGAAATATTTGAACTATTACATGGAGTTGGACATGTAAGGAGCAGCCGAGTGAGGAGCAGAGGGGTGCTGCGTGTCATAGCGCACAGAACTCGCCTCGATGTCGTGAGCCATGCAGTACTTAGTCTCATCGACACCCCATGGCTTAGTTGTTACATCGTTGGTGTGAATCACTCTTATGTACAAATCTTCTACTACCCATTATTTTGGTGTACCTTCACTTCTTCTTGAGATATCGTCGCTTTTATCGCTTTAATTTTATTTTTAAAGTCATGAACTAACAGATGATAACATTATTTTAATTTTGCATATCGAACCATGGAACACGACTCAATAGATTGGCACTCTTCATCCTCATTTTATAAATTATTTGTAAATCGTTAGTTCGGAAATAAAATACTTGTAAACGTGTTTTTAATAACTATGTGAAGGTCTGAGCTCATGCTGCCGGCAGGCAAGGTCATTACCGGTTCTACCGTGCAGTGTTTGCAGCGCTGATCTGAGCTCTCAGCCTAGGTGTTAGAGTCTTTTGTCGATTGTCCGCTCGCTCGCTCCAAGGTCGAAAGCGATTTGTCATTAGAAGCTGCTAAGGTTGCAAGTGTTTACATTGTGTAACTCATTGTAATTCATACTCTTTATAGATTCCTTTAATTACCGCGCGTAGGATTGTCTTGTCTATTTAAAACATGAATTTGTCTCTACCGTAATAGTTTCGAAAAAAATGAGCTCGTAACAGTTTTGGTCGGCCATTGGAAGCGCTAGTCGTACTCGTAACTTGGTCGATAAGGTGTAATGGTTTGGCAGGCTTGCAGCTGCCTAATTTGGCACTGGCCTGTATGCTCTAGTTTTGGGTCTCTGCAACTTCTATCGTTCTATACCCTTCTAGTATCGCCGTAGGAAATGGATTACTCTTCAGTCATACCTATGAACATGACGAATTGCGCCTTATCACCTAATCCATAATGCTAGGGCTCAACCAGCGGCGCTATTTTTATTTTAACACTTGCTGTCCGTCGCGGTGTTACCCGCGTTCCCTCGAGAAAACTTCACTTTCCCGGGATAAAATATAGCCTATGTTCATCAGGGAGAATGCAAGTTTCTTATGGTGAAAGAATTTTACAAATCGGTAGTAGTTTCGGAGCCTATTCAATTCAAACAAACAAATCTTTCCTCTTTATAATATTAGTGTAGATTTACATACTTTCAAAGTTTGCGAGTTTGTTTGGATGTTTGTGTTTCAATCACGCCTAAACCAGTGAAACGATTTGGATGAAACTTGAAATAGGCGTAGCTAGTAATAATAATCAGTAGATTATTACTAGTAAATTCTATGTTTACAAGTCAATAATTATTATTCATTATAATAGTGGAGGGAGGGAAGGGAGGCCTTTGCCCTGCAGTGGGAAACTTCAGGCTTATAATAATAATAAATAATTATAATAATTATTCATTATAGTGACCTGGAATAGCATATAGGCTATTCAAAATGTTGGTACCACGCGGGCGAAGCCGCACGCAGAAGCTAGTAAAGAATACAAACAATTGCCTTAAGTTCTTGCTTGGAATTAGTGGATCTGGGGATGGTTTACTTAAAATTCTACATGTGACGTCTGTTTAAGGGTATAACTTCCTCAAAGGCTCTAAAATTGCTACTTTATTGTCAAACAAAGTTTAAGAAGAGCGGTAATACCTATTTGTTGCGTAAGGCCCTTCAGGATTGTGCCACGGCATTCTAAACTTTAAAGCTTTAGGCACATCTTTATTAAGAGTTCGTTTACTTTGTGAAGTGTTAATGTAAGACGGATATAAAAATAACACCTACCTATTATGAAAATAAACAATAAAGCAGTAATTTTATCATGACGTAGGGATCTTCACTTAATGTTTGTGGTTTTCATAAATGAGTTTGTTCTCATAAACTGTTTCAAAAGGTCAGTTAGTAAATTAGCATTTCATTAAAACCAACATCATTGTTCTTAATTAGAATGGTTGCCTTTTTCCACGTTTATCTACCGCGCTTAATGGGCACTGGAACCACTTACAATCAAAGGTAATTTCACCCGTTACAGTTTATTTAGTTGTATAATGAATTTCGAAGAATACAGTTATTTTGTTATGAAACAAAGTTATTGCTCATTTCTATGTAAATAAACCTGTATTCCAAAACACTTATAGCACTGATACCTAGGTACAACAAATCAATAGAGTGCAGTATACATAGGCACCTATCGTATTCCATCTAGATTAGAAGCCAATCTCTGCATAATTTAAAATGCTGACAATGATACGGATGTAAAAAAAAAAATCTTTAATTTAATGAAATCACCAGAGTAGAATTATACACGTGTCGTATTTCCCCTTATTACTCAACCTATTTCACTTGATTTAGTATAATTAAGTAATTTTCTGATACGTTCCGTACGTAACCTGATAACGCTATCTTATCAAACTTGGAAGTGTTCTTTGACATACTATCTTCGCAAGTTGAGAATATAATTATGTTCAGTCAATGTAAAATTTATAAATTACAAATCAAATTAAAGCTTTTAAAGAAAGTTATTAAAATAATCAGTCATAGTCAAAAAGTATTTATTCAGAGGGACCGCTGCAATCACTTCGACCAATACCGTGAAGAATCAAGGCAACAAACACACACATAAACAGTAAAATTCAATACACCATTACACACATTCATTTCACAATTTAACTTCAGAAATAGAATCTATGATTGCAGAAATCCAATTCCATTTATACGTCGAAAAGTACTAAGAAATATCTACCTAAGCGAGAAAATCCTAGATAATTCAACTTATAGCTCTACTCTTCCCCGATGAAACTTGTCAAGTGTCAATTCAGTCGTTCGAAAATGCTCTTGACTACGCTAAACCTGGTGACAAATCCAAGATGTTCCACTGAGCTTAAGCTGCCGAGTGCCGACATAAAAGTGGCTCTGCCGTTCTACTTTCCTGAAGAAAACCTTTCAAAAGTTGCGAGAGGAAGTTTTGCTAGTTGACCGGATTGTTTCGCGTTTGCTGCATAGTTTTTGATTCAATTGAACTACTCGTCTGGTGCGGTTGTATCTCGGAGGAGTCCGAGAATGTCTTGGTCGCTCTTTGTGTATGCTCTGTGGTAGAATTGAGAACTGTATTTACTAGCTGACATTTTGGACCATCATGTAATTCTATACAATCATTAATATACAATAAAAATAAACGTAAATGAGGATTATAATTTAGTTTAGGGCCATTAGAAACATGTACTTACCCAGAAGAACACGCGAACGCGTGAAATAATACACGCTAAACCAGTTCCGAGTTCTAAATATACATAAGAGAGCAACTGATTCCTAAATGAGCCAATCTGGCAAAACCTTTGTCTCCGAGTGGGTGTGGCATTCGTGTCGAGCGTTAGCATATTCGAATCAGCAAAATTTATATTCGCTCAATGCCGCGCGGAAATTGCGTAAACAATCATGTTTTTGTGTCGCTATCTCCACAATACACAGCATTTCGGTATGCTCTTATCAACCGCAGCTTACAGCTTATTGAGGAAATGGAGACCGCAAGGGTTCCCTTAAACGCCGTTTAAAAGGATATTAATTTATCTTAACGAGCGCTTACCTGCAGCCCTGTGCCTGACTGGACTCGGATTACGGGCTTTAGCAGCAATGAAAATTATAATTTGTGTTATTGTCAAGTTTATTGAATGTAATCCAAGCAACGTCATGCTACGCTCTGTTTCATAATTTAACATTCATTCATTATGTAATTAGAACAAATGACAAATTATTATTTTCACGTTTTTTTATCTAACGCAATCAACTCATTTCTAAAGCATGCAGTACGTCACGGAATCTGTTACTCAGCCGAGCGCCTGAACATTTATCAACTTCACAAATCTCCACCCGAATCCTGAAAATTGGCGTTATTAACCGACTCCGGTCGTCGCCACGTTGATTACTGTTTGCTCAACTTATGCCAGCGATTCCACAGCGACACGGCAGGGTTCACCCCTCGGTTCAAATGTATCTACAATCAGAATTATGAAAATTATCACACTGTTTTGCACGACAATTGTGATTTTATGCATGATATTTTAGCATCAACGATGAATTTTCTAAGGAACAGTACCAAAAGTGATATAAAATATGTCTGGATTTCTATCGACCAATGGAAACTGAACTATCGTCTAGTGAGAACTGGTAGATCGTATCGTGGTGTGAAACTGCCTTATCCAGTAATTCAGAATTAGTGCTACACGATCGTTTCATGCCCGAACTTTGAGTTGGGTTTGAAACTTCAGGGTTCGTGTTGCGGAAATAGCATATATATTTTAGTTAAACTTAGCGCTATAACATTCCTTGTAGAATTGATGACGCTTTTAAGTCTCTGATAATTATTACCTAGTTTAGTCTGGAATACAGATCTGAGAGAATGTCTACCGCGCCTGGGGGACAGTCATGATCTTGTGTTTTATTTGTTATTGGTCGCGAAGGAACAGGAGTAAAATCACCTAGGTTTAAGACGATTCAAAGTGATCCCAGCAGCACTAAATAAATGCGTTTTGACTTTGCCTTTAGTCTGCATAAAGGCAAGCCGTACTCGAACTAAAAGTTACTATCTACTGTCTCTTTTCTGTTTAGACATTGTATACTATGACTTCATATAAAGCTCTTCCCTTCATCGTTTGTCCTTAAAAGTCCCCTAACTCTATTTCTGAACTTAACAGCCATTACAACAAAGTTCGATTTATATATCAGGGAACAATCTATCTATGTCGGCAATTAATGATTCGCTTCTCCAGCACATTAGAGCAAAATGGTGAGAGGATTTATACTGACAGTACAGCAGTAAAACCGTTTTACTGGCTAAGGTTTGTAAGTTCCCTCTTGATTTCCCGTCACCATTCTTCCTCATTAAATTTTCCAGACTCTGAATATGATTTTATAGTGAAAGACTGGAATTAACATACGTCAAAAACATGATCTTTATTATAATTCTAGTAGAATATAAATTAAAATAAGTTTCAGTGCTCCCCGGTGTCTACCCAGCTAAATCGTATATTACCACTAGGTTATTGAATAGTTTCTTTTGTTAAGTGGAGGGGGCAACGTTGCAGACTGTAGTACCGTAATTGGCTTTCAGCTGAGAGCAGTTTAATTAAAACTTACGAGGGGTCTGTTCAAGTGCTCTGTATTAGTGTAGACTCCCTTTTATAATCAAATAAACTAATTAACGAGCTATCTGAGCAGTTTCAGGTAAATGTAATTATCCTAAATGTGCATTGCATTAATGAGGTAACTGGCTAGATTGTTCCTAGGTTTATTTTTAACCTGTTAACAACCTGTTAACACATCATTACTAACTAGCCCTGAACCCTCATTTCAGTAAAGATTAAGTTAAGAGTTTTATTGTACCTACCTACTACAAGTTACTTTATACTTATATTTTTACTGTAAATAATTTTTTTTAATTATTTTTTCATCCGGCTGGCACAAAACCGCCAGGAGTGGCGTGAAAGAGAAGAGGCCTATACCCAACAGTGGGTGTTACCGGTTGGATAGATAGATAGATAGATTTTTTTCATGTTCTGCTAACGGTTTTAAAATCCCAAAACTTCGTTGCCTGCATTTTTATAATAAGTAAGTTCGTATGAGTCAGGCCAACTATGGTGACGGAGTTTTTAGGCCGCCCTAAGGCCTCCGTCATGGCTAAACGACTTAAATAGCCGACAATTTGACGTGCCCTCCGAAGCACGCAAGCGCTCACATGAAAGTGCCGCTGGCGATCACCCATCCACTTACAGACCGTTTCGAACGTTGCTTAACTTCAACGATCTATCAAGGACGACTGCTAGTCGTTCTGCTCGATTACGGCAGCACGACCAACGAGCGCTTCTTTATAATACTCGTACAAGGAACAAATAAAATGAATTGGCATCTGCGCTCAAAATTATCAGTTCAAATCGTAAATCTATCTTCCCGTATTTGTTGTAAGCTTTGTTTAAATAATTGTAAAGAATTTGGATTGTTATTTCATTCTTAAAATTTGTGACTTTTTCAAAAAGTTGCCTGTATGTAACCTACTCACGAAACATTCGTGTCAAGACAAGTCTACCTGACCTTCCGATCTTATCGCCTGACCCGGTCAAATCCGTATCTAGTACTCTATAAATATACTAACGAAAGTGAAATAAAACTTTAAATAACACGCCGACTCGATACACAAGTTCTACAAATGGCTGACAGAGCAAACAAGTGTGCTGTTACAACACACGTTAGCGTCGAAACAATACGAGCTATTAAAAAGAGTTTATAACCAGTGTAATGTGGTTAGATAGCATCAGTCTTGTTATCAAACTAATTTGAACTCATTGCCAACGCTGTAAAACACATTTTAGAACAAACAGTAGCTAGTTTTGCTGATAGTGTGGTGATGTATTATGCGCTTACATTATCATCGCCACGATCGTAAGCGAAATTACACCCAATACCTATGATCGTAAAGTATTTTTTACACCCGCGGTGTTTAGTGATAAGTAAAACGTGATCGTCGAGTAGGTTATCGATGCGCATTACAAATGAAACTGTCACAATAGGTGCGCGTGCGCCGCCGACGACGGTTGAATGACAATTAATATCCATTTTGATTTGTTCTCGATTTGCTCCCGCATTACGTTGCTTGACTTTCGTTAACCTCTATTTGATAATGGTAGCTTTATTGGCTAAGAACTAAGAAGTCGGTCAGTTTAAGTGCTAATTTATGAAAGTATCGCATAATAGGTCATTCTTATTTTATGGCATTTGATGATTGCTTTTTAATGCTACTCTTCTCAACCCAGAAGAATATTAAGCTTCACTTTTGTGATACTGCTAATGAATTTTGCAACCAAATTACCTATTATACAACAATCTGTACTCAAAATTGTTTCACATAAATAAATATAAAAAAACTCAGACCTACATCATCTAAAGGTACCTGGAATTATGAATTAATAAATGATTTGATTTGATTTGATTTGATCATTTGGAAAAGATAATAAAAGTACAATATAGGGGTCTTCAAATCAAGTGTAAATAGGTTCCTTCTAGGTAAGCATGCTCCATCTTGACCTCACTACTGCTTAACATCAGGCAGAGTAAGGTCAAATGCTGACCTATTTAATTAAAAAAAAAACAGATTATTTATATGTAGCGTCAACACTTAGGAGGCAAACTATGCCTACAAGTGATTCTAACTGTAACCTTCAGATTGATAGTCGAGAATACGTCCCACTAGCACACCGCTCGTATTCTAAACACGTCTCTATTATCATATTCGTCACAAATATTTCACAAATACTATGTAGCTACGTATTCAGCGTCCCCGAACCGGAATGAGCAAGAGCCATGGATTTGATTTATTGGCTATCTCAAGCCCTGAATAATGCTTGGTTTGCAAAGAATAGACCCTTTTCCAAATGTAATTTTATTTCACCCACTGAATTGGATTCACAATGGAATAAAATATTGAGTCTTTGTACGGCTGAGGAATAAACATTGGCTCACGATTGTAAGCTTCAGTTTTTATTCACAAGATTGTAGGCACTTGGTCCTTGAAGTTGCTTACAAGTTAGATGCCAAGTTAAAAACATTTTTGCGAGACAAAGGAAAAAGGAGGTTACAAAAAGCTTAAGGCATGTTTGTTTTTCTCATAAGTTTTTCTGAAATTTTTATTACTGAGAGAGAGGTAAAGATAAATGAATTTGTAATGTCTGATAAAAAAATATAGGATTACCATCACTATCAGTAGGTAATACGGATATTTTATATTTAAGTCAATTTAGCTTTACATTGATCACATACGAGTCCTCGTCCTAAGAGCCATTTCCTTCTATTCTTTCATCATCATCATTGGCCTGCCCTTATCCCGCTCATGCGGGGTCGGCACAACATGTTCTCTTTCTCCACTCTCCTCTATCACTCGTCATCTCCATATCCACTCCTTTCTTACCCATATCTTCTTTCACACAATTCATCCATCTTTTCTTAGGTCTACCTCTACTCACATATCCATCCACATTCATTTCCATCACCCTTTTAGTTAAATGAGTTTCATCCCTCCGCATTACGTGCCCATACCATGCTAACCTATTGCTCCTCAACTTTTCAGTCACTGGCGCTACTTTCAGACTTCCCCTAATATATTCATTCCTCACCTTATCCATTCGCGTCACTCCGCACATCCATCTCAACATTCGCATCTCTGTCGCATGCACTCTTCTTTCATCCGTCGCTTTCGTGGCCCAGCACTCAGATCCATACAGCACGACAGGTCTAATGAATATTCTTTCGTGACCAATATAAAGAAAAACACGGCATCAACAACAACGATAAATTAAACTCCCAAAAACTGCTTAAGATCGGGTTCTGCTCGACTCACGTTATCTACAAACCTTAGTCTTGTACCGACATTAACCCTTCCCATAAAAGCACGCATAACATTTTATAACACTACTGAATATACTCTATGGACGTGAAAACATGGCATTACGTAAACTACGCGCTTACTTGGGAGTTGGGAAACAATAAGCTCCTCCAATGAAGACGTTTGGATGCCTCCAGCAAACTAAGTAGATGGTTATGCTTATGGATAAAGTTATGAGAGGAAACAGGGGACCGTGTGGGCTTAGACTTTGGTGCAGTACTTATAAATATAGCAAAATGTGAGATTGTTCACTGTTAAGCACTGTAATGTCAATCATCTATCCACAACAGAGCGATAACATTTTATGCTCTGGTTCTTCACGGCCTCTGATCACCTATGACATCTTCAAAGGAGTCTTCAGAGATGTCTTCTGCACCTTGGAGATATTCCTGAGCATGTAGTTTGTTCTTTTATTGGTCGCGAAATCATTGTTACATTCCGAAATCATTGTTGCCCTGATTCTTCACGGTTTTGGTCGCGAAGGAACAGGAGTAAAATCACCTAGTTTTAAGACGTTTCAAAGTGATCCCAGCGGTCCTACTGAATAAATGCTTTTTGACTTTGACTTTGATTGTTAATATCGACCAAGCTAGTTACATCATAGTACCGTAATACAGGCGCTGGCAGCCTGCTTTCTGCCTGTGCTCTGTTCGTGTGTCTTTCCTGGCCATTCGTGGTTTCAGGTGGGCAGGTCTTGCGTAAGTGTGATGCTATCTTATTTTGAGTTTCTAAATATTTTGCAACTATTCTTTTTATGTTTTGCAAATGTGATTTGGTTTTTATAACTTTCTTTTAGAAAATTTCTGCACAAAAAAGGCAAAATAGACAATGATTCTGTTGTTGTGATATACTATTTAAAATGTACGTTTTAATCAAGTTTAGCATAAAATTAATTCGATTTAAAATTCTCTTCGCTTAGTATCTTTGAACCTACGTACGTCTCCATTTAAATCCGGGGCAAAGGTCTCTTAAAGCAGACTTAATAATATCATAGTTAATTAATTTTATCAGCTTGAGTAAGGAATTTGAAAGCCATGAACTCGATATTATTAAGATGAATTTATTAATTGCCCTATGACCTTCTACGAAAAGCTACATTATTAAGGTGACGCATTGATAAACAATTATTTGAAACCAGGCGCCACGCCCCCATGAGCTTCCCGCAAGCAGCTCATACCCCCTGCTCATTTTAGGCGGTTTGCATCCGGCCGCTACCGCGCTGTGCGCTGCGCGCCGGCCGCCCGGCTGAGTCGAACTCGCTCGCTTTTCGGTGTTGACATAAGACTACATGGAGTCGCCTTACATTTATTTAATTTTGGAAATAATTTCCTTTTTAACCGACTTCAAATAAAGGAGGAGGTTCTATGTTCGGGTGTACCTATGTATGTTTTTTTTTTTTTGGATGATACGCATGGTGGCTAGACGAAAAAAGTGTTAGATTTTGCGTCACGACACCATGTTTAGGTCAAATGGTGTCGGTCACAGTGCAAAGTGCACAGTCGCAAAACAGTCCATAGATTGTTATAATGTTAGTACGCAGTACGCAAGAGCATTTCTAGGATTTCTAGAATTAGTAAAAAAAATTAAAATACAAATCAAGTAGGTACATCGGGACCCTATTGTTTCGCCGAAAAACTTTCTTCATAATTTTACATCCCATAACATGTTTTCATAATATCAAAACCAATAAAATTAGGATATCATAACCCCACTCATAATAATAAAGCTGAAAGTTTGTGAGTTTGTTAAGTTGTTTGCGTTTCAATCACGCCTAAACCAGTGAACCGATTTGGATGAAACTTGGAATAGGTGTAGATAATGACTTTAGAATAGCTTATAGGCTATTCAAAATGTTGGCGTACGTGGGCGAAGCCACGCGCAGTGTTTAGTAAATATATCATATTTTTTAGCATAATGATTTTATTTCATAATTTTGTAATACATAATCAATCTTTAGCCTAATTTTAGAGGATATAAATAAACATAAAATGTCATAATGATAACAATTAATAATAATAGAAAATCCGAATAAAAGGCTGGCACAAAAAAATCGGAGCGTCGTGGAACACTCGGTTGGAACGAAGTTTAATCTTGACCTTTGACCTTGACTTTGACGTGGACTGCTATAGGGGGTCCTGTCGATTGACATAATGTTTATAGTCCTAATATAAATACACATAATATACTAGTCCTAAAATACTGTAGTCATAATGTTAAATTCCCATAGTCTTAAACTGACATACATAATGTTGTCCTAATATATTAAAGACATACCATAAAATTGACATAATAGTCTCAACTTCTAATATATGTCGTCATAATAGTTATTATTACTATTATTAAGTTACATAAACTATTTTGTCCTATTTTGTACCAATTTGTTTGTTGCTTTTGATCGTCCTTATGTTTATTTATCCTAATAAATACTATTTAAGATCTACAAAACTGATATGATGGCCGCCGAAGCGCCAGAAAAGTTCACTAGAGTCACCTATTCACCCAAATCGAATTCAGTGGTTAGGTTAGGTTTGAGTAGTGATCAGAATAAGTTTAGTGGATTCACTCATTCACCCTAATCGAAGTTATGTTAGTTAATTTTATAAACCTTACAAAGTTGATATAGTTAGGAATCTATTTGGGTATATTCGTTCATAATAAAATTATGTATAGTTTTATATAATATATTTTTTATTTAATACTATAATTATAATACTCGATAATATTTTTATTATTTGTTTATTTAATTCATGCATATTTGTTATAAAAAAAGTATGTTCACATGAGTCAGTGGCCAACTCTGGCGACGGAGTTTTTAGGCCGCCTTAAGGCCCCCGTCATGGTTGAACGACTTAAATAGCCGAGACCGACAATTTAACATGCCCTCCGAAGCACGGAAGCGCTCAGATGAAAATGCCACTGGCGGTCACCCATCCACTTACAGACCGTTTCGAACGTTGCTTAACTTCGACGATCTATCAAGAACGACTAAGCAAGCACGACCACGAGCGCTTCTGTATATTCTGTGTCTTTTATAATCGTTATAAAAAAATACCTTGAACCGAAACCAGTATTTTCTATTCATAAAAACATTTTGGAATTCACAACCTTCTGTCTCAGGCATCTTTAGTGTGGTATTTTTTTAAGGATTAAATGCCATTATGATTTCAATTGTTATTATAATTTCTGTAAAAAAAATTTATAGTGCTGATCCACACTTGGTATTCCACAGAATCCCTTGTTGCCGGTGTCCAAATTTTCGATAAGCTCATATCAAAACAAGGGATTCTGTGGCCAAGTGGTAAGGCACTCCAGCTTTAGGAGGATCGTCTGATCGATGCGGGTTCGAATCCCGTCGGAATCCAAAATTTTGATAAGACTTTTCATTTCATAATTGTTATTATGTTTGATTATTAGGAGTACATATTGTTAGGGCTTATAGCTTTAGGAGTACATATTGTTAAGGCTTATAACTTTAGGATTACCGTATGTTAGGAGATGTGATTGTATGACTATTTAATGTTATGTTTACCTAATACTATGACTATTGTTAATTAGGTGTAGTATTGTTATGTCGAGTAATCATTAGGACCATTTAATATTAGTACCAAATACAGTATGGGAATTTAAAATAGGATAAGAAAAAAAAAAAAAAAGATACGTTATATCAATCATTAGGGAGCCCTGCCCGCGGTCAGTAAGTTTGACTCCCAGGATACTACGCTGCATAGCCCGCTGGCATACCCCGCTGGCTGAACTTTTGGCTATTGGTGAGTGACCAAGTTTGTGAACCGTATGTAAGGATAGGAAGAATGCACATGCAAAAATTGAAGAACATGAAAAACACATCACGTATTACAAAAATGAAATACAAGGATTATACGGCGTAGGTTTTTTAGTTAAGAAGTATCTGAAAAACAATATCATTGAATTCAAAGGAGTTTCAGATCGAATAGCCGTCCTAAACATCATACTGCCTGGTTACAAACACCCAACTTCAATAGTTCAGGTATACGCTCCTACCGAAGTAACAAAAAAAAGAAATTAAAGACAACTTTAACGAACAACTAAATAACACGATGGAGACTCTAAACAACACCGTTATTGTGATGGGTGATTTTAACAGCCAAATTGGCGAAAGAAAAAAGAATGAAGACAAAATACTGGGATCCTACACGACCGGTAAAAGGTTGATAAACTACGCGCTAGAGAATAACTTACATATTAAATGAATAAATGAATAAATAATGCTGGATATTTCACACAGCATCATCTAGCCCCAAACTAAGCAAAGCTTGTACTATGGGAACCAGATAACTGATATACTACTTATATACTTTTTTGTTTGTAAATACATACATATTATACATAGAAACACCCAGACCCGAGATAAATATTTGCAGATCATACAAACATATGAATAGTGTTTATAAAAGAAAACTGAAAAGAAAATGGACGTGGCAATCTCCCAACGGCAAAGTTAGAAATGAAATAGACTTCATAATCACAAACAAACCAAAGCTTTTCTTAAACGTGGAAGTGCTTAACAACTTTAAATAAAACACTGACCACAGATTACTTCGTGGCGTACAAATGATGGAGCCGAAGATTATAAGAAAACAAGTACAAAATACAAAGCTACCAATTACTCAACCTTTACCGATACACGTCTTAGAAACTTTAAAGACCAGGTTAGCGCCAATAAAGGCACTTATAACGGTCCAAGAAAAATACGATAACTTAGAGAAAGAACTAAAAGAAACTAATAAAACACTAGAAAGAGACAAAACACCAAAAGACAGAATTGGAACAAAAGCAAGAGATTTGATTCAACAAAGAACCTTTCTATTCCAAACCAGAAAAAACAAAAAAACAAGAGATAACTAAGCTAAGTAAAGAAATAAACTTAGAAATAAGAAAGCACAGACAGAAACTAAGAACATAAACAATACAATTCCACATAGAAAAATCAGGCGGAATCAAAAATGCATGGAAAGAACTTCAAGGAAATACAAATTGGATTATTAATGTAACACATCATAAAAGTAAAAAACATAAATCGAAAAGAAATGACATATTAGAGACAGCCACCGATTTCTATCGTGAACTTTACAAGGATGAACAAAATGTCTTTATGCCTACTTAAATAAGACTCATTTTTCTTTTTTTTTCTTTAGGTAATAATATTAGGACAAAATAAATGTATGTCAGTTTAAGACTACGGGAATTTAACATTATGACTACAGTATTTTAGAACTAGTATGTTATGTGTAGTTATATTAGGACTATTAACATTATGTCAATCAACAGGACCCCGTTTTGTATTTATTTTATTTTATTTTATTTTATTTATTTGGCACACAAAACACATTACAACACAAAAAAAAATAGTAATTATAAATATGATAGTTTTGACACTATGTTGCAACATAAACATATGTGCGCACAGCTATACAATAATGTTGAACTAACCAAAGGAAAATATTAAACAAAGTAAACAAAAGACATAAAAATAAAGAACAATAGGTTGGTAAATAACCAGACAGGTGGGTAGGTACTAAATACTAAAGTAAGTGTAAGTGTATTTTAAAATCACGATTTTAAATGTAAGGGGAAAAAATATACGAAATATCTAGTATGAGTTTTGAGGTTAAAGAATTTATTTCTCATAAGAACTACAAAATGTTCACTTAAAATGAGATACAGAAATATGAAATATACTTAACTTAGTTTAGGTAGGTAACTGTATACTTACTTAACTAAGAAGCTTACGTTTATATTACAATTTATTGCTTTTTTAGCCTCTGGGCCCTATTTTATTGGTAGTGTGGTTCTAATCGCGTACGGTTCCGTACATTTTGGTCCTTCGAGACTAGAAGTACTCGCGTGGTGAAACCTATTGCCAAGGCAAGTGCTTCGATCAGAACTAGCAGCCGTGGATTGCAGTGTCCTCTAGCTTACCAGAGAGCTAAGAGTGTGGATTAGCAACGATTTGCCGTGGGGAACTACCCGCGACGAATCATCATCAGCAGTGAGCCCGAGGCTCACGACTTCAGCATCAGCCAGCAGCAGCGCCGTGGGGAGCTACCCACGTCAAAGCGTCATCAGCAGTGAGCCCGAGGCTCACGACTTCAGCATCAGCTAGCAGCAGCGCCGTGGGGAACTACCCGCGACAAATCATCATCAGCAGTGAGCCCAAGGCTCACGACTTCAGCATCAATCAGCAGCACCGTCGTGGGGAGCAACCCGCGACAGGACAGTTCAGCCGTAGGCCAAGCGGCTTCCAAGTAAGAGCGTTCTATTTTAAATAAATCTAGCGAAAGCGAGATGGAAGCTCTTTACAAGCGTCAATTTGAGCTAGGAGAGACCATCGAGAAACTTTTAATTAATTTTAAAAAGGAAAGTAAGGAGCGTAGGACTATTGAGTCTTGTCAAAAGAAATATGACCTTTTAGAATCGTATTGGAGAGAGTATGAGAAGAATCATGAAAAGCTTCTTCCGTATGAAACTACCAATCATGCGTACTTTGTCAATAATGAGTTTGAGCGTATTAAAAAGATCTATTTAGTAGCGGATAGGTTGATTAGTGAGAGCCATGATGAGTTACTCCTTGAGCAGCGGTCATTATCTAAGGTCAAAGAAACTTCTAATCCAGAGCAGGCAGGTCCGTCAACAGAAGAGCGCCCGTCGCGGGCCAGAGCGCCAGCAACACCCTCCGTAGTGGCTAGAGGGAGCAATAGCAAGTTAGACGACATGCTACGCAAGCAGTCCGTCAATTTTAAAGCATTCGTGAGAGCAGTGGAGAGCATAGACATCGAGTCATTCCATGAGAAATGGGAGTTTGAAGACGCCCTGAGAGTCTTACAAACTCGCTGGACGTTGGTAGATAATTCCCATTGGGAAATCATGGTTGATTTGGAAGAAGATGAAGCGTGTGAAGCTATTTATAATAAACATGAGCGTACGTACAGCAGCATGAGAAAAGCTTTGAGCTCAAAAATGTGGTCAACTTCCTATCGTGACAAGTCGACTCCTCAAATGGACCTACCAGTATTCGCAGGTAACTTCAATCAATGGGTATCATTTAAGGATCTATTCGACGAAGCGATCCATAATAATCCAGCGCTGTCAAACGCTCAGAAAATGCAATATTTGAAGAGCAAAGTAAAAGGTGAAGCAGAGCGTTTGATCCAGCATCTCCCGATTAGCGCGGAGAATTATAGCATTTGTTGGGAAATATTAAATCATCGTTTCAACAATAAAAAACAAATATTTACTTCACACATCAGCATGTTTCTCAACCTTCCAAACATTCAGCAGCAGTCGTATCTAGCTATCAAACGACTACATGATGTCACGCTAGAGAGTCTCTACGCCATTAAGAAGCTCGGCGTAGATATCAATACATGGGACCCTCTACTTGTACACCTTTTAGCACAAAAATTGGATAATGAGTCTTATTCTGAGTACATAGAGTCGCTAAAGAATTCCCGAGAACTACCAGTACTACAAGATTTTGTTGATTTTCTAGAAAACAAGTTCACGACTCTAGAATCAGCTCGTCGACGTCAGGATGTGACGACCTCTAAGTCACCCTCATCTCAGCAAGCAAATCATCAAGTAGCACCCTTTTACCAAAATAAAAGAAATAATTTTAAATCAAACTTCGATTGGAAAAATAACATGAAAAGGGATATGTCGAAATCAATGCACGTGTCAGCGGCGTCAGCAAGTAGGTGTCCTCATTGCTTCGGCGAACATAGTTTACATTATTGCAAAAAATTCAACGATTCTCCGAATGACATGAAATTAAAAATTATTAAACAACTGAATTTTTGCATAAATTGCATTTACGATCACAATGGATTCAAATGTCACTCAACAAAAAGATGTCGAAAATGCTTTGATAATCATCATACTTTACTACACGATTGTTTTAATAATCAGCAAAATTCCAATAGCGCGTCCGGCCTTACGAAACGTAGAAACAATAATCATCATCAGCAACAGGAGCAGAGCATGAGCAGTAACGGCGTGCACGCAACCCAGCATGGGGGAACAATGACGTCACAGGTTTTATTGCAAACAGCATTAGTTAAGGTGACAGGAGCAGATAATACACAGCATGTTATGCGAGCCCTTATCGATCAGGGCTCCCAGGTGTCGGTGATTAGCGAAAGAGCAGTACAGCAATTGGGATTGAAGCGTGAGCAATGTAAGGGAGTGATTGTTGGCGTAGGAGAGCAAGAAAATAACTGCAAAGGAAAGCTAAAAATCACTTGTCAATCAACTTACATTGATTATAAGTTTAATACTGAGGTTTTAATAATGAAAAATGTTATTAAAAACTTGCCGAACAAGACCTTCGACAAACCATCTTGGCAACATATAGCGCTCCTCCGTTTAGCAGATCCAGACTATAACATCAGCCGTCCTGTGGACCTGCTACTGGGGGCCGACATTTATTCTATCATCATTTTAGAAGGATTAATCCGAGGTGAATTTCAATCGGAGCCTCTAGCTCAGCATACCAAGCTGGGATGGTTACTATGCGGAAGTGTCCAGGCATCATTCCACTGCAACGTTATTTTGAATGACATTGAGAATCTACAACAGTTTTGGAAAATAGAGGATATACAAGAGCAAAGTGAGATGTCAGTTGAAGATCAGGAATGTGTCGACTACTATAAAGCAACAACGAAGCGTTTAGAAAGCGGCCGTTACGAGGTGAGATTACCCATGAAGCAGGAATTTAAAGAAAAATTAGGTTCCTCGAAGGAAATAGCGATAGCGCAATTTAAAAATCTAGAGCGAAAATTTACCAGACAAGAAAGTCTAGCAAAACAATATAAACAATTTATTAGCGAATATGAGCAAATGAATCATATGAAAGAATCATCTAGCAGCAAGCAGAGGTGTGAAATAGAATGTTTTCTACCTCATCATGCGGTTCAAAGAGCCGAATCCAGCACAACAAAGCTCCGTGTAGTGTTTAACGCGTCAGCAAGAACCACTTCCGGCTACAGTGTAAATGACCTCATGTACAAGGGCCCTAACTTGCAACAAGACCTACAAGGGCTCATACTGAAGTGGAGACAATATCGTTACGCATACACGGCCGATATTGAAAAATGTTATCGTATGATTTTAGTCAATGCCATAGACCAAAAACTTCAGCAAATTGTATGGAGAGAAAACCCGAAAATGCCCATCAAAACTTTTCAGCTAGCAACTATCACATACGGAACCAAATCGGCACCGTTTTTAGCATTAATGACTCTTCGCCAGTTAGCAGAAGATGAACAGCATACTTTTCCTTACGCAGCACAAAGCATCCGAGAGCAATTTTATATGGATGACTGGGTCTCAGGATCCCATAGCATAGAAGAAGGAAAAAAATGCATAGCGGAAGTAAATGCATGTCTTAGCAGCGGAGGATTTACTTTACGAAAGTGGTCCGCGAATGATAAACAATTACTAACTACTCTAGAGCAAGACAAGAACTCAGAAAAAACATTGTTTACATTCAAATCAGAAAACGCATCCAAAACTTTGGGCATTCAATGGAACTGTACTGAAGACGAATTCACTTTTCAGAGCAATCTAGCAAGTTCGGAGACGTCAAAATTAACCAAAAGGATACTTTTATCGGAAATTTCAAAAATATTCGATCCATTAGGTTGGTTAGCTCCCTTAACGACGAAAATGAAAGTGTTATTTCAGAAAATCTGGCAAAATTCTGAAATACAGTGGAATGACGAAGTTCCGATTAACATCAAAGAAGAGTGGATTCAACAAAAAAGAGAGCTGGAGTGCATGAGTCAGTTCAAAATACCACGATGGTTGCAAAGCAAAGTTGGGGACGTCATAGAACTACACGGGTTCTGTGACTCATCTATCAAAGCATACGCATGTGTAGTATATGCCAGGATCAAAACAAAGGGCATACCTTCAGTAGTGCTAGTCGCAGCGAAAACCCGTCTAGTACCTAATAGCAAGGTCGTATCCTTACCTAGACTGGAGTTATGCGCAGCAGAACTTTTAGCTAAATTAATGACGAAGATTGTCAATAACATTAAAAGCTCCCGTGTTGAAGTATACGGTTGGAGTGATTCGCAAGTTACTCTCAGCTGGATACAGGGTTCTCCAGAGCGATGGAAGCCCTTTGTGGCTAATCGAGTGAAGAAAATTGTCAGCACAATGCCATCAAAAATGTGGCATTACGTAAACACAAAAGAAAATCCAGCAGATTCAGCAAGTCGAGGATTATCAGCAAGCCAACTTAAAGAATTTTCATTGTGGTGGAAAGGGCCCACATGGTTATCCTCCACTGAGTTCAATCCAAAACAGCTAGAAGCGGAGTTTAAAACTGATGAGGAAGTAAAAATAAAAGTAAATGTAGCTCAATCTAGCGTCAAAGATAACAACATCATCGATTATTTATTAGATCGGTATAGCTCATTAATAAAGGTCACAAGAGTATTATCATGGATACGAAGAGCATTGACTTCGAGCTGTAATCAAAGATATCTCACGTTACAAGAGCTGAGAACAGCAAAATCAATTATAATAAAACATATTCAGCGCAAAGAATTCAACGAGGATATTGAAAATTTAATGAGTCAGGACAAGCTAAAAGCAAATAGCAAAATATTAAACCTAAATCCAAAAATTGACCAAGACGGGATCTTAAGAGTTGGAGGGAGATTGAAAAACGCTAACATAAGCATCGATATGAAATATCCGATCATTATTCCATACAGCGGTCGATTAACAGAACTTCTGATCGAGCAAGCGCACGAACTTACGTTCCACGGCGGAGCCAGACTTACGTTATCCTTACTTAGGCAACAGTACTGGGTAGTCAAAGGCAATCGAGCAGTGAAAAAGCAGCTTCTGAGATGCGTGACATGCAAAAAACAAGAACCTAAGAAACTAGATCAGATCATGGGTGACCTACCAAACTACAGAATAAACCCGGCTCCAGCCTTTTATCATACTGGAGTAGATTTTACAGGGTTCGTTCGAGTAAAAGCCAGCAAAGGTAGGGGTATAAAAACATTTAAAGGTTACATTGCACTGTTTATTTGCATGGTCACAAAAGCAGTTCATCTGGAACTAGTTTCTGACTTGAGTAGTGCCTCCTTTATATCAGCGTTACGGAGGATGGCAGCACGAAGAGGAGCGCCAAAGCATATCTACTCAGACAATGGGACTAATTTTGTAGGGGCAAATAAGATTCTGCAAGAAGAGTTTCAACAGCTAGAGAGAGTTTTCAGTGATTCATTCCACAAGGAGGTTGTAGAGATGAATATAGAATGGCACTGGAATTGTCCTTCTTGGCCGAGTGCGGGAGGAATCTGGGAGCGATCAATCAGAAGTCTAAAACAGCATCTCAAGAGGGTCATAGGTGATCAAGCCCTAACTTTCGAGGAGTACAGCACCGTGTTAGCCCAAATAGAAGCGAATCTTAACTCGAGACCATTGTGTCCGATATCAGACGACATCGAAGATATCGATTTCCTGACACCCGCGCATTTCCTAACTAGCAGAGCAGGTCTGTCGGTCATAGAAACCGCCGATGATGGCAGAACCAGATGGCATCTAGCAAATAAAATCGTTCAAGACATATGGAAAAGGTGGAAAACCGAATATCTTACCCAGCTATCCGTACGCAGCAAGTGGTTGAAAGCAAAAAGAAATATCGAGATCGGGGATATGGTAACCATTCATGACGATAACAATTTAGCAGGGAAGTTCCCAGTAGGGAGAGTAGTAGAAGTTCATAAAGGAAACGATGGGTTAGTCAGAGTAGTAACCTTAAAAACTAAAAATGGGTATATAAAGCGTCCAGTTGTAAGATTATCCATCTTACCGGTAGAGCAAGCAAAGCCATATGAAAAGGTAGGTCAGCAAAACAAGCAAAGCAAAGAAACGGAGAATAGCAAGCAAACAGAAGCAACAGCAACAAAAAGAAAGCAAACAAGTACAAGAAGATATCCGAAATTCGTCAATGTAGCATTAGCATTTATATTCTTTATGAGCGTCATATCGTCCAGCGAAGCATCTTACAACTTTACTCAGCTTCCAAATAATCAATCGGTGTACTTTGACCCAATAGGAAAAATGCATTTAGTTCGAGATCAATGGAAAATCGTCGTTTATTATAATATGCAACCTTATTGGCAAGCAAATAAAGCAGTAAATACGTTCATTAAGCACTTAGACCAATCATGTGATAAGGTGAAGGAACCCAGTCATTGTCATATGATTTTATTGCAAATACAGCATGAACAGAGCGAGCTTGAGTATTGTAACCAGCTGTTGCTAAATCAGCATTTTAGCGCACCGTCAAGAACCCGGCGCGGCCTTATCAATGCGGTCGGCTCCGTAGCAAATACATTGTTCGGAGTATTAGACGACAGCTTCGCAGAAAAATATAAGCATGACATTGAACTTGTAAACAGCAATCAAAAACATTTATTACAGCTATGGAAGAATCAGACATCAGTTGTAGAAGCAGAATATAACATATTAAAACGTACAGAAAGGATCATTGAAACTCAACATAAATTATTAAATAAACATATGAACTATTTAGATCAAGCAACCAACAATATACAAAAGGAACTAGAAAGCATATCTATTCTACAAGAATTTTCATTAGCAGCGATAGCTACCACAAATATGGTACAGAATTTAAAGCGGGTCCAGGACACATTAATGGACACTATGACTGATATTTATCATGGGAAGATAAACCTGCATCTTTTGAACCCGAAACAACTTAGCAAGGAACTCCAAATCGTTTCAAGTCAAATATCAAACGAGCTCAAGTTACCCATCGACAGCATACAGTCCACTTTATATCAAATCTACAAGCTATTAAAGATAAAAGCAAGAATGACAACAGAGTACTTTATATTTGAGATAACATTACCATTAATTAGCAGAGACAATTTTCAGTTGTACCACATAATACCTGTACCAGCTCAAATAAATACCAACATGCTCAACGTCAAGACAGTAGCAGACTACGTAGCCATCAACTTAAGAAGAGACTCCTATTTAACAGCGAGCAACGAAGACCTAAAAAGCTGCGAGTATCAAGATGAAGTCTATCTTTGTCAGCTTCAAGGACCTATCAATCATCTTGATACCGAAGAAAGGTTTTGTGAAATAAAAAACAGAAATGATTGTGCTTTCACTAAAGAAAACTGCAAAAATAGATGGATTCAACTGCATGACCCTTCTGTCTATTTTTACTACGTATGTGATTCATACTCTTTGAGAATCATATGTGACGAAGAAATCCGAGACGTCCGAGTCAGCAAGGCCGGACTCATACAACTCTCTAAACAATGTATTGTAAAGGGACGTGACCTAACTCTATATTCGTATCAGCAAAAAAATACGCTCGATCTCAAACCAGACATAGTGTCTTTTAACATAGCTCCATTACGTCATCCTTTGGTCAATATTACGCTTCCTTCTTTCAATTCTGAAGAAGACACCGCTCTACTGAACAGCTCATTAAAACATCTCGGTGAACAGATCACCGCGATGAAGGAAGCAGCTCAGCAAGATGTCAACATTAGTTATCATGATATCCACCACTACGCGATATCATATGTGCTACTAGCGGTAGCCGTCGCAGCGTTCCTGTGGGTCATGTGGAGGCGCGGCAGACCAGCAGTCTGCTTGTCCGCGCCCGCCCAGCCAATCAACAGCGTGAGTGTAAGTGCAAGTGCCGGTCATTTGCCCAGGCCCGAGCCAGAGCAGAGTGTAAGTGCGCGAGAGCAACCTTTGCCCGAGCAAGGTGAAGACGGATACATGACCAAACGGTGGTCTAGTTTGCGTAATTGGCGTCCCAAAAAAGACAGTTCGACTTCACCCATTAACAAAAGACAATCAGTCTTTACCATAGATAGCGATTAATGTGTTTAGTGTTTAGCAACTCGATTCAACGTACGAGTATAATTATAATTTCATCTAGCACTGTTTTAACAAACATTTAGCATAAGCAAAATACTGATTCATCAATGTATTTACTAACCCCTATAATGTAGCATCTCATTTCATCTCATCTCCTCCCCTCGGGAGCATGTTCGATTCATTCACGAACAACTTAGCCAGCAGAATTGACTAAGTAGGTCGCACGAGGTGCATCGCGCGGTTTACCTAGTCAGTGCAGTTTCGGACAGCTATCGGTTCGCACTCATTAGCAGCATACCGCATAAATCATCATAATCATTAGCGTAACGTAGAGTTCTTAAATATAGCAAATCCATAAAGTTTACAAGTTCGTATCAATTTAGCATAAATCCCAAATCTAATCGCGTACGGTTCCGTACAGGTAGGTTACCTAAAAACTATTTATAAACACAACATAATTCTAATTGCAACAAGTAGGTGCTTAACTAAAACTAGGGTAGTTATAAACTATTTATGCTAAATTAAGTTAATGCATTTGAGAGACATACACCTTAAGTTTGTTTTTGTATGTATTTATGTTGTCACATTCTTTTATATTATGCGGTAGACTATTAAATAATTGTGCCCCTTCTGACAAAATAGATTTTTTGCCGTAATTTGTCCGCGCTTTCAGTAAATGTAGCTTTATTTTATTTCGCAAACCGTATTTATTCTCTCTTAGTTGTAATTTTATGTTTGATTGTATTGATTTTGAAGTTATGTTTTTAATAAGTTTGCATGTATTATAAAAATAAAGTTGGTTTAAGTTAAAGACTTTAGCTTTTTTGTATAACTCTTTTGTGGGCATAAGGTAATGATAATGGAACAGGACTTTAATTATTTTATTTTGTGTTCTTTGTAAGGAATTAATATTTGTAACAGCAGCCGTGCCCCATATCTCAATTAGGTATTCCAGATGCGATTTTACCAGCGAATTATAGATAATGTTGCGTACCTTCCTTGGGATGCATTTTGCAACTTTGCGTAAAGCTCCCAACAAGGACACTAATTTTGTTTTAACATGATCGATGTGTGAGGTCCAAGTCAATTTGTCATCTATCCATAACCCTAAGTATTTTTCTAAATGTGACTGTTTAATAATTTCATTATCTATAATTAGCGGTGGGAACTCAGGTATTTCTTTGTTTTTTGCACAAAAAATCATAAATGATGTCTTTGATGTGTTTATAGTGAGTAAATTATATTTAAGCCATTCGCTCAGAATGTCCAGATCCTTTTGAGCGTCATTTATCAAATCATTAATACTTTTGTCGAAATAAAAGAGACAAGTGTCATCCGCATAGAGAGTTAGGTGACCGGTTAATCCTATAGAATTTATGTTATTAATGTAAATTAGGAACATTAAAGGCCCGATAATTGACCCCTGTGGAATGCCATAAGTCACACTTCTGACACTGCTGGTGAAGTTATCAATCTTGACCACTTGCCGTCTGTTAGTCAGGTACGATTTGAACATACTTAGAGCTTTGTCTCTAACGCCTATATTGTAAAGCTTTTGAAGTAGCTTTTGATGACTCACGGTATCAAAAGCCTTCTTCAGATCAATGAAAATTCCCAAGGCCAAGTTTTTCTGATCAATATGATTTTTAATTAGTGTTACTAAGTCGATTGCCGCTGTCAGTGTGCTGGATTTTGGACGGAACCCATATTGTTGTTCGATAAGAAATTCTTTCTCTGTAAGGTATACATTAAGGCGATTGTATAGAATTCTTTCAAAAATTTTTGAGATTATGGGTAAAACTGAAATTTTAAATGTTATGACAAATATATTTATGTTTTTTAGTCATTATGGGTATCAATATTAATAAACAATATTCGAGATTCCAAATTATTCGGCCAAAGGATGATTATGGTACTTATACATTTTTATACCAAGCAAAATTATATGAAGAATATTTTCGAAGATATAATAGAGACCCCGAAAGGTCTTGTAACAAAACTCGAACGATTTTTATGAATTTTTTTGTGTATACTGTATACCTACATAATATTCAGCGGGTCTGAGAATCGTACACATAATATAAGCTATTGTAATTTTTAAAAGAAATTTCGTCAAAACCGCGTCCAAGTCTAGTTAGTCTGAGGTGCTCACTGTCACTGTGCCCGTCACAATATCCTGTAGTTTTACTAGAACCCGGAAAAATATTTAACGTTTACTTTTATGTTTTCTTGATCATTTCCTTACATTTTCAATATACAGAGTTCTCATCTTCATGTAGAAACCATCAACTTTTTTTTCCCATTTTTAATAATAAGTATTTGAGATTTTACTTAGAAAATACGACTATCGATGTTTACTAGAGCGCGGGAGCTCGATTGACACAGGTCCGACGTTGACAATGGTCAGACGCGGACTGAAGGGGGCGGCCTGCATACAAAAAGACGCGAGAGCTAGCTAATTAGTAAAAGTCGTAAGCGCCAAAACAGTAATTCTCGTTTAAAATAAAAACTATTGGTATTTATGTAAAATCAAGTTTGCACTTTGAAAAGGGTGTATAGACTTATCTGTAAATAAAATTTAGAAGCTTAGATCATTTCCGTTCACCTGTAAAATTAAAATCTATGTTTTTATGGAGCAGTTTTTGGGATTTTTTTTCTGCTGTAATATTTAACAAATCTTGAAAAACCAGCTATCAGTTCGAAGTAAAAAACATGAAATATCCAAAACTTAAAATATCAATTCCGAAGGTTTTTCAATTGCTGAAAAATATTCCAATCCTTGACGCCAATATCCTCAATGCGTCGTCTTAAACAAATTATCGAAGCGCTCGTGGTCGTGCTTGCTTCGACGATCTATCAAGAACGACTCTTGATAGATCCTCGAAGTTAAGCAACGTTCGAAACGGTCTGTAAGTGGATGGGTGACCGCCAGTGGCATTTTCATCTTAGCGCTTCCGTGCTTCGGAGGGCACGTTAAATTGTCGGTCGTTAAGCCATGACGGAGGCCTTTAGGCGGCCTAAAAACTCCGTCACCAGAGTTGGCCACTGACTAATACGGACTTACTTACTTTTTTTTAACCTTTGTATCATCTTGAAGATATCAAGAAAAAACCTAGTAGTTAGCTAGCAATCTGTCGTCGTTTTGTGTACCTATGTCAGGTCAGGAGAATTACCAACTAAACCATAAGAATTCAGAGAAAAACATTTTGGCAATGTTAATAAACTGCTTGTTCCTCGTACATTACCGAGTTACATTACCAGCAAGGAAAAAATTATAAACCTTCAGTGGAATATTGTCATAAGTACAAATGAAAAAATCCCAGCCATGTTTATTTAGCCTTTTAAAAACGGCCCGAGAATTGATGCTATTTAAAGTTACATAAAATTATCGCTTCATAGGTTCTGTCATAAACGCTGTAACTACTAAATTATGTGGATCAAATGAGATATTAATAAATAGTGCAGTATAACTGAACATCTGAAGGAAAGTTGACTAATAATCGATTCAAGGTTAGTCGGTCGCCTTACCATTATTATTTAACTTGCATTGATTTTACTGCAGGTGGATCCATCGCGTGATAGCAACTAGCAAGATACTTGTATTACTTACAAACAAAACATAATGTTTGTTGGTTTGTACACTTACGTGCATTTATTCGAGCTGGTGTTGACACGAACCCTGGCACGGAACGGAATGTTATAAAACTTGTTCTTCGAGGTATGCTAAACGAGATACCTACGTAAATTATATGGATTTCTGGTTTAGGATCTATGAGCTCGACTATAGCATAATATTAATGTTATACTCGTACTCTCTTCTAATAAAAAAAATCTTACTCCTATTTATCCAGGGAAACATTATCCTACTAAATATGTTTATCTTCAAATCGTACCCTATCTGTACGAACACAAGCTTGCTAGAGCATAATATTATAACAAGCTCCCTATCACTTGCAAACTATTGGAAATGGCCGTTGTAATCAGTAGTGCGACACAAATTACACAGCGATGTCACACTAGGCGATAACAGAATACATTTCACTGCGAGCTTATCTGTTTATAGAGTCTGATTCTACGACCTCAATTTCAATTATGTTATGTGGAATAGAAGCGTCAATTGATTAGTAAAATGTAAATTCTGTGGGCAATATCTAATTCCACGAAGATTGTAAAACTTTATTAAAACACTCAAAATGTCTGTCAAAACTTGGAAGACTAACAAAAGTTTCAACAGTTCTGGCCCCGATTCTGAAATATGACTTACATTTAAAGTATTCGCCTCATCAATCTTTCCAGTTTCAAAAGATCAAAGGGTGAAAGAAAGTTAAAATTTTCAAAGCGCGAAGCATAGTCGAGGGGCTTCTCTCGGATAATCTCCGACCAAATCGCGCTCTTTTCAATAGCGCGCCAGCCAGCATGCATGAAAAGAGTTGATGAGGCTCGAGTGCTGAGGACCGTGCGAAGTGGGCCGGACTTCAACCTTGTGCTTTTTTACTGACGTAACTAAGTGGAACAATGTAGTTCAGGATGCTCCCACTAGCTGGCACCGATAACCCACCATAAATACTAATAAAATGCGATTCACCTATAAATTTACACGACTCAAATTGCTCGCAACTATACATCACTCAATAGTGCTTTTATTTCACGAATGTTTGGGCCGTGATTCATCGTTGTATGCTTGATTTTTATTCCATTTAATATTGCTTGAAAAAAAGCTATTAGTTGATTAAAAACCTTGGTTGGCGCAATCCTTTGTGAGTTTCCGTAAATCCTCGTCAGTTAAGTGCCTATTAAATTGTTTTGTATTTCAATGGTTTCCTTATAAACTGATCGATAGGACAGATAAGATGCTTACATGGTACACGGAGCTACGCAAACTTGTATGTTATCGCTGCACATGGTATCTGTTATCCTTATCTGGAATCTCCGTCAAATCTCGGCTTCCTCACTTAAGTTCGTAGCCAGTAACCCAGTTTTTCCCCAGCAGAATAATGCGCTCTAGTTCATAGCATATGACCTCTTTTCATGCGAGCCATAATGCCGCATCAACATTGGCAGCTGTTTCCGACTGCAGAGACTCCCTGCGCCATTTCCTTGCTGCCTCTGCTTATTGATTCTTTGTTTCAATGAGAGAATGAAAATGATTTTCTGAACATTTTGTAAGCATTCTTACTGAGTCGTGAATGAAATACAGCTTGAAGTGCTTCCTAGCTGAACTCTAACAAAGATAAAAGGCTACACTATAGGGCTTTATTTAGGAATCGTTTTGCGCGAAGCTGGTTAATAGCATCTCCAATTATTTTGAAGCTTTATTCAGCAACGTCTCAATTAACTATTTCACTAGTTCTTTCTTGTTCACTGACCGCTATTATCCCGAGCGAACGAACATCAATTCCTTGTTTTACATACAAATTGTTTTCCGCTAAAGTGACCTGCACCGGTTAGCTTTATCTAACACTGTATTTTATGTATTGCGTCGATAAGCAGGCATACATTAAAATTAGTTATTAGCAGGCATACATTAAACAGTCTCATACATTAAAATTAGTTGGTAAGTAAACTCGATCGGCTATCCGGAGGTCGGCGTAGGCCATGGGGCGTTTTTAGATAGCCACCGATAACCTCTCGGCGGACAGGCCATGCCGTCCATCGAATATCCTAGTGATTTATCATACTTACGTCAAACATAAAATCATAAATTTAATTCCTAAAGATTTTATGCAAGTAGTAAAAAGATTATCCATTTTTATGGCGGAGCGAGCTATCGCCGGGGTGTCGAGTTTTGCTCCCCGGGATAAATTTGATTACTTTGTGGCTTTCACGCGCTTGTCTAACTTCATGGAGATCCAACGAAGCGGCACAAAGAGTCACGTGTTGAGACACGGCGTGAACTTTGGCATAGTTTATTTATTAGTTTACTGAGCCGGAATTATTTCTTTCCAAATATCGTAACAAGGAAAACTCCAACAATTATTTCTGCAAATTCGATTCGCTATTGAACTTCACTCCAAATATTATTTTAGCAATTGAATTCTCCCTGAATCAACCTGCGAATTGTTCGGTGAGACGGCGAACAAGATAACTTAGAAGGAACAAGGGACCGTGTTTTGAGAAGGTGGGTTTGCCACTTAGCGTCCTCCCTCGTCGTCACCTCGCTGTCCCGTAATGGCGTGGGCTTGACAAGGATACTTGTATTATATAATTGACAACTATCGAACTTGCTACACGTGTTGGAATTATATATGTGACACAGGTATCTGTCACCGGTTAATTGTTTGTATGGTACCTAATAACGAGGTCAACATAATCTCTAACCTTATGGTATGGACAACGCGTTACATGGAATTGTAATCTACGATCATCACGAATGTATTGTTGTCAGTTGTTACTTGTTACTGAGACATGTACAATACTTATAATGTTACAAAGCATCAGGTACCTTCCTCCGAATTAGATTCAAACAGAACAGCGAGCCGAGATGAAGCATCGGCGTGTACTTGACATGAATGCATACCGTAGGCACACGCGGCAAAACGTGCTCGCTTCTATCTCGCTAAGAGGTTTTACATAATGTCCTTACTTTAATCTTGATGGCCCATTATAGCAAATGTATTGTCATTTTCTCTGAGTTGCAAAATCCTTATCTGCCTGAAGGGATCACATTCCACAAGGCGTGGTCCCAAAGCCGAGAGGCATGCAACTAATTCGCATGATTTACTAACCCATTTGTCACTACAAACGTTGATTGATATCGGACTCTACGGAAGAACCTTTTTTTTTTTTTTTTATGATGAATGGGTCGACTCTTGACCTCGAAACTTACATATGCAAGAATGAGGTCTACGATGGAGCGAGCCTACCCAGAAGGTGCCTATTAACTCTCTTCTTAAAAACATCAGGGTCGTAGCTCAGCGGAAATACAGACGCGGGAAGCTGATTCCACATTTTTGCAGTGCGCATAATAAAAGAACTTTGAAAGCGCTTAGTTCTAATAAGTGGAATATCAACCAGGTGTGGATGATAGTGAGCTGTGCTATATTCAGAGGGCCGACTTCGATTGCAATTTTAGTACAAATAATTGCATACGATACTGGAAGATCGCATTTGTATGAATACTTACATATAAAAAAGCCAGAAATGAGACAAGCAAATTTTTGCTTGTGTTTGCAAGCAAAAGCTAGGCCCCAAACCGTGTTTGTTGCCCTGATTCTTCACGGTATTGGTCGCGAGTAAAATCACCTAGTTTTAAGACGTTTCAAAGTGATCCCAGCGGTCCTACTGAATAAATGCTTTTTGACTTTGACTTTGATAGTAACTTGCTACAGGAGTTTCTACTCCTAAGACAATCATACACAAACTTTTCTACGTTTGTGTATTTCATTCAACAAGTCATAACTCTGTGTATGTTTCTAAAAGTAAAGTTTGCGCAATAAATAGGACTAGGGAGCAATCAATCAATCTGTACTCACGAACGGGTGCGTAATCCTCTTCCGAACGAAGATTATTTGGGCTTAAACCCGCACCAGAAGATTGATTAGCACGTGATGACCTAATAATGATTTATTATTTTACTTACTGCTTACTTTACTTATGATTCTAAGATCCTTATATATTATGTAGGTACTCGTATGAAATGAAAAGTCTTATCAAAATTTTGGATTCCGACGGGATTCGAACCCGCATCGATCAGACGATCCTCCTAAAGCCGGAGTGCCTAACCGCTCGGCCACGAAATCCTACTTGTCGGTGTCCAAATTTTCGATAAGTCTCATATTTTTCGGTTGAGCACCGATTAGCGCCATCTACACGATCACTAGTGAACTCATGCTCATTGTAGTGTGGATCAGCACTATAAAACAATTACAGAAATTATAGGTACTCGTATATTCAGAATCATTGTAGAGCATACCTAGATCACAGAAAAAAATACTGTTTCGATAGATATTTTAAATTGAATTGATAGAAGCTACATCTAGATTTGTCTAACAAATGTTTTTTGTTTGCCTTTACTTGTCTCTGCACCTATTTTTTTCCGATCCAACTTTGGAAGTTTGTTCCAATGTTAAAGGGCTAAAGTTTTCCTTCTTTCTTTTCCCCTTTCCATCCATTCCGAAGCTGCCGGTGCGGTGCCAAAAGTTACAGTCCACTTTCTCCATATTTCAGTCGTTGAAAGACTTTTACGAGGCGAACAGGGTTTTACAATTGCAAGTTTTGCCATAACTGTATAATACTATATTACCATTATAAAATAGTTTCGTCATAATATCATCATTATAATTCTACTGTTGTATGATTTATCTTTTGTTTGAATGAATTATAGTGGGTAAAAAAAGAAATGATTACGACATGAAAGAGATAAAACAAAAAAACAAAACCTTACTAGATACGTAGGATGTATATTACGTAAATGTTCTTCGTTTTGTAGTGCCAGTTGACATAGCTTGAACTGACAAGGTTACATGCAACGCATCGCATATACGCATTATATCACGACAATTAATGACAATTTATAGTGACCGGTATTGCCTCGCCAGCCATATCAAATGATGTTCTTAGTTAATTGTTGAAAACATTTATAAAATATGCATATTATTAGCCGTGAAACAGAATTAACGCGATAGACATTTGTGCATGTCTTGTTTTAGACACAGACAAATTGCTCTCAGACGAAATCCTGAATAATTTATCTAGGAAAAAGGGAATACCTAAAATAGTAGTTTTCACGCCTAACTTTGTGGATATAGCGAAACGATTCAAATAAAGTGGCTGTTTAATGTTGGGGTACAAAACGGTTCTGTCACTGTCACCCTGTAGTAATATTTCACCGTGGGCCCCGATTACAATCGTGGAGATTAGGCGAGCCGCTCTATTGTCGCCCTGAAAACATGAAGCCGCCTTTTTTAGGCTTCTAATAACGTTTTGTTGAAAGGGACTTTCCAGCAAAGTCATTTAGAAGCTTCACCGCAATGAAATCCGCGCTAAATTACTTTTTGAACACGCATTGTGCGATAAATTACTTGTATCAAGAGCCAATGATTCATTAACATCAATAAAAACACTTTTCATTCCGACTATTTCCGACACAATAGCACAATTTACTGAATTCCCAGGCGGAGCAATTTGCGGGCCTGTTCACACTTCAATTGTAACCTGCCATCGCATCGGCCCGTCATCAGAGCTGCGTCAGTCATGGATCTGCCAAGTTCAATGGAGCAGAAACACAAAGGGCATGTCTGTCGGTGTCGCCACGCTCTCGGAGTCTTGCCGAGTCCGCGCGGGGCAGGTGGCCAGGCAGGCATGCCCCATTTCAAATGAGGTCAGAAGAGCCGACCATCACACGCCTGTGGGATGCCTCTCAATTGAAACACATTGGATGTGGGCGGGTGTACTAACTCGCGTATTGTTGACCGTGTTTCATATTTGGTTTGATTAATCGCTTCATCGAGGTCAGGATAGTTGGTATTGATTGCCCAGATTTCTTGGTTTCTCTTTAGTGGTTGTCATATTCGTCATCTCAGTAGGTTCGTTTCGAATATCAACATCATGTCCATCAGATTTCTATCTTCGCTTCGTCGTCTTCTCCATTTGTGTTTAGAAGTATCAAATGCATGTCAATAACTGAATAAATAAATCTAAAGCTACATACAAGTACTATCGCCTTTAAAATAAATCTTGATAAAAATCTAACATTGTTTGATATAAAACCAACATGATAATAATGCCAGCAAATGTTGAACATGTTGATGCTAATGAATTGATCTTATTTATTGGTATTGGCTGCACACATCGTGCCATGACATCACAGTAGGATCCGAAGGTGTGGCCACATTACATTCTGCACTCACACAAGACAATTTCCGGCACTTCAACAATTCTATAAATCGTTGCTTATCCATGGAAGTCATGGTGTCTTAGATTACTATTTCATACATGAAAGCTCATTTATTCAGCGCGGCGGAGCGCCGTGTTCTGAGCTACTGAGCTCACAAACAAAAGGCATTTGATCCGTGGTTTAATCTCGTCTGTTTTGTCTCCAACAATAATACCGGCGTACAATGTTGTGTTCCAAATCTTGCTAAAATCCCCTTGTAATTACCGTTAAATATTACGCTGTTCGCTCGCATTTTGGTCTGCAAGCGGCGAATTAATCAAACTGTACCTAGTTACGTGCTTATGTGCCCTAAGAGCCCGTTACACAGATTTGTTGCGATTTGGGGATATTGCCAATCATGAGGTGTTTGTACATATGAAGCAACTGTGTAGCGATTTCCGATTTCCCTCTGGGCCTAACATATAGTGCTGAACTTTGATGAGTAACTACCGGGACTGTTGACAAACAGCCGCCGGCTTGAGAAACCATTTATCAACGTAACCACTAGCTTCAATCACACGGTCGAATTGCCAAAGTTACTGCAGAACACAGTGCTCCGACTCTGTCGACCCTCACTCATCAGCGTTTTATCCACAGCCGTGGAGCCGACCTACCACTTCAAGGTGCTGGTACCCTCGATGGTGGCCGGCGCCATCATCGGCAAGGGCGGAGAGACCATCGCCCAACTCCAGAAGGACACCGGTGCGAGGGTGAAGATGTCCAAGTCACATGATTTCTACCCAGGTAAGTGACATGCCATTATTTATTTCAAAGGAAATATACGCCGAACATACACCGCTACCATTTTGTTCAGGAAGAAAAGAGATTGATGATTACTTCACTACAAAAGGCATGAAAAATAAGCAAACTGTCACGCGCATTTTGTTGTATGTTTTTCTCTGAGATTTTTCCTTTACCAGCAAAAACCGACGAAACAAATGTCAATGGAATAACAAAACAATGGGTCACACACAATGACTCCGCTGACATAACAAGTACTACTGAATTTACTGATATTACTTGCACCGTCAAGCCTCGTCTCTTCAACTTTCATCTTGTAATAACACGAGCGCCGCAGTACGACGAAATGACAGCCTACTTTTCGTCGGCACGTCTGCAAAGCCGAGCATCATTAGGCTCGCTCGCATTCGCGCATGCACCCACGTTAGCTTACGTAAGCGCAAACGAGGAATTTTTATTTCGAAACATGAACGAAAAATTGTTGTAGAACGAACTGAAACTTAATAAATATCACAATTAGTGGTGCCTACAGGTAGTGGTTTTGATGATGAAATAACGTTATGATAAAAAGTAAAATAGTGATGCGCTAAGCTTACTAAATAGTCGATCATCGATAAAAGCGTTGTAAACGTTAAACCGGAGGGTTGGTTGTCGGCTGATAGGCTCAGGAAAGGCATAAAACTGCGAATGTCAATATAAGTAACGTAAAATTTAGGCCCGCCTCGTCGCTGCCAAAACAAACTGCCGGAAGTTAGGCTCAACACCGAATGTAATAAAAGAGAAAATGATCTTAAATTAACTTCAAATACTCAACTGATATAAAACTGATAGTAAAAGTGATTAACTGACGACGTGCACTCGCAAATTTTCGATGGACTGATTTTATAGGAAGAATACAATGACCTTTGTATTATACAAAAAAAATAAAAAAAACAATAACTTGCTTTAGAAATTTCAATATTTTTGTGTATTCATTGAACCGAATGAAATAACTAAGGAATAAAATCGAGACATTAGATCCTCTCTCGCGTGAATATTTAATACCTGTAATTTATTTATCAAAAAGAAAGTTTATTCTTGTTTTCCTCGTACAATAATTACCTGTCCGCAGAAAGGCATTCCCTTGAGTTTTTGCGGCACAAATATTTGCGTTCGTGAAACAAGAGGCTCCCTCGCTTTTTGTATTTCCCCTGTCGTCGCATTGTCTCCATGTAGAGTATTCCGGTTATGAGCTTCTCTGTATTATCCCCCTTTATCCCTTACGGAATGGGGTCGCTGCTCGCACAACTCGAAATGCGAGTGCTTAGAATGTTACGAACCTTGATTGATAAAATCAAGCCTCTGCCTTTGCTTTGCTGTGCTTACATCACTCGGCTTCAGCTTTGCCTGGCGAGGCGTGTCAAGGTCCCCAGACTAACAATCTTTAGTTTACACAACCTGATATTGTGTAGTCATAGTCAAATATTTCTTATAACTTGTATCTTTGTAAATTCCATAGACCATCTTCGAACTCGGACGTTTGATAGACGTTCAGATAGACAAGGACAAATAAAAAGAATTTCAACGATACGATCTCCCGTCTCGTCTCGCCATCAAAGTGACCATTCAAACACTTTTCCTCTTAGATGTAGGTATCTATTGGCTACATTCTGACGTTTTTACTTTCCATTTCGTCGGACGGAATCGATTTATAACTGGATTTGAACTAGAACCATATTCGGATCTTCTTTATAGCAGCAAGGGGATTCAATTATGGTCTGATGGTGAAATCTACTATTAAGTCGGCCGAAAAATAGAAATGACACGCGCCTCGGCTCATCAAGTGGCATTAATTATTCCGTCCGGGTGTATTCCTGTGCCAAATTGAGGATGGCGTTTTGTAATAAAAATGTGGGTTACCGTCACGGGCTCGCCATCGGCTCGGAATAACTGCGTCTGACATTTGCTGATATTGACTGTGGCGCTGAATTAACAGCTGCTCGGGAAACTGTGCCCTATTTCATTCCAGGCCGTTAATCACCCCGTAATGTAAACCGCGTTGATTGAATATTCATCACGGTCACACATGATGAGCTTTAAGAGTGACAGGCCTCGGAATGAATAATACACGCTCTTCCGACCCAGGCTATTTGATAAGGATAAACACGAGAAACCCTATTTTATAGCCCGGCTCAGCTTCTACTTTATGTTGATCGCAATCTAAATTTAATGGCCTGTATTCTGGTCGCTGCGGCAATAACACTTGGTTGGTTCAGTTGTTTGCTCCGTTGATTAGTAATTCCATCAGGGTGTATAGATTATTGTATTGGGGCCACAGAACAAACATCACTTGACTGTATTGATTGCTCGGGAATACGGCCGAAAGGTCAATTATCACGGACTGTATCCAGTTAATCAGATTATTATCGAAGCCGACTGCTTTTAATAAGGTGGGCTGACTACTGATACTCGTTTGACAAACACAAATTGCTCATCATGTTAATAGGAGATTATCATCAAATCTTGACATTGCATTCAAACCTTACCTACGTAAAGTATGCACCAGGGTGCCTAGTATTAGTTTTTTACGCGTTCGTTATCGACGCCGTAAACGCAGATTTGTATGGGAAAATAGCAGCGCCATCTTTTGGTACTCGCTCATTTCTAATGAAAACCAGTATAAATCCACGTTTACGGCGTCGATACCGAATGGTGAATAAAAGTCATACTAAGCACGCAGATATTTTTCCGCGAGTAAAAATTTAGAAATGTTTTTTTAATGATTGTAAAGACGAAGTGCAATTGTTAGACGTAGCCTACGAAAGCATTGGTTCTTTTGCTCCAAGCCCAGAGTCACTCGAGTGTGAAGTATAAAATCCTAACTGCAGTAGTGACGGTGAAGGTTGCATTACAATTTTCCGCGTTGAATTTTTCATCTCAATTCCATCTTCCGTAATTGCGGCGGGCGCATTGCAGGCGGCCCGGCTCGGTGCGGATGTTATATCGACCTCAAATAGAGCACTTGTGACATTGTACCATTTAAAACACGCTTTTGTTTCAAACAATAGGTGTACACTAGTTTAAAGCGCTTCAAATGTAAATTCTCTGCTACAACAACTATTAGGGTGTGTGCATTTTACTGGTAGTCTGCTTGCTTATCGGCTTGTAAGTTGGTTCGGTATCACCAAAAACCTATCGATATTCGATAGCGAGCTCGATAAGGCCTTGGATTTGTTGAACTCTTGATAAACTTTTGAACATTTTCCGGTCGACATTACTATGTTGTAGTTTGTAATTTAAACTCATAAAAATAGTGAAGCTCGTGGTCGTGCTTGCTTAGTCGTTCTTGATAGATCGTCGAAGTTAAGCAACGATCGAAACGGTCAGAAAGTGGATGGATGACCGCCAGTGGCATTTTCATCTGTGCGATTCCGTGCTTCGGAGGGCACGTTAAATTGTCGCTCCCGGCTATTTAAGTCGTTAAGCCATGACAAAGGCCTTAAGGCGGCTTAAAAACTCCGTCACCAGAGTTGGCCACTGACTCATACGAACTTGCTTACTTTATTTAAAATATTAAAAGCAATAAATCGCGGCAACAAGTTCGTGCTTGATATTATTTCATCATACATTTTGTCGTTTTTACCTGCGAGTTTCCTAAATATATCCTTGACCTACGGTAAGCTTAGAAACATGGTTTGTTTATAGATGACCCAAAAAGCGAAGCAGGCGCTAACGAAGATCCGGTTCATTTATCTGAATCATTAGCTAATTAACTGTGCATGCTGTCACGACATATTAAGATGGTGGACATACATGACACGCCTTTGTAAAGTACAGTTACATTATTATTATTATGCCTATTGAAGAAGTAAATGCTTTGAAACTGGCTAATGTTGTGTATTTTGACGTGCTATATCTTTCGAAAATCTTGAAGTCGTGATTCGTTTGTATATTTAAGTTCCTTCTAAGTAAACCAGTAACTTATTTATATGGCCACGTTCACGAGGGATTCGAATCTTCCAAGCCAAGATCGTTTCATTCTTTAGTACCTATTTGCCGAGTTTCTATCAAACAGAATATTTTCGTTGAAAAGGTGTTACGCAAAAAGGATATAACCTAACGACCCTTCGAAGACCAAAGTAAAAGTAACGCGGGACCGGCCAATGCTATTGTCGTCTTCTACCAGAAAGGACATTCGATACTGGATATTCTGACGTCGGTTCCATAATAATAATGTCAAACAAAATTGAGGAAAAGGGTACAACAAAAGCTAGTCAGAAAATTGGAAATCATTGTCAAATGTCAATACACTTATTCTTCGTAAAGGGTAACTTGGAGGCTTCGTTGAAATTCAATGGATTTTATTTTAACTAAGAAGTCTTTGAAATTAAAGGTTAACAAAAAACATTAATCTTCTATTTTAGTAATAAAACGAATACAATAGCTACAGCAACTTCAGTTATTTTTCTTTTAAAAGGCAATCTTGCGTTACTTAATTTTATTTCCATCATAATTGTGTGATTCGATAATTATTCACGGCACGCTATCGTCGAACGTGAATAAGTTTGCTACACTTTATCGTAATACCGATTTATCGATTAGATTTCGTCACATCACTGGGCTTGCGTAGCGTATCACAGAATAGATTTTGCCTTTACATTACAACAGTAAATTCACTTCCATAATCTAGAAGAAAATGCACTCGTTTCAATAGGATCTTTGTGTTCGTTCCAAGCACGGATGTTCCCAGTAGAAGATAATGTATCACACTCACACTCTTGAATTTCACCTTGAAAGTTTATCTACTGTTTGTTCATATATCGTCTGCGGAGTACCCGAACACAAGGAGTGGCAGCCCTGGAATTACCAATTAATTACTTTATTGTTATTTTAATTCCGCCAAGCTCCGCCATTATGCCGCTCGATTCGATAACATTATATCAAAATTAATTGATCTAATTTGTTGGCGTAACTTACTTGTAATTGACAGGTAATTCAGGTCTTCGCAAATCGCAATTCACGATTGACCTATTTTAGCGAATTTTTCGACCGTCTACTTGGGTCAGGCTAGGACGGATACAATACATCTTGTCCAATTTAGACGAGTAGTCCAAAGAGGCTGACCCTACTTTTTTCGTGTCGACGCCTTACACCCATATCTTTACCCCCGGTTTCTATATTCAACGGACAGTCGTAGGTAAGAGCTACGAGTCGTTTCCACATACAAAAGTTTGACAGGTAACTGTTAGCTGTTAAACTTTTGTATGTATGTCTGTTGAATATAGACACCGGGCATTAGTCATGCTGTATATTATCAGCTATGTATTTTATTACATTGATAGGATATATGATACAAAACTCATCTCCCTACAGTAATTTCCAAATGATTATGTAAAAGATTAACCGGTGCTTAACCGATAAATATGAGCTTATCAAGAATTTCGAATCTGACGTCAGGGGTTCCGTGGCCGAGCGGTTGAAGGCACTCCGGCTTTAGGATTGTCTGATCGTCGCATGTTCGAATACCGTCGGAATCGAAAATTTTGATAAGACTTTTTAATTCATGTAAAAGATTAATTTAATATTCAATGGCAAGTTAACGTGTCTAACGATAACTGCTAAGATTGGCTGGCTTGCTGGCTGGCTCTCGACCAGCTAGTTTTGGATATAAACTTGTAATTTGGAGAGCAATCGTGTTTCGCGTGACGCCAATCGGCACATGCCTTCTACCTATTTATACCCACTCGCTACATTTTGTACGTTTTTATGTCGGCTGTTACAATTATTTACGTCGTAATTCGAATAGTTTGGCGTCAATGACCGGGACGAATGCTGTATCTATGTGATGTTTTTCTCAGTATTCACAAAACTGCAGACAGAATAGCTACAAGGGATAGGCGTTGGTATAGTTGATATTTTTTAATTGTTTTCAGTGCTGAAGAAAATAAAAAAAAAGTGGCACTCCAGGAGTGTCAGAGTGTCTTGAACGAGGGTTCGGTAGTCTGTCCTGTACTCTGTGATTTGAACACGCGGTTGTCACTTAGAAGCAGAACTCTATCGCCTTGGTCATTCTTAGTGTGACGAAATTAAGATAGTGAGATGGTGTCATGTGACTCGCGACTCGAGTTTGATAGTTTTTTCCCATCTCGAAAATGCCCATCGCGAAAATAAGTTTTCACTTCAATAAAGTAAGTGCTCGTAGAGACTTATTCTTAAAGTAAGTCGAATGAGTACAGTGTAGTAAGTAGAACAAACGCTGTGCCAAGATCCAAAGCCGCGTTGCACTGAAAGCGACTGCTTGAAATTTACTATCACATCGCATCATAAATTCATACCCAAGTACACTTAAGCTTATTTTATTCCCTAAGCTAGAGTTGGTATTTGTAGAGAGCTTTTTCTCATTTTTACTTCTTTTTAACACCAGAAAAACGAAGTTGATTAAAACGATAAGTACGAGAATTCAGTTGGCCCTTGCGGTGACAGTCGACAAACAGCTTTCGGAAATGTCACAAATATTGGCCCTATAGAGAAAGCGTTTTAATCCCTTATTTCGCAACAGAGGAACCACTTGGCAGGTCTTACCGCGGCTGGGTATTTAGGTACTTACCGGTGCTCGCCGCAACTGGGTCGGGCCTCGGGCCCTAAGTGTGAAGATGCGGGCTATAATCCAACCCAGTGGAGATTAAATGAGACATATTTGAATATGTGGTCTTCTGTGTGGACCAAATTATCTGCCCATTACGCTTGGATCTACGTTACGATGCGCTGTAGTTGCTTTTCATACAAAATTGTCTGCTGCGCATAGAAAAGGGTATCTTCACGGATGCCTAGATCCGTTGGGCCAAGTAATGATATCAATAAAGTGAACTATAGAGTTTAGGTTAACAATGAGACGAATCAAAACTTTACACCTGGTTCATCGAGATAGTGTGAACGATAAACAAGAGTTGAAAAAACATGCTAGAAAGATAAATGCTAAACGAAACAGCTCGTAAAAGTATCAAGAAATATCTCATCTCAAAGCCATCTCCAATCCAAACAAAAATGTATGGGATGATAAACGATCTTACAAATGCATTCAACAGTCAAGGCTCTTTGCAGCGAGGTGATGTCATCGGCGAAAATAAAAGTGAACGCTCTACGTACAGACTCATCTATCTTCCTACCGTTGTAATAACTGACCGGTCCGGAGTTTGCTGCGCATATTACTAAAAAGATTGCGCGAAAATATGATAGTTGGTAAGGTAGATGTTTTTTGTAGGTTTGAAGGACTTCTGCTGAGTGCTGGGTTAACAAACTTATCATGTTCTCTCGCTTGCACAGTGCAGTCACTCACTAGTGAACATGATAAGCCACCATTTCGGATTCGTTTCTTTATGTAAAGTAAAGTAAAGTAAAGATTTATTGCGTGAAATACACATGGTGGTATTTTGTTATAAAAAACTCAATCCGGAAACAATGTATTCTGCCAGTGTGGCGTGCAATTTTTTAATTTATACAAAGAAAAATCATCATCATCATCATCTCAGCCATCCAGCGTCCATTGCTGAACATAGGCCTCCCCCATAGATTTCCACAGCGATCGATCTTGTGCAGCCTGCACCCAACGGCTCCCAGCAACCCTGAACCCGAAGAAAAATCATTATTAATTAAATTATAGTAAAAAATATAGATGTCAAAATTGCAGTGCAGTTCAAAACCTGCCTGGAATTAAGAGCTCACCTCTGTAATGGCATCTGAATATCATCATCTCAGCCATCTAGCGTCCACTGCTAAACATAGGCCTCCCCCATCGATCTTGTGCAGCCTGCACTCAACGGCTCCCAGCAACTTACCAGATCGTCTTTCCATCTAGTGGGGGGCCGTCCTCTACTGCGATTCTGGTGCGTGATAATCACATCTGAATATGAACAAGGGCATTATAAATTATAACAATTTCAGCCTGTGCAGAAATATCTATGTAATTCTGATTTATATTTTTGTGGAAGGAACGAAGCAAAAACTTCATTACATAAGTTTCTACGCGTTTCTAGAGATGAGTTATAGGTATCTACAGTTTCACCTATGATCGTGAAGGCCATAAGAGGGTCAAATGTCGAATAAGCCGTTTTTAAATATCATTAATTAAATATTCTGCCTAATGGAGTAAACGATTAGTCGATCATTATATTAACAATCAATTATTGTTTTTGTTTTATTTAGTTTTAGTCGAATTTCCGACTGGTTCTGAAGGCCAAATGATTTTTTAAAGGGTATTATTACAATTAATGAGGATAAAAATAAATAATGCTGGACATTTCACACAGCATCATCTAGCCCCAAACTAAGCAAAGCTTGTACTGGGAAGATAACTGATATACTACTTGCTTTTTGTTTGTACATACACTACACGTACATATTATACATAGAAACGCCCAGACCCGAGATAAATATAAAAGATTAAAGAGCATATTTAATATGAGTGTCATAAAAAGACAAAGAAGTGAAGTAAATACAAATCTTGTTTACCGATTCAAACATGGATTATCCAAGGATAACATGAAGTGTCTAAGAAGTGCAATATTAATTCTTGCAGATTTTCCTGTTCGCAGAACCGGTAACTGGTTTGAATTGCACTAGTGCACTTTTTAGTAGGAAGGGTGGAGTAAATAAAGACTTTTACAAATGTATTCCATGACATTTTGATGAAATTCCGAAGGTACAATGTGCGCGAATCCGCTGCAGCTTGGGTACACTAATAATATATAAATTATAAAGAGGAAAGATTTGTTTGTTTGAATTGAACTCTGAAACTACTGCACCGATTTGATAAATTCTTTCACCACTAGAATCCTACGTTTTCCCTGATGAACATTGGCTATATTTTATCCCGGGAAAGTGAAGTTTTCCCGAGGGACCGCGGGTAACACCGCGACGGACATCTAGTAAAATATAAATTAGTAATAACAACTGGGTCTCCTGTTTCCATTAGAGTCGTGCATCGTGACTGTGATCGTGACATCCAAGAACACTTAAAAGTGGTTTGCTAATAACTTAGCGAGCTAATTTCTATTTGAAAGCAAGGAAAGCTACTAACAAAGTGTTTTGTACTAACAAAGAGAACTGTGAATTGAAGCAATATTTAATAACCATGACAACTTGTGTGGCCTTGACCTACTTCTCATTTAGAGTCGATGAGCTTGCTAACTGTCATGTATGGAATGCCAACTACTTGAAAAAATATGGGTACGAGCCAAATGTACGGGCATATGACTAACCATTATCAATCATTATTCCTGAGGGTGATACAGTCGTCGCGAACATGGTGTTGTTTTTCGAAGAGATACGAGTACTTAAAAGTAAACAGGGTCACGACTGTATCCCCAAGGCGCGGTAGACATTCTCTCAGATCTTTTTATGTATTTCAGATCCTTTGAATATCCTTTGAATATGTCAAATTAACTTAAAAGTTACTGACAAAATATGAATTGAAGTTACACCCACATAATATTAACGTAAACGGAACCAATAACAATAGTTATTGACAATCTGGTTACAATGTAAGCGAACCTTGACCAACATCGTCACAATACTAAAATAAATAAACTAGATACGAGAATACACCTGTCGAAAGAGGGATCGTCATTTGCGTAAAAGTGCCAGAGGATAATTATGACAGACTAGAAAATTCGACGAAATTATTTTCTATTACTCTTAGATGACCTTGACCTAGAATTGACAACGCTTATAATAAAACACAGGTTTAAAATAAAATAATTTAAGACTGTGACGATAATCAGATAAAATATAAGTACTCACAAGTGGACAGTTGTGAAATCAGCAGTCAGGTTTTCAGATTGAAGCGCTCGTGGTCGTGCTTACTCGTTCTTGATAGATTAGATTCTTGGTCTGGGTGTTTCTATGTATAATATGTATGTATTTACCAACAAAAAGTATATAAGTAGTATATCAGTCATCTTAGTACCCATAACACAAGCTCTGCTTACTTTGGGGCTAGATGATGCTGAGTGAAAAGTCCAGCATTATTTATTTATTTATAGATCGTCATAGTTAAGCAACGTTCTAAACGGTCCGTAAGATGGGTGACCGCCAGTGACATTTTCATTTGAGCGTTTCCGTGCTTCGGAGGACACGTTAAATTGTCGGTGCCGGCTATTTAAGTCGTTAAGCTATGACCGAGGCCTTATGGCGCATGGCGGACTAAAAACTCCATCACCAGAGTTGGCCACTGACTCATACGAACTTAGTTTACTTTTTAGCACTCTGATAACATGACGACAGATCTAGTAGAATGGCCTTGACCTAAAATTACAATACATACATGTGAAATGTGATCTAAATAGGCTCCCGTAAGCTACGGAAGATCTATTTTGGCTTTGTTTAGTCTACGTTTGGGTAAAAGCGAGCTGCTGGCGACACAGTGCTGACATCTATACGTGAACGCTCTGTTTTGTAAACTAGAAAACGATGTTTCGAAATGCCATTAATTGCTTGAAGTGTTCAATTGGGTCCATACCACATACAGAATTATTGAAAAATGAATGAATTGTAATTTCTAAGAGAAACAACCTTCTTTGAGTTTGGCTGTCGGCACCACTTATGTGAACAATAGTACCTAAGGAACGATTAAAGTAACCGTTAGTGACTCTGAGTGCGGCCATGAGTGGTTCTATTTCATATAAAAGAAATCGTATAGAAAAGTCTATTAAACTCTGGCCTTACAACAATCGATTACCTACATAATAACACACACAAATCCATTGTAATACCAGCGCTATACAAACTGAGGTGAAACTACAATAATAAAGAGCAATTTGTTTTTAATTGAACCGCATTGACGTCGCCATACTCGCCATTATACTAACGTTGTCATTACATCTAATGAAGCGTCACTGACGCGAAGCGAAACCTGTTCTATAATAAACTGGGTAACTGCTTGATAGACTCCGTCAGTGTGCGGTTTTCCACGAACTAAATTCTTACACCACATTATTTGTAAATCGAACGGCATGTTATGAGGAGGGAATGTTAGGTTTGAATGTGGAGGGATGTAGCAGAAGAGGCAGACCAAAAAAAAGATGGATGGACTGTGTGAAGGATGATATGGGTAAGAAAAGAGTGCATGTTGAGATGACGGCTGATAGAGCGGAGTGGAAGAGGAAAACCTGTGTTGCCGACCCCACATAAAAGTAGGATAAGGGCAGGGAAAAGATGCTGATTACTTGTAAATCGTCCAAAGGCAAGAAAATCATTCATATAATATGAGATAGGTATTATCATTCTCCTGACCTTATCCTACACTGAGTGGTGTCGGTACAAAATGTTTTCTTTCAGAAATAAAATTAAGTGTCATGTGAATCGCCCTTCCTATCCTATGGAACGGCCTGTTTCTAGTTGTATCTATTTGATAGATGTATGTGGTATAGAAGTAAGATATAGAGTGGCGTTTGAGGAAGGAGGCTTATGTCCAGCAGTGGGCTATTATTTGAGCTGCAAATGATGATGATGATGATAGAAGTAAGATCATAAGTAGAAGTAAGACCTTCTAAATTAGAATCTTTACTTCTTTGGCGCAGTGACCCAAAGTGAGTCTTGGTCTTGGCCTCCGATACGAGAACTCGCCACTTGTTTCTGTCCAAAGCAGTTTCTTGCCAATTGTCGAATTGTAGGTCCCGCAGATCAGCTTCCGTCCGGTCACTCCATCGATACTTGGGGTGACGAACCGGCCTACGGCCGACCGGACGGTCACCGAATGCTCTCTTGGCACTTCGCTCGTCCCCCATTCGTAGAACGTGACCAAGCCAACGGAGTCGATGTGATTTATATTCTCCAATGATGTTCGGCGTTTTTTCGGACCCTCCAGCTGCCATCCGCTCTTCTTACAAGACCCAAGATTTTCCGAAGAACTTTTCTCTCTTTTCTCTCTTCTACTAAAAGCTGGTTCTCCTCCTTCATGGTTAGTGAGAATTAGTCTCTTTGATTGTACAAAAACATTTGCAATTAGGTTTTGCGTTGTCTATGTATAAACGTAATCCAGAAACTGCTATCATTAACTCCTCACGTCCCATTAGATTCGGCCCCCGTAGATAAGACAACTCCATCACGGCTGAGCGCGCTTGATTACACCTGCCATACAAGATCCCATTATAATTCCGTAGACACATTTGATGTATGGTGTGCTACATCAATTACATGCTATTGTTTCGACCGAATGACTAGGGGAGCGTAAATTAATTATAACAAGCTACAAATCTGCTGTGTTGTTTGGCATCGATAAATCGAACACATAAAATAGAGACTAGATAAATCTAGTCTCTATTTTATGTGCTACCGTCGTAAATTATTTGAATAAAATATTTGATAGAATCTTTGATACACTACTCGTATGTGGTTATTATTTGTCTTCCACATTGGCATTACATACTTTGTTTAATAAACATTTCACTCTTGGAATTCTAGATTGTATTACTTAAGCTTAAGAAGATGGATCACCAAAAAGTAGGAAAGATAGGCCCCAAACCGTGTTTATTGCCCTGATTTTGCTCGATATTGATCGAAAAAGAACAGGAGTAGCATAACTTAGCGTTCATGATCAAAGTAGTTTGTTTTTGACTTGACTTTATGTAGTAAAGTAATGCTTGGTTATCTCATTGTTGTCATGTCTAAATATTATGTTAGGTATAGACGTATTGAAGGCAAATAAGAAAAAGAGAAACAAGAGGATAATGAGCGTGAAAAGAAAATAAGTTGTTAATACTCGATAAGATTAAATGTATTTTCTTTTTCTCCGGGTGAATACACGACATGTATTCCACGTATTAGCTTAGTATATTTAGCTTGAGGCTCAACAAATACAATGCTCTCTTTATCCTTTGAACCAAATCTGTATTTAAAGGGAAGTACAGAAAAAATACCGTATTATTCAGGCCACTGATGAAAACGAATCCACGCAATTTTTCGGTCTAATCCGTCTGAAACGTTCTCATAAATTACCTTTTGACTGTTTATCTCACGTGTATGTTATTCTAAAACGAATTTATAAAAAGACGTGCTGCAATTCTGCTGCAATGATTCGTCATAGTCATTGTAAATTGCATGTCTTGACATTTGTAGTGCCATGTTTGCCAAGGTTTGTAAATATTTACAAAAATAATTGTAATCTGTACAGATTCTTCATAGTTGTCTCGCTCTTATCGTGTCCCCGTTTTGTTTCTGACCATCACATCATGTCCACAAACTTATAAGGGAAGTTTTACTCATCATTACTTTTGTTGATTATGACATTGACATCGGGTCGTCGTTGGAATTGCACTACTTATAGAAAATTGGTAGGAAATAACTTGTCTCCTTCATCGACTTACTCTTCACAAATTTAGATTAGTCATCAGCTCTTCTGGAGCATTGGTTCTCTATGGTGGTGTAGTAGCCGTTAAAAAAATTGGGGGCCTCCCAGATGTAACAAAAATTCTTCCTATCCTTTCAATCTAGCTCCGAGATCGAAGAGTCCAGAGATATGTTCTCTGGACTCTTCTGGATCACGGAGACGAACAGCAATCAGAGTCACTACAAGAATAGCATGAACTACATTCCAAGTATATCTCGCACGTGTATTTATTTGGATGGACGCCGCGTTGTCGTGGCCAATGGCAAGTGCGTTCTGCAGGGGAGTCGGGCACGTCATGGTGTCGTCACATGCATGCTCGCTCTGACGCAAACAAGGGATTTAAAACTGACTTAGCATACACATTAACATGAAACCTTAACAAATAAATAGACGATGGAAGTGGGTCAGCCGGCATTGAATATCAATTATTAGAATATTATTTTAACGGTGTGAATTTCGTGAAACAAGATTTGACTGATAATCTAAATGAAAGATATAGTTGAAAACAAACTCTGCAATCGAAATTGGAGAATCAGTAAATTTTATTGAACAAATATTTGATATCTATGATTTCATAATATCAAAATGTCAAATTGCTAAATTAAAAACGTTAAAGGTCAGCTATTGCGAGCTATTAATTGTTTCATTTATTGGCTAGAAGACATTTTGTAATATAACGGGTAAATCTGTATAATGTAGGATCAGATTTATCTCTGAAACACAATACAAATGAAAGTCATTCAAACCAGGTTTATGAAGTGAGTGTGCATGGGACAGCTGGAAGGGGATGGCGGATAGAAGGGCCAGATCAAACGTACATACTTTCTATGGCTTATATTGTTAAAAACATAGAAATAACACCGCCATCACCTTACAAATTTCTTTGTTAGACATCGAAATTCTTTATTAATCGTATCCTGTTGAGTGACATCATCCTTATTAAAACCACTAAACCTCAAATTATGATAAATTTAGAAACTAAAAGGTACGCGGAAAATTCTCGCCTACCTCAAACCAGTTAGGCGTAATGACATCACAATGTTCCATTCGCGCAATGACTACGAACAGTTTACGCACACGAGTAACATAACAGCACAAAAGGTACACTTAAAATTATGCTTTATAACACGCACTAGGTTTTAGGTCACATATTAAAGACAATTCATACTAAATAGAACCAAAGAAGGGTATATTTTGTGACACAAAAAAGATACACATAAAAAAAGGTAACAATTGATTTGTGACATCAATGGTCACAATGTTTCACTTCGATTAAACGGTCGTCACTCAGCATGAGCTGCTCATGCTTCTTCGCTCACCTATGAGCTATAATAATAATTCATTTATTTCAAGTATTAAAACTCATTAAAATTACAATGTCAGTTAGCTTAAAGTCACATTACATTATAGAGTTACAAATGCAATTTGCAGCAGTGATTGACATATGCGTTGTCAAGCCTCTCTGCAAGCGTGGCCAGCAAGCTGTTGGTGCTAATACGCTGGCATTCTGTGAAGCCAGCTTCTACGGTCTACGAGCACTACGAGGTCCTGTGCAATTCCAACTCCTATCAAAGATATTACAAAAGTATGGTGTACAGTACACCTCGCTATTCCCTCGTGTGGTTACCTCGAAGATAATGAGATTCGAATCGTTATTCATGAACATCGATACGATGACAAAATCGATGTCGACTCGAATTAATTCAGTAATTGTAATACAAAAACGCTGTTAATAATGGAACGGGTATTGGATTGGAAATAAATAAATTAATATTCAATTCATCATACATAATACATGGGAATGTTAGATGACTTTGAGCAAGTTAAAAAAATGTATCTACGTTTTTTGCAGTCAGATCGGAATGTTAAGTTGGAAAGATCATTAACAATGTACAACAAACCTTAGTAATACACTCGTAATATAATCAGGACCCATTAGTACGAAGAAAAGCTACTTAACTAGGTTATCACTAATTGGGTTATGATTCCGCAACTCGTTGTATAAACCTTTCCATATTCATGCGTTTCGTAATTCTAAGCAAACGACGTACTCGCGCGGAGCACTGCCATAACTCAATAACATGATCGCACACATAATTGGATAATAGTAATCTCTCCGCGGCCTTGCCGATGCGACGAGCCGTTTGCGGAGCCAAGCCAATTGTCCAGCTCATGCTTTAAAACAATACATTTTAAATTGGTCGGATAACGCCAACGTTGGACTAATTCTGGCAGCAGATTGGCCACCAACGCAGAACAGTTTCGGTCGCTTCGCCCAGCTGTCGTTCGCCTATTTCTATGTACAGTTTTTTGGCCCACTGTTCTCATTTACTAGCATTGGACTAATACCAAATGATAATGACCCGCATTTGTGGGAGATTGCTCGTTACTGTCATAGCATATAGGTGTTACATTCGCTTGCAACGCGCTCACTGCGCCAAGGTCAAGGGAGTTACTCAATAGGACCGGTTGTATGTGTGACAGACTACTGCTGGTTGCATAATTCCCTCCGGTTCTGTCCACATAAAGATGGCAAACTTGTTCTCCATTTGTGTTATAGGAAAAGACCAACATTTGTGATTAGCGCATTAGTTATTGAATTCCTTATAATTTTCCTTGAATGATTAAATTATTTATCGTACAATCAAGAAAGAAGGATAAAAGATTATAAATTATTCAAAATTACCTAATGATATGTCAAGGAAATACGTCAGGGTCGTTCTCGGAATTGCTTTATTCGTATTTCATACGTTTTGTAGAATCGATCGTTATAGAGAAGAGAGCCGAAGTTACTACGAGTACTAGGTCGCTCGCAGGAAATTGCGAACACTGAAAAGTTAAGTTGTTTACTGTAAGTGTAACGAAATACTCGCTGACCCGATTTGTTGCTCACAGAAACGTATTTGGAGACAAACAAAAGCTGAGCGATAAACTTATCAAAACTTGAGCAACTCCGACGGCCGATACTGTTTACGAAAACACTCAAGTCGCTCAATGCTGTGAAATATTTATGAGGGAATCTTGTGGAATAACTTGCTTCGGAAAAGGTATTCCTGTTTAGCATAATGAAACGGTACTCGAGCCTTAATCAACAATTCCCAGGGAATCGCTAGCTCGCCAAACATGTCTATTTCTGGCAAGGGCTCACCGAATTACCGCGCACGCAATAATTCTAGTTTATTTATTAAAACCACTCCCCGAGTACCGAAAGTAGAGGATAAAGCTCTATTAGTTAATGAAGTGGATCGGTGTTTGTGTCGGCACTTTCGGCAACAGCGGCAGCGACGGAGCAGATTTGGGCCGGGCCCGCGTCCCGGCAGGCCCGGGTGCTATCGATCGGCGACGGGCGCGGTCTGCGGCGCCAATACCTATCCCAAATGAATAGGACACTGTCACGCATTACACAAACACCATGTACTCTGATTTTGTAGCAATTTTCTTTCACAAACTATCCAAATTGATGAGCCCGCAATTTCCGCATTGTGACGCGGCGCAGGTCGATTTGAGGATTGATAGCACCGCGGTGTCTGGCTCTGCGAATTCCTTTGAACTGCTACTGTGATAAATCACTTTGCGGTGAACGTTTTCTAATCTAGGACAGTTACTAAAGTAAATTGTAGACGTTTTCTTTCACGAAATGTTTAGGCAAACTCCTTTTTATGCTAGATATTTATTAGGGTAGGAACCGTTCTTATCAACATTCATCAAAAAGTCTTATTTACTCTAGAAGCTACGGATAAAATTGCTAGAATGAGCAAGATAATTTATTGATTTCCCTCCACGATTTTCGCTCATCCTTCGGCCGGATAAAGAAAAAATATTTATCTCGGCACGCTTAAGTAACATTTTTGTGGGTCTGCGCAAGGGTGGGATGACCGGGCTTTAGAGTGTAACGGAGGCTTTGACGGAAGTTCATTGAACTAAGCGTCGCTTTTGCCACGTGGGAGGGCGTCGAGCTCCTGCGCGTAGGACCAACACGTTTAGACAAACCCTTTGCAAAGTTTGTGTGTGCTTTGTTACATTGTGACAAAGGAATTTCATTCTAGCTGCGTGACAATGGTTACAGCACTTTAGAACATAAGGGTTAGGAAGGGTACATCAGAAACTGTTTGATGTTTGTTTACTTGAAGCGGGCAGTAGAACTGCATAGGCGCATGAAACTAGCCAGATCTCTGAACCAGATGCTATGTAGGTCGTGTCCTAGTTTCCCGGCCAGGCAATCGCGCTTTTCCAGCTCCGCACTTTATGCCATAAAAGAATATTAATCGCGTAACTTCAAATGTTTTCGGCTATCTATAACAGCTAACTACAGCTTTGCGCTTTTGTGATTTCCTTGTTGTTTTAACTTGAAAGCAACGTTCTCAGACCATCTGTTCTCATAGAACAACTATTAATTATGCCTCGGGCGTAAAGCTGCACATAAAGCTGCTTCCGACCAAGATTTCAAATTGAATTTTCAGTTGAATTTATTAGTTTTGAATTGACATTAAACTGGCTTAGCCTAGCATCGATAGGAAATTGTACTTACGCTTATTCTTGACTCCTACTATCTATCTAATCTATCCTCAATCCTTTTCTTCTAATTTCTTGGCAATTAAAGGGCACATGGAGGGTACATTGAGGGTTATAATTTTGTCTGATCATAATACAATTTCAACGCGAGATGTAGGCTGTCATTCCCTTCTGGATAGTAGCCATAGACATACATCAAGTTTAATGTGTTTTTCTTTGCAGGCACAACGGAGCGAGCATGCCTGATCACCGGCTCCGTCGAAGGCATCATGGTGGTGCTGGACTTCATCATGGACAAGATCAAGGAGAAACCGGAGCTGGTCAAACCCTTCCCTGAAGGAGTGGACACCAAGATGCCACAAGATAGAGATAAGCAGGTACGGAAAGAAACGGAATGTAGAAGTCTAGAAGTTCTCTAGATCTATCTTAAAAGTTCTATAATCTATCTTTGAAGATTTCCTGGGGGTGGTCATCCAAATACGTATTTTGTACACGGCTACATCAAACCCATCGCCACAAAAGTTCCAAGTAGTTCACCCCCTGCAATGGATTTTTAGGGACTTCATCCCAGAAAATATTAAGGTCCTCACATGACTGATATAAATCATACAATATGTACATAAGCCATAACTCCTTACAAAATCGGTGTCTGTAGCAATTTTATTTTATGCTCGGCAGATCTTTAGAGTAGCAATGAATATCCCTTTATTGATTCGTTGTTCTCCCTGCCGCGTTGCGACATTTTAAGAGTTATGTTCTTAAGATGCGGTGCCCGTAACAAACCATCGCCAACAATTTACCCTGAACTGAAAAAAGCATTTACACGGTCCAATTTTGGCTCGTTATGCTAAGCTGCCGCCATTGCCATTTAGCGGCCGAGCGAGCGTCGCACTTACTAAGACTTTTAGCTGCCGATGACCGTTTACACGTAAAAATGCAATGCGACACCTATGTCGTATCGGTTGAAATTCTTCCTTGTAAGCTCTTTGTTTCACTTGCCAGGCTTTTTTAAATGCTATTTTTTAAATTATCAACTCATGGCAGTCCACACACAGAACAGCAAGTGTAGTAAGTTGCGAGCATAGCCGCGGGTGGAAGCTAGTTAATAATGTAACGTACATTGAACGGTCTCCGCTTCCTAATAAATGAAGGCAAGTAGTCACGCGCGGTACGCCCTGACACGTTCTATCTCCCGTATTTCATTATACTCGTATGCAGTATTCTTCCTCAGCTGTTCTGAAAGTTAAACTCAGAATTGAGTGTATTTCAAGAAATTGACATTATATCGATGAATATTTGGCTGTGCAGACAAAAATAAATAGGTAAATGTGGGTTATGGACAGGAAGAAAGTATTAAAAATAAATGGCTACAGGATAGGTGACCATGACCACCCTAGTGGCAATTGCAACTGTGCATCCGTGCTTCGGATGGTTCGCCAAATTGTCGGTCTCGGCTGATAGCGTTTAGTCAAGACGAATATGATATGCACATCCAAAACAGCTACTGTTATGAAATCTATGTGATTGAACTGCTGTGTTGCACAGGTTGCACTGCTAACATTATAAGCATAGAATACCCAGTCCACTATAATAACAGTAACAAAAAGGTCCAATGGAATGGGCAGCTAAACAGAAAAGTAACGTAATCTATCCAACCATATAACTAAACTGTTGATTTTCATGCAAATCGCACCACCCCGGTTCAGGAGATAGCAATCTGTTTCATACGTCATGTATGTTGTCCTCAAAATGGCGTATTGCTTTCTAGACCTTCGTGCCTTTGCAGGCAAGATCGTGATTTGTATACCTAGATAACAAAACAGCGTCGACCTGCTGGAATAGTGCCTCGACTGCCGATCGAATGTAGTACGAAAATGTAGATATTATATGCTTTAACGACTAGAGCTCAAAACTGCAAAGGAAAACAACGTTTTACGTATGAAATGCTAACTTTTGCAATATATTGGTAAAATATGTAACTGGAATTGTCTTGGAATACCCTCAAATCTCCAGTTCCTAAAAGACCTGATGGACGTTTCTTAGGTGGGCCTACACTATCTTATCTTGTTTCATTCGATTACATAACAAAAAAGTGGGACGCAAAATGCATAAAATTAGTCAGTCAATTAAATGTTTTATCAACGCAATGGAGTGAATCACAGAGCTAAAATGTCTGTCTCTTCATAGCTGCTTCCGGCGCATTAAACATGTTGCTCTGTTCAGTAAGTTTTGTAAATCCATGACGTTCATTTTTATTACCCTACTTCTCGGACTGCTCCCAAAGGAACCCTTAGAGATTACATTATATTGTATGGCGCCATCGGGATAAAGTTCTTTCAAGCAAGTACGTCAGCATGACGTAAGGAAGCCTCCGTCGTCTCCTGCACTCGCCTACCCTGATTGTTTCAGCTCATAAAAGCCAGGTCGAGGCTGGTAGTGGGCTCATTGTAATTCGGTATTGTGTTTTTGACAGCCTCTAGTAATTGCCGGGGAGGGAGTGGGGGGCTTGAAAGTTAATTGGTGCGGACTGGTATTGTGGGCTGATTTCAATTGAATTTAGTTAGTTTTGATTTTATACTGCTTCTCCTGTTAGTAATTTAAATTGATTGTAGAATTGCGTGGCCTTGGAATGGGGGGATTGCCGGTTACTAAGCGTTTTGAGGGCTGTTTATGTAAGAAGAAGATATGTTTTGAAATGCGATACAGACCACCTCGTGCGGAGACCATCAATAATGTTTTAGTGTAGTTTTCTTTGGTAAATAAATGTATTTGTAAAAGGTTAGGTATGTTCTAAACGTTAGAACACCATATTTAGAAAGAGGATTTGAAGTAGAAGAAGCTGGAGCCTAAGCACCGACAACACCCATTTCATGTGCCACCGATATCGGTTCACTGGTTGTCAAGATTAAAATCCAAACATATTTTTATACATTTTAACAAATCTTCCGTGCTTCGGAGGGCACATTTAAGTCGTTAAGCCATGACGGAGGCCTATAAACTAGCACAATCACTATTTCAAAAGTATAGCTTTTCATCGCACGAAACAAAAGCTATTATTATTATTATTATTATTTTCAGCCGTTACTGTCCCACTGCTGGGCAAAGGCCTCCCCCCACTTCCTCCAGACATCTCGGTCCCCAGCAACATCCCTCCATTCCGTCAGAAACTGGTCGAGCTCGTCTCGCCATCTCCGTTTTGGTCTACTTACATTACCTACTTATATTATATCCTTTGTTTTAACACACAGGCACACAGCTCTTGTAATTGAAACAAGCAAAATATATTGTCCAATTTCCATCGGCTTCAGACGAACAGTCTCGTAATGAAATATGAGAACTGAAGATCCTAATTAAAGTAATTAAAACTCGTTTGGCGCTAATTGAGTTGCTTAGAACAACAAAGAAGGCTTCAGGGCGCTTAAATGAATTCATTTTTTTGTTTCTGTTTATTATGTTAAGTTTACATTAGTACGATGTTTTGTTTGGATGTAAATGAAAGAGGAAAATATTTCTACGAACACAATACAAAGGGAATTCTTGTAAGGGGTCAGGATTAAAGTGAACTGATGAGTGTTTTGGGTGTTTATCACTATTAAGTATATCCTTCTACAATGTCCAAGACTAACACCCATATCTTTAGTCGTTTTCTAGATCTCGACTCATCCTCCATTCAACTGTCATCTCAAGGTACAGTGCCACAAACTTATCTGAACCGGTGAGAGAGATTGTGGCACTGTACGTCGCGCTACCTCGAGATGACAATTCATTTCTCCACTTGTCTAAGAAAATGTCATAACCATAAGACAAGAATGAGTGGAGGATTTTTTTAGGACCAAGCATACTGAAATACATTTGGAGATTGAGTGGAAGTTGATTCGAGGTCAAGATTACGACTAATGGTGTTAATCCTTCGTCGAATTTCAACTTTGGCTACACTCGACGACCTCTGTGGCGCAGCGGGTGAAAGCCCGCTTGGGACGCAGAAGGTTGCGGGTTCGATCCCCGCGGCGGGATAAATGTTTGTATGATCTGCAAATATTTATCTCGGGTCTGGGTGTTTCTATTTATTTATTTATTTCATACATAAATAATTTACAACGGACCCCGCACTAGGCCAAGCCTGCATCGCGGTAGAATATCAGTTATCTGGTTCCCATAGTACAAGCTTTGCTTAGTTTGGGGCTAGATGATGCTGTGGGAAATGTCCAGCATTATTTATTTATTTACAAACAAATCTAAACAAAACATACTACAAAAAGTAACTTACCACTCAGCTGGAGCTAAAAAAGTAATGGAATCTATAATGTGATCGCCTTCACCCCACTGACCTTAAATGCCGACATATTGTAAAGTTACTGAGGCAACAAATCAATAGGGCTCTGTAAGCCTTCGTGCACACTATGCAGGCTTTATACGGCACGATAAAACCGCGACACGACTTTCAGAGCCCACACAAATGATGGACTGTGTAACGGATATGAGGGCTGAAATGTGTATAGAGAAAGAGGAGATGTGCTGTGCCGATTTTACTTAGAATAAGGAAAGAGTGAAAGATATGCGGGGGCCTCGAGGCGTACCAGCTGCCTGATATGGTCAGACGACATTGTGGGGTGGGAGAGCAGTGGATCCGGCCAGCACAAAACTACCAGGAGTGGCGTGAAAGAGAAGAGGCCTATACCCATCAGTGGATGTTACCGGCTAGATAGATAGATGGAAGGAAAGAATGATGATGGTGACACAATTGTCATCGGCAAATAGCGACATGACAAATCTTAAGCTGTGCTTAGGCGGTCCCAAATAAGAACACAAAATGTACAGAAATTGGGTATAGGAGGTACTGATGCTGAACGATAAGAAACACACTTTCCAAAACTTGTGGTTGTTTCGGTATGCGCAGACACTTTTTTCTCACCAAAAAATGGCTACAACTATTATTTATTTTATTTTGCGTAGATTTTATTTTAAGAATTTGTTTTTCTATTGAGTTGATCGACTCTTTCAACACGAATTTATGCCATATCACTTTCATAACCAAATTTTATCGTGTCATAAAATCGTGGTACAATAAAATTGTCGTTACAAAAAAGTGATGTACGCATTAACATGAGACATTTGTGAAACCCTCGGCTTTTTAGCTACTTATGACATGACTCCTGTTTAACTGAAAGGATAGTTTATGTTCTGGGCCAGAACATAAACTATTATTTCAGTTTAACAGGACCACCAGAACTTCTGGGTCAAGCCTATCTCAACAATGCCTCACTAAATTCAACTCCCCACTGGAGCTTGACTATAGTTTTAAGGTGGATCACATAAAACAAAGCTAGACTCCAAACCGTATCTGTTGCCCTGGTTCATTGCGGTATTTCAGACATAGTTTTCTAAATAAATAAATAAAATAAATAATGCTGGACTTTTCACACAGCATCATCTAGCCCCAAAGTAAGCAGAGCTTGTGTTATGGGTACTAAGATGACTGATATACTACTTATATACTCTTTGTTTGTAAATACATACTTATTATACTTTCTAAGACTATTCGAAGTGATCCTAGTGATCCTACCGAAACCTTTTTGACTCTTGAAATGTGCCAGGCGTCCTGTTGATTGTACAAGTTTTGATGAAATGAAATGATTTATTAAAAATAGATAGAAGCTTACAGAAAAATCCAAAGCGCTTAACTATCTTAAATTAACATAACTTAAATATACTCTTAAATTTTATATATGGAGCATAGACTGTCACTGAAAATATCGATATGCTGGAAACTGGACTCAAGAAGAAAAAAAATATCGATATGCTGGAACTCAAGAAGAAAATTATTCAAATCAATTGATGTTGTTATTATCTAGTGATATTATAAAGGACTGGTTACACGTCATTCCAGTGTGCACTCAGTTTTAAATCAATAGCACTTGTAAGTGTTGGAGGCTCGCAAGGTCGCTCAATCACGTCTAATGGGCGCTTGCACGCCGTGTACAATCACATTACACGAGGAAATGTTTACAGCCGACGTAATGAGATTACGGCAGCTTGTTTGGGATACAATTATCGAGGCCGAAGGAGCCTTTTTTATTCGTTTTCTTGTTTTAATTTATAGCATTCAGTTGCTTTGTTATTGGAGATTTGTCGAGTGTTTGAGATGTGAATCGTCGTAGGAGCGTCGTAAATTAGGTCGTTATGTTTTCTTTGGTTTGTGTTATCAATAACATGAAATTTTGTTTACACTAGTCGCGATTTACACTCTCCCATGTATGTACAGTCACGTGCAATAAGATGTATACACTCCATAATGTTTCAACCCATGTACAGGTCAACATGTCCAACAATGTTCTGGTATTTTTATTGATTTCGCCACTAGTTCAATGTGAAATAATAAATAAATAATAAATAATGCTGGACTTTTCACACAGCATCATCTAGCCCCAAAGTAAGCAGAGCTTGTGTTATGGGTACTAAGATGACTGATATACTACTTATATACTTTTTGTTTGTAAATACATACATATTATACATAGAAACACCCAGACCCGAGACAAATATTTGTAGATCATACAAACATTGGTCCCGCCGCGGGGATCGAACCCGCAACCTTTTGCGTCGCAGGCGGGCCTTCGCCCACTGCGCTACAGAGGTCGTCTGTGAAATCAATTTCCGCTTTTTGTTTTTAACCTACGTCTATTATTTTTAGTGTGATATTAATTTTAAAAGTATGGAGTGTATACATGTCCGTGACTGTACATTTTTGAGGCAGCAATTAAAAAAAAACCAGTCACCTGTGCCTACGAGCAAACCAATTGTATTCACGTAATACAAGAAATGCCCATAGGATTGTACTACCTAAAATACCACGAACAGAACTTTATTTAAACAATTGCTTTGTTATGTGTGGCACAATAACGCATTACCTAATAATATTAAAAACCTGCCTTTAAACAAATTTAGAAAAGAGTTAAGACTTTACCTACTGGACAGAAACTATTATAGTTTAAGGAAAGTAAATTGATTTTAATTATTGTAAACATTTTGATTATGACAAGTTACTTATTAACCATGTTATGTATTAACCATGTTTGTATCCCAATTGTATGGGGAATGTGTGCTCTAATGCCAATATACTTTTATACCTACCACATTGAAGGAAATAAATGAATTATGAAAGAATAGCAGTAGAATCTCTGGGCTAGATGCACGACCTACTTTACGTACAGCATGGTTTCTGCGCGTTTAAAGCGTTTGCTAACAATGCTTTATCTGATATCCATTCAATTAAAGAACGATCTCCTCGGGACCTCATAAAATAAAAAATAAAATAAATAATGCTGGACTTTTCACACAGCATCATCTAGCCCCAAAGTAAGCAGAGCTTGTACTAAGATGGTGTATGGGTAAGATGACTGATATACTACTTACATACTTTTTCTTTGTAAATACATACATATTATACATAGAAACACCCAGACCCGAGACAAATATTTGTAGATCACACAAACATTGGTCCCGCCGCACTATGTTCCGAATCGCCAATCTGAGCGGACAAAAAGGGTAATCGCATATTATCGATTGAAATAGCTTATCCGCTAGCAAAAACCCTCACGATCACGATTCTAAACTTAGTTTTGTGAAAACACGATTATCTACTGAGATTTTCTTCGTGCAGTGCCAAAATGTGGGTACTTTTAGCAAAATTATTATGTTTTCTGCGTTTTACTCGTTAACTCCTCACAGTGATTACGAAAAAGGTTCTCATATTTTTAGTTATGGATCGTGAAATAGATAATAAGAAGTATATTTTTTCATTACAGCCTTAGCAAATATATATTCTATTGCTGCAATATATGCAGTTAAACATGAGAGTTAGCAAATTTTATTACATTTTTCATGTATCGGAGACAAAAAGTGACATGTACCCACTTGTACCCAGGCTGTATTTTTTATATATTATAGCCTCATTTATGCTCTTTAATATTCTGTAAAGTAGAAGCAGCACAAGAGAGTACAACTTTCAGTTTTTCTTTTTTTTTCTTTTGGAGATCCTTGTTTTTGTAACAAGGAGGGAGTTTTACGAAGCATGCCTGAGGCATGCTAAATTGAAAAATATGCTCGTTTGCTCGAATTTATATTGCGTAAATTTGATTTGGATAATGTAGCACAAAGTACCATATGGAATTAGCAAACGATCATAGCGCGAATCACCAGAAAAGTGGGTTCAATGTGCCAAAGACAGAGATCTATTTGAAAAAATAATGACGGTTTCTAATTGGCTTAAAGGGGAAGATACCTATCAAGTTTAATGTTGCATATCATCTGCAACAAGAGTCTGCATCATCATCAGCAGAGGAAACTACCCCGAGTAGGTACTCCGAGACCAGGATGCCCAAAAATTAATTTTGAGCAAGCATCATATAAACAAAAAAAGACGAGTAGATCAATTAAGTAATCCAGTCACGGTCTATACCATTATTAACATTAGCTGCTCACGTAACTATGATATTTCAGGTAGGTACCTACTAATCGTGATGCTGCAGGTCTGATGAAGCCTACACGGAGACCTTTTGGATTGTATAATTTACAAAAGAAACCGGTGGAATACTTCTGATGTACGATGAGCAAATACAAGCATTTTGAAAGACATTGATGTCGACTCTGATCCAAGAAGTTGGATCGTGTCCCTAAAGAAAAGCGTACGATGACGTGTTCAAAAATTTTGGATTTCATCCGAAAAGTACGGCATGAAAATAGTATGATAGATGTGATTGTGAGTTGCCTAGCTTTGAGGATTCTGATTAGGTACCTACTTTTGTAAATAAATAAAGGTTAAATTGATAATTAAGTCTTAATTTTTCACAAGCAATTGTAGAAAAGCATTAAAATGTAGTGTAAGTGGTAAAAAATCCATAATTATCTAATAACTCAATAATCCAATTTTGCTTGACCCCTCATCCCTAACAAAATGTTTGTAAGAAAAGGCCAATATATACTGGTTTCTAGTTTTAGAGCTATTTCTACTTGTTTTTTTAAAGTATGTATTTTTTTTTATAAATTATGATTAAACATAACGTATAGAGTCCATTAAAAGCAAAAAATAATTTTGTCCGCTCAGATTGGCGATTGGGAACATAGTGCGCCGCGGGGATCGAACCCGCAACCTTTTGCGTCGCAGGCGGGCCTTCGCCCATTGCGCTACAGATGTTTGGTCCCGACACAAAAATGACCGAAGTTGCGATTATTGACCTCAAGGACCAATTGCTTCGGAGTAACTTGGTCCGAGCGGACTGAGTTCAGCTGAAATATCTGATTGATATATCCGTTGTCTAACTAGATGCCCTGGTGCTGATGAGCTGATGTTATAACTGTGTATTAACTTCCAGGTGAAGATCCTAGTGCCGAATTCTACAGCGGGCATGATAATCGGCAAGGGAGGCAACTACATCAAGCAGATCAAAGAGCAGAGCGGCAGCTACGTGCAGATCTCGCAGAAGGCCAAGGAGTTGTCGCTGCAAGAGCGGTGCATCACTGTTGTGGGTGAGTTACTCAAGATTCCAGTACTCTCTCGGTGAAGGAAAACATCGTGTGGAAACTATTAAATACAAAAACATTGTCACAGGTGCACAAAATGTATGTATTTATTTTTGTTGAAGAGCCGAAGAAGATTGTGTAAAGGTATGTAAACTTATAACACTCATCCTCGCTTGTAATCTTTTACATAATCTAACATTGAACTCTGTTTTTCTTTTAGTATTAAAAACGTAATCATTTTATGGATCTCCGACCAGTTTATGTAAAATACTCATGAAAAACAATTAAAATTCTCATTCCATCAAAGTCATTCGGCCCTGTCATTTGCCAAATCGTATTTAGGGAGTAGAAATGATAAATTGAGCCATATTGATTGGTGGAAATAATAATTAGAGCCGACAGAGCTTACCGGATCGCGGCCGTCCTTTGCAACGTGAGCCGGCGCGGCGGCGTGACCTGGATAACAGTTCTGAAACTCTATAGGGATAAAAGGATAAAAAATTTTTTATGAAAATATATTTTATTGTGACAAATAACGAGTTACACAGAGTAAAATTTCAAAAAAACATATTTCCTTTACACAATATTCTTTTTTCTACGCTCAAATGATATTCACTATTCAAAACTCTTCGTAATATGAAACAGGAACACGACTCCGATAAGTATCATCATCATCATCATCTCAGCCATCTAGTGGCCACTGCTGAACATAGGCCTCCCCAATAGATTTCCACAGCGATCGATCTTGTGCAGCCTGCACCCAAAGGCTCCCAGCAACCTTTACAAGATCGTCTTTCCATCTCGTGGGGGGCCGTCCTCTACTGCGATTTCCGGTGCGTGGCCTCCACTCGAGAACTTTTCTGCCCCAACGGCCGTCAGCTCTACGAGCTATGTGCCCCGCCCACTGCCACTTCAGCTTGCTAATCCTAGTAGTACTCCGATAAGTATAGTCAAGGACAAACAAGATCCTTCGAAGGAGGTAGTCGGATGTCACAAAGTCCCAATACATAATTGTCACATACACACATTGTGCAGAAGTTAGCATAAACATTAAACATGTTAAGCTCCTATGTAGGTCATTAGATATCTAGATAGAAGAAAATGATAAAGTAAATACATAAATCACGCGGACTGACTAAAAATATCTTTCGTAATTATTATGAAATAATCAATATTATTAATGTAGGAAATTAAAACGCTCAAGACGTGACATAAAAACTTATCTAATCACTCAACAGTTCAAACATTGACGCGCTGCCAGTAACGTTACTATTGCTATGTAGGCCACGACATAATATTCAAATAGACATAAAACAATATATTATATTTTTAAGCCTACAGCAGTGGTTTTAATTGGGCCAATTATATCTGAGTGGTTCATTAATGGTTTGTGGAATGAGTTTCGCCGTGTATTTTTAGGGAACCGTGCCCAAAGGGTGCCAACGTAACCCGTACCAACGTATCTTACCCTCCGATTTCCGTCCTTTATTAACTTACAATGTATCTTTTGAATTGTAATATTTGAAACTTGAGTACCTCTAAAATTACCAACTAGCTGTCCGTCGCGGTATAACCCGCGGTCCCTCGGAAAAACATCACTTTTAAAATATAGCTGTTCATCAGGGATAATGTAGGATTCTAATGGTGAAGGAATTTTTCAATTCGGTGCAGTAGTTTCGGAGCCTATTCGATTCAAACAAACAAACAAATCTTTCTTCTTTATAATATTAGTGTAGATATATCCAATAATAACAAATATGTTATCAAAAATTAAAGGGGGAAAGCGAGAAACATTATTTTGTCTTGTCGTTTTTATTTGATTTTATAAACGATAAAAAATGCACGGTACGGAACCATTCGTATGTAATTTAGACTCGCAATTAACCTATTTTTTATTCAGCGTTAGTATTCTTATAGGCGGCGATGGGCTTGCAACCTGTCACGTATAGAATACTAACTTCTGCAAGATGTGGGCATGTATCAAATATGTATTTGTGCATGCCTCTGACTACCCCCTTAGACATCTTCGAAGGATCTGGAATATAAAAAAAGATCTGAGAGAATGTCTACCGTGCCTGGAGGATACAGTCGTGATCCTGTTTGTTTATAAATAAATAAATAATGCTGGACCATTCACACAGCATCATCTAGCCCCAAAGTAAGCAGAGCTTGTGTTATGGGTACTAAGATGACTGATATATTACTTATATACTTTTTGTTCGTAAATACATACATATTATACATAGAAACACCCAGACCCGAGACAAATATTTGTAGATCATACAAACATTGGTCCCGCCGCGGGGATCGAACCCGCAACCTTTTGCGTCGCAGGCGGGCCTTCGCCCACTGCGCTACAGAGGTCGTCCGTTATTCGGCGTGTATAACAAACGACGGAGTGTAGATGAACAAGTGATACTTATGTTCGCGCTTGGGCGAGCAAAGCACTGGTCTCCCTTGACTACGCCTGCTCAAAGGCAGTAACAAGCTCTGACTTTGACTATTGACTAGCTAATCGCTTTGACTAGCTCTAAACAAACATCCGTAGGGTTGGCACTTGATAAAGCTTTGGGATCTACATTTTTTTGAATGAAAACATTGGCAGCTTTGATAGAAGTTAGCTGTGTTTCTGTAGGATGGATTGTTTAGCTGTCATACATGACAGTATATCGAGCTCTGTACAGTGAAATGATGGCTTAGCTCCGTTCTCATTTTCTCGTACGAGTAGGCAGAGACCACAAGTGTTTCCGTCTGCTACCGCGTTGGGGCAGACGGTAATAAATGTAATAATTCAGTATTCATCTTTGCAGGAATCCTGACATATATCGTTAAATCCAATCGTTTAAGTATTATATTTTCTTTCGCCTGATTCATTTTCGTTTATTTTCATCATACGAGCTCGACATTTTAGGTTTTTTATGGCCGAAACTGTCAACCCCACTCATAAAGCTGAACGTTTGTGAGTTAGTTTAGATATTTGTGTTTCAATCACGCCTAAACCAGAGAACCGATTTGGATGAAACTTAGTATAGGTATAGATAGTGACCTAGAATAGCATATAGGCTATTCAAAATGTTGGTGCCACGCGGGCGAAACCGCGGGCAGAAGCTAGTGAATAATAAATTGCTGAGAAAATCTGTGATCCCGTTAATATCAGAATATTAAAACATACCCTTTTCTCTTCCAGGCGAGAAGGAGAACAACAAGAAAGCCTGCCTCATGATCCTCCAGAAGGTCGTCGACGACCCCCAATCCGGATCCTGCCCGAACGTATCCTACGCTGACGTGGCCGGTCCCGTCGCTAACTACAACCCCACTGGCTCGCCATACGCCGTGCCTTCGGCAGAGGTGACCGAGGTGGTGACAACTTCAACACGCTAATGATACTGTCTGCTTCGTCGCGGCGCTTATGTGACCACTGTCTTGTGATGGCTTTGTCCCTCTATGAGCTCTACATTCCAGTTTTTGAACTACATGCCAATATTGATAAACGAATCTGATATAGCGCGTCCTCTCGCTTGCACATTTGTACTGGTGAGCGAGAGAAGATGATAGGTTGCGACGTTTTTGTAATGAACCGGGTTATTCTAAATTGACATGAAGTTCGAAAAAAATTGGAGTTCATGTTATCCCCCCTGTGCTGGTTTGAGGGTGGTTCCCCTAATCCTATTTAGGTGAACCTACGCTGATTTGGGTTTGGTAAGGGATAAGGTGAAGGGAGATGGTAGTCCTGCTATACTTATATAAATGCAAAAACTAATGAATGGATTTGGATATTGGCTCAGAGATACTATGAAATAGCACATAGGTGTGTGTATCACGGAAAATTTTTAGTTTTTTTTCCTTAATAATCAAATTTCAAAAAACAGCCGTAGTTTCCTGAAGGAAATAGTACTTTGTCCTACTAATTTTAATGTCATGTCTGAAGATTTATCCTAGTTCTTATTGCATTGAAATAAGTGCTATATTTGCTCATATACACTGGGTCATAGCCAGTCGATTGAAGATCTATCCTAGTTCTTATTGCATTGAAATAAGTTTCATTTTTGCCCAAATACAATATAATCATAGCCAGTCGAGAGATCTATCCTAGTCCTTATTGCATTGAAATAAGTGCTATATTTGCTCATATACACTGGGTCATAGCCAGTCGATTGAAGATCTATCCTAGTTCTTATTGCATTGAAATAAGTTTCATTTTTGCCCAAATACAATATAATCATAGCCAGTCGAGAGATCTATCCTAGTCCTTATTGCATTGAAATAAGTGCTATTTTTGCCTGTATAACGGTCACATCAACGCCGAGGCACACGTGGAAGGCACTTGAGAGCGTGTTTAAGTGGTTTCACGCCCCTTGCTCGTTCCTCGATGCTCTACACTTATCTAACTTGCATCTATTCTATCTTATATATTGTAGAGTACGAGTATATACTAACATATATGGAGTTTGTGTGCTTATATCATCTTGCTTTTGTCTAAATAATTCACTAAAAAATCTCATAAAAAAAAATATGTGTTGTGTCCATCTAATAATATGAGACTGTCTAACACATTAAATATGTCTTGTGTCTATAAATTTTTTGTCTAGAGTTATCTTACACCCAGTAGAATGGCCTTTATTGTAGTATGTAGAGTAGTATCGAGCTGACTATCTGTCAGTTTTGTCACCATCTTGTGTTGTTCATCATAATCATTCATTAAAACGAATATACGGTAAGATAATCATTTAGCTTAATGAAACGTGCGAAACTGACAATAGCAACCCAGATAGTGTGATATTAGAATATTGGTATATATTCATATATATTTATATATTGAATTTAAATAGTTAAAGGCCTTGGAAGAGGCCGGTCCTGATTGCCTGTCTGTTTGTTCCAGTATCACACTAATACTAATGAACAGATTTTGACCGGGTTGTCACTTTTCGGAAGTTTAGAGTCCAACATAAAGCCTGAGGTACGTATCAATGTATATACTTTGGGGTTAACAAATATATACATAGGTTTGGGTATTATGGACTTTTATAACAAGTATTTATTTAACCTTATTGGTTGTATGTTATGTATGTTTGGGACAAACTTCCTGGTGTCCTATTGAGCTGAAACTTGGCACAATTTATGATCCCTGGTAATGCAATATTATAGTGATCGCGAGCTGATCTAAATATGGAGTCAGAAGCTAAACCTAGTGAATTAAATAAAAAAAAGTATTTAGGCTCATTTTAGCTTACGGTGGAATAAAAGCTTGTCTTGAATAATATTTCGCCAAAAAAATATTCAAGAGAAATAATTATCTATTCTGAGAAACAAAAACGCATTAAAATTAATTCATTAATTACATGTTTCATTCGCGATTATTTCATTCTAGCAGCTTATCTTAACACTGTTTCAAATTGATTAAACAAAACTTCATGGCTTTTATTTTCTTCTTGCATTGAACAGAAGTCTTGTATTTTAAATATTAACCTTCTTTTTCGCAGTCGTTTTGTGTCGATATACTCTGGATATTGTTCAAATTCGTACAAGTTATCACTTCACAGGCGCACAATCCTTCGAAGTAGTTGACACGACAAGAAGAAGTCAATGACGACCTATGAAATCGTCACCTAACAAAATTTGATATCGATAAATTCACGTGCTACTAGAATCATACTAAAATAATGAATATGACATGCGCATTGTGATTCATACTCATCCGCATCCGCGACGAAACCGTTTCGTGAAATTCGTTTAAAACTGATGTATATTGTACGCTGCGATGAATTGTACGCTGCGATTGGTTGCGGTCGCTTTAAAAGCAGAACGGTTTCGACCTAGATGCGACCTGATGTCTTCTTTTTTTTAGTGCGACTCTAGTAGCACGTGAATCGTCGATATCTAATTTTGTTTAGTGACGATTTCATTGATCGTCATCGACTTCTTGTCGTGTCAACTAATTCGAAGAATAAGTCCCGGATTATGCGCGGAAAAGCGATCTATCAAATCACATTCAAGATTTTCATCTTACCATCGGTGAAGAGGAATAAGATTTGAGAGGTTATCTATCATCTCTTACAGAACCACGGTCTAGGAGGCGGTGTAGGCGCGGTGGGTTCGGTTCTAGTGAACGGTGCGGCTGCAGCGGCGGCGGCCGGGCTCGGCTCGCTCGGAGCTCTCTCCCTCTCGCTCTCACTGGCGCCGCCCGGCTCGCAGCCGCCCGCGCCCATCACCCAGCACACGCTCGATCACATCAAGGTGAGGACTTGCAGACTGTTGCTGTCTCTATCATACATAGGAGTAGGGCAGTATTGTTGTCTCATTCTTGGGAGTAGAAGAGCCGTATTCGGAGCCATCCATAAATTACGGCAAACGCTTAGTGGGAGGGGGTCGATGAAGTGTGACATTGTGTGAAGGGTGGGGGTCTCTCCTAAGTTATGGAAAATCTCTTGCAATTTTTCTCTCGGAAAATAAGTAAGCAATTGTTTTCCTCTTGTTGTATGTCTTGAAAGAGACGGCAATATTGTTGCTCTCTCTTTTGTGAATTTAATCAATATCGCCATCTTTCTGTTATGTATGATTCACGCTACCCTGATTGAGATACCAAATAATCTAACATACATTTTTGTAAATTTACGAAACATACCTCAGTCTAAACCTCCCATTTCCAGGTGGCTCTCCGCCAAGCAGGCTACAGCGAGGGCGGCATCTCCGAGATCTCCGCAGCCCTATCCCTTCTAGTGAAACATGGAGTCCTAGGGCTCGCCTTACCGCAAGCCCTGCCCGCGCCGCCGATGTCGGCCGCCTACTTCCCGCTGCAACAGGACGCGCCGCAGGTCTTCGGGCCCATCAGCCAAGTGGGACTCGGTTAGTCTCTAACACATTTACAGCTGGAGTGTATTGAACCCCAGTCACACACAAACAAATCATAGAAAGTTGTGGACATCTGCTCTGAATAGTCGAAACAATATGGTTTGATGTCCCCAGTCAGTCTCTACTCTACATCATAACACACAAACAGTTATGGACGTCAACATTGAAAAATACTGAAGATCCTCCGCAACTTACATTATAAATTGGCTTTATTATGTAGAAGTTGTACAGATAGTGGGGTACAAAATTCAACTTGCATCACTTTTTTTTTAATTTACGGTTTCAGTGCAGATGAACACAAAACACAGCTCCTCAACAGAACAGGCCGTTCAATGACACGTCAATGTCAGTTAAATGCTACAGTGATCATTTTTTTTGCGACCAATGAATGAAAAAGTGACGATGTGATCCCATTGGTCTAACTGATTTTTTTTTTCTCTGGCTGCCATTTTGAATTAAAACAGCTGTTTCCTCTAGTTAGTAAAAAGTGTGCAGCAAATACTTGACATTGATGTTGCCTCAATACATTAACTATGAGATATAAAGACAAATACTTTATGATATCAGTTCTCTTCATGCTGATAGTTAATGTGTTGTTGAATGTGAGTCATACACACACACACACACACACACACACACACACACACACACATAATGGGGGGATACATTGGCAAGAATTATTTGAGTAACTTTTTTCAATGGAATTCATGATCCCTTAAATACTTTTTATTTTAATAGCTATCACTAAGTAAATCTTTGTCGGCTTGCCTTTGGAGCACCCTATGAAACACTTTATACAGACTACCCCCTCTAGACACCTTCAATATGTTCTGTCCTCCCCCAACCCCCCTCCATCCCACACATGTAGTCTACACACACAGATGAGGCTATAGTTGTGTTCAAATACGAATTCTTATTGTATTTCAATTTCCACGCGGAATCGAAAAGCTTTTTATATTTAGTTATTATTTTTTGATTTCAACGAAAACCGCATTCAAAAACGCGCTGGTTAATTGCATGATATTTTATGTGATCCTTATTAAAATCACTAAATAAATGTGAAATTCAATAGATACAACAGTGATGGCGCTTCTCATTAGAGGTAGGTCTAAAATAATCTATGGGAACTGTTCGAATGCATCCGTTGTAGTTGCTCGATTCAAGTATTTTTACATAACTGTAGCCTCTGATTACTGTGTATCTGAACAAAGACTGTCAAGGCAGAACTGTAATCATAATTACTGTAATAATACTTATACACGTCGGCCTTGGATGCCTTGTTCAAACCAATCTGTTCGCAATCTTTGTTACATTTACATAAACTTGTTATGTTATATTTAGAGTGTTTCATCACATTATTGCTCCCTTGAGCTACCCCCTCGAACCTCGTGGAATTCGGAAAACTAAATTGTATGTTTGTACCAACACATTGGTGTACATAGGTACGTCTGGGCTACAAATTGGCCGAATTACGAAGGGCGGCGCTAGTGAGAATGCGGGTAGGTACATCATGATAACTGGCCACCGCAACAAAAGACAATTCCTTAAATTTGAACCAGATACTTCGAAATTATCCCTGTTTCTTTAGAACCAAGGATAATTTTCATTAAATGGTTACAATTTTGGAGGATGTCTGGTATGGTTCACGCTGTAAATGGAAATCTCGCTTTTAGAGATCGTGGTTCGTCTATGTGTATTGTCCGGGGTAAACTCTTAACTAGTAGATAGTAACACCTAACTTGAGCTATTGACCTGCACTCTCGCTCGCGCTCTTTCTTCGTACTGACAGCTGTCAAGCCGAGCTGTCAGACTGACAGCTGTCAAGCTGACAGCGCTTGCCAGCTGTCAGTGTCAGCTTGGAACATTTACTGAGCGTTTTGCGTTCGCCTGAGACGTATGTGGTAAGGCTGTGACTCTTCCTTCCTGTCACATTGCTTTCGAAATTCTAAATTCTTTGCTTCTCATTCTATTATGGTACTCAATTGGCTGTCGTGTTAACGTTTTACTACACCTCTTTTTTTAGTTTTTCAATTTGACCGGGTTGTATTACAAAAACGTGTTGTTTTTCGTAGATATTTTCAGAGACGTTTGTACAGTCACACATATTATATTTTTTTGCACTAAATTCAGTCACATAAACATCATTATGCACTAAATCGTATTATTTAAAAGGTATCGATTATCTTTTCATAGCTTCAAAAAATTGCTATGAGTACTGAGTACGCCGCAATGACTTGTGAATGCAATTGCAAAATTCATATAGAAGCCGGCAATTTGAAATACAATTCGGTCATAAATAGTTTATTTATTTTATTATGTGCATGTTTTAGTTTAAAGTTATGTGTTGTATTGCTGATGTAAATTAACCCGATTGGCTTATAACTACCGAGAATTTGACACTGATAACTCGACGTTTTCAAAATTCTTTTGACATCGCTTACCCATACCATCTATCGGCAATACATAACAGATTTATGCTGTGGACAAATGAGAATAAACGTTTACATAATAATTTTATTCAAGAAAGGTTCAAAATTTAAATTCAAACTAGCATACCAATCATATTTTTTTATCAGTAGGTAGTGCATATTTTCTGGCTACAACCGCATTTCATATCATAGACAAGAGTAAGGCTCAATACACAGCGACGCAACGCGACGAGACGTAACAAGACATTATATACCTTACTAGCTGTCCGCCGCGGTGTTAACGCGATCCCTAGGGAAAACTTCACTACCCCGGGATAAAATATAGCCTATGTTCATCGGGGATAATGTAGGATTCTATTGGCGAAATAATTTTTCAAATCGGTCCAGTATCCTCTTTATAATATTAGTATAGATGAACAATACATGATTTAGAATGAACGAGGTGTGGCGAAGCCTCGCGCCGGCGCCGGCTCGAGCAGTCTCGCGGTGTCGCGAGCTGACGCGCGTCGTTCATTCAAGCGTTTCTTAACTTGTTACCAATGACATTAAATAAACTAAAGATACGTTACTATGTTCATAGAATCGAAGTATAAAATTCGAGCTTGGAACATGTGACTGTCACTGACAAAAACGACGCTCTGTTTGACGCAAACTGAAGTAAAAAATGTGCTTCGAGCGGGGCCAGTCGACTAAAGGGCCCTAGTAAGACCGTTTCGATGTTTCAATTTCCACGCGCTTGTAATGCATTTATATTTTTATACATTGCTTGTAACATTGTTCATTAGGTTGATAATGTCTGGTTACGTCTCGTCGCGTCGCGAATACAGTGTGCATTGAGCCTTATAGCGGCTGCTAGTTTAGGAGATAAAAAAATAACCTAAAATACACGAAATCAAATAAGTACTCACTAAATTAAATAAAGTTTCAAATTAATTTGTAGCGTATCCAAGTATTTTGGATATTATCTTGTCCACAGCATAATACAAACTATAGAAGGAACAACTTATTGAATTAGAACTTTATTATCGTGAATGTACATTTTCACACGCGTCTTTTATATTGTTTCAGTTAACTTCTGGAATGAATATTTACAGTATAATAGTCTCAAAAGCCAGTAGTAAAATATGTTTAGAACGGAAGAGGATGGCGCACGTCGCTTGCCAATAACAACCAATCAGAGCCGACTATGCCGACGTTATCATTACGTCAGCATTATTTCAACCAATAGAATGTGTGCGTGCGATTACGGCGCCAAAAATTCCCAGATTTGCCATCCCAATTAGTTTTTAAAATACAATAAGTTGTTCTTTCCCCTCATCTTTCTCTTCCGAATCCGCAACACAGCGCTGCCAACATTGACGAGTTAATAAAGTTGGATTCACGCGAGTCGAGTGGGTAATGCTAGTGCTACGGTTTAGTTGCAACTACAACACAATGCATGGATAATATTATTTGCAAAAGTTCTGTTTTTGAGTAGAATTTGAGTAGAATCGAAAATCAACCACCTTCACTTAGCGTTGGTAGAGATAGTAATTATGGGTTATATTTTATCACTCTTGTAGTTGCTTGATCAGTGAGTGCTACTTTTCATGAAATTTCTGTAATGTTTTATTCTTGGACTGATCATAGATATTTACGAGGACAATAAAAGAAGCTAAATATATAGACAAGCAGTTATGGAAAAAAATTGGGACAGCCAAGTAATAAAATGGCAATTCGCAAAGTCGAACACGAAACCTAACGTGAAGTGGAATTGCGTAAAGACACGCGATTTCAGACATTATTCTAAAAGCTAACAAACCAAACCTAGATATTGACAAAACTTCTGATTATCTTGGAATTTTGTTATTGTTATTAACTTTCGAATTTCTCACAATTACTGGCTGTCCATTATTGGAAATAAAACTTCAAAAATGAATATGAATGTAGACCCACGAAACTCTCTAGCCCGCTGCGTAAGGCGAGCTTCACTTTAGGCTTTAACAATTCGAATTATACTGGTAGCTAATATTCTAGGGTACAATTAAGGGTTTTAAGGGCATTATAAGGGCGTATACTAGAATCATCTCGGATTAAGATTATTTAGATCGTTCGTGTCGTTATAAGTAATTGGGGTAGTTAGGACTTATAATAGCATCATCTACGAGTCATCTATCGTTGGGGTAACTAGTTAGGTTAGGTATCGAAGAACTTTTACAAACATTCTCTCGTTCGGGGTATTGGGGGTAGGTTGGACGTACACAAGCATCAAGTAAGTGGGGTAATTTCGACTTACAGTAGCATTAAATATGGGGTTAGGTTGAACGTACACTAGCATCAGCTAAAGGGGGTAGGTTGGACGTACACTAGCATCACCTAAGGACGGGTAGGCGCGAGGCAGGCGTGCGCTGTGCGGCCGGCGCCACACGCTAACACATCCTCTCGGCAACAGCGCGAAACGTTCTTTAGTAAGTGTGGAGGCAAGCGACTCGTAGACGTGTGAGTGCGTCCTCAGGCGGCGGCGGGGTGGGCGGGGGGCTAGAGCGTTTCGCGGAGGTTGCATTCGAGGCGCTTCGGCCCGCAGCCGCGGTCGCGCCGATCTCGCTGTCGGCGGGCGGCGTGCAGGGCTTCCCTCAGGCCGGCCTGCTGCCGCTCAGCAAGAGCCCCGCGCCGGCCGATGCGGGCGCCAAGGACTCCAAGAACGTCGAGATCGCGGAGGTCATCGTCGGAGCTATATTAGGTGAGTGTCTATATGCTTTTATCACTTCTATAAGTATAGTGTACTAAAATGCGTATGACGATGCGTGTCAATTCTGGACTCCAGATTCTAAAAAACATTGAGGAGTTTTCTAATTTCTCCAATCCATGACAAGTTAGGAAACTCCTCAATCCTTTGGGCCTTTTTTCAGATTTTTACTTATAACTTCTAAAAACATTTCGATTTGCCCCTCGTTGGGTGCCAATTACTTGTGGAAATTATCGTGTGGAACGCTAGATTCGTAACCAACACTGAATCCAAAAGGGGAACTCTTTGCCCTGCAATAGGTATGTATCATAGAGTAACCACAATCATGTCCTAACGAGGCGTGTCCCCGCAGGCCCCGGCGGCCGCAGCCTGGTTGAAATCCAGCAGATGTCGGGCGCCAACATCCAGATCTCCAAGAAGGGCACGTTCGCGCCCGGCACGCGCAACCGCATCGTCACCATCACCGGCAGCGCCACCGCCATCGGCAACGCGCATTACCTCATCGAACAGAAGATACAAGAGGAGGAGCTCAAGCGCACGCGTCATAACGCCATCTCGCAGCTTATGCAGTAAACTCAACACCGAGCACTTTGTACGCCACGAGGACTTAAAAGTATGTCGTAGACTTTCTCTGCTTTACTTCTAGTAGCAGACTTGGTGACTTAGTCTTCATGAAAAGGTCGCTCTTAAATTGTCATCGGTCTTTGGATACATTTTTGTGTCACTCAATAATGTTTGTCCAGGAAATATAGTTAGGATCTTATTATATAGGTCACTTGCTATAATAAGTAGGTAAGTAGTTTAATAGTATTATAAATGTTTAGTGATAATGATGAGAATAACAGATGCATCTCTAAATCAATAGTGAAGGTCAACATTTAAATTGTATAACAGTTTGTTAAGCATAGGTTGATGCGCGGGACATTGATATCACGTGATCACGCGCACTTGAATTTGCCAATCACAAAGCTCTAGCGGTGAAATCCAAATCGCTCGAGCTTTGTGATTGGTCAATTCAAAAGCACGTGGTCAAGTGATGTCGTTGTCTCACGTATCCAACCTATATTTCGCCGCTGTTTCGCCGTACGCATGTTTCGCATCATTATTGCTACACACCGTTTGTAAAGTCCGTGGGTTGTACAAAGTGCCGAGTCACTAGTTCTAGTCAAACCGCTGTTGTACGACCGAGTCCCGCCCGCTAGCACGCCGCGTCGCCGCGCCAGTCAGTGGCGCGAGTTACCTGACTTCTAGTTTTATGTTGTTTTGTTTTGTCTCACAGAGAATATTAGTTACGCAGCTTCGATACGCGTCTTGTGTGTCCATGGCCCCTCACAACTTGTTAGCATACATGTTATCTTGTAATGATTTTTTATAAAGACGCCATTTCGATTCCTCTCCTACGTTTGTCTAAGTTAGAGTGAGAGGGTGCTACAAAATGGCGTCTTGTCTTATCGAAATAGATGGTCGTGCCTGCGGCAAACACACCAGGCTCGTATCGACACAGTTGGATTACAATAGATGTTTATGTATATTAATTAACGCCTGTATAGTGTTGAGCATAATTATTATTGCTATATTTTACGTTTGACATCGTGATGACAAGTTTTGTTTCCTCCGCCTAGCGGCAGGTTGTTGTTTAAGATTTAAAAAAGTACGATTGTGATATGTCCTATCACGGAAATTCCTATTCCATGCACATATTATTTTTGTATATTATTCGCCACAACATACTTATTGTTTAAAACGTTTGATTTCATTGTAAATGTTACCATTGATAAGTTATTGTTTTAGTTATACGGCATCGTTAGAATTAGAAGACGTTTATTGGTACTTGAGTACAGAGGTTAACCGCGAGCGCCGTGGAGCAGTGCAATCGTAAGCAACGCAATACTAGGAATTACCAAATGATGTCCTAACCAAAGTTGCTTTTTGAGTTTGTTGATGGGACGTTGAAATTGATAGTGACATTGTAACCATGTTAAGTTGCATGCACGTAGAGTTTTGTTTTTATTATTGACATAATATTTTGTTGAATCTGGGTAGCAGATTTCGTCATTCCTGATTTCTCGGTAAAGATCTTTATTTTTTTATACATTTTGTAAATTTAAATGTTTTTTATTTTCTTTCTTTAGGAATGTTCTTATAGATTTCGTCATATTCTGTCGGTCTAAATTATCTTACGATGTAAGTACAATTTAAATAATAATGCATGTCCAGAATAGTAGATGATTACATATTTTAAACATTTTAAAGCAGATTTCTATATATTCAAGATGACAATATAATAATATATTCTTATTTACAGTAATTATAATTATGTAAATGAATGTTTATTTTTGAACGCGCCGTCTCGTAGCCAGCATATTTGAGTTAGTGGTGCGTAGGCGCAGAGTTCGCTGCAGAATGCGGCGAGACAGAGCTGTGATTGTTCCACATTGTCAAGGTACTTGAGGCCGCTCGCCCGCAAGAGACTAGGTTTAAGTTGTGTTCGTTTACCTCAGAAGTGCCATCGTTGTAGACGCTGCGGGACGCTCTGCTAGCCAGTCCCGCCGTCCGGCAGCCCCGCGTTGGGCGCCAAGGAACGAGCCGCCCCGTGGTGGGCGCCAATATTGCACATGTTAAGTTACACCTTCCGAAGGCGGTCGAATACTTATCAAAAGGAATGAAGTACAAAAGAGATCATAATAAATTTAATGAATCGGCTTAAAGGTGTTATGTACGGTAGTTATAAGAATACGGAATTGAGAGACGGTTTTATCCGCGAATGTTTCGCGCCGAGCGTTCGGCGAGCATAGCGTTAGATCGATGTAAGCGTTTCCAACTGTCCAACGACATCTCGATATAAGTTGTGGTATTGTTACTACGTCTATATACGTGTGTTATGTAGGTAACATTGCGCAGTTGTAGTTGCATTCAAACGAGTAGATAGTTATTAATGTATATTCAATCTTTAAAGTGTATAGGTATCGCTGTTCGATTTCTCTGGTGTTTTTCGAATTTTTCTCTCATCTCTACTACTAAATATGTATATTTGGGGTTAGGTACAGATATTATCGTCTTGTGTCAATTAATATGTATTGATGTCACGCTCGCGAGGACAGACACGACACGACAGCGGACACGTGGACACGTGACGGCACAGGGCATGGATCGGCACCGCTTGTGCAGTCTTCGTCTTGAGCCTAACGCTGGCTCCCCGCGCCTGGCAGGATCTCTCGGGTTGCGTTGCCTCTTCGGTGCTGCTATCGCGAGGGTGACATGGGGCCGTCGGCGAATGCTTGAACGCATCACGCCAGTCAACGTCGATTTTACAAGCTCAATTTTATTGGAAATATGAATTACGGTACGCGTAAGTTAAATCGTCAATTAAACGAAATAATTCGGTTCCCGAGGTTATTCATTCGACATCGTGAATTGGGCGTGCTCAGGGGGGTAGATATAGTTTCCAATCTCTTAGTCTACTTTTCTTTCTCTATCGCTAAGTGTACGACTTGCCTCTATCGCGTCGGCAGTTCTCTTCCCGCGTCCGACTCAGTGGGGGTAATCAGAGTGTTGGTCCTTTCCCTTCTTCCTTGTTGTTACACGCCCTCGCTGTGCCGGCCGCGGCCCGACCGGTGATAGGACGCCGCGGGGCAGGGAACTGCCGGCTTTTAAATAGACCTCGAGTTCTAGTTAGTTAAAATTGTCTTATTATTAACAATATTACGGATGTTAACGTTGTTATACTTGAAGTTGTTACAATATTTGAGAGTATATTATCGAAAATACAAAAATAATTTAAGTCCGATAACTTTATCTGAGAATAGTGTATCGAGTGGAAGGATAATAAATAGTGCAACGTCGTCCCGAGTATTTTTGTATGTGGCAGGCGCTCCGTGGCGCCTGCGGGGCAGGTTTCAACTGTTTCTGTGATACTGACAGCCGCTCGCAAGCAGTCGCGCCCGCGCCGACTCGCGCTCCTCAGGTCCGCAGGTCTCTAGCGGCCGGTTTACTATTCATTCTTGTTGTGCGTAGAGTCACGAGCATCACGGTAGTGTTCACCCCCGCACCTCACCGCACCCCCTCATCACCCCTCATCGCATCGCATCGCATCGCCGTCGCGCCGAATGTCTAGGGCTAAGGTAGCTAGTTGTCACGTGGACGCGCCGCCCGCGCGGAGCGGACGATGGCGCGAGCCGCATCTCATCCTCCCTTAATTTTAATAGCTAAATGTTGTTGAATTTGTTGATAGAGTGGTTTATCGTAATTACTAGTAGGTAGTTTAGTGGGTATACACGGAAGGTGGCAGCCGTCGGGTGCGCTAGGCTAGGGTAAGGTTCGATAGTGTGTTTAGGAAAATGGCTGTGCGTTCAAGTCGGAACTCGACTTAAGACATCCCCACTCGGCGCGGGCGCGGGCCGCGGCAACCCGCGCTCTACCTGTATATAATCGCATAGCATTATTTCATTTACGTTACTCTCCTTGCTCATTGTCATCAATTTATTAAAGACTGAGGAATCAACTCGCGCATATTGACATCGTCACGAACGCGTCCCCAGAGTTAGGGATCGATCGTACTACACGGTCGTATATAATAATCATTGAACACTTCGCTCGGTGCGATGCGCGCCGCCCGCGCCCGCGCCCGCGCCACCACCGCGGGCCGAGTCTCAGCGCCGATCAGTCGTGTCTCATCGACCTTTACACATGTTGAGATTGATATGTTATACTAATTCTATTGAATTATAACTTGTTGCGTATTATAAGTATGTATAGACAGCCGCTCGGCCGCGGTGCGCGTGCGCACGCATGCGCGCCGGCGTCGCAGCTCGGTGAGTGTTGTCGCTCCGGAGTTCAGTGGTGGAAATGTTTATTTTTATTATTTTTTGTTAACTTTGTTTATTGTAAACGGGTCTGCAATGTTTATGTAACGATAATAAATTAAAATTAAGTTAAATTGAAAATGTTACGATTAATTTGATTTTATAATTGGATATATTTTAGTCAATGTTTATAATTTGTTTAGTTAGTTGTATGTAACGTCAGATTGATTTTTAAATGAAGTGTTATTTTGCAATGTTAAATGATAAGAGGTAAAATGGAAGGTTATAATGTCTTAGTGTTATAAAGCTCGAAAACCAATTCAAAGGTACCTTGAACATTGTCTATATTATTAACATTGAATAAATTTAAAAATACACGTCTTGTTGTTTTCATTTACCTATCATCTGATCACCCATCCTATTAGTTAACAAGTTAGAAAGGCAAGAACCTAGGTATAGTTAGCAACATAGGATAAACAATTTTAGTTCCTTTACTAGGTAGCCGCAGTCTCGGCTTTAAGCGGATTGACCGAGTCCGGAATACCACGCTGCGTTCAACAACTGGTATTGCCGACGCAAAATAGCTAAGCTGAAGTGGGACTGGGCAGGACACGTGAGCCGGATGCACAGCGAAAAATGGGCCTCGACTCCTTCGATAGTGGGTGGTGGAGCTATCATAGGAGAGATGGTTGGAAAAGACTAGACCTTTGCTCAGCAGTGGGACAGTATAAGTTGAATAAAAAGAAATTAAAAAAAAACTAGGTAGCCGGTAAGCCTGGTGCTTGCTTCAGGTTTTAAAATTTCTCAATAGGTAACCTAAGCATACCTAGGTACCTTACCAACTACCTACTCGTTGATCGAAGCTTACAACAGACAGGTAGGTACCCTAGCTAGCATCGATCTAGTTGCACTGCACTGCATAATGTTTCTATTATCTCTTGATAATATGATGATAACCTTAAAAACTGAACGGCTAAAACGAAGTGATTTTATGCCCTCTGGTATTTCTCTAACAGGTTAGGTAGGTAGGTACAGGTACCTACCAACTATTTTAATTTGTTCTATCCCGTTCCGTGACCGTGAAGAATCAGGACATTTAAGCAGTTAGGAACGATGAACTTTTTTGTTTTTAACTTAGGTAGGTAACTTATCTAGGTGTGCATTCGGTCTAGGTGTCACCTGGATCGTTTCCTCATTTGAATCCCTCAGGATTTAGTGGAGTTCTAGTACCTACCTAAGTGGTAATCATTATTCAGCATAGATAATTATAATCTATCTGATTCCGTGACATCTCGAAATAACAATAGACAGAACATTATTCATTATATAAGATTTTTGAAACAGAGTAATATTATTACACTTAGGTAAGTAGGTAAGGTACTTGGAAAACCTTAAGTCAGTATTTTCCCCATCCCAATAAGTACCTATGTGGTGGTGGTACCCAACAGGTACTACCTATTGGGAAAAACACTAATAACAGTAAAATATTGCTTTTCTATTCAGGAGAGGAAGTAAAAATAAATAAAATACTTAGATAAAAATTATTATACTGTTTATTTGTATTTTTGTATATTATGTGAATAACCTATGGTAAATTAGTAAGTACATACAGTATCATTAAAAAAAATACAAAATTGGACGGAATTCGTAACGTTCAGATCATTCAAATAATATAAGTAATAAAAGTTAAAACAAGTAGGTGCATAAATAGAACACTTACCTAAACAAAAAACCCAATACATATAAATAATGCTGGAAATTCATGAAAGACACAAATAATAAAATCACGAATAATAAAATATTGTTGATTTGATTTATCATTTTTGTGAAGCTACCGTTTGAAATAACAGGGGCGCTTTCTGATACGACGATGACTTACTTTAAATGCCTACAACTGAGTTATATTTTACGTTATTGCTCACTATATAAAAATGCATTCGCTTTACACAAGACATAAATTTAAAACGAAATATCATTTTAAAAAACTACCTATTAATAGTTGCGTCTAAAAAAAGTTTACAAAATCTTAAAAATATCTACTATAGAACAGTTCATTCTGTCTTATGTTAAGGAAAATACATAACACGCGTTCGATCTTGGAAACTATCTTATCCTAGAAATGAATTCATTGTAATGACTGCAATTTAAACATAGATGTCAAATTATCCATATTCTCTAAGATTATCCTTTACAAAAGAAGATGTATTATCTATACTAAAGAGGAAAGATTTGTTTGAATTGAATATGCTCCGAAACTACTGGGACTGATTTGAAAAATTCTTTCAAAATTTAAATCCTAGGCTATATTTATCCCGGGAAAGTGAAATTTTCCCGAGGGAACGCGGGTAACACCGCGACGAAAAGCTAGTGTAGTTATAAGTAACACAAAGTACATATTAGGTACTATTATACTTATTATACAATTGTAGTTATTGTCAAAGGAAATGCCGGACCAATTACTTTAGCCTTCAAGATTAACATAGAGTAAATACAGAGTGTAAAAAGACTGCTACCGAAAACTGAGGGGTTGCAATCAGACCATGATTCTAAACAAATAAAGCGAAAAAAAACGCTATGTTCGTCATGCTATGTAACTTTCGGTTATTTACTACTAGTACGACATAATAAGACCATACCTACCTAATGATTTCATATAAAAAAGAAAACAATAATTAAAATTAAAAATCCAGCAATCTACGTAAAACAACGCGCCCAGACCATACGCAAACAGTACTCATCATACGCTGTTTTCTCCGGATATACTGTTTTTTTCCGAAAATCCCTTTGAATTTGGTTGTGTGTTGGGATGCTGTACCTACCCCTTTCGGCTTCGGTAGACGTCTTTTTACACCCTGTATACTAATTAAGAAGGTACCTACTAAATGAGCAGTTTGCAGTCATAAACTTTAAGAACCAATGACAGTGGTCCTGGTTTATTCAGGGTTAATACTAAACAGGTATGTCTTCTTATTTAAAAGTAAAAATAATTACTAGACTAAAGCTGCTAAAGATTACTAGGTTGCCTAGGTAAAATTAGACACTTAGGTCTCTGAGTAAGTACCAATGGAGGATAGAACAAGATCTTTGGATACTTATTGCAATAACTTTACATAGTAGAATACATAATGGTTATGAGATTATTTCATACTGATGTATATGTGGCTCAAAGTCGAACCCATTATAATGAGTGAAGCTCAAGTTTCTCGTGCCCTGCGCTTCAGCGAAAGGTATCAGCTCCTGCAGTAGGCCTGAGAATGAAGGCCTTTCATCAGGGTCAACCTGCCAGCACTGAAGGCAAAGTTGGAACAGCTCATCCCCTACGTAAGAAGGCTGTGAAGGCCGCATTCCTCTCAATATCCTAGCCGCAACGTCTTTGTTTCCGCTGTGCGAGTACGGAGTAGCTCCGATAGTAAGTGCCTCCCATATAAAACATCCAAATGACCAGACATCTGCTTTTGGATTGAATCGTGACTGCCGCAGCATCTCGTGCGATGTCCACCTGGTGTAGTCGGGTGTCTCATGCAGCGGTCTCATGTGCGACAAGCCGAATCCTGCCACTTTAGCGACCCCACTCTCGCTGATAACGATGTTGCGACAGCTGAGACGTTTGTGTACAATTTTTGAGCTGTGCAGGTACTCCATACCGCGAGCTACGTCTACGCAAATCCGCAGCAACTTATTCTCCGTGATCAAGCAGAATTTGTTGTTCTGGAGGTCCCTTTGCCTACTCTGAAGCAACATCTCCTTGAAAGACATCTTCATGTCCTCTAAAACAACGAAAAGGGTAGTATTTGTTTCGCAGATCCCTATCAGAGAGAGCACGTTTTCGTGTTCGTTTGACTTAATCAACAGATCCAGTTCTTGCAGCATGAGCTTCTTATCTGGTCTTTCTAGTTCTCTGTCAGAGATAACTTGGACTAGAGTCGGTGTGTGTCCTCCCTGTTGAACCTTTCCTTTTGTGAATTTGCCATAGCTCCCCAGTCCCACCACACAAGAGATGTCAATATCAATGAAGTTTCTAGGTATATTCCATAGTTTACGCTTCAAGTTGCTGTAGTAGTCTACCCTTTCATCTTCATCCTGAATGAAGCCAGAATTTTCAATCTCCATGCAGGGTTCACTCAGACTTAATGGCATTGATTGAGACCCTCTTTCCAGTCTGACCATGTGGATTCTTTTCCTCAAGATAATGAGCAGTCCTACGCCAATAAGCAGCAGAACAACACCAATAGCTATCCCAGCCCCAAGTGCTACCACCAGAGGATTTACTTCTTCAGGTTCATTGATGTTCAGTATTATCTTTTTCGTAGATTCTGCATACCTTATTTTCTTAACATGCTCTTTTTCACTGACAACCCCTAGAGAAACATCGATATCACTAATTAATGGCAGGGGAGCATTGTAAAAACCATTATAAGTACTTCTATCCCCTATTATAAAATCATGAGCAATATCATCAGGGTCCAACTCTGCTGTGATGTAATAAGGCAGGCCATTTTCCGTAGCATAAGAATAATTCCCCAGAGTGTCGATGATGAAGCCTTGTTGATACAGCTCAATGGAAACTACTATTCTGTACATAGATACAGGTCCATTCACATTTTTAGCTTCAGGAATACGAACAACCATTCTATCCCCATGCCTTGATTTGACTTCTATATCAGGAGGACTCGGGTCAGGTGTACCGATCACTGTCTCAGCTTTCACAGTCATGTTTATTCCTTCCTCATCCATATTCACAGCAGCAACACTGATGTTGTAAATGGAACCTGACTGTAGATTCAATAGTTCAGTCTGATAAGTCTCATTGGAGACCCTCCATTCGAGAGGAATTAGTACAAGATCTGAGTATGTTTGGATGACAGTGGCTCTGATGACATAAGCGGATATGAAAGAGTGAGCAGAGGGAGAAGTCCAGCGGACTCGGAGCGTTGTCTCTGTGATGTTGTGGACAGTGACGGATGCTGGCGGGCCGGGGGCACTCACTTCAGTATCGTACACGCTCCAAGCGTTATCCCCACCGCATATTTGAGTGTTGTTCTTAGGACAAGAGACATTACACGAAGTGGGTTCGAGCTGCAGCGTTCCGGGAGCGTTGCCGCAGAAGCACGTCGACTCGTTGCCAATCAGAGCGTATTTGTAGTACACTTGCTCGCACGCCGATAAGCACACGTCCACCGACTGCCCGGTGTGAATATTCAGCACATTCTCGATGTCCAGTCGGTAGCACCCGATGTAGTCCCCGCGCTCACTCTTACAATAAAAAACTATATAAAGTAGCACTGTGAGGACTATGCAACTGTGCCTGCCCATTGTGTATTCTTGTTATTGAGTCACAGGCCTAATTGACGTTACTTCCAACAACGCCCGACTTCAAACAAGTTTCCTTTTGAACGGAAAAAACGTCACGTCTCCAACGATGATTGGGAATTTCTCAACGGCATTGTGATCGACGTAACATTAAAATATTTTGAATGATTTTCCTAGTAATTTTCATAGAAAACACATTTTCTTTTCTTCGATCGAAAACACTGAACGTTTGTGCTTTGTTGTTTTGATTGATTGAATGAGTGAAAATGAAATATTGAACGAATGAAATCCGTCGGGGTGTTGCCATTTTACATGTCATACCAACCCAATCATTGTACCAACCTAACAAAATTACATAATGCTGGATTTGCTTGAGCTTGTCTATGGTATCTTTACGATGAAAATTTATGCTCTGTGGCCAATTCACATCAAACAACAAAATTCAAACTGTTTTGATTGTGAAGTGAACAACGGTAAAAACGGACGAAAACAAATAAATTTTTGCAAATAAATGTGTTTCAAAGAGTATTCTAGTGACTATCAATAACGAGGATACACAAAAATGTCTACTAGATCTGGAAAAAGTATGGTGTCAAACGTACAAGCTCGAGGGTTACCGTGTTTTGTGATTTAAAATTATTCAAATTATTTTATATTTCAGGAATCCATCTCTCATTTCATGAGAATACTGTAAAATCGGAAATCGAACTCACGAAGAGCGAGAGGAAAACGAGAAGTAAACATTCAAAAGAGAATTTGGATGAAACAAATGCAAGTCCCAAAGTAAAGAAGCGGAATTACGTCGCTTATCCAGCTGATGATGAAGGGTTCGACACCGTTGATGGTAAAGACGCGAGAGCCACACATTCTCTACGGAAGAATGCTTTAAAGGAACGGAACATTGCATCGTCAACAGAAAGTGTGGAGCCTTTAACAGTCGAGAGCAGGAAGTCAGTGCGAGCTACTCGTAGCACTCGCAAATTCGATGAGAACACACAAGACGTCCCTGCAGAGGTCGCTCACGATGCGACGCCTGCAGAAGCTGAACTTCCCAAACCCAAAAAAGGCAAGAAGAAGAAAAAGGCGAATCGAGAAATTGTTGAAGTTAAAGTAGAAGCTAAAGTGTCTAAAAAGAAGTCCAAAAAAAAGAAGGACAGAAGATCAGGCTCCATAGTAGTTGAGGATGTACAAATAGAAGCTCCAAGTGGCTTGAACAAATCCAACATGTCGATCGATTCATTCCACAGTGCTGCAGGCAGCCCGGGTAATGCCAAAAACAATGATAAAATCGACACTACAGATATAGATACTGTAACAGCTGTTGAAAATGTTCTTAATACAACCGATACAAGAAAAACGAGATCATCTTTTAAACTGGACAACGCACAAGAAATAGTGATGGTCAAAGAACCGAGGAGAAAGTCTAGTGTTAAAATGAATATTGATAGTAATCTCACAGATGATTCTGAGAAAGTAGAAAATAAAGACACTCCTGGTAGAGAGCTAAAGCGTAAATCTAGTATCAGAGAGGCTGCCATTTCTGAAGACAAGAAAGAGAGTCAAAATTCAACATTTGAAGTGGAAAAGTTGAATACTCCAAGAAAATCATCGAGAAATACTTTTGACAAAACAACTCCTAACAAAAATAACATTTCTCTTGCTGACGAAGGTACAAACTCTTCGCGTAAAAATAAAAGGAAGTCAATTGCAAATAATGATGCAGATATCGAAGATTTTAAGACTTCTGAAGATAATATTAATACAACTATGGAGAAAGATGTTGAATCGAGTCAGAAAGGAAAGAAAAGAAAATCTAGCATCAGAGTAACAGAAGAACCTTCCCCAGTAAATAACAGAATCAACAGAAAATCACTTATTAATAATGCTGTTGAAAACGAGGAAGATTCAAACCCTAAAATAGAAGATAACACATTTAATGTAACAGAAAATTCTTCTCTGATAACACAAGTTGTAGATAAAACTAAAGTAAACACAACTTTTGAAAAAGATTCTGAAACAACTCAGAAGAGAAAATCAATAGTTGATATGACATTTGATGTGACTTCTTCCCCTTTTAAATCGGCAAATGAAATGTCCTCTCCATTCATTAAAGGCAGGACATCCATTATAAACACAACTTATGAAAAAGATGCTACAGACCAAGAACCTATTGACAAAAAGTCTATTAACACAACTTTTGACAAAGACGCTACAGAAATTAAAATAAACACAACTTTTGAAAAAGATGACAATGACAAAGTTATAAAAAATAAAAGAAAGTCTTTAATACGACTATCAACACAGAAAATAAATGACACAGACATAAACGGCACTTTTAATGTTGACCAAGAGAAGAAACTTGACACAACTTTTGACAAAAACTCCAAATCGTCACTCATAAGTTCCGATAACTCTATGATCACTCTGGACAAATCTGACGCCTCACGGATCAGTATAACAAGTGACGAGTCGAAGACTGAAGAAAACATTCTGAACACCACTCCAGTGCTTATCGAGAGCAGTATGGATGAATCTGTAATAAACACTACAAAAACTCCTATTAAAGAAACCACTCCTAAAGAGGCATCTCCTAAGACGGCACCAGTTACACCTCTTAAACGCGAGGGAACATTCACCAAAGATGAACCAGAGGTCATAGCTTCCCCAAAACAAAACATCTCGCTCTCAAGAACGCCAACTAAGAGGATGTCTTTACCATCTCCCGGTTTCACCCCATTCCATGTGAACAAGAGCTCTTCGAAAGAGAAGAGTATGCTGAATGTGACCAGGTCTGTTGAGAAGAGACGGTCTTCTTTAGCGGAGCCTCCGAGGACCACGAGGGTCATGTTCTGCAGCCCGGTCAATAACCCCGCTGTGGTGACACAGATTAGGAAGAAGGTGATCAAATCTAACTTGAAGGGAAGCAATAAGAGCTTTATTTTTGATGAGAGTGGTGAGTTTCTTAAATGTGGTTCTTTTATTTGATGTAAAAGAAGTTATCGTATTCATAATGTATGTACCAGTTTCCCTTAAATAGCTTTCAGCTTCGTCTTTGGCTCACATGGTCTAGCATGTTTTGCCCAAGTTTCATCTAAATCTGTTTACTGGTTATGGCGTGATTGTAACACATCTAAGTAGTCAAAAACTTTCAGATCCTTAATATCGTCTTTCACTTCTGGAGGAGGGCGTTGTTGTCTGCGACACAGCTTTTATGAGCTATTGCAGGCATCATCGCTTTCAAATGCTTTTGTGCACATTGTTTGTATTCCCTAATAAATATATTTTGATATTTGATAATATTAGTAGGATCATAGGGTTTTCCGAAACCAAAAATAGAGGCACTTGGCTAAAGACTATGTGATAGTTGCTATTTAATTTATTTATTCAGACGACACTCGTATTTGGGTTAGTTTAAATTATATATATTAAATACTAGCTGTCCGTCGCGGTGTTACCCGTGTTCCCTCGGGAAAACTTCACTTTCTTGGGATAAAATATAGCCTATGTTCATCAGGAATAATGTAGGATTCTAATGGTGAAAGAATTTTTCAAATCGGTCCAGTAATTTCGGTGCCTATTCAATTCAAACAAACAAATCTTTCCTCATTATTTGTATAGATAGATACCATCTAGAAGATTTCTTTGTGTTCTCTTGTACGTTATTCTCAAAACGACGCAGTACGTTTTGAGAATAACACACCTATTTTTAATGTAATATTCACTCTAGTGTCGCTCGAGAGTCGTCCGGCCAACCGCAAGCGATCGTACACGCAGAGTGATGCAGACGACGCGCGCGTCAAACGCAAGCGGCTCGCTGACGGCATGCAGCTGTCGGTAGACCGCCTCTCGCGGCCTAGGACCTCCAGCGCTTCGGGTAAGGCCTCCGTTGGACACCTAGCACATCCTTGACAATCAGCAAAACTAACAGCCGGTTTCTCGAACGCAAATCATCTTCAAAATTAACTAATCATTGGTCAAATCTGTCAAACTTGCAACTCGATTTCATTTGACCAAGTAATCTTAACTTTGATCAATTTGTGAATTTGAATAGCGTTACAGAAAACGGCTGTAAATATTTTAGACCTATTACATCTTGGACAATGGCAAAACTAGCCCTAGACCTGGACACCAGGCAAGACGAAACAGGTATTACTAGACATTTCATACAGCATCATCTAGCCACAAAGATCAGAGTGGAGCTTGATTGGGAATCACATGACTGATTGTGATAACACTAATGTACTCTTTACATTAAATAAAACCAACAACTTGAGTAAGATATTTGCAGACCCATATTTTATAGACACACTTCTTTATCAGTAGAGTTAAATACCTATTCATGCTCAACACATATTTGTTCTGGATGGGAATCGAACCCACACGTCCGTTAGCGCGGAAGGCAGAGCTAATATCCATCTAGTTGTGAGGCCAGTCAAAGCATGACCGAGGTGTCGCGCCGGCTCGAGCAGTCTCGCGCGGTCGCGAGCTGACGCGCCAAGTTCATTCTATCAAGCGTTTCTATATCTTGTAACATTGTTCATAAGGTTTATAATGTCTTGTTACGCCTCGTCGCTGCCAATTCAGTCTGCATTGAGCCACGCAGTTTCTATGGCGATATTGTGGGAGGCAACTTAATCCTGTTTTCATAATAACGTCGTCTAATATGATACCCACGCACGACGCGCATTTCATAAATATTCCGCGATCCAAGGGTCGGGCTGGAACTTTTGGGGCCTGCAATATCTATTTTAATAATAATTCTCTATATCAAGCCCTATGGCGCAGTGGGCGAAGCTGCTGTGACGTAGAAAGTTGCAGGTTCGATTTCTGTTGCGGGACATTTTTTTGATACAAAGTATAAATCTGCAAAAAGTATCGGGTCTGAGTATTTTTATATTTTACTAGCTGTCCGTCGCGGTTTTACCCGCGTTCCCTCGGGAAAACTTCACTTTCCCGGGATAAAAGAGAGAGCACATATTGCCTAATCGCGTCGTGCACAACTGGAACCGGTTACCAGAGTCAGTGATAAGTGCCCCCTCAGTGAACTCTTGCAAGAATAGACTGGACAAATATTTAAAGCGCACTGACAAGGACTAAGATATACACGCATCAGCTCTGAGAGCTGCCTGTGTATTATAAATAATAATAATAAAACATAGCTTATGTTCATCAGGGATAATGCAGGATTCTAATGGCGAAAGAATTTTTTAAATCGGTCCCGTAGTTTCGGAGCTATTCAATTCAAACAAACAAATCTTATTAGTGTAGACTAGCGATAGGTGATAGCTCTCTAATCATGCATATACCTACATAACACTGCTAGGCAATTGTATCCTCTTTATCTTCCACTCCCTGCGTTCCATGTATTTACACAAAATAATCATAAAAGTTTTACGGTGATAATAATATTCCTCCAGCAAAACTCGCGGAGCCAACCACACCCTCAAAGAAGCCGGTCACCCCGAAGAAGTCTGAAGCTAAGCACCAACGCACCAAGCTGCCGAACTTCGCGGCGCTACACCAGAAGCAGTTCAGCAAGATGGAGTCCTTGGATGAGTGCCAGGAGAGGAAGGCAAAGCGGGCCAAGCAGTTGCTGACGCCCACTGGTGCTGTCAATATGCTGGAGAGGATCAGCCCTAAAGGTTAGCATTATTAACCAATATTCAGTACGACCGCTGGGATCAATTAGAAGTGGCGGGAAGTTTGTTTAAGCATTATAAAAGGTAGTTTTTCGTAAAATGTATACCTGCCTATACCAGTCAGACTACGCAGTCCTCTCCGCCTTTATGAGACGAATCCATAGACACCAGATTTGATCCCCTAGGACCAGGAACGCGAGTAATTACTAAAACTTATCCCCCCTCCTTTGCTTAAAAGTTTACATAGGCAGGTAGGTAGGTGAGTCTATCGGAAAATACAAAGCACCTTATCAATGTAGTGTGAGACTACTGTTCTCACAAAACCACTAGAAGGTACTAGCTTCAGCATCGCTCACCTGAATCAAAATTTTAAATGGCCTTTAATTTTAAATTTTTAATGTTTTCATTTTTAATGTTATTCCAGGCTAAAGTAAAGTAAAAAAAAGTAAAATAGTACATTATGGTACTAGTGTGTAACATTGGTGATTACCGCCGAGGCGCCATTGAGACCCGAGCCGTAGGCGAGGGTCATAAGAGAGCCGAGGACGGTAATCATCAATACACACGTGTATCATACGACGTTTTTCAACACATTTGTGAATAAAATAACAATAAAAACTCATTTTCAACAGTGAAAACGAGCTGTGAAAAATGATTTGCTATTAATAGAAGAAGAAGAAGAAGGAAAAATTAATCAGTTTTCCAATGCGCGCGCATTGCGATCGGCCACAGACTAAATAAAGGCATGAGGGTTTTTTTTCCGCGCCTATTCTGCCACGTATGTACAAAATGGGGAATTTAACATTTTCTTTTATTACAGAGAAAACAAAAGTCATATTTGAGTGAAAGTTTTATTTATTAAACACGTACGAGTTAAAATTATCTATTTAAATAAGTAGTTGCATGAAATGAGCAAGCAATAGGAACATTAATTTATTTGTTCTATTGAACACGATCTTTTTTTTAATAAAAACTTTTTTAAGAACAAAGCAACTCAACCAATAAAATTTTAAAAAAAAATCTATAACTCACTAGTGAGATAAAATAATGAAAAAGTCACAGTTTGATTATGGGTGTCATTATGTGCCTAATTGCAGTGACCATAGAGCCACTTTATGAGCAAGTGTGTTGAAAAAGTCATTTATTGACATAAAAAAAGGCTATTTACATCTTCCAAGTGTGTAAACACAAACTTATTGAATAGTTTCCTCACGATGTTTTACTTCACCGTTTAAAGCTCTAGTATAAATTATACAAAGCGAAAAATCAATTCACACCCGCGACCTTCATGTTAATGGTCTAAGCATTTCACTACACTGACAAACAAATAACAATAATAAAGTACAGATGTATATTTGAAAACACATATATGCCATATAGTTTTATCTTATTGTTCTCTGAGATCTCCGCATATAATAAGCTAGCTTCTAACACTTTGATTAGTAAAATCGTTTAGTTTTGAAGTCCCTGTAATATGCGTATATAAAGACAACTAGCGACCCGCCCCGGCTTCGCTCGGTTGCAATGCTGATACAGAATATACTACAGAATGTCTGTAATGCTTAATATCGCTTCGTAAATAAGCCATTATTTCTCTAAAAGTAAAGGATTAAAAATGGTTATTGTGGGTTATCCCTAACAGATAGACATATACCATCGCGGACTTTTTTGTAGACCTTTATAGGGTGTACAATACTGTAGTACATTATTTTGATCTATCTCGTAGGGTTCAGCCAGCGTTTGCAGTGTAAGCGCAAAAAAATGTGTTTATTTACAACATCACATTAGAAACCTCTAAAAGTATCAGTGTTTCTCTACTACCTATATTATGCATATATACATATAAACCTTCCTCTTGAATCACTCCATCTATAAAAAAAACCGCATCAAAATCCCTTTAAATATCTAAGCATAAATATAGGGACAGACATACAGACAGCGGAAAGCGACTTTGTTTTATACTATGTAGTGATGAAGCTAACATGCAGAGATACTTTTGACAATTTTATTTTGATCTTTTAAAAGTATATAAAAGCGACAATGTATAAACATTTACATCACTCTATCTAATAAGGAAAACCGCAATACGTTGCGTAGTTTGTAAGATCTAAGCGTACAATGGGAGGGACAGAATGCGGTACTTGGTTTTATAAGTCCAGTCAGCTACTCTGGTGGTATTACTACGCGGAATGGAAAATCTATCTATCTATCTAATCAGCCGGGTTGCACCCACTGCTGGGTATTAAGCCTCCTCTCTATAACGCCACTCTGTTCGGTCTTGCGCAGTCCTTTCCCAGCCACATTGACAATGTCATCCGACCATCGGGTGGGTGGTTTGCCTCGTGGTCTTTGAGCATCTCTGGGCCTCCATCTGTAATCACTGTATTCCATCTTCCGTCTTTCCGTCTAGCCAGTTGTCCTGTCCATTTCCACTTGAGACTTGCGATGCGCATACCTACTAAATATAAATAAAATAACATATCAATGGAAAATCCGTTGAGCTAAATAATATGCGCCAGCTTTCGGATCACGTGTCGCTGCATACCCTGAAAGATTATAAAGATATATTTTACAACCTAAAAATTACATGAATTTATCAACCGGAAATGAAATTGCTAAGCATAGATAATAGATAATGCTTTATTGCACACCAAACATACAAAAACACAATACGAACAAAATTGAAATAAATACATACTGGTTTTTACATTACCTATAATTATGATAGTATCGTTATCTTGCTTATCAAAATGCGAGGTTCATCAAAACTATATTATCTGGTACAATGAGCACGATTCGTGGAAAACATGTTTTCTTCTCTTCAAATATTCCAAACTATGGAACTCGTGGTTATCACGCAGGGAGATGATGATGACTGGACATGTGAATCATATCTCAACTTCGATTATAAATAATAAATAATGCTGGACATTTCACACAGCATCATCTAGCCCCAAACTAAGCAAAGCTTGTACTATGGGAACCAGATAACTGATATACTACTTATATACTTTTCTGTAAATACATACATATTATACATAGAAACAGCCAGACTCGAGATAAATATTTGCAGATCATAAAAACATTTAACCCGCCGCGGGGATCGAACCCGCAACCTTCCGCGTCCCAAGCGGGCTTTCACCCATTGTGCTACAGAGGTCGTCGATTGAAGATAGTTGATCGAAGTATCGCAAACGTGAAATGTATGACATCGATGGCATGGCGAAACTATCGAATGAGACGCTGACGCTACATCTGTGGGTTCGAATCCCATGACAAATGATTGTCAGATTCAAATACCTTTCAGCTTAGTAGTAGTGGTGCTTACAGCGGTGTAGGCCGTAGTTTCGATTCCCATTTGTTTGTTTACTTGGGTGAACGTTAGTGACGATAAGAACTGAGCACTTCAGTCAGTAGAGTAGGTAAACACGCAGTTCAATAATCATTCATCGACCCATCCCGGAGCGGGTGTAACTGTGGAGCGTTCTCCCAAAGTATGGCACACCTGCTTTCATGTCCACTTTGTCCAACCACCTGCACTCGGGAGGACTTATACAAGGCCACAGATAGGACAGTAAGAGTCGCAAATTATTGGACTAAAATGATTTAAGGTCAAGCCATTGACACGACAGAAGAAGAAGAATAATCATTATTGACGACCTCTGGCGCAGTGGCCGCTTGAGACGCAAAAGGTTGCGGGTTCGATCCCCGCCGCGGGATAAATGTTTGTATGATCTGCAAATATTTATCTCGGGTCTGGGTGTTTCTATGTATAATAATATGAATGCATTTTAAAAATTATATGTATAAGTAGTATATCAGTTATCTGGTTCACATAGTACAAGATTTGTTTAGTTTGGGGCTAGATGATGCTGTGTGAAATGTCCACCATTATTTATTTATATTCTTATTTCCTGGTAGTTAGGATTGATCGAGCCGACGCCGTCGAGTTGCTAAGCCCTCCCCCCAACACAGAAAGAGATGTATCATAATTTATTTGTGCTCAATGCAAAGCTTGCGTAGACCCTCAACACGTGACACGTGACCCTTCCCGTGCCAATCACAAGGTCGCTTAGAATGCAATATCACTATGACTGCTATGGCGGACCCTTTCGTACAAATTAGCTGATTGAATCTATAATTTTTTGTAAATTTTATAGTGCTAATCCACACTTGGTATTTCATTAAGAAATGAAAAGTCTTATCAAAATTTTCGATTCGATTTCGAACCTGCGATGATCAGACGATCCTCCTAAAGCCGGAGTGCCTTCGACCGCTCGGCCACAGAACCACATGCGTCGATTTCGAAATTCTTGATAAGCTCATATTTATTCGGTTAAGCACCGATTAGCGCCATCTACACGTTTCACTAGTGAACTCATGCTCATTGTCCGAAGTTACATTCAGAATCAAATGACGAAGAGATGTCGCTTTTAATGCTGATGCAGTGATTATTGTAAACCACGGATGAGTTGACTTGTGTTATCCTACTAATATAATAAATCTGAAAGTTTATGAGTATGTTTGTGTTTCAATCACGCCTAAACTATTGAACCGATTTAGATGAAACTTAGAATAGGCGTAGATAGTGACCTGGAATGGCATATAGATAGGCCGCGTGGTAGCTAGTAATAAACATTGAAGAAGAATGAAGAATACTATAATCTGCTGCGGGAATCGACCGAAAAACTACGACACTAAGGTCGTCAAATATAAAAAAAAATGTCCTCTTAGACTTTTAATTCATATACAGGAAAGCCTTAGGCAAAGGTCACTACATTCCTGACACAGTTTTGATAATTTAACCAATATTATTTAATATCTTACAGACAAAGCCGTTGAACCAGAGAAGCCCAAAGAAGACCCGAAAAAACCAGAAACCCCTATAAAATCTCTTCCTACCTTCAAATCCCTGAACCCCGGGTACACAAGGTTCGGATTCAAACTGAACTTAGACGTAAACCCCTTTAGTATTCCCAGCAAAACTCAATCCAAGCCAAAGGAAAATAAACCTAACGGACTTACGAGGCAGCCTACGCTTCCTTCTTTGACCGGCGCGACGTCGATAAGGCGGGAAGTGGCTAAGCAGACGGTGATGAGGGAGAAGTCCTTTACAGACAGGAGGAGTGTGAAAAGGACGGAGAATAGGACCGTGATCAAAGGAGTCAGGACTAATAGGAGGTTTGAACTGCAAATGAGAATGAGAGATATTTAGTGTAAAATTAGTATTTTAGTCTTAAATTGGCCCCGATTCTGTTGTTCACTGACTAAAGTTAACTAAACTAAAATGCTTCGTTCTTATTTCGTTAACGATAAAGTCCAAAATGGAATGACTATTGCAGTGGCATTCTTAAAATTTCTTAATTTTAGTAAAAATGAAGTATTTGTGGGTAGATTTAGTCAAGACCATTTTGCTTGCCGTGTAAAACAGCTGGTAAAGAAGCTCAGAGGTACCATTTTGATTATACTTTTAGTTATGTCACTTTCAACGACATGCCATTTTCTTCTTTAGTGAGAACAAAATAAGAACGTGCCATTTTTAGTTTTAATTAGTTTAGACAGTGAACAACAGAATCGACGCCATTGTGTGGATGAAATGGAGTGGATTAGTAAAGTGATAGCATGGTCGCTTTACAGATAAATCAAGGCAGGCCTTTGAAATCTTTTAAAGCTAATCGCAGTGTCCATCCGCGCCGAACTGTCAATAGAGGAAATGCTGAGACATCAGAAGCTAGCCGCATTTTCTGACGTCATCAGTATTTTTGCTATAGAAAAATGAATGCGTCGCGTACGGCGCGGACATAAAATTATGAGCGGTCAGCTTAATACTCATGTTAATTTTAATGGATTGGTGACCACTGACAATATCAGGAGGGTACCATCAATAAGCATGATGACAGTAATCAAGTTTCGTCAAAATATTTAACTGGTCTTATAAATTAGGATTCCAGGATTGAGAAAAATGCATTTATTGTCGTAATAATGTCGAGATTATTAAATTATTTATTAAAAGAAATCTACAAAATACAACAATCCGTCATGATAGCTGTACACCTATCAGAGCGCCTGACGTCATTACTCAATATAATAGACCAAAACTGCGCCTTTTTTCCTTTGAGCTTTAGTCATTAGTGTCTATGCAGTATGCACGTAGTTTTTGCTTTTGCTGTTGCAGTGGTGAGCTGTGACGTCAAAACAGCCGCCATGACACCGACAAGTGTTATGGCGTGAATTTCAAATTTTAATTTTAAATTTGATTTTTATGTTTGAAAACCTTTATTTTCTACTGAAATATGATATTTTTTTTCACATAACCAATCATTCTGAACAACATGAACAGATTTTGAAAAATTGTCATCATGCCTATTAAAAATACCCTTGTAAAGTAATGACGGAGGCCGTTTGGGACCTATAAACTCCATCACTAGAGTTGGCCTCTAACTGATTCTCATTTTCTACAGCTTATTACAGGTACCTAAAGCAAAGTGATGAAACTTTTATGTTTAAGCAAGGTGCAATAAGGCTACTCCTAAAAACGAATAAAAGAAATTGTACCAAAAATTCATAGAACCTCAAATCGACTCGACAATCATTTTCGATTCAATGTTGTTTTGTTATGTTCATCATCTACCTTATTACCTTTGCCTACTTATAGCTAAATATTCTTCTTCCATTTCTATCAACCATTTTCTCCATTCTTGCTCATGTAGTCTTACTCACAGTGCATAAATCTTTTTAATCTGCCTACCTTTAAATCCATTAAATAAATAAATAATGCTGGACTTATCACACAGCATCATCTAGCCCCAAAGTAAGCAGAGCTTGTGTTATGGGTACTAAGATGGCTGATATACTACATAATATACTTTTTGTTTGTAAATACATACATATTATACAAAGAAACACCCAGACCCGAGACAAATATTTGTAGATCATACAAACATTGGTCCCGCCGCGGGGATCGAACCCGCAACCTCTTGCGTCGCAGGCGGGCCTTCGCCCACTGCGCTACAGAGGTCGTCATTGATTGAATAATCTCAATCAATTGATATTTTTCAATGTTCATCGAATTAAATCGATAAGGAAGCGTGAAAGCGATGTATCTGTTTTTTGATAGTAGTCTTTATACACTCTTTAAGTTGCAAGAAAATGTAAGGGCTTGTTTTTGATGACAAAAGTATTTTGAATCCGCCTGTTTTAAAAGGCAACATTTTCTTTAGAGTTTTACGTATTTCTAAGTTTTCAGACTTCTCAAACTTTTTCTTGTTCTCTTAAATAATGTTTTACTTTATTGAGATTCTGCTTGTATAAACTTTGTATATTAACCAACTTTTAAAAAGGACTATGTTCTGGTATTTATTTTTTCCTCGTGTTATGTAACAATGTTCATTTTCATCGATATCATCGTAAAAACTTGTCCCGCGGTCCATCAGGATTATTACATTATTTCGGGATAAAAAGAATCCTATATCCTTCCCTGGGACACAACCTTTATCCATACCAAACAGCCTAATCTGTTCAACGGTTTGGGCGTGAAAAGGTAACAAAGAGACAGAAAGAAAGAAAGACAGACAGAGTTACTTTCACATATATAATGGGCTAGCTGTCCGTCGTGGTGTTACCGGCGGCCCCTCGGGAAAACATCACTTTCCCGGGAAAAAATATAGCCTATGTTCATCAGGGATTCTAATGGTGAAAGAATTTTTCAAATCGGTCAGTAGTTTCAGAGCCTACATACAAATCTTTCCTCTTTATAATATAGAACAAGAAGAAGATAGAAGAAGATGAGTGTAGATGTCAGGATTTGCCTAGTTATTTTAATTTACCGTAACTATTTTACTTATCTAATTTTAAGAATTTTATATCGAGTTTTAAAAGCAATAACAAATTACCTTAATGTAGACCTTAGTCTCTAAATAGGACACCTAATATAAACTAACATTTACTAACGATATTAAATGAGTGATACGCCATGAACTGACAGTTTAGTCTAGATTATTCTAAAATAAGGCGAAGAGAAGATTGTTGAGAGAGTTATTGTTTCAAATGAGATAAATAAGGTCTATTGAATTATGTCAGTGCTGATTATTATAGACTTTGTTTCCACCAGTTATGTGCGGAGAGGTTGAGCGTGTGGCGTAGCTATCGGAGGGCTAGGGGGTGCTGTGCACCGGTGCCCCCAAGCTCAAGGGGGCTATATTTTGACTTGATAAAACCTAAACCGTTCAATTAGACCCCTCGCAGGTCTAAGGGCCCCAGTTTTTTTTGCACCAGGGCCCTTGGCTACCTAGCTACGCCACTGGTTGAGCTGTGGGATCTACTTCGTCAGCTTAGGTAGGGGGTGTCCATTAATCACGTGATGTTTTTAGCAACTTTTTTAGTTTTTTTTAAATTCTTGAAAATTAAGCACGGTAAAATAAATACACGTGATAGCTCTCGTGTATTTAGCTACAACCCCCCCCCCCCCCCCCCCCCTAGTGATATTTCGTGATTTTTCCCGAACCCCCTTTCGAGCATCACGTGATTAATGGACGTTCCCTTATCTCGTGGAAAGTCAGTCAGTCATTTATATAATTTGATCGTGGTGTGCACTGTTGTTGATTTGGGCATTTTAGTTATTTTTGTGCCATTTTGTATTTAATCATGTGTTAGTCTAGCATCCGATGCGGAATAAAAGTTTCTTCTCTAAATAATCTTTTATTTTTTTACTTCCCTAACGTTTCTCAGTTACAGCTGTATTCTGTGGTTACAGCTGTGATCCTGTTTCTCTGAGATTACTTGCATGGGCGGATCCAGGATTTTTTCTGGGGGGGGGGGGGCACAAGAAACACGGGGGCCCGCCCGCCCCCCCCTGGATCCGCCTATGATTACGTGCTTATTTAATTAAGGGGCAATAGGACAGTAGTCTGCTCTCGCTCTATCATTTAGGTTCTTACGTGCTCGGCATTTCAATGAGGTAGGCATTGAAAGTCTAGCTTTTTAGAATGCCTATTGGTATGTCTCCCCACTTGTTGTGCGATCTATATACCTACTTATTTATTTGGATACCTATTTGGATATACATAATATGTTCCCCTAATCTATATGTACCCAAGTACTTTATACTAGTATAAATTAAGTTAAGGCTACCTACTTCTGATTTAAACACAAGTGCTCCCTAAGACCACAGAAAAGAGGGGTCTCTTCTATCACAGGTTATTATAACTTAAAAGAAGAGTTCCCAACCCAATTGATTGTACAACTTGTTTTTAATGAATAAAGATTTTTTTTTTTTTTTTTGTGGACTCTGGTAGTTAGATACAGTACCTATACTTAGGTAGATATATGTCTGAATCGGAACAGTAGGTGCCTACAATATTAATGCAGTCAAAGTAATTAATCTTATCTACCTAACAATTGCCTTGCGACGCAATAGGTTGCGGGTTCGATCCCCGCCGTGGGACAAATGTTTGTATGATCTATTTGTCTCGGGTCTGGGTGTTTCGGTTTTATGTATTTACAAAAAAGAGTATAAAAGTAGTTTATCAGTTATCTGGTTCCCATAGTACAAGCTTTGCTTAGTTTGGGGCTAGATGATGCTGAGTGAAATTGTCCAGCAAAAAAAAAATTACCTTCAATCGATGGGTAGCTACGTTGGTAACTAAAAAAAATACGAAAGCAAAGAACTCGATCACGCTATGAAACTTAATAATCGACAGTCAAACTTCCTGACCTACCGTCATGGCGACCTTGGCATGAGGGGGCTCGATACGTTCCGTACTTAGCGTGCGGAGGCCGGCCTTGAAGCGTGCTGCAGTTGCAGAGATAGTCTCAACATGAATAATGATGTAATGTGGATCAGCTTAGCATGTTTTGACTGAGGGTTTGACCTTACAGCCCCCTTACCATGGCGATTGTCTAGGTACCGGAGAATAGAATGACAGTAATGACATTAGAGTGTGGATAAAACGGGTAGAAAAGTAACTTTTTTCCACATTCTACGCGTTTTAACCACACTATAATAATGTCATTACTGTCATTTTTATCTATTCTCCGGTACCTAGACAATCGCCATGGTAAGGGGGCAGAGCTCTGTGTTACAGCAGAGACACATACCCACTGATAGCACGAACCATAGACAACGATCTACGGAGGAAAAGAGGGAAATTTGAAAATAGAATGTGGCGACTTTGAAGAGATTGTTCCGGGTGATACTCCATGCAATGTTGGATTGCTGGATAGCACGACAACCATAGATGAAATTAAATAATCTTTTTTACAAAAATCGCGCCTGGCATTAATCTAATGCACCATTTAGCAACACTGGGTAGGAGTTAATAAATGTTGGATATTTTTAAGTTTTTAGAATACTTACTACCTCTTGTAACATTCATTACAGCGCCATTATCCAGTTCAATAATAATACAAAGCCGCAATGAACGCGGTGCTTGTTCGACCATTTCCCCTGACGATTGGTTAATTATGCATGATGTCACCCTGCTTGGTTTCACTATAATGCCTACAGCGATTAAATTGGTTATTGCTCAGTCAGTTAAAACAGCATAGGCCCAAGAATAGCCCCTTGAGGTAACCCTGACCTGTTTTTAACAAGGGGGCCAAGGGGCAAAGAAATTGCGATTTTATACTTATTGAATACTGAACACCGCACACAATCATTTCTTTAGGTATAGGACTGTACCTAGGTATATACTAAAATGAAAAATAAGAGCTTACAGGAAATATTACCATCTATGTTGCGTTTAGGTCGCTCAACGAGCTATGGAAAGGGCTATGCTTGGTGTCTCTCTACGAGATCGAATCAGAAATGAAGAGATCCGTAGACGCACTAAAGTCACCGACATAGCCCACAGGATTAGCAAGTTGAAGTGGCAGTGGGCGGGGCACATAGCTCGTAGAACTGACGGCCGTTGGGGCAGAAAAGTTCTCGAGTGGAGGCCACGCACCGGAAATCGCAGCAGGGGACGGCCCCCCACGAATTGGAAAGACGATCTTGTAAGGGTTGCTGGGAGCCGTTGGGTGCAGGCTGCACAAGATCGATCGCTGTGGAAATCTATGGGGGAGGCCTATGTTCAGCAGTGGACGCTGGATGGCTGAGATGATGATGATGATGTTGCGTTTAAAGATAAGCCTGGGAAACTTTTCAAACAAAAGGTCTACCTAACATTACATTATTTTTCAAATATGAGACAATTTCGATTGAACGCATCGGTAGAGATGACCTTGTTCAGTCAACAATAATATTTTACGAGCTCACCGCGACCGCTGGATGGCAAAACTCTTGTTTATTTTGATTGGATGAAACAACAACAGATGTTAATTGAAATACTTCAAAGATCTTTCTCAGCAGACAGTACCTACCAAAAAAAATGCTCTAAGCATCATCATATCTGCTCAGGCAGATAAGTTCAATATTTTTGAGCGTAGGTTAGGTACTTATTACCTTAGGCATAATGAAGTCCTGTAGTTGAGCTAAGCGTAGGTTAGGTACTTACTTATAACGAGGGTATTGCCTTAGGCGAAGTCGTGCAGAATTTTGCAGATACCTACTTACAGACAATTTCTATCCTCATAATTAGGATTGTAGGTACCTATTATGTCATGTCATCTCATTCATTCATTAACCTTATGAGCTCAGCTCTTGTCGGTGCAATGATGCAACTTCCTCCACCTCTCCCTTTCCAATGCGGATTCCTTTACTTCTTTATACGACATGACAGCGATCTCATGTCATCTCACGTAGATAATATTTTCGTGAGATGACATACCTACAATCGCAGATCCACCGCTATGGGCACCGTGGGCATGCCCACAACCTATTTACCGAAGTTTCAAGATTGGCCAAAAAATGAATTTATCTGTCGCTTAGTTAGTATGTTATCGCATACAGGTCGCATTTTTAACCAATTTTTGCAAAAATGGGCACTTACAGTTCCTTGATTTCTTTAAATTGTTTGGCCGAATGCGATCTTTGAGGGCTGGATCCGCGCCTTTTAAGAACCCCTCCAAAATGACTTCGTGTGGCGCGGACTTCCTATGTATCCGTTCCAAAAAATTAAAGTAATTTATAATATAGCTGGGACTTGAGGAATTCCCTCACTCCAAGCCGACATCGATACTAGTAAACCTACCTACCTACGAAAAATTAAACATTGGTAAGTTGCCTAAGCCTCTATAACTAGTTATATAGGTAAATGAAACTTAAGGGAAGCATTTCGTACATATACAAAGGCGGAAAAACAATCTAAAGCTATAAAATTTCGTACAAGAACGCGTCATGCCTGGTGGACTTAGTATTTAGGCATTTAGCTCATTAATCCCTTAGTTTTAACTCGCGCAGTCAATAGACGTTGGTACAGTCGAATGCAGATGTACCTAGCTAAAACAGAATCTTATTTGAGTTGAGGTTAGAATGCAATCATTAAAGCTCGCAAGTAAAAAAAAATTGCAATGACTATACATAGTACAGTCACGGACAATAACACAAACGGACGCATATTTTGTTCGTGCCTTGCCCTTGAACAAGTTAGCCACAAATGAAATGAAATGAAATGAATTTATTCAGAAAAGTCTTAACTTAAGTTTACAATGTTGAAACAAAGAAATGCAAGGGGAAGAACTTACTCACAGCAAAGAATTGCTGTTTGTAGTTCGTTGTTCCCATACAATACATATAACACAGGTGGAGAGACCTAGTTCTAGGTTCTGCTTTGAGCATCTCGTTCTAACTAAGTAGGTACTTGTATATAGAAACGAGTGATCGCTGCTTCGGCTAGTAAGTAGGTAGGTTTGTGTAGGTTTTCGGCTTTCAAGTTCATATTTTGACTTATCTATCTAAACAAATTTTTTACAAAAGGATTTTTGAAGCAAAAGCTTAAAACTAAAATATAACAAAAATATTAAACCAAAGTATCTAATCCTAATTTGTATCTAAGTTCATAATTTCAGAATACTGATTACTGCCTGATAAAATGTGTGAGATGCTTTGTGAGGATAGCTAAAGTGTTTGTGTATGTGTGTGTGTAGGGTGTGTGTGTGTGTGTGTGTGTGTGTGTGTGCGTAGGGTGTGTCTGGCTAATTTTAGTGTGTGTCCACTCCAGGGCTAAGCTAGCAGATTATAAGGAACAAGTCTTCAGTCTGTTTATAGTCTAGAGTAAGCAGGTAGTTGTAGAGTTTTATTTTGCATTCTTTCCAAGATAGAGCATGAAGTTTCAAAACTTTACCGATTTCGTTATAAAGATGTGGTCCAAGGAAAGAAAAGTGCTTTTGGGCTGATGTAGTCTTACATGCTTTTGGGTGATATCGCTTATGACTGCGCCGTTTATTAAATATCTGTCATGCTCGTTGTCGTGCTTGCTTAGTCGTTCTTGATAGATCGTCGAAATTAAGCAACGGTCCGAAGGGTCTGTAAGTGGATGGGTGACCGCCAGTGGCATTTTCATCTGAGCGCTTCCGTGCTTCGAAGGGCACGTAAAATTGTCGCTCCCGGAGCCTTAAGGCACCAGAGTTGGCCACTGACTCATATGAACTTATTTTAGAGATTGGCGGAAACTAAGAAGGCTGTACCTAGTGGGTACTAGGTACAGTTCGCCCAACGGATCTAGGCATTCGCGAAGTTAGCTATTTTCCAATAGAGGCCCTAGATATACATTTGGAGAACTGTAGATCACTTCAGGCTGTGTACCTACTACATTTTAAGGCGAGTATACCTGTGTGGTGGTCTGTTTGGTTAGAGATTGCATGTATTGTTGCATAAATGAGCAGCTTGGCTGCGGTATTGACATTGTCCGTGAACTTTCAAACTTGTTTCTTTGCCGGGCTCTGTTACGAGACAAAAAATGGTTTTAATTAGGTTAGACAAATATTCACGCAACGGTGCGTGTTTTTGTGCCTGTGTTTACTATAGCGCTTTTTAGATGAGGATAAAATTAAATAGTTTTAGGTAAAAACGCATCAAGATAGGGGGCGCCTCCATCAATTTCTACTCGGCATTCTTAGCTCGTAGTGTCAGATCAGAGGACCGTTATCCTATCCTAGTAATATAATAAATCTGAAAGTTTGTGAGTATGTTTAGATGTTTGTGTAACAATCACGCCTAAACCAGTGAACCGATTTGGATGAAACTTGGAATAGGCGTAGATAGCCTGGAATAGCCTAAAGGCTATTCAAAATGTTGGTCCACGCGGGCGAAGCCGCGCGCAGAAGCTAGTAAATCATAAATCAGTGACTGTTCTTCAGTTTGTACAGTCGTATAATCAATAACCTTTAGATAAATCTATAAGTACAGATTATTGGTTGAATTCGGTAGGTTTTCCTACTTACCTACTGTTGTAAATGTAACTTAAGCCGTAAGCCGGTCTAGCTCGATTGCGCTTGACCCAATGCACTTGAATTGAAAACCAGAATCTCAATGATGATGAGGCTGTATGCCTTGTCGCGTGCGTTCAACCTCCATGGCCAAGGTCGGCTGACGGCCAGGGCATCCGGCCAGTTCTCGCACGTGCTAGCTTTACCTACTGTAAAGCTTTTTATTTTTATATTCTCGATAATAGCATGGGTGCCCGAATGAGACGCACAAAGTTTGATTCCCGCGGCACGACAAATGTAGCATTGCGTTACTGGTTATGGTGTGCTTACTGGTTAGCGGCGAGATCAGATTTGATGTTTTAGAATCTTCTGAAACGAAAATGATTTTCTTACATATTTAAAAACTAGAGTAACGTAGGTGATACCTACTATAAAGTCGCTGTGACCTAGAATTCAGACGGGCTAATAAATAACTCCGTCATCAGTGTGGACTGTAGGTAGGTAAGTCGAAGATGCTATCGTGTCTTCCCTCACCAGTGTGGTTGTTACCTACGATACTATCTCTAGATATAGCAACACGCGTCGGTAGTAGGTACCTACCTATAATAGGTCAAAGCAAATCGTAATTATTTGGTAGTACTAGGTATGACCTATTATTTTCCAACGAAATTTATTTTTCCCCAGAGTCAATGTAAAATTGGTTCGCAAACGTGACGATGTAGGCCTGCTTCAAGGGAGATATAAATATGATTATTTTATTTATTGAGAATTGAGAATGGGACTACCGGAGTCCCTTTATCGTGATACTTATTAAGATTTACAGCCGTGGACAGTTTTCTGTTCTTACATAATCGTAGGTTACCATTGGGTAGGTATAATTACCTAGTCGATAGAAACTTTTTGTGACATTGCCAAGATCTGAACGAATTGACAAAGCATCTGTCCAGTTTTGGACCAAGCTTTGACAGCCGTACGAAAATTTCGCTCAATCGGTCATGTCCTCATTCCAAAATCTTAACACGTTCGCTGTTCAGAAAACACTCGCAGCTCGTATAAAATGGCCTTATCCTAGAAACGTAAATTAAAATAGAATGTACAAAGGTAATGAAAGCTTAATAGACCGTTGACACTCGTTGACACAAATAATTTAAATGGTGACGTAACCAAAATAATACAGATGTTAGCGAGTTCGTAAAGGTGTAGGTATTTTCACACTTAGAGCATTTATGTGATTACCAAGTTCTAAGGAGCTTGAATCTCTCAAAAATGTCTAGCGGACCTCACACATTTTAGCACTTCCACAGATAATATTTACCCAATACGAAAGTGAAAATCTTTAGGTAAGTAGTACCTACTTGCAGTGTCACATATTGGGCACCCAACGGTCTCACGTCATAACAATGGCGGAACGCGCGGACCTGTCAACCGCTCGTGGCCGTGGGGCAAGCTTTGAAGCTTCAATGTTATTGTTAGGTACAAGTTGCGTAGATCGGAACGGTAAGGTACCTACTTGGGACGTCCTCAATTGTGTACGTGTAAGTGACCTAACTCACACGGAGTTGGGTCACTGTAAGTGTTTTACACACAAATAAAAAATAATCGTTTAAACTAACGATTGCAGCGATAGAAAGAATGGCGAATGATTTTCACAAAGCTAAAGGCTAAGAACTAGAAGAACAAAATAAATAATAATAATAAATAATGCTGGACTTTTTCACACAGCATCATCTAGCCCCAAAGTAAGCAGAGCTTGTGTTAAGGGTACTAAGATGACTGTTAAACTTTTTAAACTTTCGTGATTTTGTGACATAATTCACCCGTGACCACGGGCGCTGCAATGCGTCCGAAACGTCGGAAAAAAGAAATAATAAAAATAGGTACGTGATAAATACCTGGTTTTAGAAATAATAAAGATGACTGTTATACTACCTATATACTTTTTGTTTGTAAATACATACATAAAATACAAATATTGTAAAAGAAAAGGGTATAACTACTTATCAGTCTACGCAGAGACAAATAAGGGCACTTACGTTAGCCATTCCGAATAGACAAAGGAGAAGTGAAAGTCTTCAATTTCTTGTCTCTATCGGAAAAGATGGGTGAAAATACGCTTCCCAAAATCGCAACCCGTTCGTTCGTCAAGAAACCTTAGTACCTACAAAACTAGGGCAGTAACCCCAGATTTTCCGAGACAATTCTGTTTTTCTAAATGGCTTTCTAGTTTGACATGGCTACATAATGGACTTGTCCTAAATTCCTAATGCCACAAAATATATCATCACGAATATCTCAGTTACGAATATCTTTTATTACCTTATGTAACAGGCATGTCTTTTGACGACCTCTGTGGCGCAGTGGGTGAAAACCCGCTTGAGACGTAGAAGGTTGTGGGTTCGATCCCCGCCGCGGGGTAAATGTTTGTATGATCTGCAAATATTTATCTCGGGTCTGGGTGTTTCTATGTATAATATGTAGGTATGTATTTACAAACAAAAAGTATATAAGCAGTATATCAGTTATCTGGTTCCCATAGTACAAGCTATGCTTAGTTTGGGGCTAGGTGACGCTGTGTGAAATGTCCAGCATTATTTAAAAAAGAAAAAAAAAAAGATTCGACAGTAGTAGGTCTAGGTACCTACCTACCATACCAACAATACGTAACATTATTGATAATGTTGAGTAGACTGATGATAACGCAGTCTTATCGAAGAATAATGGAAACTTGATGACTTATTTATCAATATCTTTTCAAAATTAGAAGACAAGTAACAAACAACTCGCACACCAATAACCGATTATGAGCGACCTCCTTGCTTTATCAAAAAAATAGGACCATACTGCAGTAAAAAATCCTAACTGCTGCCTGCCCTAGTAGGTAGGTACCTAACCTACCCTACCTACCCTATACATACATATAAACACATAGGTATGTACCTTACCTACATATATAAAATAATTCTGGTTAGGTACGGTCAGCAAAGAAAGTGGTCTATCACTTCTGACAAGTTTCTGTGAAATCTAACTAGGTACCGCTAAGGTTTACTTTACTAACTGTGGCGTCCTTTAACTGGGGAAACACTAGATATAAGCTTAGTTAAGAAATTGATAATACTTTTGTGTTTTTTCCGTCGGATGTCCTCAAATAAATAAATAGTAAAATAAACCTTGTTGTTTCATAACTGAGTGTACCTACCAAACTTATGTAGTTATGATGAAAAACTGCACAAAATGTTTCTCTCTAGATTAGATAAGTAGGTAAATATATAACTAGAGAGGAAAATTAGTAGGGTACTTTAATACAAGTCTAAACCAGGTTTAAATAAGGTGATGATAGAGCAGTGAGCTCTAAGTTCTATGGTGAGAGAGTTATTGTTCAATCCCAGATCAAAATAAGTAACTTTCATTGTTGAAAAATAAAAGGTTCAGCATTTTATGCGAGGATAAGATCTTGACCTAATAAAGGGTGCTCCGCGCTCCGTGGGGACAGGACCGTTAAAACATTCAATGGATTGTGTGTGGCTTCGTAAAGCTGAATCCTACCAGGTTGATTGTCTTTTTAGTGCATTTCTAGCTACCAAGGGGACACTTACACGCGAGTTCAACCATTTGGTATTGCGACTTGAGTGGCTTACATAAAAACCAGTCAAGTTAGAGTCGGACACGACGGTTTCTAAAGCATTTAACAAATGTAGTTGAAAAGACATGGTACTTATTTTTTTTTTTAATTTCCCTTTAATTTCTTACTTTTTTTTTGTTTTAACGGCAATATTATAGTAAAACAGACTATGATAATAACATCTCAAACCACGATGAGATCGTTTTGATGACTTGTGAGGGTAGCACACTGATCTCTATAGAGATCAGTAGGGTAGCAGTAAGTACCCTACCTTCAACACACGGCAAGAACCTAACCTACCTATGTGTACATCTGCAGTATTTTTTTGTATTTTTTCAGAGATTTTAAAAAACAAAATTAAGAGCATTTAATGAAAAACAAAACAGCCAGTAATGAGTCGCGTTCATGTGATTCAGATCGTTGCGATGACGTCACCGCGCTGACGTGGGCGAAGTCGGGCGAACCAACCTTATAACCGCAGCTAAGTAAATACAATACCATTCAGTTATTAGAATGAGAACTCTCACAATGTAAGTAGGTACTTATCTAAAGAACTCTCTGAATAGACTGTAACATTTTCTCTGAACTATCGCTCTCTACGAAGAAACTAGGTAACATGGACTCGTAGGTTACAAAATTATGAATCAAGACATTTAAGTCTTGGAAATAAACGTTTGAAAGAAATCTGGTTCTCAACAAGGTTTTAAATGTAAAGTTAAAAGTTTGTTTTTAGAAAATGCATATTATACCTAGGGTTGAACATTATTTATTTGACAAATTTTGAAATTTTGACTTAAATTTGAAAAGTATGTAAGTACCTACCTACTGTTTTCGTTCTTCCTCATTTTAAGTACCTGTGGCAAATCCTGGAAGAAATCGCTTTCAGCGATAAGGCCGCCCATTGTACTAATGAACTTGTAAATGTCTCTAATGTATTGTTTTCGTTGTTGTTTTGGTGTACAATAAAGTGTTCATTCATTCATTCATTCAAATATATGAAATTCAAATTCAAATTAATTTATTTTGCAAAACAAGGGTTAACAATAAAACAGATGTCTGAGGAAAATATATGCACAGCCTTGTTTAGCTGTTTAGTTTTGGCAATACAATTTTCCCTTACCGGCCCCTTTCAAACTTCCTCTAACAGAACAAGTGTAAATAATTTTATTAAATCTTCAACAAAATATAAACAATGATAAAGTTTCTGTTGAATTGTAGAGTAAACAAAGTCTGATTTTTTGTTCGTCAAATATTTGCATAATCTTAAATCCTTGATTCTACGCATCCAAGATAAAAATGCCTATAGTATCATAATTATAAGATCTTTTTAGGGTACCAGTCCCAAAGTCTACCAACGGAATCATATTTAGATACTGAATAAATAAAAAATAAATAAATGAATTAAATTACTACCACAGCTCCGTCGGTCTGAGACAGAGAGACTGTCCTTTTGAATCTTTTCTTTTCAATTTTAGGTAAGTTCACTTGAATTTATTTACCTACTATGGCCACCTTATCATGGTGGTCCCGAATAAGAAATGTGTTTTGTGGGCGTTTTTGGAGATACGAAACGAAACCCTTCATATCCAAATCCAACTCGCACTTGGCCGGTTTTTTAACGTCTTACATTACCTAAGTAAACGACGTGTGAGTGACCTTCTAATTACTGAAAACAAATTCTTATTTAAATCAGAATCAGCATTGCCACTCGCCACTCGACGTAGAACAATGCCGCTTTTGAACTACCGACTGATTTTATACTTTTGTAGTCATCTGAACTCTTGTAGGTATTTCCTACTCATATTTCGACGACCCCTGTAGCGCAGTGGGCAAAGGCCCGCCTGCGACGCATAAGGTTGCGGGTTCGATCCCCGCGGCGGGACCAATGTTTGTATGATCTACAAATATTTGTCTCGGGTCTGGGTGTTTCTATATATAATATGTATGTATCTACAAACAAAAAGTATATAAGTAGTATATCAGTCATCTTAGTACCCATAACACAAGCTCTGCTTACTTTGGGGCTAGATGATGCTGTGTGAAAAGTCCAGCATTATTTATTTATACACTATATTATAACTATAGGTAATGTTTACCTATAGTTATCACGAATTCGTTATTCGGTGTAAGTGTAGGTCGTTTTTTTTTAAGTGAGAAACGTAGCATGCCCCCCCAAGATATCTTCAAAGGAACTTGAGTTGATCTGAAAACGTACCGCACCTTGATGCGAAGAAGGTAACTTTTAGGTACAATCATGATCATAATCCTACAACCGCGCTGAAATATTTATTCAGCCTACTTTCCTGGTAGCACTTGATCCCGTGAGAATTGAACCCACATTCACACCTCGTATCCGGTACAGAATATGTCGCGAAGACACATGAAAAGGAATCACCTACTCATGGTTCCAGCGGTCCATATTAACTTGAAATCGTTTACAGTGATCACAACCAACGACTCAGCAAGCTACAGCACAAGCTGCAAACGTCACCATCCCGTGACTATTAAATCGCACTTCTGTCCAAAATCGAGTCCTCTTCGAACATCCAGTTGAAGCCTGTCCATCCATCATAATATCGCTCTCTGTGGGCAGACCGTCTCTTTCTGAGTTCAGTCTTTCAGTTTTAGGCAAGCATCAACTAGTTGTGGAAGTGAACTCCATTTTTATCTGTAACTTCATGTCAACCACTCGCCATGCTTGAACTTCAACCACAGACATCAGATTTAAATCCGTGGCTTCAATCATAGCTTCAACCGTCACGAATTCATAACCCAAGGGTTTCCCGCACCACATCACAACTCCCAACAGTCTGGTTGTCCTCATTTCATGTACCTACTACACACGGCATTCTTTCGCAATCTACTGACTCATAACTTACCGATAAACTTATCTTTTGAGTGCTTCGAACCGCAAAACGTAGTGGCAAACGTAGACTTTACTTTGTAATAAATTATTGTAATTGCTATTGATGTGATGTGGTGCGGATGTTGTTATTAAGCCTTATAAACATAGAGTAACTACCCCACTCGGCCGACGCGGCTGTTTTTTAAATCTTTCCTAATAAAATGACTGACATTTGATTTGAAATGCATCGGACCAGCACACCCGTATCCAACAGTTAGGTATTATTCTCTCTCTGCTGATTATTAGCCTAGTGACGTCACGTCACACCGTGAGAATTCAATTCTTGCTCCTACATTAATTATCTAGAATCTATAATAATGCAATGTTAGTAACTAATTATATAGTAATTGATGTAAAGTATATCTACATTATTAGGTATGTACATACCTACCATCTGTTAGAATGTGCGTCAACTTCAATTGGTCACGTCTAAACACTGATTCGCGCTGATAATATCGGTAGTCGGTAGGTAAGTACTAAAGCAAGCACGTTTATATTAAATTGTTTTATAAGCAAGGTAGGTAAGTACCTACACCTACTTACCTACTCTCTTTTACAAATGGACCATGGGCCTAGTTGGTTTTCGATTTTGACAGCCCCAAAATTCCATTCCAGATATACAGGATGTAAAAAGACAACTACCGAAAACTGAGGGGATGCAACTCATGCAACCAGACCATGATTCTAAACATATTTAGCGACAAAAAAACGCAAAAAAAATTTTACTTAGCTTAGTCATTTTATGTTATTTTCCGTTATTTACTACTATTACAACATAATAAGACCACACCTACCTAGTAATTTCCTTTATAAAAGAAAAAAAAACAGTTAACACTTAAAATCCAGCAATCTACATAAAAAAACGCGTCCAGAACATACGCAAACGGTAATCTTCAAACGCTATTTTCTCCGGATATAATGATTTTTTCGGGAAATCCTTTTGGATTTGGTTGTGTGTTGGGATGCTGTACCTACCCCTTTCGGCTTCGGTAGACGTCTTTTTACCTGTATAAGTATCAATAGATCATTAAAATCATACATTCAATAAATCGGATAACATTAGCCACTCATCGTGTTGAGTCACCATTTATTCCAACACCTTTGACATTGAATTTTTTTACATAACAGTGTAGCACTCCTGCCCAACGATCTCCTATGATCGTTGTGCTTCTGCCCCAATCTTTGCAAGTGTTCAAAATATTCTTCAAAACTCAAACCAACTAAAATTGTTTAACTAGCTTTCACAACAAAATCGTAGAATTTGGCAAAGCTATCGAGCAAGGTATTGCGCCAAAGCGTTGCCGAGCGACGACTTGTCCCAATACAACTGTAATGCTGTAAATGCGGAATTATCCCTACAAAATCTATCATAAACTTGAATAAAATATTAAACACTACCATAACAGACATAAAAAGTTGGCTAGACGAACACAACCTTCAACTAAATTTCAAAAAAACCAAATTAATGCAGTTCTATCCATACCAAAAAAAACCACTAAATATAAATTACTCATTTCAAAATAACCCACTAGAAACCGTGAACACTTATCCTCTTTTAGGTATGGAAATAGACTCTAATATAAACTGGAAAACACACATCAAAAAAATAACATCTAAACTCTCAAGATTTACTTATGCTTTATACGAACTAAAAAAATTAACAGATGAAAAAACAGCAACCTGTGCATACTATGCTTATGCACACGCTTGGCTCCAATATGGTATTATTCTTTGGGGCAATAGTTCAGATGTCCACAAGCTTTTTATTTTACAAAAAAGATGCTTACGCATAATATATAATCTAGATACAATGGAGAGCTGCAGACCATATTTTAAAAACAAAAAAATTCTAACAATACATAGTTTATATATCCTAGAAGTAGGAACATTTGTAAAAAAACATATAGACCTTTTTAAAATTTACACCCGCCCCCAAAATCTACGACAAAAAAAATAAATTAGACTTTCCTTTTTCGAAACTTCAGATGATTCACAACGCTCCTTACGCAATGTCTACTAAAATATTCAATCAAATTCCCCAAGAAATTCAAAAACATAATCTCCCAAAATTCAAATCCATCCTAAAAAAATATTTAATAGAAAACAGCTTCTATTCTTTGGAAGAATTCCTTTCTAAATAATTTACTAGGTATTTTATTTTTATAAAATACCTAAAAATAAATGCTTAGCTATAAAGTAGTACTTAGGTTATCTAATTCTAATAAATGTAGGTATATCTAATTGTTTTTATTTTTTAAGATTTTAATAGAAGATCTCATAATTTTAAGAAATGTTTGTTACACAAACACAATTTTTATATTTAAAATTTTGCGATGTCCTTGCAGGACTCATGTGTTAGCTATTAAGTACACCTATGCCTAAGACCTTGTACACACACATGTAAGCAATAAATACTTTGACTTTGACTTTGACTTTGACTTTGACAACTGTACCTAAAAGTAGGTAGTTAGGAACATTTAGAGAAAGTACGGGGAAGATGAAAGAATACCGCATTTCCCCTCGCCCCTCAACGTAATTGGAATATAACTTGAGCCTTTCAGTAAACATGTCCATAGTTCTTATCGATATCGGAAGATGCTTCTTGGAGATTTTATACATTTGGAGATCTTTTGTGCTTTATGAAAAAGGCACTCTTTAGGCCCTAAATCCTAGCTAGGGCATTATTTTAAATCTTCCTATATACATTCTGGTTATAGACATTTATTTCCCATAAAGAATATTATATTCACATACATGAGAACAAAAGCTTAAATTAAGTTTAAATCAAACAAACATGCAACTAGGTATCTGCATTATTATACGATTACTAAAAATAAAACAAAAATAGACGAAGAGTTCGATTAAAAAGGAAGTAGTTTCAGTTAGAAATGAATTGCTCTGAAGTGCAACAGAAACATTTTGTGATAACATCGAATGAGATCGATAAAGCGATGACCTAACGATCGTTGCATCACAATTCGCATTTACAAACAAACTGAAATCTATAGAACCACTTAAAGTAATATTTTTACGTTTGCAAGGAATTATTGGCACACAAACGGCTCTATGAGAGGGATTTACGAAATAGTTGCATCCTACGGAGCCATGGCCCGGGGAATCCTAGTCAGGAGACTAGGATTCCCCGGGCCATGGCTCACGGTGGCTCCGTGGGCATCAGATTCAGAAACTACAAGTACTTTGGTAACAACACCCAAGACTCCGAACAAATATCTGCAGATCAAAGCTCTGACTAAACCACCGAGGTCGTCATTTGGTTGTGTGGATGAATTCGCGGGAACTAATCACAATACGACACGCAATAAGGAAGTGAAGGGATTTGCTAAATCTTGAGGAAATCATTTTGATGTCTGCTATGCATCGCCGAGCAGCTAACAAGGTTTTCAAAGTCTATTAGTCTATGGATTTTACGTTTTGCATTATGGCTTTATAGTACCTACCTATGGTGCTCAAACATACATACATACATAAAGTCACGCCTCTTTCCCAAAGAGGTAGGCAGAGACCACGGATCTCCAGTCGCTACGATCCTGACACACAACTTTCGCCTCATTCACTCTCATTACATTCTTCATACATGCTCGTCGGTTTAGAGTACTTTTGACCTGGCCCTTCTCCAAAATGTCGCCAATCTGATCTAAGAAGGTTCGCCTAGGCCTTCCCCTTCCAGCTCAAAATGGTGATGAAAAACAACGTACCTAAGCACGACGTAAGCACAGGCTTAAATCTGCTTCAATTAACACTTTGTGAATCAGGCTATCAGGCATCGCGGGCCGTCACTGGGTCAGATTAGCGCAGGATCGTGGTGCATGACACAAGCTTAGGGAGGCCTATACCCAGTGGGGGAAGTCGGGATGTGGATGATGAATCAGGCTAAATAGTGCGAGTTGATGAACTAACATTATTATTGAACTCGAACATTGACCCTCCATGGCCGTTCCTAGTCATACACAACGGTATACCTACCTATGGAAGTATAACTACAAGGATTAAAGATGAATCCTTATTGGTACAGGTCGCGAGCAAAACCTGGATCAAGGACGCACAGAACCGAAAAGTAGAAGGAACGACAGAAAGGCTAAATGAGGCCTTTTACAAAGGAGCAATGGGTACCGTATTATTTTATCTGGGGTGATACCGAGCTTTGATGATGACGAAGAAAATGAGTCAAGTCTAAAGGTATTTCACGAGACAATTCAAAATAAACCTAGCTTGCGATAAATTGCCCGTAAAACTGAGCATATTCAGATTCATTGAGAATTCACTAAGGTCATATTTTGTTATGCAAGCACGCAATCTTAAACCAGACTAACCACGCTTTTGTATTTATTTATTCAAATACGTCTTGCGAACATCATTATGCTTATGCTTACACCGAGACGCGTCTATTAAGCACTATTGAGAACTTATCTCCTACACAAAAGGTACGGTCAGTCAGCGTCACCTACTGGAAACCCCCTGCAGTAAAAACCACCTTACCAATTGGAAACGCAGACAGTACGCAGTTTAGTAACACCCCAGATAATATAATACGAAGGTGACAGCGAGTCGCACTATCTATAGGCTAGGAGACTCATCTGCGTCTAAACTCAGAATTTAATCTGAGGTCTAATGTCCACATAATGTGGTGTACAGAAAAGATACACGCATACCTTCAAATCTTAAGTTATAACGCTAATTAGCTGTATAGGATACATGCAAATCCTTGACAAAAGCCATTTTCTCCACTTTCGCTGTTAAGAACTATGCCTTAAAATCTCTTGTACTTAGGTCGCCACGCGTGAGTGTGAGGACGCAACATAATACCTACGTGATATAATACGCTTTTTTATAGCGAGTGATTAATTTGCGGACCTGCTGGGTAAATCCTAACTTATCCTGATAAATATTGCACGGCCTGACAAACTAACGACACTAATATGACGTGGACGTAGCTAGGACAATTAAATGGGGCCAAAGGGGGTATTCTAATAGGCGGTAATCGGTTTGCAATGCAACCAGTCACGTATGGAATGCTGGGACGAGTTAGCCTCTGTCCTTGATGGAATGCTAACTTCTACAATATGTGGGCATGTTACAAAGACCTACAACATGAAAACAAAATAAACACTTTGAATATGTTAAAATAAGATAAGAAATGTATTGCAATGGATTTTTCATTCAAAATTCGCACGTTGAATGAAAAATCCACCGGGATTCAAACTACGAATTCGGATTGAAAGTCGAGACCCAACGCCCGAGGCATCACCACAACACGCCCTTTATTGCGGTGGGAATTAAAATGTCAATCCGCGACCCCATTCTATAGAAAAGTTAAGACAAAGGACCAGATGACCGGCCTACCATATCCTGGTACTGGCTACGACCCTGCAGCTGGGCAAAGACAATGAATAATAGAGCAGTAACAGTCAGAGAAAGCTGCGGTTTGAGGGTCAGCAAGGTCATTTGGTGATCACTTCGATATCTACATCAATAGGAAATATTAGGTATTAAATTGTAGATGGTAGTTAGGATTTGAGGAGTCACTTTACGGTTACACGAAAGGGGCTGGTCAATATCTAATAACACTGTACCTACTGTACATAAAATGTAATAGGTAGGTACTCTAGTTTAGTCACAATTTATTATGGGGCAAGGATTCATTGAAAATATATGGTTATTTGGTTTCTAATAAAAAAATTGTATTGTGTTGATTCATATAGCAGTTTTATTGTAATTTTGAGTAGTTTTATCTCTGTTGACTTTGTTTATAATTGTTGGTTTAAAACCAAGGACACTGGAGGTAGGTGGATAAAATTAAATTATAAATAAAGAACAATATCCTTAGATGATGTCTATATACCCCTATGGGTAAGCAATTAATTATGTTAATAATAATTTCCACTAAAAAGTGGACTATACCTACATTACTTTGGTTGGATCTTCCAAATAATTTATCTAAACTAGAGATAAAATTTACAGAACTACTTGAATAAATGCAAAAGTTAGAGAAAATATCGAGGAGAAATATTCAACTATCCTTTAAAATCATTGTATCAGAGAGTGAAGCTAATGACTAGGCTTTTTTTGGAATATAAATATCAACATCCAGCTGAACTCATGAAGATAACATGGAAGCAACTAGTACAGACAAGAGAATGCAATTTACAGGGTCACAGGGTCACAACTGTATCCCCAAGGCGCGATAGACATTCTCTCAGATATTCCAGATCCTTTCAAGATGTCTAAGGGGGTAGTCAGAGGCATGTACAAATACATATTTGATACATGCCCACATCTTGCAGAATGCAATGCAATTTATTCTTTAGAATTTAACCCAACATATCTATAAATAGTGAGAAATGCTAACCCTTACTTTCACGTTTTGGTATTCAGATCAATATGAATATTGAATTTAACAAAAACCTATTGGACAATCCTGAATAAAGTCCTATTGGCGCCAGCTTGAAAAGAGTTCATACAACATACAAAAAGACTGCATTCATTGTGTATTTATGAAGTAATCCTATTTAAGCATATTTCTAAACTGATTTTATATGTTTGCTATCACAATATCCAACATATTATACCTTTAAAAGACCCCCTTGTATCAATGTAGCATCTAAAGCCCTGTTTACAAGGAGTTCATTCAACTCTAATACCTGCAAATGCACAGAGCATATACTAGTAACTGAAATATATGTCTCCAATTTTTGGCTCCTGAAACACAGTTTTTAACTAGTTCGGGAGCCTATGGATTCAAAACAATATGTTACAAAAAAAATTTTATGTCAATAAATCACTTTTTACCTTACCAATTTATAAGCGCACTATTTATAGTTCATGACACATGTTTTTACGTTCTCAAATAGAAACTCAATATATCCAGAGAATACTTTATTGTTCCTTATTTACAAACCTATTTTATTTGAACTATCGAGATCTTTATAGGCCTTACATTGATGTGGCCCAGCAACATCTTGCTCGTCTAAGCATCAATGGTTCCATGCTATCTGATTCTACGTTTACAAGATAAATGATGGAAGTCAATGCAGGCAGAAGCCGAACGCCTACACTTAGGAGACAATTTTAAAACATTACCAATTTACAAGTTTTAGCCTAGAAAGTGCTTCCAGCTCTCATTTACAAACATACTTTAATAAATCTCTCTCACTCTTAACGGTAACACTACGATAATTTATAGCATTCACATCGGACAGGAGACATCTTAAAACTTGAAGTTATCTTACGCTAATACTTTCGTTATCATTTTAGTCATCGGCGTCGCGGCTCGAGACAGCGCTCGCGGCCGTCCAGTTTCACCACGCGGCACATCTCACAACTATGTACAGTACACACCCCCAGCGATTCGGGAATATAAAAATATATATAAAGCTTAGAAAACATCGGAAGCGGGCCGCGGACTCGTCGCACACTCGCACTCGGGTACCTGGCAACCTGGCGTCGTTCAGACGCTGGCCGCCCGCAGCTAGAGCGCCGCGGACTCGGGCGCCATCAGCGGCGACAGCGCGCCCTGCGCCCGCCGGCCGCGCTCCAGCTCGAAGCGCAGCTCGCTCGCCTCGCGCCGGCCCTCCTCCGGCAGGAAGGCGGCCACCAGCAGGGCACACAGCACCAGCAGCGCGCCCAGCACGAAGGGGGGGCCGGGCACCAGCCGCGCGGGCGGCTCCGGCGCGCCCGCAGCCGCGTGCTGCTCGTTCAGGTCCACGTGGAACAGGTAGAAGATCACCCCGAACATCGCCGGGCCGAGTCCGTTGCAGAGCCCGCGCACGCCGGTCACCATGCCCTGCACGACGCCCTGTCGGTCCGCGCGCGAGTTGACCGACACGTAGGCGCTGATGGCCGGGTACGTGACCGAGCCGAGCGCCGCCAGCACGCCCGCCGCCCACATCATCCACGTGCGGCTGCCGAACCCGTACCACATCAGCTGCAGCATCTCGAACAGCAGCCCCACCATGATGGTGTGCTTCGCGCCGAGCACGCGCATGAGGAAGCCGAGCACCACCTGCACGCCGATGCTGAGCACGCCCACTATCGCGATGAAGATCGCGACCTGCACCACCCCGAACCCCATCACCAGCTTGAGGTACACGAAGATGCACGAGTACTGGCCGGCCTCCGGCAGGTACGAGAGGAACACGGCGACGCAGAGCATCAGCACGGTCCGCTCGGCGCCGACCTTGCGCAGCGCCGCGAACGGGTCCGCCTGCTCCCAGCTGATGGCGGGCCCCCAGCCGGCGGGTCGCACCTTCTCCGGCAGACTCTCCGGCACCGCCACCATGATGAAGAAGACGTCCAGCACGGCGACCGCGGTCGCGGCGGCCACCACCAGCGCCTCGCCGTAGCGATCCATCAGGTAGGCGCCGAGCGCGGGTGAGATCACCATGCTGGCGGCGAAGGTCGCCGAGACGAGTCCGTAGGCGCGCGAGCGCTCCGCCTCGGTGGTCACGTCCGCCACGTACGCGAACACGATCGAGAATGTGACCGCGAACACGCCGCTGATGCTGATCATGGCGAAGAACCAGAACGTGTTGATGGTCATCAGGGGGATCGGCGCGCACGTGAAGAACACGGTCACGAGCAGGAAGAACTTGCGGCCCCACACGTCGGACAGCGCGCCGATCAGCGGCGCCGACAGGAACGACAGGATGCCCTTGATGCCCATGATGAGCCCGTTCATCAGGAACGTGTGATCCGGGAACGTCGCGTTCAGCACTGAGATTATCGGCATCGTGAGCAGCCCCCACGCGAAGAACTCCAGGAAGATCACGACCAGCGCGTGGAAAACGGAAGGCTCGCCGATGCCCGACATTGTCATGATCCCGTCTTTCATTACAGTTTTTCGGTTTCGTATCACCATTTCTACTTCGGTTGTCGTGGTCTTCGTGGGCGTCATCTAGGGTTTCGGTCGTCTATTTGCCTACTGACTACCTATGTTACGGGCATTTTTATGAAAAACTAAGCACTACATGGAGGAAAATTGATAAAAACCAATAGAACGAGCAAGTACCAGCGACGTCAAAAAATCACTGGAAAATTGGTTGATTGAAAAACAACTCGATGTTGCAAGCACCGTTTTCAAAATTCTACCAATCAAATCCATTTTTATATATTTTGTTTATGCTGTTTATTCTGTATACATCTGTTTGTAAAATCGGATAAAGTTTCTTTAATTTCTGACTTGATATACAAATACATAATAACCACTAATAATACATAATAATAACCGTCGACCATGTAGATAGATGTAAATAGGTTCCTTCTAGGTACGCATGCTCCACCTTAGACCTCACTACTGCTTAACATCAGGCAGAGTGAGGTCAAATGCTGACCTATATAATTAAAAAAAAAATAGAGAGACTATCGTATTTTGACGCTAGATTGAGAATGATAACGATATATCCGATAACTCCTAAATAGCAGAACAAGCATGAGTATGGCAGCCCTTTTGAATATGAACACAATGTTTCATAGACAATAATGTAACGGAACGTAAACTTTAGACGTTACGTCAGTGTCAAAGAAAGTAACTATTTGACGCAATTGACGCTCTTTTGACGTGACGACTATTTTGCATTTGCAGTCAGTTTGCTTTGCTTGCCTTCCTTCCTTCCTGTCAAAAATACGAAAATAGGAGGCGTCAACCAGCTGAGTTTTCCAAAAATTTGCTAATTTTACACAATGGTAAGATTGCAGAATGGTCTTTAGATCTAGTAAATTGTCAACAAATATCTTTAACGCTAAATTTTACCCGTTGGTTTGCAGATTCGCTTTATTCTAATTCAAAACCGTGCGGGTAAGACACGGCTGGCAAAATGGTACATGAATTTCGATGATGATGAGAAGCAGAAGCTTATTGAAGAAGTGCATGCTGTAGTTACAGTTCGGGACGCCAAACACACCAATTTCGTCGAGGTAAATTATTCTGAAACCCTAAAATTGGCAGTATTTCGAACTGTGCTTACTAAAAGTAAAACTGTGCATACCTACTGATGGTTTTTGTATTTTTAGTTCCGGAATTTCAAGATAGTGTACAGGAGATACGCGGGGTTGTACTTCTGCATATGTGTGGATGTGAACGACAACAATCTGTGCTATCTGGAGGCTATCCACAACTTTGTTGAGGTGTTGAATGAGTATTTCCACAATGTCTGCGAGCTGGACCTAGTTTTCAACTTTTATAAGGTTTGTTATATTTTAAGATACCCTTAATAACTGTGATTAATGAAAATGAAGTACAGAACAAAGATAACAAATGAAAATGTATGATTCTTTATTTACACATAAATAAATTATTATACATCCATACTTCCATACTAATATTATAAATGTGAAAGTAACTCTGTCTGTCTGTCTATCTGTCTGTCTGTCTGTCTGTTTGTTACCTATTCACGCCCAAACCACTGAACAGATTAGGCTGAAAATTGGCATGGATGAAGGTTGTATCCCAGGGACGGACATAGGCTACTTTTTATCCCGAAAAATTCCCGAGGGACCGCGGGTTACACCGCGGGAGTGCAGCTAGTTTGAAATATTAGTCACCCAATGGACATTCATCATTGAGACTAGCTGATACACCTGCAGGCAATAAGGCTGCTTGACTTGAAATCCTCCCAGTTGTCATCCCAATAGAGCTCAACCAATCACACAATACGAAAATGATTTAAGTCATATATCTGGGAATGGATTTCAAGTTAGGCTGCTGGTTATATCCTCCCCTTATCACTAAAACTCAAAATCCCTGGTTCTAAAACTAGCTAAAACTTTTAACTACTTAAATTAATAAATAAAACAAATAAACTTTTCTTAATACCCAATAATTCAACTTTATTGTATACTTCCAGGTATACACAGTAGTTGATGAGATGTTCCTCGCAGGAGAGATTCGGGAGACTTCACAAACTAAGGTCCTGAAGCAGCTTCTCATGCTCAACTCCTTAGAATAACAAGCTCCTATTTATTTATTTTACCTTACATTGTACCATGGCTGAAGGATCTAGAAATAATCATGCAGTTTCAGTAGGAAAGAACCACTAAGTAAGTTCGTATGAGTCAGTGGCCAACTCTGGTGACGGAGTTTTTAGGCCGCCTTAAGGCCTCCGTCATGGCTTAACGACTTAAATAGCCGGGACCGACAATTTAACGTGCCCTCCGAAGCACGGAAGCGCTCAGATGAAAATGCCACTGGCGGTCACCTATCCACTTACAGACAGTTTAGAATGTTGCTTAACTTCGACAATCTATCAAGAACGTCTAAGCAAGCACGACCACGAGCGCACGCAAAGAGCCACTGAACATGTCCAACATCAAGGATGCCTCAATATTATGCTGACCCAGTATTAGCAACCGTACGATAATAGTTGTACATGCCCTATAATATTGTGCTGGTGTAAACCTGCGTATGTTCTAAAATAGCATCATAACTATGATTGTACGATAATTTTATCATGACGCAAAGAGATTTTTGCTGAATTTAGAGACATTTTCTTGCAATGTATGGTAATTTTGGTCAAATTCGGTAAATGTATGATACTTCGACGCCTTTTGTACGATAATCAGCTCGCTCCAGGTTGCTAACACTGCTGACCATATAACAGTTACAGTCAAGTCTATAATAGTATCATTGCTCTCATCTGTTGATGATAGAACTGTTACTGGTCTATTACCAGGCAAAAAGAGCTACCAGAGAATGGTGCATATGATTTTTTAGGAAATCTCCTACATGTGTGCTACATGTAGCTAACCTTACTATATTATTAGGCCATGTTTAGCTGTATTGTCCTACAAACTACACCGGTGGGTTATTCTGAGCAGTATGATGCACATGCACACTGCACAACACTATCACTAATACCGGGAGCAAACTAACGCTACCTTCCTAAGCTATACCCCAATTGTTTGTATGTGGGACATGTATGGTTACTAAAATACATGTAGGCAATGTCCACAGCATAGCATGTTGGGTAGGTTTTCAGATTGGCTAGTAGGTTGGTCTAATCCAGAATTAATTAGTGATCTATAGTTTATGTAGTTTTTACCTGGGCGATTGGGCCAAATACTTTGTACTTTGTTTTTTTTTTGAAGCAATATAAACATTAACTAAAATGTAAGTATTGATAGTGGTCAAGTTGGCACCCTGACCATAGATATTTTCAAGGTATTTTGCTTTTAAAACTTATTATGTAAATTATTGATTGAAAAATATATCTAGGTTATTTAAGAATACTCATTTATTCATTCCATTTTATTTTTCATTCTTTTTAAATCTCCTGATTTTTGCAAGGGCAAAAATTATATAACATATTCTTATCTTACTATATGTGTAAATGGATTTGTAGTCTCATAAAATTGAGATCTATGTATGTTTTAGCTTCTATATGCTGTATATAAGAATTTAGATTGTAATGTGTTGAAGTAGAAAAGTTTTCATGTAAAAATAATGTTTATTTATCAATATGTTTAAAAAGTAGATACAACATACAAGTCTACAATTCTACATGATCTTAATCAATATATCTAAATATAGCTATGATTGTTCATTGAAGTATTTTATTTAAAACATTCTAGACTAGACTAAGCTGTGGCAAAGATATCACATATCACAGTTATAAAATATACAAAAATATAAATATTAAGTATCCAATATCCAATCACTTAGCGATTGGACATCAAATAAAACTTGTAATAGATAAAGTCACTTGCAATAGACAATACCATATCTTTGTTTCGTTCTAAACCGTGGTTGGACCTCGAATTGTCTATGGCTGTTTTTCCCCGCCGTCGCCACCGCCATCTATATCACAATACAAGTGGATTGTTATTACTATCAGTCTCAAAGAGATAACACTACATTTCAGTGTCACGCCCACTCCCACCGATGCACTATTGGCGGGAACAGCCACAGGTCTGGGTGCCCTATGTGGGATATGTGTGGACCCAAGTCAAACTCACTCCACCTAGAACAAAACAATATCTAAATTAATACTTGATAGGTAAGGCGACTTGCGACTTTAAATTGTTCTAGCCATAGAGTGGGTAACTGGGTATTTAGATTGGAAAAGAGATATAATTTAGCAGATTACTGTTAACTGTAGACCTTTTTGTGTAGTTTTTGTGAGGCTGCGCTCCCGCGCGGTGTAACCTGCGCTCCCTCGGGATTTTTTCGGGATAAAAAGTAACCTATGTCGTTCCCTGGGATACAATTATCCATGCCAATTTTCAGCCTAATCTGTTCAGTGGTTTGGGCGTGAAAAGGTAGCAAACGGAGTTACTTTCACATTTATATTATTAGTATGGATTATTCTAAAAATAAACCTATCTTGTTGAGCGAAAATTAAGCACGTATTACACTCACATGAAGGGCGGTATTCCCCTGGAGACGTTGTGCGTGGGGCTGCTGACGGCCACGAAGAGATACCCGCCGTGCAGCCGCGAGCTGGTCACCTTGGCGTCCGTCGCGCCGTGGCTGCGGTGTATTACACTCACATGAAGGGCGGTATTCCCCTGGAGACGTTGTGCGTGGGGCTGCTGACGGCCACGAAGAGATACCCGCCGTGCAGCCGCGAGCTGGTCACCTTGGCGTCCGTCGCGCCGTGGCTGCGGTGTATTACACTCACATGAAGGGCGGTATTCCCCTGGAGACGTTGTGCGTGGGGCTGCTGACGGCCACGAAGAGATACCCGCCGTGCAGCCGCGAGCTGGTCACCTTGGCGTCCGTCGCGCCGTGGCTGCGGTGTATTACACTCACATGAAGGGCGGTATTCCCCTGGAGACGTTGTGCGTGGGGCTGCTGACGGCCACGAAGAGATACCCGCCGTGCAGCCGCGAGCTGGTCACCTTGGCGTCCGTCGCGCCGTGGCTGCGGTGTATTACACTCACATGAAGGGCGGTATTCCCCTGGAGACGTTGTGCGTGGGGCTGCTGACGGCCACGAAGAGATACCCGCCGTGCAGCCGCGAGCTGGTCACCTTGGCGTCCGTCGCGCCGTGGCTGCGGTGTATTACACTCACATGAAGGGCGGTATTCCCCTGGAGACGTTGTGCGTGGGGCTGCTGACGGCCACGAAGAGATACCCGCCGTGCAGCCGCGAGCTGGTCACCTTGGCGTCCGTCGCGCCGTGGCTGCGGTGTATTACACTCACATGAAGGGCGGTATTCCCCTGGAGACGTTGTGCGTGGGGCTGCTGACGGCCACGAAGAGATACCCGCCGTGCAGCCGCGAGCTGGTCACCTTGGCGTCCGTCGCTCCGTGGCTGCGGTGGCCCAGCGCACGGAACGGATATGTACCTGGGATAATAGTTACCTACAAATCTAGGGGTATGTATGGATATGAACGCACTATCCATAGTTTATCTTTCTTTGTACTGGGACGAGCCATTCGGTCGTACGGTTGAAAGACTTTTTCTGTCAAAAAGATGTGCTTAGGCCTGGCTCGTATTTATAGGCTAAGCACCGATTAGCGCCATCTACATGTTAACCGATAAATATGAGCTTATCAAGAATTTCGAAATCGCCGCATGTGGTTCTGTCGCCGAGCGGTCGAAGGCACTCCGGCTTTAGGAGGATCGTCCGATCATCGCGAGTTCGAATTCCGTCGGAATCGAAAATTTTGATAAGACTTTTCATTTCATAATGAAATACCAAGTGTGGATTAGCACTATAAATATAAAACTTTATCTATAAAAATTGTGATCTTACTCTAGTATAGAAATACAGCGATACAGGTGGTTAAGCTACCAACCATTAGCTGGATTGAGATCGTTCCTGGCGGCGATGGCGTTGCAGGCGGAGTAGGGCGGGCGGCAGGCGGCGCAGCGCGCCAGCGGGTCGTGGCGGTAGTCGTTGTAGCGCATCGTGCGGTACATGTCGCGGAGGTTGTGGATACTGGCCTGATGAGGGTAGGTACATAATATAAACATTTTAGTTACACTCAGCAAAAAATGTAATCTTCCACCCTACGGTTGTGTTCATTTCAAAAGTAAAGTCTCCTGCGACACTGTTTTTGTGTTTTCTAACATCAAACATCGAACAAAATATGGACGTGGCCTAACTTTTTTGTAAGTAAATGTTAGTTAGGTATCCAAGGCGGACGGAAAACGTTTTAAATAAATAAATAATGCTGGACTTTTCACACAGCATCATCTAGCCCCAAAGTAAGCAGAGCTTGTGTTCTGGGTACTAAGATGACTGATATACCTACTACTTATATTATTTTTTTTTGTAAAAACATACATATTATACATAGAAACACCCAGACCCGAGACAAATATTTGTAGATCATACAAACATTGGTCACGCCGCGGGGATCGAACCCGCAATCTTTTGCGTCGCAGGCGGGCCTTTGCCCACTGCGCTACAGAGGTCGTCTGTTTTGTTTGAATGTTTTGTTATTTTTGGTCGCAGGAGACACGGCTTATCATGGCTATCGGCATGTTTACGTAAAAGTTTTTAACTTTCATCAACGAGGTACCTACATCCAGCACTTTACTAGGTAGGTACTTTTACAGTGCTGAGTAGGATAAAGAAAGAAGGAAGAAATGAAGGAGTATGTATTCACTTTTTAAACTCACACGATTTAAACTCATTTTTGTTTTTGTGTTTTGCGATCTCGTCCCGTTATTAAAACAAAAATGAGTTTAAATCTTGTGAGTTTAAAAAGTGAATTGAGTAACCGCTACGGGCCGGAAATTTCAAATAAATTGTGTCAACTTGAGTTTCTTCGAAGGAAAAAAGTGCGGCTAGAAACATCAAAATGTCGTGATTGGAACTTATTACCTACATGTGTGCGCATCAAACAGCGTAGTGATATCGCACATTCGAGTGAAATTCTACGGAATGCGAGTTTTCGTCTACTCAAACAGATCATTCGTAACAGTTATTGTGACCTAGACAGTGTGCAGCGTGAATTGTTTAAATTGCATTTTGAGTGTAGTTCGGTTATGTCGGTTAGTGACTTTGATTTGTGTGATCGTATAACTTATCAACAGGCAAGTCGTATTTATGAATTGAGTTTCAAAACGCATGAGCAGAAATTTAATAAGTTGGTTAAACAGAATGCAAGGTCGAAAAGACAAACAGACAGAGTGGATGATATAATCAATCTGTCAAGTGCTACACTTGATGATGCAACTCGCAGTGTTCTAGGGAAAGGGTTAAATTTTGCAATAACCCCTAAAAGGATACCTTATGAAAATGTCATAAGTAGCATAGAGGAGGCCATAGTGCGAAACAAAGTACCTACAGAAGACGCCGATACCTTAAGACAGGATGTAGCAGTTGTTTTACGGAAATCGAAGGTACCAAAGAGTAATGTTACAAAGGAAGAGTTGCTTGCCCTTAAGAACTTGAGAACTAACAGCGAGATTCTCGTTCTTAAGGCTGATAAAGGTAATGTCACCGTCGTAATGAATTCCGAGGATTATGACTCCAAAATGCGTGTTCTTTTAAATGACACTAAGGTTTACAAACCAGTATCATATAATCCGACTGCGAGAACGACAAAGAGAATTCGTGCTATCATTAGGGACCATGAAGACCTTTTCACAGAGGATGTATTTGAGTACTTATACAAGCCGAAGATCGTGCAACCCCCGAAATTAGGGGAGAGTATGCTATTACCGCGCGGTTGATAATTTCGCGCCCCCTTGGTTTCTCTAAAACTATCAACAATACGCGCCCGCAATGTTAGTAAAATCATAGCTCTACACCCCCCCAACCCCCCCCCCGAGCACTGTCAGTTTCCACCGAGCAAGCAGAGAGGAAGGCCGCGCTCTTTTATTTTTCCCGCGCAATCAATCTATTTTTTCGGGAGATTTGAATAAGAGGTGAGTCAATAAATATTTCACATTTAGTTATATATTATACGCAATTTTAGGAGGGGAATTGAGTAGATCTTATGTGTAAAATAAATTTTAATTAATCCTTTGAGTTTGTTTTAGTTTTTAAGGTTACAAAATAAAACTACCTTGTTTGATAATTTCGCGCGTAGGGCGCGGTATTATCAAACCACGTGCGAAATTAACGAGTATGAAAATATCTATGGCAAATTTGTTTATTTACAGGAACGACTTTCTTGACACGGTAGGTCACTGTCGAAGGAAACACAGAACTGAAAAGTATAATGTTGAGACTGAGTTGATTTTATAATAATAAATATACATATAAGTAAAGTACTTTAGTATATTTTATTTTTTTCCATTCTAAAAGATTTCTTTTCTTGTCTTAAACTCGTTAATAATTTTGGCTAATACTAAACATTTGTGAATGCTGGAGTCTGTATGTATCAGGCTCCAGGCTTCTACTCTTTGAATGACTTATTGCGTAGTGATGATTTCATTATCATTTGTGCAGGCTCGGTGACAGCGCGAAATTACCAACCTGGGGCACGATATTTCCAGACCAGTTTGATAATACCGCGCTTTCCCAAATTTTAGTTTTTTGCTTGTATTATTTTTGTGTGTTTGTTTTTTATGAATTTGAAGTTTTGTAATTGTAACCAGATAAATTCTCCACTTATTAAACTATTTACAATTTATTTTAACCTAACCTGAGCTGAGTTATAGAATAATTCCCTTAGGGGCACGGTATTTGCCAACTCTCCCCTATATGGATTGCCTAAAGTACATAAAACCAACGTGCCACTGAGACCTATTGTTAGTCAAATTGACTCACCTACTTACTATTTGGCGAAACACGTTGTGTCTGTGCTTCAGCCATTAGTGGGATCTACTCCGTCTTTTGTGAGGGACTCTCGCCATTTTGTAGAAATCCTGAGTGATATAAAACTGGAACCGGAAGAGATTATGGTAAGTTTTGATGTTGAATCTCTATTTACTAATGTTCCGGTGAAAGACTGCCTTGAAGTTATCAGGACGAAACTCAGACAGAACAATATACCAGAAAGGTACATGACACTCATAAGGAATTGTCTGGAAGGTAGCTACCTTTTGTATCACGGACAATACTATCTTCAAATTGATGGTGTTGCCATGGGAAGTCCTGTGGCGCCGGTTATGGCCAACATTTGGATGGAACATGTCGAAACTCTAATTAATTTCCAATTATATAAAGTGGGGATTTGGAAGAGGTATGTTGATGACGTGTTTTGTGTCATGAAGGGTAGCAAACTTGAAATTGAGCAGTTCCTATCACACCTTAATTTGTTACATCCTAATCTAAAATTTACGCACGAGTTAGAAAAGGATAGGTCATTGCCTTTTTTGGATGTCAAAGTCATGGTGAGAACAGATGGCTCCTTGAAACACACTGTGTTTAGGAAACCGACACACACAGATAAATACCTCAACGCTAAGTCTCATCATCATCCTCGACACCTTCGTTCAGTGCAGACATCGCTAAAGAACAGAGCTCACGCATTATGTGACTCAGAGTTTTTAGACGAAGAATTGTTGCACGTCCAGAAGGTTCTTAGGAACAATGGCTATAGCGTAAGAAGGGAAAGTCATCCTAGGCGAAGAAATAAGGGTAAACAACCAAATGTTGCTAGGCAACCAGCATTTTTGCCATATATTAGAGGGGTAACAGACAAGATTGGGACCATTTTAAGATCATACTCGATAGACACCATATTTACTCCTCTATCAAAAATGTCACAACAACTTGGATCGCCGAAAGACATTATCCCTTACCAGACACCTGGCGTTTATAAAATTGATTGTAGTTGCGGTAGTTCATACATAGGACAGACGAAGCGTACCATAGCTGAAAGAGTCAAGGAACATATCGCTGCTGTCAAAAACAACCAGGTGGAGAAATCTGCGATTGCTGAACATTTATTGTTATCAGGACCAAACCACTGGATTGAGTTGCATTCCCCGAAAACACTTTCTACTGAACGGCGTTACTACCCTAGGATTGTACGTGAAGCGGTAGAAATTAGAAAGTATAACAATTTCAACCGGGAAGGCGGTTATAAGCTCTCGTCTACGTGGAACCCAGTAATAAACATTTGTAAGCATCGTATCATAACTCCGGATATATCGCCGAACATAGTATCGGATATTGTGAGTGTGGTGTGTCGCAGACCTAATGACTGTTTAAACAACTAAGTGAGGGTACTTTTCAAGTTCCTTCACAAACGAATGAAGACGATGCCCGCTGGTCCAGTTCCCTCGTGACCACGATCGGTGCAACCCGGTCGAAACGTCGAGGTAAGATAAGGGTCGATTCACATCTGACCGAAGATCCGTCGCGGATTATCGGTCGCGGAACGCCAGTACTGACAAATGTATAGAAAAACACTCGACGGATGATACGTTAGTCCGTCGAGTGTGAACGGTCGAGTGTTTTTCTATACATTTGTCAGTTCTGGCGTTCCGCGACCGATAATCCGCGACGGATCTTCGGTCAGATGTGAATCGACCCTAATAGTTCGAATATTATCGAAAACCTATACGCGATCTCGTCCCGTTATTAAAACAAAAAAGGAGTATGTATTGTCTGGTCGTAATTATATTTGAATGTATCTATATAATGACCTGCTTCTCCTTGAAGAGCTTCCCGCGCGGGTTGGAGTGGTACCCGAACCAGTCCCCGAAGCTGCGCAGGCGCAGGTTCCCGCCGCTCAGGTTGAACACGCGCGGGAAGTACGCGATGTTGTACGATGGGAAGTATGATGTGCGGACTAACTCTGACGTTCTGTAGACAATTCATTTATTTGCGAAAGGAGCCTTTTTGAACCACTTAAAATTCTTTCACCACACTAGTTTGAAAGAAATGGTAACATGCAAGAAGAAAGAAGAAGATTAATTTACACACATTGTGGCGACCTCTAACTGCGATCGCCTGAACTACAAGGGCATCGTATAAAATAAATAAATAAATAAAAAAGCCTTTATTTCCCGTTAGTTTTTTACAAAAAAGTTTCTATGCTAAAGTTGTAAAGTAAGATTAATTAATTCTAGTATGTACTTATTGTTTTTAATTTAGTTTAAGTTTTTTTTTTTTAAGTATATATGTAAATAATCTAAGTAATCTATTCCTTAGGATCCCCAATTTGGGTGAAGGCCTCCTCCAAAGATCTCCATGCATCTCTATCCTGCGCAACTTGAACCCAGAGTGGACCGGCCGTGCTTGCAATTTCGTCTTCCCAACGTGTGAGAGGTCTGCCTCTTTTCCTCGTATAGGAGTTGCCAATTACAGAAACCTAGCTACTTCAGAGATTGATCGCTTCATCGCTAGATGGCGCTGGCGCGCTACCAACCGACGCGATTTGAATCCTAAATCTCACAAGTAACGTTATTCTTGGCAATTATCCTATAAAGAACGATCCCACATTCTCTCGGCTAAATCTGTCTGCATCTGTCGGCTAAAAGGCTCTAAGGTACGTGGACCAGATGGTGTCGACCTTAGCGAGGTTAATACTACCTCTTTGCCATAAATTGGGGGAATACCACCTATCCCCAAACACATGTAGATTATAGGTGACGACCTCTGTAGGGCGAAGGTCCACTTGCGACGCAGAAGGTCGCGGGTCAAACGTTTGTATTCAAATGTTTGTGTAGCTAGAGTCTGATGGGATGATTAAAATGTATGTAAGTATTTACAGCAAACAAAAGTATAGAAGTACCCAATACAAGATCTGCTTACTTTGGCACCAGAGGTTGCTATATGAAATATCCACTATTTATTTATAGGTATTACGCGCTTATTGCATGCATTACCTCACATATAGTTAGATAGCCTAGTATAAAGTGTGAATAACATACAAGTCAGCAGCCTCAGTGTACCCAGGCAGCTGTTCGACGATCCACAGCAAGCCGGCCGACACCGCGCCGGCCGACCACGCCGTGCGGGCCTTGAACCTCTTGTAGTCCACTATGTACCTGCCACGTACTGACTATTAAGCATTGTACGAGTATATTTGACAGCGTTCGAATTTCTATTGAATACTAGTTATAAGATTAAGATCGCATTAAGTTGTAAATACAAAAGGATGGGGGTAAATATTACAATTTGGTGTCGAAGTCCAAGTCATAAAGCATTAAGGTATTCAGTAGGACCGCTGGGATCACTTAGAATAGTCTTAAAACTAATTTTACTCCTGTTCTTGCGCGACCAATACCGTGAAGAATCAGAAGTAGGAAGGAACTAAAAAAAGTTTGATAAAGTTACTCTGAGAAAAGTGTTGGGATATAGCGTTAAATATAATTTTTTATGCTGACAGTACCAGAGAGAGTGCATATATTTTGTGAAAGAAAAGGTGTATTTTTTTAGTTCAAAAAGAAAAACCTTTTACCATAGTTTTAAGAACAAATTTTACTAATGTCAGTACAGTTTTTGCAACACCCTGTGTAACAAAGCTCACCACTGATTATTGTAAGTCCCGCTGTTGTGTTTCCTGAAGATCTCGACCCACTCTCGTCCGTCCTTCGCCAGTCGGTTCGCGATCATAGCACGCGCGTACTCCATTATCTGTTTACATTAAATACAAATAACTAACTCTTTGATCTTAATCTTAAAGTGATGGCTAGACACAGGTGAGTTCTCCCGATCGCCGAAAATTGTTAGAGATGTGCTAGTAGTTATGGAAAAACGAGGAAAAACTATGATAAGTACTCAACATATTTTTAAAGACATATGCATCCCAAGAATTGCACCCATACGGGACTTGAACCCGCAACCTTCACCGTGCGGACGCTCTTCATCTGAGCCAATGGGCAATCGACGCGATGGCAATTTTGTAACAGCACAACTTTAAAAGCGTTTTCGCTGTATGCCATAACTTGTCATTACAAGAAGAAGCTGCGAAGCTCACGTACCTGTCCAACTGGTTTAACGTTCTCAAAGAGCGTGCGATTGCTGTTCCCGATGGTGGTCTCCGCAGCCACCAGTCCGCTCGATATTATGTAGAAGTCATCTGTGGACTGACACTCATCATCATCTCTCTGATCATCACACTTATACGTGACTTTCACTTTCACATTCTTAATTTAATTTAGTTTCAAGTGGTGAAAGGATTAGAAATGCACCCTAAAGTGACTTTTACATTCATTCTCTTCTCTACTCTATTCACCATTTCAACATTCATTCATCTGTAAAGTGTCCCACAAGGTTAACTGTTCCGGTGAGGGAGGTGCTGCTGTCGCATTTGGCATAGAGAAAGTAAATGTCTATGGCCTTTGGTGTTGCCAAAAAAAAACATTTCACAGTAAAGTGGGTACGCAAGGGACCAAAGCACCAAACGAAAAAAAACACACCGAGCAAACAAGCAATGGTGGATATGGCAACTGGAAACGAATGGCAGACAGATTGACATTCCAAAATGGCGTCGTTAGTTCCTCTTTTGGCCACCGGTCCAGATATCTTTGTGGCGCTATATTCACTTTACAGATAGTAAGATGAATGAATGTATACTGACGTGCAATTGAGTTCTACAGATCTGAGATGATGTCTACCGTGCCTTGGAGATACAGTTGTGAATTCGTGATCCTGTATGTTTTTGACTCGCCTAAAGGCGCAGTTCCGATCATTGCAGTAAATACCTGTATGAACGCAGGATATGACGAAAAAGACATCTTGTATCCAGGAATGAGCTCCTTATTGGTTGGGGAGATTCGGTACATGAGTACATACATCTTCTGGAAGCGAAGCATGGATTGATAACTGCGGAGAGAAGCATTTGCAACACTAAGGACTAATCTCAGCAAATGGTTGCTGATAAAGTGGCTGATACATGTCTAGCAATTAAAACATCTGTCTCATCATATTAAATTTTATAACGGGACTTAATCGCGTAGGTATAACATTTGTTTATTTACAACCCTAATGTTATTTTGTGTTGACCGAATGAGGGTAGTTTCTCATCGGTCGAAGAGGCGAACGAGTACCGGCGGGCAGTCTTCTCGTGACCACGGTAGCTGTAACGCTACTGAAACGTCGAGGTAAATAAACAAATGTTATACCTACGCGATTAAGTCCCGTTATAAAATTTAAAATGTCTTCGAGTCGCGAAAGTTTAAAATGTGTATGTCTCATCATAACCAGATAGTTTTACTCCCAGATAATAATTATAAAACAATTGAACGCTATCCATCCATCGGATATGTTGGTATAAGGGTGGTCGCACAGTCCAGCCGAGCCGAACGCGCCGAACTATCAATTCAATAGAGAAAATGCTGCTGACGTCAGAAGCGAGCCGCATTTTCTGACGTCATCAGCATTTTTTGTATAGAAAAATGACTGCGGCGCGTACGGCGCGGGCAGTGTGCGATCAGATTGAATCACTAGTTTATCGTTCCTCATCATCATCTCCCTGCCCTTTTCCCACATTATGTGGGGTCGGCACAACATGTGTTCTTCTTCCATTCTCCTCTATCAGCCGTCATCTCAACACTCACCCCTTTCTTACTCATGTCATCCTTCACACAATCCATCCATCTTTTCTTTGGCCTACCTCTACTCGTAAATCCATCAACATTCATACCAAGTACTCTTCTAGTTACATGACATTCTTCCCTTCTCATTACATGCCCATACCATGCTAGCCTGTTGCTCCTCATCTTTTCATTCACTGGCGCCACTTTCACACTTCCTCTTATGTACTCATTCCTTACTCTGTCCATTCGCGTCACTCCACATCGTTCCTCTAACTAAATTATGAATCGCAGTGCTGGAAAGAAGACAGAAGCTGCATCAGTTATTTACAGGGACGATCTCTTAAATTAGAAGGTACAGACCTGTTCCAAGTGACATGAGAGACGTACAGCTCCCGGAAGCCAGGCAGCAGCTTCACGAGCCCCGAGCAGTGCTCCGGGAACAGCAGCCCCGAGGGAGACTCGCGCGGCATCGTCAGCGCGAAGGCCAGCTCGTCCAAATCTCCCAGCATGTTTATCCATCTAAAAGGGGTAAAGTTAATTTGGTTGATATTCCATCTATCAGAACAAAGCGCTTTCAAAGTTCTTTCAATATGCGCACTGCAAAAAATTTTAATCAGCTTCCCGCGTCTGTATTTCCGCTGAGCTACGACCCTGTTGTTTTTAAGAAGATAACTAATAGGCACCTTCTGGGTAGGCTCGCTCCATCGTAGACCTCATTCTTACCTGTGTAGGTAAGTTTCGAGGTCAAGAGCCGATTCATCATAAAAAAAATTGATGTCAATGTTTGTATATTATAGAAACAACACGTTTATCTACATAAAATGGGGCAAAATGGGGTGTCAAAGTTTGTATAGAAACAGCATGTATGTATATCCACCTAAAAGGGGGTAAAATGTGGTGTCAAGTAACTTTGACGAGTGAATTGATTAGCGCAAAACATATTACCCCTTCGAGCCCTATCACACATCGTCTATTTTTTATTCTTTTAAGTAATGAATAAATCTTAAATTGATGTGAGTGACCCACGAAATATTTAGTAGAAAGTGGAAAGTTACAGCATGTCTCGTATAGTGAGCCATTCGTAGGCGTTCTTCGTAGCCTCGTTGTAGCCGGCCGCGAGTCCTTCTATTTGGATGTAGTATAGTTTTATCTGCAAATTATATTTATTATTTATTTTATTTATTCAAAAACTTAGGCTAACATTACAGATAATCTAATAGCTAAGGCGTTATCCTAGTGAGATCTTTAATTAAAACTTAAACTTAACTTATAAAAAGAAAGGCACAAGTGGTACAAAAATAAACAAATCGCTTATTGAATGACTACATAAAGTAGGTACCTACCTGCTTATTTCTTGATGCGAAACCGAATCATAATTGTCCATAAGGCTCTGAAGAGATTCTCTCAGAATCTTGAGGTACTTCATCATTCAAGATCTTTGAAGATGTCTAAGAAAGTTGGCAGAGGCGTGACCTTATACATTTTTGTTTCTCGTGCAAACATTATGCAGAAGGTTACAGTCCGCGTTATAATGCGCACACCACCCTTACAGGGTACTTATACTTTATCCGAAACAACAACTCCTCAGCCAATCAATATAGTAGGTACCTAATGATAGTGTTTTTTAACTAGTTAGGTAAGTAATTAACTTTTAACATGGCACACTATACAATAGGAACAAATAGTAAATGGTAGAAGAAATAGGAGTATGTACCTGGTACCAATAAGGGTTGTGTGGGTTATCATGGATCATTTTAGCAATGTACGCCTCATTTCTATCAACAAACTGCTCGATCAGACCGCACACGTCAGTCTTGTTGTAACAATATCTGAAAAGTTTATTTAATGTAGCACATGCCCCAAGCCCCAAGCCTATTCCACAGTGTTTGCAAAGTTTAAGAAAGACTTAATGAAAGAGGGGCTTTATAGTTCTGATTGGGTAGATACATTTTAATTTACATGTTGTGCAGATCCCACAAAGTCAAAGTCAAAAAATATTTATTCAGTAGGACCGCTGGGATCACCTAGAATAGTCTTAGAACTAATTTTACTCCTGTTCTTTCGCGACCAATACCATGAAGAATCAGGGGAACACACACGGTTTGGGGCCTATCATTCTTTTAGGTGATCCATCACATAGAGTGGGACAAGGGCAGGAAGATGATGATGATGATGATAGAGTTATTTCTTTCATGCTTAGGTACAAAGACGTTCACTTACCCTTTTAACATGTTCTGCCAATGGAACCAAATGAGATCTCGGGTCATAAATCCCTCGAGGAATCCTGCCCCATATGCCTGTTTCTCATCACTGCAATCCTGCGAGGTGTGGATCTCCAGGAATGCCCAGCTGGAAACCAGAATAGTAGTAAAGACAGTAGTAAGCGTTAGTACCTAGCAAAATATGAATGTAAGTAGTACTGACCAAATCGGTACCTACCTAACGAAACTTTGGTAAAAATGTAAAGTAAATATACCAGCCATATCATGTAGCTGGTTGGCAGTCCACCAATTCCTGCCTCGCACATCAGACTTGTGGAATCAGCTGTCGCCAGATGTGTTTCCAGACCGATACGACATAAGCGCCTTCAAGAAGAGCCTATTTCTACCTCAAAGGCCGGCAACGCATCTGCAGTGCCTCTTGATGCTGCAGTTGTCTGTGGGCGGTGGCAATCACTTACCATCAGGTGTGCTACTTGCTCGTTTGCCCCCTCTTCCATAAAAAAAAAGATTTTTATAAAAAAACTAGTTTTACAAACTACAAACCCAGTGGTGTTTATCTCGTTGCTGTAGGTAGCTCTCGCGACGTGCGCGTCAGGTATATCCGCATAGTACATGCTCAATTTCACCACCGGTTTAGATTTCGACCACACCACATACCCGTATTCACAATAACAGGAATAAATCAGCCCGAAAATTAGTAAAAGCATTATAGTTTTATGAATACCCATTGTGCACTCTTCTTTAGGTTCTACTACTATAAGTAACATTTACTTGCGGAAATAACATTTCTTGACCTAAATATTGAATGAGGCCAGCACTCAGTCAGAGCGCAAGTGCTTTCGTAATGAAATATTTAAATGTAAACAAACAACACAAATTGAGAGGTCATCCTTCGCGCTCGTTAATTATTTTGATATTTGGTCGTCAATGTTGCCAATATATTAAAAGGACAAAAAGTAAAGTGACAACAAATCATTGACGTTCAACTTTGCGTTCAATCGACGGATCTCATTCGTGAATTAACCCATGGATTTAGCATGGTACCTTTTTGGTACATAATTAACCGTTTTGATTTGAATTTCGATGCGCAGTTGACGCATTTTCCACTCTTTGGATTGTCTAATGCGCACCGAAACGGCTAAGGGTTAGCCAGAGGTCCAGATAAGTTGTGGCACTGTACCTAGAAAACATCTATCGCTACGAGCGTTAGGATACATGCACATGCACAGACGAAATCTTTCGTCTGTGGATACATTCATAGTTACTCTGAGATAGGTACATTCTTACATACTCATACCATGCCTATCAATAAAAAATATCAATAAAACTTAACAAATCATTTTATTCACAATAATTTCTCCCCGCAAAACAAAAAAAGTTCAGTCTTTGGCGCTGTCACAGTCGCTTCAAGTGACAGATAGCTTCATGCCGACTTCCCCACACTTGTAGCCAATCTCCCGCATGAGGTATGGCGTGCGCTCGTGCGCCGGCGCATGCAGCCATTCGTTTATGTTCAGTCCTACTGCTATGTAGCCCTGAGAGAGAAAAAAAATCTGCTTGAGAGGGTAACAATCCATAATCCGCTATTACTTGGGTGCAAAATATCGGTACTACGCCCAGAAAAATGAAGTAGGTCCCTGCAGGACTAAACACTCCAACGCCAGAGACGGCTATTAACTCGTACGAACTTACAGTGCAATCAACGGATCTAGGTATAGCCACATGTTTTGATGAGTAAACGCTTTTTCATAAAAAAAATGTGTAGGTACCTACCTATTGCTCATCAAAATGGCTGACTTCACGAATGCCTAGTAACTTGAGAGTAGGTAGGAATTAGGGCATCTGGATCAAAGAAATCCAGCTACCCTAATTCATACTCATGTATTCAATCATAAAACAGTATCTATTCAATTTCATATATTCAACGTTTCATCGATTCAACTGTCATGTATTCGATCATAAAACAGTATCTATTCAATTTGATATTATTCAACGTTTCATCAATTCAACTGTAATTTATTCAATCATTAAACAGAACCTATTCAAGTACATCAATTCAAGATTTCATCAATTCAACTGTCATGTATTTCTTCATTTCTATCTTTTAAAAATTACCTGTTCAAGTTCATCAATTCCAACTAAGTTACCTATTAAAGTTCATTAATTCCGCTTTCATAATATTGTTTTCGATATCTCCCTTCATTAATTGCACAATCCTTGTTAATTAATAAAAAGTTATGAGGCTCTTTCCAAATAAAAGAACAAAGGTCTTTAAATTTATACCATTCGATATCTGAATTAACATGTTCATCATAGAGATGTTTTAAATTTACATTGTCTTGCTTAAAGATTATTAAAAGGTTAGAATTGTCACGAATTAGTTGTTTTGGAATTTTCGAATACGTCTGTGATAGATAAAAGCAATCTATTAATCGATGTCTCCCCATTGAGAAATAATTACGAATGTTTATTTGATTTTCACAAGTTACATCATCAAATATCATTACAGAATTTGGTAACGCTTCATTGGGATGTATAACTTCTTCATTAACATTGTAGATAAAAAATGATATATCAGGAATGTTTCGTAATACTTCTTGTAAAAACAAATACTTTGCTTGAAAGGTGTTTTAGAATATGAGTATATGTTTTTGAACTTGAGACCGTTACTTTCTAAGAGTAAACTTAACATAACATTAGTTTTACCACAATTTGACGGTCCGCATATAATGCTTCGAATTGAATTTGGTAAGAGACAACTATGTTTTATATTATGTCCATGTTTTTCTACATTCAGATTCCGTACTTTTAAGGAAAGAGGGTTTTTAATCAGCTTCATTTATAACAGATTGTTAACCGAGCAGATGAACGGCTCTGTTTAACAGCCTAAGTAATTAACATCTGAATAGTAAAGCAGATGATCGGCTTCGCAGTTTAATAAGCAGTTGATTCGTAAACAGTTGCTTTCAACAATTATCACTACATTCTGCTGATTTCACATAGTGTTCAAGCATTTATAGTAGGTCTAGGTATTGTATTAAAATAAAATAAAAACGAAACAGGGTATTTAATCAGCTTCATTTATCACAGATCGTTAACTGACCAGATGAACGGCTTTGTTTAACAGCCTAAGTAATTAACATCTGAATAGTAAAGCAGATGATCGGCTTCGCAGTTTAATAAGCAGTTGATTTGTAAACAGTTGCTTTCAACAATTTTATCACTACATTCTGCTGATTTCATATAGTGTTCATTCATTTAAAGTAGGTCTAGGTATTGCATTAAAATAAAATAAAAACGAGTGGATATTCAATCATATTTATTCATGGTTTCTTATTAGCAAAGTTTATACATCCAGCTATTTAATAAGCTTAAAATTAACCTTAAATTAAAATATAGTATTACAATGACCCCAAGGTAGTGTATGAATTAAATCAGGTAGTATCTGTCTCTTATCATAATTTCCATTAAGAAGTTGCTTGTTTACTTGCTGTGTATATAAAACATGCTTTATAGATCTTATTAAATTCATATTACATCTTGTGCTTGTATTATTATAAAGAGTTTCGTTAAAATTGCTCATTTTCAAATTATTTGTAACTGCTTTAGTAACTCCTTTTGCTTTTTTAATTTTGGATTTTGCACTACTCAAACTGCAAACAATAGTTTTGCTCTTAAGCCGATAAACTCCTCAATCACATCACCACCCATCTCATCTTTAAATAATCCAGGAATTTTTTCATTAACCTGTGGAATGCTATAGATATTATTTGATGCATAGTTACTTGTATCAAATCTGGAAATGTTGTCCTGGATATCTTTATAAAAATCTTCTGTAATTATCAAATACAGCAAGTATAGCAAAGTTGAGCGCGATCTCTATACTTTTCTTTGATAAAATCATAATGAAATTGATACATATGTTGTTTAGCGTACTCTAAAACAGAAAACCCGATATAAATAGGCCGGTCTAGAATAATTTGTTCATGACTTAGCTGAATAGCTGCAAAGTTTTCTGAAAAAAACATTAATGCTTTTTAAGTTAGGTTTCGATATCATCTTTCCATCGCGTTACTAATTTAACGTTAACCTGTTTTCTTTTATTTTCTATCGTTTTATCAAAAATTGAATTATTAAGTAATTTGAAAAAATCTTTTTCGAATGCTGTTTTTGATGACTGTCGTAGTTTAGTATTGAGATCTATGTACGGTTTTAAGAAGTTTTCCTGTCTAAAGCTCAAAATGCGATGTATCTTTACTAATATAAGACCATGATTCAAACATTCTTTCAAATGTAGATAATGAATCACATAATTGAATTTATCATAAAGGTTTGCTATAAGTTTATCAGTTTTACTTCCAGGAGGTTTATATTTCTCAGGTGCAAAAGGCAAATCCTTATGTAAATCATGCAAGTGATCTGGATACAAAAGATCGACTTCTAATATATAATCGTAATCATTGTCATCAGAAACATTAAATACATTAAAATGTGCTATTTCTCGAGGTGTTAAAAAACGGAATTCAGATATTGGATATCTTCTCGTCATTGCATAGCCATATAAATTATTGCAATCTAAATAAACAAGAAAAGAAGATTGTTTTGATTCATCAAATTTAGGAAGGTATTTATTGGAAGCCACAGCATGGCGTAGGGAGCATTGAGCAAGACCTCCTCGTATACCTTTCTCCAACATTTGATACATTTCTAAATCACTTAATAATTCTAATTTCACATTGGTATAGAATAGCATTGCATCCCAGCTCAAACTAGGAGAAGTTATGTAATAAGCCGGATCTAATTTATAATAAAATAGACTTGTATTTCTGAATTTTTCAAATATATCACACAGCAGTAATACATCTGATTTCACATATAAATCTGTATATTCTCCAAGGTTACTTACATTCAAGTTATTCCATACTGCATGAGCATGTGCATAATCATCATCGCTAATATTATTTCCATTTAAAAAATTATAAAAGCTAGATTTAGGAGGTAGTTCCGTCTCTTTAAATTTTGACCAACTATCCATGTAATCGTAAGGATATACACCTTTCTTTCGCATTAAATCGAATTGTTTCTTACTACGAAAACCATTCGATAAATGAACAAAGTCACTTTTGGATAAACTTTTCGATAAATGCTCAAGACTTGAACTTAGAAATTGAAATGAATCAATAAATTTTATTTCAATGCGACGATCGCATTTATTTTTAGGTTGTATGATTTTTGTGAATGACATATACTTTTCTTTAGTCTTAGGAATGATTTTAATAGAACCTTCATATTTTACCAATTCATCGATAAACAAATGTGAGTCATAGCCAGATAGATTATGAGATGCCCTAATTCCTACCTACTAGGTACCTACCTAGTAGGTAGGAATTAGGGCATCTGGATCAAAGAAATCCAGCTACCCTAATTCATACTCATGTATTCAATCATAAAACAGTATCTATTCAATTTCATATATTCAACGTTTCATCGATTCAATTGTCATGTATTCGATCATAAAACAGTATCTATTCAATTTGATGTATTCAACGTTTCATCGATTCAACTGTCATTTATTCAATCATTAAACAGAACCTATTCAAGTACATCAATTCAAGATTTCATCAATTCAACTGTCATGTATTTCTTCATTTCTATCTTTTAAAAATTACCTGTTCAAGTTCATCAATTCCAACTAAGTTACCTATTAAAGTTCATTAATTCCGCTTTCATAATATTGTTTAATCTTACCTAGATTTCCTGCCAGGTTGGTATTCCTAGTATGTCAAATAAAACAACACATCATGTAAAATAATTGATTTTATTAAATCAAAGTAAAAGAAATTACAAATTTACATAAACAGAATTATCCATACTCTTAAGGATATCTCTAATTTTCGGATATATGGTATCAGAGTAATAATTATTGACTACATGCTGTGCACATATCTCTGCACTGCACTTGCATGTAGATTCTTCAGTACTTGAAAACTGTTCCGAGTCATATATTTCGATTCGAATGACTTTCATTCCCCTGACAGGTTAACTGGACCTTTATATTTTACCAAGAAACGAAAAATTGATCATGTAAACTTGCTCTATTTTGAGCGGAATAATGAAGGGCACTATTGCTTAATAAAAGATCTTTTACGATTGGTCCGACGTCAAATTACTGGTTTCAAAGGAAAGATGTTTCTTTGCGAGTCCTGCTTACAGTTTTTTAGTAAAGAAACTAAATATAAATCACATCATTGTAACTTTATATCTAGTGTTTTGCCTGATAAAAATTCTATTTTAAAATTCAAGAACTATGAAAAGCAACAAAAGATTAACTTTGTTATTTATGCAGACTTTGAATGCCTTTTACTTTTTGCGATGTCCTTCCAGGACTCATGTTATAACCACATGTACAATAAATTATAAGACCTACAATTATGTACAAACACAACATGAATGCAAATAAACACTTTGAATTTGAATTTGAATTTGAATTACTAAACTGCAAAGAACAAAACTCTGAAAACACTAAATCAATAAAGTTACATCAGCCTTCTTGTTTTGGATATTATATATGCTGTTCACATGATGAAAACCTGTATAAGTTTGTGACGTATAGAGGTGAAAACTGTGCTGAAGTATTTATAAAAAGTTTAATTGAAGACGTTGAAAGTATAAATACAATATTATCAAATAAGAAGGTGATGACGCCTTTAACACCTGATCAAAAAACGAATTATCATAATGCCACTGTGTGCTATATTTGTAAAGAAGTATTATTTGATGATAAAGTTCGCGATCATGATCATGTTACAGGCGAGTTTAGAGGCGCTGCGCACTCTAATTGTAACTTGATGCAGAGAGTATGTCCATTCATTCCAGTGGTATTCCATAATCTATCTGGCTATGACTCACATTTGTTTATCGATGAATTGGTAAAATATGAAGGTTCTATTAAAATCATTCCTAAGACTAAAGAAAAGTATATGTCATTCACAAAAATCATACAACCTAAAAATAAATGCGATCGTCGCATTGAAATAAAATTTATTGATTCATTTCAATTTCTAAGTTCAAGTCTTGAGCATTTATCGAAAAGTTTATCCAAAAGTGACTTTGTTCATTTATCGAATGGTTTTCGTAGTAAGAAACAATTCGATTTAATGCGAAAGAAAGGTGTATATCCTTACGATTACATGGATAGTTGGTCAAAATTTAAAGAGACGGAACTACCTCCTAAATCTAGCTTTTATAATTTTTTAAATGGAAATAATATTAGCGATGATGATTATGCACATGCTCATGCAGTATGGAATAACTTGAATGTAAGTAACCTTGGAGAATATACAGATTTATATGTGAAATCAGATGTATTACTGCTGTGTGATATATTTGAAAAATTCAGAAATACAAGTCTATTTTATTATAAATTAGATCCGGCTTATTACATAACTTCTCCTAGTTTGAGCTGGGATGCAATGCTATTCTATACCAATGTGAAATTAGAATTATTAAGTGATTTAGAAATGTATCAAATGTTGGAGAAAGGTATACGAGGAGGTCTTGCTCAATGCTCCCTACGCCATGCTGTGGCTTCCAATAAATACCTTCCTAAATTTGATGAATCAAAACAATCTTCTTTTCTTGTTTATTTAGATTGCAATAATTTATATGGCTATGCAATGACGAGAAGATATCCAATATCTGAATTCCGTTTTTTAACACCTCGAGAAATAGCACATTTTAATGTATTTAATGTTTCTGATGACAATGATTACGATTATATATTAGAAGTCGATCTTTTGTATCCAGATCACTTGCATGATTTACATAAGGATTTGCCTTTTGCACCTGAGAAATATAAACCTCCTGGAAGTAAAACTGATAAACTTATAGCAAACCTTTATGATAAATTCAATTATGTGATTCATTATCTACATTTGAAAGAATGTTTGAATCATGGTCTTATATTAGTAAAGATACATCGCATTTTGAGCTTTAGACAGGAAAACTTCTTAAAACCGTACATAGATCTCAATACTAAACTACGACAGTCATCAAAAACAGCATTCGAAAAAGATTTTTTCAAATTACTTAATAATTCAATTTTTGATAAAACGATAGAAAATAAAAGAAAACAGGTTAACGTTAAATTAGTAACGCGATGGAAAGATGATATCGAAACCTAACTTAAAAAGCATTAATGTTTTTTTCAGAAAACTTTGCAGCTATTCAGCTAAGTCATGAACAAATTATTCTAGACCGGCCTATTTATATCGGGTTTTCTGTTTTAGAGTACGCTAAACAACATATGTATCAATTTCATTATGATTTTATCAAAGAAAAGTATAGAGATCGCGCTCAACTTTGCTATACTTGCTGTATTTGATAATTACAGAAGATTTTTATAAAGATATCCAGGACAACATTTCCAGATTTGATACAAGTAACTATGCATCAAATAATATCTATAGCATTCCACAGGTTAATGAAAAAATTCCTGGATTATTTAAAGATGAGATGGGTGGTGATGTGATTGAGGAGTTTATCGGCTTAAGAGCAAAACTATTGTTTGCAGTTTGAGTAGTGCAAAATCCAAAATTAAAAAAGCAAAAGGAGTTACTAAAGCAGTTACAAATAATTTGAAAATGAGCAATTTTAACGAAACTCTTTATAATAATACAAGCACAAGATGTAATATGAATTTAATAAGATCTATAAAGCATGTTTTATATACACAGCAAGTAAACAAGCAACTTCTTAATGGAAATTATGATAAGAGACAGATACTACCTGATTTAATTCATACACTACCTTGGGGTCATTGTAATACTATATTTTAATTTAAGGTTAATTTTAAGCTTATTAAATAGCTGGATGTATAAACTTTGCTAATAAGAAACCATGAATAAATATGATTGAATATCCACTCGTTTTTATTTTATTTTAATGCAATACCTAGACCTACTTTAAATGAATGAACACTATATGAAATCAGCAGAATGTAGTGATAAAATTGTTGAAAGCAACTGTTTACAAATCAACTGCTTATTAAACTGCGAAGCCGATCATCTGCTTTACTATTCAGATGTTAATTACTTAGGCTGTTAAACAAAGCCGTTCATCTGGTCAGTTAACGATCTGTGATAAATGAAGCTGATTAAATACCCTGTTTCGTTTTTATTTTATTTTAATACAATACCTAGACCTACTATAAATGCTTGAACACTATGTGAAATCAGCAGAATGTAGTGATAATTGTTGAAAGCAACTGTTTACGAATCAACTGCTTATTAAACTGCGAAGCCGATCATCTGCTTTACTATTCAGATGTTAATTACTTAGGCTGTTAAACAGAGCCGTTCATCTGCTCGGTTAACAATCTGTTATAAATGAAGCTGATTAAAAACCCTCTTTCCTTAAAAGTACGGAATCTGAATGTAGAAAAACATGGACATAATATAAAACATAGTTGTCTCTTACCAAATTCAATTCGAAGCATTATATGCGGACCGTCAAATTGTGGTAAAACTAATGTTATGTTAAGTTTACTCTTAGAAAGTAACGGTCTCAAGTTCAAAAACATATACTCATATTCTAAAACACCTTTCAAGCAAAGTATTTGTTTTTACAAGAAGTATTACGAAACATTCCTGATATATCATTTTTTATCTACAATGTTAATGAAGAAGTTATACATCCCAATGAAGCGTTACCAAATTCTGTAATGATATTTGATGATGTAACTTGTGAAAATCAAATAAACATTCGTAATTATTTCTCAATGGGGAGACATCGATTAATAGATTGCTTTTATCTATCACAGACGTATTCGAAAATTCCAAAACAACTAATTCGTGACAATTCTAACCTTTTAATAATCTTTAAGCAAGACAATGTAAATTTAAAACATCTCTATGATGAACATGTTAATTCAGATATCGAATGGTATAAATTTAAAGACCTTTGTTCTTTTATTTGGAAAGAGCCTCATAACTTTTTATTAATTAACAAGGATTGTGCAATTAATGAAGGGAGATATCGAAAACAATATTATGAAAGCGGAATTAATGAACTTTAATAGGTAACTTAGTTGGAATTGATGAACTTGAACAGGTAATTTTTAAAAGATAGAAATGAAGAAATACATGACAGTTGAATTGATGAAATCTTGAATTGATGTACTTGAATAGGTTCTGTTTAATGATTGAATAAATTACAGTTGAATTGATGAAACGTTGAATAATATCAAATTGAATAGATACTGTTTTATGATCGAATACATGACAGTTGAATCGATGAAACGTTGAATATATGAAATTGAATAGATACTGTTTTATGATTGAATACATGAGTATGAATTAGGGTAGCTGGATTTCTTTGATCCAGATGCCCTAATTCCTACCTACTCTTGAGGGTATGGTATAAATCGCGTCACGTAAAAAGAACGCTGGCTGTCATGCTACGCCATGGACGCTATATGGGTCCATTTGACGGTACGGGGTGAGGCGCGGGGGGAGCGGGGCGCGGAGGGCGCGGGGCGGGGTGGTCGCGCGCCACACGCTTGCCAGCGCGCTATTGCGGAGTAGGCTTGTGCTTGCTCGGTCAGTACAGAGAGCGCTCCGTACTAGTACGATCGTTGTGAAGAACTAGATCGGACTTCTAGTACTATTAGTACATCTAGTACAGTAGATCTTCGGTTCTATAATGAGTCGCTCGGTCGGTCGGTCGGTCCTGAGCTACGTACTAGCTTTGTGTTTTGTAGGACATGAACGATGTTCGTACTAAACTAAAGATCGAATGAAACGCCCGCCACCGTGATATCTCTGTCTCTTTTATTACCGCTTACTCGCCTAATGAGTCTATCTCTGTCTGCGCTTGACAAACCAATCAGACACTGACATGTGAATACATTTCTAACAGTTCTTTTTCCGAACGATCGAATGAACTAGAGTCCTAATAGGATCGTGTAGTTCTTTTCATTCCGTCCTAGTACAAGGGTAGATACGCATGCCGATTTGAACCCTATTACAGTGCAGGAAGGCGCAGTTATGATAATTTCCTTAACGAAACGATCGAATGAACTAGTGTACTAGAGTACTAATAGTCCTATTAGGACCGAGTTATGTGAACTAGTTCAACTAGTACACTTGTGGGAATTAATTCCTATTAGTTCTTAGTTCAGGAACTACACAAGCCTATTGCGGAGTCAGTTGGCATTTGCCTTTTGCGCTGAGTTCACGTTACTTTTTCTCTCAAAATACCATCGCGCACAAAATTTTTTAATTACGAAATCGTTTAACATAAAAAAAATTAGAAAAATATTTATGGCGCAGGTAGGTATATTGCTGTATGAAAAGAGGGGTTGATAATAATGCATTTGATATTGTAAAACAAAGTATGAAACGGACAACAAAGGCAACAAAACATTCCGTGTCTACAGTAAGACGAATAAAATTGTAAAAGGTTCAAAAGATTCGGAATACCACTACGACTTAGTGGAAGGAGTTTCAATATTAACATTATCTTTAATGATTTTAATACGATTAAACATTCTTTACGGGATTAAATATGTTTTTAATTCTATTTAATGATTACTCTATCAAATATATTTGAATGTACCTACCACTAACCAATATACGAATCCGCAAGCGAAAGGCTAGTTCAAAAATAAAACATTAGGTTGAGTACTTTCGTGCGCGAGTGTACCCATGCGCAAACATACCCCCTCCACTTTTTTTCCAGCGTTCTTTTTACGTGACGCGAGCTATACCTATCCCCAGCTAGAAGTAATGTATGGTATAGTTACCTGCTTCTCTAGAATATCTAGAAGTAGACGGAATGTGCCCCGAAGTCGATTGCTGTTCATGGAGAAACAGCCCGCTGTGAAGTTTAGTATGCATACCCTGAAAGAAAAATATTTCTTTAACAATTTTATATTCATGTTTTAATTTGATTGTATTATTTATTGACTGTGTAAATTTTTGGTTGTATCTAATTGACTGTGAATTTTTATGTGTTTTATATGGATTTTTATCTGAAATATGAGTTAATAATAATAATAATAAAAAAATCAAATATTTATTAGAAGTGCCTCTGACTACTAGTTCTTAAGACTGAGTGGTCCCAGCGGCACCTAACTACACACTTCAGGCATCTTCAAAGAATTTAAGATCATAGGCTCAAATATTTTGATGTCTGTTTTTGTTAATTTTTGTATGTGTGCTCTCTTTTTTCCTGGCAATAAATGTATATGTATCCTGTATACTAGCTTAAAGCATAAATAAAGCTAGTTACGTAGGAAATTACTTACACAATTGCCTCTTGCGGTATATTTAATAATTCAATAGGGATTTTCAAATCACTGCTATTTTGGTTCATCTTCAATGGATACCCTCCTTTGATGCACGTCAGCACATCTGCAATTAAATAAATGTGTTTTAAGAAAATCAAAGAATACAATTGATCCCACAATCATCATTTGGGACTATCAAGGACATTTTTGAAATAGAATAGAATAGAAAAAGTTTTATTTTCTCCACACATTACGCAAATATACATATTAAGTAATCTTATGTGGGCGGAAATACGGCTACCCCTCAGCATTATGAATGAAGTTATTCAACCACAAATCCTACTTACCTACTGAAAGAAAGAAAGAAAGAAAGAAAAATATACTGTATGTTTGGATGTTCGTATGTTTGTGAGCGATTTGGATGAAACTTAGAATAGGTGTTGATAGTGATGTAGAATAGCATAGGCACTTATAGGCTATTTCAAACATCAGTACCACGCAAGCTAAGCCGCAGGTGGTAGATCGTCGAAATATTAATTATTTTTATGGCAATCAAAATCTCACCAGCAACGAATCCAGTAGGCAGCACGACATTCCTGACAGTATACTCCTTGCCACCTAAACCCCTTGCCACACACTCCTCCAGCTTCTCATTCAGCGGATTCACAGGGTACACACTCTTCGCCTTAGCCGCCATCTCCGGAGGCAACTTATACTCCTCACTGTGGAACGCCTTCACTGCTTCATGGAGAGTTAACAACTGAAGGTAATCGAGGATATTGTTATCTCTCCCTAGATAGTTATCCAAAAACTCTTGAGAGAACACCCGTTGTAGCAACTTGTCTTCGTAATGCCCAAGCGAGGCCATTTCGAGACAAAGTTTCGCCCAGGGTAGTGCGAAGTTCTTTCCGTCTAAGATAGGGTTGAGTGAGATCTGTCTTCTGATTTCGGTCCATTGGTCGGAGTCTGGGGTGTAGTTGTTGTTGGCGAGGCAGTTGACGAAGCCGAAGAGGATGTTGGTTCGAGCGTTCGCGAGGGTCACGGGGGAGGAGACCGCTTGGAGACAGAGATGCTCCATTAGGCCTAGGTGGGTGTGCGCCTGAAATGACAATGACATGTTACAGTTTGTTTAATATAGGTTCATACGCGCAGATTGACACTCACTTTAATATTTATAGCACTCCCATCCCTACCTATAATTTGCCCATTGCCTAAACACGCCACGGTGGTCTTAAGGTACTTTTTAGAAGGTCGTTAGACCTGCCTGTCACACAAACTACCGACAACAACGATCACGACTGTATCCCCAAGGCGCGGTAGACATTATCTCAGATCTTTTTATGTATTCCAGATCCTTTGAAGATGTCTAAGGGGATAGTCAAAGTACCTACAGTAAGGTTTAAAAAAATATAGACAACTTACTATCCGCGACAGCACCCTTGCAACCAGCAGTCCCTTGTCAAACTCCACGTTACTCTTGATCACATAATCTGCAACCGCATCCATCAGCTGTTCATGGTAATACTCGGGATGCTTCTCCATAATCCTCCCCTTCATCTTGGCGGTGGTCCTCAGCACATCATCATAAGACAGCTGATCCAGTTTCATCGCTAGTATATCATAACAAATGTGGAGCAGTTGCACTCTAGTAGCAAACCTCTCTTCGGTACAGTTAACTTGGCATAATGACCAGATAATATTCTTTGCTGTCTGAGCGTCTATTGCTTGATCATGTAGGAGCAAGCCAGTGACTACGTTATTAACACATCGGTCAGGTAAGTTTCTTGTGCAACAGTATGCTAGCATATCTTTGAGGAGAGGTAAATCTTGATTATCAAGCTCTAAAGGTAAGTGAATTTGAAAAGCTAAAGGTAAAGCCAATTTCAGAGCATCTACTAAGTGGTTTTTCTTTTCAAATCGACTGAGGAGAAAATCAAGGAACATGATCTGTCGTAGGTTTAACAGGTTGATGTTGCAACGAAGCATTTGTAGTAGGGTTTGGACGATAACGGTGTCTGTGGGTACTCTGAGGTAGGATAATACTTTGGTGGCTTCGATGGTCTCGTTCACGTCAAGCTCCCGCGCGAATTTCTTGAAGTTTTGACAGAGGAGGCCAAACGCTGGATCATGGATTATGGAATCTGTGTCGTTTTCTGAAAATCTGAAAAAAAAACACGCGTTTAATCCGCTTTTCTTTGACAGAACAATTGACAGTAAAAAAACTCATGTAGACGAAGAGGGATGGAGTTAGTCCACGGCACTAGCAGCATCATTAATAGGCATAGGCCTTCTGCATGGCAATTCAGCAGATCTTAGAGAGAGTAGGTACTTACATACTCCAAAGCTTTTTGTTTGTTAGTAGTAGTTACTCATAGATCAATGATGAGAGAAAGGGCACAGAAGTGGACAAGGATCGTGACAGAGTGGACCCCGAGGTACAACACAAAAAGAAAGAGAGGTAGGCAGCGGAAAAGATGGTCGGACGACATCAAAGAGGTTGCGGGTCCACTCTGGCAGCGAATAACAAGGAGCAGATCGGAGTGGAAGCGGTTGGAGGAGGCCTATGTGTCCACAGGACACGCTGAGTAGGACTGGTGTGCATAATATAATTAAGAAAAATGTTAACTCAGTGAAATAAAGGCTTTGAATTTGAATTGAATTTGGATTGAGTAGTTACTCAAGTATCTAGAATCAAAGTTTATGCTAAGGGTGCAGACTCACTGGTGCTTTTTTTGGAGTTGGAAGAGCGTTCGCAGCGCTTGCAGCATGTGCGCATGCGTCATGTGAGGCAGATGCGCCTGCACGCACGCCAGCACGTCGTGAGCGCCGCGCGACGCCCGCAGCTCGGCCGATAACGGGTCTGCGCCGCGGGTTATCTCTGAAACTGTACCAACAATATTAAAATACATTGTATCCAGGTTCCTGCTTTCTTACCAATATAAATGTTTCAACCATGCCTTAACCGGTGGATCTATTTGAATTCATACAACTAGAAATGGAATAATGTAGTCTAATATCAAAATATAAAATAACTAACTGTGGTCCCTCGGGAAAACTTCACTTTCCCGGGATAAAATATAGTCTATGTTCATCAGGGATAATGCAGGATTCTAATGGTGTTTTTATTCATATACACTACATGATGTTGATAAATGTGGTGTACTTCCACTTCAAAAATGTTGAAGGAAAAATATTTACTGCCAGACGAGAGGCTCCGTGGTGTGAGTGAAGAGCGGCTGAGAGGGCCTCCTCGCAGTACATTCCGCCACACGCTCTTCAGCAGCAGGGACATAGTTACTGAAACAATTATATTTTTTATTGTAAACTCGGTATTTAGAGGTTATAATATTGTAAGTCAGATCAAATTATTCCAAGGTGAATCTTGTGTGGAGGATTATATAACTGTTATATACCATATAAGTTACAGTGATCTTCCATAAAAACTAATAACAAGCACCTAGTTGTACTTACAAAGTGTGATAATCGTGAAAAACTGCTAAACCTTTGCTTCTCAATAATATTAATAAAAATAAATGAACAGCTCAAGTTGGTCAAACTTTCTTATCAGTTTTTTACACAGGTTTTTCCTTTATAAACATTCTTCATCATTTTCACAAACAAAATAAAAATAATTACAAAATAAAAGTCGAATCCAAAATTCCAAGTGACTGCAAGCAAAACAGCTGATAGGTAGAGGTACTGACATTTTAACAAATCAAAACAAATGAAATGGAGTGGATTAACAAGGAGGTTGAACTTTCTATAAATTAAATTTGAGTATTTCAATTATTTTATGTTAGTAAATAATGTAAATTATATAAAACTTAGTTCAAATGGTGTGATTTATTTTTTTCAATAATTTTATGTAGTGATCACAGTGGTTATTAGAAAAAATAAAAATTTGATTAGTGGGTGTAAAGGAACGTTCTAAGTGTGTCAACCGTCAACTGTCAGCTGGATAAGTTCTAGCCCTTAGTTTTTTATACGAAATATTTATTTTAAAAGAGACTTTATTAGTATAAATGGGTAGCGGTTGGTGAATTGGCGGTGAATTTATCATTTTTTTTGGGTTTTTTTTCTCATTTTGTTTCAATTCGTAAAGTAGTTCTCGAACGCAACTTTTTGCCTTTTGTGCTGACACTGACAGACATTTGACAAGACAAACAAAACATTTTGTTCACATTTCTTGTTTACTTTTGGTTTGTTATTTATTGCGAGAAATTTCCCTAAATAAATTAACCACTGCTCTAAAATGTATTCAGAGAAGATCATCAGCTCACGCCCTGACAGAGAATTATTCAAGAAACTCGTGGTACCGGGCGACTACAACATCGTACCTTTCGAAGATTCCCGATGCAAAATCACCATTTCGGATGTATCCTGTACAAAAGGTGAAGAGGAGTGCCAGATCGAAGAAGAGTGTGTTGTCTTCAGTAGCAGTTTCAATGGGAATGTGTTGATAGGTGATAGCGACTGTTTCATTGATAAAGATTTTGAATTGATTCTGCAGCAGATGTGTAGTGGTGAGACTAGTGATGTGCGGATGGTGTATAGGAATGGGAACGGTGAACTGGTGAAGGAGATCAGATGTAAAGTGGAGTTGAAGGAGGTGACGGAGGAGCAACTCATCAGTGAGTGGGGCTGGGAGAGGCTGTATGATGCTGCATTATATCACAAGGTATGGATTTTAAATTTTAATACGATTTTACTAGTACAATGTAGGTAGGCTAATTAATGTGAAAATTGAATGTATGACCAAAAATATTTTCTAATTTCAATCATAATATTTTCAGGAGAAAGGTGTAGATTTGGTGAAGGCAAAGAGAATAACAGATGCATTCCGCAGATTCCACAAAGCACTGAAGATGCTGATTGCTATCGAGCCGTTTGATCCCGAGGTCATTGATGAAGAGAAGGTCAAAGAATTGATAGATTTGAAGGTAATTTCCATATGCAAAATATTTTTAAAATCCAACACACTAAAGTAACGAGGGTATAATATTGTTACAAGAAAGTACATTTTATTTGCAAGAAATTAAGAAACAAGAAACTTAAATAAAATCATGTTAGCTGAAAAAAATGTTTCAAGCTGATGTTCCATTGGATAATTTATATTTTGAATTTCAAATCAAGATTCTGTTTCTGAGAATGAAATCTTAACTGGTTCTCTGCTCTATTTTGGAAATCGGTCCAAAATTGAAAAAAACATAGCAAAAATTAACCCACCTTTTTGGATCAGCCAGATAAAAAAAAAACCAATACTTAAGTATAATCTTTTTCAGGTGAAGTTATACAACAACCTGGCACACTGTCAGCTGCAGTACAGCGAGCACAAAGCAGCCCTGGAGCTCTGCAACCAAGCTCTCTCCTTCCATCCGGACAGCGTGAAGGCTCTGTACAGACGCTGCATCTCGTATACACATCTACAGGTATTTTATCTTGAATGTATCATTGCTTTCTGTAACTTTGCATACGTTTTTCCTAACTCATTAGGTGTGCTATTCAATCTTAAGCAGGTCTAAGTTTCAACCAAATCTGCTTTGGGTTTACTCAGAAATGTTCATTGGGCTAAGATTTATTGAATATTTTAACAATCTTCTTGCTATACTAGAAGAATTTTGCGTTTACGAAGAATCAATGAGTTCTAGCAAAAAATGTGGCAAATAATAATATGTTTTTTTGAAGTGACTAACTCTTTGACATCAAAGAATCATAAATGCCTAAAACAATCAAGATTCACATCCTGTTATGTTTGTTATATTTTTTGATTAATCCAAAATTTTTTCAGATGTATGAAGAAGCATGGACTGACATACAGAGGGTGCTTCAGCTAGATCCCAACGACAAGGCGGCGCAGCAGCGAGCCAGCGAACTGAATCCAAGGATAGAGAAAATGAATAAAGAATACAGCAGTGTCATTAAAAAAATGTTTAGGTGAAATGCAGTTTTTTATTTACTTGAAAGATTTCCAGAAAACAGTATTTTGCCAGATATGTGTACAAGCGGCTGTATGGATACTATCCGTACCTTTTCCCTTCTCTATTTGTCTCTGGTATGGTCGGCATGGACTCACTTGAATTGAGGCGTAAGTTACAGCTAGCATACCACTACTTCTTGATTCTCCGTGGCAATAATCCGACCATACTGAGCATGATCTCACTCTATGTGCCCGACAACTACGTACGTTGTGGCCGGCGCTATCATTCTCTGTTCGCATGCCACATCCCGCGTACCAATTATGCGACCAATGCTCCAACTTTGAGGGCTCTCACATTACTTAATGCCTATTTGCATGAGGTCCAACATGTCGACATTTTCAGTGACAATCTCTCCATTATTTTTAACACCTTGAGAATGTACTTAAGTTTTAATCTTAGATAGTTAGCGCTTTGGTGTTACTGTAAGCTTTCTATCAAAAACTGTTATAATAAATAAATAAATAAAATAAAATTTTGTGCAAGCAAATCACTGACCTCTATTATACAAGTCTTGTATAATAGAGGTCAGTGAAGCAAATGGAGATTCCCTAAAAGTCAACACGTCAAATAAATAAAGGAATTGTTTTATGTAACAAAGTGATCCCAGCGGTCCTACTGATTAAATGCTTTTTGACTTTGACTTTGTAACCTACTACTTACTTGTAAAATTCGGGGCAGACCAGCATCCAGGTGGGTGGATGTTAAAGGCCATTGAAGGAAAGACCTGGACAAGATCAGCACAGGGCTGGTTAGAGCGACGTTTGAGGGAGGAGGCTTATGTCCAGCTGTGGGCTGTAATTTGAACTGCCAATGATGATGATGATGAATAGTAAAATCAGTCGGCTTTTTAATCAACTAATAAACAACGTCTAGGTGTAATGTATACCTACGACTTGAGTTGCTGATGCGTGATTTGCGTAACCTACTGGAATTTCATGGTCTAGTTGAAGTAACAGTGTCCACGATCAATGATAATTTTTTTTTTTTTTTTTTTTTTTTTAGTAGCCCGTAGGGATCCCACTGCTGGGCAAGGGCCTCTCCCAAACATTTGGGAGGAATTGCCATAATCGCCACGCTTGGCAGGCGGGTTGGCGATCGCAGTAAGATGTCAAACGGTTCAGAGACGCTGCTGCCCGTCTTCTGTGTTCCTTTATTCCCTTAGTCGCCTTTTACGACACCCACGGGAATTATACCTTTATTTTTAGTTTATGTGTTGTGTTTTTACCGGCGACTTAAAAGTACAAATTGTAAATTAAAAAATGTAACCAGACAAGTGATGTTTGAGTGGTAGTTTTATTTTATTTTTTATTATTTGGAACCTACCTATCTATTTTCTTCATTGTTTTAAATTACCTTGTCTTGTGTGTGTAATAACCAAATAAACATTTATTATATTCTATTCTATAAACAGGCCGTGGAGACAATAACTCGGATCTACAGGGCATTGAGGTTCCTAAAGGGTCTAAAGAGTTTGTCTTAAGACACGTTCAATAGACACATGCCAAGGGCCGGAAACAGAACCCACTACATTCGGAACGTCAAGTGTCTCTAGATCCCACTAGGCCACGGCAGCCACGGCTACTTACAATAGTTGCATGCTCTAAGCTCGCACTCTGCCCACACATTGAAACCTGCTGTATGACATCATACTATTACGCCTTGTCTGACATCACTAGGCGACCTCGATTCCGCGAGTGTGGTCGCGACCTATTGCGCGTAAAAGTTTTAAAAACACGAAAAACTTAATTGTGATAGTTTTCGTACTTTTCGTTAGTGCTAAGGGTGAATTTTTTAAGATGACAAGTAAGTGTGCACCTATACCTAACTGATTCTAGAGTTCAATGATGTTGTATGAAAAAAATCACGCTTAAAAGTTTAATGTTTACCTAAACATAAGCATGATGCATGACACGGTTTTCTAAAATTAGACTAATATTAGTAGGTGTGTTGTGTAGGTAAGTGTTGTTGATTTACTTCAATAATTTGAATTATATTGTCGCTTGCTCGATGTTAGGTAGGTAGTTGTGGGTTCAAATCTCGAATGAGCACCAGCATAGCGATTCATTTCAGCGAAACGCAGCAGATGTATGATCGCTATGTTGATATGCTTTAAGTTCTATTAGACAGCTCCACTTATGCTTGTATATTATTGTGTTTAAATGTTGTTGAGTGCAACAATCAATCACCTAATTAGGTAGGTACCTACCTACCTAGCTACCTACCTACCGGTCTAGAACTAACAAACAGAGTGCCCTAGGTCGTGGCTGTCTGATGATCATGTCTGAAAAATGTGTGTGGTCAAAACATTTCCTTTAGCGTCTCTGTTGGACACTACCCTTCCAATCCAAGCCACCGAGGTCATCATATCTCTGTGTAGGTAATCCATAGATTATGCTTTGTAATCTGACGAAAATTATGCAGTTTTTAATAACCCATTATCAAGTTCCGTTTCTATCGAAGAATAAATATTTTATCACCTGACGCTCAATGAGGTTTGTTGTGTTTCTCCAATTAACTACCTACTTAAAATTGTATTTTTAATTTGACTCAATCATACGACCTACCCATTGTACCCTAAACCTTCAAAATACTTTCTAAATGAACAAGAACTTACATCAGTAAAGCAAATTCGTGATATGGGGATAATCTATGACAGCAGATTAAATTTTGACAAGCATATCCTAAACTTAACAACCAAAAGTTTCAAAACATTAGGTTTTGTAATACGTAATTGTAAAGAGTTTAAGCATTCCTCCACTAAGTTAAAAATATTCAACACGTTAGTCAGACCCATTTTAGAATACTGCAGCATTATCTGGAATCCACATTATGAAATATACTCGAAGCGCATTGAAAGCGTTCAACGACGCTTTCTTTACCACGTCTCGTACAGCGATCATCTGGCTAGGAAAAAGAACAGTTACAGTAGCAGGTTGGCTCATTATCAATTGAAAACACTTTGTAATCGCCGTAAATGGCTAGATCTCATATTTTTACATAAACTGTTCAACGGTAATATTGATTGCCCTGAACTTGTTGACCAGCTACAAGTCCATGCACCCTCACGATTGCCCAGGAAACGTTCCTATAATCTTTTTTCCACTTCACACACAAGAACGAATTTAGGAAAATTCAGCCCACTGCCAAAGCTCTGTGGGCAATATAATGCTCTCTCAAAAAGTGAAGATATAGACATTACCGAACCCTTAAATAAATTCAAAACCAATCTTCACAAAACTGTGTTTGTAAAACCAATTTTAATGTAACACTTGAGCCACTTAACACGACGTTTTTAATTTTAATTTTGATCTCATTAGTTATTATTGAATATGTGTTTTGTTATTCTTTTATAAATGAATATTTTGTCACTTCATTTTTAGAATTTGATCTCTTCATTTTTTTATTAATGTTAATATTATTTTACTATTCTTTCACATTTTATTTTAGCTTTAAGTCTGTTGAGAAGTTTTTGCATGCTGTGGTGTCCTTTAATTAAAGAAACACATTGTTCTAAGATAATATTACTTTAGTTATAAGCATTCTATGTGATTTCTTTGTTGGATGCCCTAAATAAATAAATAAATAAATTGTATAGTGACCCTGAATCCGCTGGATACCTGCCTAGCCTACCTAACACACGCAGTTTAGGTAGGTAAATATTAGATACTAAACTATGTTCTACTGTTATTAAGAATTTGAAACACTTAACCTCAAGAAATTATTGATTTTGATAGTGAAATAAATTGCAAGCAGGCAGCTTGTGGCTATAGAGGTAGTGAGTCATAACTTCATAATGCTTGTAATATTGACACGGTCAAGTTAAACGAGTAGGTAGCTCCGCGGTATGACCTTTCAGTTTTGGTTCTTTGCATAAAATAATTGATTTATTTTTTTACTAACTACTACAACACAAACTTTCAGCTTTATAAACATATTTATTTACAGAAACTAAGCTACTACAATATGTACATAAAATTACTAAATACAATAGAATCAGTCAAGCTATCTAAGGATCGTCGTAAAAACGATCTATAGATAGCTCAACTGATCAGCTTTATTATATTAGTGGGAAGTGGGATTTAAGTGCGTACCTACCTATCCCACTGTCTTGCCTGAGTTTCTTTACCATCTAACGTCCATAAGTTCATGACAAAGAAAATTATGGTTCATGAGTCACCACGAGCTAGATGACTCTATTTTCTTACTCTTCTCCTGTTCCAATATACCAAGCACTAGGGCAACAAACACGGTTTGGGGCCACAGCACGCACCGATCCATATTTCCAGTGCATTATGGATATTTTGATCCTTGCACTGGTTTCACAAAGAACTAGTTACAAGACAAGAAGAAATAATAGCATGAATATCTCTTGCAGACCAGCCAGAGCCGCTAGAATCAGGCTGGGGCATCCAGGTGGTGACGCCAGCCCCCGAGCACACGTTCGCGCTGGACGAGGAGTCCCTGAGCGCGCTGCTGCTGCGGGAAGATGTGCGAGACCGCGCCGTGGTCGTGCTCTCCGTCGCTGGTGCCTTCCGCAAGGGCAAGTCCTTCCTGCTGGATTTCCTGCTCAGATATTTGCATAAACAGGTTGGTGGAAGATGGTAGGTAGGTACCTACAGTCGGCGGATGTTTCAGATTCAAATAGTTCAAGTAAAAAAAGAGATTTGAGGATTCCGGCCAGTTACGGTTTGTTTAGTCAATATTATGATCTTTTGCTTCTGGTCGTGTCACAAGTGCGCCAAGAGTCTCCTTTCGTGAACACAAAGTTACCTATGGTAAAACATTGAAGCTCGGCTGCTTTCTAAACATCGGAAGATCTTTCGTCGGAATATAGCTGATCTATTTACGTTATACAGTTTTAACTTTAGCATTCTTAAATGTTTACAGTACAGCCTCGGCGATGTGTCAGGCGACTGGCTGGGAGCTGAAGACGCGCCGCTGCAAGGCTTCAGCTGGCGCGGAGGCTCCGACCGTCACACCACAGGGCTGCTGCTCTGGTCGCAGCCCTTCAAGGCAACGCTGCTTTCGGGGGAAGAGGTAAGGACGGTTTCTGCTAAATTATTCCAAGGTAAACTAAAGAATTCAAGAATTTTCTTTCCTTTAGGCAAAATAAATATTCGTGGTTCCAAAAATTGCACGATCGTTCGCCAGCTTGGGGTAGATGATGCTATCCCATGTTATTACAACTTTCAATGTCTTAAGTTGGTCCGAAAAACTGAAATTTTGCTGAAATGAAGCATGTCTTCTGCTTTCCAGGTGGTGATCCTCCTGATGGACACACAGGGTACCTTCGACAGCGAGTCGACGGTGCGCGACAACGCCACAGTCTTCGCGCTCTCCACCATGCTCTCCTCCGTGCAGGTGTACAACCTCTCGCAGAATATAGAGGAGGACGACCTGCAGCATCTACAGGTTAGTAGGTATCTTCACTTCTCGAATATCTCCTCCAGGCGCTATGAATCACATTTCGGAAAGCCATCTAATTTTAGTCTGATGAAGTTTGATTGTTGCTGATTAGATACCTAGAAATAGAAAGCGTGGGAAAGGACTGCACAGGACCGAAAAGAGTGGCGATATAGAGAGAAGGCCAGTATTACTCAGCAGTGGGTGCAACCGGGCTGAATAGATGGATAGATACCTACCTAGAGGCGTGATTATTTTGCTTTGCTTCTCCACGACGACGTTATAACAGGAGAAAAATTTCGTGGATCTTATGGATATTTTAAGTCTTCTTCCTACAAAAGTTGGATGTTATGATTTGTTTTGGAGGTAGCTTTATAGGTACTTAAGAAATGAAAAGTCTTATCAAAGTTTTGGATTCCGACGGGATTCGAACCCGCATCGATCAGACGATCCTCCTAAAGCCGGAGTGCCTTACCGCTCGGCCACGAAATCCTACTTGCCGGTATCCAAATTTTCGATAAGCTCATATTTTTCGGTTAAGCACCGATTAGCGCCATCTACACGTTCACTAGTGAACTCGTGCTCATTGTCTGAAATTACATTCAGAATCAAATGACTAAGAGATGTCGCTTTTGCTAAATCTATAATTTTTTTGTGCTAATCCACACTTGATCCATTCATTTATTTTGACTTTGTTTCAGCTTTTCACTGACTACGGCAGGCTGGTGCAGAAGAGCAGCGAAGGGAAGCCCTTCCAGCGGCTGCAGTTCCTCGTGCGGGACTGGAGCTTCCCGTACGAGTACCCGTACGGGGCTGAGGGAGGGAAACGACTCTTGGACAAGCGGCTAGAGGTGAGCATCTGAGAGAGACCACAATACAATATCCTTTACAAAATTGAGATGAAAAGGTCCTTACCTAGCGGTGTGCTTCGAAATTCAAGATATTATAAGAGTTACGAACGAGTTCAAATCCCGGCTGATCTTTAATAAAAGCTTGGTCTCTAACCGTATTTGCTCTGATTCTTACAATACTGATCCTTATCATACTTAATAGCAGGAGGGAATCACCAAGCTCTTCAAGAAGATCCTAGCTAAAGGATCGAAAGTCTTCTTAATTTTCTGTTCTTCTTCAACTGACTACGGCACACAATTCAATGTTATCAAAGTGGTCTTCGAACACTTTCAGGTCCACGAGGGCCAGCATCAGGAGCTGCAGACTCTGAGGCAGTATATCGCGGCGTGCTTTGAGGAGTTGGAGTGCTTCCTTATGCCTCACCCTGGCCTCAGCGTCGCCACCAACCCGCAGTTTAACGGGAACCTTAAAGGTAAAGGTACTTTACGTGAAAATAGGTTTTAAGAGTGATAGAGTGAGTTTGTTTCAGTGTGTTAGTGGAAACTTAATCCGTGACAGTTTTCGAAAGTTACGTTAAGAACTACGGGCTCGATTTCAAGAATAGAGGATTGTTTCTAACTTTTATTGTTTATATCGATTCCGTAACTCCTAAAATGAGTTAGTTTTCGTTGGCCCAGACGTTCTCCGACTGGCCCTTAGTTATAGGGCCAGTCGGAGAACGTCTGGGGAACGTGGAGTGAACCATTGCAAGGGTTCCATCAGAAGGTCTTATCTTCCTCAGACATAAGCGGTGAGTTCAAGGCAAGCTTAAAAGACCTGGTGTCAGAGTTACTGGCGCCAGAGCGACTTGTGCCCAAGCTGATCGAGGGGCAGCGGGTGCGCGCTAAGGATCTGCTGCACTACTTCAAGGTCTACCTGAAGGTCTTCAATGGAAGCGAGCTGCCCGAGCCCAAGAGCATACTGGAGGCAAGTTACAAATAATCTTCTTTTGTTTCTGGTGGACGGATGTATGGTGGATGTGTACTGGATGGTATCCGAGCTTCCGTCCAAACTAAATATGAGCAGTCCTCGTAAAAGTGACGAAAGATGATGTTCCCTTAAAGTTTTTTTGGTCAAAAATTAATGATATTGACGTAGCTATACGATATGATCGACTCAACTTACCTAACTTTATGCTAGAAAGGATTCTGAATAACTAAAATAGAACACATACGTGTATCTCATACATACACGAGTACACATACTCACAATCTCACACACAATCATTCTCACACATACACATACACACACGCACATACACACATTCACTCTCACACACACATTCACTCACACACACACACTCACACACATTCATTCTCTCTCACACACACACACACACACATTCACTCTCACACATACACACAATACACACAAATGCTGCATAAATATATAAACTTTTGCATAGGTATATAAACTTTTGCAGTTCTCATCGTTCTATTGTAATCAATGTTTTCTATGTACTTTGTTCTGAATAAATCATTTTGATTTGATTCTATAAGGAAAGAAATAGCCCGCAAGATCCACAAATCCATCGGTTTTAGTCCACCACAGCACACAAGTTTCGAACTTATTCCCTTGTAATAAAGTTGACTTTCCCCAGGCTACAGCCGAAGCCAACAACCTCTCAGCCGTGGCAGACGCTCGCGACGTCTACGAGAACCTGATGGAGGAAGTCTGCGGGGGCTCCAAGCCGTACCTGCAGCCAAAGGTGCTGGAGGAGGAGCATCGCAGAGTCAAAGATAAGGCGCTGCATGCCTTCCACTCTAGGAAGAAGATGGGCGGCCAGGAGTTGGCTGATAGATATGGTGTGCAGCTGATTAAGGTGAGATATGATAGCTAAGAAGAGAATTAGGAAAATAATCTTTGTAGTGAATTGAGAATCTGGAGTTGGATCTTAACCAAGTGGTGGCCAAGAGAAGGCTATCGGAACGTTGGACGTCGGGCAGCGAGATGGACCAAGGTCGTGGGTTGTAGATGGAATTAGCAGCACCAGGATCGTGTTGAATGGTCAAACAAAGAGCCCATGCGCAGCAGTGGGTTAATCGGGCTTTGGATCTCCTCCCTTCACAAATCCTCTGCGCCGCATTCTCGCAATGGGGTGTGAAAAGTTCGCCGAGTGTTCAGAAGAACATCCATCCTTTTCACATTGTAGCGTTAAATTGTCGGAGGCGGCCTAAAAACTCCGTCACCAGAGTTGGCTAACTCATATAAACTCTACTATATGTATAATCTTCAGGATCTGGACGAGCTGTTCGACCAGCTCCGAGCTCACAACGAAGGGAAGAACATATTCAAGATGGTGGGCACGCCGGCCGTGTTCGGCGTGCTGGCCGTGCTGGGGTACATACTGGCGCTGCTGGGCGGAGCCCTGGGGCTGCAGACTCTGGTGGCGCTGGGGCAGGGCGCCGCCGTCTCCGCGCTCGTGATGCTGCTGCTCTGGGTCTACACTAGGTGAATGCTAGAACTTTAACACCACCAGGGAAATTTTCAAAGAGCATTTACACGATGTTTTTGGCTCATTTTGCTGAGCCGCTTAGCGTACGAGCGAGGGTCGCACTTACTAAGAGTACTTACAGCCGATGGTCATTATACGTAAAAAAATTTCAGTGTCATACGATAGCGTGTAGGTTGAAATAATTCTTCTGTGTAAACCGTCGTGTAAACTTTTTCAGTTCCAAATTGGTATAGGATTCATTTGATGAGTAACCGAACATTCGTAGTCATATTTAATGCACCTAATGGCAAGTGCACGAGAGCCCCTTTGAGGCACAATTAAAATCCTTTCATCATTATAGCTAAAGAAATAAAAAGCCTTTGTCTACCAACTCAATAAAGCAAGCATTTTCGGTGATTCATGAATTTGTATTTTGTCAGGATGACGGGGAACATGAGGGATATCGGCGCGCAGTTAGACGACATCGCGGATACCTTACGTGGTTATGTAAGTCACACACTTTCTAAATACGAGTACGAGTTAGTTAGGCACCTTCTGGGTAGGCTCGCTCCATCGTAGACCTCACTCTTGCCTATGTTAGTTTCGAGGTCGAGCCGACCCATTCATCATAAAAAAAATAGTCTAAATTCCCTAAAAAGATTAAAGAGAAAATCGACCGTACTTCGTGAGGTAGGTACCTTTAGTTAGTAGTACCTACATCTTGTTTCGTTACTAATAACACTTATTATAATTCCAGTTGACTCGAGTAGCGATGGACTCCATGAGCAGCAACCCAGCAGTCGCCGCGTATAACATAGCCACCAGTGACTCCAAGAAGCAGTCGTGATGACAAGTGCCAAATGATGGACAGCTACTTATACAATGAGAAAGTATGTGCAAATGTCTAGGTGTTCTTAGTTTTATAAGAATGTACTAAGTACATTCAATAAATTAATAAGTATTTTTGATACAAAATTGTATTCATGTAAATTAGTTTCCTGGTTCTCTATTTAGAACTAGATAATACCTATCAATGCATAACGAAATATGCATTAAAAAACTAGACGTTTTTAACAGCTAAACTGATTTGGACGTTGATAAATTAACTAAGATTGTGATATTAATAATGTAGTAGGTAGTCAGTGGAGTATTTTTTTATATTGTAAATATAACGCTCAAAAATATATTTTCATAAGTGAGTCTAATATTGCTTTCATAGTTATGTAAATATTATAATTGAAACAAGACTAATAAATCTGAGAGATAAATAAGTTATTTTAAATACCTGTTTTCATAAATGTTAGGCCTATACTTTCAGGACATTATTTTACAGTAGGCACCTAGTTTTTATCTAGTAGATCAATTCACGACCTTTTTCTCAGAAATATGCAATTCCAATCAGCCCATTCGATCCCACTGCTGGGCAAAAGCCTCCCTTCTTTTCTTCCATTCCTCCCGGTCCAAAGACTCGGTTTGCCAATTTGCGCAATGCCCCTCAAGTTCGTCAATAGAATCAGGTGATCAATCAATAAGATTTCAATTCAATTCAAATCGTTTATTTGTGATACACAGGTTTACAAGGTGTTTGTATTTTATAAAGATCCACTGTGATCTACCCACTGGGTGTACAAATTAGGTACCTATTATATTTTTATAAAATAAGAAATTAAATTAATAAGAATCATCTCTATCAATCAAAAACCAAAACAACTAAATATAATATATATATATGTATGTATTTACAAAACAAAAAGTATATAAGTAGTACCTATATCAGTTAACTGGTTCCCATAGTACAAGCTTTGCTTAGTTTGGGGCTAGATGATGCTGTGTGAAATGTCCAGCATTATTTATTTATTATTATTTATTTATAAATAAGATTATTGTTCTTTATTACTTAATTAGATGATATGTAATGTATTTACAAACAAAAAGTAGGTATATAAGTAGTATATCAGTTATCTGGTTCCCATAGTACCTACAAGCTATGCTTAGTTTGGGGCTATAATGATGCTGTGTGAAAATGTTCAGCATTATTTATTTATTCTTTATCAAACTCCTCTTTCAGCCTAAACCCCTCCCCCATTCGTTTAGACATATTCTTCACCATGTCTGGAGAAGCCTCCTTCAGTCCATACGCCAGGCCCATCATTTCCCAGCCTTTGATGAGGAAGGTCGCGGTGTTTATCGTGAAGAACACATCAGTTGCTTTGTAGTCGAAGGGGAAGGCGTGGTGGTAGTTGTGGAAACCCTCGCCCAGGGTCGCGATCGAGACGAAAAGGTTCTCGGCCGGTTTTATTGATCTAAAAATAGGTTTGTGATGATTATGGTTTGTAATTTTCAAACTATCATGGTATGGTAATGAACACTTATACTCGTAGTAGGTACATGCCTACCTAACAGTGAGATTATTATAATCCGAAAACATTAAAACTATTTAAAATCACTACGCAGAACATGCAAAACGATCACCTTTGAATACCTTTGAATGAAATCTACGAGGAAAATTTGGGAAATATTTCATTTTTTTTTTTAATTAAATAGGTCAGCATTTGACCTCACTCTGCCTGATGTTAAGCAGTAGTGAGGTCTAAGATGGAGCATGCTTACCTAGAAGGAACCTATTTACTCAGATAAAGTTGAAAGTTTTGTAAAATTACATAGGTAGGTAGGTACAATACAAACGTATCTACTAGACCTCTTCAAGGTGAATCAAGTGCGCATGTTATGACGGGCTCAGTGCAACTATGAAACTGGCCTGACACGCACTTGGTCAGTTATTTGTGTGTCAATTTGAATTGAGTTTCGATGGCGATTTTCTCACCTGTTGTAAGGCTTATGCCCGAACTTATGCGCTAGGCTATTAACGGCCAGGCCGCAGTGCAGCACGAGCAGGTACCTCGCGCCGGCCTGCCACGCTAGCGCGCACGCCCACGACTCCTGCCACAAGTACACGTTCAGTGTAGTGGGGGCCACGAAGCAGACCAGTAGGTTTACTAACAGTAGGTTTCTGTTGACGAGAACAAAGGACAACTTCTAGATACACTAATGACTATTGTGGTTTTGAAATAGGTACCCCCCTGAGGAAACTCCGCAGGAAAGGTCGCGAAACCTTTTTAATTTCTTCTTATTCTCAAAATTGATGAAGAAGGAAATCGTGTCAGTCGGGATTTATAATTTTTTTATGTAAAAAAAGTACCAAAATACTACTAATCTGAGTTAGACTGTGAGTTTAGACAATAGCCGATAGAGTTTTTTCGCTGTTTAGACATTCCCCTCATCCATTTTTCTTATTCCCAAATCCCCACCTTGGGGAAGATTTCGGGAAGTCACCCGAAAACAAGTAGATAAATGCACACTCACCTCTCATACCACATCAGCAGAGGATCTCCAGTAATATCGCTATAGTCTATCCCCCTCCCCTTGCGCAGCGTCTCCTCACTCTTGCTCATCATCAGCCAGCCCATGTGCGAGTAGAAGAGTCCGCGACCCGCGTTGTGAGGGTCGGCGGCCGTGTCGCTGTGCTTGTGGTGCAGACGGTGGTTGCGGACGAAGCGGAGGACTGATGTCTGGGGAAAACTTGGTGTTGAATTGCCGATCCCCATTACTCATTCTCGTTGCGATATCGCCTCGTTACGCCGGTCATTAAACCCACATTATCCCTCTTGAACAAATTGGTTAAAGAAAATTTCGTCACATACAACGTCAGGAGGCAACCTATGACCATAAAAGAAGTGAAGGTATCACCTGTCCACAAGCTGCGAACATGAGCAGCAGGAGATACTGCAGCGGCCTGGTGGCCTGGTAGGAGCGATGCGACCAGTAGCGGTGCACGCCAGCCGTGATGCCTGCGCCCGTTACCACGTACATGAAGTAGGCTGGGAGACAATCATCATTATCATTAACTTATTAGTCACTGAAGGAGAATAATCATCATCATATGACTGCGTTCGCAGCTGCATTGTTTTCTGGATTTTTAAAATTGTTACAGTTTTTAAGCAAGAGATGAGTATACCTACTTAGTTTATTACAGTACTAGTCGTACGTGAATTTTCATCATCATCATCATCTCAGCCTTTTTTACGTCCACTGCTGAACATAGGCCTCCCCCATAGATTTCCACAGCGATCGATCTTGTGCAGCCTGCACCCAACGGCTCCCAGCAACCCTTACAAGATCGTCTTTCCACGTGAATTTTACTACCCACATACCCTCAATCCCTCTATAGGCCTTAATAAGTCCGTGACTTTTTGTTGACTAAGGAGCGAGCGGGGCGGCGCGCACTCACTTTGAGCTTGGCTTTCAGACACGACGGATGTCTTGTTGCGCTAGGAACTTTAGGAATCAAATTGATACGGTCAAATGTCTATTTACAACACAAAAATGAAGCTCTGTCAGTTTGTGTAGTTTAAAAGTAACTTCTTTTAATATGACAAACCATGAACCTAATACTCTACTACCTAGTATTTCTATTTTGTAATGTAAACCGAGTAATGTAAGTCGAGGGCAAAACCTAGATCAGGGACGCACAGGACCGAAAAGTCTGGCAAAAGCGAAAGGAGACCTATACCCAGCAGTGGGTGACACCACGCTGAGATGATGATGATGAATGTATTAATAGTAAAAAGTACTCACCAAAGGCAATAGTCTGCCATTTAGCCGGGAAGGCGTAGCGGTGGCCCCACCAGGCTGCTAGAGCGTGGTATCCGAAAATCACCGCAGCAGTGCCCCATTTTATATCAGTCTCGAAGCCGAAACTCTTCTCGATTGCTCTTAAGCGCATACCCAAAGAAGTTTTAACACCCATTTGTGCTACTCCTACGAGTGTTACTAAATTAATGGTACGGCACCGATTTTAATAAGACTTATATAAATGAAAACCTAATGAGAATACCATTTTTTGTATGAATATAGGTAAGATAAGTACCTAACTAACAAAAAAAAATATGTTTTCAAAGTTTTTAACTATGATCCAAATGTTTATGAATGAAATATCTAAAAGAAATAACTTTGAAGTTTTTTGACAACAAAAAAGCTCAGTTATTTATTTTGAAAGATCATTAAAGTTGTTGCCCCCTACACAATTAGTACAAGGATACAGTACGCCGCACTAAGCAGACATGGCATATTTGATGCGAGATCCATAACACATTCACTGCCAGCCTCTGCAGTACCATAGGTTATCATTATCGCAGTTCTAAGACCCAAAGTTTTTGTTTACACACTAACACCGGTAATCACAAACATTACGCACAGGGACCCAGAATCCGTAGGTTTTTGGGACCCTGTGCGTCCGCGCGCACTGTGAGACCTCATAGTAATGTTTGTGAATACCGGCCTGAATAGCATTTCAGATAATTTCAATGTAGGTAAGTACTTATTTCTAGCCGTGATTCTCTGACTAGCTTTATTGAAGAAATACCTGAACGCGTGAATTATGGGCAAAAATACAAAGATTTATTTAATAGTACAAACCAAATTTATTTCGTTAAATCAACAAAATAAACTATTACATCTCACAACAAAATTTTTGCTCCCACTCCCCCGAATTACGCCGAAACGATATCCACACATTGGCACATATTTTAGAAAAATAAATTTATTTGTCTAGTATAAAACCACAGTAAATAAGATATGTTCTCAATAAAACTATTTACAAAAGTCGACCGTACGAAGCTACGACGATCTAAAGCCGACGCCAGAATTACACCGGGCACACAGAAGATAAGGACAATTTAAAAGCAGTGCTGACACGCATGCCTGCAAAGACAATTTCGGTTGGACCAGTGCCTCCCTTAATATTGATGAGTGATCAATCAGAGGCCATTGCCCCTGCGGCAGACGTGTCAGTTGCCTGAACTCTCCCCCTCCTTAGTTACTCAGCACATCTAGCTCAGGCTATAATAAAAGCAAACAAACAATATTGATTTAGAATAATATTCGTCATACATGATAAAATCTATGTTTCACACAGTGGTTACATGCTGAAATCACATCGACAAGGCATGCTCATGTTTAAGAGTCAACGTATTTAATAATTTGACAACAGATCTGTAAACAAGTGTATAAAATATTTAAACGAACACACATAATTGAAGGTTAAACAACTCTGTACAGGACAAAAAATACGGCGCGCTCAAGAGAATAAAAACTATTACAAGTATTTAAAAAGGTTTACCCTCTTCAAATAGAACATATTCGCTGAGTATTTTTTCTTTTGCGCACGCTGTATACAAAACACCCTGTTTACTTAACCACTGGCTTAAGTACTGCAGTGTCCTACAAGGCTACAACAAGTGAAAACTAACCGAATCCCGAAACGTGAACGTAACAGACGAGTTATACATTTGTGCAAACATAAAACATAATTTTCTTTACAATTACACTAACAGTTCGCCATTCGGTTCCGAATATTAGCCCTTTACACAAAGTTATATAAACCACAGCTAAAAGATATAATCTTCTCAAACCTATGATGACAATAACTCATGCCCAGCATGCTGCGAGTTTCAGTTTACAAAAAGCAACATTAACTGTTTTACAAGGGTTCATGCCAACAGTATTAGCTTTTAGCCCACAAAGAACCGAATAGCGACCCTTACCAATTGCGTCTTTATTAAAATTAGTATTTTAAGAATCAATGCTCCATCCGCCCGAACAAAATTAAAACGTATGCACAGGTCAGTGAAGCATTAGGGCATTAGGTTTTACTCAGGCAACATTCCCTCTCAGCTTATTACTTGTCAATGAGAAATACTAGTTTAAACAGAGTAGATACTATGGTAGCAAACATATACAGCATCAAGCGATTTCTGCCTATTGTGTCATTTACAGAGCTTAAATTAAAGTTCACTTTCCTTTGACAAGCTATTAGCTGTGCTGTGTGAGTTACCTTTAAACACTATATTAAAATTCATTAACTGTACAAACAATTAATTTAATCCCCATTCACCGAACAATATCACTCAGATTTAAATAATACAAGCCAGCGTCCACTGAAGAATAAGATTAACAGTTAAGAGTACAACAGACAGTGGTATATCTGTTATTTTTGGTCAAGTAGAATAATTGGGATTGATAAAACAGTTGATTTATTGGGTTATTCCCTGTCCTCCAATCAAAACTCTGGTTGAGGAGGAGTGAGAGTACTTTTTCTTCCGATTGAGCATCTTATAATCATTGTACTCTCGGTGGACACTAGCCAGTGGTGTTGATTCTGTGCAAACAAAGATTTCTGTTCTCAGTTTTAATATATTTTTTGTAGGAAAATGATTAATAGATACAATAAAACTAATTTGAATGAGCTAATGACGGAGTATTTAGGCCTCCAAAAGGGCTCCGTCATATGTTGGCCACTATCTCTACAAAAATGGCATGATCTTAGCCAGGATTAACTACTTATTCTGCGAATCAAAACGTTGCTCACTTCAGTGACATATCAAAAACGACTGGGCAAGAAAATACGCGTATATTAATCTGCGCAGGCGCCGCGAATCAAGTCTAATCATCGGCAATTTAACTTCAAATCAATTCCTTGCAAGTTATTTGTTAGTAACAATGTGTAGTATTTAATGAATAAGTTGTTAAAAAAAAAAGAATTGAAAGACGTTTTAAGTCGTTTAACTAAAGTTGCATAGAATCCACACCCGTTATTGCTTCAATCACTTATCCGTTAAGACAAAACACTGAATATTACGCCTTATCCCCACGAATAAAGCTTAAATTAGCTTCACGCATTGAACGTCATTGGAAGATCCAAGTGAACACACACGCTTTATTGCAGAACTTCACGACGTAGATATTTATTTACCAAAGTATCACGACCGCAGCTTGTTTAAGTGACGTCTTTTCACGGGTATTTATCGCATTTGGGTATTTCTCAACACTTTAATAGCTTTCTTGCGAACACAGTCAATACTTCGGCGACGTCGGTCGGGAGAATCGATCATTAAGATACGGTTGCGAATTTAGCTTAATCCAAATAGTCCAAGTTTTAATGCGATAAATACCTATGTAAATAATTATTTTATACATTTATTTCGTATGAAAATATTCCTCACAAAATGCAAGTTTAATAATATTTCACAGTACATTTTCGTCTTTTACCAATAGTTAAGTATCCGACAGAGTGAGCATTTATTCAGACCCAAGTATCATTTACACACATTACATTCGAAGGAAGAATAATAGTCACTTTGCACTTTAAAATAAGATGCTGATTTCCGTGGCAGTTATTGTCGAATTCATATTTGTCAGGCATTGATTTCCAAAATAACATTATTCGATAAGACCGATTATTGCAAAGTACAAGTTCATCGGTTGGATTGACAGATCTATTAACAGATTTTTAAATAAATAGAGATGCTAAATATTAACACCTTTGAGCAATACACGGAAATCGCACTTGATTACCCCGACAGTCACTCCAGAACATTTTGAACAGTTCACTCAGTTTTCACGGGTCAGACCACACACAGGTTTCTGAGGCATCGCCTCATCACTTCACACTTCCACTACACTACTTGCGACGCACATTACAGACGCACACCGCGTTACCAAAACACCGGGATTCCTCGACAGCTAAAAATCTACGCCAACTGATGATCTTCTTTTTGGTCTCATGACAGTTTTTTCATCTTAAAATCTGTAGTTTCAAGTGTTTCCTTAAACTCCAAGATTTCATCAACTTGGTACGCTAGTCATCACCATATAATTCATGAGACAGCATGAGACATAAACTTCTGTCACTTTTACCGATTTTTATGCTTATGAACCTCCGAGGTCTCATAATACAAGTTTTTTTTATTGAAATTTCAGAAATTTTTAGCCGTATTTGTATGTCAGCGGCGGCGTCTAGTGCGGCCACCGTGTGTCGTGCATCACAAGTGCTTGTGTTTCCCGTTGGCGGCGGGCGCGGCCAGCGTGCGCTCGGCCGCCGCCGCCGCCGCGTGCTCCATGCCCTTCTCCAGGCATGTCTGGTACACCGGCTTCATCACCTGCAGATTATATTACACAGGTTAATAACCTCCGAGGACCTCACAGGTTTCATTCATGTGTAATTAAACCTCGGTGGTGCATAGGCGGGCCGCTTATGACGTAGGATGAAGGTTTGATATACCCGCCGCGGGTCAAATGTTTACAAAAATGTTATGATGGTCCCTATCACAGCGTTTGCTTACTTTGGGGCTAGATATTTTGGATCCTATCACTAATACTTAACTGTCAGTTTAACAAGATTTTAGAGCGTATTCTAAATTCGTAAGTTTATTAAGAATAGACTTTAATGTGTTCTGTATCAAATACTCACAGTCTCCCAAAGCACATTGGCGCATTCATCTATAGTAACACCGAGCTCTCTCATCTCGCCGCTGTACCTGTAATAACATAAAAGCATTACACTTATTTGCTAGGAGCTATCTATTATGTCCTATTTTTTCAGGGGATATAATGATCGTATTTGTTTGTTTTTTTTTATTTGATCTTTCTAAATAACTGTCTCATCAAAGTCAAATTCAAAAAGCATTTATTCAGTAGGACCGCTGGGATCACTTAGAATAGTCTTAAAACTAATTTTACTCCTGTTCTTTCAACCAATACCGTGAATAATCAGGGCAGCAACCTCGGCTTGGGGTCTATTCTTCTAGGTGATCCATCTTAAAACGAAATAGTCAAGCTCCAGTGGGGAGCCAGTCAAACAAAACTGAGGCTCATCTTACCGGATATAAGCCCAGAGGACGAGAGTGAGCAGTGCAAGCCCCATGGCCAGGTTGCAGAGGTTGGCGAGCGGGTACAAGGCCAGCAAGCCCAGCACTCCGCTGGCCACGTAGAACAGCATGGCCACCGCAAAGAACACGGAGGGAGTTCGCGCCGCTTTGAAGATGTTCTTACTCTCGTTGTGGGACTTGAACTGGTTGAATTGCTCTTCTAGGTCCTGGGGAATTTCTGGTGTCTTAGAAACAAATATCCTCCAAAGTCCAGAATTTTTGGGACATCCGTCCTCTAAGGAAAGTCAGATGCTATATACCTACGTGCTAGTATTCTTAAAAAAAAACAAGTTGTATCCCACCGCTGTAGACATCCTCTCAGATATTTTATCTTGATGTAGCAAAACTTATATTATTTAAATGTGGCGCCCTTTTTCGATGCCAATTTTGTTTGTCAGACTCTAGCATAGCACAAGTGATAATGAACTTTAAATATAAATAAATACCTGTGTTAGTTGTGTGCAGTATGACTGACTGAACTCTTCGCCTCCCATTTTACGCTTCGCGTGGAAAGCGTGTAGCGCTTTGTCTCTGAAATCAAAATAATGCCACTTTAATGATTGTGTTCTATAGCGGGACAGATACATCATTATTTCGTTCGAATTTTTTTTAATATTTTTTTTATGCAGGTACAATTAGTGAAGATACTCAATTGAGGGTAGATCAAAAACTAGTCCTGATTTAGAACGACCTAGAGATGTATTGTAAAAGCAAAGATTGGCAACAGAAGTTTAGAAATATTATCTTATACTTGCTGAATTGGTACAACGTAAGGAGAAAAACGAGACGCAGCTGTAGTGCCTAAGACATTGTTTGAGATGGAATAGGCATGCCCAGCACCTAAACTCTTCATCCACAGGAAAGACATCATCAATACGCGTGGAGCTGACTAAGCTGTTGGTTTTTTTTGTTTCCCTTATTATTAACGGTATTATTCGCGAAGGAACCGAAGATGATTTTATGTGATCAAAATGTATTCCTTCCCACTGACTAAATGCTTTGCGTTCGACTTACCGGACCCTAGAATGTTCAGCCTCGAGCAGCTGTGTCTGCAGGTAAGGCTTGGCACCGCCGCAGATCTCCTCCATGAGGGTGGTGTACACCTCCTTGGCTTCAGCCACCGCCGTCAGGTTATTCGCTTCTGCGGTGGCCTGGATACAACAAATTACAAGAATTGTTATGTCAATGTCAAAATAAAGCTGTCATCGCTCCCGCCTTTTGTAAAGGGATAGATGAGCAGAGATTATGTTCATTTTGATAGTGCGAGTCGCAAAAGAAGTTATTTACCTACAATATTTATCAGTCGTTACAAGCTTATCCAACTATCGTCTTCCCGCCTTTATAAGAATACTAGCTTCCGCCCGCGGCTTCGCTCCCATGATACCATCATTTCAATAACTTAAATGCTATTCCACATGTTTTCCAAGTTTCTACCAAATTGGTCCACTAGGTGCACTTAAAATGTCTGGTTGTGATTAGCGAACCGTGGCCTTAGGAGACCTTTGCCCAGCAGTGGGACATAGTTAACTAAGATAAATATAGTTTATAACTCACCACAAGCATACTCTTAGGCTCGGGCAGTTCGTTCCCCTTGTAGATGTGCATATAAGACTTGAAGTACTGCAGCAGGGCGCGTGACGTCACGCGCTGTCCGTTGATCAGCTTCGGCACCAGGTTCTCAGGAGACAGCAGCATCGGGACCAGGGTCTGCAGGTTGCGCTTGAACTCTGCTTCGATGTCTGGAACGATGGCATTGCTTTATTACAACCGCACGTGCTTGTAGCTTTAATGAAGCTCTTTTTATTAATTTCTAGCTCTTTAAACAAGTAGAAGCAGTAAGTAAAGTTTAAAGTAAGATCACTTTGATCATCGAATCAAAGTGATCTTAGAAATCGATCATCGAAGCGCTCGTGGTCGTGCTTGCTTAGTCGTTCTTGATAGATGGTCGAAGTTAAGCAACGTTCCAAACGGTCTGTAAGTGGATGGGTGACCGCCAGTGGCATTTTCATCTGAGCGCTTCCGTGCTTCGGAGGGCACGTTAAATTGTCGGTCCCGGCTATTTAAGCCGTTAAGCCATGACGGAGGCCATAAGGCGGCCTAAAAACTCCGTCACCAGAGTTGGCCACTGACTCATACGAACTTACTTACTTTGATCATCAACCAATAAGAATGACAAACTCTACAGAGTTCACTTAGTTGATTAGACTTTAGAATCGTCAAATCAAGATGAATCTACTTTTGTTAATTTGCGACTGTTGCGACTCTTTGCAGTGTTAAGTTCGCCTTTCTACATGTCCTTCTTTATGCTATTATTCTGTATGTTGTTATTTGTACCATAAAGAAGACTGAAGAACTATCTAGAACAACAAACACGATTCGTGGTCTTGTTCTCAATCTCATCAATCTTCTAAGTATAGACCAAGCTTGGGGAATATCGAAAAAGGTGACGCTCGTCATAGTAGAAGAGCAGAAAGTAATGGCATACCCATGAGTCGTCCATCGAAGTGCGGGTTGGTGGCGACTCTGAGTCCCGGGTGCGGCAGCAGGAAGCACGCGATCTCCGCGAAACAGGACGTGATGTGCTTGCGCAGGGATTGCAGCTCTGGGTGCTGCTTGTCTGATACCTGACACATACAAACGTATAGACATATAACCACACGGTCTACGGCTCTAGCACATAGCATACTAGCTTCTGCGAGCGGCTGCGCCCACGTGGTACCAACATTTTGAATAGCCTTTAAGCTATTCCAGGTATCTATGTCTATACCAAGTTTCATCCGAATCGGTTCACTGGTTTAGGCGTGATTGATACACAAACATACAAAAATCTAAACAAACTCACAAACTTTCAGCTATATTATATGAGTGGGATGGGATTTCAACCGATCCGTGGATTGGTGCAGGTTGTATGTGCCATTTTAAGGTGCATTTTAAAACAAATGTAGAATCAATAGACCAAGCAGTAGACCAAGCCATACCTTGAGCCTTCGCTGCAGGATGTCCATCCCGCCCTGTGCCCCGTAGGGCGCCTCGTACGGGAAGCTCCAGTCCCTCACGAGGAACTGCAGCCGCTGGAAGGGAGTGCGTCCGCTGTCCTCTAAAGCCAGGCGGCCGTACTCCGTGAACAGCTGGAAGGAGAGATTTGTTCAGCTCATTATCACTATGTTATTTAATTGTCACCGAAGGCCAAAATTCAGCTCAATCCCTGAGAAGTAGGTAAAATTCAGCTTGCAAGACTGGGACAAACATACAAAATAACTTGTAAAAATATAAATGAAATTCGGACCTGTAAATGCTGTAGGTCATCCTCTTGGATATTCTGCGAGAGGTTGTAGATCTGTACGGAGGAGAGCATGGTGGAGAGAGCGAATACCGTGGCGCAGTCGCGTACTGTGGACTCACTGTCGAACGCGCCTTGCGTGTCCAGTAAGATTATCGCCACCTGGACAATACGTTAAACAGTTTTAGGAAGAACAGATAGGTAACATGCTCACAGATAAGCTTGCTTGTATGAATGCTCATCAGTCATCATCATTCTCTTGTCCTCGTTGGATTGGCACAACCTGTAATTTCTTTACACTCACTCCTATCAAAATCAAATCAAATCAAAATTCGTTTATTTAAGGAACAGAAAAGGGGTACAAAGTAAACTAGGTACGATGATGTCTGCAGTAGTTAAGAAACTGTGTCGCAGACACCAACGCCCACCTCCTTCACAGGGAGTATTTAGTTCCTGCATAAACAAATAAAGTTGGTACTTAATTAATAAAGTTAATAAGTGAGATTATGTGTCTGTTGTTAGTAGGTATATTACATAAACAGACTCTCAACATAGGTTATACAAAGTGAATCTGAGGAACAAATCAGCTAGTAATAAGAGATTGCCTGTGTGTGTGTTTGTGTTTGTTTGTGTGTATGTGTGTGTGTGTGTATGTGTGTGTGTGTGTATGTGTGTGTGTGTGTGTTTGTGTGTGTGCACGTGTGTTTGTGTGTGTGCGTGTGTATGTATGTGTTGTGTGAAGTAAAATGTAGTTTGTTGTGATTTATTGGACAATCTTCAAAAGGTCTTCGGTTTTATCGTATGAAAGAGACGTAAGCCATCCCAGACATTTCAGTTTACATTCATACGAGGGTAACGGATAGATGTTCAAGACTTTATTTGCTCGGTTGTAAAGGTATCATTCGTCACCTGTGCATCCACACCCCTTTCACATTCATCTCATTATGTCTCATTCGTCGCGGTGCCCAAAATGCTTCGATCTGCAATTTGGTGACGCCAAATCTATGCTGCTTTGTAATCCAACAACTGTAAAAATAACGCCCGCGACATCCCAGGACCAGTGTAATGCCGGCTTAGAAGTTAAATACAGGACATAAATGAAGTCTAACCTAAGAAGACTGCTGCTTATTCAACAAGTATAATACTTCAGTTATAAGAGGTTTATATTGTAACAACCAAAATAAATCCAGGTATACCTTCTCTCCATCTTCGAGCGTGGCCTTGAAGATCTCGGACCACATGAGGATGCCGGTGGTGTCCCGCTCGGAGCCTCCTCGCCAGCTGAACCCCTCCAGCGGTTCTTCCTCCCCGCCCAGCCAGTCACCGCCGCCGCCCCCCGCACCATACTGCAACACATTTTACTTCCTAAAGAATGCTGCGAGGATGACATGAAAGCGAAGTTACGAAACTATGTGACCGTTTCCACTGATGCTAAGCTATGTAGTAGAACGAGTAAGATGTGCTATGCATCCATAGCGCGCATCTATCCATCTATCCTAATATTATAAAGAGGAAAGATTTGTTTGTTTGTTTGTTTGAAATGAATAGGCTCCGAAACTACTGGACCGATTTGAAAAATTCTTTCACCAATACATTCCTACATTATCCCCGATGAACATAGGCTATAATTTATCCCGGGGAAGTGAAGTTTTCCCGAGGGGTTGCGGGTAACACCGCGGCGGACAGCTAGTGTATAATAAAAACATAGATTAGTTGAACCCGCTTCCAACCCGCTATGCTATGTGGACCAATGAATTTAATGTCAAAAGCATCCAACAAACGCAGAGCAGATATTTGGAAGAACAGCCATACTCTGAAATGATGCCTTTACATCCAAATGTTCGGGCATGACAAAAACACGACCCAAGTTGCGATTGTTGACCTCCAGGACCAATTTGTCGGTTTAGAATACTTGACCCTAGATACGGAGTACGGACAGAGTTCACAGGTTGATCTTATCGACAGAATACAATGTAGCTTATAGTAGAAAACGCCCGAATATTGAGACTACTTTCTCAATGTATTAGTCAGGTGTTATGTTAGACTTGAAACGGACGCAATAGATTCTCAGAAGCGCACGCGAATAGCAAAATATTTTTAGAACGGACAGGTAATTGGGTGTATCCGGGATGGCAGTTTCATCACAAATCTATCCGTAGGAGCTAATAAATCTAAGAAAATCCAGCATCAGTTGTAACCCCCCCCCCCTGCATGAGGCTCGCTGTTGTAACCGCCTTATTAGGGGAGGTTACCAACTGGAGACACTTGCGTACAGTCACGGACAATAAGATGTATACACTCTATACTTTTAAAATTAACATCACACTAAAACTAATAGATGTAGGTTAAAAACAAAAAGCGGAAATTGATTTCACATTGAACTAGTGGCGGAATCAATAAAAATACTAGAACATTGTTGGACATGTTGACCTGTACATGGGTTGAAACATTATGGAGTGTATACATCTTATTGAACGTGACTGTACATAAAAGTCTATCATAGTATGATCATTGTCTTTGTTTCTGCCTTATTCAAAGGAAATTTACTGCCAGTGCGAACGAAGTTCACTAACTAGCGGTTAACCGCAAATTCTCCTTCACAGTTTTGAATAATACATTCGTATTCCTATCTCTCATCCCAGTTCTTGAGCTAATTGTGTCCCCAGAAAGAACTAACAAACTCATCTTTATCTACACGGCATCACCTAGTTAAAATAACTATGCCGGGCTCACGAAATTGGCAAACATTCACCAAATGACACACTCGTCCGATTTGTAATTCAAAACCTATTTAAATTTAAATGCAAGGTAGACTATAGACAGTTTCATTATTGTGATTGACACATTGACACAAAAACAAAGGCCGAGGTATGTGGAGAAAGATGTTATACTTACTAGCTTCTTTTATTTTAATCTACCTCAATATTATCTTCAGACAGATGTCCTCAAATTTGGTTGTAGATTGCTTACCTTGTGGTGCATATATCTGAGGAAGAAGTCCAGCAGGAAGGACTTGCCCTTGCGGAAGGCACCGGCCACGGAGATGACGACCACGGAGCGGTCCTTAATATCTTCGCGGAGGAGTAGCTCGCTGAGAGCATCTTCATCCAACACGAATGTGTGGTCTGGCCCAGTGTTGACAACCTGTACGCCATGTGGCCCGGACCGCGGCGGCGGCGCCGGCTTCTCTGTCACTGCAATGCAACAACATACTTCTAACTTTTCCGTAAATACCATGCAGCGGTCCAGAATCAAATGTCCGAGAACAAAATGAGGGACTTTGCTGAAGATCTGTAGGCTGAGATTACAACTAAATGGAATTTGAGATAGACGGAGAGCGGCAGACCACATGATAGAGGAGTTAAATGCCTTGAAGGGAATAAGGGATAAAAGTAACTGACAGAAATAAAGCCTGATAGAACAGTTTGGATTGGCAGTAATTATCATATGTTCATTGTATGTGCTTCTAGCGATGATTCAAGAAACCTTTCACTTAGAATGCTTACAGATCCTGCCGTATCTGAGTCAGAACATGTAATTTGAAGTAATGCAACAATTTTCTTTGTGAGGTTTAAAACGCTAGCACAAAGGAAGTTGATATGTCACTTCCGTAAGTTGAAAATATCTTTAGGGGATTAAAGATTACAGTCTGTAACGTAGAGAGAAGATTCAAAGTGAACCTATACAAAGATGTATATTTCTGATTCAAAACAAAGTAAGGTCTAGCTAAAATGATTCATCAAGTTCACAAAGACGACTATGATACACATAATGGACACAATGATGACAGATAAAAATACACAATTTACAAAACTACAGAAACAATGAATCCAAAGTCAAATAAGTACATAAAGACATTAAAAACTTAAAATGAAACTACCATAAAAGCACACGTAGCAACTACCTACGAGAAGAATACACTCAGTAGTCAGTACGAACCACGAACAAACATTATAATAATAATTACAATATTATTACAGGCTAGGCGTGACAAGAAAGATGATAAAAATCAAACAAAGCCATGTATTCATACAGATTTCACACATATAGGTAATAACAAACACGCATAAAGTGAAAGTAAATGCATAATAACCTTCGGAAATCAACTTGGGCTTAAGTTGATAAAGGTCAGTGACATTAACTTTTGGAGATGATGTATTATTGTCATACAATTAACTTTAATACATATTTTCTTTATTGTAGTACATTTCCGCCGTTTTAGCACTGACTTTTACATTTCAGCTAAATATATTTGGAGCATAAGTTCAATAAAATGAAGATAAGATAAAAATAATGATACGGAATATTTAGATCAACGCGGACGCAAACTTTAATTCTCAAGCCAAAGATATAGATAAACGAGATTATGGTAAGCGGGTTGTGTTGGTAAACCTTGAATCATATAACGTTTTCTGAATCGCTAAATCACTAGCAATTTAGCGATCAAATTGTATTTATACCTCAGATACAGGTTTTTAACGCTTCAAAGCCTATCATATGCAAATTTGTAAACGAAGTGTAGGCATAGGTAACGTGGCATCACGTACACTAATCACCTATGACTGCAATACTAATGAGTCGATACGTACAACATAACAGTGGTTGGTACTAGGTACACGTACCTGACTTGAATACACACCTTAATTTTCATCAACTAAGTTTTTTTAAAAGTTACTCCTTAAAATGAAGAGCTATAGTCCTTTTCACGTAGGAACGGTTCCGTGACAAGGCGCTTTTATGTTAATATCTGAAATAATTAAAAAGGAAATAGACAAAATCCTTTTTTATTGAAGTTGTATCTGTGTGTATTATCACTAGATTTCATTTATTTCAAAATTTTTCATTGTTGTACAGCGTAAAACGTAAAACTTATATGTGTCAAGGATACGTTCCTACGTGAAAAATGCTATAGATGATTAACAACTTGAGAAAAGTAAGACCAGAGAAGCTAGGCTTGGTATAAGTAAGTATATTTTGTATTTATCAGTACCAGTTTGTTGATGTGATGATAATTATTATCAGTATACTTGTGTTCCGGTAGGAGACCGGAAATATTACGTAAAGTATAAACTGCTGAAATGATAATTGGATCGAATATTTCCGTTTCACTTGATCCTTGGTTGTCAAATCTAAAACATGTTTAATATCAGCTTGTAGGGTTCAATATAAGAGTGGAAGGACACGTGCCGATGGGATATGGGCACTTGGGCAGTGATAATGAGCTTACATGGTAACAGAAAATAACTTTCGTGTGATTGCAGCAGAAACATCTTACCTTTCGCATTGATATTATTAATCTCGTCAGAATGAATTCACTACCAACTATGTCGGGAAGGTATTTTCTGTCCGATAAATACATTCTTACTGGAAACCTTTCGAGAACACGGAACGCGAAAAATCTGTTAATAAATTCTTTGAACTAATGTCAGTGGATTCAGATAAGAGTTAAAAGTACCTATTCAAACGTAGTCACAACTTACTGGCACAGAATACAACGGATGCTATGCAACATTCCAATGAAATCTTATAGATAACACTGTACCAAATGCAAATATTTAGAATAGAAGCAAAATAGAATTTAAAATACGCTAAAAAGAAAACCAACTTCAATGTTTTATAAGTTTTGCGGGAAAAGTATCAATGTTTTAGGAATCGAAATATAGGCCACATTATTTTGATGACCTATACTTTTTTTGGCGGGTTGGCGGGACGACCTCGACTCCTTCGAGAGAGAGTGGTGGCAGATTTCGAAGGAGAGAGATGGTTGGAGGGATATGGGGGAGACCTTTGCCCAGCAGTGGGATTATATAGGTTGACAAAAAAAACTTTTTTTGAATCGGTCCACAGTTGATGGATCGGTGAATATACATAAATGATGATGAATACATAAAACTACGCCCTTTTCCGTAGCTTTATACAGAGAACAGATCTCTGGGTTTCGCTTCATTAACTCTCATATTCTTCATTCCGACTACGACATACGCCATGCACTAGCATTAAATTGCAACGAGGAAGAAATATACAATGCGTATCCGATCAAACCGATAATAAAGGATAATGCCGGATACACTGAGAAGGTCATCGCGAGAATGCTCGCGGAAGCAGCATACGCGGCGTAAAGCGCAACTCCCAATAACTAGACGAAGACAACGAAACAGCACCACGACTGCATCCCCAAGGCGCTAGACATTTTCTCCGAACAAGTCGCGGTAATAACTATAACTGGACGCTGCTGCAGTGTTATAAAATACAGCTCTTTTATAGGGTCAAAGTCGACAGGATCGACTTTCATCTAGGGAAGGTGATCAAGCAGAATCGAAGGTGGAGGAAGGATATCCCAAGGTCATTTCGGGCGAAAATAAACAGCGCCATAAATTTTAATTCCGCGACAGTTAATAAAGGATTGCAACTTTACGTCTGTATCCCAAGGCTCTGTAGACATTCTCTCTGATCTTTTGTTCTTATTCCAGATACTTCAAGATGTTTAAGGTAGTCAAAAGCATAAACAAATACAAAGGCACATGCTCACATAATAAGAAACTATATAACTGGTTTTGTTTTGTAAAAAATGAGGTAAATATGGATTTACCAGATACCTTGATGGTTATCTTTAAGTAATATTTTTCCTCCCTATGGCTTTACCCTATGCGTGATTGCGAGGTAGCAGGTAGCCCATTGAGGCGTGCTTTGTATGTCAGCGACACTCGTGATCTTGAGTCGTCTTGTTTAGCTACTTGTAAGGTCGTTGGCTTTGTGGCTTGATTTGAATTAACACTTGCCTTATACGGCTTAGAACATCTAGGATTTCTGTTGTGGGAGGGCTTTAGAATACTTCTGTTGAGGTTTCTACATTTACTACGGTTTCCTACAGAGGCGGAATGACTGTCTTTAAAATTGCAGGTACGCTTTTGATTCTTAGCTTCTGTTTTTTCTTATACGTACCTAAGTAACTTTTTAAGTAATATTTTCTATACTAATATTATAAAGAGGAAAGATTTGTTTGTTTGTATGTTTAGAATAGAATAGAATATTTTTTATTTGAGAAGCACAAACAACACAGAACGGAACTTAATAATAAAACAACTTAAAAAATTATGTTAATTATGTTTGTTTGTTTGAATTGAATAGGCTCCGAAACTACTGGACCGATTTGAAAAATTCTTTCACCATTAGAATCCTACATTATCCCTGATGAACATAGGCTATATTTTATCCCGGGAAATTCAAGTTTTCCTGAGGGAACGCGGGTAACACCGCGACGAACAGCTAGTTACGTTTAAAAATACAGATGTTTACTTCACAAAAACGGACACAGTTTATGTCATGTCGGCAAACCTGCAGTATGTACAAGTATCGACAGGCCTAATCCAATTTTGAAGTGGTGTCACGATAATCTTATTGAAAACTATCAACAGGTTGATACCGACCCACCCATAGCGGCATGAATTGAATACCTAATATTTGAAGTCCGCAGAAACATTGGTTTACATCTCGTGCATTTGATGCAACGCTGTTAATTTATTCAAAAAGGTACAATACACAAAGATATTCATAAACTAATTACACATTTCAATTCAGTCTTCACTACAATGACTTTGATAATTGTATTACACAGGATACGATCTAACGAATGTAAGTGATTGCTCTACAAACAAATTACAGTGAGGTGATACAATGATTTGCAAGATTAGATACATGATTGTGAAGAGTTAAGAAGAACGGAAGTCTCACACGGAACTTACATGTAACCACTGGCGGTAGCTCTTTGTAATTTAGCTTTAAACTCAGCTTCCCCACTACTGTGCCTACAACAACGTGCAAAATGATATCGTTACTAAAACAATAAAATTAAAAGATAAGAAACTGGACCAAGTAGACGTCCTTGGGGGAGCAGGCAGATTTATGGTCCCGTTGAACCAAATCGCTGTCTTGCTCTAAATAGGCGGAACGGGTAACGACAATACGTCTCCTTGACCTGGATATTTGAGGAACACCATTGCGCTATTCATAAATACGTATCTTGCCAATTGAGCTCACCTCAAAGCCGATCCCCACTTTGATCCAATTTTTCAACTGTATTGACGCAATATACAGCGATTAAAAGATCACTGTAATCAGCAGAGGTCAAGTAATCCACCTCCATGAGGAACTAAACAACTATAGCGTTTACCGGCGATAACTGTCTTCGAAAACATTCCCACCTGTTAGATACCCTGAAAGATTATGAGATGCATTTCTTACACAGAGCTGGCGCGGGACCAAACTGGGACTCATGTCATTAACCCGCTTGTTTCTTGGATAAACTCCAACAGCTCTAAGGCTATAATCATAATATTTATGGGATTTCGATGAGAATGAAAGCCCTGTGCTTTTAAAGCGCCTCAGAAAGCAAATCCCAGGTCTCTCACAAGTAGGAATATGATAGTTCTGTACTTTACTCATATTCAATTTGGAACAACAGCGCACGCAAGGTTAATAACAGAACGTTCAATTGAATCTTGGTCAAGAACTAGTCGGAGCAATTTTTGATCAGCACCTTTCAATTTTATCGTATGCAAATAAATACAAGGATATTGAACACATAAATGGGTAATAACCTACGCATATACGTTCACTTATGGCAAAAAGAAATCTGCGCAAATTATTTTTGGCTATAGGGTTCGTTCAACTTCAAATACGCAACGTTTAAAACTTGCTCTGAACCAAGTTTTAGGAGCCAGTTTTGGCTGCGACGTTACCTGCAAAGGTCATGTACCTGCCCCCTTCAACATATGAACATCCGCTGGTTTAGTTATTTAAAATCATATAACACTTTGAAAGTAATTCTGGTCAGCATACAATAAGATTTAAGAATAGCGTTGTAGAAATCGTGCATATTAATTGGCATCCTATCAATGCAGTTTTACGACAACAATTACAGGCAAATCAGACTCATATGCCTTCGGATGTGGTCAGCTAATCGTAAGATCAGGCGCAAACCATACAAGTCACAGAATTGCAAAACGATACTTGGAAACAGATTAGGTGTTCAAATTCTTAGAAAGGCTTGAGGCGAACAGTTCTACGTATTTCGTTGTTCAAAATTGGGATCTGTACAATGATTTAAAAGATGTAACATATTATGTTAGTATATTCCAAACGATTCCAGACGGCACGATTTTTCTCTCGATCAATTATTTTTATAATCGTTTGGAATAAAACACACGAAGTAAGCTTGATATTTGAACTGTAATTGAATAAGTGTAGGTGTGCGAAAGTCAAGGTCTTATGACGTGTGAGCATCGTCGCGAAGACCGTAGTAGCATCATCAATCTAAACAATGAAATAACAACTGAATCAAGGTAGGAAATGCAATAGGTACTCTATGCGAATAACATTAAATTATTCATGTAAGGTAGCTAAACCGAGATATCTTTTCCGTAACAGATTACAGTTCAAATAACATTTCAGAGTTTGTAAATAATTCCAATCAATTGTGCGTGGGAGGAACGGGCGTGTTGGTACACCGCCAATGCTCGATTCTGACTTCTGCAGACGTCACGGTATGAGTGATGATGCGTTATGACATGTGGTTCTAATCACAGTATTAATTCTGGCAATTTTTATGCTACTATCTTTACCTAGACACATTTTGAACCCCGAACGGACTAGGTACTCCAAATCATGTTCAATCTATGTATAATCTGTGTGTTGTGTGTATATAGGTAGGTGCTTAGTTTGTCGCTTTTATTTTGTACACCGCTGTATTTCTGTTTCGACTATCCTGTCCATGCAAATGGTTGCCAGGAAGAAATCGCTTTTAGCGATATGGCCGCCCATTGTACAATGTTTTTATTTTTATGTTTTCCGTGTATCATGTTCTTGTGTACAATAAAGAGTTTATCTATCTATCTATCATGTTGATTCTCCACGGTAGATACGAGAAAATGAAATGGCCGGTCTCTATTGTTCGAGATAAGGCGGAAGAGTTAATTAATATCATTCCCGTATCATAATAGAGTAAGGTAATAAGGCTAAATGCATGGAGTTAATATCGAACTTCGATTGGTGTTTATTTCGGACTTGAGCGGGAATGGAATAAAATTGTTAGCAATTGGAATTTATGAGTTGGCAAGCGACGGAGTGATCGACTTGGCGCCGTTGGAGTATATAAAACTTTTAACTAGCTTAAAATATATGCTATCAAAATTGTTTGTAGGTACTGATAACGGTTTTATACATGAAGAGACATCAACATCCATAGGGGTCCAGCATCCGGAAACATACATACAAAAATACAACAGAATTATTGCGAACCTTGCGGTTTTTTTGAAGCCTGTATACGAAAAAAAGTTTATGTAGATAATTTCATATCTTTATGTTTTACTGCAATGATAAAATCACTGATAATTACGGTAACATCTCACATTTACATTAAGCAAATGAAAATACAAGACAAAGCATGATAAAATCTGCCAACACTACATAATAGATTTGGACACCTGCATTAATGGCATTTTTTGAGAAAGTAGCAAGGGACTTGAACCATCTTCACTTGACTTGCATTTATAGCTAGCAATCTTAATAGCTAGGTATCACCACTTTCGCGCGGTCTCTTTACAGTGTTCCTTATTAGTGGTATCTAAGTAACAACATGAACGTTCTGCCTCAGTGTGAATCTTCACTGTTTGACTCTCGTGCAAATATGCATAAACATTTTATACTAGAATACTAAGGAAGTGCCCAGAAGGCGCCGAGTATGTTTCTACATAATTCACTTTCATAGATTTTATTACGAACGCGAAAAGTATTATGTTTTAATGATCAAATAACTTTCGTTTATTATAAAAATACGTATCAATGCACAGAGGATCAGTTGCTTTACGATCACAACATAAAGCAGGAAAGGAACTGAGAACTTTAAAGCCATTGACATAAAATCTATATTGCTATAACTTTCTGAGACGCAAATTATATTAAACCTGTATTAATGAATCGTGTAAATCTTAGAGCAATTTGAACTTTATGACATGGTTGTAAAGAGTAAATTAGCAATAGAAATTAAGGTGCTTCATGTTTATGTAATGAAGACACTCTTCGGTAGTCGATAAATGCAAGCTTATACGATATTAAATATTGGTATTATCGACGTCATCGTCTCATGAGACTGGTCCGGTCGAAGGTTTGATTACCGCCTCGGAACAAAGCCAGCGAGCAAAACAATGAGGCAAAAAAGTTTCATGATTGTACCAAGTGTATCAGACAATTTATTCACCACTTTTGGAGAATTGTGATTGTGAATGACAGCAGCAAAATGGCCTTGACTCAGCATAATACCGTCCCACTGAGAAGTGGTAAGGCGCTGGTATTCTGCCGAAGCTCTCATAGTCACTGGACCCCGTGACACTACAATCTCAATTGATTTCAAATTACAGTTTTTTCCAATACTGGATAGCAACAGCAGGCAAATTGTTTATTTGTAAATTTTTGCTAAGCTAAGAATTTAATCTTTTAAACAATTTCACAGCTCAGCCAAAATAAAATGTTAAAATGTAACCTAGTTTTGTGTGACCTAATGGCAAACATGCAATTCATCTATTTAAATACCTTGTTCAGTGCTTAGGTCCCATTATGAAAGTACCTACTTAGTGGTTTAATAAAAGTACTCGAGTCATCAACTCTAGAGTGAAATGTTTTTTTCTGTGATGAAGTAACAAACATACACACTCATAACAAAAACTTTTGCAGTAGTGAGATTTCTACCAATAGAGAGCTCATTGATATATTTTGACCTACCATTTGAATGTTCGATATTAAACCATCTTATATGGATTTAAGTGGTTAGAAATATTAATTTGTTTTCACTTAAAACTTTCTGTTAACAATGTAGTAGAAAAGCAACACCATTTTTCTATTAAATGGACATAATCTTTGAAACACCTCTTCTTTTAAACACTTTATCTGCCCCCTTGATTACGGATCTCGCGACAGGCGTAATCTCGCAGTCACCGCTTTCAAACTTGTGTTAAATGGACGTAGATAAGCGTAAAGGAACCAGTCCACACTCATTTCGAGTTTTGAAATATATTTAACTCAATTTCATCATGAGTGTGGATTGGTTCCTTTACGCATAACTACGTCCGTTTGACAGCGGTGACTGCGAGATCAGCCTGTCGCGAGATTCGTAATCAGGGGCAGGTTTAAATCATTATCAAGTATTTCGCAACAACTTATACAAACACCCCAGGGCAAACCAGCAATACTTGCTCATGCAAAGAGCCCACTGGTGATAAAAAACGAATTAGTCATTGCATAAGTGTAAGCAGTGACACTACTTTCTAACCCACACTCGGACAGAGACCTCAATTCTATGTGCCTATTAGCATAGTGTATAGGAAATATAAATATTCAGGTTTGTTTAATTCTTCTTTCATCAGGTATTAGCAGTATATTATTTTGACAGTAATGATGACTTAAGAATAAATTAAAATTGACTTCACTTTAGTATGTACTAGCTTCTGTGAGCGACTTTGCCCCAGGCCTATTCCAAGTTTCATCAAAATCGGTTTACTGGTTTAGGCGTGATTGAAACACTATCATACAAATATCTAAACAAACAAACTTTCAGCTTTATTATATGAGTGGGATAGTATTTTAGACAGCAATTAATTATTATTAATTAGCAGATAGTTAGGTATTAATTAAACAGCAGAATTTTTCAAGATTAAAAATAAATCAGTCGTTGTTTTAATTTACTGTTCTGAATTCCGTTATAATATTCTTAATTTTGATGAATAACATTCCTCAAAGTTATAGAGAAGTCACAAATAAATTGCAGGCAACATCCCAACAAGTGCCCCATAATAATGTCTAGTCATGCATAAGACACATGAACAAGATTAAGTTGCAATCACAGCGGAAAAACAAGTTTTAACTTATAATTACACTAGAACAAGTTGCGGCAAAAACTAACTGGTTTTAAGTATTTTTAATCAATCGAGATTATATGATCACATCTGAATTAAAAACAACTGTTTTTGTGTGCAAAATTTTTTTGTGAAAACAGTGGTCTAATAGCTTTTGAGGTATAAATGGTTATGCCATGGGTGAACTCCCATTTTTGCTAACAAAAGCAACATCAACATTAGGTTATCTTTTATCTTTGTAGGTACCTAAATTGTACTTTTCTAATTGGATGAGACATGAGACACTATTTTTCTATAGAAGAAAAGTTCAAGCTGAGATACACTCGGTCAAGTCCATGTCTCTCAATTAGTATCAATTTCAAAACAAATTTGAAACAATAATGCTTTGCGTGTAGTTTTGTTGACCTTAATCTACCCACTATTACACAGGTTTGATAATAGCACCAAAATTGTACACTGACACCTACCGAGGTCTTCATGTGACATTCAGAAAGTCTTTGTGTATTGTTTGATTATTTCAACTAGATAATACTCATGTGAATTTGAGAAATCATAAACAATGATACTAGGTATAATAGGTATTTGTTGTAAATAATATTCTGTAACTTGAAAAACAAACAACAACCCTCTAAAATAATAAAAGATAGCATATTCAACGTCAATGTTTTTCAACAATATAATAATGATCAGCTTATTACATTGTGCTTCATCACAGAGCAAAGTTCACGGCGCAGAACGCTTAAACCGCGACAGTAATATTAGATTGGCGCATGTAAACACTTAGAGCTACGTACGTACGGTGCAACATAAACATAGAATACCTGTCTCCAGGCTCCTGTCCGCTCCTCCGGTCATGTTCGCTACTACCCGAGGCGCGGGACGCTGTCAAAGCGCGCGGAGGGCGGCACACTCCGCTCCTGGCCCACCAGCACCACAATCCACGCAGCAATTATAAAAAGAACCCAATTTCAATGTCACAAAGGTAACACGAGGGTACAGCGCAGCCAGTCGGCCCGTCTGGCTCAGCGAACGCGCGGTCACTCACTGAATCAACCCTACGCAATAATAACATAACAGAATTTACCTTCTCCCTCATGGTAATTTGTTTCTTCGACTAAATGTCCTTTATCAGCCATATTCAATTTATTTATTTATTTGAACTGACTGAGCTACGAAACTCGACTGAACATAGCGACATGAAATTTTTAATTTTTCCAACTCGACGACGACGTTTGAGAACTTTTTGATTTGGAAGACAATTGGACAATTGGATGAACGTGTCATCTGTCATTATTCTAACTTTCTGGATGTGTGCAGCTAAAGCATCCTTCCCTATTCTACCAGATTGTTTGTTTTAAAGATGACTGGAAAAATACTAGACATTTTTTAAGAATATTTCTAAGTTTCAAAGAATAAGGTAAACAAAAATTCAAAATTAAAATTATTTTTTAATTCATTGTGTCCGGTCATTGACGTTAGTTGCAATCACTCACTCATTACTGTCATATGAATAAATTTTAATGTCATTGTCTAAGAGCATCAATCATCGGTGCGGTGTCAAATTACGGTTAAAAAATATATTTATTTTCTAAATAAAATTTTATTCTCTTATATTTGACTAAAATGCAGGTAATTTTATAACTACAAGACCCTTTCAAGTCTCCATTACTGTGTTGGTTCGTAGCTTTACAAAAACATTTATTTTTAGAATCCAAATGAGGACACAGAATGGAACGATGTCCTTCGGGCGAAGGGAATCCTTCCTCCGAAAGAGAAGGAAATCTCTGAGGATGAGATCATCAATATGTTGGAGCAGACCATCCAAAGCAAACAGGCTGAGAGTAAGTAGAATGCACTTATCCGTATCTTGTAGGTTAGAGAACACCTGTTGTTTCTATGATGCTCTAGTCATCTATGTGTGGATATAGACACCGTATTTCTCTACAGAACATTTATAAACAGTAAGGAGATTTCCTTCTCAAAAAGAGAGAGCATCATCAAAATGACATTATTATAACTTGGGTAGCAAGCTAACAAGAATTTGTATACCTTCTAGGTTCATGATTATAATCTTTATATTTCAAATTCTAGAAGATAAACAACTGTCAGAATTAGACCTAGATGGTCTTGATGAGCTGGAAGACTCAGAGGATGAGGCTGTCATCCTGGAGTACAGACAGAAGCGCATAGCTGAGATGAAAAGGATGTCTGAGAAACCTCGTTTTGGAGAAGTAAAGGAAATATCTGGCCAGGACTACGTACAAGAGGTCAACAAAGCCGGAGAGGGCATTTGGGTTGTTATTCATTTATATAAACAAGGGTAAGTTTACATGAATAGCCCATAAAACTACTGTTAGGATAGAAAATCATGTTCTTAGTATGGCTCCTAGGTAGTAAGCCGATTGAAAGTATGTCCTTTTTACCGCAAACCTATTATCTGATTCCCACATAACCATACTTGCTTCAATCACAAAATCTGGTCTCATTGTGGCTGGGAAAGCGTGGGAAAGGACTGCACAGGACCGAACAGAGTGGAGTTATAAAGAGAAGGCCTATACCCAGCAGTGGGTGCAACCGAGCTGATTAGATAGATTGAGTCCCTTTTGAATTTGTCATTCTTCATTCTCCTGCCCTCATACCATACTAAGTGGGGTCAGCACAACATGTATTCTTCCTCCACTCACTCTTATGACTTTAAATGCACACTAAACTTGAATTTGACACAACATTTTTGAATTCTAGCATCCAACAATGTGCACTCCTCAACCAGCACATGAAGCAGCTAGCAGCCAAGTATCCATACACCAAGTTCTTGAAGGCAGTCGCTCAGACTTGCATCCCGAACTTCCCTGAAAGCAACCTTCCCAGTGTCTTTGTGTACTTCGAGGGTGACTTGAAGAAGCAGTTCCTGGGACCTCATGAGTTGAGAGGAACAGCTTTAAGTTGTGATGGTGAGACTACATCAAAGCATTTATTCAGTAGGACCGCTGGGAGCTTAGAATAGTCTTATATCTAATTTTACTCCTGTTCTTTCGCGACCAATACCGTGAAGAATCAGGGCAACAAACACGGTTTGGGGCCTAGCATTCTTTTAGGTGATCCATCTTAAAACTAAAAAGTCAAGCTCCAGTTCTGTGTCACTAACAAATTTTTTTCTCCATTCAATACAGTTCAGCTAATATTTAAATGAAAATTGTTACAATAATGGTTTCAACCTCTATTGGTATACACTAGGATCTGTAATGACTGCCTGAGTATGGAATACTTAGCACGTTTTAATTCAAAATATTTTTGACACCAACTCCTGTGTTGCTAAATATGTGTAATGAATGCCCTCTTGTTTCAGAGTTTGAATATATCATTGGCAAAGTGGGAGCAGTGGACACAAAAATAACAGAAGACCCCAAGCCTAAGATCAAGGACAAATTGTTCACAGATCTAGGCTCCAACGATTGGTGATAGTGCGATCAGACAGAATGCTTGGTGCGGTTTCTTGTGCTTGCAATATTTATTTTCTTCTAAGATTGATGTTTTATTTATAGATACCAAAGTGGCAGATTTATTTTGACTATTGTCAATGCATTTTAATTTGAATGTTATACATGTATTCAGTATTGTTATGTACTTAACATGTTAAAAATAAGGAATATTTTAATATAAAATGAAATACTATGTAAGTTTTATGTTTTATTTATACAAATAAACTTAGCTCTAATTAGTCGTTTATACATATGGTTTGAGAAACTTGTCATCCATATTATAGTTTTGTTAAATACCAAGACTAAACAACAATCAACATTAGGGAGGAAATCTATAGATATTCATACAGAATATTTCAGTCTTGCCTGGCCTTAGAGGACAAAACATGCAGCCTTATCAAGTTAGACAAACTTGAAATCAATTCCTTAAGAGCTCAACCAATCACACAATACGAAAATTACAATTGAAGTAATTTTCGTATTGTGTGATTGGTTGAGCTTTGGGATGACAACTTAGATTTCAAGTTAGACACTATGGATGCTGTTCTGGGAGACAATAACTTTTTTAGGTTCAAAATCGACTGCCATATATTGCTGATTCAGGCTGATTTTATAAGCTTCTATATCATGATTCATTAGCACCCCCTTTGTGCGTTAAGCGCAGCAACGCAGCGAGCCAAACAGGGCTCCACAGGATGCCTTGCCTGTAATCCCAGTTCGAAGACACGGAGTAGGATCCGACTGGCATGCTCTTGCATGCCTGTCACTATATCGGGCAGTTTGTCTAATGCTGACTGCGTCACCTCGGGCAGGCTGGAGTCCAGGCATTCCAGGATCGCTTGGAGACCTGGAAAGTATTGCAAGGATAAATAAATAATACAAGAGTATGAAAGGAGGAGATAACCATATTACCCATCGCATCCCATGAGGCATTTAGGTCTGGAAACATCAGAGTTTTGGCAATGGTTCAATAATTTTATGAATTTGAACATGCAGCTAGGATCTACATTACACACCTTAGTTCCACATATCCCTACTAATCTATCCCTACTGGTAGGGAACACTTGCAAATAAGGTGAAGATGTTTCTTCGAAGTGGAAATCGCTCTCTACATTGCTAAACAATCGAACCCCCTTTTCAACAACAACTACGAGACTCAGCTATGAGGTCACAGTCAGCGAAACCGACTGGTAACACCTTGCATGAGTAACACCTTTGACAATGCCTTAAAAGTTAAAATTTTCCCTTATAAGGCGTTTGGAGGTTCATAGTATTCCACACTGGTGGAGGGTGCGGACGTTGGTATGAAACGTTTCTGTCCTTGCGTAATGGGCACACTACTGCACCAAGCCTGCCCCGGGCAGTAGGCACGTCACCTGGCTGCGGGTCGCGCACGGCGGGCAGCACGCGCGCCAGCACGGCCAGCGCGGCGGCCCGCAGCGGCGCGTGCGCGGCGCCGGCTAGCGGGGCCGCGGCGCGCAGGATGCTCTGTGCCACCTCGGCGCCTCCCCATGCGCCGCCGCGACGCACGCCCCATGACTCGATCTCCTAGAATAGAGGATACATTTATTAACTTTCTTTAGCATCAACTCTGAAGATTCCTAGCTAGTTGATAAAAGCCCGAAGAGGCATTGCGCACTTAATCCCTAGATCGATCAGCAACTCCGACGAGTTATCGCTTCGAAATCGGCTTAGCCCCTTGTTCCTGCTTAAACCGTTTAATTGTAAAGAAAGTCATCCCATTTTGATCAATCCAAGTCCACCAGCTTTCATCATTTCAATGAAGGCCCCGAATAACCGTTATGACCCACCTGTAAATGCCAGTGCAGATTCTCCGGTGATTCAGTCCGGCGTTGCAGCGCTGTTAGCGCTTGCGGCGGTGGGGAAGCGGACGCGGGCGCTGACAGCTCGCCGCTTTGCAGCGAACTCAGCGCTGGAATTGACCTGCGACAAGAATGAGGCTTTCAGTTTGAAAATAATGAGCAGAAAAGGTTTCATTGACGCACTTAAAATCATTTCACCAAATTGCTTCGAAAAACCAGTCACAAAAAGCAGGTTGGATCATTATATCCCTGATACCTAAAACCGATCTATGCTAAGATGTGGCAACGTTTCTTGGGGTTAATGACACTTACTGCTAGTTTACTCTCCCGATAGATCGTGTCTCAGATACCTAAAACCAATCTGTACTCAGTTATGGCATGGTCTCCTGGGCTACTTACTGCAGCAGGTGCGCGTGCGCCGCCAGCAGCTGCTGCGCGTGGTGCGGGCTGGCCAGCAGGTAGCGGCGCAGCAGGGCGGCCACGCGGTGCAGCAGCGCGCCCAGCCCGCCCTTGCCGCTCTGTGCGCTCAGCGAGAGGAACCCTTCTAGGATGCTGTGGATCTCCGATCTAGGGAACGTAAGCGATATGCTTCACTATTCATGAATTGATAAAGGTTGAATTATCACAGATGTGTGATGATGAATGATGATGTATGTCATCGCATGGTAACCATTTATCAATTCCCAAAAAAAATAACAACATACTAAAAAACGGGAATACTCGTCGAGGACTATACCTGTTCTCGTCAGCGAACAGGTCTCGGTCGGGCAGCGCCTCCAGCGCGGCCAGCAGCGGCGCGTGCTGGCGCGCGTGCAGCGGCAGCGCGCCGCGCAGCAGGGCGCCCGCCAGCGGCAGCGCGCGCGCGCCGGAGCCCGGGCAGCGGGACCAGAGGGAGCGGATGCCGGTGTCCAGGCGGGTCAGTCTGGAACGTTATAACATAACACACTATTTTTCATCTTGCATTGGTGTCGGTTGAAACATTCTCTCAAGTTAAACGATTCGATTCTGATAAACGATACTGCCAATTGGTGCCTTCGTTCTCTCCTCGGACACTCGCGGCACTCACGTTTATGACACTACTAGCTTCTGCGCGCGGCTTCGCCCGCGTGGTACCAACATTTTAAATAGCCTATATGCTATTCCAGGTCACTATCTACGCCTTTTCCAAGTTTCATCCAAATCGGTTCACTGGTTTTGGCGTGATAGTTACATAAACATACAAACATCCAAACATCCAAACATACTCACACTTATTAGGATTATCCGTGCAAGTAGCACGTGCCACTCACTTGTGTTCGTGCTCCTTCCCGTGCCCCGTAAGCGGCATCGCACTGAGCACGGCGTGCGACACGCGGTCCGTGGCGTGCGTGCTGGTCCTGCCTATCCCCTCTCCGCCTCCCGAGGCCAGCTCCAGCGGACACTCCACTGGCGGACGTTCCGAGCACTCGGTGAGGAGTTGACGGATCTTCGGCACCTGGGGATGGAAGGTTTTTAAGCATCTGTTTTACGCTAAGTTCATGAACGCGGATCAAAGCGCGCTGCATCGATTCGTTCAGTTGTCCGCGCGATTCAAACAAAACAAGTCTCAATGTTGCGAGGGGATCACACCAGCTGATGCTGCAGCAGGTACCTTCATGTGCAGCAGCAGCAGCAGCGCGGGCTGGCCGGCGCCGGCCGCCAGCGCGGCGGCGGTGAGCGCGGCACACCGCAGCAGCAGGTACCTTCATGTGCAGCAGCAGCAGCAGCGCGGGCTGGCCGGCGCCGGCCGCCAGCGCGGCGGCGGTGAGCGCGGCACACCGCAGCAGCAGGTACCTTCATGTGCAGCAGCAGCAGCAGCGCGGGCTGGCCGGCGCCGGCCGCCAGCGCGGCGGCGGTGAGCGCGGCACACCGCAGCAGCAGGTACCTTCATGTGCAGCAGCAGCAGCAGCGCGGGCTGGCCGGCGCCGGCCGCCAGCGCGGCGGCGGTGAGCGCGGCACACCGCAGCAGCAGGTACCTTCATGTGCAGCAGCAGCAGCAGCGCGGGCTGGCCGGCGCCGGCCGCCAGCGCGGCGGCGGTGAGCGCGGCACACCGCAGCAGCAGGTACCTTCATGTGCAGCAGCAGCAGCAGCGCGGGCTGGCCGGCGCCGGCCGCCAGCGCGGCGGCGGTCAGCGCGGGCCGCGCGCGGCAGCACCGCAGCAGCAGCGGCAGGCGACGCTCGATGCTGCGCCGCGTCTGCTCCGCGTCAGCACCTGACGCCTCCTCCGTTATGTAGTGCACGAGGACCTCCAACTGTAAACGTTTCATCTTACAATGTGATGTGGGTGAAGTTACGAAGAGCGAAGACGCGTTACGCAACGCTCTACGTAATTTACGGACACAGTATGCTACACGAATTGAAACTTAACCCAGTACAACATAAGAAAACATATTTTTCGAAATTTTATCACCCAACAGTTATACGCACCTGTTTAAAACTAAGTCTGAGCGTGTCCCGAGGTCGCGCGTGTTTGGGCGTGTGCCGGTCGCGGCCCTGCCACACGCGGGGGCTCTCCACCAGCGTCTCCGCGAAGTCCAGCACTGCTGATGGACTCCACTCCCTGGTAAGTGAGTATAAGTAAGTGGCCAACTCTGGACCTAGTCCTCTAGGACAATTTACAATTATTTCCATTGTCTCCACTGCCAATTAACTTGGCGTTAAAAATGGCGTTGGCCCCTTGGGACCTATCTCAGTGGGGACAAGGGGAATACTCCATTATATTGGCTGCTGATGCTAGGTAGCCCCCTCATACAATACGTACGTGCGCGCCAACAACGCGGCGAGGCAGGCGTGCAGCGCGCGGTTGGAGGCGCGGTGCGCGTGCAGAGTCACCAGTAGAGCCACCCACTTGCCGCCCGCGCCAGGGGAGCGACCGCCACGACCGAACATCAGACGCATCTGTTCACACAAGTCACATGTTTAGGTAAACAGAAGTCTCAGTAATGGACAGACTGTAATTAAAAACTCAAGATTTCAAGATCCTTAGAAGAAAATATAACCAGAATCATGTATGAGATCAGCGAGCACATCAAAAAATTCCAAATAAAAAACATCTAAAAACTTCAATGACTACAAAAAGAGGTGGATCACAATTTCAAAACTGGCTGCGCCCTGTGTTGCTTCAATTTGTCCCCCATACTGGGCCCATACTAACTAATGAACACTTACTTTCACCCCTGTGCAGATAGAAAAAGACCCCCCTTAACTTTGGAAGCGGAAGTAAAGGAGAGTATAGAACTAGAGATTGTTGACCAGTCGCTTCGGCTTGCCTTGCTGCTTGGTTAACCAGTCCAAAAACAGGCCGCTTATCACTCTTAAATTGCGCTAAACTTTGCCATGGAATGACGTCAGTAGATTAAAGAAGAATAGTGGAATGCTGACCAGTCTCTCCACTTTGTTCCCCTAACTTTGGCAGTGAAGCCCTGTTCCTAAAGAAGGAGTACGGACCAGTCTCTCCGGGTTGTTCTCCCGGACAGAAAAAGAGGGGAACTTTGTCAGTAAAGCTCCTGTTCCTAAGTAAAGACTACTGACCAGTCTCTCGGGGTTGTTCTCCCGGACAGAAAAAGAGGGGAACTTTGTCAGTAAAGCTCCTGTTCCTAAGTAAAGAATACTGACCAGTCTCTCGGGGTTGTTCTCCCGGACAGAAAAAGAGGGGAACTTTGTCAGTAAAGCTCCTGTTCCTAAGTAAAGACTACTGACCAGCCTCTCCGGGTTGTTCTCCCTCTGCAGCTCTGCAAGCCAGTCCAGCAGCAGGCCGCAGCCGCGACCACGTGCTGAGAACACGTGGGCTGGCATCTCGCAGTCTGACTCCGATTTTATCTGTACACAATTATTATTATGAGCTCGTCAGTCCCAATGTGGCAAAGGCCTCCTTAGTACTTTGTTGAGGCGTTAGTTCTTAGTACTTTATGAGCATCTAAGCTTATTTAACGAGCCTTAATTTTGTTTGACTGGCTCCCCACTGGAGCTTGACTTTTTAGTTTTAAGATGAATCACCTAAAATAATGCTAGGCCCCAAACCGTGTTTGTTGCCCTGATTCTTCAAGGTATTGGTCGCGCAAGAACAGGAGTCAAATTAGTTTAAAGACTATTCGAAGTAATCCCAGCGGTCCTACTGAATAAATGCTTTTTGACATTGACAACTAGCCTATATAGAACAATCCGACATTAACTGTCGGCCGAAAGGCCACCCTGGTATGTGGTCCGATTGGTGACGACCTGGTGAGGTGAGATCTCTTTCTTTGCAGTTAATTGAGGGAATTCCACCTACCCTCAAAATAGAATAATGTTAAGTGACTCCATAAATAGTGAATACCTTAGACTCGTAGTACCCCTCTTGGTTCTTCTCAAGCAGGCAAGTGATGACGTCGACGATGAGGCCGGTGTCCTGGCTCTCGATGATGCGGTTGCCGATCTCCTCCAGCGTGCTCGGCGTCGCTGATTCTAGAACTATCCAGAAGATTATCATTTTCATGTTCTTTCAATGGATCTAGGCATTCGTGAAGTTACATAGTAAGTTACACAATTTTGTATGAAAAAGCGTTCACTGCGCAGACAAACGATGCCTAGATTCGTTGAACGAGCTGTACTTATCACCTAGTTTTAAGACGTTTCAAAGTGATCCCAGCGGTCCTACTGAATAAATGCTTTTTGACTTTGACTTTGAACAGATACTAGGTGGATTTTTGAGACGGGGCAGTAAGGGCAGGTACCCGCTATAGTAATTAGCTTTCTGTTTGTAGATATTGAATTGATTCAGGCGTGACGTTGCGGAAGTCCATCGTAAGATATTCCTTACCACTTTTAATATATTTCTGTTTGTATAAATTCACTTAATTAAGTTATTTTTAGCCGTAGGTTTTCCTTAATAAATAAAATAGTTACAGGGAAACGTTCATACATCTATTTAGGATATTTTGAAATTTGAACTGCATTCAGAGATTTTTGAAAAATTTTAAGTCAGTGAAAAAAAAGGTAAGATTTAAAAAAAGCATGCCACTAGATTCTGTTTAACCCTTAAGGTAGTTAAGGGCCCAAAATAATTAATGGGATTTAAGGTATGACTTGAAATGTCAGATATCATCAAAAACTATCCCCATACATTTTGTACTAAAAAGAATCGATGAATGAATTCTAAATATTTTGCCAAATTTCTTACTCTTTTCTTACTTCTTTCCATCTTGTATAAGACACCACATACCAGCAATAAGTTGCTCCTTCGTCGCGTTGGTCGGCAGCCGTGGGATGCCCGACTCACGCTTGACCGGCGCCAGTGCTGTCACCTGCGACAGTTCTTGCAAGATGCTGACCACGGGGCCAGTGGCGCACTTGCATTGCTGGAGTAGGGTTCCTGCGGTCTGGGAGAGGGATAAATTTTAAAGCCATCACAAAAAATGCTCGAAAAAATTGAAAAAAAGTTCTCATTATAGTCTATTTCACGCTGGAAAGTATGCCTGACAGTTGACACATTGAACTTTCGTTTCAAGTTGTGAAGCTCACAACAATTTTGAAACAAAAAAAATCTAGTAAAAAACGGAAACGATAACATACAAAAATATTATTTGTGCATATCCTGTTTAATTATTTCATAAATTATCCTAAACGAGTAAACAACGAACATTTTCTTTAAAAATCCGCCAATTAACAGTACTGAGTAAAATGTGACGTATCCTAATGAAGAGTGCGAAAATTAAAATCGAAACAGTCGATGAATCGATAAGAAAAAAATAATCGTTGGTTTAGTTATTTTATCTATGAATAAACTTTATAGTAGATTGACATGAATTGATTGTAGCGAAATAAAAATCGATTTTGATAATCTCGAACTGTAGCATATTACTATTTGATTGACTTTGACTTCTCATCTCGAAGTGTCACGCATACGTTCCGCCGTGAAAAAGACTATAGTTCGACGATTGATCTTATGAGAACAAACCAAATAGAAATCTCAACTTACCTCAGCCAGCACCTCCGCCTGATGCGCCTTCAGCGGCCTCAGCATGACGCAGGCGTGCGCCCAGCGCCGCAACAGGCCGGCCGGGCCCGCGGCGCACGCGCACGCTTGGAGGAACGTTATCTCAACTTACCTCAGCCAGCACCTCCGCCTGATGCGCCTTCAGCGGCCTCAGCATGACGCAGGCGTGCGCCCAGCGCCGCAACAGGCCGGCCGGGCCCGCGGCGCACGCGCACGCTTGGAGGAACGTTATCTCAACTTACCTCAGCCAGCACCTCCGCCTGATGCGCCTTCAGCGGCCTCAGCATGACGCAGGCGTGCGCCCAGCGCCGCAACAGGCCGGCCGGGCCCGCGGCGCACGCGCACGCTTGGAGGAACGTTATCTCAACTTACCTCAGCCAGCACCTCCGCCTGATGCGCCTTCAGCGGCCTCAGCATGACGCAGGCGTGCGCCCAGCGCCGCAACAGGCCGGCCGGGCCCGCGGCGCACGCGCACGCTTGGAGGAACGTTATCTCAACTTACCTCAGCCAGCACCTCCGCCTGATGCGCCTTCAGCGGCCTCAGCATGACGCAGGCGTGCGCCCAGCGCCGCAACAGGCCGGCCGGGCCCGCGGCGCACGCGCACGCTTGGAGGAACGTTATCTCAACTTACCTCAGCCAGCACCTCCGCCTGATGCGCCTTCAGCGGCCTCAGCATGACGCAGGCGTGCGCCCAGCGCCGCAACAGGCCGGCCGGGCCCGCGGCGCACGCGCACGCTTGGAGGAACGTTATCTCAACTTACCTCAGCCAGCACCTCCGCCTGATGCGCCTTCAGCGGCCTCAGCATGACGCAGGCGTGCGCCCAGCGCCGCAACAGGCCGGCCGGGCCCGCGGCGCACGCGCACGCTTGGAGGAACGTTATCTCAACTTACCTCAGCCAGCACCTCCGCCTGATGCGCCTTCAGCGGCCTCAGCATGACGCAGGCGTGCGCCCAGCGCCGCAACAGGCCGGCCGGGCCCGCGGCGCACGCGCACGCTTGGAGGAACGTTATCTCAACTTACCTCAGCCAGCACCTCCGCCTGATGCGCCTTCAGCGGCCTCAGCATGACGCAGGCGTGCGCCCAGCGCCGCAACAGGCCGGCCGGGCCCGCGGCGCACGCGCACGCTTGGAGGAACGTTATCTCAACTTACCTCAGCCAGCACCTCCGCCTGATGCGCCTTCAGCGGCCTCAGCATGACGCAGGCGTGCGCCCAGCGCCGCAACAGGCCGGCCGGGCCCGCGGCGCACGCGCACGCTTGGAGGAACGTTATCTCAACTTACCTCAGCCAGCACCTCCGCCTGATGCGCCTTCAGCGGCCTCAGCATGACGCAGGCGTGCGCCCAGCGCCGCAACAGGCCGGCCGGGCCCGCGGCGCACGCGCACGCTTGGAGGAACGTTATCTCAACTTACCTCAGCCAGCACCTCCGCCTGATGCGCCTTCAGCGGCCTCAGCATGACGCAGGCGTGCGCCCAGCGCCGCAACAGGCCGGCCGGGCCCGCGGCGCACGCGCACGCTTGGAGGAACGTTATCTCAACTTACCTCAGCCAGCACCTCCGCCTGATGCGCCTTCAGCGGCCTCAGCATGACGCAGGCGTGCGCCCAGCGCCGCAACAGGCCGGCCGGGCCCGCGGCGCACGCGCACGCTTGGAGGAACGTTATCTCAACTTACCTCAGCCAGCACCTCCGCCTGATGCGCCTTCAGCGGCCTCAGCATGACGCAGGCGTGCGCCCAGCGCCGCAACAGGCCGGCCGGGCCCGCGGCGCACGCGCACGCTTGGAGGAACGTTATCTCAACTTACCTCAGCCAGCACCTCCGCCTGATGCGCCTTCAGCGGCCTCAGCATGACGCAGGCGTGCGCCCAGCGCCGCAACAGGCCGGCCGGGCCCGCGGCGCACGCGCACGCTTGGAGGAACGTTATCTCAACTTACCTCAGCCAGCACCTCCGCCTGATGCGCCTTCAGCGGCCTCAGCATGACGCAGGCGTGCGCCCAGCGCCGCAACAGGCCGGCCGGGCCCGCGGCGCACGCGCACGCTTGGAGGAACGTTATCTCAACTTACCTCAGCCAGCACCTCCGCCTGATGCGCCTTCAGCGGCCTCAGCATGACGCAGGCGTGCGCCCAGCGCCGCAACAGGCCGGCCGGGCCCGCGGCGCACGCGCACGCTTGGAGGAACGTTATCTCAACTTACCTCAGCCAGCACCTCCGCCTGATGCGCCTTCAGCGGCCTCAGCATGACGCAGGCGTGCGCCCAGCGCCGCAACAGGCCGGCCGGGCCCGCGGCGCACGCGCACGCTTGGAGGAACGTTATCTCAACTTACCTCAGCCAGCACCTCCGCCTGATGCGCCTTCAGCGGCCTCAGCATGACGCAGGCGTGCGCCCAGCGCCGCAACAGGCCGGCCGGGCCCGCGGCGCACGCGCACGCTTGGAGGAACGTTATCTCAACTTACCTCAGCCAGCACCTCCGCCTGATGCGCCTTCAGCGGCCTCAGCATGACGCAGGCGTGCGCCCAGCGCCGCAACAGGCCGGCCGGGCCCGCGGCGCACGCGCACGCTTGGAGGAACGTTATCACGCACGACAGGTACGGACACGACGCGAGCGGATTCACTTTCACGAGGGCTATCTCTTCTGTCAGCAGCTGGGGAGAGGTAAATATTCTGTTGTATGAGTAAGGAAGGAGTGAGCAGACGTGAAAATGTCATGTAAATAAATTGATACTTTGATTACCCCCTTAGAGAAAACTAGTCGTGATTATCGGCTTTCCAAGCTCCGTTCACAATTTTAAACACAGATGGGTGGACGACATAGAGGCCATAGAGGGAAAGACTTGGATAAGATCAGCACAGGGCCGATTGGAGTGGCGTCTGAGGGAGGAGGCTTATGTCCAGCAGTGGGCTATCATTTGAGCTGCTAATGATGATGGTGAAAGAGAAAACTGATCTAACTATGAAGACACGAACTGATTTGATGCCGTTCACTGTCCAATCTGTTATTTACTGAAATGTTTCATTGAACAGTGAACACCCAGGTTACCTGAACGAGCTGAGTGAAGGCAGTATCCATATCCCCCTGGAAGGAGGTGGCTCCAGCGAAGGCGGTGGACAGCAGCGACGGCACCAGCTCGATCTGCAGCGGCAGTGGCGTCATCGTCATCTCCCAGTCATCTTCTTCCTCGAGTTGTTGGGGCTTCTCCGCGAATAGCTCGTCGTCTGGGATGAATGATAAAGTCAAAAGGCATTTATTAAAATAAATAATGCATGGGGTAAAGCTATATCGTGGGCAGCTGCTTTTTGTAACTAGCCAATAAAATCGCAAGCTTTTGCAGAAACATAAAAAGTTCAGTACTGGAGTACAGTTGCGACGGTAGCCGCGGTCTACTGGTCTGCTGGCAGTAGAACTCACCGGCGGGATACACCTGGTGCTGCAGGCCCAGCGCGGCTGCGAAGGCGGCCCCGCCCGTGGCGCCGCGCGCTCGCTGCACGCGCAGCAGTTGCGACAGTAGCCGCGGTCTACTGGTCTGCTGGCAGTAGAACTCACCGGGGGGATACACCTGGTGCTGCAGGCCCAGCGCGGCTGCGAAGGCGGCCCCGCCCGTGGCGCCGCGCGCTCGCTGCACGCGCAGCAGTTGCGACAGTAGCCGCGGTCTACTGGTCTGCTGGCAGTAGAACTCACCGGGGGGATACACCTGGTGCTGCAGGCCCAGCGCGGCTGCGAAGGCGGCCCCGCCCGTGGCGCCGCGCGCTCGCTGCACGCGCAGCAGTTGCGACAGTAGCCGCGGTCTACTGGTCTGCTGGCAGTAGAACTCACCGGGGGGATACACCTGGTGCTGCAGGCCCAGCGCGGCTGCGAAGGCGGCCCCGCCCGTGGCGCCGCGCGCTCGCTGCACGCGCAGCAGTTGCGACAGTAGCCGCGGTCTACTGGTCTGCTGGCAGTAGAACTCACCGGGGGGATACACCTGGTGCTGCAGGCCCAGCGCGGCTGCGAAGGCGGCCCCGCCCGTGGCGCCGCGCGCTCGCTGCACGCGCAGCAGTTGCGACAGTAGCCGCGGTCTACTGGTCTGCTGGCAGTAGAACTCACCGGGGGGATACACCTGGTGCTGCAGGCCCAGCGCGGCTGCGAAGGCGGCCCCGCCCGTGGCGCCGCGCGCTCGCTGCACGCGCAGCAGTTGCGACAGTAGCCGCGGTCTACTGGTCTGCTGGCAGTAGAACTCACCGGGGGGATACACCTGGTGCTGCAGGCCCAGCGCGGCTGCGAAGGCGGCCCCGCCCGTGGCGCCGCGCGCTCGCTGCACGCGCAGCAGTTGCGACAGTAGCCGCGGTCTACTGGTCTGCTGGCAGTAGAACTCACCGGGGGGATACACCTGGTGCTGCAGGCCCAGCGCGGCTGCGAAGGCGGCCCCGCCCGTGGCGCCGCGCGCTCGCTGCACGCGCAGCAGTTGCGACGGTAGCCGCGGTCTACTGGTCTGCTGGCAGTAGAACTCACCGGGGGGATACACCTGGTGCTGCAGGCCCAGCGCGGCTGCGAAGGCGGCCCCGCCCGTGGCGCCGCGCGCTCGCTGCACGCGCAGCAGTTGCGACAGTAGCCGCGGTCTACTGGTCTGCTGGCAGTAGAACTCACCGGGGGGATACACCTGGTGCTGCAGGCCCAGCGCGGCTGCGAAGGCGGCCCCGCCCGTGGCGCCGCGCGCTCGCTGCACGCGCAGCAGTTGCGACAGTAGCCGCGGTCTACTGGTCTGCTGGCAGTAGAACTCACCGGGGGGATACACCTGGTGCTGCAGGCCCAGCGCGGCTGCGAAGGCGGCCCCGCCCGTGGCGCCGCGCGCTCGCTGCACGCGCAGCAGTTGCGACAGTAGCCGCGGTCTACTGGTCTGCTGGCAGTAGAACTCACCGGGGGGATACACCTGGTGCTGCAGGCCCAGCGCGGCTGCGAAGGCGGCCCCGCCCGTGGCGCCGCGCGCTCGCTGCACGCGCAGCAGTTGCGACGGTAGCCGCGGTCTACTGGTCTGCTGGCAGTAGAACTCACCGGGGGGATACACCTGGTGCTGCAGGCCCAGCGCGGCTGCGAAGGCGGCCCCGCCCGTGGCGCCGCGCGCTCGCTGCACGCGCAGCAGTTGCGACGGTAGCCGCGGTCTACTGGTCTGCTGACAGTAGAACTCACCGGGGGGATACACCTGGTGCTGCAGGCCCAGCGCGGCTGCGAAGGCGGCCCCGCCCGTGGCGCCGCGCGCTCGCTGCACGCGCAGCAGTTGCGACGGTAGCCGCGGTCTACTGGTCTGCTGGCAGTAGAACTCACCGGGGGGATACACCTGGTGCTGCAGGCCCAGCGCGGCTGCGAAGGCGGCCCCGCCCGTGGCGCCGCGCGCTCGCTGCACGCGCAGCAGTTGCGACAGTAGCCGCGGTCTACTGGTCTGCTGGCAGTAGAACTCACCGGGGGGATACACCTGGTGCTGCAGGCCCAGCGCGGCTGCGAAGGCGGCCCCGCCCGTGGCGCCGCGCGCTCGCTGCACGCGCAGCAGTTGCGACAGTAGCCGCGGTCTACTGGTCTGCTGGCAGTAGAACTCACCGGGGGGATACACCTGGTGCTGCAGGCCCAGCGCGGCTGCGAAGGCGGCCCCGCCCGTGGCGCCGCGCGCTCGCTGCACGCGCAGCAGTTGCGACAGTAGCCGCGGTCTACTGGTCTGCTGGCAGTAGAACTCACCGGGGGGATACACCTGGTGCTGCAGGCCCAGCGCGGCTGCGAAGGCGGCCCCGCCCGTGGCGCCGCGCGCTCGCTGCACGCGCAGCAGTTGCGACAGTAGCCGCGGTCTACTGGTCTGCTGGCAGTAGAACTCACCGGGGGGATACACCTGGTGCTGCAGGCCCAGCGCGGCTGCGAAGGCGGCCCCGCCCGTGGCGCCGCGCGCTCGCTGCACGCGCAGCAGTTGCGACAGTAGCCGCGGTCTACTGGTCTGCTGGCAGTAGAACTCACCGGGGGGATACACCTGGTGCTGCAGGCCCAGCGCGGCTGCGAAGGCGGCCCCGCCCGTGGCGCCGCGCGCTCGCTGCACGCGCAGCAGTTGCGACAGTAGCCGCGGTCTACTGGTCTGCTGGCAGTAGAACTCACCGGGGGGATACACCTGGTGCTGCAGGCCCAGCGCGGCTGCGAAGGCGGCCCCGCCCGTGGCGCCGCGCGCTCGCTGCACGCGCAGAAGTTGCGACATGTACCCACGCTCCACGCCCAGTCGTACAACTGCTCCAGCGGGACACGCGTCCAATGCCGCTAGTAATGCGCTGGGAGATAAAACACTCATGAGACAGAATCAGAGAAACTGTCACACCCTCTGACGTCGCGCGCGCGAGCTTTCTTTGAAGGTGAATTATTGTGGCGAGAAATGAAAGAAGCTAGAGCTGAAACTGAACATATCAAAATCAAAGTCGAAAATCATATTATATTTAGTGGGACAACTGAGAAATAACTTGAAATACTACTACAAGGTGATTTTACACGTGTTCCTTCGCGCGGAATTAATGCCGTGAAGATCCAAGCAAACACCGTTTAGGGCCAAGCTTTCTTTTAGGTAGACAGACATCTAGTAGACACATATATGGAGAAGATATGGAGAGGAAATAGAATATGCTTTAGCACGTGATCTAATGCTGTCAATCCTCACCTCATTGCAGTCCGTGGCATTCCAAACGTCTGAATAAACAGCGCCAGCTTATTGGCCGGCAGGCCACGTAGGCCAGCAGCCAATAGCGGCGGCCGAGCGGACCGCACCAGGTGCAGCCTCAGCCAATCAGGGAGCAGCACGGCTTCAAGGTGCGAGTCCATCTGGATCCCGTTCGGAGCCTCGTTGCCGACCCATACGTTTTGGAGCCAGGAGTACATGGCTTGGTTTGTGTCGTCTAAAGATGGAATATGATTTGAGAAAGGGATTTTGATTGCAGTGAACCACGCAGCAAAAATAATGAAATTCACTACAACATTTGTTCGACCATCTAAGGTCTCTAAGAACTTTGTAACTGGTTTAAATTTATTCTAGGCGAAAAAAAAAAAAATTGTCAGGACTAACGGCGTGACATTGACATCTAATGTCCATGTCACGTTGACAGTATAGGTGTTGCAAGCTGTCAAGAATCTGCAAATTAACCCTTCAACGGTGGTACTTGCCAAGCGCGAATGGTCAGGTAAGGTGGGGCGTGTCCGTGGCGTGTCGCGCGCGGGCTTGCGCGTGACGGTGCGCGTGATTAAAACCACGATATCTCTTATATTTTGTATTGAGCTATGTAATAAAACTTATATCATTGGAATTGTTATGCAATAAGCTAAAACATTTTACGTTTTAGTTCTGTATTATTAATTAATTAATTAATTATCCTAATTTGAATTCAGGGAGAGTGAAAAAAAACTGTTATTACTGAAAAGAAATTGTTATTATTTAAATTGTTATTAATTGTTCGTACAAAACGCGTTTTATTTACTTACCATGATATTTTTCCCACACACAATTAATAAAAACAAAAGGCCTTTCATAGAACTTATGTTTATATTACGACGTTACATCCAACCGACTTTGTTTATACAATAATCCAAACAAACAAGATAGGCGAAATTGACCCTTATTGCCATGACACTTCGGTCGAAAATCACTGACGCTTTTACGACGGCCGGGGGCTCATAAATCGTTCTGAATTACACTATCAATGAGTTTAAACCATTAATCACCCACTTAAAACTATTCACTAATGACCCACTCATGTTTTGAAATGAAAAAACAAACACAAAAACGCTTGGGTGAGGCCCTTTACCGATAACAATGCACCAGATGTGCGGGTGACTGAAGGGCAAACAGAAATGTGAAAAAAGTTGCCATTTACTCAATCGTAGGCATGGGAACGGGTCTCTGAGCATTTGTACCACTTCCGTTCACTGATTCGCCATCTTGCAAACCCTAATCTATGCACAGATTAATAATTGTACCGCCTAGAAGGAGCACTCTCGGAAGTGACCTGAATGAGGTCACCCACCGTTTACGGTCATTTTTTGAGTGACCTTAATGAGGTTATCCACCGTTGAAGGGTTAATGAGTTGTTTTGAAATCAGTCTCGAGTTGAAATTAATTGTATTCTTTTGTTTTTCGGATTGTTAGTACGCAATGGCGTAATAGATCGGTAGAAGAATGAGCTGGTCTGGTCCGATGAGTGTTCGAGCTTGTTTCTGTCGGACTAGAGGGTGAAATTGCTCGCTACATCTTCCTCATGTTATAAATAAATAAATAAATAAATAAATGTTTGGGAGGGAGCGAATACCGGTTGAGCTGTGATCCCTAAATTCTCTGCTGGGGACTTCGAAGAACGTGGCTTTTTCTTTGGCTGTGACACTCGGACTGAGTGGTTAACTTTTTACTCGTGAACTTATAAATCCTTACTGGAATCCCTTCAGCTGGTATGTATCTTAGTGATCCGCCTGTGCGTAGCTTCGCCAGCTCTGTAACTAAAATTCTGGTTCTTTTGGTTGAAATAGGACCTCGTGGTCAAGTCGTGACGTGAGCCCGGTGTCTGGAGCCCCATGGCATCATAACCTGCCCTCGTTTGACACCTGCAAGAAGGGCCGCAGGAAGGATTTTTCCCTGGGATCCGAGAGCTCCGTTCAAGGTAATTTTTATACCGGCGATATGCAACCCACGTGTCACCCCCTAGGGTTTCCCACTTCTTTAACACTATTCTCTTGTCTCCCCCCCCAGTTCGCTGGCAGCGGGGTTCAGCTGAAGGCTCCAATTTTCTCGTTTTGTGTCGTCCCTGGAACGGCCTGTGAGAGGTCGTTCCCTTGGCAGACCGGCACCGAAGGAGGCCAGCCCCTTCCTCTGAGCCAGGCCCTTCGGAGCGGCTGCGGTGTTTCCTGGTAACACAGCCGGACCTTGTCCGCTGTGTATTTTATTTATTCTGTGTTGTGTCCAAATTAACTAACTTTGACTCCTCGTTCAACTCGGTGGTATCCGATCCTTCAACCTGCAAATGCTGAATATCATCTAGACGCAGACCTTACTTTAATTTAAACCTATCATTACTTATCCGGTTGCTAGGAAAGTTAAATGCAGGCCTTCACTTTAAAATATTAAAGCGTTACAGTGGCGCTTCCAACTTGGTAAATAACTCCTAGCAACCACAGATACTTTTAGATAGGAATTCTTTTGTTTCAAAATTACAGCATTAGGTGAAAAACATTATTGTTAGAACAATGCTTACTAACCAACAAAACAACTGTGTGAAATATAATTGTTGTGTTTTATTTCCTACCTTTGATTGTATTGAATCTTGTGTGTATACTATAAGATGTTTTCATTGTATGGTGCCAACTTTACTATGTAAACTGTCCAGCTATTTATTGTAATTCTTAGCAACCAAATAACTTAAAAATCTAAAAACTAAACTTAATATTTTAATGCCTGCATACTTACTTCTTTAGAAACTCATGCAAACATACAGCACTTTGTTTACTCTAGTTTTTACAATAGTGTTGTGATGGTGGAATTGTGTTTCAATAGATAGTGTTGTTCTGGTGTTCCATTTTCTTGAATTCAATTCTGGATAGGGTTTTCTCTACTCTAATATTCTAGGAACTGCTGCTGGGATGATCCTTAGCTTGATATATTCCCGGTTACATTCTTTGCTTAATCATAGTGATTTCTAGGATACCTGGTCTTATCTAGGATTGTAACTTTGTTTAGTAGGAAATTCTAAAACTTCAATTTGGCTCTGTTGCTTTGGGTAAATAGTTATTTCTTCTTGGATAGTTGTTGTTTGTGTGGTATGTACATTGATTTACTGGTAATATTGCTAAACTAACATCTCTTTACACTAAAAATCAACACATTGCAGTGATCAATAAACTAATTTCAAACTTATGTTATATTTACTACTAAATATTCTCACTAATACTACATAAATAAAACAAAATACTTAGATATACTCAAAAATAGACGTTGAATTTTTGCATTTGTTGGGTACCTACACTAAATCACAAGGGCTAGTGAAATAAATTCTTCTTTCTTCTTTCTATTTTGGCATATTAAGGACCTTGTAACTTCTAATTAACCTAAGTAACTGACTGTTCTACGTTGCAAGATTCAATTCGTTTTGTCCGCTGATTCTGGTTCATACTCTCTTTAGTTCACTTTGTCTGAGATGTTCTCACAAACTGACCCGCGAAGAGTTGAACTAGTAAAACATAGCGCGATGGCGCGTCTTAACTCGCTAGGAGTGGCAAGCTAGGTACTCCTACTTACTTTATCTAAAACTAAAACTTAACTCAAGCGCGTTCTTAGCTCGCTATGAGTTGGTAGCTATTACTACCTAACCTTCTCTCTCTAAGACTTAAACTTTAACTCAAGCGCGTTCTTAGCACGCTGTGAGTTGGTAGCTATTACTACCAAACTTTCTCTAAGACTTTAACTTAACTCAAGCTCGTTCTTAGCTCGCTATGAGCTGGTAGCTATTACTACCTAACCTTCTCTCTCTAAGACTTAAACTTTAACTCAAGCGCGTTCTTAGCACGCTGTGAGTTGGTAGCTATTACTACCAAACTTTCTCTAAGACTTTAACTTAACTCAAGCGCGTTCTTAGCTCGTTGTGAGATGGTAGCTATTACTACCTAACTCCTCTAAGACTAAAACTTAGTCTATAACTAACATCTAAAACAGTTCTGACTGGGACTGTCTGAGACTCTCAAGCTCTCAAGAAAGCCCTGGACCGTAGCCCAGGCTACGTAACACTTGTCCCGGGAGTTGGAATAAACTTGGTTTGTTGGATTGCTGGTGTCATGCTTTTATTTCTTTTGTTGGTAGGCACAGGCCCGCTACCTAGTGGAGTGTCGTGTGGTTGGTCTCCTGTAATCACCACCCCTCACTTCCGCCGGCCTGGTGCGTGGTTGGTTAGGTTAGATTATCTGTTAGATTTAGTTGCATGCTAGCATAATTAGATTAGCCAGTAGGTAGATAGGAAGTAAGTAGGTTAGGGCTTCTTTATAGGTAAATACTACCTATGGGGATTTTAGATAGTCGATTAGATTTAGTTGCATGTTAGAATAATTAGGTTAGACAGTAGGTAGATAGGAAGTAGGTAGGTTAGGGTCTTGGCTTAATTCAATAGTCACGCTATTGAAATAAGCCAACACTGGGTATTTTGGATACACTCACTTGGTTACTATTGACAGTCTTGCCATGTCTAAACAGGTAGACTTCATGATGTATGTTAGTTTTCAATCACAGTATCTTCAGTTCCATAGGAGAAACTGTGTGTGCTTGTGGAGGTATGATTGTGTGATTTGCTAGGGGGGGTTTGTGAAAGGGAAGAATGAAAGAGATTGTTTGGAAGGAGAATGAATCAAACTGCTTAGGATCTTCAATCCTAGGGAACTAGTCCCCTAAGCCAGTAAGTAACTACTACCTACCATGTAGATATACTACTACCTACTATTAGTTTATACATTAGGATAGGTAAATATAATATTATCTAGGTACTTTTGTACAGAAAGTATCATACATAGTTACGTACGCTCCTAGCTACTTTTCTTACCTTTAAACTATCATGATAGGTAGCGGGACTAAACCGTCGCTTAGTCATTGCTAATAAACCTACTTAGGTACTCATAGGGGTTACTTTGAATTTAAAATAAGATTTTCTTTGTTTGATGGATTAACATTTCTGGTGTTTTCTGGTGTTTTTTCTTCTGTTCTGGTATTCGGCTGGGGTCAGCCGATCGAATTTACTGCGTAAATTCTGCTGGGGTGGGGATGTACTGTAACTGGTTTAAATTTATTCTAGGCGAAAAAAAAAAAAAATTGTCAGGACTAACGGCGTGACATTGACATCTAATGTCCATGTCACGTTGACAGTATAGGTGTTGCAAGCTGTCAAGAATCTGCAAATTAATGAGTTGTTTTGAAATCAGTCTCGAGTTGAAATTAATTGTATTCTTTTGTTTTTCGGATTGTTAGTACGCAATGGCGTAATAGATCGGTAGAAGAATGAGCTGGTCTGGTCCGATGAGTGTTCGAGCTTGTTTCTGTCGGACTAGAGGGTGAAATTGCTCGCTACATCTTCCTCATGTTTGGGAGGGAGCGAATACCGGTTGAGCTGTGATCCCTAAATTCTCTGCTGGGGACTTCGAAGAACGTGGCTTTTTCTTTGGCTGTGACACTCGGACTGAGTGGTTAACTTTTTACTCGTGAACTTATAAATCCTTACTGGAATCCCTTCAGCTGGTATGTATCTTAGTGATCCGCCTGTGCGTAGCTTCGCCAGCTCTGTAACTAAAATTCTGGTTCTTTTGGTTGAAATAGGACCTCGTGGTCAAGTCGTGACGTGAGCCCGGTGTCTGGAGCCCCATGGCATCATAACCTGCCCTCGTTTGACACCTGCAAGAAGGGCCGCAGGAAGGATTTTTCCCTGGGATCCGAGAGCTCCGTTCAAGGTAATTTTTATACCGGCGATATGCAACCCACGTGTCACCCCCTAGGGTTTCCCACTTCTTTAACACTATTCTCTTGTCTCCCCCCCCAGTTCGCTGGCAGCGGGGTTCAGCTGAAGGCTCCAATTTTCTCGTTTTGTGTCGTCCCTGGAACGGCCTGTGAGAGGTCGTTCCCTTGGCAGACCGGCACCGAAGGAGGCCAGCCCCTTCCTCTGAGCCAGGCCCTTCGGAGCGGCTGCGGTGTTTCCTGGTAACACAGCCGGACCTTGTCCGCTGTGTATTTTATTTATTCTGTGTTGTGTCCAAATTAACTAACTTTGACTCCTCGTTCAACTCGGTGGTATCTGATCCTTCAACCTGCAAATGCTGAATATCATCTAGACGCAGACCTTACTCTAATTTAAACCTATTATTATTTATCTGGTTGCTAGGAAAGTTAAATGTAGGCCTTCACGCCCTGTTAATACTTCTCGTTGCTATACCGACTTAAGCTAGTCATATAAAATTAAGGCGCCCAACATTCTTCAACACTCTGTAATAACCTAACTTATCAGTATTATAATTTTAACATAAGCTTCCCTGTATTAACCTAATTTATTAGTATTTATTAGACTTTTACATAACAGTGTATTCTGAATAAAATACTGTTATTAACGCTATCATACTCGTTTCAACTTATACATTCCCACCTCTAAATCTAAAGCGTTACAACTTCCCCCTAAGACATCTTCAAAGCATCAAAGTGACATGATCTTATAGAAATCTATAATGACTACGACGATAAGTTTTTATGACACATCTGACATGACTTGATTGTGTCCAACAGTATTCACAATACTTCACTAAAATATAGTTGGAATCAAATGTTAAAAATTTTAATATCTTTTCGCCTCAGGACTTTTACAAATAAAACAAGCATTCACTGGACTAAAGCATCGCCTGATAGCCTCAGAAACCCTGGGTACTCACAAACAGAGGGCCCGAGACACAGCAGCTTGAGATGCGCGTGCGCTACCACGACGTGCAGCGTGGCCTGGTAGCCGCCCGCCCACTGCAGCGTCACACGCTCTCCATCCGCCCACACGCCTTCCTCCACCTCGGCGGTGGGGTCCAGAGTGGTTGTGCGAACCTATACCAACAGTTTGAAGAGCAACTGTACGAGGTCAGTTTTGAATTAGCTGCACTGTGCTGCTCAATCTTAGAACATACACAATGAAATCATACATACATAAAATCACGCCTCTTTCCCAAAGGGGTAGGCAGAGACCACGGATCTCCAGTCGCTACGATCCTGACACACAACTTTCGCCTCATTCACTCTCATTACATTCTTCATACATGCTCGTCGGTTTAGGGTACTTTTGACCTGGCCCTTCTCCAAAATGTCGCCAATTTGATCAAAGAAGGTTCGCCTACGCCTTCCCCTTCCAGCTGTCCCATGCACACTCGCCTCATACACTTGCTATGTCAAACGACTGCCATCCATCCTCTCTACATGCCCAAACCTCCTCTAACATACCTTTCTCGATCCTCAACACTACATCTTCTTTCACTTCACACTGTTCCCTTATCACACTATTTCTCACTCTATCATTCAACGTTACCCCACACATACTACGCAACGCTTTCATTTCAACAGCATTCACTCTACTCTGATGTTTTTTCTGCCAACAATGAAATCAGTCTAAAATATGTACTCATCTGGTTGTTTTAGTTCTTCACCACCCAAGCTAGATACCCTAAGCTCTTAGTTCACCTCTTTGTTGTTTAATCCCAACAGTGGCTGAAAGATTCTTCTTGTCATAAGTTCTTTCAAACCATCACATTTCAGTCACGATGACTGAAAGGTGATGAGATGTAATGAGCAGTAGAGTGTTTTGGACATGAAGCGATTATGGGGATTTAGGGGGAGTTATTTCCCTTTATTTCCTGCAGATGGTTGAAATATCATGCAAACATGAATCTTGCCATACTCCCGAGCCCAGCACTGCAGCTGCTTGTGCAATCCCCAGCCTACCTTCAACACACACACAGCTGGTCGTGCAGTGCAAGATGATGATGCAGTCTCCGGTCTACCTTTTGCAAGATGATAATGCAGTCCCTAGTCTACCTTCTGCAGCTGGTCGTGCAGGATGGCAGTGAGCGCGTGCAGAGCGCGATGCTGCTGCAGCTCGCAGGCCCTCAGCTCGTCTCCCCCGTGCCCAGCACTGCAGCTGGTGGTGCAGTGGCCAGCCTACCTTCTGCAGCTGGTCGTGCAGGATGGCAGTGAGCGCGTGCAGAGCGCGATGCTGCTGCAGCTCGCAGGCCCTCAGCTCGTCTCCCCCGTGCCCAGCACTGCAGCTGGTGGTGCAGTGGCCAGCCTACCTTCTGCAGCTGGTCGTGCAGGATGGCAGTGAGCGCGTGCAGAGCGCGATGCTGCTGCAGCTCGCAGGCCCTCAGCTCGTCGCGCGTCTCCCCCGTGCCCAGCACTGCAGCTGGTGGTGCAGTGGCCAGCCTACCTTCTGCAGCTGGTCGTGCAGGATGGCAGTGAGCGCGTGCAGAGCGCGATGCTGCTGCAGCTCGCAGGCCCTCAGCTCGTCTCCCCCGTGCCCAGCACTACAGCTGGTGGTGCAGTGGCCAGCCTACCTTCTGCAGCTGGTCGTGCAGGATGGCAGTGAGCGCGTGCAGAGCGCGATGCTGCTGCAGCTCGCAGGCCCTCAGCTCGTCTCCCCCGTGCCCAGCACTACAGCTGGTGGTGCAGTGGCCAGCCTACCTTCTGCAGCTGGTCGTGCAGGATGGCAGTGAGCGCGTGCAGAGCGCGATGCTGCTGCAGCTCGCAGGCCCTCAGCTCGTCTCCCCCGTGCCCAGCACTGCAGCTGGTGGTGCAGTGGCCAGCCTACCTTCTGCAGCTGGTCGTGCAGGATGGCAGTGAGCGCGTGCAGAGCGCGATGCTGCTGCAGCTCGCAGGCCCTCAGCTCGTCTCCCCCGTGCCCAGCACTGCAGCTGGTGGTGCAGTGGCCAGCCTACCTTCTGCAGCTGGTCGTGCAGGATGGCAGTGAGCGCGTGCAGAGCGCGATGCTGCTGCAGCTCGCAGGCCCTCAGCTCGTCTCCCCCGTGCCCAGCACTACAGCTGGTGGTGCAGTGGCCAGCCTACCTTCTGCAGCTGGTCGTGCAGGATGGCAGTGAGCGCGTGCAAAGCGCGATGCTGCTGCAGCTCGCAGGCCCTCAGCTCGTCTCCCCCGTGCCCAGCACTACAGCTGGTGGTGCAGTGGCCAGCCTACCTTCTGCAGCTGGTCGTGCAGGATGGCAGTGAGCGCGTGCAGAGCGCGATGCTGCTGCAGCTCGCAGGCCCTCAGCTCGTCGCGCGTCTCCCCCGTGCCCAGCACTGCAGCTGGTGGTGCAGTGGCCAGCCTACCTTCTGCAGCTGGTCGTGCAGGATGGCAGTGAGCGCGTGCAGAGCGCGATGCTGCTGCAGCTCGCAGGCCCTCAGCTCGTCTCCCCCGTGCCCAGCACTGCAGCTGGTGGTGCAGTGGCCAGCCTACCTTCTGCAGCTGGTCGTGCAGGATGGCAGTGAGCGCGTGCAGAGCGCGATGCTGCTGCAGCTCGCAGGCCCTCAGCTCGTCGCGCGTCTCCCCCGTGCCCAGCACTCGTGCCATCACTGTTGTACGCTCCATCAGGACCTGGCTCAGCTCCTGGCAAACACAAGCAGGAAAATCTTTAGATTACGTAGTTCGCTTGGCTCAGCTCCTGAAAATCAAGGATTCAAGTCGTAAGAGAAGTTCGCGCGATGATTCAAATCTCTGGCGTCGTCAAAGTAGAATGAGAATGAGCTATCATCAAAAGTGCGCGACATTAGATCAAATAGGAAATAGGAGGATTGGAAAGGACACATAGAAGATTTAAGTAAACGAATTAACAGTTCCACCTATGCTTTATTCAAACTATCTACCATAGTTAATAGGGATGCGTTATTGATAGCTTATCATGGATTAATTGAATCTTTACTGAGGTATGGAATAATATTCTGGGGTAATTCCACAAATAAAACTAGAATATTCAAAATACAGAAAAGATGTTTACGAGCTATGTTTAAAATACAAAATACTGATAGTTGCAAACCACTATTCACGAGACACAGAATTCTGACGCTTCCCTCACTTTACATTCTGGAGGTTGCACTATTTGTAAAAAACAATCCGCATTTATTTCCACGCTGGTCTGACACTGTAAATCGGAGCAGACGTGATAACACAAAACTAAGACTGCATTCATCGAAAACAGCATTATTGTGCAAAAGTGTTTATTGTATGGCACCGATTATATATAATAAGATACCGAAATGTTACAAGGACATGAATATTGGTTTATTTAAAATTAGATTTAAGAAAATGTTAATTAACAAATGTTACTATGATATTAATGAATTTTTAGATGACAAATTTTAATTTTAATTTTGACGCGCCTCTGTTAAATTAATAAATTAATTTGCACACCGATAATTTTCGGTAAAGCATGTTGTGACAAATTATAAAACTTTTGATCTTGCATGTAAATGTAACCAACACAATGTTTTAAGCAAATAAATTATCTTTATCTTTAATAGGACGATGTTTTTAGCAATGATTCAAATTCAAATTCATTTTATTTCAGATAATTAAATCCATATTATAACAAATTTACAAACACAAATAATCATAAATAAAGCACAAAATCAAAATATAATATTTAAAAACTAAACTTAAAACTAGAGAAAAAATATACGGCGCCGGTGGTTTAAATAGCTCGCCGCACAAAAGTTTTCCAAATCGGAGAGGTGAACCGGTCCGATACAGTTTTCAGGATGCTGTTTTGGCTGTCTCGCACTCTGCGAATCAGGGATGCAGTTTTCTTACGTATGAATGATGATGTAATGATTGCACATTTTCGTTCTATCTAAAATTGTATGTAATTTTTTTATATTTAGCAAAAATTTGATGAAAAAATCTGATGGGAAACAGCGTCGATTGAGACCAACTTCTTGTTTTGACAAATATATTTTTCGCTGGCTAAAAATTATTAAGCGCAATTGTTTTTCAACTATAGTTTTCTAAGAACAATATACCTAACAAATTCGAAAAGACAGCTACCCTGCTGCGATGATTTTGCCCCACCCGTCTATTGGATAATGCCGGCCACCCACGATCAAGTTTACCGTCCAGTCTACCGCGGACTGGATGCGGCGTCCAGTAAACTTGACGGTGTATTGGGATGGGTGTGCATGACAAGCGAAAAAGAACTTCGTTCTGCCGACTTGATCAAGTTTGCAGCGCTGCAAGCTGGACGGTAGACTGGATCGTGGGTGGCCGGCATAAAACTCCTGTACTGTTTTCCTCCAGCTGAGCAATATACTCACGAGCACAATATCAGTGTGATCTAGATGTGGCGCGGCGCGCACGTGCTTGGCCAGGAACTGTATGTAGGCCGCCAGGTGGCGCGGCACGCACTCCACTAGGCAGGCGGCGCGCAGGCGCGGGATCACCTCGTCCCGGACACCCTCCCATTGGGGGAGGTCCCAGAGGAGGTCCAGCCACTCCCTGGGACAGAAAGAAAATGATTATTTATACCTTTTATATACAGACTATAATTATATGAGATAATTTTTCTTTTTTTCTCTACTAGCATCCGATTGACCACCTATCCACGACGAAATCGTTCTGCTGTTAAAGCGACCGCAACCATCATCATCTTCCTGCCCTTGTCCCACTCTATGTGGGGTCGGCACAGCATGTATTCCTCTTCCATTTACAAATAAAAATTATACAAGTAGTATATCAGTTATCTGGTTCCCATGGTACAAGCTATGGTATACTCACTCTGGGCTGACATCAGCATTGTAATCCATTTCCGTCGCATCTTCTGTTTCCGTTAGCACCAGTTTCAAACCCTGCAATAAAATTATTGCGTTAAGGTGGGTCCACATTAGTGATTCACCAATTGCTGTGCACCTTTATATGATGACGGAAGAATTACCGACTTGCTTAATCTTAGGCATCAACCTGATGTTTGATTTTCTTGTGTAAATCACACAAATGTTTTAGTGGCACACACACAGCCCCCTCCCCCCCCCACTCACCCTGCCGGCCTGCGCGCGTGTGGGTGCGTGTGAATGCGCGAGGCGCTGCGTGTAGTAGTGCAGCACGGCGCGCGCTCCCTCCTCTGTATCGTGTAGTGTGCGTCGCAAGTGTGCGCACAGTTCCCCCGCCTTCCCCTCGCCCGGCCCGCCCGCACCTCCCCCCGCTGAGAGGAACTCGCAGAGACATTGCACGGGAAGTACGCTGGGGAAAAACGTTACGTGAGAGCTGTGAAGACAGTGGGAAATAGAACTGTCTGCACGGAAAAAGTTCCAAATTATAACCAAGTCTGCCGAGAAAAAGAGACTCCTCAATGTCCTAGCAGTCCAAGGAAGTCGTGAAGGTTGTCGTTTCCCAGCAGTTACGACTGCTGGGAAAACAACACAAACTGACGTGTGTTGATTTCCCAGCAGTCGTAACTGCTGGGAAATCAACACAAACTGACACATAATGTATCAACATGACATTCAATTTTAAGTAAGTTTTTGACCGTTTCTTTTCGCTTTTTAATTTCCTAAATGAACAGGGGCAATATTCGCGTTCCTTTTTTCGATCGTTTGATGAATATTCGAATGCTTCCCACCACAATTTCTGACTTCAAGGGAGAATTTTTCGGTTTGAAATAATAAATAATGCTGGACATTTCACACAGCATCTAGCCCCAAACTAAGCCAAGCTACTGGGAACCAGATAACTGATATACTACTGACATACTTTTTTTTGTAAATACATACATATTATACATAGAAACACCCAGACCCTGAATATATGGTGCTAGGTTAGGACCGTGTTTTAACGTTTGAAAAGTTGGCCCTTGATGTCAGAAATCGTAGTGGGTAGCATTCGAATATTCATCAAACGAACAGAAAAAGGAACGCAACTACGTAGATCGTAGACCCAGATCGTATTCTACCTGAGCTGCAGTCGATCCTGCCGCAGCAGCCGGTGCAGCCAGGGCATGGCGCGCCGCGTGCCGTGCCGCTCCACCAGCTGCAGCAGCAGCGCTGGTTGCCGACACAGCAGCGCCCCGAGGCGGAGGGCGGAGCTCAGCGCTTGCAGGGACTCCACTACTCCGGCGGGGGGCTTCCGGGCTGCGCCCATTGGTTCCATTGTTGTCAGCTGATAACATACAGGGGGGGTATATCAACTCCTAGCCCCCTTGCACACTAGCGGTTAACCGCAGGGACGGCTGACCGAGCGGCTAGCCGTTATTACAGTTTAATATGCAATCGCTTGTGAATGTCACAAAAATCACTAAAATTTCGAATAGGCGGTTGACTGCTGAACCGCCTATGCAGTCAACCGCTTGTTCGACGCTAGTTTAAGAGGGCTTTATAAGGCACCAAGCGCAGTAAAGCGCCTGGAAATAAGAGTTTGTTTTAACATTCTAGAACTCTATCATCGCCAGCTACCAACACATCAGGGCGGTTACAGTTACTCATACATCCAAACACTTAAATACGACAAGTGCCTTAATGACCGGTTTCTATATTCAACGGACAGTCGTAGCTCTTACCTACGACTGTCCGTCGAATATAGAAACCGGGCATTAAGTGCATTAAAAATTTTACTGTTAAAACGCACACAGTCCACTAGTCTCTCTATATGATGTCAATTTTCAAAAGCACTTCAGAACTACAGAACCCCAGAAACATCAAACCATTGTCTGCTAGTCTGCACTTCACTGAAACTACCATCATCTCCTATTTCACCCCTATGTGGAACCAGGTCCTGCTCTCCACTGCTCTATCTTCTTCTAAACTTTCATCCCATTCTATCTTTCAAACGTCCTAACAATAATTATTAGCATTACCTGACTGAGCAGCCGTGACGTATGTTCCGTGACGGGTAACTTGGCGTTGCTCGCAGCCGCTAAATGCGTCTCCAGCTGTAAGATGGCCGCTTTCTCGGCTTCCGTCTCCACTGCAGAGCTGTTCCATTCTATGCTGGGTTTGCTGCAGATTATATCAAGATTTCAGGAATTATCTGGCTGTCAGAATATTAAGAAGTGTCTTCGACAATTCTTTTAACCCAGAAAACACAATATAATATAGCCTTTTTGCACCCTGTATAAACTAAGAGAGAGAGTGTGTCTTACCATGACATGACAACCCCATTTACATGATAGAACAGTCTAAAAGGTTTTTTTTTTCATTATGAATTTAGTCCGAGTCATTTAGTGAGACTAATTTTGTGATGCAGGTCTTATGAGACCTATAAACTCATTCAGCTCGCTGGCGGCAGGTCGGAGCCCACTCACTTGGTGATGCAGGTCTCTATGAGCGCCCTCAGCGTGGGGTAGGTCGCGGCTGCTCGCTCAGCAAACTCGTGCGGGTTGTGCGCCGCGATCATCGTCAGCACTAGCCACGCGCGCCAGTATAGAGATGTTATGGCTAACGGTGGTGGACTGTACCTATAAGTATACAAATACATACAAAAATGTTTGTGCACTATTTACTGGACAAGACAATGAGGAAAAACATAAGAAGCCCTGCAAGGTCGATGTATGTGTGTGTGTAGAGCCAAGTGTGGTGTGTGTGTGTGTGTGTGTGTGTAGATACATGTATGTGCGTGTAGAGAAATTTGTTTATTTATTACTAGCCTGGAAGAAATCGCTTTCAGCGATAAGGTCGCCCATTGTTGCACATTAATTAAGAACTGTTTTTGTTACTATTGTGTTTCTTTCTTTTTGGTGTACAATAAAGTAATATTCTATTCTATTCTACTAGCTGTCCGCCGCGGTGTTACCCGCGTTCCCTAAAATGTAGCCTATGTTCATCAGGGATAATGTAGGATTCTATTGGTGAAAGAATTTTTCAAATCGGTCCAGTAGTTTCGGAGCCCATTCATTTCAAACATACAAACAAACAAACAAATCTTTCCTCATTATAATATTATAGTATAGGTAGATAAACGAAATCCACGGCTCTTAAGATATGATTCACAAAAACTTAAAGATAAAACCGACAGCTAATAACGGATTTAAATTATATTTTAACAAAGTAACCGACAATGAAGTGAGTGAAGTTGAGAGTTTGAAACATGTGTGGGAATGTGTATGTGTGTTTTTATGTATGTATGTTTGTGTGTGTGTGTATGTGGGTAAATATGTTTGTGTGTAAGGAGAAATTAAAAATTGTCGCTACGGTTCACGTTTTAAAGTTACTACTAGAAAAGCTATAGCCCACTTGGGATCCTACACATTAAAACAAGTCATCATCACTCACCCAATCGGCGTGGTGATATTCTCAGGAGGCGCAAATGCGCAGAGCTGGAACAGATACTCCGGCACCTCCAGTTTATCCACCTGAAGAGGATTGTCTTCCGCGGGCAGTGCGCAAGCACGCCGAACTAACTGTTCCACCAGCGAGAACACCTCCGCTGATGACACCGGTAGATCCTGGGGGAGTTGGTATTGTGAACAGCGTCCATCTAGTTTGTAGCTAAGTTGATTTTGATACGCAAAGGAGTTTTGCATAGCAATTCATAGAGGAACTGTTCTGTTGTGATCGCAAACATTTGCAGCAGGAAACGTCACTTGTGTCAACGGTTTTTTTATGATGAATGGGTCGGCTCTTGACCTCGAAACTTATAGGCAAGAATGAGGTCTACGATTGAGCGAGCCTACGCAGAAGGTGCCTATTAAATCTTCTTAAAAACAACAGGGTCATCAGCGGAAATACAGACGCTGGAAGCTGATTCCAAATTTTAGCAGTGCGCATAATAAAAGAACTTTGAAAGCGCTTAGTTCTAATAAGTGGAATATCAACCAGGTGTGGATGATAGTCAGCTGTGCGTCTGAAGTCCCTGTAAAAGAACGATTTCGTCGCGGATGTGTTCTGCTGAAGAATGAATCGCAGTGCTGGGGGGTTGATATGCTATCAACTCTTAAAGGCACCATAGTCTAAAATGGCACCTTAAAGTCTGCTAGGAAATAAGTACAGTATCTTTTGATTGCGTTGGCCTAGACAGCTCCAAGGGATTGTAGAGTATTTGAGTGTTAAGTTTGTACTACAGGGTGCCACAGAATACCAGCGCTTGTGCAGGGGAGGTATTCTTCTCTGCACTTGCACGGTGCTGAGTGGTAATCTTTTTTGCTAATCTAAGAATAACATGAATTTAACCACGTTAAATACTTGTACCTATCACAAAAGCAAAATAAAGTTTTACTTTATTTTATAATAGCTATAGAGGTTGGTCGCCCCAAGTACCGATGGAGTGACCGGACGGAAGCTGATCTGCGAGATCTACAAGCCGACAATTGGCAGGAAACTGCGTTGGACAGAAACAAGTGGCGAGTTCTCGTATCGGAGGCCAAGACTCACTTTGGGTCACTGCGCCAAAGAAGTAAGTAAGTAAGTATAGAGGTTACCTTGGAGAGTCCTATGAACATGATCCGCAGCAGGTTGTATTGCGGGAGCGGCGCCTCGCAGCACAGGCGGTGTAACAGCGCACGCTCCGCCTCGGCGGGCCAGTTGTCCGCCTTGCTGTAAGTCTCCGCGCTTTCCACGAACATTATCTGTAAGTATAATCTAGTTTTAAAGTGACAGGAATCAGGAATGGACATCAATGTATGGAGCTATGACCAAGGTTCAACAAACAAAAGTCTACATAACTGATTCAAAGAGGATTTAGAACTTTTATGTATGACAGCTGCAAAATTAACCTAGCAGAATTCGTTCTGTCGACTGTTGTGGTCAGCTCAGCATCCATGTACTCCGCTGCCCTTTTGCTTGGGGGGTCTCCAGCATCCAAGTCCTGCAGGAGACTACATTGTTGAGAGTCAGCTTGAAGTCTGCTGGTGCGGTCGGAAAGACTACCTTGTTGAGAGCCAGCTGGAAGTCCTGCCTGCTGGGTCGATGCGCCGGGGCGGCTGTCTCCAGCAGCCAGCCCAACGCCGCCGCCTGCAGCGCCGACACCTGGGCCAGCAGCGCCCTCTGGTCCGCATGAGCTCTTGCATGGGCCGCTGCCCCGGCGGTGACCAGGCAGCAGAGGCAGAAGAGATCGGCGATCGCGAGGAATGCGCGCTCGCGGACTTCGCTCGAGGCTGCCGCACACGCCGCCGCGGCTAGGATACAGTCTGCGCTCAGTTTAATATAACAACAGTAGCTTGTACAATACTCACTATGGATCTTAAACTCTCTGAAGTTAGGTGCACTAAACGATTGCGCAGGTTTGCGTGTGTAGAGTGAACGAGATAGAACGATGCAACAAACATAAGCGAGTGAGCGAGGCAGCTATACTACGCTGTTTTCGTCATCTAAAAGGTCATCAAAAATGGATCCATTGTGACTACTGATACTCAAGCTTATTTCGTTTAATGAGACGTGGAAATGTATTAACTCAAGCACAGCTGCATTCAATTGCAAGCAGAATGAGGGTACACAAAAATGACAAAACAGAAAGCGAGTCATGTAAACAGAGACAACACAATGAGATTCATGATACGGTATCGAAAGGTCACTTATAATGAACTCGCTGAGCAACTAAGTTAACCTAACTGATAATTTGAGATACATACATACATACATAAAATCACGCCTCTTTCCCAAAGGGGTAGGCAGAGACCACGGATCTCCACTCGTTACGATCCTGACACACAACTTTCGCCTCATTCACTCTCATTACATTCTTCATACATGCTCGTCGGTTTAGGGTACTTTTTACCTGCAATTATATAATTTGAGATGAGATAATTTATTTCATAAATAGTTTACATTGGACCCCTAGACAAAGCTCGTATCATATAATATGATTTACTCGCTCTATTAATAAACATGCATTCACATCCAGGCAGTGTAGATATTTTATAGAAAAGTAGCATTCACACTCTTCAAGTTCTCCTGTTCCTTTTCAGGTTGAAGCCAACTATGAGAACATGCATTTAGGACAAGTTTTACCTTTACAAATCCGCTAATGTTCATGCTTTGCCACCACCTAAACCTGGTGTAAACAATACCTTCAGCGGATGGCGAAGCGAGTGCCCTAGCCAATGGCAACAAGGCAGCCACGCCCCCCTCCCCCGTGAGCCCGGCGGGGGCGCCCCCCGCCCGCGCTCCTCGGACGCATTCCCGTGTCAGAGCTCGGAGGGGACGGAGGTATTCTTCGGGGCGCATCATTAGCTCCTGGAGATTACATGTTTTATTGATGAGTAGAGCCAGTAAGTGCTGTGGCAATGTTGAAGGAGTTCGTGCAAATGAGATTGATGTGAGAAGAGCAAAAATGAGTATACACAGACTGGAGGAAGAAATCTTAGTTGCGGAACATCAGGGTGGTTATTCTCGTTCGTTTGCTGAATATTCAGATGTTTCTTGTTGAGTTTTCTGACTTCAATGGCCATTTTTCAAACGTTAAAACACAGTCCTAACCTAGGACCAACTATTACAAACCGAAAAATTTTACACTTGAAGTTAGAAATCGTGGTGGGAAGCATCTATTTATTTATTTATTTGACAGCCAACATTCGATAGTCGTAGAGGCACCACCAGAAGGTGGCCTCCCAGCCTACAGGTCGTGGATTGGAGTACGGTCGTGCACCAGTGAGTTTTTCTGTCAAAAAACTAATATACACTATGCCATATTCTAAACCGGTGAACGAAAACATCGTGAGGAAAGCGGTAGGTCTGAGAAAAGTTCCAAAACATAATAACAAGTGCACAAAAGGAGCCTAGAGTAGGTGTATTTCCCCCAATCCATGGTAAAGAGGGAGTTCTCACCTCAGTAAGGTCGACGCCATCTGGTCCACTTACCTTAGGGCCTTTCAGCCGACAGTTAATGTCGGATAGTTCTATATAGGTTAGATGTGACACGAAGAAGTTCTTTTCCATCTCTTTCTCATGATTTTGAAGAGTTACGATGGTAAAGAGAGGAAATAATCATTTCCTCCTTGAAATGTCCATCATTAGAGAATACTTCCATCTCTGTATGAGCTTTATAAGCTTCTCTAAGTCCTCTAACTCACCATATAAGTGTCAGCCATAGCAGCAGGCACAGCGTTGGGCTGCGCAGCGATCAGCGCGGCCAGCACCGCCATGTTGTTGGGTGACCGCACGCTGGACAGCTCGTTGTAGATCGTGTGGGTGACCACGCTACGCAGGAGTGCCGGAGACTCCGATATCATCTCTCTGGGGAATGTGGTTACAGTGAGCTGGAGTCAGGAGCTGTTCAATGGAACTTTACAGTGCATACGTAATTTACAATACGAAAATGATGTATTTTGTCATGATACGTCATTTTCGTATTGTGTGATTGGTTGGAATGGGAAATGGAAATGGATTTCAAGTTAGACAATAAGGCCTGAAGTCTGAAGCGCCCGTGGTCGTGTTTGCTTAGTCGTTCTTGATAGATCATCGAAGTTAAGCAACGTTCGAAACGGTCTGTAAGTGGATGGGTGACCGCCAGTGGCATTTTCACCCGAGCGCTTCCGTGCTTCGGAGGGCACGTTAAATTTTTGGTCCCGGCTATTTAAGTAGTTAAGCCATGACGGAGTCCTTAAGGCGGCCTACAAACTCCTTCACCAGAGTTGGCCACTGACTCATACGAACTAACTACAGTCTGCTCAGGGTACATACCTGAGGCAGGCCTGGTAGGCCGCCTGGAGCGGCTTTGTCTTCAGGCGCATCTTGGCCAGTTGTCCCAGGACTTCCTGATCCCTCGCAGCCGTGGCGCCCACCGCGTCGCAGTTTACGCAGACGTAAGCCAACAACTCCTGTCCACAGCGCCATAGCTTGCCAGAGTTCAACCAGCCTTCCAACCGCACCGCGGATAGCATGCGGATCTGATGACAAAGAGCTGATCTAGTAGACCTAGTTAGTTTATAAGTTCTGGACATGCTGGCTTTCGTTTTATTAATGGAACTAGCTTCTGCGCGCGGCTTCGCCCACGCGGTACCAACATTTTGAATAGCCTATAATAATATGATATTCCAGGTCACTATCTACGCCAATTCCAAATTTCATCCAAACCGGTTCGGATAGAAGTAAAAATTTTCTTTCAGTTTCTTAAGGATTAGTCAGCTGAACTGATGCTTCCCTCTTCTCATAGTTCTGTCCTTGACATCTTAGTGAGGGAGAATGATGAATGGGGGTAGGAGAATGATGATGAACTTGCCAGTTGTAAACCATACCTCAGGAAAGCCACAAGTGGCCGACAGCAGCTTCAGGAACCCTTTGCCGATATTGTCCGGTGCTGCAGAGCGCCGCTGGATCTGGTCATTGATGGCTGCAAGCACCAGGTGTTCCACTGTCACGTGGCTGCTGGAGTACCTGGAAGTGTTACTGACAGTTACACCAACAGTTAACACAGGCGATATTTTATCCCAAAAAACATACTTTGACAAGCCTTTTGTTCGACTGGCTCCCCACTGGAGTTTGACTAGTTAGTTTTTAAGATGGATCACCTAAAAGACAGCTAGACTCCGTGTTGCCCTGGTTATTAAGGTATTGGTCGCAAAGGAACAGGAGAAGAAGCACCTAGTTTTAAGACTATTCTAACTGATCCCAGTGGTCCTCCTGAATAAATGCTTTTTAACTTTGACTTTGAAAAAGAGAAGTATGTCCGAAGAACCACTGGTAACGCGAGCGCAGATAGTTTGATAAATAATTGGTCATTGACGCTGAACATCAGAGAATGTCTTCCTTGTCCATATTATGATACTATAAATCCATACTATCCACACTAATATTATAAATGTGAAAGTAACTCTGTCTGTCTGTCTATCTTTCTGTCTGTCTGTTTGTTACCTTTTCACGCCCAAACCACTGAACAGATTAGGCTGAAAATTGGCATGGATAAAGGTTGTATCCCAGGGACGGACATAGGCTTTTTATCCAGAAAAAAATCCGGAGGGACCACGGGTTACACCGCGGGAGCGCAGCTAGTAATAAATAAAATTATAAATAATGCTGGACATTTCACACAGCATCATCTAGCCCAAAACTAAGCAAGGCTTGTACTATGGGAACCAGATAACTGATATACTACTTATATACTTTTTGTTTGTAAATACATACATATTATACATAGGAACACCCAGACCCGAGATAAATATTTGCAGATCATACAAACATAACATTTATCCCGCCGCGGGGATCGAAACCGCAACCTTCTGCGTCCCAAGCGGGCTTACACCCACTGCGCCACAGAGGTTGTCAACTATGGATCCTTTACCTTGGGAAGACGGAGTAGTCCAGCTCCGACAGTTCCGCTTCCTCCTCCGCGCTGACCAGCGGCGACCCCGACCCTGAGGGAGACATAGTTCCTGTAAAAATAAGGTGGCTCAGCAAATCGCCATTGTTATACACCTCCACCAAAGATCCAGTTTGATAACCTTGAAACCACCACCTTTTCCCAGGTCTAAGTGCTTATGACTTGTTGCGTAGTCACGTCTGCCACCCTCGGCACCGCTTCAAGACCATACATCTTGATAGCACTCATGAATCAGTCTGTAGTTGCAAAGGAAGACACGATGTCAAGATGTAATTGTGCGCGTGAGAAGCTATCGATTCAAATGCGCGACTGTTGGGAAAGGAAGTGTTTAAAATCATAGCGTCTTACCATAGAACGTGACATAAAGTTATTCCACCGAAGAAATCAAGAATAACCATACATTTTGACAGTTTATACTCCGGAATAACTTTATGTCACGTTCTATGGTAAGACGCATAGAATTGGGCCGGCGATAGAAAGACTGTACCATAGGGTATTGGATTGGTGATAGCATAACAACTGCTTTGGCCAAGCTTATGTAGTCTCTGTGGTTAAGTGCCCTGGTTGCGTTTCTTCAATAAAGTAAGTTCGTATGAGTCAGTGGCCAACTCTGGCGACGGAGTTTTTAGGCCGCCTTAAGGCCTCCGTCATGGCTTAACGACTTAAATAGCCGGGACCGACAATTTAACGTGCCCTCCGAAGCACGGAAGCGCTCAGATGAAAATGCCACTGGCGGTCACCCATCCACTTACTGACCGTTTCGAACGTTGCTTAACTTCGACGATCTATCAAGAACGACTAAACAAGCACAACCACGAGCGCTTCAAGCTTGCTTCTTTCACCCTTTTTAAAGAAAAAAATGAACACCCAAATGACCTTCACCAAATTGCATTTTAAAACAGTGTAAAGATTAAAATAGATGATACCTAGAGTGTTGTCGCTGGGTATGAGATGCGAAGGCGGCACCTTCGTCCCGAACGCAGTCACTATGTTCTCAACCAAGCACTTGCACCACGAGCATTCTACCCACCATCTCTCGTTCAGGGCGTCTTCTATGTACACCTGGGGATGTTATGACATCATCAGTTTATCCATCAACCTTTTATGTGAATTGTTATTTTATTCATGTAATAAAAAAATATTTTATTCAATATTCAAGTTGACATCAACAAGTTAAACGTATGAAATAGGCCATGAAATGGATTAAGTTGGCTATGGGAGATGATGATGATCATCCCATTTTGGGGGTAGGTGTTATTCCCCCAATCTATGGCAAAGAGGTAGTACTACCTTTACTAAGATCGACGCCAACTGGTCCACATATCTTAGGGCTTTTCAGCCGGTAGTTAATGTCGGATAGTTCTATATAAGTTCATTTGCCAAGATAATGTCGCTTGCGCGATTCAGAACTTGTACACTTTTTGTTGGTATTCATAATGTTTCATATTATTTTGATCCCAACGCCATCTAGTGATAATGCGGTGAAGCTCTGCAGTAGCTAGGTTGGCAACTGTGTTACGATGCCCTTGTGTAGTTCAGGCGATCGCAGTTAGAGGTCGCCACATCACTCCCTTTCCAGACCGAAGGTCGATATAAGTCTTGATGCCAGCATATCCAGTGTCCAACTTAGCTCGTCGTGGTCTTCAGTGAGTCGAGACTGATGCGACGAGCAGGTTGAGGACGGGAGAGCGCTTGTCTGCGGTGAGTCGAGACGGTCCACGGTGAGTCGGGACGAAGCGCGGTGCGGTGCTCCAGGTGAGGCTGCGGTGAGTCGAGCCTATTGCCCGGATGAATGCCGCGGTGCGGTGCTCCAGGTGAGTCTACGGTGAGTCGAGACTATTGCCCGGATGAATGCCGCTAGGGAACTCCACGAAGCGTTATCGAGGAGGGGAGAAGCCTGCAGATCCAGGAAGTCGGGGCGGCTGCGATGGAACTGCGGAGGCTGAGGGATAATGCTGGTGCTGGTCCGGAAGATGCTTGAAGGGAGAGAGAGAAGAAACGAAGATGATAGAGAAGTCCGCTGATGATGATAATGATGATGGCTGTAGTGCTGCGCTGCGTTGTTGAAGAAGTCGTGTTCAGGAATCCAGTCGTCGGGTTTCGGCAGGAGTCGTCCGAGGTAATCGACGGCTGGCACGACGGAGGCCACCAGTTTTTGATAAAGTTTCAAAGGTATAGGTTATAAATATAGGCCCTTACTAATAAACTTGACATAAAGTTATGTCATGCATTAACTAAACATTTGTATGGTTATTCATAGGTTATGCATGACATAACTTTATGTCAATAATGTTGAATGTCCATAATATTCAAATTCATTTATTTGTTTATGGAACTACAACAGTTTAAGTACTTAACATTTTACAGATGTTATGAGGCAAATAAAATGGCAATAATGATTACCTTAATGAAAATATCAGGCCAATTATTGTTCTCCCGATGTCCAGCATAGAGCATGTTGCAAGCCAGCACAAAAACCAGTGGGTTGCCTTTATTCTTAAACGCAGCTCCCTGTTCCCTCTTCAGCAGTGTGCAGAGAATGTTGGTGACAGTCTCGTGGGCGAACATGTTCGGTCTGATCTTGGTGAGGTACAGGAGACTCATGCAAAGTATTGGATCTGGTTTTGCTCTCTGAGATTTGAGGAGACGGATTGAGCCGGTAAGGAGGCCCAGCTGAAAGGAAAATTCAGAAAGTGTAATACAACAATTTTAAACCATAACTAAAGTTCAGTAAGTTTTTATCAAATTGAAGTCCAAAATGAGAACTTAATCTGAGTATCTTTAAGCTATGTTGTGGTTTTGAGCAAAGCTGTTGTTGGGCAAAGAGTAACTTGTGTTTGCACTTCTGAAAATCTAAATAGAAACATCTCACATTGTAAAACAACAAAATTCAATTCAATTTATTCAATAACAATTTCACAATGTTTTGATGGCCAAATGTGGTGAGTTGGGCCTTGCGAAAACTGTTTTATGATTATCTGATAATGTAAAGTATATAAGTACTCACCAGTTTATCAGAATTGTGTGTATCCAGAGCCTGCAGCACACTCGGAACTAAGTCGACCGGGTCCACTTCCAGCGAAGTTCCACCTACAGCCTCAGCAGGTGAGCCGATTCTGGATCTCTTGCTCGGAGGCTGGGAGCCAAATCCTGAAGGCTCTCTTTTTCTCTCCACACCTTGGATAAGCAAGGATATTTACGAATCGCAAGATTTAACATAAAATTGTTGTAATAAAGTATGTGTAATGTGTAGTTTCATGATCTTACCACTGGTAGATGGTTTATGGATACTTCCTCTCTTCTCCGAGTCCCTCGACACGACCACAGTGGATTTGGTTCCCAGTGCGAAGATATCTTGCGGATGCTGGGGCCCCTTGCTTTTGCCTCCGCGACCAGACGAAGGCAATTTACCTCGCTCCATAATGAGTTAGAGAAGTGGCTGTTGTTATTAAATATTATAATATATTTTCATAACATTTCAATGCAAATTGCTGCATTCAATTACTTTTACTTTTACGGAAAATACTGAAAAACCATAAGTAAACAAACACCGACCGACCGCGATCTAATTTTTCGCTCGCTTGACATGACTGACAGACATTACGCTGTAGACATTGACAATTAAATGATGACTGACTGACAGCACAATGAATGTGCGTTGAGGTTGAATGAGATTGAATAGCATCCTGTAAAAATATTCGAATTTGATTTTTTATGCGAATGTTAATCATGCGCGCGATCTTTCAAGGTGACTTCGCACCAAGATATAGAACTAAGAAAACTTTGGGAATTCAATTATCAGTTTAAAAAATAACCCTGGAGTTTATCAGTATTATCAAGCTTGCTGGTTTGTGAATAGTTAAAAGATATTCATGACATTGACATTTCATGTCAAAGACACAAAGCAAAAGTCACATTAAATAAAAAAACAGCTGTCAAAATTGTCAGATTTTCTGAGACAGACAATTTCACAAAAAGGTACAGTTTTCTTCTATTCTTTAGGAAATTACACCTAGAATATCCGCCTTCTAAATTATTTTAGCATTAATAAAGTATGAGAATTTATTTGGGTGTATTTTTTGCATTGTTATGTAACTGGCGTTATAGGTTATGCTTTGGTGTTTCAGATGTTGACCTCCACCCTTGTCGGCCTCCGGGCGATCAGCTCCTCCGTGATGGTGACCAGGAATCTGGCTGCCTCTCAAAAGGCCACGGACCCCATCCAGCAGCTGTTCCTTGACAAAATCCGGGAATACAAGCAGAAGAGCGCGTAAGTTCACTATCGATTTAGGTATATCCTGTGCTATGACCAAATTCTTCACTTTTGTGGTTTGCGTTAGATCATGGGTGGTTTACACGGCATTATCAATACCTGCTTTATAATTTCCTTTTATTTTTCTTTCAAATGATGTCACCTGTGGTTCAAAGTCAAGTCAAAAAGCATTTATTCTGTAGGACCACTGGGATCACTTTGAACATTTTGGTTGGTATTGGTACGGTCAGCAAAGAAAGTGGTTTACCACTTTTGACAACAGTTTCTGTGAAATCTAACTACCGCTAAGGTTTACTTTTCTAACTGTCATAATAGTAAAATAAAACTTGTTGTTTCATAACGTTCAAATGAACCTCAACCGTAGTTTGGTAGACCACATTTTTTGCTGAGTGTACATAATATTGATCTGAAACAGTTACTTACCTAGCCTAGAAGCCATGAAGCATGAAAAATTGAATAGTAACATTGAGTGTATTCTATTAGTATTGTTTCTACTACCAAGGGGTTTCAATTGGTATTCTAATGAAGTACTTATTGATTTTTTTGTCTGTATCCAAATCATCTGAAGTCCTAAGTCATATTATGCTGTAACAAGATAATAAACAAGATAGAAGAAATTGTATTTAGAAGTTAAGGTAAGACCCTCAAGGTTCGCTATTTCATTTTATTTTTCAATGTTCAAGACATCCATTCTCCGTTAACTATATCCAATTAAGATATTTCACTAGAGATAAAAGTCCCGAGCATAACTCTATGAACTCTGTTAGTTTTAAATATTTATATTTAAAACAAAAAATGCTTTCAGTGGTGGCAAGCTCGTGGACCCCAGCCCAGCCATTGAGAAGGAACTCAAGAATGAGTTTGAGAAGCTGGAGAAGCAGTACGGAGGTGGCTCTGGAGTTGACATGACCGCATTCCCTTCTTTCAAATTCGATGACGCCAAACTGGACCCCATCGATGAACAACAAGCCGCCCCCAAGGCCAAGTGAATAGTGTAGTTATATCCAATGTGAATGCTTGTTTAAGAAATCAAATAAATTATTTGTTAGAGACCGTATGTGAAGTTATTTTGATTAGATTATTATTTTGCTCCCTATTAGCGATTGAGCTGAGAGGATGGATTAGATGCTGGGTAAGCTTATTCCATCTCAAACAACAGGCGTCCTGTTAAGTGTAAGCATAGGTTGCCTCCTGACTCTGTATAAATCATCTAATATAGATGTAAAGGTCTAAGTTTTTATTTCCCTACTATGCCGGCCACCCACGATCCAGTCTACCGTCCAGTTTGCAGCGCTGCAAACTTGATCGTGGGTGGCCGGCATTAGTATTAAATTATAAGAGTAAGCTGAGCCTTGAAGGACCATCATCATCATCTCAACCCGGTATCACCAACTGTTGGGAATAGGACCCCCTTCTTTTATGCCAGCCTCTGCTATTTTGCGCCTCTCGCGTCCCAATTGAAGTGAATCAATTTGAAGGATACAATTTGAGTTGATTTGAAAACTATTAGAAAATCAGTCAACATTCTTATACATGGCGTCTGGCGATAGGCTTGCAACCGACAGGTTGCAACATGGAATACTAACTCCTTGTTAGAGTTACCAGAACTGGTAGCCCTTCCTCTCAACCTAGGGGGCTACAGTTCTGTGTCTTGTTAAAATGTCGAAGGATCTTGAAGCCTAAATATCTGAGTGGTTTGTCGTCCTTCCTACTTTAGGGATGAATTCGTAAGCATGTATAAACATTTTAAAAGCTTTCCAAAGTCCGTTTTTCAAAAATAATAGTTCAGGCATTCAAAACAAGTTGAATGAGGCGCCTTTCGTTTCGTTAATAGCAATATCGCATGCCAAGATTTACTATAGCTTGTCAGAAAAGTTTCAGGCGCTCATCACTATTCACTTTCGAAATAATAATGCTTAATACCACTACTAATGTGGGTATATTAGCCTTTAATTTAGGTCATATGTTTGTACCTACGTAGGCACTTGAGTTGAGCTAATATGCACGTAAGTACTTACCTAATTTTAGAAAACAAAATAAAGTAGGCAGTTAAACCTACGTAGGTAGACAAAAGAAAGCGTGATATTCATGAACACAGTATTATCGCCCACCCCGCCTTAGTTCATTGTTTGCATGAAATTGCAGTTTACCTACATCAATATAATTTACACAAAGTGTATTTTCAGCGAAAGGTGACTTGTGTTTCGGTGGAATGAAACACGCGCGTGCGTCCTTGGCTGATTCAACCGAATATTTTCCTAATCAACTGTAAATACGCGAGATAAGGGAAAAGCGATTTTCCGCTGAAATGTTCTACGCATAAATCGACACTTGAAGGTGCAAAGTGTCGGTATCGAGCGCAGCGCTTTTCTGCTTAGTTATACATGCGTAGAAGGTCCCTCCAGCGATGCCGGCCCGCAGTATGTTGGTTATAGCGTGAAGGGGACGACGTGTTTATTTATCTTGAAAATGGCGAACGGCTTCGTGGGCTCCACGAAGAATTTCCCATTTTCTTTCGACACTGATGTTGAAGAAGAGGACCCTGGGAGGCGAACCCCTCATTTGAGCCAAAGATCTGGTAAGTATTGGAATTGTTTACGTCTTCCCTTGCAACACTGCGCACCTGCGCTTGTATCATGTTTATGTCTTTAATTAGAGTTCCTACCGATTTTATTGATATTGGCGGCTGGCACTGTCCCATTCAGTGACTAATTGATTTCAAATTACGCTGAATTTTTATCGTTCATCATTGAACCAGTAATTTTATCGATTGATCGGCCGGTTCTTTGAAATAACAAGTTGGCTTTCAATCAAAATAACAAAGAAAACAAGGATCCAAAACATTTGTTTTGTTCCTTTACGAGTAGATAACCAATGCCATTATTCCGAATATGTTAAAATACCTTGTTAATTAGCATTCATATGTGTTTATCTGGTCTATTGTTGCTGTAAAAATAGTAGGTAACCCAAGCTACTCGATGATGTCAGATGAAAACTTACCTAAGCACGCTAAAAATGATACATATCAAGCATTCGTTCGTTAAAGACCGATGTGTTTAATTCGTCTTAGTCTTCAGAGTAGGTATTTAGCTCGTATTACCTATATTATCTGGGGAATTAGGTACCTAAAAACAATGCTGGTAAAGTTACTATCAATATACCTACGGATGGATAAGGATGTTTGAAAACATGCATCCTACATCTGATACAAAAATCGATGTTATGATTAATGTTTCATGTTTATGAAAGTTTCAATTTTGTAATAGCTCCAGTCATTGTTTTGTGTGTTTTACCCGGCCAGATGGAAAGGCACACCTTAGCGAGACGCGATGGGGGTCAGGGGTTTTGTTGCTTGCCGCATTACCAGATCAATATCAGCTGACCGGCGCGTCTGTTGGCTTGTCTGGAAATGTAGGTCGTTTTGGAATCAGACGAGCTTCAGCTGCAGTGATTTTCGAGGTCACCTTCATTGTATCCAGATGCTGTAATTAAGTTGTGTCATAGCTGTTTACCTTCTGAGGCAAAGGGTTCTCTTTATTGGTTCAATTATTAGTAGGTACATTATTATTTATTTATTTATTTAAGCCTTTATTTCCATAACAATACAAAATTATAAAATTTAGTTCTTTACAATAATATTAATGACACAATTTTCAATTAAGCTACAGTATTCCTAAATTAATTCAAATTAGATTTATATTAGTATTAATTTATTTAGATTTATATTTATATTAGAATTTTTATAAATATATACATATCATATAATATATACATATCATATAATATAAATTTAAGTTTTTGCAAATATAATTGTCAGGCCCCGTTTCGGGTATAGGCCTCCTCCATCTGTCTCCATTCTTCTCTTTCCCTTGCTCGTTCCATCCAGTCTCCATCCACCAGTTTGACTATTTCATCTGCCCATCGTTCCTTGGGGCGACCTCTAGCCCGTTTACCACTTGGGCCTGTAGTAGGTACATTAGTACAACCTAATTTGTTCCAATTTGTTACATCCCTGCCAGTAGAATGTGAAGAAGTATCTTCACGTTTATCCTTATTGTGTAGGTACCTAATGATTAAATAAGTGCATTTCTGTTTTATCCATTGAAAAACTTACAACCTGTTTCATTCAGAATATTCTGAACAGGGTGAGCTTACCGAACATTTATAATTCAGAGATTGTGCTTTACTTAGTTAGACCAACCGCTATCTTATCTATCTAATGTTATTTATAGAATTCATATTTGTGTTATCTGTTTAGTTAGGTAGGTACCTACCAGATAAATCTGATTCGATAGGTTATTCATATGTTGCTCCCGGATTGTACTAAATCTATGATCTAGTTAAGTTTTTACTTGCCTAGGTACGCATGTATGTTTAAACCTTTTCTTCCAAAATCATAAGGATCTTAAAATTAAAGTCTATCGAGACCACAGACAGACCTAAAAAAATTTTGCTACATCTACGTCTATGATCGAGACTGTGTTTGCATAGATGGAGAACGAACTCAAATGAATGCCTTAAACAATAAGGAAATATGATATTTTAACAACTGAATATTAAAATATCACACAAAGAATATCGATAAGTCTGCGTTATTAAATGAACAAAACGTAAACAATTCTTGGGAATCCGAGGCGATGAACTTTTCCAAATCATTGACGAGGCAAACGTTATTGGGGAGCCAAACGCGAAGCTATTTTTAGTAAGCAGTAATGTATCATTTGCGAAGTGTTCCGATTTTATAGTCGTGATTCAGAATTGAAACGAAATGAAACGGGATGATTCGTAAAACAAACATTTCCAATCTAATCATCATCATCATCATCATCCGCAGCCTTTTTCATCCCACTGCTGGGCATAGGCCTCTCTTCGCTCTTGCCAACCTTCCCTATCTTGCGCTAGTCTGACCCATGTTCGACCTGTTGTTTTTATTATGTCGTCAACCCATCTAGCTGCCGGACGACCTACTCGTCTGTAGCCCTCCCGGGGGCACCACTCGGTAATCACTCTGCTCCACCGGTCATCACCGCGTCTGGCCAAGTGTCCTGCCCAACTCCACTTGAGCCCCAATCTAATAAGGAATAGTAATCCGACCGTTAGATTTACCTACTAAAGAAGCTTAGCTTTATTCGGAAGATGTCTATGACCCAATAATTATCTCACCTAGATTACCCAGCCACTTACCATACCTTGTTACTATATTTAGTGCAATTTCCATGTCGTTATCTCGCGACAGGCCATAATTTGTAGTGCGTGACGGATAGTCATTGCTGAAAACCGTACTGAACAAAGCATGCTCGGCTGAGTGCCAGCCACGCTCAGTCTACTCCCAAACACACTACAATAACATTGTCTCCACCGTTCGCAAGAATACACAAAACGCGACGTGATTTGACGAAAAGGCAGTGTTTAATGGTGTTTTTCCCGCGTGTAATTTTCACCGCCATTTTGTTTTTGCGACGTATTGGAAAATTCCAGAAGTTTTTGCAGCAGGTGTGCGTGTGCATCGTGGATTGTGATTCAGAGTTTGCAGTTATAGCCGTGTTATTTCTGTACAGTAGCTTTCTGTACAAAGGTCTTGTGTTTAGAATTTCCTAAGTCTTGATCCTTTTCATACTAAGCATATTCTCGTAAAATTTTAAACTCTACTGTACTTCCTGTCCTTTACTGTCCTGTACATTTTTCTTGTACGTCCCGTAAATCATCCGCCATGTAGGTAAAGAACTACCTCGACTGTTTACACCTATTTTACACCCATCAAAGTGATATCATCTGAAAATTGCATGTCATAGCAATAATTATACTCGGTTGTTCAATATTTTGGCGTCCCGGAATGAGTTGAGACAGGTCTTTGACATTGTTTGTTGATCGGCTGGCGTGCTGTGCCTGAAATAGCCACTATACAACATACATATTCCATCTACCTATATGTGTTTATAGATTTGCGCACACGCACGACACAGCTGATTCGTCATGTTAAGCACCTAACTATGGTAGGATTTGATTCGATATAGTGTTGACTGTCTGTTGCTTGGAATGATATTTACTATCCTATTTCGTACAAAATACTCCGGAGATGTAGTTTTGTTTGTATAGTATCTTAACTACGATCAGAGTAGGTAGTTATTGTAGGTATAAGCTTGTAGTTCGACCTTGGAGTGCTTGGAGCTGGCATGTGGCAACTGTGTGCTCGGTAAATTGTCGTGTCTGCGGTTCCTTTGGAGTAAACAAACTGGCTATGGAAGAATACCAGCTGTTTATAGCACTTATACATTCTGCTCATTCATGGTCAGTCAGTACTTCTAGTGCTGACACTTGGTATGGACAGTTGAGTGCAGCAGAAGTGATGCTATTCGGTCGATAAGATCATCCTATGAACTCTGTCCATTACGTGAACAGAACTCCGAGCTGAAAAATTTGACATAAAGGTCAATATTTCAATTCCTGTCTCGCACATCAGACTCGTGGAATCAGCTGTCGCCAGTATTTCCAGACCGATACGACTTAGGCGCCTTCAAGAAAAGAGCCTATTCTTAGCTCAAAGGCCGGTAACGCATCTGCAGTGCCTCTTGCTGCTGCAGCTGTCTGTGGGCGGCGATTGCCACCATCAGGTGTGCCAATTGCTCGTTTGCCCCCTCTTCCATAAAAAAAATTTCGTCAGGCACATTCGGATGTGTCGTATAAGAGTAAAAATCCAATTTCCTATAGCTTCCTAAAGATCTCTCTGTGCCAACTACCTATACGTTTGTATGGCAGAGTGTAGCCCAGCCGACAGTTCTGGGGCGATTCTCGGTATCTACGAGGATCTCGCGTGACAGCGCAAGCTTAGACTTGTAGGTAGTTTCTTCCTTAGGGTTAATAACCTTGTTATTGTATTTAACTTTATGAAGAGTCTGGGAACTTGGGAGTATGGGACACTGTAGTAACTGGTCTACGACGCTGTCTTTCGTTTTTTAACCGACTTCAAAAAAGGAGGTTCTATTTTCGGCTGTATGTGTGATTTTTTTATGTATGTTCACCGATATTTCCATCAATTGTAGACCGATTTCCAAAAAAAATTTTAAAGAGTAGGTACCTATACTCTCGAGGTGGTCTCATAAAAAATTTATGCCTGAGGGATTGATAGTTTTCCCGTAAAACTCTAAAACCTTTTCCTCAGAAACGTCGGCCCTATAAGTCAAACATTGAAGTCTTCTGCAGTGAAGACTGTAAATCTCTACTCTGGTGTGAAAATGCTTCAAATAGGTACCTTTACCTTGATTGTTGGTATCAGTCGTTATCACGGCTTATAACTGCAAGTCTTGAATGATTGCAATCCAAACACAAACACGGTGCAGTCACTTGCGCTTATTATGCAATTTTACTGTAGAGTTTTTACTTACTAATACATTATTTTCCTTTAGTGTTAGAATAGAGTGAATGTGAGTGTTCTTTGTTAAAAATGTCTTCGAGAGGAGTGCAAGATGGATCAAGATCACCTTGCATCTTGACAAATTCTTTCTTCGATGATGAAGATGGTAAGGAACATTTCTGTTCGGAAATTGAAAAACACGACCCTTGTTTGTCCCTCTAGTCCATTCCTTTATCATACAAACTCGTTTCTCCGTTCAATAAGGAAAAAGTTGCAAAAAGTTATTCCTTCGAGCCGGATTTGAACCAGCGACCTATGGATGACAGTGATTTCCTCTACAGTCCACCGCTCTACCAACTGAGCTATCGAAGGTATAGAATGAGTCGCGAAATTACGTATCTGTTTAGCTTCGATATTATTATTCCTTTTTTGAATTGATGGGGTGACCAAAGTTTTCCTTGTGGACTAGGATAAAAATATGCTTGTTGGTTACGGTTCTTATCACAAAAAGGCGTTGCTCTATTTCGTTTGCAAAAAATGCATTACAAAAAATAAAACATAGATACCTAACGAATTTTTTACCTACATTGATAATAGGTAATATTCAATTGATTATTTACCTACCTAATTTTATTAATTTTGTAAAAATACTTAGGAGATTATAAAAAATATAAATATGAACTATTGATTATATACTATGTAGGTTAATTTATAGGTAGTCTATACTAATATTATAAAGAGGAAAGATTTGTTTGTTTGTTTGTTTGAAATGAATATGCTCAGAAACTACTGGACCGATTTGAAAAATTCTTTCACCAATAGAATCCCCGATTAAAGATTAGAATCCCACATTATCCCCGATGAACTAAGGCTATATTTTATCCCGGCGAAGTGAAGTTTCCCGAGGGATCGCGGGTAACACCGCGGTGCACAGCTAGGTGTAATAAAATATTACTTCATAGATTTTACAATATTATAATACCTAGTCCATATTACAGTTATTACAATAGATTAGATAGATAGGTACCTAGAATGTAATCTTGACTAAGGTTTCTTATAGCTTTAGAATAATAAAACATAGTTATTAAGTAAGCTTCTGTTTTCGAAATATTTAAGTGGCTAAGTAAATTTTTATCATTTAGTCAAGTTGACGGGGCCTGCGTATGTGGCTAGCGTTGCGCACTCGTGGCTGTAGGTCTGAGTCTGCAGCCGGCCTGGCCGTGTCCATGCCAGTCCGCGTCCGCCGGTAGTGTTGCGCGGTCGGAACACTCCACCGGTTCACATTCGCGTGGTATCGAAAACAGATTGTAAATTGGTTCGCATCATTTTCATTTCGTTCGTTTTACGTCGTCGTGGCAATCGAGTGCATTGCGTTTAGCCATGCTCATGCTCCTAAATTTGTGACAGAAACTTGTTTTGCGATAACAGCTGTTTTAAAGCATAGGTGTTCTTTGAACAAAATATTTTAATGTTTCACGCAGGATGCCCACGTACTTAACTTGCAATGTGATAACTGGTGTCAAACAATGAATGTCAAATTTTAATAGGTCGTTATTACACGGACTTATGTACTCAAGTTTAATAGTAAAAAAAATAATTGAAATTAACTAAAACCAAAGATCTGTAGTTATTGTTATTTGTTAGATAGGTGACTTATTTTAATGCAGATATTACTTATAATTTGCGTTTTTTTTATATATGATCTGGGGTTGTAGGTTAATTAGGTATAAGTATAGGTAGCTAGTAGGTTCTGATAAACTTCACTGCATAAATTAGAACACTCATGAATGGAAGCGTAGCTGGTGAAAGCGCATATAATTACCGATAGATCAACAGTTGTGTGCTAGTTTCATAGCCCGATATTGATTAATTTACGTCATTCGTCTAATTCCGCCCGATAACCGCAAAGTTCAAGTAACATGGGACGTTTCGACTTATTTCGCAATGTATTTTCGTATAGTCTTATCAATCATTCAGAGTCAGAAGGACTGTTTCTAATAGATCTTCATGTTAAGAGCAGAAAGTACGCTAGGTACTACACGACTTTAGAAACTACACTATTAGAAACAGTTGAGTTATTATAATGCGTATTTTGCAATATATTTGTAGGTGTTTATTATATTTACCTACAGAATCGTATAATTATCTTGCTTCCAGCTCTTACTACTCATAATCATAAACGTAGTTTTTGAAAGATAAGCTCACATTACAAACACATTTGGTATTAAGATCATAAACTGTTCACAATTGGATTGCGGTTACACCCAATCTCGTGGTTAATAGTGGTGTAATAAAGGACCTAATTAAACCATTCCAAGACCTAGTTTTCTGCCTTATTGGACGTGTTATGATGGCTATCACTTATGAGGGACGTAATGTTAGTTAGTACTTAACGTAGACAGGAAATAGATACGTTAGTTGTCAGAGAAGTAGGTAAAACGGCAGGTAAATATTAGGGCTATTAACAAAATCTCTATCATACTATTACACAAAAAAATATATTATAGTTATTTTAGCATTGTAAATTGTCTCATAATGAATGGCTTGTTCAAAATGTGAACCCGTACCGACTAAACCGGAGATCAATTCGTGTGTCCATTCAAACAAAACATAATTAGCACATACCAAACTGGTAAAAGATAACCTAAACGACCTTGCTAAGTCAGAAGAATGTAAATTGTAAATTATGATCGGCAAAGCACTAGGCATGTCTTATATAAGTATCAGTGACGTCACATCTCAGCTGTTCGAAATGCTTTGTTTGACGAGGAGGGTCGGCGGGCATGTAGGTCAAATGCTTGAATATTTTAGCTACAGTTGCTAGCTTTTATAAAAGACCGCAAAAACAGATCAGTTTCCCCATATTTTGCATTTTTGTTTCATCGTACCTAAATATTAAAGTTGTCACTTAAAGTTACCTAAAAGCTATGCCGATTTGTACCTAGTAGATACCTACATAGTTAGGTAAGTATGCTTTTGCTCTTTAATTAACTAGTTACAAGTTAGTTAAAGGACAAAAACATCATTATTTGTTAGGTAAGTAATTGAAATTGAGATAAGTACTTAGGTCTAAACATATTATATGCCTTCAGCCCTTCACCTAGGACGTGTATTAGGTACGGAATCCATTATCAAATTTGTTTCAATGTTATCGCTGTTATCCCAAACATGTTTTTAATAATTCTCAAGTTTTATTTATTTTGTTATTGAAATTGTCTCAAATTTTGCCTCGACGATGTTTACATCATTACATCATACGTTTCAACGATCGATTGATAACCCCCTCATAGGTTATGGAATGAAGAGTTTTCTGTGATTTTATTAGTCAGTGCGAGACATACATCTAAGAGCCTCGTGTAAGATGTATAGTTTCGATAAGGACCTTTGGCATGTGCGGAAACCGTCTCAGGATCAGGATCAGGAAGACGAAGACAAGAGTCGACGTAAGATAAATCTTCTAAGATAGATAAGACGTAAATAACTGATCCAATTACATTCACGATTGCTCACGACAATGATTAAGTATAAATATGAACTGAACATTGTTTTGTTTAGATTTGCACTCACGCATTAGTGATCGTAATGTTATTTTTATACATAATGCACGCACTAAGTGACCCACCCACTTACTTAACTCACAAAAGTAAGTACTCTATTGTGAGGAGCGTTGTGTAAAATTTTGAAAAATAAATCTAGTGAAGCAATCTTGAATTTTTAAACGGTTCAATTACGCAATAGATAGGTGTTTTGTAAATATGCCTGAAATTAAAATAAATAAATAAATAAATAAATAATGCTGGACTTTTTCACACAGCATCATCTAGCCCCAAAGTAAGCAGAGCTTGTGTTATGGGTACTTAGATGACTGATATACTGCTTATATACTTTTTGTTTGTAAATACATACATATTATACATAGAAACACCCAGACCCGAGACAAATATTTGTAGATCATACAAACATTGGTCCCGCCGCGGGGATCGAACCCGCAACCTTTTGCGTCGCAGGCGGGCTTTCGCCCACTGCGCTACAGAGGTCGTCGTCCTATTATATTAATTAACATTCCTATTATAGGTATTTTAGTATAATACTACCTATGCACTAAAACTTAACGTTAGAGAACTTATTGATATTCAAATAAAAGCAAGAAACAGGATACGTTTGCTATAGCGTAATAATTTTGTGCGCAATGCGTATGTCCTTAGATTATGGCCAGTTGGCAACCACCACGCAATCCTGCTCGCCTTTCTAGAAAACCAGCCGAATTTGCAGCATCATTGCTTTAGTGCTACTTACATACCTAGTATAGGTAATCTTTATTGTACATCAAACATGTTAGTTTCCGTATTTTACCTGCAGTTTCAAAAGATTCCTTTACTAAGTTCTCATTGTTATGATAATTTTGAATTGCTTATTTGCATCAAAACAATAAAAATGACTCACTGGCTCTAACCGAGCAGACAGAACGTCAATGAAAATCATAACTGCGTGAATGATTCTGACTTCAATCCAGTCAAGATCCATCGATAAAAATTCACATGGATCGATTTGCATACCGTTGCGTGTTATGATGCAAGGTTTACGATTCCTGATTTGCGTCGTAGTGTGTGACTGGAATGCCCAATTATGACCAATCGATGCGAGCGGCCTTGCTTGGTCGGAAACAATCGCCCGCTCTGATGCAGCGATTAGGAATTTACAACTCTTTAGATTCTTAATAGGGTTTTGTAATTAATCAGCTTTAAGATATGTTATCGTCGAGTAAAGTTTTTACGCATTCTGGGTAATGTGGACCGTTATCAGATTTCTAATTAAATGCTTATTGATTCGTTGTAAACCGTAATGTTCTCCATCCAGCAATAAAATATATGTAGACAAAATCAATGATAAATATGAAAAAGAAAGTTTGATTTGGATAATTAATAAAAACAATATTTAATAAAGACATGCGTGGATAATAACCTCCTAGAATGGCGTTTGTAGCTTTGACCCAATAGGTAGTTGACAATCATTTCAATTTACTATGAAATGTATCGTCTAATGAGCATTGTATCTGTATGCGATATGATACAAATACAATGTCAACATTGTTTATATTTAAGTATTTATTTTAGGCAGCGAGAGTCCCTCCGCAGCAGTAGGGGCCGAAGCCCCCCGTGAGCTCCCCAACGAACTCTCAGCGCCTTATGAGGTGCCGCAGTTCCCCATCGAGCAGATAGAGAAAAAGCTACTCATACAACGACAGCTTAACGTCAAGTAAGTAACCTTTAGGGAAAAATCCATATTTATTCCTTCTTTTATCTTAGGTACACATAACGCTACATTGAGTAACATGACTTACATGAAAGGAATTTTGATGTCAACGGTTTAATCTAATACTGTTAAAATTTGCCTTGTATTGCCTTAACTGAAATTGTCTTTAGGTGGTCTCAAAACTCAGTCACTACATCACCAACACTAATACTAGCTACTAGATTTAGCTACAAAAATATAGGAAACATAGGTATATCTAGGTCCATTATGGATATTATGGCTAACTTTAATTCTTTCTTTCTCCTTGGAGCCTTGAGTCCTTGGTAAAGGTAATATTTTACCTACGAATTCATATAATTTTTGTTTCAATCCATATAAACAACACACATAGCGTGAGCAACTGCATAAACCCATAGAAATTCGTTTAGGAAGGTGGTAATTTAATTTGCGCGTCCTTGAACTTGTCACCTACCGCCGCGTGCCGGCGTGCGTCAACTGAAAACGGCACTGAATTTACCAAATTGTTTTTGTTTCTGTTAGTTTTACATTCTTAAATTTTTTGTGATACTATGTATTTAGTTACAGAGTGACCAGAATTTAGTGACGTTATTACGTTGTTTTGAGCAAAATGTCCAATATATTTCAAAATTGTGGTTACTCTACTAGGGCAATGAATCTTAGTGCATTCCAAATTCAAAATTGTAGTTCTTTTCCTGTAATTATTTTTGTTTGGATTACACCCAGAAAACCATCCCTAGGGAGGGATAATAATGCTACTCATCCATCCCCTTTTATGAGCAATTTGGACGTCTAGCCAATTTAATAGCTGCCAAAGTGCCATGAAACAATTTACTTCTCTGGTGACAAACTTATTTTAAGCTGGGACATTACATAAGGTTCATTTATGGACTTATCGCTATAAGATCGCGGGCTGCGGGCAATTACTATGTAAAATCGTTCAAGTACCTACTTGAACGATTTTACTTGCCTACCTAGCCTACCTAGGTAGGTACATAACTGGAAGAGAAAACTTAGGCTGAGTTATGTTATGTGATATCGATCATTATTCTAAATCACGCAGGTTATTTTAGAAATGGAATTACCTACACTCAGTTTTTGTTGTTTCGTACCCAAAGCTATCTGTATTCTGTGCCCAGAGGGTAAAGCGGGCCCCTATAACGACTCTGCTGTCCGTCTGTCCGTCCGTCTGTCACCAGGCTGTATCTCATGAACCGTGATAGTTAGACAGGTAAAATGTTCCGGATGTATTTCTGTTGCCGCTTTAACAACAAATAGTTCGCTTAGGTATAGTTGATGAAGTCCAACTGCTCAAAAGCTTCTTGACCAGCCCGACAGACCAATTCATAAGGTACCTACCAGTTGTTATATCATCCCACGAAGGCGTCTTCGTCTTAATTGTGTGCGTAGATTTGTTTCTGTGTGCGTAAGCGATACTGGAGCCATTGTAGCGTTTCTGAGCTTACGCACACAGAAAAAACCTGCATGTACCTACATCTGCACATTTTGAGTCCTTAACTGTGACGAAAACGATCGTCAGACACGAGTTTGCAATAAACTAATCAAGCCGGGGTGAAGGCAGTAATTGGATCAACCTTGACGCATCTAAGCCCTTGGGGTGCCAGTCGTCATGTCACTGCATTGATCACTTGTCTTGTCTCTGTACAACAATACTGACCGGCTTAGCCCTTGAGATTTATCAAAGACAAGTTTTTTTTTAATCTTAGAACCGGTTGGAAAGTTCCCGCGTTCCTTATTTAAATTTTATTTCGCGGGAATAGTTTTTGTGCAGACTTTGTGAAAAGTTGATTTGTTTTGAAGTTTTGGAACAGTTTGTCGTGAAGTTGTGTTGTGATGTTTGGAAGTAAAATTGAATGTCAGCGGTGGACATCGTCTTGGAACAACGGGTAGGTAAATTATTTTCATTTTAGTGATGGATTTAGGTAATGCCGGCTATGATGACGGATCCTAAAGCTGCGTACAGACTACGCGTAGTCTGTATAGTGCCACAAACTTACTGGACCGGTGACCAAAAAAGGAACTAACGGATTTATTTTTCTGCCAAAAGCAAATGCGATAACAGCGCCTCTTTCACCGGTTCAGATAAGTTTGTGGCACTATACAAGGCTTAAGTAAGATCGTAGAATAGTTTGTATCGTAGTTCGACAAGAATTCCTAAATGGTGTTTATTACCTGTTTCGAAAAACAAACGAACCTATAACGAAAATTTAAAAGCTTTATCTATGCGTTGAAAGAAAAATAATTGCAAATAGATAAAAGCAGTCATTCGTAGTATATATTTGGAAGTAGCGGTCTCATTCAAATCAATCAAGTCGATAATAATTTATTAACCAATCGGAATTTAAAATTATGTAATACGTTACATAATTTTATACAATGATATATAAATTGTTCTGATACCTAATCGGGCACGTGGATAATGCTGAAACAGGTACTTACCTTGGTTGGGGTGTTTTATTGCAAGAACCATCTACTCAACCCGATAGGCATAGCTCCACGATAATAATTAGAATTAGAAGATTGGTTATCTTGGAAAACGAGTTAATATCTGCGATGGGTCATAATTTTTAGGTTACTATTACTTATATTATCTGGGCTATTACTATGGACCAGTTCATTCTCTTAAAGTTTTCAAAGTCTGACTGTTTTTCATTGTTGACTATACCTACATAACTACAGAAGTACAGTGCGCACATCCAATCTTTAGCTCTCTGAAGCTGCGCTGAACCCATTTTGATGACTCCTAAAAGACGAAGACAGCGTTGTATAGCAGCCTCGCTCACCCCCTCAGTTTGTTGTATCGTCCTATCTCGCCTACTCTACCAAACTTGCGCAATCGTTTAGTGCACCTAACTTCAGAGAGCTAAAGATTGGTACTGTACTTACACTTCGCCCAACGGATTTAGGTATCGTGAAGTTAGCCATTTGTCTGCGCAGTGAACGCTTTTTCATACAAAATTAAGTTCTGCGCAGACAAACGGCTAACTTCACGAATGTCTATTAGATCCGTTGGGCGAAGTTTACCATAATTTTTTTTTGACGTGACAACGTCTTATAATACGATAGAGCCGGCTGCACGCACGAAAAAATGCGGCGTTACCTCGCTCTGAGGCGTTCCATGTAAGGCTTGAAATGCAAGCGAGAGCGCGGAACGAGCGACAAAGAAGCACAAACGTTGTCACGTTCAACTATCGTCAGTAAACCGACTTTACAGACAACCAATTTTTTTTGGTTAGGTACCTACCTACTACTCTTACTATGGACAAATTCATTCTAAAGTCAAAGTCAAAGTCAAAAAGCATTATTCAGTAGGACCGCTGGGATCACTTTGAATCTTCTTAAAGGTAGATGATTTTTACTCCTGTTCCTTCGCCACCAATTCCGTACATTAAAGTTTTCAAATTCTGACTGTACCTACAAAACTACAGAAGTACGTAGACAGTTGTCAAAGAGAGTAGGCAATTTCATTAATTTATTTGCAAATGAAATGATAATGCACGGAGCGATCCATCATCCTCCAAATAATTAATTGACTTCATGTTGATCCGAATACGGGTGTTTGTAAAGTAATTAATGGATCCATCCAGACACGCACTTTGTAGTAGCTTTATCTGTTTTAATAACATTTATATTTATTTTCATAGTCATTATTACCAATGAGCGACAAGAGAATAAAAATTTTCATTCGATATTTTTAAATCTTACTTTGGGACGCGTAGATAACCGAAGTTTTTTTTACCGAGAAGAAAATATTTATCTCTGATAACAAAATATAAAAATTTCAAATAACGTGATGAAATGGGGCCTTAAATTCTCGCTTCAAGTCGGAAACTTGAATTGAAGCATTAGGTATTAGTCAAGTATTAGTCATATTATTTTCAAGATTTCAGCTAGAGAAAAATAGGTGCGTAGATCTCGCTCGTAGCTACAGGTACATCTACGGCGTAGAGTTAGACAAGTGCTACGGCGTAGGTCTCTCTCTTCTTTTGGTAATCTCTAAATTGTCTAAATTCTGCTCTTTTACCGACTTCATAAAAGGAGGAGGTTCTATGTTAGGGTTTTAAGTACTTATGTTTTTTAATGTATTCTCACGGATATTACCGTCAATTGTGGACAGATTTTCAAAATATTTTGTTTTGTTTGAATGGGTAGCTACTAAAGTCTCTCTCGGGCTGTTCCCATATACATTTTATTCTTGAGGGAATGATAACTTTTTCCGTAAAAAAAATCTCACCCTGACTTGTTATTGAGGGACTGATTTTCAAAATTTGAAGAAATTATTATTGGTGCAGGGCAGCAGAATGCGGTCAGTCAGTCCGTTCGTTCGGCGGCAGCGAGGCAGGCGCGGTGTTCGAGGAGGCGGCCCGACTCCGTGCGCTGGATGACGAGGAACCTGACGTCATCCTGCCGCACTTCCAGAGAGTCGCCATCAGCGGGGAGGACACCTCGGGGGTAAGTGAACATTACGGACAACTTAAGGACACTTAACGGCGATATTTAAGCTCATGATGCTTTAAAGGGTCTGGAAATTAGGGCTGTTTCCAGAGTTCATTTTAAATCCCCTGACATGGACGGATTTTGCCCCCTTACCATCATCAGAGACCACTAAAGTTAGACACTACCATGTGATGTTGGAAATATTTTGCTTTTCGGTTAAGTCACACTAGTCCTCTGTGTCGTAGGGTGAATGCCCAATGCCCGCCTCGCCAACAAGATCAAAAATAGTATCTTACAGGATCACTCCAAGACACAATAGACATCTTCAAAGGATCTGAAATATACAAAAAGACCTGGGGATGTTGCAGTCATGTTCAAAATAAACCTTTTTGCAGTAGTAGGTAGTTACCTATCTATTTACAGAAAAAAATGTACCTGCTTTCTACCTACCTAATGTAGCCTTTGCCCGTTTTTGTTCCATGTACTGAGTGTTGTCTAAATAAATGTGTTTCTTTCTTTCAATAGACATTAGTCGACATATTGTAGACATTAATGTCTATTGAAATTAGTAGTTTCTCACAGAATTACGTCTGAAAGCCACGGTAAATGTTCTCTCAGATCTATAAGGTCACACAAATCTCCAGGTTCCACTAGAGGACCTTCAGCTAGCTTCCTCCTTCCTGGTGCAAGCGCTGGAGATGCGCAAGAAGTACATGGAGCTGTCCCACCAGAGCTACTGCAACATCACGTCACGCTTCATCAGGACGCTGGACGCGGATGGACCGACGGCCAACAATAATGTGCCGCCTTGTAAGGTTGTCAAGAGCCATATTGAAGGTTAGTGGAAATTGTAACTGATAAGATATATGAGCCTTTATTTCAAAAATACTTAAATAACAATGTTTTTTCTAGAATCTAACTTAAGTTTTAGTAGTACTAAATAATCTCTTATTTCTGTGTGCCTATTGGCAAAGGCCTCCTCTAGCTCCTTCCAGTGTATTCTGTCTAATGCAGCTCTTCTCCAAAAGGGTCCGGCTGTCAGTCTTATTTCATCTTCCCATCTTTTAGCCGGTCTTCCCTTCTTTCTCTTCCCATCTCTCGGGTACCAATTTGTTATAATTTTGCTCCACTTTTCGTTTATGTTGCGCATATGTGCAACTGATAAGAATAAAAGTAAGTAAGTTCGTATGAGTCAGTGGCCAACTCTGGTGACGGAGTTTTTAGGCCGCCTTAAGGCCTCCGTCATGGCTTAACGACTTTAATAGCCGGGACCGACAATTTAACGTGCCCTCCGAAGCACGGAATCGCTCAGATGAAAATGCCACTGGCGGTCACCCATCCACTTACAGACCGTTTCGAACGTTGCTTAACTTCGACGATCTATCAAGAACGACTAAGCAAGCACGACCACGAGCGCTAGATAAGAATAAGAATGCATACAAGAAAAAACTAAATCCAAGAATAACGTAGAGTTACACAAGAAGATATAGCACCCCACTCATGTTTTTGTCCTTAGTATTATAACATTGCAGCTCAAAGTTGTAGATATTTACGTCCTATTGTTGATGAAAGATGAGGTACTGGATAAGCATGGTATGGCGACATGAGGAGCATGATAACCTTGTTACCAATAGAGTAGTTTGTGACTGGGTAATAGGTATGTAAGTAGAGGAAAGCCGAAGAAAAAGTGGTTGAATTGTGTGAGAGGAGTAAGTAAAGGAAGATCTCACGCTAATTGGGGTCGGTACAATGACTGCACTTATCGTGATTTGGGCAGGGAATGGTGATGATGATGAAAGTAGGTAATAAAATAAAAATAAAACAGTTGACGAATGACAGGAGTGAATGGAAGAAGAAACGAATGAAATGTTAACTCTACGTAGCATGGGATGAGGGCAGGCGAATGATGAGGAGTTCAAGATGAGAAGTACCTATAATCTATCTGTTTAGACGAGTTCACAAGTGATCTATTTTGAGAAGCCATCTCTTTAGCCCCCTAGCCATGACACAAATCGCAATAGAATAGAAATCGAATCGACAGATAACGCTGAGACTCTACCAGCGTCTACGGCATTTATTTCCAAAAAATCATACATTTTATGTCAAGTATCGCGGCACATGCGTACCTGGCTCTATGTAAATCGTCAGTTTGACATAATGCCAGGAACTCACATGCCGCGATACTCGACATAAAATGTATGCAGTTTTGACAATGAATGCCATTTGACGCTGGTGGAGTCTCAGCGTTATCTGTCGATTCGATTTCTATTCTATTTCGATTTATGACATGGCTAGGAGGCAGGACTGTTTGTTTTGCCAAAGCCATATCAAGACTACTTATCTCAGTTCATCATCTCAGAAGCGCTCGTGGTCGTGCTTGCTTAGTCGTTCTTGATAGATCGTCGAAGTTAAGCAACGTTCGAAACGGTCTGTAAGTGGATGGGTGACCGCCAGTGGCATTTTCATCTGAGCGCTTCCGTGCTTCGGAGGGCACGTTAAATTGTCGGTCCCGGCTATTTAAGTCGTTAAGCCATGACGGAGGCCTTAGGGCGGCCTAAAAACTCCGTCACCAGAGTTGGCCACTGACTCATACGAACTTACTTAGCTCAGTTCATCAATGTTTCGTTTCCTCCCAGACCACATAGTCCACCCGCCCTACAGAGACAAGGACCCCTGGGAGTGCCACATGCCGGAACCCAAGAACTACACCATCAAGGCGTTGAACGGGGTCTTCAACTGCTACACCACCGACGAGAAGGGGCTGGAGACTCGTGTGCCCTACGAGTACATCGACCTGGCGCAGTACATTCAGGATAAGACTACCATGTGTAGTATGATTGCTGATGGACCTCTGTGAGTAGATTCCACTCAAAAAACATAAACTTAAATAAAAGAGATATCCGAGAACCGTAAAAACTATGGAAGAAGCATGGGGTTGATTTGGATACCCCTGAATAGGCTATTTTACACCATGTAAGAAAACACATAAAAATGCATGTATACCATAGGTTTCGTTACAAGTAAACGATAAACGTCGATATTTATTCATAAAAATGCAATAAACATTTTATAATTCAATTTTTAAAATCGTAATTTTTTTTCTATCTTCAAGCCATAAAAAACGCCGTCTGCCATTTTGTGACGTCACTGTGTTAAGTTAGGAACAAAAAGTTTATCTTTTACAGTCGTTTTGTTCACAAAACAAACCATGTGACGTCACAACATGGCGGCTCGCGTTTTCGGGAGACAACTAAACATCATATATTAAAATGCATTTTTAAGGCATTTTACGGTTTTAAAAAATTTAATAAAAATTCTTGTGGTTTATTATGATTGATTTAAAACAGTTTTCAAAAAAGTGTAAAATAGCCTATTATACATATTTCCTGAATAAAAAGAAATAAAAATCAGCCAACAATATTCGGTGTATGAATAAGGATGAAGGGTATTCTTCAGCTCTCATTTTATGTTTATCTAACCATTTTTAATACTTTATTTTTTACGAGAAATAATGGCTTATTTACAAAGCGATTTTAAGCAATACAGCATCAAGACATTCTGTAGTAGATAGATAGATAAAAAAATTATTTGGGAAAACACACACACAGACGAACATAACTAGGTACTTACTGACACAGCAAAAAAAACAAAATGTATTAGATCTAGGTAGGTACTACAATAAAAACTTATTCTATTCTATTCTATACTACACACAATACAAAAAAAAAATATTAAACAAACAAAAAAAAAATCTACTACAGAAAAAGAAAATAACGAGGCAGGTGAGGGACGTCTGTGTTGGTGCAGTCCAAAAATTTTGTATCAGCATTGCACCCATGCGAAGCCGGGGCGGGTCGCTAGAACTTGCTCTATATAATAGGCTATTTTACACTTTTTTGAAAACTGTTCTAAATCAATCCTGAGGTCATAATAAACCAGTAGAATTCTTTTTTTTTTTTTTATAAACCGCAAAATGCCTTAAAAATGCATTTTAATTTATGATGTTTAGTTGTCTCCCGAAAACGCGAGCCGCCATGTTGTGACGTCATGTGGTTTGTTTTGTGAACAAAACGACTGTAAAAGATAAACTTTTTGTTCCTAACTTAACATAGTGACGTCACAAAATGGCAGACGGCGTTTTTGGTGGCTTGAAGATAGAAGAAAAATTACGATTTTTAAAATTGAATTATAAAATGTTTATTGCATTTTTATGAATAAATATCGACGTTTATCGTTTACTTATAACGAAACCTATAGTACACATGCATTTTTATGTGTTTTCTTACATGGTGTAAAATAGCCTATTATCTATACTACCTACCTATAATATTATAAAGTGGAAAGATTTGTATGTTTGTTTGAAATGAATAGACACCGAAACTACAGGACCGATTTAAAAATTATTTTACCAATAGAATCCTACATTAACCCCGATGAACATAGGCTATATTTTATCCCGGGGAATGAAGTTTTCCCTAGGGATCGCGGGTAACACCGCGGCGGGCAGTCTTGCTATCACGGATATATAAATTATCCGTGCTTGCTATAAAGTAATTTTAGCTTGTTATGAAAGTCATATAACAAATATTTGCAGTTCATATAATCACTTGTCCCGCTGTGGTAATCAAACTCGCAACCTTCTGCAAGCGGGCCTTCGTCCACTACTCCACGGGTAGTCAATATATTCAGTCATAAATGTCTATTGCTTGTAGACAAACAATCCCCAACCCTCCAATGTAAACAAAAAAAAAAAAAAACAAACTACAACAAACAAACAAAAAGTATACAGGGTGTAAAAAGACGTCTACCGAAGCCGAAAGGGGTAGGTATAGCATCCCAATAGACAACCAAATCCAAAAGGATTCTCCGAAATATGCACTAAATCTGGAGAAAACAGCGTTTGAAGAGTACTGTTTGCGTATGTTTTGGGCGCGTTTTTTTAAGTAGATTGCTGGATTTTGAGTTTTAATTTTTTTTTTCGTTAATAAATGAAATTATTAGGTAGGTATGGTCTTATTATGTGTTTTCTAGTAGTAAATAACCGAAAATAACATAAAATGACTAAGCTAAGTAAATTTTTTTTTGCGTTTTTTTTTGCTAAATATGTTTTTCCCCTCAGTTTTCGGTAGTTGTCTTTTTACACCCTGTATAAGTAGTATATCAGTCATATAGTACCCATAACACAAGCTCTGCTTACTTTGGGACTAGGTGATGCTGTGTGAAAAAGTCCAGCATTATTTATTTATTGAATGTATTGTTTCAGGAAATCGTTCTGCTACCGCCGCCTGAGCTACCTCTCCTCGAAGTTCCAGCTGCACGTGCTGCTGAACGAGCTGCGTGAGCTCGCCTCGCAGAAGGCGGTGCCGCATCGGGACTTCTACAATATCAGGTAAATCTGGTACTAATATTATAAAGAGGAAAGATTTGTTTGTTTGAATTGAATAGGCTCCGAAACTACTGGACTGATTTGAAAAATTCTTTCACCATTAGAATCCTACATTATCCCTGATGAACATAGGCTATGTTATCCCGGGAAAGTGAAGTTTTCCCGAAGGAACGCGGGTAACACCGCGACTGAGAGAGCAGCTAGTTATTAATAAAAAATCGTGGCACTCCCGGGAGTGCTGAGAGAAGTGAAAACTTGAACAATTAGTTGACAATGCCACTGGTGGTCACCCATCCATTTACTGATCGTTGCTTAACTTCGATGATCTATCAAGAACAAGAAAGCCGATTTGATTATTTAAAATGTATTTGTTTTTGTACAGGAAAGTGGATACTCACATCCACGCGGCGTCCTGCATGAACCAGAAGCATCTGCTGCGGTTTATCAAGAAAACTCTCAAGAACCACGCCGATGAGGTAATCTTCTATCAATTATATTAAACGTTTCAGTTTGTATGTTTAGTTATTCGTCTTTCAAAGACATAATTAAAAAAAAAAAGATTACCTAATTAAAAAAACCAATTGAATTTAATTATTCAATTCAATTGTTTTTTTTTAATTAAATAGGTCAGCATTTGACCTCACTCTGCCTGATGTTAAGCAGTAGTGAGCTCTAAGATGGAGCATGCTTACCTAGAAGGAACCTATATAATCTTGATTTGAAGACCCCTATATTGTACTTTTCGGGAAATACAGAGCCCGGCAATGAGTTCCACAATTTGGCGGTGCGTATGAAATATATTGACTCAAAACGCTTTCATTTCAGCATACAAAGACGATTTGAATAAGACATGTCGAGGGAGACCTTTGGGGGACAGGGTTAATTTTTTGCATATCCAAAGAAATCCACAAACTTGAATAAGCCTATGCTATGTTACCAGGTGGTGACTCTCCACAAAGGCACTCCGATGACGCTGAAGTCAGTCTTCCAGTCCATGAACCTCAGCACCTACGACCTCACCGTCGACATGCTGGATGTACACGCGGTTAGTATTTTAGTAGTTACTAAATTAGTAACTACTAATTAGGCCGTGTTGGCCGAATGGGTTTGTGCCTTGACTTTCAATCCGAAGGTCGTGGGTTCGAACCTCGGCCGTGCATCAATCGATTTTTGTTTTCGTAAAGTTGAATTCCGACTCAAAGTGACTTTAATGATATTTCCCAGGACCGCAACACGTTCCACCGCTTCGACAAGTTCAACGCGAAGTACAATCCTATCGGGGAGAGCAGGCTGAGGGAGGTGTTCCTCAAGACCGACAACTATATGAACGGGAAGTACTTCGCTAGGATCATCAAGGTAAGCTCATTCATAATTCATAATTACATAAATTGTATTTTTTGACGACCTCTGTAGCGCAGGGGGCGAAGGCCCGCCTGCGACGCAAAAGGTTGCGGGTTCGATCCCCGCGGCGGGACCAATGTTTGTATGATCTAAAAATATTTGTCTCGGGTCTGGGTGTTTCTATGTATAATATGTATTTACAAACAAAAAGTATATAAGTATCAGTCATCTTAGTATCCATAATACAAGCTCTGCGTACTTTGGGGCTAGATGATGCTGTGTGAAAAGTCCAGCATTATTTATTTATTTTTGATAAGTAATTGTATTGGGAGATCCTTACACAATATCGCGACGTCTGGAGGCGTCTCGGGAGACATGTGGAATGGCCTTTGCCTTATAAAAATAATTGTACTAACCTATATGGTTCTTCCAGGAAGTGGCAGCAGATCTGGAAGAGAGCAAGTACCAGAACTCGGAGCTGCGTCTCTCCATCTACGGCAAGAGTCCCGCCGAGTGGGCCAAGCTCGCCAAGTGGGCCATACAGTACGACGTGCATTCTAACAACGTGCGCTGGCTCATACAGATCCCAAGGCTATAGTGAGTGCTTTAGTTTTATAACTAGCTATCCGTCGCGGTGTTACCCGGGGTCCTCGGGAAAACTTCACTTCCCCGGGATAAAATATAGCCTATGTTCATCGGGGATAATGTAGGATTCTATTGGTGAAATAATTTTTCAAATCGGTCCAGTAGTTTCGGAGCCTATTCAATTCAAACAAACAAACAAACAAATCTTTCCTCTTTATAATGTATAGACTAGTAACGAAGTCTTTTCTTAGTGTGACTCCTTCGTTAAAAAATATTCGCCCCATTTTTGAAGTCTTATTGTCTGTATCAAACCGTATACAGAAACAATTATAATGTTTAGCTCAAACAAGGAAACATACAAAACAAAGTCAACTTTGCTACTAAACTCATAGCTCGCTTCGCTCGTAGAGTGTGTGAATTTTGTATGTATTTTCATGAATGCAATCTCCCTGAAAAATATTACGCAGTTTGAAAGGGATAGTTATCTATTTCAGAGCTTAAAATTGAATTTATCCCGAAATGGGATGATGCGGTAGTTTTTTATACTTTTATTCCTGGTAATAGTTCCGCTGGGAGCCGTGGGGGGCAGCAAGATCGATTGCTGTGGAAATCTAGGGCGGAGGCCTATATTCAGCAGTGGCAAATAGTTCTGCGTCCCAATAATTTCAAAGTTGCCTAATAAATTGAATGGTTCTGATACAGTATTTATCCACAGCGACATCTTCAAATCCAACAAGATAATGAAGAACTTCCAGGAGTTCCTGGACAACATCTACCGCCCTCTGTTCGAGGTCACCAAGGATCCCAACAGCAATATTGAACTGCACAAGTTTTTGACTGTAAGTGTTTATGATCTTCTAAAGGAGGTATTATTATTATTTATTTATTTATTTATTATATACATACAATCAATTGCATTAATTAAAGAAGAAATGACATAAAAATTGGTGTATTGATTATAAATTGAATAAGCATGGTGTAAAGTTGCGCCGGGCGTAACGTAGGAGTAACCATATAATTTTTGGAGTTTAGACCTGGCGTAACGATACACCACGTTTATTAATGGCGGCCATGTTCCATTTCGATTAGCATCAGCGCTAATTGATTGGCTATTTTAAGTTGCTGCAGACAGCATGGACAAATTCGATTGAGAAAATATCGATCACAATAGGCATGATGACAATTTTTCAAAATCTGTTCTATGTTGTTCAGAATGATTTGTTATGTGAAAAAAATATCATATTTCAGTAGAAAATAAAGGTATTCAAACACAAAAATCAAATTTAAAATTAAAATTTGAAATTCACGCCAAAACTTCTTCTTTTAGTGCCTCTCCGACTAGCGAAGGTTGGCAGTCAATATGGCGTATTGTTCCCGGTCCTTAGCGAGTCTATGCGAAGCGCTCGTGGTCGTGCTTTGCTTAGTCGTTCTTGATAGATCGTCGAAGTTAAGCAACGTTCGAAACGGTCTGTAAGTGGATGGGTGACCGCCAGTGGCATTTTCAACTGAGCGCTTTCGTGCTTCGGAGGGCACGTTAAATTGTCGGTCCCGGCTATTTAAGTCGTTAAGCCATGACGGAGGCCTTAAGGCGGCCTAAAAACTCCGTTACCAGAGTTGGCCACCGACTCATACGAACTTACTTACTTAGCGAGTCTAAACAGTTCCGCAGCACTCGCTATCTCCGTCCACTCTCTGATGTTCCGCAACCATGACTTCTTCCTCCGACCAACACGCCTCTTGCCGGCTACTTTTCCCATCATAATCAGTTGAAGAAGGTCATATCTCTCGTGTCTTGTGCAACCAAGTACCGAGGTATCTGTACTGTTTGACCTCCTCAAGCACGTGCCCATCAACTTTTATACACGTGTTTGGATGATTGATAGCTGAGATGACCATGACCTTCGTTTTTTTGACGTTCAACCTAAGACCTGCGCTTTCACTGCACCTTACCACCCTGTCCACTATTCTCTGAAGGACAATAAATGCATTTTTCTCAATCGTGGAATCCTATTTAATTAGACCAGTTAAATATTTTGGCGAAACTTGATTACCTACTGTCATCATGCCTATTAGTAAATCCAACTAGTTTTACTTGTAAAATAATCGATTTTCTCTGTCTTATAAAAGGTGCGAGAAACGAAACAGTGCAACTATCAGCGCTCATGATAATTTAAATGGACTATAATTGGTGGTTTTATCAGCTCTTATAAAGCAAAATAGTGTAATTCGCAACCTTTGAGCTGAACATTGTTTCAGCACGTAGTGGGCTTCGACAGCGTGGACGACGAGTCCAAGCCAGAGAACCCGATGTTGGACGTGGACGTAGAGTTCCCGGCCACTTGGACCAGCGACGAGAACCCGCCCTACGCGTACTATCTGTACTATATGTACGCCAATATGACCGTGCTGAATTCGTTCCGCAAGTACGTATGATTAAAAAAAAAACACGTAAAAATTCCTCAAGAAATAGATTTTTTTTGTAATTTTTTATAGTTCTAATCTAATCCACACTTGGTATTTCATTAAGAAATGAAAAGTCTTATCAAAATTTTGGATTCCGACGGGATTCAGCAGCGATCAGACGATCCTCCTAAAACCGGAGTGCCTTACCGCATACCCACAGAACCCTAGTCGTCGGCGTCCAAATTTTTGATAAGCTCATATTGTTGCGGGTTCTAATCCCGTCGGAATCAAAAATTTTGATGACTTTTCTTAAGAAATTTTAATGTTTTTGTTTTCTTTCCAAAATGAATTTTGCCGTTTGATTAGGAAGTAAGTGTAGTTTAGGAGACTATTATAGTGGTATTTCCCCCACATCTTGTAAAGGGAGATCTCCCCTCTACCAGGCTGACCCAACTGGTCCACTTGCCTGGATGGTCTGCGATTTAGCGATGAGAAATAGCATCAATTTAAGTGCTATCTTCTGCAAAATGTGAGGTCATGCCAAGAGATTTTGATCACACAAAAGATCTGAGAGTGATCCTACCTTGAGGATACAGTCGTTTTGATGTTTTTTTTAAGTTAAGTTTTTCACACAAGCTCTGCTTAATAGACTGTTTAGATGAATCACCCAATATTTTTTTCCCCCAATCATTATATTCCTATTCGCCTTTTTCCCCATATTGTTTAATTTCCAGACGTCATTATCACCAGATAATAATTTCTCACGCTTTTTTATTTCCTATCATATTTTTCGCTTATAAATTTATGGTGTTGCCATAACAGGCTGACAGACCTGTAGAATAGGTTGCGAGCATGGTATCAATAGTGACCAAACCATGCACGAGCCGAGCGAAGCGTGCCGGTAGCGGCCGGCGAGTGCCAGAACCGACTTCTTCCTACCGTATAAATTTATAAGCGAAAAATATGATACGAAATAAAAAAGCGTGAGAAATTATAAACTGGTGATAATGACGTCTGGAAATTAAACAATATGGGGAAAAAGGCGAATAGGAATATAATGATTGGGGAAAAAAAATATTGGGTGATTCATCTATACAGTCGCTTAATATAGCGGCAAATGAAGCTGTGACTTCTACATCTACACTCATACTCATTTATTCGCCGTAGGAGCTCAAGGCACACTTGGTTTTGTTATGTAGTTGGAACAACTTACTAATATTATAAAGAGGAAAGATTTTGTTTGTTTGTTTGAATTAAATAGGCTCCGAAACTACTGAACCGATTTTAAAAATTCTTTCACCATTAGAATCCTACATTATCCCTGATGAACATAGGCTATATTTTATCCCGGGAAAGTGATGTTTTCCCGAGGGACCGCGGTTAACACCGCGACGGACAGCTAGTACTTAATAAATATGTATAATTTTGTTGTCCCAGGGAGCAAGGGCTGAACACGTTCGTGCTGCGTCCGCATTGTGGCGAGGCGGGCGCCGTGCAGCACCTCGTGTGCGGGTTCCTGCTCGCTGAGAACATCTCGCACGGCCTGCTCCTTAGGAAGGTAGGGAGCTACTGTACTGCGTCCGCATTGTGGCGAGGCGGGCGCCGTGCAGCACCTCGTGTGCGGGTTCCTGCTCGCTGAGAACATCTCGCACGGCCTGCTCCTTAGGAAGGTAGGGAGCTACTGTACTGCGTCCGCATTGTGGCGAGGCGGGCGCCGTGCAGCACCTCGTGTGCGGGTTCCTGCTCGCTGAGAACATCTCGCACGGCCTGCTCCTTAGGAAGGTAGGGAGCTACTGTACTGCGTCCGCATTGTGGCGAGGCGGGCGCCGTGCAGCACCTCGTGTGCGGGTTCCTGCTCGCTGAGAACATCTCGCACGGCCTGCTCCTTAGGAAGGTAGGGAGCTACTGTACTGCGTCCGCATTGTGGCGAGGCGGGCGCCGTGCAGCACCTCGTGTGCGGGTTCCTGCTCGCTGAGAACATCTCGCACGGACTGCTCCTTAGGAAGGTAGGGAGCTACTGTACTGCGTCCGCATTGTGGCGAGGCGGGCGCCGTGCAGCACCTCGTGTGCGGGTTCCTGCTCGCTGAGAACATCTCGCACGGACTGCTCCTTAGGAAGGTAGGGAGCTACTGTACTGCGTCCGCATTGTGGCGAGGCGGGCGCCGTGCAGCACCTCGTGTGCGGGTTCCTGCTCGCTGAGAACATCTCGCACGGACTGCTCCTTAGGAAGGTAGGGAGCTACTGTACTGCGTCCGCATTGTGGCGAGGCGGGCGCCGTGCAGCACCTCGTGTGCGGGTTCCTGCTCGCTGAGAACATCTCGCACGGACTGCTCCTTAGGAAGGTAGGGAGCTACTGTACTGCGTCCGCATTGTGGCGAGGCGGGCGCCGTGCAGCACCTCGTGTGCGGGTTCCTGCTCGCTGAGAACATCTCGCACGGACTGCTCCTTAGGAAGGTAGGGAGCTACTGTACTGCGTCCGCATTGTGGCGAGGCGGGCGCCGTGCAGCACCTCGTGTGCGGGTTCCTGCTCGCTGAGAACATCTCGCACGGACTGCTCCTTAGGAAGGTAGGGAGCTACTGTACTGCGTCCGCATTGTGGCGAGGCGGGCGCCGTGCAGCACCTCGTGTGCGGGTTCCTGCTCGCTGAGAACATCTCGCACGGACTGCTGCTTAGGAAGGTAGGGAGCTACTGTACTGCGTCCGCATTGTGGCGAGGCGGGCGCCGTGCAGCACCTCGTGTGCGGGTTCCTGCTCGCTGAGAACATCTCGCACGGCCTGCTGCTTAGGAAGGTAGGGAGCTACTGTACTGCGTCCGCATTGTGGCGAGGCGGGCGCCGTGCAGCACCTCGTGTGCGGGTTCCTGCTCGCTGAGAACATCTCGCACGGCCTGCTGCTTAGGAAGGTAGGGAGCTACTGTACTGCGTCCGCATTGTGGCGAGGCGGGCGCCGTGCAGCACCTCGTGTGCGGGTTCCTGCTCGCTGAGAACATCTCGCACGGACTGCTCCTTAGGAAGGTAGGGAGCTACTGTACTGCGTCCGCATTGTGGCGAGGCGGGCGCCGTGCAGCACCTCGTGTGCGGGTTCCTGCTCGCTGAGAACATCTCGCACGGACTGCTCCTTAGGAAGGTAGGGAGCTACTGTACTGCGTCCGCATTGTGGCGAGGCGGGCGCCGTGCAGCACCTCGTGTGCGGGTTCCTGCTCGCTGAGAACATCTCGCACGGACTGCTCCTTAGGAAGGTAGGGAGCTACTGTACTGCGTCCGCATTGTGGCGAGGCGGGCGCCGTGCAGCACCTCGTGTGCGGGTTCCTGCTCGCTGAGAACATCTCGCACGGCCTGCTGCTTAGGAAGGTAGGGAGCTACTGTACTGCGTCCGCATTGTGGCGAGGCGGGCGCCGTGCAGCACCTCGTGTGCGGGTTCCTGCTCGCTGAGAACATCTCGCACGGACTGCTCCTTAGGAAGGTAGGGAGCTACTGTACTGCGTCCGCATTGTGGCGAGGCGGGCGCCGTGCAGCACCTCGTGTGCGGGTTCCTGCTCGCTGAGAACATCTCGCACGGACTGCTCCTTAGGAAGGTAGGGAGCTACTGTACTGCGTCCGCATTGTGGCGAGGCGGGCGCCGTGCAGCACCTCGTGTGCGGGTTCCTGCTCGCTGAGAACATCTCGCACGGACTGCTCCTTAGGAAGGTAGGGAGCTACTGTACTGCGTCCGCATTGTGGCGAGGCGGGCGCCGTGCAGCACCTCGTGTGCGGGTTCCTGCTCGCTGAGAACATCTCGCACGGACTGCTGCTTAGGAAGGTAGGGAGCTACTGTACTGCGTCCGCATTGTGGCGAGGCGGGCGCCGTGCAGCACCTCGTGTGCGGGTTCCTGCTCGCTGAGAACATCTCGCACGGACTGCTCCTTAGGAAGGTAGGGAGCTACTGTACTGCGTCCGCATTGTGGCGAGGCGGGCGCCGTGCAGCACCTCGTGTGCGGGTTCCTGCTCGCTGAGAACATCTCGCACGGCCTGCTGCTTAGGAAGGTAGGGAGCTACTGTACTGCGTCCGCATTGTGGCGAGGCGGGCGCCGTGCAGCACCTCGTGTGCGGGTTCCTGCTCGCTGAGAACATCTCGCACGGACTGCTGCTTAGGAAGGTGGGAAATGTGGTGAAAATTATAGATGCGTCTCAAAGAAGCTACTTTGCACTTATTAAAATCAAATTTCGGTCGACACATGTTTTACAACTCTTCAGTTCTAACATTTAATGTATTTCCTCAGGTCCCAGTTCTCCAGTACTTATACTACCTAGCGCAGATCTCCATCGCGATGTCTCCACTCAGCAACAACTCGTTATTCCTGAACTACCACCGCAACCCTCTGCCGGAGTTCTTGGCGCGTGGCCTGGCTGTCACCCTCAGCACTGACGATCCACTCCAGTTCCACTTCACCAAGGTAATTGTTACACTTCACCAAAGTAACTGTTTCACTTCACATAGGTAACTGTTCCACTTCACCAAGGTAACTGTGACACTTCACCAAGGTAACTGTTTCACTTCATATAGGTAACTGTTCCACTTCACCAAGGTAACTGTGACACTTCACCAAGGTAACTGTTTCACTTCACATAGGTAACTGTTCCACTTCACCAAGGTAACTGTGACACTTCACCAAAGTAACTGTTTCACTTCACATAGGTAACAGTTCCACTTCACCAAGGTAACTGTGACACTTCACCAAGGTAACTGTTTCACTTCACATAGGTAACTGTTTCACTTCACCAAGGTAACTGTGACACTTCACCAAGGTAACTGTGACACTTCACCAAGGTAACTGTTACACTTCACCAAGGTAACTTCCACTTCACCAAGGTAACTTCCACATTTCATCAAGGTAACTTCCACTTCACCAAGGTAACTTCCACTTCACCAAGGTAACTGTTACACTTCACCAATCCTGGTGGACTTTTCGTTTACCAAGGTCTATAGCATGATATTCTGTCAAGACTGTTATTTAGTAGGGTATATTGTAGTCTTGTCGTGTCCCTTGATCTTGCGATCCAGCAGTCCGGAGCAAGGATTTTAACGAGCTTCATTGTAATTGGTCGATAAAATCAACGTTAAAATACAGTCCTAACTTAGGACCGAAAAATTGACCCTTGAAGTCAGAAATCGTAGTAAGAAACATCCGAATATTCATCAAACGAACGGGAATACGGCCCCAGACACGTGATTCAAGAGCTGTTCCATTCCAGGAGCCGCTGATGGAGGAGTACAGCATCGCGGCGCAGGTGTGGAAGCTCAGCTCCTGCGACATGTGCGAGCTGGCACGGAACTCCGTACTCATGTCGGGATTCCCACACGAGGTCAGTATTCGTAGCTCGCTTTGCTCGTATCGGTAATTGTTAAATTTTGTAGCTTGCTTTGCTCGTCCGGTATAGTATTTGAATTTTCTGACTGATTCGCTTTTGCGGTGGTTACTTACTGGGGCCGGCAGTCAACTAAGATTTATTGTAGGTAGCTCAAACAATTTTGGAAATGGCAATTCACATGATTTTATAAATTTTAAAATACCTACATTCCAAATATTGCTCCTATGCAGGATTACCTGCGACATTTACCGATGCTGCAGCTTTTCCCAATAAATTGGCGACGCGTTTTTTAAAATTATTTTGTAGTACAAATCACATACCAATCCAAACCTACACAGATGAAGCAGTACTGGCTCGGCCCCCACTACACCAAGGAAGGCGTGTCCGGTAACGACATCTCGCGCACCAACGTGCCCGACATACGGATCTCTTTCCGACACGAGACTCTGCTCGATGAACTCACCAATATCTTCAAGGTACAGTATGTGGAATGTGCGAGTGGGGTGTAGACAAAAATGGGGTAAAAATATAAAATTAAGAGGGAGATAGGATGATGCTGAGTATGGTGTATTATTTTTAAAACGAGTTAAGAAGCCAATCGAAACGCCCGTTAGTAAATTAACGATTTACCCCCTTTTAAGGGTTGTTTTAAAAAACTTTGAAACGTGTCCTATAGCATGCTAACATTTTAATTACCCTTGTGTTCGTGGACCTACATTTTCCATCTAGTGTTTAATCGAGATAAATGTTGTTACATGCCCACTCATTTCTATGTAATAATGGGATTTTATAGTCTTTACGTCAAAATAAAAGCTTTACATACCTGCATAAATAACTTACTACTTACCTACTGGTTTTTTAAAGATCACATTACTTCCAAAATAAGTACATTTTGGAAGCTTTGTAATTACTACGTATTTTCATAATAAAGGGGCTTTTTTAAAACGTGCCCTATTTTGAGTCAATGTGATGTTAAAATAATCAGTGTGGGGTGATCCATTTGTAAAATATCTGTGTTTCATTCAATGTTCCTAATATTAACCAATATTTCAGGATGGTTTGTCTACGCAGCAATAAATACACTCGAGACGTGGATGACGTCACTAATTCTTTAACTATTAACATTATGCACATATACGGGTTTCCTTATGGAATCATGATCATTTTAACTGAGGATAAGCAACAAAAGTCGACCTATTCAGAATTCTGAAGAAAATAGAATGGAAAAAAATCTGGGGCTAAAAGTTGATGAAGCCGTATATTTTAAAGAAGTGCCCCTAAGTATATCGAACGGCTAACCTCATGAATGCATAGATATTAAATTGTCCATGTGTAATTTTTTTTTGGTATTGACAGCGACAAAATTCTATCAAGAATTTGAGAATTTTGAGTTCCTTTTCCCTAATGCTTAGGTACTTTACTAGGCAAATATTCAAAATTGCGAATTCTATAGTATGCTTTTTTAGCTTTAGAATTCTGATTCGACTTTAGTTGTAACATTTATATTAATTGTTATTTTATATGAGATGTTTAAAACAGGGCCCAAAATCGCCCCAATATTTATAATAATAAGAAATAGACCCTTGTGATACATAAGTGAAAATGAAAGATTGATAGTGCCATTGCATTGTTAGAGTAGGTCCTCAATTTAGTAAAAGCATATTAAATAAGTCCCTTAGAATCGACCATTACTAGCTGTTTTTAAAACGAATATTATCCAATAGTATATGCCTAAACATAATGCTATAAAATCAATTTTATAAAACTATGCTTGCTTCTTTAAATCTTAATTATAAAATAGTTCTGACGTATATGTAATGCCTTAAATATACATTCGAATTTCCAAATAAAACTTTATTCTTATATTGTAATAAAAATTGACGAACAGACAACGCACATTCTAGTAATGCCAAGAAAGATCCAACGTACCCCTTAAAGGGATATGTTTTATACCCCACCCCAATAGGGTGCAATGGGATTTTCAGGTTTGCCCTCAATAAAATCAAGGGATTTATCATGAATATACATTTAATCATCAATATAACACCATCTAACCTCATCTCTTTGTAGTTGGACATTTCCTTTTGTAAGTTCACAGTTTGTCCTTTGTGGTGTTGTCTACAACCCCATACAAGTCGTAGAATATCGAGTATCGCAAAACAGCCTTATTTTTTTAAAGCTTTTGTTATTGAACATTAATATTGATAAAATGTGAATAACATTATGTTTTATTTTCAACTCGATTGATTAAAGACTGTCAATCCAAAATCATCTCAGCTATTTGTTGTTTGGTAGTTTTAAAATCTTTGAATTTTCAATAGCCTTCACAATTGGCAGCAGAAAAGAGTAAAGTGGGGTAAAGACGACGCTTGAATATTTCAGTGTTGTTTTGCGATCTCGATAAACGAGGACTCGTTATACAAACGCTTCTGTATATTTTACATCTCTAAGTTTAGTTGTTAGCTTTTGTGCTACTTTAAGCTTGGTTGTAACATGTTTGTATAGCTTGTGTTGTGAATTTATTATGTTACCATGTCCTATGTGCGCGTGCTAAGGTTTTATTTTTTTAAAGATTTTTTTTACATTGTCTTAGACTTATTTGAAATAAGTTTGAAAGAAAGTTTTCCTGAATTTTTTATCTAATTCTTGTAATAATATAGATCTCTTAGCACATGACAATTTAGACCACAATTGCAATTGTTTCTACATTTAAGCTTTTATAAGAAATCATGATTACAATTTAATAAGATAAACAGTAACTATTTATAGAATTAAAATTATACTAAAATGAATGTTACGTTTGTTGGAAATAAATCGATCATTCACATTGGCTTTATAATTTAACCTTATCCTAATCTTTTAAAATATTATGAGTACAAACTATTTTTTTTTCTTAATTTGACTCTTATCTTTACGTAGGTACATCGTTGCTGGTCAGTCGTTAAGTCTAAATAATCTTACTAAAACTATCATACTCATTTCAAAATAGATAGTATCTATGTAAGTAAGTTAGTTGGTAGATAAGCTGTATTATGGTATTATTTATATGTACGTTTGTTATTTCTGACGGTAGATCCATCGGTGTCGGACACCCGTCTTGTAAGGTATTAAGTATCGTGTGCTTGTGTCGTTTTGCTGTCTGTGAACTAAGTATTTACTAACTGATCTTATTCTGGTAAGTACTTTGGGCTTTCACTTATCTAACTAAATTTATTTCTGCTTTTTATTACTTGTTTTTGTTGGCGTTTCCATCCCACATGTATTTTCCGAGTTACACTTTTAAGAAATCTGTTATATTTTGTAGATTAGTTCCTCATCTAGGAAAACAGTCGTGAGCGATATTTATGTACATTATGTACATTTTTGTATGTACATTATTTAATTCATAGCAATACTTATATTTCTTACATTATTAGGAATCATTTAAGTATCTACCTATGTGTTGTTTAGCTTTATTATGTATTATTACAGGTAATCAACCCACCGCTTACTCCGTTCGCGTTTGAAGAGTCTATGGGGATCTCGCCTCAGCCGGACCTCACGACCCCAATAGTCAGTTTGAAACGACCGTCGCTTGTCTAGTTTTCCCCGTTTTACCTACTTAACTTGTAAACCAGAAAATGCATTATTAACTTCTGTAGTAACATTATCCTATGTAATATCCTATGGGTTTGAATTACCCCAATCTACCCTTTAGGTATTATTAAAGAGTATCGAAATTTCACTGTACGAGTAGGTAGGCTTTATTTCAAGTAGTTTAACCAAATTGTAACTAAATGATTTAGTCAGCATTAGTGCGCTTACGTAAGTTATTGTAATTAACTTTAATACCATGTTACAAAATAATTTTGTTTTTCATTAAAGTTTGCGTATGAAAAGACCTTGATTTTCATTTATATTTATTTAGACATAGGCATATGCCCAGCAGAACAACGATCTGATCGAATCAGCAGAGGGATAAAACAAGCTGCGCTTCGTGATAAAGCAAGTAGGTAAGTTCGTATGAGTCAGTGGCCAACTCTGGTGACGGAGTTTTTAGTCCTCCGTCATGCATGGCTTAACGACTTTAAATAGCAGGGTCAGACAATTTAGCGTGCCCTCCGCACGCACGGAAGCGCTCAGATGAAAATGCCACTGGCAGTCACCCACATACGGACCGCTTAAAACGTGGCATAACTTCGTTGGTCAAGAACGACTAAGCAAGCACGACCACAGCGCGTCGCGTGGTGATGATGATTTTGAAAAGTTTATACTCTCCCTCAGAGAAAATAATCAAAATTCTCCTTGCTTCATGGATTTAGCATATACCTTTTAGCCTTGCTTCATAGTAGTTCATTAATCATTGACCACAGAACTAATCATTTGACTTATTCCTTCTTTGAAATCTAAGTTTGAAATAGGACAGAAGTGTGTAGGTATAAACCTCCTTCCCCCCCGAAGGATTCCAATCTTGTCGCGATGGGGGGGCTTAGTAACCGTGGGGGAGAGCCACGGTGAAGCTAAATGGAATCCCAGGCGGGGACGCCCTGGATGCGTCCGAGGAGGGTGGGGTCGCGGGAGAAGAGGCGTGTCGGTGTGTCGTTGCCGCTCGCCCTATCTTATTTTATTTTATTTTATTTTATTTTATTTTATTTTCCCGCGACCAAACGGGGGCGCACCGTTTGATGCGTTGGTGGCGGGGCCGCAGTGGAAGAGGAGTGTCGGTATTTCGTTGCCGATCTCCCTGTCCTCTGCGGCCGTTTTGAGGAGTAGCTTCTCCGCGCGTCCCTCTGACTCGCAGAGGGCGCAGTGGATGAGGCTAGGACGAGCTGGTAGGCTCGTAGGCGGCGGAACACCCAAGAGGTGAAAGGCGGTGATACCTCCTCTGGAGAGTGCGTGGTACGCAATATCGCCGCCTTCACTACTCTTGCCCGGCATCAAGGGATGTGGGTGCCTTGGCGACTCGGTCGGATATATACTGACTGACTTGCCTTGGCACCAGTCACTTGTATGGTCTGGATGAGGAGGCCGCGGAGTGGGTTCGGAGCGAGGCCGAACCCGGGATGGAAGGCGGGAACGCACCGCCTGCCCCGCGAGGGGGCGAGTGGTATCCCCTGCCCAACAGGGGACTTTTTGGGTCTGCGGGCGGTCGGAGTGAGGGCTCTTGCTGCTCATCATGCAGATCCCGGGAGGGCGGCGACACTGTTAGGCAGGTGTCGTCGTGAGCTCCACGCACGTGGTTTAACAGCCGCGTGTGTGGGTGCCGGGCGTGGCTGTGGGTGCCATTACCGGGATTGTGCTCAAGGCAAAATGCGAGAAGGGCACCGCGTGCGTTCCGTAGGAGATACCGGAGCCCTTCGTTATGCATAGAGGCCGGCCATCGGGTAGTTTTTAGTGGGTCGTCGAGTGCTCGACAACCCCACACACCCCAATTACGTTCCCTCGACGTAATTGGATGTCTGTGAGCAGATTTTCTATCCGCAATATAAAAAAAAAGGTATAAACCTCCTTAACTGAACTACAAAACTCTTTCGAATCATGAGCAAACAAAAAAACTTCAGACAACATCATTAGTCACTATTGTCACAAAATGCCGCGAAATTAGCATGGGATGAAAAATAAAATCCAATTCAAAACAGCCAAAACAAAGCAATAATACTTACAAAATGAGCCACCCAATCAAAAACAGGCCGAGCAGATGCAACAAAACTCCCAGGCATTCCCAGCCTCACCCCATGTTTAGTACACACAAGGAATACAAGAAATGGACCAGTTCACGTGGGTAAGAAAAAATGTTTGTCATTATTAATGTTTGTGGTCACTACCTTAACTTATGCCTTACCTACGTAATATCTGAGCTTAATCCAATAGCTACCTACCTACCTACGAGTACCTATATCAATGACCATAGAGAAAGATTTATGACCTTACGTACGTAGGTACAACAGCACTCATGCTATTTTAGCCAATAGGAAAATCCCTCTTACCAATCCATAGGATTTGTCGCTGTTTTCCTTCACTGGGTTGAGAAAGTAGGATAGGAACTTAAGAACCTAATAATACCAAAAGATTGCTTCACTTAACTTAGCTGGTTATGTTATGAAACTATTGTCCAAGAAGGGTAGGTAGGTACAGTCAGCGACAGAAGTTCATGAACAATTGAAGATTTTAAATCTTCATTTTCTTCATGATATGTGGTAAAATTGTGTATTTTTCACAAATAATGATGATGTGAGGCAAAGCATCCAAAGCTAAAGCTTTACTTACAATTCTACGAGTTTCGAAGATATAAAAGATTCAAAAACATCAAATGTTCATGTCTGTCGCTGACCGTACCTCAACATGAGCGAAGCCAGGGACAGGTGGTAATAAGAAAAGGCTAGGTTCATGTCCCTATTGCAGGCCTGGGTAAGACCCACGAGCACCTTCAGATCAACTCCCTATTATCTTGCAGACGGCTACCCAACACTGTTGATCTAGATGTGTATGCTAACCGTAGCGAGACTCAGCATGAGTTGCGGGATGTAACGCGCACGTACGTGCGGGGCCCCGGAGACAGCGGCATCCAGAACGAGGTGCCCTTTCAGAGGGTGTCGGTTCAAGGGATCCATGTTACCGGGGTAAGATTCTTGTCTTTTCACTAGTTCTTTTGAACCAGAGTGTGGTGAAATATTTTAAGTGCGCTCTTTAAGATCAAAGAGACTCCTTTCGTGACGGTACTTATCGTGACTACTTATCATCGTTTTTACTGGAATACTGCACGTAGGTACATTTTGAGTATGAGCATTTCTTTGAGAATATCTCCATGAAATACTACGTATAATGAATACACGTATAATATACGTGTTGGTTTAACACAAAAAAATTCAAAAATTTCAAGAACTCACCTGGTGCACTCGATTCAACCCACCAGCAAATTGCTAGGCTGAGCTCACGCCGTCCAACCAGTGACACGTGTAGTGACGGTCGGGCGGCGTCGTGCAGGCCCACGGGTCCAGGTATACTCCTGGAGGATATCAGAATCACACCGCTAATTTTGAAAGATATCGAGTCAAACGCTTGAAACATATCTATAAAATGATCCCCAAAGGTGCGTAGTCCCTCGGAACTTCAAGCACTCAAAGTTGTATGTAGTAAGAAAGACGTATGATATGAATCACCTCACAAGGTTCCCTTTAATTTCTTTAATTTGTTTGAAACAGGGATAAGGTCACTAACATTTTACCACAAGCCTTCCAGTTTTCCATCAGACTATTCCTTACTTATCTAATAGGCGAGTTGTAACTTCAGGTGCCAATGGAAGACCTGATTCGCTCGGCGACGCTGCTCGTGGAAGCACTGCGCTTGCGTCAGAACTACATGGATATCTCGTGCCAGTCGTTCAGTTCAACCGCAGAAGAATACTTGTCTAGCCACGAGATCACCCGCCTGCCACACGGATATGACCAGTCCAGAATATTTACCAAGGCGTTGCTGAATCTCGACAGTACCTAATTCAATTTTTTGCCTATCATGTATTTGAATGTTGAATGTTATGCTATGAGGTATAGTGACCAAGAGACGAAGATTTCTACGAGGCAGACCACTTGCGTGTCGGTTTTATAGCCATTCATTTACTAGTCTCACTAAGTCAGCGTAGTCCCATCCATCTTGTATTTGCTTAAGGCTCAATAACATGAAGGTTTAACTTTGTTGCTAAGTCTCTTAAATTTTCTACATCTAGATGATGCAGCAGAACAGTATCTGCGGTTGACCACCTGCTCTTCTGAAGAGCTGGCGAGGCCTCAAGTATTGGTGAGCCCGCAGAGGTCTGACACCAGGGGTAAGTCTTCCTCTTCCATCTGTGTGTTATACTCTAGGCCTAGAGCTATGCAGATCTTCAATCATGGTTGCATTGGTGCTACATCAACATTACCAGTATGTAGGACGCACATGCTAAAAATACGTGATGTAGGTCGTAAAAAGTGGGCAAGGAATGAATGCTATAGGTAAACTTAACACTATCAATGCTTAAAAGACACAAACATGGAGACTTGATGCTTTCGCCGATAGCCAGCACCACAATGAAGGGCCACGGATTGCATTGAAAGAACAGCAATCGGTTATTCTATGCCACGATCTCTCTATGATATGATGCCTTATTGATTCAGTTCCCGTGGTTGGTGCAAGAGCGGCTATCCGGCCTGCTGACAACATGAGGACTTCCTTCGAAAGTCACGAAGACCTGCTGCAGCCGATTCTACCAGGTTTGTTCTAAAAAACAAGAACAAGTTAGTGACCTTATCCCTGTTTTAAACAAATTGAAAGGAACCTTGTGAGGTGATTCATATCATACGTCTTACTACATACAACTTTGAGCGCAATTATCTTGAATGCCTGAAGTTCCGAGGGACTACGCACCTTTAGGGATCATTTTATAGATTTGTTTCAAGTGTTTGACTTGATAACTTTCAAAATTAGCGGATATTCGGTTCAGAACCTCTCCATGATTCTGATATCCTCCAGGAGTATACCTGGACCCGTGGGCCTGCACGACACCGCCCGACCGTCACTACACGTGTCGCTGGTTGGATGGCGTGATGGTGATCTATAGGAGTGACGCGGACGCGGATGCCGGCCGGCCGCTGCCGTACCGGACGCTGACCTTCCAGCAGTTTGTCGAGGATATGTCCCGACTGATGGATATGATCTCAGATGGACCGCTGTTAGTGGCTTTTGGTCCCTTAATCTGCACTGACCCACTGCTAGCCAAAGTTCTCTATATTGATCCAAGCTCCAACTAACGCTCACTTTACTGCCTCCACCAGTTCGTCTTATGGGATTTTTCTTATAAAATCTGCATCAAATATTTTTATTACTTTATTATGCCTCCATTGATCTACTTTCCATTACCTTCTTCGTCTTTTTTTATCAGAAAATCATTCTGTTTCCGGCGCCTGAGCTACCTGTCCTCCAAGTTCAAGATGCATGTGCTCCTGAACGAGCTGCATGAGCTGGCTCTGCAGAAAGCAGTTCCTCACAGGGATTTCTACAATATCAGGTAACAACAGAAATGTATGGGCTAATGAAGGCACAATGAGGATACCGTGAAGATTATCTAAACAGCCCCTAAACTCCACTGTGTCCTCATGCACTTCAACTTCTTCGATACTGGTATCGAATTGATTTTTGACCGAGTTTGACTGGTAAAATGTTTCTCGCTGCCTTTCTTCAAAATCTATGATGGATTTGTCGGTATTTAAATATCAAAGGAAATTCCAGTTGATCACGATTCAATACGTTTCCAGGAAAGTAGACACTCACATCCACGCAGCCTCGTGCATGAACCAGAAACATCTGCTGCGCTTCATCAAGCGCACTCTTCGGAAGAATGCAGACGAGGTGAGCATTTTGTCATAGTCAAATTCTGAATCTTTTGCCATGTTAACAAAAAATATTCTAAGACAGTAAGATTATCTTTATCCTTTTCAAAAATCTGTGTATCGCTCCTTGATGAAAAAAATCTAGATTAGTTTCTTTGCAGGTTGTGGCGATGACATCAGGAGTGACAATGACCCTCCGCTCCGTGTTTGAGGAGCTGCAGCTTGACGCGTATGATCTGAACGTGGACATCCTGGATGTTCATGCAGTGAGTTCTTTCGCAACTCCACGTCGATAAACAGTCTCAACGACAGTCATTGCTAAATTAAAGCCACAATTTCCGTATATTAGCCATTATGAATGCCTTGGATTTACCATATTTAAATAATAATAAAAATAAGTAAGTATGTAGGTACTTCATTGAGGATCATCTCATGCAGTTCGCCAAACCAACTTGCGACTTTTTTGGGTCCATGAAAACCAATTCACTCCACTCAAAATAACAGTCACACGGACTTATTGTTATGATGGTAACAGGACCGCAACACGTTCCACCGCTTCGACAAGTTTAACGCGAAGTATAACCCCGTCGGAGAGAGCAGACTAAGGGAGGTGTTCCTCAAGACTGACAACTATACCAATGGGTCCTACTTCGCCAGAATCATCAAGGTACCGTCTACTATTCTAAGGTCCACAGATTACAAGACTGTCATCAGACAGCAATCACATTTAGCTCGAAATATAGCTAAATTCAATGATTCCCCTTTTAAGTCTCTAATAATCACCTGCAGATTTGGAACAGGTACTATCCTTTCATTAAAAAGCAGTCGTGAACTTGCTTGTCCAGTGTTCTTTAAACTATTTCAACATGTTTCTTTTAACCACCATTACGATGTGTTCGTGATCCAGGAAGTGATGGTAGACCTGGAAGACAGCAAGTACACGTACGCGGAACCGCGTCTGTCCATCTACTGCAAGAACAAGAATGAGTGGAGCAAGCTGGCCACGTGGGCTCTACGCAACGACGTCCACTCGCCACACGTACGCTGGCTCGTGCAAGTGCCGAGGCTCTAGTGAGTTGTCTTCAAAATCGATTCCAGAATCCATCCATCCATAAGGGGCAGTCTATGGAACCATGGTCTTTTTTAAGAGCTTAGTTCTTGTCGATACAATGATGCAATTTCCTTCATTTCTCTCTTTCTAATGCGGTCTCTTTTACTACTTGTTATGACATGACAGCGACCTTCCTCCGAGATCTCTAACAAAATGTGCCTTCGCCTTTGTAGTTATGGTCTCAGGGTGGGTCTATTGATGTGTTCGTGCAAGAGCCTGTCAAAGTCTTATTCTTGAGCTGACTCCTGCTCCATTTAAATTGCCCCATCATCCCCAGGCATCTAAGATATACTTTTTTTAGAGCTTGTAGGTATCTCAAAGTTAAATAATTCCAGCGACATCTACCGCATCAACAAGCTCCTGAAGAACTTCCAGCAGTTCCTGAGCAACCTGTTCGACCCGCTGTTCCAGGTGTCCGTGGACCCCAGCTCCAACCCCGAGCTGCACAAGTTCCTCGCGGTATCCTCTCCTTAATTATACTCGTACTTACTACCGCAACTGTTTACAGACTTCTGGATATTTCATCTTATTTATGTGCCGCGTTGGCTTGTTATTACCACAAGGTTTTGGTCCAAAAGAATAGTGAATACCAGCCTTGCTTGAAATTCACTTTTGAGTTTCCAGAAATATAAATGCAAAAAGGGTCTTACGACCTATTCTACATCTTCACATCCCCTACTTTTATCTAGTAAAAACTGATGCTTAGTTTCGCTAAGAACAGTCCATTCACTTCCAGCACGTGATAGGCTTTGACAGCGTGGACGATGAGTCCAAGCCAGAGAACCCCAACCTGACGGAGAACATGCGGACCCCCGAGCAATGGGACGACGAGGAGAACCCCCCCTACGCGTACTATCTCTACTACATGTATGCCAACATGGTGACGCTAAACCAGCTCAGGAAGTAAGTTTTTTTAAAGTTCCGAAAGCACCAAGCCAATATCCACAGATGTCTTGTAAGAAAAGTGGTTTTCAGATGTTCAGGACTTTGGAGATTCGATTTTTGGAAAGGTTTAATTAATGGTCACATTTTGCAGTGGTTATTATATACGTGACGCAAGCAATTCTGCTTCAAGTTTCTTAGAGTCTCCCAATCCTTGTCAACAGACAACAGGGGCTGAACACGTTCGTTTTACGCCCTCACTGCGGTGAGGCAGGCCCGGCCACCCATCTCAGCGCCGGCTTCCTGCTCGCTGAGAACATATCCCATGGTCTCATGCTGCGGAAGGTAAGTTTACTTCTTTAGATTAGTCTTTCCTGTTTACTGAATCTTTTAGATTAGCCCACTTCAGCGAGGGCTATAAATAACTGGAAGCTTTGCTCTGCAGTGGGACAATATAGGCTGAAACAATCATAATTTTAACGGTAGGTACGTTTTCATCCACTCTCCGTGAACCACACTTTCTATTAGGTTCAAACGGGAAGTGTTTCAGGATAGTTTAGTTTATCAGTGAAATGACGTTCCATGGGACAGCACGTTCAAATTTAGATACCTCTTTCGCATTTTGAATTGAAGACCTATTAAAATTTCTCCACCAGTTACCAAGACAACCCCATACAATCTATGGAAGCAGTTGTCACACGATAAGGCTAATTCCTCTATTCACGTCATCACCCCCTTATTCCACTTTTATGTGGGGGTGGACAGGTTTTGTTAATTTGAATATTGTTCGCCAGGTACCAGTGATGCAGTACTTCTACTACCTGGCTCAGATCTTCATCGCCATGTCTCCACTCAGCAACAACTCGCTGTTCCTGCGCTACCACCGCAACCCTCTGCCGGATTACTTCGCGAGGGGGCTCCGTGTCACCCTCAGTACTGACGACCCTCTGCAGTTCCATTTCACCAAGGTTAGGAACATGTAAGATAAGTTGGAGGTATCGCGGAAGTTTAAATTTACTCATCATGATGTTTACCTTTCTGTTACTTTAAAAGCCAAAAGTATGTTTGTTGCTTCTTCATGGCTGGCTTATTTGGATGTTATAGAAAGCTAGTATAGATACCCTGAATACGCATAGGCTTCTTATTATCCCGGAATGGTGAATTAGAACCAGGAGCTGTTCAACAGAACTTTTCATCAAATAGTCTGATCGCGTTAAAACTCGTCATGTTTTGGATTCAGTCTTTGTCAATAATGCCGGCCACCCACGATCCAGTCTACCGTCCAGTTTGCAGCGCTGCAAACTTGATCAAGTCGGCAGAATGAAGTTCTTTTTCGCATGTCATGCACACCCATACCAATACACCGTCAAGTTTACTGGACGCCGCATCCAGTCCGCTGCAGACTGGACGGTAAACTTGATCGTGGGTGGCCGGCATAAGATGAATTTCAATAATTGTCCAGGAGCCGCTGATGGAGGAGTACAGCATCGCGGCGCAGGCGTGGAAGTTCAGCTCCTGCGACATGTGCGAGCTGGCGCGGAACTCTGTCATCATGTCAGGATTTCCACACGAGGTAGGCGATAAAAGGGCCCCGAAGTTGGCTCGTACTGATTTTACGCTTGCAGATGCTGTATAGTCCTTATATTCCCCCTTCTTTGAGTTGTATTAACCTCAGTGTACGAGTTCCGGAAACTACCAAATTCCACGCGTTTCCAACGAATTGTTACTATCGCATCCGACGGCACACATGCTTCGTAGTTCTTCTAAATGGCCAACAACCATCTAACGGGGATCGTATTCTCCAGATGAAGCAGTTCTGGGTGGGCGCGGAGTACCAAGTGGACGGTCCCGAGGGAAACGACATCACCCGGACCAACGTGCCTGATGTACGCGTCTCCTTCCGACACGAGACTCTGCTAGATGAGATGGACAACCTCTTCAGAGTGAGTACAACGTCTTTGAAGTAGGAGAGTAAGGACTTCAGTCTTTACTCTGAAGAGGTTATGGCTGATGATAGTGCCCTTTCACTACGACCCATGGAAGGCACGGCACCTCTCAGTCGCGCCACCAACAAAATGTACTTAGACAGCTGTATAGAGGTTACTACGCCTTCGTGTCGACAAATGAATCACCCGCTGATAGCACCACCACTATTTGGCGTCCCTCTCACTCAGTCATCATCTCTCTCACTGAAATCTCACCAAGCGACAAAAACACAAAGTTGGTAACAAGACTCGTGTCATCGCCAGGTTCTAGTGCCCTAGTAGTATAAAAAAACGTAAACAGGATCACCACTGTATCCCCAAGGCGCGGTAATCAGATCTTTTATGTATTCCAGATCCTTTGGTGTCTAAGGGGGTGTCTGTGTCTTACTTAGTAGTAGTGTGACCATATTATGTATTTGTCTATTACATTATATTATCTGGGCTATTAGGTACTAACTTTTTGTTTTGATTTTTGTTTCAGGCAGCAATAAGATGAAATAAAAGGATATAAATGTTTCACGCAGCGTATTTATTGTCTAAAATATAACTATTTACAATACTATCACAAATGAAGAATGTCCACAAATTCACAAAATAAGTTATTTTTAAATTTCAAGATGTTAAAATCGCAATAGGAGTCTTCATAACTTCTGTACATAAAGATATCTAACTTATTAAAACATTTATATACACACATCACAATCTCACTGTTTTCATTCATTCCCTAAGCGACAGGTCTTGAAGTCAGCGTCAGCTCGTACCACCAGGATAGGTTTGAGTCGATCATATCTGGCTAGTTCTGGAAGAATCCAGGTGCTAGGTCTTAATACTCCCATCAGAGACGGCAATTAAAGGAGTCAGATGCCGGATCGCATGGCTCCAGCCGCTAGTGTCAAGGTCCCAGGGAATATTTTAAGATGCTGAAAAGCCCCAGGTTCCTCAGCCTCCCAGGTCTAAAAACCAGCTACAGCTCTCATAGCCTTCTCCTCATCATGCGGTGCCATGCGTCGGTGAGCATGGAACTGCATCGCGAAGGCAGCCAGCCCCGAGCTCAGCGAGCGAAGCGTTGAAGAGTAGCCCAGCAGTTCTGATAGCGGGGCTAGGCATTCTATCACCTGGAAATTATAAGACTTTAGATCTGATAAACTAGATTTTTAGACTTGATTAGACATGTAAGACAACAAAAGAAGGTTCAACCTCGAGAAGAGATACGATACGCTGGAAACTCCTCAGACATGGTTCTCGAAACTCGCGACGAGTGACTCTCCGGACACATCACCTGTAAACTGAGTGTCCCTTTTAGTGTAAATTGTACCTTATTCCGATGCCGCATTTGTATATGCAGTATCTCCGCGCGACGCCTCGTCAGGTCGGCCAGCACTCGCGCCGAGTGACTCTCCGGGCACACCACCTCGAGTGACATCACTGGCTCTAGAAGCGCTGATTCTGCTTCATCGAATACCTGAGGACATTATATAAAATTACACCTCTTTCCTGATTAGGTATTAATTTGCTGCTTTAAAAACTAAAGATAGTTCAGATCAGAGATTGTTGAAGATAAGGAACAGTACAAAATCAAGACAAAGCGTTTTTAGTCTACATTTTTCATACGCACCGCCAAATTGTGGAACTCATTGCCGGGCTCTCGAAAAGTAAAATATAGGGGTCTTCAAATCAAGATTAAATAGGTTCCTTGTAAGCATGCTCCATCTTAGAGCTCACTACTGCTTAACATCAGGCAGAGTGAGCTCAAATGCTGACCTATATAATAAAAAAAAACTATCGCGACTAATTTGATATGAAACCGTGTATCATACAAGGCGATAAATTCAAATTCAAATTCAAATCATTTATTTCAGTTTCACGAGTCCACCATAAGAGCCATTAGTAAGATGCTTAGCCTAATTGTTATAGTCGGTCCATTTTAATAAGCCACATTTGACATTTCATCAAAATTTAACAACGTAACTTTGTACCGGCGGGCATAAAATACTACTATTTTATCGAAGTTAGTACTGCACAATTGCTTAACTTTTTTCAATTGCGGTTAAATAATTTATTGTCTTAACGACAAAAGAAGGTAATTTTATGATTTATTTCCTTATTACACCATCCAAACATATTATGTTTCACAACAATTTCTATTTTCGAGAGAACTGAACGTTGTTACAATGTTGCGTCAGTAAACCCTTGTTCTCTTTTGACACTAGGTATGTTACCCAAAATAATCGAAATTTGTGAGTTAGAATCGAATGAAATGATTTCTCGTAAGGGAATATTTCACCTTTAATGATGATGATGGCACATTAAATACTTGTTACATACCTGTCAACGTCACACATGAGCTGTCATCGCTCCCGCTCTTTTTGAGGTTAGGTTGTGAACCATGTGCAATAAATAAAAGTATTGTTGTTTGTAAAAATGGAGTATTAATTAATTACTACCACAAAACAAGAGATATAACAGTGGCGACGAGTGAAACGAACTCCGTGGGTGTTAATGGATCAGATTAATGAATTCATCCAGCAAGGAAAAAAGTCGTGGATACAAAATTATGACAAAGAAGAACTAATCTCAATTGCAAACGAGTTGTCAGAAAGAAGCTTGTTTTCAGCTGCTAATACCATAGAAGAATTACGAAAATTTTTGAGAAACTACGTCGATGAAAATAAGGGCACTATGACTCAAAACTCGATTACCAGCCTAGAAGTATTCACAGGCGGCAATAATTGGAATGCATACGAACAACAGCTAGAGTGTTTTATATTGCTAAACAATGTTCCCAAAGATAAGAAAGTGCCTCTATTGATCACAAAACTGAGCACCAGTGTGTATGATTTACTAATAACACTATGCATACCAACATCACCGATCAATGAAACTTATGAAAACATTTGTGAAAAACTTCGAAAACACTATCATCCGGTAAAGAATGCAGCCATACATCAAGCAGAATTTCGTCAGAGAACTCAAAAACAAGATGAAACAATTGAACAGTATTTGTTGGATCTCAAGAAGTTATCTAAAAATTGCAATTTCAAAAATTTAAATGAAGAAATAAAAGAGAGATTACTAAATGGAACTTACTGTGATTCGGTGCGATTTGAACTATTAAAACAAGCTGAACAACCCCTGGAGGTATTGACTACAATCGGTAAAACAGTGGAGACGGCATACAATCTTACATTCAAGCATGAGAAACAGCAGGAGCAATCTCAAATGTTTAAATTACATGGAAGAAACTATGCAAGAAGCAGTCCCAGTGGCCCAAGACCCAGCACAGCTCCGCTGAACAAACAAAATATCATATGTTTTTGTTGCGGTAAAAATGGTCATTTCAAAGCTGAGTGTACCCTAAAAGATAAGTTCTGTAGTGAATGTGGTGTTAAAGGTCATATATTTCGAGTGTGTAATAAAAACAAACAAATAAAAATGAAGAATGTAAATGTAGTGAACAGTGCCGGTGCGGAGCGCGAAGTGAGTGATGAAGAAAACACAGACAGAGAGGTTTATGATATATTTTATTTTGATAAAAGACAAAAAATTCCATCTGCCACATTGGATGTGGATGTGAATGGAAAGGTACTGGAGTTTGAAGTTGATACGGGAGCTGATGTGAGCACAATTACATTGTCTGATAAAGAATTGTATTTTCCAGATTTAAAAATCAAACAAGGGAATGTAATTTTCACAAACTTTGACCAATCAACTTCAACACCTCTGGGAATTATTGAACGACTAACTGTGAGTTATAAATCCGTACAAGTAAGTGACCAAAGATTATTTATTGTAAAAGATGGATTACCTAAAATAATTGGTAAGGATTGGCTTTTCTCATTAAAACTATGGCCACCAAGGTTTCAACAAATGACTTGTGAATCCACAAGCAGTGATAAACTAATAAATGATATAAAAAGTGAATTTAAAGAAGTTTTTGAGCCTAGTATGGGTTGTTTTAAAGGAGAGCCAATTCACCTAGTGATTGACAGTGATGTTAAACCCATCTTTATGCCTGTAAGAGCTGTTCCATATGCTTTAAAGGATAAAGTAAAAGATGAAATACAAAGATTGCTGGATAATAAACGTATTGAACCAGTTGAACATTCTGAATGGGGAACACCTGTAGTGCCCGTCCTGAAACCAGATGGAACAGTTCGCTTGTGTGGAGATTATCGAATAACCATAAATAAGTATCTAAAAATTGATCGCTACCCATTACCAACAATAGACAATATCATGATGAAATTACAGGGAAACAGCTATTTTTGTGAGTTAGATTTGAGAGAGGCATATTTACAAGCTCCATTAGATGATGAATCTCAGAATTTAGTTACTATTGTTACTGAGGAAGGAATATTTAAGTACTTATATTTGCCGTTTGGTGTCAATACAGGCCCAGGATCATTTCAACGACTAATTTCACAAAGACTGAGTGGGTTAGATATAATTGTCTACATAGATAATATTTATTTGTACGGCAAAACTTTATTAGAAATCAATGAACGATTAAAACAAGTACTCCAAAGAATAAAAGAGGCAGGATTAAGGTTAAAAGTAAACAAATGTAAATTTTTTGTAGAAAAACTGGATGTTTTTGGATTGGAAGTTAATAAAACTGGCGTAAAAATAATTCAAAGTAAAATAGAACCATTGCTGTCATTACCGAGACCAGAAAATGTTAAAATGCTAAAATCATTCTTGGGAAAAGTTAATTACTACAACAGGTTTTTGCAGAACATGGCAATTATTTTAAAGCCATTGTATGACTGTCTAAAGAATTTTGAATGGTCAACTGAATGTGAACAATCATTTAAAGAAATAAAAAAGGCATTGTTGAATACAGTCCCTATGTCCCATTTTGACCAAAACTCAACTATCATATTAACTTGTGATTCAGCTGACAGTGGAGTAGCTGCCATCTTATCAGTTAAAGACAAAGACCAAATAATAAAACCAGTAGCATTTGCAAGTAAAAAGCTAAATGAGGCTCAAATAAAATACCCCATTTTGGAGAAAGAAGCCTATGCAATAATTTTTGGAGTTAATAAATTCTATGAATATTTATATGGTAGAAAATTTATATTACAAACAGATAATGAGGCATTGACAAAAATATTGGGTCCAAAATATGGTATACCCAAAATGGCAGCAAAACGGTTACAGTATTGGTCAATATTCCTAAATAGTTTTGATTATGAAGTTCAACACATAAAATCCAAAAACAATCCAGCTGACTATTTGTCACGTGTTACAGTTAGTAGGGATAACTGTTTAAAAAATTCTGAAATGTTAAATAAAACGTTTGAAACAAATACAGTAAACTATATAAATGAGTCTAATATAAACACATTGAATTGGCAAACTATCCAAAGTGAAACAAAGAAAGATAAAATTTTGTGTGATATTATAAGATATTGTAGAGATGGATGGCCTATTGCAAATAATTTAGGTGAGAAATATGAACCATATTTCAAAAGAAAAAACGAATTGTCTATTGATAGGGATTGTGTGTTATGGGGTTACAGGGTTATTATACCAGAAAACATGAAAGATATTATAATGAAGGAGTTACATGCTAGCCACTTAGGTACCACTAGAATGAAAGAAATATCAAGATCATATATCTGGTGGCCAAGCATGGATAAAGAAATAGAGGATATAACAAGTAATTGTATGGTTTGTTTGCAAAATCGCAGAAATCCAGAAAAAGTTAAATTAACTGTGTGGCCCCAACCACCTACTGTATGGCACCGATTACATGCTGATTTTTTGGGTCCATTGTACAACAAAATGTACTTAGTTATTGTAGACGCCTATTCAAAATGGCCTGAGGCATTTGTTATGACTAACATCACTGCACAAAAGACTATACAAGTTTTTAAAAATATTTTTGTTAGATATGGATATCCCCTACATTTGGTTACAGATAATGGTCCAACGTGGACTAGCAGTGAGTTCAAAAATTTTTGTAAACTTGTAGGAGTAAAACAAAGTTTTACACCACCCTATAACCCATCTACTAATGGGTTAGCCGAACGTTTTGTAGACTCATTTAAAACACATGTAAATAAAATTGTACAAAGTGGTTACACTGTTGAATATGCATGCAACTTATTTCTTTTTGACTATAGAAGCTCTGTACATAAAAGTACTGGTCAAAGCCCAGCTAAATTAATGTTAGGTAGAGAGTTGAGATGTCGTTTTTCTTTGTTAAGACCAAATCCAGTCAGTTATAATTTAGATGTTGATCAAGTAAAGCAAACTATAAGTAGTAAAAATGTATTCAAAACGTTTTTGAAAGGGGAGAAGGTTATGGTAAGGGATCTAAGAAAAAACAAAAATAAATGGTCTCTAGGAATAGTTATTGATGTTCTAATACCAGGTGTTACCTACACTGTTGAAGTGGATGGTCTGAAATGGAAACGACATGCCAACCAACTATTAAAGTGTGGCCAGACCTTAGATTAATGTTACTGCTATGTACCTATTTTTAGTTAAGGCGAGGTCCTATGTTTTGTTATTGTTTTTTTTAGTTTTTTTATTAAGTAGGGGAGAGTGTTACATACCTGTCAACGTCACACATGAGCTGTCATCGCTCCCGCTCTTTTTGAGGTTAGGTTGTGAACCATGTGCAATAAATAAAAGTATTGTTGTTTGTAAAAATGGAGTATTAATTAATTACTACCACAAAACAAGAGATATAACAATACTTATTGTTTTTTTTTAAATAAACTTATTTATCCCGAAAAACGTTACTAAATACCAAAAAGTACTTATGTAAAAGGACAACGGGAATATCGCATAAAAACTTTTTTTCTCTGTTTGACATGACAACTATAAACTTTTGAATTTTTTTTATCAAAATAAATAAGTAATGGGGTTGTGACGCAGTCTTGATCGTTGTGCAAATTGACTTTGCGTTCTTGGTGTGCTATTTTTTTCAGACCCGGTTTTTTTTAACTGATCTTACCTACTCTTAGTTTACGGTTTACCTGGCAATTTTATCTAGTGATCATTTTTTTCTAGTGAATGAATCGATACGAACTTCGAACATAATCGAAGTTTTTAAGAAGGTCACCTCACTAGAAAGCTCAAACTGACAAACGTCAAATGTGGCCTATTAAGTTGGACCGACTTATAGTAAGTAATTAAATAACATTATAAATCAAATTCAATCATGTCAATAACAACAATAATAAATTAAATTTAAATATCACATGGAGTGTCCATCCTACTTAGCACACCGCGTAGCATTACATGCCAGTACATGCAAATTATTCCAGATAAAGGAACTTAGTTTTACCTTCCTAAGACATTGCGCAACGGCCGCAGTGAGTACCGAATCGGATGTCCCCCGCCCCACCTCCAGCCAGTGCAACGTCACTTGGACATCTACCAACTGTCAAATAAAAAAATATTATAAGCCTGGTCTCTGCCTACCTATGGGAAAGAGGCTTGATTGTATATATGTACCTATTGCCATGCATACAAACATTCCTGTGTCCGGAGGTAGTATAAAGGGTCTTTCATTTTAAAGTACACAAACTGACAGGGCCTCATTTTTGGGTTGTAAATAGACGTTTGACCGTATTAATTTAATTTTAGTTTTCACTTCAAAATGTATCTTTTACTGATTTTTTAGGACATGTTGCATAATATTTTCAAGGAGAACAGACCTTTCACCAATCGCAACGCAGTACATCACGTCACACGCTAAGTTATACAAGAAGCAGCAATCAATTGAAAGGATAGTCTATCGTTTTTCTCGGGATTTTCATAACAAAACAAAAATCATTACTTAAATATTTTTTAATTTATTTGTTGAGCCCAATTCCTGAATTAAGTTAGTTTAAAATGAAAGACTCTATATTGATTTTTCAGAAAGCCGATGGGCTTATTATGAATTTACCGCATTTTGTGAAATACCGTGCTTACGGTGCTGATAATGTACCTTTGCATTTAATAAATAAATAAATAATACTGGACGTTTCACACAGCATCATCTAGCCCCAGACTAAGCAAAGCTTGTACTATGGGAACCAGATAACTGATATACTACTTATATACTTTTTGTTTGTAAATACATACAAATTATACATAGAAACAACCAGACTCGAGATAAACATTTGAAGATCATACAAACATTTATCCCGCGGCGGGGATCGAACCCGCAACCTTCTGCGTCCCAAGCGGGCTTTCACCCACTGCGCCACAGAAGTCGTCAATTGTTGGTAATGACATGAATACTCACGGGACAGCCCAGTTTGGGTCCGTGCATTAGCGCAGAGTTCAGCCCCTGTCTGATGGCCTGCAGCTGACGAGGGAAGATGTGAGAGAGATTGGCAGCACTGTCGCCCGATCGATCCAGTCTGAAATATTAAAATGCCTTTTATTTTACTAGGTGAATAGTAACAGTAGTAGAATTACAGTAGTTTTAAGACTAAGTATAGGACACTAAGTATAAAAATTACAAAAAATTATAGTCTTATGGGCATCTTCAATAGAGTTAGAACACATAAACGATCTGAGATAATATCTACCTACATACAATCGTGCTCCTGGTCTCCTATCAAAACTTACTTCAATATCTTATCCTGCGGCAGTCCCTTCACCGTTTTCGCAGACAGAGTAACCTTGACCTGTTGCCTGAGATTCCCAATCTTCCTGTCTTGTGATAAGGTATGTTTTCCCTTGCCGAGCAACGTCTCACGGTAAGCGATCTGCAGCGGCCCCAGTTCCACGTCGATCCTGTACTCACGGACGATGCGTTCTTTGATAATCTCCAAGTGGAGTTCGCCCATACCTGCAAATAGGCATGATTTATTGTCCTAATAATGTCGAGATTATTAAATTATTTAATAAAATAAATCTACAAAATACAACAATCCGCCATGATAGCTGTACGCCAATCAGAGCGCGTGACGTCATTACTCAATATAATAGACCAAAACTGCGTCTTTAGTTTGCTTTGAGCTTTAGCTATGCACGTAGGTTTTGCTGTTGCAGTGGTGAGTTGTGACGTCACAACAGCCGCCATGACACCGACGAGCGTTTTGGCGTGAATTTCAAATTTTAATTTTAAATTTGGTTTTTATGTTTGAAAACCTTTATTTTTTACTGAAATATGATATTTTTTTACATAACAAATCATTCTGAACAACATAGAACAGATTTTGAAAAATTGTCAATGGGCTTATGGCCTCATGTCTTAAGGACTCAGACAGGGGGACCAACTAAACTTGTTCTCCGAAGCATGGAAGCGTACCGTTGATAATGCCACTAACGGTCACCCATCCAATCATCCGATGACCGAACAAAATCAGTTGGCCTACTGACGTTTGTCATAGGGAAACTTGCATAAGCTGGCAGTTCAACTGGCATTATCACTGAGCGCTTCCGTGATTCGTAGGGCTCGTTAAATTGTCGCTCCTGGCTAAGTCGTTAAGCCATGACGGAAGCTTGAAAGCTTAAATCTTCGTAACGAGTTGTCCACTAACTCCTACTGATGTTCCTTTCCATCGAAAGGTTGCCTGGAAGAGATCGCTTCTTAGCGATAAGGCCGCCCATTGTACATTTTTATCTGGTTTTCTTTTGTGTTTTTTTGTTTTAATTTTATTAATGGTGCGCAATAAAGAATTTTCATTCATACTACGTAGTTACTCTACTTCACGAATGTCAAAAGAAACACTACGTGCTGGCTGACGCTCGTCGATGGACTCACCGGCCAGCACGAGCTGTCCACTTTCGTCATCAGCCACGACCCTTAGACTGGGATCCTCTCGCTGCAGCTCAGCCAGCGCCGTCTCCAGCGCCACCTGCTGGCCGACGCTGGGCGGCTCGATGGAGCACAGGAATACTGGCTCCGGGATTGTGGTTCCTGTGGATACATTTATTATCATTTGCCTGCCCTTATAACACGCTAGGGGGTCGGTATGTCTTCTTCGGCTCAAGCAACATTGAATTGGCAAGCGCGCGTCAATTAGTTTTATAGCAAGCCATTATAAACCTTATGAACAATGGTAAAAGATATAGAAACGCTTGTAGAATGAACCGATTGCGCCGGCGCGTCCCGCTAGATGGCTTTTCAAGAACTCGTTAATTCTATAGTCGGTCCAACTTAATAGGCCACATTTGACGTTTGTCAGTTTGAGCTTTCTAGTGAGGTGACCTTCTTAAAAACTTCGATTATGTTCGAAGTCCGTATCGATTCATCCACATGAATTAAAATTTATCGCCAGGTATACCGTAAACTAAGAGTAGGTAAGATCAGTTAAAAAAAACCGGGTCTGAAAAAAATAGCACACCAAGAACGCAAAGTCACTTTGCACAACGATCAAGACTGCGTCACAACCCCATTACTTATTTATGTTGATAAAAATTGTTCAAAAGTTTATGGTTGTCATGTCAAACAGAGAAAAAAATTTTTTATGCGATATTCCCGTTGTCCTTTTACATAAGTACTTGTTGGTATTTAGTTACGTTTTTCCGAATAAATAAGTTTATTTCAAAAAACAATAAGCATTTAATGCGCCATCATCATCATTAAAAGTGAAATATTCCCTTACGAGAAATCATTTCATTCGATTCTAACTCTCAAATTTCGATTATTTTGGGTAACATACCTAGTGTCAAAAGAGAACAAGGGTTTACTGACGCAACATTGTAACAACGTTCAGTTCTCTCGAAAACAGAAATTCTTGTGAAACATAATATGTTTGGATGGTGTAATAAGGAAATAAATCATAAAATTACCTTCTTTTGTCGTTAAGACAATAAATTATTTAACCGCAATTGAAAAAAAGTTAAGCAATTGTGCAGTACTAACTTCGATAAAATAGTAGTATTTTATGCCCGCCGGTACAAAGTTACGTTGTTAAATTTTGATGAAATGTCAAATGTGGCCTATTAAAATGGACCGACTATAAAAGCGTTTCTATATCTTGTACCATTGTTTATAAGGTTTATAATGGCTTGCTTTAAAAACTAAAAGTAGCTTCGCTTGCCAATTCAATGTGCATTGAGCCTTCCTCAACTTACTCCTATCAACTCAACTGTGTAGTCCACTTAGTTTAATCGAAATCACTTTGATTTCGCAGGAGGAAGCAGGACAAGTGTGATCATCACTTAAAATCGTCTAAAAAACTAGGTGAGTCTCTGTTCCTTTGCGATCAATATCGTGAAAAACACGATTTGGGGCTAGCTTTCTTTTCGGAAATAATCAGCGTCTCCAGCTGTCCTGATTGTCACACACACACACACACACACACACACGCGCGCGCGCAGACACATACTAAGTCACACACACTAACTCACAACACATACACATATGCACACACACACACACACACACATATGTACACAACACACTCACTCACTCACTTGTATATTTGCATGCACACAATAGCATAATAAGAAACTTTTTAGATTATATTAGAACGTTTATATTGATAAATCTTACTTAATTCACTAAATCTTAATAATTCTATCTTTACTTAAAAAGGGGTTTCCAAAGCATTTATGTCATTGTTTAGATTAAGTTAACGAAATAAACGATTTGATGTGGTTGTAGTGTTGAAGAATAAGAGGAACTCACCAATTCCAAGCAGAACCTCAGCAGTCTCCGCCTCACTTGGCTCCGTCTCCAAGTTCTGGAGCCTCTGCCGTGCGCTGGGCAGCATCAGCGTCTCCAACTGTCCTGGTTCCTTCAGCTGGGAGACCAGGGAAGACTTGGCTCTGTTGGCAGCTGCTTGGGAGGAGGTTATCAGGTCCCCGGTCATGGTGGCCTGGGGAGTTCTGTTTCTGATTACTCACAGTTGTCTTAAACGCGATAATAGAGCACAATATTCATAGATAACATACAAAATAACCTAAGTTTAGTTTCCGCTAGTCTAGATAGGTAGATAAATAAAAAATGTGCTATTTTATTCACGGTTCGGGGCAGTTTGAGTTTACTGTGGCTGCTTATTTTAATAATTTTTACTTTGACTATTATTCATGGGTTATTTCTATAAAAAATTTATGGTCAACCGTTTCAAGCTTTATGAAAACCAATTCTGTTTGCTGGTCTAATAACGGCACGGAGAAGCTGCCACCAGGCCACAATCTGCCGTGGCCGGTGTGGAAGTCACTGAACCGACTCCGCACTCAAGTCGGCCGCTGCAGACTGAACATGTGTGAATGGGGATTTAGGGGACCAAGCTTAACGCAGTGTGACTGTGGTGCTGCCGTTCAGTCAATGCAGCACCTACTGGTGTGCCCCTTGTGTCCTGAGACCTGCACAAGAGAGGACCTCAATGCTGCCTCAGATAGAGCCATCAAAGTGGCCTATCATTACTTCAAGTGTATCTGATGAATGAAGCATCGACACGACAAGAAGAAGAATATTTAAAGGATAGGAATTTATATCGTATTTCTATTGGGATATGTTTGAATGTCTAGTGGTAGTGGAATATAAAGATCTGAGAGAAAGTCTACCGCGCCTTGGGGATACAGTCGTGACCCTGTTTTTACGTTACGTCTAGTGGTAAAAGTTTTAAAATGCCGTGCCATGCCGTCCTGACTTGCGTAGGTCTTTAGAAACTCCTTTCGTACGCAAAAAGCAGAGTTATAATGAGTTACCTTGAGCGAGCTCACGACAGCGATGTTCCCGGCTGCCACCGTCTCCACGGGCTTGTATTCGTCAGCCAGCGCCACGTACAGCGATCCTATCTGCAGGAGAAAGTACGTAAATCATAGTGCTGATGGAGTTTTAAAGCCGCCCAAGCGACCGTCATGGTTTAAGTAAGTGAAAATAAGCGGACGACCCTCCGGCCAGGTGGAGTGACGATCTGCGAAAGGATGCTGGTAGAAGCTGGATGCGTCGAGCTGAGGACAGTGTGCAATGGCGCTCATTAGGAAAGAAAGAAAGAAAGAAGAAATGAATGGAGAATTGAATGGACGCGCTCAATTGATAATAATAACACACACACACACACAGCAGTCACCTACCTTATGTAAGCATTAGCTAAACGTGAAGGAAACCAGATAGTAGGTAAGGTAATAGGCGGCGATGGGCTAGAATATGGAATACGTATGGATGGAGTGCTTTCGTCAAAACGTGGGCATGAACAAAAATATTTGGACATGCCTCTGACCCATTTAGATTTCTTTGAAGGATCTGTCAGTTATCAGATCAGTGGAACAAAACTGGTTCAAAAGAACTAGTCTGTCAGTTCGTATGAGTCAGTGGCCAACTCTGGTGACTGAGTTTGTAGGCCGCCTTAAGGCCTCTGTCATGGCTTAACGACTTAAATAGCCGGGACCGACAATTTTACGTGGCCTCCGAAGCACGGAAGCACTCAGATGAAATTGGGCACTGGCCACTGGCGGTCACCCATCCACTTACAGACCGTTTCGAACGTTGCTTAAATTTGGCGATCTATCAAGAACGACTAAAGCCGGCCACCCACGATCAAGTTTACCGTCCAGTCTGCAGCGGACTGGATGCGGCGTCCAGTAAACTTGACGGTGTATTGGGATGGGTGTGCATGACAAGCGAAAAAGAACTTCGTTCTGCCGACTTGATCAAGTTTGCAGCGCTGCAAACTGGACGGTAGACTGGATCGTGGGTGGCCGGCATAAGCAAGCACGACCACGAGCACTTCGAAAGAACTTAGGAAGAATTAGCAACAGACAATCATTATTTATTCGTTTATAGTTATAGATTACCTGTTCACTTTTATCCTGCCCCAAATTATATATCTTCTGTCCCTTCGCAATCTCGCCGCTATACAGCCTCAGAAACGTTAGCACTCCTCTCTGGTCATCATGTTGCACCTTAAACGCTCTCGCAGCAAGATCTTCACCGAAACACTTATACAGCCTATGTCCTTCTAAAGGCGACGGTAGGTACGCTATAACAGCATCTAAGAGAGTCTGAACACCGATGTTCTTGTATGAACTCCCGCATAGAACAGGATAAGCTTTCATTGATATCGTTGCTCTGCGTATTGCTTTTTCTATTTCCCTTTTCTCGACTTCTAATGACTCATTTTGGATTATGGTATCAGCGATATGATCGTCTATGGATGAGAGCGTGTCTATGAGTTGTCTATGGTCGGATATGGCGGCTTCCCATTTGTGACCGTCGTCTTTTTCTGTGATTTTCCGTCGGACGAACTTCTGCCCGCGGCCTTGGGTCCAGATGATCTCCTCTAGGGTTATGAGGTCTATGAGGCCTGGAAATATTGTTTTAAGTAAGTGGTTCAAATGTCTTTAGAACTGTGTTGGCCTAGCTGGTTGTACCCTCAACTTCAATTAATTCTGACAATCCAAAGGATACGAGTTTGAATACCGGCATCAATGGATTTTACGTTTCATAAAATGTATTTGCGTATTAACAGGAGCTCTTAACGATGAAGGAAACCCGTAGCTTAGTCAGGACCACACATAATGACGTTATCTTTTCTTGTAGCCAAGGCCGGTTAAGCTGAGAGGATGGGCAAGCCTATCCAAACTCCATATCTATTTATTTAAGGACATCCAACGGAAAAATTACAAAAGTATTATCAATTTCTTAACTGAGCTACTTATATCTAGTGTTTCCCCAGTTATAGGACGCCACAGCATGCACTATAATGTCCCAGGCACTACAGCGTCCCAAAGAGTGTAGTCGTAAGTTGCCTCCTGACGCTGTCTATATCGTCACCTAAAAGAAAGCTAGGCCCCAAACCGTGTTTGTTGCCCTGATTCTTCACGGTATTGGTCGCGAAGGAACAGGAGTAAAATCACCTAGTTTTAAGACGTTTCAAAGTGATCCCAGCGGTCCTACTGAATAAATGCTTTTTGACTTTGACTTTGTCTTGTACAAATGTAAGGGTTAAGTTTTTTTGAAGTGAAAACTTTAGGCGCGTTGGGCATTTTTGAGATGGGAAAATTTATCTGACAGTGTTACCGACACCACCGTCAGCGCCATTTAGTTTTTAACTCCGTAACTAAACACGGTAAAGAACCTTTAACCTGATCGGACATTGCCCGCGCCGTACGCGCCGCAGTCATTTTTCTATAAAAAAAATGCTGATGACGTCAGAAAATGCGGCTCGCTTCTGACGTCAGCAGCATTTTCTCTATTGAATTGAGAGTTCGCCGCGTTCGGCTCGGCTGGACTGTGCGACCACCCTTATCACGGCTTTTCCCGCCGCGCGTCCGGTGACGATTCAAAAATATTTCCAGACGATTATAAAAATACACACGTAATTGTTCAAGTTATCACTTCTGTCAGCACTTAGTGCCGCTGTTATTTTTTTTGCCACTAAATGGGCGAAGTCTTATAGAATCTCACCAATAAGCCTCCCCTCGTGTCGTACAGGGTGGTGCAAAAGCAGTGTCTCTGCGCGTAACTTATCGCGTACGGAGTTGACGCACGCGCGTTCGTCCGCGTCACCTCGGTCCATCTTGTTTAGGTAGAGCAACCGCGGCACCCTGTACCCGGCTGATTGACGCCATACTGTGTGTGTTTGGGCTTCTACACCTGAGGAAAATAAAATTAGGAGGGCTTGCATGAGTATTAAGGTAGGTGGTGATTTAAAAATAAAACGCAACCAGCGCCACAACTGTAGCCCCAACTGGCGGTAGATATTCTCTCAGATTTCATGTATTCCAGATCTTTTGAATGATGGAATTAATATTATTTTAAAAAGTACATAAGTGTGTGGAGGGCCGGAATATGATGATGAGATACTTTCAAAAATGTTGCCTAGACAGGATTTGAAACCACTACCTAAGGCATAACAAGGCCTGACTGTTACTGATTGAGCTACCGGGTGTTGAGGTTGGATGAGATTTGTTGCATTTCTAAACAAACATAGTAATCTTAATGTCATTAACCTGCTGAAGCATCAAGCACTATGACAGCTCCGTCAAGCACAGCCAGACTCTGTTCCACCTCCATGGTGAAATCAATGTGCCCTGGCGTGTCGATGAGGTTGATCTGACCCTCTGCCCAGGGAAAGGATACTGCAGCAGCTGTGGAATTCATATTATAATTATGAATGTAGTATGAATGTAAGTACTTATTATTATTATTTATAATACACAGGCAGCTCTCAGAGCTGATGCGTGTATATCTTAGGTCTTGTCAGTGCGCTTTAAATATTTGTCCACTAAATTTACTTAATTTGTTACTTACCTAAATTAAATACTGGTCTTTACAAACCCACCACTTACTATTAACTACTACCAAGGCTAGACAAATTTAGTCATTCAAGAACTTCAATAAACAATTCGACAACCTCTGTAGCGCAGTGGGTGAAGGCCCACCTGCGACACAAAAGGTTGTGGGTTCGATCCCCGCAGTGGGACCAATGTTTGTATAATCTACAAATATTTGCCAAGGGTCTGGGTGTTCCTATTTATAATATATGTATGTATTTACAAACAAAAAGTATATAAGTAGTATATCAGTTATTACCCATAACACCAACTCTGCTTACTTTGGGGCTAGATGACGCTGTGTGAATAGTCCAGAATTAAAAAAAATTACATGTTATAATTCTTACAAGTAATAGTGATGCCCCTCTGTCGCTCCTGCTCCATAAAGTCCGTGACGGTGTTCCCGTGGTGAACCTCCCCCATTGACCTGATAGTGCCTGAGTAGAACAGCATCCGCTCTGTTGTTGTTGTTTTACCTTAAATAATATAATATTTATACATTTAACTGGTTTAATAATATATAGAAGCGCTCGTGGTCGTGCTTGCTTAGTCGTTCTTGATAGATCGTCGAAGTTAAGCAATGGGTGACCGCCAGTGGCATTTTCATCTGAGCGCTTCCGTGCTTCGCAGGGCACGTAAAGTTGTCGGTTCCGGATATTTAAACTGCATATAGCTTTCGTGTAATGTGAAATTCTAACCTGCATCTATGTGAGCCAGTATACCAATATTACGTATATTTTCCATGTTATTTGGATTTTTGCCATCGGAACTAGAATAACACCTGCGAAGATAGCCATTTATTGGCAGTTTTCTGTAATAATTTACCAAACAAAAAGCTTTCGTTTTGAACATTTTCCTAAAATTTCCGAGAAGCAAAGCAAAAGAAGGAAAACAGCTGATTGCCGTTTGGTTGGTTTGACAGCGTAAGTAAGCTGACCTGACAGTGACATGTATTGTCATTTATATTTCTGTTCAGAAACATCATCCACAACCTGACTTTGCCCACTGCTGGGTATAGGCCTCTCTTTATATATGCCACTTTTTACGGTCTCGTGCTAACCTCATCCAGGTGCGGCCCGCAACGGATACCAAATCGTCTGCCCATCTCGCAGTCGGACGACCAACGTTTCTATAACCGGTTCTTGGACGCCATTCAGTTATCGCTTGACTCCACCTGTCGTCACCTCGCCTGGCCAGGTGTCCTGCCCAACTCCATTTTAGTTCCGCGATACGATTCCCTACGTCTTTGACCTTTGTTCGACTTCGGATCTCGACGTTGGGAACACGGTCTATAAGCCTGATACCGAGCATGGCACGCTCCATGGCCCTCTGTGCTACTCGCATTCGGTACACAGCCTCATGTGTGAGCGTCCACGTCTCGGCACCGTATGTCATGGTAGGCAGTACACACTGGTTGTAAAGGCGGGTCTTCAGACTTTGTGGTATCTTAGCGGACTTAAGAACGTCGTCCAACTTCCCAATGCTGCCCATCCTAGCTGAATTCTTCTAGTGATCTCCTTATTTTGATGTTCTTTGCCAAAAGATAAAATATGTCCAAGATAAACATATCGATCGACTATCTCCAACTTCTCATTCCCAACTTTTACATTAGGATCTGTGACGCTGGAGATATTCGCCATAATCTTCGTCTTGGACATATTCATCTTGAGGCCTACACTAAAAGAAGCATCATATAGTTGTTGCAACATATCTTGGAGATCTTCGAAGTTTTCGGCGAAAAGTACGATATCGTCTGCGAACCTTAAGTGAGACAGAAGGACACCATTGATATTGATTCCACGACTTTCCCAGTCCAAAGTTTTAATTATATCTTCTAACACAGCGGTGAAGAGTTTCAGTGAAATGATATCTCCCTGTCTCACTCCTCGCTTGATCGGCACGGGTTGGCTAAGGCTATGCAGTCGTACTTGTAAAGTGGCCGATGAGTACAGCTCCCGGAGGACGCCCACAAGTCGTGAATCGATGTTACAGCGATTGAGAGCGTGGAACACAGCCCAATGTTCGACAGTGTCGAAGGCCTTCTCGTAGTCGACGAAGGCTATAACAAGGGGCCGGTTATATTCGTGACACTTCTCAATCAGCTGTTTCACCGTATGGATGTGGTCCATTGTTGAAAATCCACTCCGGAAGCCGGCCTGTTCGATGGGTTGACACTCGTCAAGTTCGCGTGTGATGCGATTAGTTATGACTTTTGAAAAAAGTTTGTAAATTTGCGATAAAAGACTAATAGGGCGATAATTATTAAGTGAGGCAACGTCTCCTTTCTTATGTAGTATAGTGACTATAGCGTTTTTCCATTGTTCCGGTGTTCGAACATCATGCAAGACTTTATTGAAGAGCTTTACGAAAACTTCGATGACTATGTCACCGCCAGCGCGAAGTAGTTCAACCGTGATTCCATCTTCGCCCGGAGCCTTTTCGGCTTTCATACTGTTAAGAGCTTTTGCCACTTCACTCGGCAATATTGGTGGTAAAACTTCCGTATTGTGGCTTTCAGTTGGTGGAGCTCTAACATCATTTCCAGGCGTATCAGGTTCTACAGAACTGGTTGCGTAGAGATTCTCGTAAAACTGTTCGACGATGGATAAAAGCTGACTTCTATCCGTCACTACATTACCACTTCTATCTTTGAGCTTCATTATTTGTTTGCAACCGGCACTAGTTTTCCTTCGAAATCTCTTAGGACCTCTATATGTTTTAATAGTTTCTATAAAACACTTCTTCAGAAACACTTCAGAAACAATTTTCAGATAAAAAACTGAGACAATGTAATCGTGTTTATAATAGCAGAATGTGTTTTTGCTTATTTTTTTTTTAATTAGCCTAAACTGTCCCACTGCTGGGACAGTTTAGGCTAATACTCAAATCGGTGCTATGAATGGTGCATTTTTTATAAAACATCCAATTTTTATACATTGTAGTGTTTTTAGACGAAGGTATTATGTTTGGTCTTTTTCTAACTACAGTTATAGAAATATTTTCGCTCTTTCTCTTTTACTCTTTCATAAATTATGGCATCTGCGTCGATTTGTTTGTGTTGAATACATGAAAATAAATAGAAAAATTCAAGAAACAGCTTACACAGTTGCTGCAGTAGACTCTCAGGATGGGAGTACCAGCATTCTTCCGCTGGCTGAGCCGCAAATACCCCAGCGTCATTGTAGAATGTGTTGAACAGAGGGTACGTATCATAACCTCTTCAAACTCCTGTTACATTACGTGGAACAGAATTTTAGCGGCTTCCTGCCATCTAAACTTCTTTTGATGATTTCCATGACCCTTCGTGAGGGGCTACCGGTCTGCTAAAATGTCTGATCGGTGGGATATTCCCTCTAAAACAAAGCTTATCATTGACTGACCTAGAAGGGCAAAAAAGTCTTCTTTCTGATGTATTTCCAATGTTTTCTATGGTTCCTGTATAATTGAGTAATATTTGAGTAAATAAACCTGCGATAATTTGATAAAAAAGTAACCTTTGCTGAATCATCATCATCATTCAATCAATCGGTACCTTTATTCATTATATCTTCCAGCCAACCGACGTAGATGGCCAGTTAGTGTACGTAGACTCGTCCCTGCCTAACCCTAACAATGTGGAGTTTGACAACCTTTACCTGGACATGAACGGCATCATCCACCCGTGTACCCACCCGGAAGACCGGCCAGCACCCAAAGATGAGGATGAGATGATGGTCGCTATCTTTGAGTGTATTGACCGCCTGTTCCGTATTGTGAGGCCCAGGAAGTTGCTGTACATGGCTATTGACGGAGTTGTGAGTAATTTTGCATCTTAAAGACTTTGTGTATTGTATTATCATTACTGAGATGAGAATTTGAATGTGAGTCAAGGCGAAAGAAGTGTGACAGAGAAGTGAAAATTGGTTGTCTCTGTCTGTCTACCACCACTGGAAAGAGTACAGCTGAAGCATTGGCGATAGTTTCATGTAAATTTGGAATCAGCTTCCAACGTCTGTATTTCCGTTGAGCTACGACCCTGTTGTTTTCAAGAAGAGAGTTTATGGGCACCTTCTGGGTAGGCTCGCTCCATCGTACCTCATTCTTGCCTATGTAAGTTTTCGTAAAGATCGTAGAGTCCTAGTTCCAATCTGCTAATTGAAACCAGGGTTAACATTTTGTAACAAAACTATCATGTATTACATTACAGGCTCCCCGAGCTAAAATGAACCAGCAGCGTTCCCGCCGTTTCCGCGCCTCTAAGGAAACACAGGAGAAGATTGACGAGATTGCTCGCATCAGGGAAGACCTGAAGTCTAAAGGCGCCTACTTGCCTCCAGAGAAGCCAAAGGAGGCCCACTTTGACTCCAACTGTATCACTCCAGGAACACCTTTTATGGATCGGCTGAGCAAGTGCTTGCATTATTATATTCATGACAGGTGAGATGGAAATATCCAACATATTATCCTAAAGTTTATGGCTCAGTAAATCATTTCATTTCAGTGCACATTGAATTGGCACGTGACAATCAGTTTCTGTGACAAGACATTATAAACCTTAAGAACAATGATATAAGATATAGAAACGCTTGATAGCTTGCAACCGTGCGAGACTGCTCGAGCAAGCGCGAGGCTGCGCCGCACCTCTTGCATTATCTTGTTACATTGTTCTTACAACAAGACATTATAAACTTAATGTCTTGTTTCGTCTCGTCGCTGCCAATTCAGTGTGCATTGAGCCTAAGGTGCATGTCTTTAAACTATAGTTGTGATCCGGTTCGTTATTTAACCTACTGTATGCCAGTTATCTGGTCCTCATCATAATAAATTGCTTTATTTGAAGCTAGATGACACAAAGAAAATCTTAATAAACATTAAATGGCGCCCTTGACAATAGATTTTTATAATATCTTAAAAACAATTTTTATATATTTTGCAGATTGAACAGTGACCCCGGGTGGAAAGGAATAAAGGTTATTCTCTCTGACGCAAATGTACCTGGAGAGGGAGAACACAAAATTATGGACTATATCAGAAGACAGAGAGGTAAGTTCAGTATTTCTGCATGAAAACAGTAAAAAAAAAAGAATGTAGAAATATTGCCGTAAAAGTTTACCCAGTACAGAACTAAATGGCGCTACTGGTAGATTAGATCGCGCTATCGTTACGTTTTGACTTCAAAAGCGCGCGCGGCGTCTTGCTTGATTCGGAATCTCAAAAATTCTGCCAATATTGCTATTCTTTTCCTCAATTCACAAGACTTAAATAGCCATTGGGATGACTGACAATTGATTTCAAGCTAAGTAAGTAATAAGCCGGTGTCATCATAAAAATCTGGTGACAGTCACGTGCCGCGCGAACCCAACTTTTTTGCCTGTCTAAATTGCGCAACGCGCTTAAAGAAGTTTTCAATATTTAGTTAGGATTTATTAATTGAACGTAATTTTGTGATACCCAGCTCAACCAGACCACGATCCGAACACGCAGCACGTGCTGTGCGGCGCTGATGCTGATCTGATCATGCTGGGTCTGGCCACGCACGAGCCAAACTTCACCATCATTCGCGAGGAGTTCAAGCCGAACAAGCCAAGACCTTGTGACGTCTGCGGGCAGCTCGGTAAGCCATTAAACATACAGCGTTACTACGCGCTGTGCACTCGTTTGCACATGTGCTACTATTCTAATAGCAAATTAGCTCACCGTCTTGTAAGCCAAAATCTACCCAGTTGCTCCCGTCCAATTAATATGAATTATGGTTAAGATTCATCGGTGATAATGCAATATTTGACAATGAGCTGAGGCCCTATTGTCTAACTTGAAATCCAAATACGTAATTTTCGTATTGCGTGATTGGTTGGAATGGGCCTCTGGTCTGGTGATGGAGTCAGCAGCTGTATAACAGAGCTCCTAATTGAGTAACAGTAAAACATCCGTGTTTGGGCTCATTTCAATCAGCTAACGGCATTTAAAACTTGTATTGAAAAAAAAAATACAGCGCCGACAGAAGTGAAAACTTGAAACTGTTAATTATCCAAAAATTGCTGCCGCTGTACCGTGGGCGCGACGGGATTGCCGACAGACCCCGACTGTTGGCGAAGTTTGACGAACGGTGTCGGTAATGCGCAATACACACTGAGCCCGCCGGGCCGCCGACATATGTCGGCAACATTTTATCGGCGACATATGTTGGCGGCTTCACATAATACAAGTCGGAAAATTTGGTCGGTGGCATGTCGGCGGCTTGAGATGAGTTGTGTGGTTGTGTCATATAATTTATGCCGCCGGGCAACTGAGCGCAGGCAACCCAAGCCGCCAACATGTCGGCGGGTAACACGCGCGGGCACATGTTGCCGACATGATTCTTTTCATACAGGCCGCCGGGTTGTGTCGCCGGGCTTTGTCGGCGGCCCGGCGGGCTCAGTGTGTATTGCGCTTAATAGGTCGCTCGCGAGTTCAATGGTTTTAAATATAACACATCTTAAAAATTCCCAACACGCCTAAAGACGTTTTTACTTCAAAAACTGCGCATTAAAACGTCCATTGACCATACTACAATAATCTCCATTGTACAGGCCATGAGATGAAGGAGTGCACGGGTACTTCCCCCGAGGTGGCGGCAGGTGGAGCGGACCCCGCCTTCGGCTGTCAGGACAGCTTCATCTTCGTGAGGCTCTGTGTGCTCAGGGAGTACCTGGAGAGGGAGCTTAGTGTGAGTACTTATATTATTACGAAACTTACAGCTAAAGTCAATTTACTATACAGGGTGGATTTATGAGATGGGACATTAAGGGCAGGTTGGATCATTTAAGATATGAATATGAGTAAGTACTAGAAGATACAGAAATCTTCAAAAAGTTTCTTATGTATACTACTTATGTACCAAATACTCCCTGTGAAGGAGGTGGGCGTTGGTGTCTGCGACACAGTTTCTAAACTACTGCAGACATCATCGTACCTATAATTATAGGTACGATGATGTCTGCAGTAATTTATTTAGGGGACAGAAAAATAAACGAATTTTGATTTGATTTGATCCTTGGAGAATCAATGAATGAACTCCAATTTATTTTTGTTCCCAGTAAGAAATAAGATCGTGGACTTTATATGAGAGAATATCTACCATAACTTCGTTGACCCTTATTTGTCGTGTTCAAACGCATAATTAAATACTGTTTCAGATGCCGAATCTCCCGTTCCCATATGACTTCGAGCGTGCATTAGACGACTGGGTGTTCATGTGCTTCTTCGTCGGCAACGACTTCCTGCCGCACCTGCCCAGTCTCGAGATTCGAGAGGGCGCTGTCGACCGACTCGTTAATCTGTACAAGAAATGCGTCTATAGAACTAAGGTGATTTTATTTTGATATCTCTGTAAAAAGATGTGATGACGTTTTTAAGACAGCTGCTGTTAAAATTAACCTGGATATGAGTAATAAACCGGCCCCCTGATTGCGAATCTCGCGACAGGCTAATCTCACAGTCACCGCTGTCAAACTTGTGTTAAGCGGACGTAGTTATGCGTAATGAAACCAATCCACGCTCATTTCGAGTTTGAATTATAAAATCAAAATTTTAATCGACAACCCTGGATGATCTCCATCAGGGCTGGCTGACAGACTCCGGGGACGTGAACCTGGAGCGTGTCCAGGTCATCATGACGGAGCTGGGTCACGTGGAAGACGAGATCTTCAAGCGGAGGCACACCAACGAGCTCAGCTTCCGAGCCAAGAACAAGGCGAGGCAGAGGCAGCAGAGACCCAACTTTGGATTGTTAGAGAAGACTCAGTTCGCTCCTCAGGTAACTTTCTCACTAGTTTTTCCAACATTTACGCAAACGATGGCGTGCAGCGATTATCAGTGAGGCAATGATGATGTTATTAACCTTCTTCATAGCTCCTTAAGGCTCAATGCACATTGAATTGGCAAGCGACGCGACAATTAGTTATTTAGTACTAGCTTCTGCGCGCGGCTTCGCTCGCGTGGTACCAACATTTTGAATAGCCTATATGCTATTCCAGTTCACTATCTACGCCTATACCAAGTTCCATCCAAATCGGTTCACTGGTTTAGGCGTGATTGATACACAAACATCCAACTATCCAAACATCTAAACAAACTCACAAAGTTTCAGCCTTATTTTAGGAGAGGGATATGAGAGGGATTTTAGTAATGGCTTCGCCAGACCTCGTTCATTCTACAAGCGTTTCTATATCTTGTACCATTGTTCATAATGTTTATAATGGCTTGCTATAAAACTAGTTGTCGCGTCGCTTGCCAATTCAATGTGCATTGAGCCTCAGTGTTCATTCTTTGTTTTGTTTACAGGCATTAGGCAGAGATGGCGGAGGTTCGAACAGGATGCAGAATGTGCGTCAGGAGGCCGCGAATATACGACTTGCAGGGATGAACGCCACCGCTGCGGTTAGTTTACATTTTAACAAAAAACACGGCTTATCACGACTGTTTTCCCAAGGCACGGTAGATATCTCTCAGATCTTTTATGTATTCCAGATCCTTGTGTGTAAATAAGTATATATATAATTTTTCTATACAATTAACAACAGAACTGTACAGCATTACAGCTTCATAAAAAAAATTATATTAATAAAATAAAAACCACAATTAATTCTTTGCTGTCTCTGTCTTTGACTGCCTTCGTTATGTACACAGTTTCTGCTTATTCTGCTTTTCGAAATCAAAGTCAAAGTCAAAAAGCATTTATTCAGTAGGACCGCTGGGATCACTTAGAATAGTCATAAAACTAATTTGACTCCTGTTCTTGCGCGACCAATACCGTGAAGAATCAGGGCAACAAACACGGTTTGGGCAAATTCCTACTTTTTCGCAACGTTAAACTTTCTAAGCGAATCTGCACTCTATCCTCCAGCAAGACGAGTCAGAATCCCGTGGCCGCAAGCGTACATCTACACAGGCCGGCTTAGATGATGAAGAAGACGAAGACAAACACGACGAGGTTCGTCTTTGGGAGGATGGCTTCAAGGATCGGTACTATGAGAGCAAGTTCGAAGTCTCCAAGGATAATATGGAGTTTAGGTAAGTTGTTCTCTGTGTACAGGTAATAAGGTTGAAATGAGTTTGGCAATCAACTCGTAACCCTAGTGGCTATGTTGTAACTACGCTAATAGATGGCGTTGTTGATAGTTTTGTTAAATGGAAAGCAAACTGGTCCTTTACTCCATTTCCAATAAAATATAAATAATTAAAAAGTCAAATAGGAGTGGAAATTTGATAATGATTATTTTAATTTTGAAATAAAAAATAATTTATTTGTGAAAGATATTAAATCAAAATTGCTCGAGCTTTGTGATTGGTCAATGTGTGAAATGTCCCGCGTATCAACCTATAATTTAAAAATCTGTAGGTACAAATACACATTTATCAGTTTAGCTATCTAAGGACCGTTACAAAGATCTATAGATAGATAGATAGATAGATAGATAGTGTTTATTATTGAAAAAGATTACACTTGTTCTGGTTAGTAGTGTCTTAAATCCTATGTTAGGTTTATCCTGACACTAGAGTTCTCTGATCTTATTTATGAACACGCTTAATTAGTACCTATCACGCACACAGGCACAGCGGTGTCACCGTTTTGTGTTCTAGCTGTAGCGCGGTATGCAGTTGCGCACGCGCGCCAACGCAACAAGTGACAACGCTGCGCCTGAGCTTGGCTATAGGATGCTCCCTTTTTGGCAAAGTAAAATGGTAAAAAGATAAAATAGATAAAAATTTAGGTTAATGCATTTTAGAGAAAAAAAAAATATAAATAAGTTAGAAATTTTATAGTGATAAATAATGTTTTCCTAATATGGCTTTAATATTGTTTTGAGTTATTTTATTTTTGAGTTCGATTGGCAAGTTGTTTATAAGGTATGGGATTAAGTATTGGGAGGTTCGCTTACCGTATTCATTATTAAATGGGGGGATCTTAAGTTTTTTTGCATTATGCTTCTAGTAATTTTGGCGTGACTTATTGGAATTTGGATCTCTGTACGAAAATATTGTTCTATTAGAAGGTTCAATTCCACTTATAGATAAGTCAACTGATCCAGGTAATTGTCTACAGGTACCGAGTGGCACTACAGTACGTGCGTGGTCTAAGCTGGGTGCTCCGCTACTACTACCAAGGCTGCGCGAGTTGGAAGTGGTACTTCCCTTACCACTACGCACCGTTTGCGTCCGACTTCGTCAATATATGCGGCCTCTCTACTAAGTTCGAGAAGGGAACGCTACCGGTCAGTTATTATATAGGCTTTTTTATTTAACTTGTTTGTACGGATCAAATCTTGAGAAATTGACCTTCTTTGTGTCCATGTTCATCTCATTAATGTGCCAAGATTTCGCTCAATTGGATGATTGAGTTAAATCTTGGCACATCTATGAGTCTTTGGTGATAGTCAATAATGTGACAAGCTGATCTGTTGATGGAATCAGGAGCTATTCAACCTCAATATAGTTGTTTACAAAATTTTTAATGGAGAGCAGTAAAAAAAAACGTAAAACGTAAACAGGGTCACGACTGTATCCCCAAGGCGCGGTAGACATTCTCTCAGATCTTTATATTCCAGATCCTTTGAAGATGTCTAAGGGGGTAGTCAGAGGCATGTACAAATACATATTTGATACATGCCCACATCTTGCAGAAGTTAGTATTTCATACGTGACAGGTTGCAAGCCCATCGCCGCCTTTAAGAACACTAACTGGCAGCAGTAAAATAAATTGTTTAAAAAATCTCTTTTTTCAAGAGAATAGTTTTTCTTTAAAAATAATCTAATTCGCCTTCGACTAAATAGATTTGTGTTTCAGTTCCGGCCACTAGAGCAGTTGATGGGTGTGTTCCCAGCTGCCAGTTCATCCCACGTTCCCCAGCCGTGGGCAAAACTTATGAGTGATCCTGTAAGTATACTTTAAGTTACTTATAAGTGCTCCTTATGAACTTAACCGTGGCTTTGAAGCGCAGGTAGTGGAAGTTAAAGGGGGAACCTTTACCCAGCTGTGGGACAGGATAGGTTAAGATAATGACTTGAAAACTTTTGTTCCCAGTTCTCGCCTATAATTGACTTCTATCCTATTGACTTCAAAATCGACCTGAACGGGAAGAAATTCGCGTGGCAAGGCGTTGCATTACTACCCTTTGTGGATGAGACGAGGTTGTTCAAAGCATTGGAGCCCTATTATGAGGATCTTACGACGGCTGAGAGTAAGTTATTAAAAAATATGATAGTTAAATATTATGTTTTCCGAAATGGATATTCGTTTATTAACTACTTAAGCACACATTAATAAAAAAAGAAAAAAACGTAAACTGTTAGTTTTAACAGAGTAGTAATAGTTTAAAATAAGTACGTATGGAATGTTGGAATGAACTTTGCAAAATGTGTAATTTTTTGTAATTTTTATAGTTCTAATCCACACTTGGTATTTCATTAAGAAATGAAAAGTCTTATCAAAATTTTCGATTCCGACGGGATTCGAACCCGCGATGATCAGACGATCCTCCTAAAGCCGGAGTGCCTTCGACCGCTCGGCCACAGAACCACATGCGTCGATTTCGAAATTCTTGATAAGCTCCTATTTATTCGGTTAAGCACCGATTAGCGCCATCTACACGTTTCACTAGTGAACTCATGCTCATTGTCCGAAGTTACATTCAGAATCAAATGACGAAGAGATGTCGCTTTAGCTAAATCTATAATTTTTTTGTAAAAATGTGGTTCTCTGACGTAATGTACCAATACGGTAGAGGATTTCGAGGATTATTTATTTTATTTCCAACGTTCAGTGTAATAGTGCGCGGGCCGGCCAGCACACAGCAGGGGGGGGGGCTAGGAGGGTGGTGACCTTTCAGTAATCGCTGTTGGTGGCCAAAGGCGTTTCCATCTCCCGTCTTTCCGTCTAGTCACGTGCCATCTCCACGAGACTTACCTGTATATTACACGCACTAAATTTATTCACCCCCCACAGAACTCCGCAACATTCGCGGCAACGACCGCCTCTACGTCTCCACCGGCAACAAGAGTTACGAGTTCATCCTTGGACTGTACCAGGAGGGTGCCGGCTCGTTACAGACTCGCACAGAGCAGGGACAACAGTACCCGTACCGATGTGACGGCGTCAGAGGGGAGGTGCTGCTCTCTAAGGACAGCGTTATTATTGGCGGGTGAGTTGGTTTGAAGAGCCGATCGTAGCCGTGTTGGCTGAACGGGATTGTACAGTCACGGACACTATGATACACTCCATACTTTTAAAATTAATATCACACTAAAACTAATAGATGTAGGTTAAAAACAAAAAGCGGAAATTGATTTCACATTGAACTAGTGGCGAAATCAATAAAAATACCAGAACATTGTTGGACATGTTGATCTGTACATGGGTTGAAACATTATGGAGTGTATACATCTTATTGAACGTGGCTGTACCTCGACTGCGACTTTCGATCAGATGGTCGTAGGTTCGAAGCCCGGTCGTGAATGGATTTCGCGTTTCGTAAAATTGAAATGTGTTCTAAACGGTAAAGAATAAATAAATAAATAATGCTGGACATTTCACACAGCATCATCTAGCCTCAAACTAAGCAAAGCTTGCACTATGGGAACCAGATAACTGATATACTACTTAAATACTTTTTGTTTGTAAATACATACTTCTTATACATAGAAATAGCCAGACCCGAGATATTTGCAGATCATACAAACATTTATCCCGCCGCGGGGATCGAACCCGCAACCTTCTGCGTCCCAATCTAAACTTACTTTGACGAGCCTCAATTCTCTTTGACTGGCTCCCCACTGGAGCTTTACTTTTAGTTTTAAGATGGATCACCTAAAAGAATGATAGGCCCCAAACCGTGTTTGTTGCCCTGATTCTTCACGGTATTGGTCGCGCAAGAACAGGAGTCAAATTAGTTCTAAGACTATTCTAAGCGATCCCAGCGGTCCTACTGAATAAATGCTTATTGACTTTGAAAGGAAACTATTGTGAGAAAACCAGTTAGTATTCTTATAGCTGGCGATGGGCTTGCAACCTGTCACTTATGGAATACTAACTGCAAAATGTGGGCATGTATCAAATATGTATTTGGACATGCCTCTGACTACCCCCTTAGACCTTGACGGATCCCACTCATATAATAAAATTGAAAGTTTGTGAGTTTGTTTAGATGTTTGGATGTGTAGACGTTTGTATGTTTGTGTTTCAATCACGCCTAAACCAGTGAACCGATTTGGATGAAACTTTGAATAGGCGTAGATAGTGCCCTGGAATAACATATAGGCTATTCCAAATTTTGGTACCACGCAAGTGAAGCCGCGCGCTGAAGCTGGTTTGGAATACATAAAAAAAGATCTGAGAAAATGTCTACCACGCATTGGAGATACAGTCGTGACCCTGTATTTTTGGACGTTAGCATACTGGACAAAGGCTTGCGACGTCAATTCATTTTAAACTTATTAAATGGGTCAATCAACTATTTTACCCACACAATTCTGTCCCCGAACATATTTTCTTGAGTTCTTGGTGGACTGGCAACTTGACGACACAACCAGAGGACACCACCGCCGCGTCATGCGAGCGAAAGCAAACTTAAAAGAAGCCAATTACGGTAAAAGGTGCCGTCTAAGTGTTTCCAGTTGCAATTTATGAAGGTAACTCAGCATACAAATTCTAGGATGTCCTATCAAAATTCGTATGCTGAGTTACCCTCTTAAATATCGACTGGACACACTTAAATGGCACCTTTTACCATAATTAGCTTCTTTTGTCTTTGCTTTTGTTCGCATGGCGCGGTGGTATCCATAGGTTGTGTCTTCAAGTTGCCAGCCTGCGAAGAACGATCTAATAAAAGTGCTCGATGACAGAATTGTGTGGGTAAAATAGTTGATTGACCCAAATGATCCATGCTTTATGTTTTCACAACTGTTCATCTACATGTATTCTCATCGTCACCCAGGCAGCTAGCATCCCCGGTGATCGGCCTGCAGCCAGTTCTGCAGAACCAGGTGGTGTGCGTCAGGTTCCTGGACCCGCAGTACCCGGAGGAGTTTGTGTTCCCGGCGAAGAGGCTGAAGGACGCCGTGGAAGCTCCCAGGGTGCTGAAGCCGGGGGCATTTGCTGACAACGAGCAGAGGAGGAACTGGCGACCGCAGATTGGTAAGGGAATATGAGGCAAGGGAGACATTTTAGACAAAGTTAGGTGCACTAAACGATTGCGCAGGTTTAGTAGAGTAGGCGAGGTAGGACGATGCAAACTAAGCGAGTGAGCGAGGCAGCTATACAACGCTGTCTTCGTCTTTTAGGCGTCATCAAAAATGGGTTCTGCGCAGCTACTTCAGAGAGGTAAAGATCGGTTTTGCGTACTACTTATATAAATAAATAAATAATACTGGACATATCACACACACAGCATCATCTAGCCCCAAACTAAGCAAAGCTTGTACTATGGGAACCAGATAACTGATATACTACTTATATACTTTTTGTTCGTAAATACATACATATTATACATAGAAACACCCAGACCCGAGATAAATATTTGCAGATCATACAAACATTTATCCCGCGGCGGGGATCGAACCCGCAACCTTCTGCGTCCCAAGCGGGCTTTCACCCACTGCGCCACAGAGGTCGTCCGGAGGAGGTGTTATGATGAGTCTCTTTGAGGCTCAATGCACATTGAATTGGCAAGCGACGAGTCAATTAGTTTTATAGCGCACCATTATAAACCTTATGAACAATGGTACAAGATATAGAAACGCTTGTAGAATGAACCGCACGAAAGTGCTCGAGCCAGCGCGGCCCGCTAGATGGCTTCGCCCGACCTCGTTCATTCTACAAGCGATCTTGTACCATTGTCCATAAGGTTTATAATGGTGCGCTATAAAACTAATTGTCGCGTCGCTTGCCAATCCAATGTGCATTGAGCCTAAGCCAATAAAAAATCCGGGTCATGAATATGTTCATCATCATCATCATTAGCGGCTCTAAAACCCACTGCTGGACATAAGCCTCCTTCAAATGCCACTCCGATTGGCCCACACCTGCCTTCAATGGTCTCTATGTCATCCACTCATATGGTCTGTCCGACTCCTTGGGCTTTTCCTTAGGTTATGTTATGATTATGGTTACTTAGAGCGCCACAAACTTATCTGGACCGGTGGTCAAAAGAGGAACTAACGAATTTTACAAAATTTATTTTGTTTTAAGAAATGAAAAGTCTTATCAAAATTTTCAAAAGCCGGAGTGCCTTCAACCGCTCGGCCACGGAACCCTGACGTCAGACTCGAAATTCTTGAAAAGCTTGATTTATCGGTTAAGCACTCGAAAATGTTAATAAGACTTTTAATTTCTTAATGAAATACCAAGTGTGGATTAACACTAAAAAAAATTCCAAAAAATTATAATTTATTTTTCTGTCTCCATCAAATGTCAGCGCCTCTCTCACCGGTCCAGACAAGTTTGTGGCACTATATGTATTAATTGAATACTTGAAAGTATTTATTGATCAGGCATGGCCCGTGCGACGACGGTGGCCAGCCTGGAGAGTGCCGGACACCGCATGTTGGGGCACCACCTGCCTCGCGACAGAGACTCCTACGCCTCCATCCCGCCGCCGCAGGAACAACGCAGTGAGTCTTATGTCTATACTAACTATAGTTTTTTTCACGCCGGAACGTATGCCTGACACATTGAACTTGTTTCGTTTCACGTTGTGTAAGCTCACAACAATTTTGAAACAAAAATTTTTTTTTTGTCTATTTCCTGTTTAATTATTTCAGAAATTATAATCTAAATATAAACGAGCCGTAAAATATAAATAATTAAACAATAAACATTTGCATCAAAAATCCGTCAAATAGCAGTACTGAGTAAAATGGAACGTAACCTAATTATTATTTTTAAAACCGGGTATTTATCACGTATCTACCTATTTTTATTATTTCTTTATTCCGACGTTTCGGACGCATTGCAGCGATAAATACCCGGTTTTAAAAATAATAATTATGTCACCAAATCACGAAAGTTTTAAAAGGAACGTAACTTATTAGAGAATGCGAAAATGAAACAATCTATGAATCGATAAGTTAAAAAAGTATTGTTTGTTTAGTAATTTTGTCTATGAATGAACCTAATAATCAGATCATTGAGATGAATTGATCGTAGTAAAATAAAAATCGATTTGATAAAAGACTAGCTTTGGCATGACTTCGTCTTCGACTTCTGGATGGCACAAACTTGAAGAGGCCTATACCCAGCAGTGGGTGAAGTCGGGCTGTGGATGATAATGATGACGCCACGACTTCGTGTGGGCTCCTAAGTTCTCCAGGTTTTCCCCGCGTACCTAAATCCTGAACCCGTGGGAATTCTCGGATTCGTTTATCCTGAACTCCATTTTCTTTTAAAAAATACATAAGTACAAAACGTCTCTGTGTTCAGTGTGCATTTCCATTGCTTTCACTCTTCACAAGTTTGGTCTCATCATTACTTTTTAAGATCGCAAGACCTATAAGCGAGTCAACGATGCAAATTTTTTGGTCAACTTTTTTTCAAAAAATTCATCATGCGTAGATAACTAGGTAAGTATTTGAGCTTTACTGAAGAAGTATAATTACCTTGAGAACCTCAACCTTTAAAAATGTTTTTTTTTTATTATAAATTCGTTCATAATTTGCACAGCATTCACAAAAACACCATACCATATATATAGACATTGAACTTTGAAGTCAATTAACGAAACAGGAATTAATTACGCACTAGTTCCTAAAACACGCATGAATCGTAGAATCGCTGACATTTACATCAATGTATGGTGTGATTACAGAACCATCAATCATTAACAAACAATAAATAAATAAACAGGCGATTGAATAGACGTTACGTCATAGCACAGATTATATTTGTGTCACGTGACTCGCGTACGTCGTATGACGTCAGCATTGGTCAGAGAAGCCATATTATATAGGCCTCTGCCCCCGGCTTCGCTCGCGTAATAGCAAAATTTTAAATAAGCTATTTTAGGTAATTATCTACAATTTTACATCGATTCCAAGTTTCATCAATATCGGTCCAGTAAAGCGTGATTAAAACACAAACAGTCAAAGTCAAAACGCCTTTATTCAGTAGGACCGCCGGGATCACTTAGAATATAATTATAATAATAGGAGTCAAATTAGTCTTAGAACTATTTTGACTCCTGTTCTTGCGCGACCAATACCGTGAAGAATCAGGGCAACAAACACGGTTTGGGGCCTAGCATTCTTTTAGGTGATCCATCTTACATCATATTAGTAGGATCCTACCGTGGATCCTACTATCCGTATCCTACTACGAGTATTACTTTCATATTACAGACAGAGAGACAGGACAGACAGATCCTACGATTAATGCGAAAGTAACTCTGTCAGTGTGTTACATTTTCATACATTAACCGCTAAACAGATGTTGATGAAATTTTATATGGATATAGATAGCATCTTGAGAAAGGACATTAGCTATTGTTTTTCAAAAACAACCGAGGAGTGCCTGAAAATAAGGGTTGAAAGTTTGTAACCGACGTAACAACACTAAGGCGGTTATTAAACGTGGTGTAAATTTACGCCGAGTGTAACTTAGAAGTAACCATAAAATTTTTGCAGTGTCACCAATAAACACTATGTAAAGTTTTTCTTTAGTTCAACTTAAGAATAAGCAAAATGGCTACCAATAAACTAATTAGAAAGTTCCACCTTGCATAACTTTGACATTTCTTTCATACAAACGCTATTCCGAAGTTCCACCAGCTAGCACCCTTGTTTAAATCTAGTGTAACCACAGAATACATATTAGTAGGTACTGTAAAAATATTTTCATAGGTACCACCAAAGAGTTCGTATATATTTTACTCGTACATACCAAGGAGTTTTTGTTTAAGTACTTCCAGATAAATTTACAGGAGAAAAAAATAACTTTATCTGGAACAAATCTTACATTCCAATAGAAGAGGTAGCATGGCGAGAAGGTTTTATAAAATAAAAATCGTAATTTGATAATAAAAACGAGCGCGGAAACCAAAAATGATTTTGTAATAAAAAAATTACATGTGAATTATTGGCGAATGCACAAAAAGTGCGAAGCCATTATGAGAAAAAAAAACAAGAATGACAAACAAAATGACCAATTCAGTCAGCTTTCATAGACAAAATGATACTTATTTTGAGGTTTCTCGTTGGATGCGACGTTGCCGATTTGTGCATCTTCACGTATCAGAAGGATAGCTACACCTTGTATTATTGGTAAGATTTTTTTTCTGACTTATTCTGAATTAACGCTAGGTACAGCTATGCGATGTGTAAATTTGATAGAACTTCGGAATAACTAGTTTTTATTGGTGAGACGGTTGGAGTTTAGACCTGGCGTAACTTTACACCTTTATTAATAACGGCCTCAATGCGTACGAAGTCGCGGAAAGCTAGATACTAAAATGTCGCTGAGATCTCGCTTAGCTCGATCGGTAAAGACTAATATTTGAGTGACGTGGCATTTGGAAGAGCTTCCGTATTTTGGAGGGCACGGCATCGAGCCGGATGCTTACGCCATGTTTTGTATAAAAAAATAATGTCTTATAAAAATATGCCTGTTAGCAAGGCTTTGTGTTGTGTTCGGCCTAGTGATGCTACTTCGCAATCGTCTTTTGAAGGTCGCGGCTTCAATGCTAATCAATAAATTAATAGATTTTTTTTTTTTTTTTTTTTTTTTTTAATCAACCTATTTCGTCCCACTGCTGGGCAAAGGTCTCCCCCAAATCCCTCCAACCATCTCTCTCTTTCGAGATCTCCCACCAAATTAATAGATAATTTTTGTAATTTTTAAAATGTTAACTTAGGTATTTCATTGAGAAATGAAAAGTCTTATCAAAATTTTCGATTCCGACGCGATTCGAACCCGCGACACCGGTTGTGACGTCAGTCAATTCCGTGGCCGAGAACCTGCATCAGTACTCCTGTACAAAATTGCAACAATCGCGTTGACTGACCATTGGCTCAGATGGAAGAGCATCACATCAGTAAAGGTCGCGGGTTCAAGTCCCAAATAGGTGCAATTTTTGAAGTTTTAAAGACTAAAGCCGTGTTTTCTGCGACAAAACATTCTAACAAAACACGTTTTCCGTCCGCCTTCAATAACATTTAACATACAAAAAAGTTAAGCCACGCCCGTATTTGTTTCGATGTTTGGTGTTAGGTGTTAGAAAACACAAAAACAGTGTCAAACACGTCAAAAGGCTAGGTTTGTCTCTACTTTTCTCAATCTCCAACAATTTCATTCGGCGCTTACAAATAAAAGCAATTGGTTCATTAGCGCGTTCCATCGAACAAAGAACAAGGACGTCGTATTGTTTCCTATCGCTTTGTTTCCCGTTGTTCGATGCTAGTTCTGTTAATTAAGTGTAGGGGCAGCCCTGGGATCATTTTGAATACGGATCTTAAGTTTCAGTTAACGGCCAGTTAATATGACATTGGTGTTTTATAAGTAGACTATAAAAATCAATATAAGTAACTTCTCCAAGATGTGGGCATGTATCAAATATGTATTTGGACATGCCTCTGACTACCCCCCTTAGGCATCTTCAGGGGATCTGGAATAAATATATAAGATCTGAGAGAATGTCTACCGCGCCTTGGTGATACAGTCGTGACCCTGTTTACGTTTTTTTTATAGTTATCTCGACTCTCAACTTGTTAAGAAAAATACCGTAAGGCTGAACCTGCTTTTGGTTAGGTTTGCGCGACATTATGTGCCATTTTGTTATGTGTGTAAGTTATATCTAAATAGTTTTCATGTTTATACCAATATCATAATCAAAAACCATGTTTGTAGAGTGTTGATATAACCTCAAAAGAACTTTACTACCCAATAACCATAAAAAACAACAACTTCCTTAGTAAGAACTAATCCTTTAATTTCTTTTTAAATACCAGGTTGTTGTACAATAACACTGTTTTGTTGTATCCTATCTTAATCGCGATCACAAAAGGACCACTTTGTCGCAATTAGTTACTTTCAAACATCAAAACCGTGTAGGAAAAACAAAATTACGCGGGTGTCAGTGAATGGAATCCATTATTCCAAATTCAAAATTCAAATTGGCCTATCGTCCCGCGGGGCATTGACGTGTAATAGCGCGCGAAGGCAAACAGGAAGCGCGCGGGGCCGCCATTGTCCGCGCCAGTGTCGCCAACTACGAAAATAATAATTATCGAGGGTTGCTAGCACAATGGGGAGATTTTTTTTTCAAATAACGGGTCGATCGGCTCAAGTGCTTCCTTTTATCCGGAGAGGATTAGGCAACAATATCGGAAGCTGTTTTTTGTACATTGTAACCTTTAACCAGGTGTCTGAAAGGTGTTTTAATGCGTATTTTGGACTTTTTATCCTTTAATCCGATAAACATATCTCTAGAATGTAAAGTAATGGGGACTCCTCGAAACGTTAAAAAAATGTCATACATCACTTCCATTCGAGTGATAAATAGTTTCATTTCCGCTACTAGAAATTATGGTATGACTTGAACTCGTTTGTACAACCAATAACAAGCTGTACATTTGACTTTACATTTCCAACAACAACAAAGTCACTTTGACGTGACTTCCAATTAATTCCTATTTTGAATTGCTTTCGAATCAATTTTATCAAAATCATTTCGAACCTCTTAGCTCTTATATCATTGTGATAGAGTTGAGTATCGGACAATTGCAAGACAAGTGGGTAGGGGTGCCACGTGGCCCAATTAACCAACGCCCCCAAACTACGGGGCATTTTAATTGAACACGCTTATTTGATTTTGCGATTGACGTGTGCATAAATAATGCCATGAGAAATTGATTGAGCTGGTTTTTATGGTTATTGGTGAACTGATGCCCTGTCTTCCTCAGTAGCCCTTGAATATAATCCTTGTTGCTCGACTACTCCCCTCTAACTTCAAGAGTATTTCAGCTTGTAGCTCTGACTTCTATCTTCAAGGGTTTATTTAAGATCTACAAAGCTAGAAATAAAAAAGCCTAGGACAGAAAAATTAGAAAAACAAACTCAGTTTGAGGCATAGCTTTCTTTTATCCCCTTTAATCTCGATATTTATGCTTCAGATCCGGTAGCTAATCATCGGTTGAGTGAACTGAGGCTAGTCAAACTAAGTTTACTTTAGCTATCATTTTTTAGTTGTAATATAAAACCAGCAGCCTTATTGTCTTACTTGAAATCCCAGCTGTTGTCATCCCAATAGAGCTCAACCAATCACACACTACGAAAATGACTATTCGTATTGTGTGATTGGTTGAGGTCTTTTGGGATGAATACAAAATAAAATGACTGCTTTTCTCTTTTGATGCATTTTTGCCCTAAATTAAAAATTTAATCCATACTAATATTATAAATGTGAAAGTAACTCTGTCTGTCTGTTTGTTACCTTTTCACGCCATAACCACTGAACAGATTGGGCTGAAAATTGGCATGGATAAAGGTTGTATCCCAGGGAAGGACATAGGCTACTTTTTATCCCGAAAAAATCCCGAGGGACCGCGTTACACCGCGGGAGCGCAGCTAGTTTACCATAAACCAAAAATGTTGATACTTGAACCAGTCAGATCGTCAGTCAAAACTCCACTACGCCAACACGTCTCAAGAAATGTAAACATGCGAAATGCAAATTGATTCAATAGGACTTCAGTTGGAGTGCGACAGACGAAATGTCGGAAAGAAGACATCCTAATAAGAGGACGTCATCTTTTCAATGGCTCGAACAACGCGATATAAATAACGAGATGTCGATTTTTTGGATATATGGAACTGTCCCTGCCGTTTATCTTGACACTTCCAAAAATTATGAGAATTCAGATTTGAAATACCTACTACTATTAGTTACTAAGTGCTATTATGATATTAATGATTTTTTGACAGACAGTACTTTAGTTAGATAGTTAGATATTGACATTAATTTTATGCATGAACATTCTGAATGATTAATTTTTGACCTAGTGTTTTGACATTTTTACATAGTAACTACCTATTTACAATTTTCAATATTATTCATACACCTGCAAAGGTAAGTTTTAGTAGGGCAACTATAATATTATGTTAAGTATATTATTTAAATAAGACCATTATTATGTAACCTAAAACTTTGTGAATAAAATGATTATGATTATAAATTATTGATACTCGCAGTAATATCGAGATATTTGGTATGATCCGAGATCGTTGCTTGATAACAATAATCGGCTCATCAACACTTCACCACTCATACAGCTACACAACCGTTCTGTTAATCAATTATTACGTCAATCAATAATTAGAACAGGAATCACCTAGTTTTAAGACGATTCAAAGTGATCCCAGCGGTCCTACAGAATAAATCCTTTTCGACTTTTGATTAGAAAAGTAATTAATTACCTAGTTAATCATCGGTTTACATAGAGTTAATCATCTTGCTGATTAACCGAACACAAATTCAAAAATGATTTCTGTGGATTGTGATAATAATCAGCTATGGAGAAAGCAGTGTGTAGTCTTACTTTAACTGGAGATAACTGTACCTACTGATACATTTACTTAGAGATAGCCCTTAGCCTAATCACAATAAAACATTCAAATCGATTCAACAACTCGAATTGCGTACAGACAACAGCCCAATATTTGTCACAGTGCCAAAGGACGCAAGATGCAAATAAGAACCCTCTGGAATATTCGGAAACCGCGCGGTTTGACAGCGACACTCGAGAGATAAAACCTGGCGCACTCACGGAGCCCTATCCAGCAATAATTAGAGGCGGAGCCGCCGGCGCGTGCTCAAGGGCCGGCCCCGTCGCGCTAAACTTGCGAATTTTACACTGCTTTCTGTTGTCTCTTGTTTATTGGATGGCATCATTATATTCCAGCTTTTCTAAGTCTCATCACGATCGAAAGTAGCGGCAAATTTCTATTCTTTATTGGTTTGTTTAGTCGTGTTGGTAGAGTGGTTGTTGTATGTATCCCCCCGAAGCACGGAAGTGCTGAACTGCTATTGCCTTAAGCGATCCCAGACTACCGCGAAATTCCATAAAGAAGGAAAAATATCCTAATATAAACAAAACGCAATCTACAAAAAGTCAAGTGTCTTAACCTCAAACAGAACAATAAAATGTAAGGAATCCAACCCGAAGTAGCTAATACCACTCGACATTTTGGCGGAAGAATGTTTCTTTGTAACTTTGTGGAGGACAAGTTGAAGAAAAAACACGTAAAAAGGGAATATACCTCGACACAGGCCGCGCCACGCCCTGAGGGATGAATCCTTAAATAATTAAGATTACATAAGCCGGTATAAAACGTGTACCTTCGTTGACATTACACAGAAACCCGTCCGAATTTGCATAGATGTCAAAATATAAAGATCTAGATTTTACGGTGGATTTTCCTCTTCTAAATCACAATTGAGTGAATGAGGCGAAAGTAGTGTGTCAGGATCGTAGCGAGTGGAGATCCGTGGTCTCTGCCTACCCCTTTGGGAAAGATTCACCCCTTTGGGAGTGATTTCATGTATGTATGTAAATCACAATTTCTATAGCTACCTTAGAAAGAAAGAAAGAAGAAAGAAAATACATTTATTCAGCACGAACGAAACGACACAAAGATAAAACAGAGTACTTAATACATTTAGGTAAGCCACATCACTCTAAAAGTTGATAAAAACTGGACTTGGGAGACTGTTGGGCAAAGTGGGACAACAGCATAATAAAATAATGGACTAGAAAACTATACCATCGCGGGTTACAGCTAGGTCGATATAAGTAAAATATAAATATAGCACAACCACTGTGCAAGCCGATGCCGTGTGCACTCAGCAAATACATTGCAATTCCATTTGTAGGAATTCACCGTTCAATAGTATTTACTTGAGTACCTTTATATTTTATACAAATTGACTAATGCTCAGATTACTTTGTTTTATACCTACGAAAATTTACTTTATGATAAACATTTACAATAAAAACTTATTCTAATCTAAAGCCAAAATGTATTAGGTACTTAATTCATAATTTGATCACTAAAATCGTTTTATAATTTTTGTAATTTTTAAATTGTTTCCACACTTAGGTATTTCATTAAGAAATGAAAACCGCGACGATCAGACGATGCTCCTAAAGGAACCCACTGACGTGGCCGAGCGGTTGAAGGCACTCCGATGGATCGTCGCGGGTACGAATCCCGTCGGAATCGAAAAGTTTGATAAATCGATTTACTCCTAGATTCTACTCCTGTTTTTGTAACCTTGTGTGTGAGCTTACGTCAACTTACTAAAAACAAATAATCGGAATTCTAAAAAAATCTAAGTTCTATGCGTTTCCTTTGGCCAATTATTTATCAAAGTCGCTTTGGTAATTTTGTAACTACGAGAGACATAAGTCCTCGTTTTACTTAAATCCTAGCACTGCTCAAGTTTTCATGTCGACCGCGCAATTTTGGCGCCTCGGTCGCATCTCGCTTTCACAGCCTGAATGTGTTGCGTCGACTCCCATTAGATGCCTATTATGTCTGCCTTACCTTTCCGTATCAACTCTTTTTATTTTGCACTTCTTAAGTTGGGGCGTGAATGGTGCTGTGCCAGACTGGCAAAGTCATATTTTGGCAGCGTGCTTAAGGTGTTGTACGTTTTAATGGTATGTGCAATATAGGCTCCATAGGGATGTTTGCCTTGTATTGTATTTGCACCTAACCTGCGTTGACGTTTGAGTTAGAATAAAATCTTCATACAAAAAATACACCAGATGTCTGATGAGACCATTTTGGTTGTATGATTTAATTATCAGTTAAAGTTTAGAAACAGTATTTACATAGGACAATGGGAGGTATTAATCTCCTTCACAATTGCAAATACCTTATCCTTCCATTGTAAGGTAACAATAAATTGATGATTACACATGCCCCACGTTGGGCGCCAGTCTAGAACAATGGCGGCTAATGGCGACGGCTCGTTACGCACTCAACGCTCCGCTGCCGTTCCTAATTATTTACGACTCGACACCCTGACAGGTGTAATGCAGATTTTGTACTGCTACACTACGTCGTAATAACTAAAACATGTCGACCTCATTTGGCGCGTAAAAACTGTCTTTGGTGCATTTTCGCACGAAATATTTCAAAACAAAATGAGCTCAATTAAAAAGAAGAAGCACTTGAGAAATATAATAATTTGGCGCCCACCATGAGGCACACAAACAGGAATCATCAGATAGCATTTTCAGTGTATTCATACTTGTTTTCTGTATAAACACCTATCGGTTGACACTATCTATACCTAATATCATAAAGATGAAATATTCGTTTGTTTGTTTTGTATGTTTGTTTGAATTGAATAGGCTTCCAAACTACTGGAAATATTTGAAAAATTTTCTTCCACCATTAGAATCCAACATTATCCCTGATGAACATAGGCTATATTTTATCCCGGGAAAGTGAAGTTTTCCCGAGGGACCGCGGGTAAGACCGCGACGGACAGCTACTAATTTATAAAAACATAGCTTTAATGAAAACGTTCTCTTATCAGAGAGTCTATCCACAGAAAGCTTCAAAAGACCACTTAGTGCTCCTTTTATGCAGATATCGGCTTTTGGTTAACTTTGAGGCGCTTAGAGAGTCGATCTTTCTATTTACACTTGACTTAAAAGCTTTAAACAAAGAGGAGGAAATAAAAATCCTTATTTTCCCCTAGCGAGGGTATCGATGACCTAAAGCCTCTGCTAGCAATCCCTTTAGAGCCAAAACTTGATGCTTCTGGCACTCCGAACTGGGATTAAACTGTGTACATTACACGGAGTTAAATATGAGGGAAGCTTCACGGAATTAAAGAGTACTTTTATTGGTAGTCAAATAGAATTTTCGGTGCGATGGGTGGTATTGGCCTTGGAATATTATCTTGAGCTTCAACCCGATGGTTTTTGGTACGGATCTCCAAATGACAATGGATCATTAGAGATGGCTGTAACCCTTATAGGTAATAAGAGTAGTACCTATAGCACTGACGGCTGCAAAATCAGTTTGCATATCTTTTTTATATGCTTTTATTTAGAGGGAGGCCTACACCCAGCAATAGGATATTATTGGCTGCGGATGATGATGATGAAGCTTTTATTTAACTTGCAATGTTTGTATGTTGTCCTGGCTGGACCCATTAAGATTTGATTACCTTTTAAGAGAAGTAAACATTCTCAATTTGTCAGTAAAATACAAATAGCTTCAAATCACCAATTTAGACGAAAGATTTTACATGATCAAACGATTCCTACTGATCAAAGCAGGTTAATCTTAATGATTTGACTTCGACACTTCCATAGAAACCTAGTTCTGCGCGACTTACATTAGAGCAGCACAAAGCGAACGATTAAACACTCCGCCGACGGCGCGCGGTGCGACTCCGGCGCGATTTACAAGCGGTTTTGAGCCGTCGAGTGTCGCAATACATGAGACGTTTTGTGCTGGAGAGGATGCTGAGCGCTTCTTTGCGTGGATTCCCTGATTTTTATAAAGATACGGCTGAGGGTTTAGCTTCAAAGAATATAATGTTCTTGAAATTAATATTACCATCAGAAGTTCAGAAGGGGTAGTTTTCTTCTTGTCTCAAAGATGTAACATTTTACGTAAATTATACTTACACAAAGTTAAAGAAATTCGTTTTCGAAACCTGCGATTGTGTCATCATCGAATAAGCCTGTAAAACTGAAGTCCAACTCTTTTGACGGAGTTTTTTTTGTGGCCAAGTTTGTAGCCAAAACGTACCTAAATTTTACATAAACTCTGAACAACGCAAAGCCACCAATCCGAGACTGCAAACTATCAAGTCTTTACCAACATCTCATTGTTACAGATCGCTCACAGTCATATGGACCGCAGCGCAGCGGCTACGTAGCATACGGAAACCAGGGTCATCATGACCAGGGCTATCAAGGCAGTCAGAACTACAACCGTTCTGGCTACGGAGGCAGCCAAAGCTATAGCTCAGGCCGCCAAGGTTATTCCCAACCTGCATACGGCCAACAGGGCTACGGGTACAGCAGCCAGAATCAAGGCCATCAACAGAATAGGGGTTACAATTCAAATAGCTCCAACCAGGGTCAGAGGAATTCGCAGCAACAAAATAGACATGGAGGGTCAGGTCAGGGATCGTCTAACCAGAGGTACCAGGGCCAGAGGAATCAAGGAGGTGGTTGGCGTTAATATACGAAAGTATAGGAATTAGGAGACTGAAAATCAATGTATTTGCCTTCATCGGAAACCTCAAGCAAGTCCTCTTTATTCTTGTTTTAGGCCAAATTGTTTTGGTTAATAGTTCAAGTAGGGCATAGTTTAAGCTATCTTTACTTCTGGCAAATGACTGCGTTAATAGACTTCATTCAAATACAATAAGATACGTCTTCGAATACTATAATAGTATCTAATTCTCAAAATATGATTGTAATAGAGATTTATTTATACGTGGATTAAATTCATCTAAATGACACGCTAGCATTGTAGCGCTACAGATTAATTACCTATAAGGATATTGTAAAATACACACATTGGACTCCAATACGACTTGTTTTTAATGCATTTCCTAATCAGTTCTATATGATATTTCGGAGCCACCTAATAAGGTTATTATTTTTAGAAGAGAAAATTGTATCAACTGTTTTTTTCATTATTCCAAATACTGACTGGTAGAAACAAAGCTGCAGTAGGAATGCTACCAATACCAACATTGTGTTGTTTCTGAAAACATTTACATTCCGATACTCTAATATTTTACGTGCGATCGAAATATTAATTAAAAACATGTAACGTACACAAATGTTTTCCAATATGGCCGACAAAGCTCGTCTGAAGTGCCTGACGTTTTGTGCACGATCAATAGTTTTTTAAATTCCTTTTTGCGCCACAATCGAAGGTTCGGCACAAAATCGTTGAACATGAAAAGGAATTAGGGGCCCTACGGACTGGAGGCCACTTGAAAACTGAATGAGGTAGAACTTAACGGAGATTTTTAAGATCTTTTTGTCCAGGTAAGCCAAATGGGCTGTTAATAATTCATTGCTCGGAAGTCCGCTTCTGGTCTGATTATGATATTATTAGTGCAATGTTTTTTATCGGTAGTTACTATTAAGAGGGTAAACTAAACCTTGCAATAAAAAAAATATCCCAATTGAACTAAAAATCTCTTTTGAGACCCTGCCAGTAGGTAGCTAGTATTATCTTCATCATTGTGTAAACCCTATCTAATCCTACTGAGCATTAAGGGAAGTAAGTATTAAATATTCCAGGTCAATACAGCCATCTAAAAGTGTAATCAAATGAGTTCGCAACAGGAACCGGCATGCACTGGTCTGGAAGGCCGATAAGTGACTCCGACTGCCAACAATTCTCACAAGTCACAAAATCCCTCTTGAAGCGTGAAACTGCGATAACTGTATCGCCGCGAACCGCGCCCCTGCTCACTTCCCATAAACACCGCCAAGATCTAGAATGTTCACTTCTCCATGAACTAATGCGTGAAAAGACAAACTTTTGTTAATTTGCACACTTCCGTGCTAATGATTCTGACGAGGCGGGCGCTAGCCGCGGGATGCTAGGATCACGCTGGGCTCGCGTGACTTTGAATGACGTCACGCGGCGCGCGCGCAATCACTCCCCGTTCCGAATTCAAATTCCATTTGACAGATGAATTTGACTTCTTTATGGTGGTCTTGAGAACTTGTAAGTGCCGCTTTGAGGAGTCGTCCGAGTGTGAATGAACAATTTCCGATTTGATGGGAATGCGGATGGAGCGTTGTTCCTGAGGAGTGATTGACGGGTGTGGAAGGTCAAGTGCCGTGTAAGTCAAAAGTTCCTTTGAGTTTATTTTGCAGTTCATTGGTTCTGTTTAGCAATCTTTATCAAGGAAAATGTCTTTAATAAAAATGCATTAAATTTACAGATCCTGAAGACGTCAAGAATTTCATTGGAATCAATTAAACATGTTGGTTTTTATTTTATAAAACTACCAAGTCAGGATCGGACTAAGATTTCAATCCAGCAGAGACAGTCGAATCCACTTTTAAGTGCCACGTATACCGAGTTAATCAGCGAGTCCTTACTGTCTATAAATTACTTAGTTCATTTAATTCTTCATAGCACTTTCATGAAGTTTGGATTGAGTGCCTTTTTTCGTATAACTGTTAACACGTTCACTGTCCCAGAGAAAAAAACGGTTCAGCTTCTAAACTTCTATGTCTCACTCAACGTCTACCTTCTAAACTTCAGAAGGTGGACAAAGACCCGAAAATTTAATTTTTCATGTGACAATGAACGTTGCTTAAAAAACCACTAAACATAAATAAATATGGCTTCATACTTACATAAATAGGTATGGCATAAGTAAACTGAATGCTCGCACTTTGTAATTTTTTAAACAGCAGATTGCAGATGCTCTATCTCCCTAAAAACATAATGGCACGCCTCATTTACCCACAAATGAAAATTACTTACAGCTCCGGATGAGCGAACAAAAAGTTACAAATTGTTCTAGTTTCCCCCCAAATTTTACATTCGGAACACGCACCGTTCTCCGCACTGATTGGTCGGCGCTCCTTCACGCCGATTGGCCCACAATTTGACAGTAATGGCGTTAACTCTATCTCTTCCAAATTCAAATACCATAAACGCCATTGCCAGTCAGCATGATTTTGGACCGTACCTTACGGTGTTAGAGCTTAAAATTGTGTGGGCGGTGACAATCATTTGTTTTAGTTTTCACTAGTTTTTCTCCCCTCTAGACAGATGTTGCTACATTTTTAGTAACAATTTCGCCCACGTCTCGTTTTGAAAGCTATTGTGTAACTTTTTGTGTACTATTTAAACTAATTCGTTTGTCGTGCGGTTGGTTAGATGGTATCGAAGGGAGATACCATTCATTGGATGCGTTTTGTTCAGCTACCGGTTATGTTACTTTGTGCCAGATTTTTATTGTCTAAATTATTTTTATTTGTTATTTTTTGTCTGTGCAAGGGTAAACACAATATTACGCGTTTTACTAATGTGTAAAAGATGAGAATGGGCGGGCACTAAGAATTTTACTAGACGCAAGGTTTTGATACTTACTGACTTTTTTATTGTAAATTATCTTTTTAACTAGGTAAGTATGTGCACATAATCGTGAAGCTAATAAAAATTTATTGAGTTACCATGAATGATCCATATTTTTTTAAAGAAAGAAACGGTATTTGAACACTAACCAGACAAAGTAGCAGATAAAACTAACTTCATATACCTAACAATGGTTTTAATCTCTCATGATAATTTCCGCACAATAATTTATGTAGAGCTTTTATCCGTTAAGCTATGTTATATTCACGGGTGACATCTCAAGTGTCTATATTTTTTTCATTTTTTTACTTTTAATAATTCGCGCGCAGCGGTCGAGCTTCGAGTACTCCACTTGAGCACGGACCCAAAAAATCTCTAAAGTTTACCCATGTGTTATAGCATTATTTTGCGGTTTGGTTCCGTAGACATTCCATACTTTTCGATGCATTTATTTGACTCAATACAAATGGGAAATGTATTGCTGATCCGGCTCGAAAGACCAAAACAAATATATTAATTTACGCCTTGCACAAATTGCAGTTATCTTAACTGTAATTTGCTATGTAAACGCTTTTTACAATGCATCAACACTGCTTCATTCATTTTAAGCAAAGCATTAACTGTGATAAAGATGTTTCATAAAAAGTTAGTGTTATATTCTTGATTTTGCACTGTAATTATGACAATTCTCTGCTCTAACCTATTATGAAACGCACCATTTTGTAGCCGTTGTGTGTTTCGATTTCTCAGCAGTCCCATGCGGATCCCTAAGCTCAAACACAAAACCGCGTCATTTGACGCAGCATTATTATGTATTTTGGAAAAATCTATTGTTTCGCAATCGCCCCCAGCACCGGCGCCTCTCGACTGAAGTACCGCTATTCAACGCCCTGAAAGAGTTTCACATAGAACTAAAATCATTTATTATGTAGTACACGCATGCGAAAGGTGCTAACATTAAGCGCTTATGTAATGAGCTGTAATCACCCTTTCAATGTTATTTTGAAAGGAAACATTTTATACGTTTATTTTGAGGGCAGCTGCGGTTCTGCTATCTTTTTGCTAAATTCATTCGTCCGTTTAAACCGAATCTCATACACGAGTTTTTTTTATCAGAGGCAACTTTCTCATCCCGATTTGATTTGGGTTCGGTCTACGTTTACAACACTTCTGTGGTCATAGTAATGTTTCGAAGGAGTTCACGATTCATGTGTTCATGTGCACGAACACATGAATTTTTCTGGAGAATCATAGTTTTATGATCAAAACTACTAGTATCGGAAATCTTCTTATCGTATCGATGCTTCATTCATCAGATACACTTGGAGTAATGATAGGTCACTGTGATAGCTGTGATAGCAGCATTGAGGTCTCCTCTTGTGCAGGACTCAGGGCACAAGGGGCACACCAGTAGGTGCTGCATTGACTGAACTGGAGCACCACCAGTTAAGCTTGATTCCCTAAATCCCCATTCACACATGAAAGTAGGAATTACACCTAAATGTATTCTGAAACACTCGTTCTATTTCTAACGTTCCGATTTCAGAATCCATTACCTGCTGTTTGTCGCAAACACTACCAATCCACATCAAACGGAAATGTTCTTTGTGCAATGTTCCCATATTTCCCCATTGTTCCGCAGCCGCCATTAACGGGAAACATTCCGGGAATGCGCGCGAAAACGCTCTGACAGATCGCGCGCCATTTTCGTTCAAGTGCTTGAAAGTCTGTATTTAAAACCTTTGTCAGACCTTGAGTTCATATTTTTTGATTCAAGTATGTTGTTAAAGTAATTCAGGATGTGGAAAGTGGAAAGGATCAAAGAGTAAACTAATGCATTGAGCGTAGATGCTTACTTTCACTAGTTTATCGTTCAATAGGTGATAGATACCTGATAAAATTAAATTATTCGTCAGAATAGAATTATTTATTTTCACAATTTCAAACAAAACTCGACATCTACGCAACACAGTAATTTCATCATGTGAGGTCTGTCCAATCAAAACACCACTCAAGAAACCAAAGACCAAATTATTTCTCACTAAATATAATCCTAAACCACTACAAAATGATTGCTATATTTTAACCAAACTTTAAATTAGAATCATTATAACAAACAAAACACAATAATGAGGAGCCTTGACTTTCGGAGATAATACTACCTGTCAATACTTGTCAAAATAATACGCGTTGGAAATGAATGGGTTGAAATAAAAGGCATTTGTTAGAGGAGATGTCGAGTCATTCGCTGGGTGAGAAATTCAGGGTTCATAATGGAAAATAAACAATGAAAGATATAAAAACTGTAATTTGGAAGGAATTTTTGGTGAATTTATTGAGCGTACCGATTGAAAATACTATGGGTTCGGATCCCGGCCGTTCATCAGAGTTTTTATTTTGGAAAACATGCGCATCACACAAGATGGCGAAGGCGAATATCGTGCGTGTGGAAACCGTAACGGAATGCTAACTGCTTTAAAATGCAAGCAAGTGCTAAATATATGGACGTGCCTTAAACTACCCTATTAGATATCTTCAAAGGATCCCTAATGCGTATACCTACCTAAGATCTGAGAATGTCTAAATGTGGTCCTGTTTTTTTTAAGAATTAGAAGCATATGCGTTTTAACAGGATTATTATACCGAACCCTTGCTCCACGAAGCTTTGGTGGTCGTCGTCATCGTTATAATGAGTTGTCGAGATGCGCCGACAGCTCGCCTGCCTGCCACCGTGACTGGCAGACGGGAATGTTAAACATTTCGATACTTATACTTACCTACAATAACAGTAACTCTATCTTACAAAGCGACACAGGATCACAAATTGCATCCCCAAGACACGGTAGAAATTCTTGCAGATCAAGTCATTCAAGACTCTTTGAAGATGGTAGGTAATCAGGATCACGACCAAATCCAAATAGGTGACAAATCCATGACGTTACATTTTTCTACCTCAAAAAAATTATACAAGTAACAAAGAAAGCGACAGTGATGTTCATTCCAAAACTGCCTTATTTTAAAACGCACGTATGGTTTTTCTTCTCATAGACTCCAAAAATAGGTATAGGACTCTGTTATCCAAATATCAATCTATAGTAAGTGAAAACAGTAGGTAGGTAATCAAAACAGTAGTTCTCTAATAAATTCATTACAACGCACGCTCGTGCCCTATCGATTGTGGCCTCTTTTGCTCGAACGTGCCAGAGACAATCGACGCGATGGCGCTTCTCTACGCAGCTCTCTCAAACACCAAAACAGCATAATTTTAACACACAGCTCTGCAGAAATGAGTCCTGTAGCATCGGGCTATGGTTCAAAGTTCAGCGAGGATTATAAACAAGATAAAGCATTCGAAATTTGAATTCCGGAAAATAAATGTTCCAGCCAGTAACAACAGGCAAAACGGAAACCAGCTTTGTGCATTCAACCAAAGAGGCCATAATCCAACGGCTTAGCTCTGCTGCTATAAAACCTTTTTGTGTGAAATCTTGGAGCTCTTTGTCTCTGACTCACTGTCAAGCGTACTTGTGTTTTCCCGCGTTTTTTGTTCTAATTAGTCAGCCCCTCGGTCCTCAACCTTCGGTGGCAAGCTCTCACCAGCAATTTTGCCGCCAATGTAACCGAGAATTTCGTCATAAAAAATAGTGCTATCTGTAATAAAACCCCCCTTATAAATTACTCATCTGTGCTCAACGTATCTCGAGTTTTGCAATTTTTAATGTTGCCTAGCAGTTTCCCGTCGACAAACATCTAAGTGGGTAGAGAAATTATGAATTTATAAACTGGGCGCCCAACGTGGTAGCAAAAATAAAAGTTTGTTAGCTAGGGGAGGAAGTACGCTAGCTTAGCGCAGATGTAAATAAGAGGTATCTAAGTGCTATGTTTTACGTAGGTAGATAGGTAAAACATAACAGTAGGTACTACTAACCAAACCTAACCTATGCAACTGTCGACTAAAAAACTCAAATGATTTTTTTTGTTCTATCCTTGAATACACTGTAACAGCGTTGGATCGCGAAGAGTGGAAGAAGGGAAGGGAGGCCTTTGCCCTGCAGTGGGACGAGAATGGCTAAATAATAATAATAATAATAATAATATCCTTGAATACGAATAACGACGATAAACAGGCTTTCACTGTAAAATGCCAACTGTTATCAAACAATGCCTACAACACAGCCATGAAATAATTACAGCAATTACGCAATTTCCAAACCCCATGTATTCCAAGACGTTGCCATGAATGGAAAATCTTAAGTCCCTAATGGCGGCCCACCCTTCCCCGGCATTCATGGCCCGAGGAATAATGTTCGCAAATTTGTTTACAGATCGGGAGGAACGTACAATTGTGATGAATAGGGAAAACGCGGGTAAATAGATTTATGTTCAGGAAATACGCTGTTTCTGTGAGGGAATGAATTTTTAGTCCCGACCTTTGAAAACCCTTTTATGATCGCGAGCTCAGAAAAATATCTATTTTGATTCGGAAACTGACGTAGGTAATTGTATTAGATTACCTAAGTGTTTTAGAGACGGCTTTTGCTCCATAGCAAAATTAAAACACAGGCACACAGACACAGACACAGCTAGCGGCTTTGCCTAGTGTGGGGTCCATTGTAATTTGTTCCTATAATTATACTTAAGTGTCCTATGTAATTTAACAATGTTTATGAAATAAATTATCTTATCTTATGTTATCTTAAAACAAAATAAACAATGTTTGCTTAGTTGCAATATTTTCGTATACCTAGTTTAAGCTAAGATGCGAAATTACGTAAAATGTGTGGACCAAAAGCATCGAAAAAATCTTATTTATTTTATTTAAACTGGAGTTTTCTTTGATATTGTTTCAATTGCCCTTGCTTAGTAGATAGGAAGTATGAATAAAGCACGCTAAATGTTCTCTCAGCGATTGTGGAGAGGAGTTCAAATACTCATTTGGCACCATGACGAAAGATAGGTAGGTACTGAAATAATTATTCAACACGGTTAAAATTAGGAGCCTTTATCTAATCAACCCACGTCCACCAACTGTTGTGTGTCTTCTAATTAATAAGAAAATTCTAAAGGGACTCCTTTTAGTTTGATCATATTTTTTTCTGACCTTGTGGTCATAATGTCTATAATATAAGGAATATTATAGACATTATGACCACAAGGTCGATCTATTCCGTACGTGTCATACAAAGGGTAGGCGCGGGCTGGAGATCTTAACTAAGTGTAAAAAACCGGCTAAGTGCGAGTTGGACTCGCGCACGAAGGGTACCGCACCATTATCTTTAAAAAAAGGTAAAAAAAAAACACGTTTGTTGTATGGGAGCTCCCTGAAATATTTATTTTATTCGGTTTTTTAGTAGGCACTTATTTGTTGTTATAGCGGCAACAGATATACATCAACTGTGAAAATTTCAACTGTCTAACCATCACGGTTCATAAGATACAGCCTGGTGACAGACGGACAGACAGACAGAGACAGACAGCGAAGTCTTTGTAATAGGGTCCCGTTTTACCCTTTAGTTACGGAACCCTAAAAAGGTAGTAACTATTTACATGCACATTGCACATCACTGCATTCTCACCTCTTCATTTGACTTCCTTGCTGAGTTTAATTTCAATAAAACGTCTGCAAGTTATTACGAAAAGAATTTCCTCATTACGTCACTACTGACATAAATCCTTGGTAACCCGAAGCCGACGATATGCCTGTCTGCTGAAGAGGCCAATAGTTTTCAATTTCGCCGCCCTCACCTGTCCGTCTAGCTAATCCACCATTTTATTAGCGTACCCTTGTAATGCCGCGCACGTGCGCTCTTCCCGCCTTTGTTCTATGAAAATTACTTCTCGAAACCGAACCATGCTATAATAAACTCTGCTTCTTTCGAACTTGAGCTCTAACTCTTTGTCTGAGAGTGTTATATTGATCGCTCTCGTCAAACTGTTACGCTGTTGTTACATGTACGGTGCCATGTTATTATTTCGTTTTGGCGGGCCGTGACTGACGTTTACAAAGTCGATGTTGCCATGCGGAATAAACTGTTATACCCGTTATGAGAGATTAGAGCGTAATCTGGGAATATTGAAGACAATAAAATGAGCTTATAGCAGAAAGGTCGGGTGGGAAGGTAAATGTTGTATGAGTTTATTATTGTTTGGGATTGAGAACTCTAAATTTTGTTGGTGGTTTTAACATTGAATTTTTAAAGATGTTTTCTGAAAAGCTTAATCATGTGTTAGATATTCCTACATGGCTACTATAATACAAGAAGCTTAAAAGTAAAGGTTGGTAGGTCTAGGTACCAAAGAAAAATTAAAAGCTGTTTAAAACTCATTAATTTTTATTAATTTTATAAATTGAAATTAATTACACCTCACTTTTCAATAAGTAATAATTACAAATTCCTTTTTGTTAATAATAATTATTTTTATAATAAGTAATCATAAATCCTAAGCCACTTACAATACTTACACCGATCTACCATCAGAACATAAATTAAATGTTGCCAACATTAATTTTACAATTTCAAATTTAGTCTACATTTCAAGCTTATTGCTATTCATTGTCACTGAGCGCGGGATTTCACCGATTTTTAACGGTGTTGCTAGTAAAACCTACTAAAATTCCTGGGGATAAAAAAAATCGTAATGTAGGTACTTAGGTAAAAACTTATAATAATGTCTAAGTACATGATTTGTCGATGAAGCGTATACTTTTGTGGTCTGTTCATTTACAAAAAATATTTATAAAAACGGTCCGTTTCGTGACCAACTTAATTCAATTCGTTGCTTGATAAATCAGCAAACCGGTCTTTAAAAATTTTGAAAACTTTTTAACAGAGATTTGGAAGAAATATTGACTGCGATAAGTTTTTTTTAAATACAAATATATTCAACGGCATCCAATTAAAAAAAATAATTAATTCTAGGGAAATAACTTTGATAATTATTATTGCTCATAGCTTCACCATAACTGAACATACTTTGCGCTCATCGAATATAATTTTACTAATTACAAAATATTATACCCTATTAGAGAATATTTACACAATACTATCTACACACTCAAACACTGACTTTTGTGATAATTTATGTACTATTCACACAAACAAACTACTTGCATGATATATTTACAATGTTTATGTAAGTTATGTAATGTCATTTAGATCAGGTGGCTTGGCATGAACTTTTATTTCCAGGCAGTTTTTGAACTGCATGGCAATTTTGACCTAAAGAAACCAATCTGAAATGGCGGCGCTTATCATGCTCTCTCGCTTCCACATTTGTGACTGTACAAGTGTGCAAGCGAGAGAACATGATAAGTCGCGACATTTGTATAACCGGGTTATTATAATTTACATATAGGTCAAAAACTGCCTGGAATTAAGAGCTCATAGAAACCAGATGTAATAAAATGTAATTTAATTTTAAAACATGAGTAGTAAGTAGTTTCTTTGAAAGTGCATGACCAGAATATTACGAGTCGTTGTTTAATGAAAGTAAAATAAAGCGAAAATACTGTAAAAGTTTTGTACTAATAGAGATTTGGTTTGGCACTCATTCAGAGCCTAATCAGAAGATCGTGGTAGCCTTTTTTATGGTATTGCACAAAAAACACGACAAAGTAATTTATGAAAGGAATGCTGAGAGTTTTTAAGTCGTTAATTCAAAAATATTGATCTCTTGATTAGGCTAAGGAAATATACAGAATATATCACGAAAAAGAACTTCAAATCCTTATTTGTGCTTAAGCTATGCTACTTCTAAATATTTACAGTACCCTCCTCCCGTTACGAAAACTTACAAATTAAGCTAAAAGTTCACTTCTCACAAACACTTCAAATTCCACTGCGTTCACTAGTTTCTAAAATGTCACAAAGTTCGGTTTATTTTATAGCTGCCCCCAGCCTCGCCTCACCGGAGACAATGTTCTTGGAAGAGTTCATGGCGCTTCTAAATAACATTACCGACTAATCGTTGTAGATTTTCGTGGTAATGAAATCATAATAAAACTCGTCAAAACTAGGGTAAATATAAAATTGTTTAGAACAACTTTATTATCTACTGAAAAATACGGAAACTGTTTTTTTGATGGTAATTTATCAACTAACTTCCTCAAAAATTTGTAAATTCAAAACTGACGAGTGAAGACGTAAAACACGCATTTTCATTCAGAAAACTATTTAGACAAACTTTAAGCTATCTGAGTGAAATACATTAAGCCTATCAAAGAAAACCCGCGCCAATCCCACCGCCCTAATCAAAATACATCTCTTCCTTGAACATGGTCTCGTGGTAAAGCTGTGGGAACTTCTACCAGGCCCTACCCTGCAGCGGTAGATACCCTGAACACTGCTGCTGGTAGGCCGTGGGCTGGCGGTAGGAGGAAACCAGGGGGTTGCTGCAGGCCGCCTGCGCCTGCTGGCTGGCGTACCCTGACGTGGGGGTAGCGCAATGGCTGTGCGCCGGGGAGGAAGACTCTCCCGACCCGCACGGCTTCCCGTCCTTCACTAGGACTGGGACCGCCACCCGCCGCGGCGATGATGATGACTGTGGAAGAAAGGATTATAAAATAAAAGGGGAAAGAAATATTATGGGATATCGGTTCAAAGCGTTGGTCCAACAAAGGTTCCCTAAATGTGTCACATTTGTTCCAGGTATTCCAGCACCCTTCTAGTCCTAATTCGTGAAAGTAATACAATTCTGAACCTAAAATTAATCATCATCTTACAAGGCTTGGCAACACTGTACAAAGTTGAAACGTGCCTCAACATACCCCCAACTCAATAATAAAATGTACACCGGAATTTCAGTTTATTATATTTGACAGTCCCGTCGAGCAAATTACACGTTACAAAACAATAATTACGAGGGTGAGGAAGGCGCTAACAATCGGGGAGTCAGCCCGCCCACACGCCGCGCAAATTGAGCCAATTCAGGCTGCCAAGCTACGAGTAACTGGCAACACATGTGCAAAAGGGCTGCAGGATACTCGGTAAGTTATGATATGCTGCAGAAGGTATGTAATACTTAAATATGATGGTGAATTTAGAGGCAACAACCTCACGTCTATTAAAAACTCATAGTACACCATAATTGTTTCATTCACGGGTGAATGAAACAATTATGGTGGCTTCTCTAGATAACTTTGCTGGTATGCAGGAAAAAATTACTTCATACTTATCCTGCAGCGCATCAGGGATGTTTGTAGAGTACCAAACCGATGGCTTTGACGCGGTCATTCGGAAAAAAACTGCATCCCTGATCTTCATGATAAGGGAGAGTCCCAACAGCATCCTGAAAACCCTTAGATACTAATTTGTCCGAGTGAAAACCATAGCTGATAGATTTTTAGCACCGCTGTGGGCTAGTAAATGCCGCTTTGTTTTATGTTTTTCTTTATTTATGGCTACTAACATTATTCTATTAAGTAAGTTCTTATTCCTTTTGTTTGCATAACATGTGGATCTGTCGTCCGAAATAAAAATAAAATATTAATAAAATTGACAGGTAGAGCAGAATAAAATACATCCAAGTCCATACTTACGTTCATATATGAGTACAAAAATACAGGCTTGCATTTTGTTGATTAATTTAATCCGTATTTCAGTATTTTTAAATTTTCTATGTTCAGAGATACAAGGGTGAGGTGAGGCACTAACGATCAGGAGTCACTCCCCACACGCCTGCAGGCAAATTGAGCCAATTCGAGCCTGGCAACACATGCTGCGCGCCAGGGATGCCCACTCGCCCTTTGTTGAAGAGACGACGCGGGTAGAGATAATGACCAGTGACTGGTAAGTGCTTCACAGTGATGCCAACTTAGCCCTCTCGGGGCTAGATCTAGCCCTTCTTTGGCTTATTCAGCCCTTAAAATGATGATTTAGCCCCTAGCCCCACTTCTAGCCCCGAAATAAATTACGAAATAGAATGAACTTTGACACACTAAATTCTATATTACAAATACGATTTGGTCTTATAAAATTCGGTCAAACTTGCTACACATTATAATATCCCAATAGATGTCTTAAAAAAGATTGGATCTCAAGAAAAATATAAATTTATTCTGAACAAGGCACCTGCTGGAACTGATAATCAATCTCTTCAACCATCAACTTCGCAAAGTACAAGTGAATTGTACAGCGAAGAATCCTCCTCCGATGAGGAGATTGAGTTTTAATAATTTATTTATTTACACACACACATAGATAGTACATTACAGAATTATATAATTATTCTAATTCGTATTAACTAGGAAACTAATAATAATAATAATAACATTTGACAGAAAAATTACGCAACAATAAAATAAAATATAATAGGTAGTAACACTAAAAATAAGTATTTTTAAGAAAAAAAGTTGATTTTTAAATTTTTTTGGTTAATATTAAGTACAAGATTGTAAAAAAATAACTTATTTTATTTGATTTCAATAAAAAAAATAACTTTTCCTATTTTTATTTTTTTGGCCAAATCTAGCCCTTTTTAGAACTCCATTTAGCCCCAAAACCTAACACCGGGTTGGTAACACTGGTGCTTCAGAAAGTAGTCGTCTTCGTTGTTATAAAAGTAAAATAAATTTACTTGCAATTTAGCATTAGATGGTACTCAAGTATTAGAGATGAGAATAAACGTAAAGATTTTTGGTATTATTAAGATTCTATTATCCGACCTCTGTGGCGCAGTGGGTGAAAGCCCGCTTGGGACGCAGAAGGTTGCGGGTTCGATCCCCGCGGAGGGATAAATGTTTGTATGATCTGCAAATATTTATCTCGGGTCTGGGTGTTTCTATGTATAATATGTATGTATTTACCAAGCAAAAAGTATATAATTAGTATATCAGTTATCTGGTTCCCATAGTACAAGCTTTGCTTAGATTGGGGCTAGATTGATGCTGTGTGAAATGTCCAGCATTATTTATTTATTTACTTTATTTATTATCATTTTCAACTACCCTTCACGACTACCACTACTTATAAAAGAAATGGCTAGCAAATTCATCTAAACAAAAATTTATAAATGGTCGTCTTATAAATTCTAACACAATGTTCAACACAAACATCATTCTGATTCAACTAAAGCTAAAAGAACGCAAATTATATTTGGACAATCAAATCAACACGCACGATCGCGACAGCCCTATGATTTGGCGGGAAATATAATTCTAATTGCCGTTGGGGTTGCCAGATTCGCTGCGGGACCCGTACCTCGGGGTCTGAGAAAAATCTTATTCGTACCTGCTTAAAGATCACTGACTGATTTGATTTGAGTTAAATCTATCGTGTTATCTTTTCGTTCATGGTAACCAAACTGATGCTGAACTGAGATTGAGACCGACTGAGGTGACTTTTGAAATCTACTTAGTTTATGTTTGCAAACAATCAGTAAACACTCACTCCAACGCATAGTTAGGTACTACACCTCCGCTCCGTCGTATATGAGTAGATACGTTTAAAATTATATCATGTTAATGCTTTCATGATCAGTCTCACAAAACATTTATCTTTCTAGAATAATGCTGAAGGATGCTTTTGTTCTTTTCCCGCGTATTGATTTTATAGCATTAGAGGGTAGTTCGCGACGGGAGATCGCTATCAAGAGGCCGCGGTGTCACGTCGTCGATTTTATCGCCACCGCATTTTAATATTCATTATTCATTAGCATTTTGCTGACGGCTTTATGTATAATACTGCAAGTATAGAAAATTTTTGATTTGATAAAATAGTTAAACGTTATAACTTTTGGTAGTACTATACCTAGTTCCAATTTTTTTTGTGAATGCTTTCGACTCGTAAAATAACTTTTACCCACCTAAAGAAGCCGATCTACTACAAAATACAACATAGATAAATCTGGATCTGCAGTTTCTTTCCTGTTGGGGTAGGCAAAGACTTTAAGCCTCATTGGCTTAGGTACCTACTCACATTCCATTCTTCATACACGCTAGCTTCCTCATGTGCTCGCCCGACTAAAAATAGCCTGAAAATTTAAACATTAATGAATTCGCATCGTTACCTGATTATGTTGGTTCTGTTCCGCCATCGCCTTCTCCTTCGCCTGCCTCTTGCACTTATAACGATGATTTTGAAACCAGATTTTGACCTGCAACAAATAAATCAATCAATATCCTATTAGTATCACACTTCCTATTAGTACATTTTAGCCAACTATCAGGCTTTTTCCGTAAACGGTATCCGAAAATCTTAGCTTTATGTTAATAATTCTACTTAAAAGTCAGAGAAATAAGAGCATATCGGTTAGTGTCAATCCCCAAGCTCGTAGCCGGCGCTAATCCCATTCGAACATCTCCAGCAAAGTCAACAGTGCGTCCAAGTCGCGCAGCATCCTGGCCTCCCTGAAATTAGCGCCAGAGCACGCTACATACCGTCAACACTCCACCTTAATGACGAAAGAATAAACACGAGCATGTTTGCCCCTCAGCGCTGCCTTTGTCTACGCACGCAGCAAAATATACTCTTTATTTATTATTTATACATCGAGAGCGTTTCCTCCGTGTTTATTCTTCGAAATGGATGTGTGCTTTCGGAGGATTCCCGCGCACATCCGCCATTTTGTTCAATCCGATACTTTGACGCGATCCGTTATAAAAACGCTGTAACGTGCTACCACGAGAGCGTGGTCCACTCGTCGAGAGCTTATCGGAGGTCTTATTTGTTATTTTTTGATGTTTGCTCTGTAGGCGCAGCCGGTGGGAACTGCGACGCGAGGCGAGCCTTTTGTCCGCTGCGCCCAGGAATGATGATGCTCGCTAGTTTATTTATGGAGTAGGTGAGAGTTAATGAACGGGCCCCGTCGGCGGGCGTCGCTTATTGCTCTCCGGCGAGCCTTGGACGCTCTCGTGTCGAGGACTTTCTTTCAGTATCCTTGTGCATAATGCTGGGTGTTTCCTAGCACGCACTCTCCATGAGAGCGCCATTCACTTGTTTGTTTTACATCTAAACGTCTGGTGTCTCGTACACGTGACGGGACATTTCGGGTATGTCCAAGAGCCTTGGCTACGTGCTTGAGAGCCCACACCCACTTAGCTACCGAGCGTAATGTTTTTCTAATACGCATAAGTAATAACTACTTTGCTACTGGAGAAGGCTTAAGATCGCACGCGTTGTTTTGAAAGTGAAAATGATTTTTCATAAGACTTTTCTCTTTCAATTTTATTAATCTGGAGAATGTTTTTCCTTGTTTACGCTTAAATGAATATGTCAAGACCTTCAAAAATGTTGTGGTTTAATTAAATGAACGGGCAAAGACATTAACATCAAAACTAATATGGCGGCCACCCATCTTGCTGTCAACTTGACAATGCATGTCAATTTTGGCGCCGATGCCCTCATCCCTCTAACACTTATTCTAAGATTTACAGCTTAAAAAATAAGGTTTAAGATCCAATGTATCTTTTTTAAAAAGGCCCACGCGTAGGTGTTCTTCTCCTAAGAAACATGACTTGGGAAATCACAGCACACCTTATTATATAAATACACGCATCCCATGTTTGTTTAGCTCTTCATTTAGTGAATTATGTTTACAATGATTTGTATGTTTAGCTATTTTAGTCTGAGACAAGTCAATAATTTTGTTAGGGTAAAAAATTTGAAATGTTTTTATATTGCAACACTAAATAAGTAGTTCCTTCACGACCTCCATTTTGAACACAATAATTTCGAACCAATTGTACCTACATACAAATGTATAAACTAGAATTTACGTGTACCTACTTGAGTAGATTCTAAAACTGTTGTTTTTTAACAAGAGATCTTTTGTTTTTATGTAGCTGGCAGTCGCCAAAAAAAACATTCGTTAGAGTTGGAAAATTACAGTAGGTACTTACTTACTTTTCTCTGAGTAAAATAAATTACGTTTCTTGCACTGTAGCTGTGAATATAGTTATATTATGTCCTACCAAAAAGTAAAATATGCCTAGGAAACATGCACCGTCCTTCATTTTAATTATTTCAAAACGCCTCGTGATTTGTCGTTCTCCGCTCAACAATATTATGTGATTGTCGCATCACCCGAGCACACCTATGCACGCACCACTGAACAAACACCCGTCCGTCTATCTGACAACCGATCAATGCCTTCATTTATTTAGTAACTTATAAAAATATTCTATTTTCAAAGCAAAAAATAACCATAATGCACATTTTGTAGAATATTCAACCTTATGCAGCGTAGTTCCAATCTTTAAGTAATTTAAAAAAGTAACGGTAAGTTCTATGACATGTCGGGAGTTGCCAGATTATGTTCACGTGAGTGAATGCCATTTTGTCGAAGCCGGAAGCAGTATTTTTACAGGTGACCAATGAGTTTGACAAGATGATTTTGCGTTTAAAAAAAATCTTGTGCACAATTACTTTCTGAATTGTAAATTACGGTATTGATACAATCCTAATTAAAGAAAACATCATCTGCGATCTCCAAAACATCATATTGGTTTCAAAACGAATCATTCAAGTTAGCAAATGAACTATTCCCAGAATTCATACTTACTAACTTTTTATAATCAACCAAAATATAATACCAACGATAATCCCAAACGTACGCCGTTTTACTATGTTAATTTACATTAAAATAAAAGTTCATTTATTAAGCGATGTAGCCCCTACTCGCCAACCGTGAGTTATAAACTGAGTCAATATTTACTGAGCAATCCATCAAATTAATACTTATTTGTTTACAGTAGCCGTTAAAAGCTTATGAGTGTGTGCATTGATTTTAATTTACTTTTGATTGACGTTTAAATTAGTCGCTAACGTACGTCAACGCGTGTAGAGCAAAAAGTGATTACCTACAAATTGCTCTGCTTACATAGAGTTAATTAATTGATCGTAGGTACGGATCGTAAGTAAGGTACAGGAATTAAGCGTTGTCTACGTATGACAAGTCATCATCATCCTATTTGATATCGGAATGAATAAGGAGGTTGATAACAATAACCAAATGAAGATGACTGCAATTATTTCGGACCAGCAGTTCCTTATAACAATGAAGGTCCTACGCAAACACCGCAATGCCGGTGCAAAGCGAATCCAAGTCGTAAATTTTATCATAATACGCCCATACCTGCCACACAAAGAGCCTGTGTCAGGTGCATTATCCTCTTAGATATTAATCCTTCTTCACAATGAAACGCAACAAAAACTACCCCATTCACCAAAACTAATCCCTTTCAAATTGCTTACTTATAATCGTAGAAATAAGACGAGAAATCGACCAAATTCTACGCAAGTTCTCGCAGCTAATTACCCAACCATAGAGCCAACCGCAGATATCAAAATTCTTATTTCAAAATTGTTTTGACATGTCGGTCGCGATCAATAGCTGTGCTCGAATTTCGGACAATGATACCAAAAACAATTTTTACTTTTTAAATCGGAGTAATAAGTGTTTTTTTTCGATTCGGCCAGCCTTTGACAGGAAGCGTATTGAAATCCCACGAAGATTAAGAAGATTAGAAAAAGTGAAGTGGAATTATTGGAAAATTATAGGGATGTTCAGACGATGAGCCTCCGCGGGGGAAGCATTTGCTTTGAATATTGGGTTAGCTGAAATAATGATGATGGTCTGATATAAAAATAACATCTCTTTTACAGCATCTGCAAGTTGTTTTGCTATGAGATTTGAGATTTGCAAATGCTTCGCCTCCTTTTTGCTATGCCATTCTGCGACACAAGAATTATGAATTGACTGCAAAGACATTATTAAATGCCCTTTTGTTTCTGTCAGCCCCTCGTTTAAAGTGAGTACAAATCAGATACTTTTTTCACCACTTCCACCTACTTAACGTCCAGCAAGCGAACAGCAATCTGACAAGCCGTCATTGTTCAACATCATCAGGCTCCATTATCTTATTGCTTCCATTAAAATCGAGGACCCGCATGTGCCGCATCCGCTGGAGGGCCACAGACCGCGTTCGTGACCATAGACAAAGAGGAGGAAGGATTGCCCTGATTCTAGCGCGCTTTTGTTTAGCGTATCTCTGGTATTGTTTCTCATTTTTTTGGAAGCTCCCATGAGTTCAATAACCGAACGACAATTTTGATTGAAACTGGGGCTTAGTTATTTTGTGCGTGCGTTGATTGATTCTGGCAACTCTTACAGTTAGAGTCAGGTCCCAAACACATTAACCTCGGAAGTCAATTGAGCTACACAAACAGAAATAAAAGTCATTTGAAAATGGAACCGGGCAGTTCGTCCGGAGCTCAGTATCAACAGTGGCGGCGCGTCGCGAACATCGAAATTTACTTAAGTTAACGAAACGCGAGCCCTCTGTTTGCGAGGCTCAAATACTGCGGAATATTGTGGCTGGATGACGGGCAGAGTTCCTTTATTGCGCAGCCTCTATTTAAACTGTGCTATGCCTATGAATATGCACGAATGGAATGCTGACTCGGTTTGCTTTCTAAAAGGGAGTTGGAGCTTTTAAATGAGATTGAAGACTGGTTTTATTCATGGAGGGTTTGTTCAGCATCTAAACTATGCATGTAGCTATCTTTTAAATCAAGTATTTGGATTTATTTGGATAAGCACAATAGCTTTTACTTACGCACTTGTTACGCGTTTAGATTAAGTAAGTAAATAAAAATAGTTACGGAAAAGTGTAGTATGTTACGTAGTCGGTGATTTACCGACCAATAAGTAGGGCCCATCGAGAACAGTTGTCTACGGCATTCCCTATAATTGTGCGTTTAAAATAAACAGTATGAGTGGCTTACAAAAAGCTTTTTAACGCGTCAATAAAATGGGAAAGCGTGCAATTCAATACGTTTCGGGTAATGCCGACGGCGAGCGCGGCCGGCACGCGTCGTGTGCTTCTGACAGCGAGGGTGTGATGTCCAGCACACATCGTGGTCTGTCACAATGCTTATGATGATATTTAATGCCACTTTTATAATGTTGATAAGAAGTGGGAAGATAGACTAGAGATTCTTTTAGTTGTAGACTGACCAAAAATGTGTTAGCCTTAATACATGACTTAAGTAATCAAAATATGTCGTGAATGTAACCCGTGGTCTAATTGGATAATTAAATGTCTATCGACAGTCAGTGTGTCTGCTGACTCGAAAGAAGAACGGAAATATATAACTTCTTGCCACCAGTAGGTAAGCAAAACAACAGATAAAACAGAACCAGAAAGGCCATGCAAATAAAGCTAAGTTATTATAACAGAACTTTAAATTAGTCTTAATGTGCGCTAATTCACGGGTACAAAGCCTAGGTATTTGACAGGTAGGAGTGCTTTAGCATACCTGCCGTTTGGCAGCAGCGCAATTAAGCACCTCTCATGTCCTATCAATTATTCCAAACAATGCCTTGACCGGCGACATGCAGACCCAATTAATATTATGACAATGCACCACATTATAGTCGGCGAATCACCGCGTGCCTCCGTGACGCGCCATTGTTCCCGCCGACTCACTTTGACGTTTGTTTTGGCGCGAATTCAAACGCGTCTCCGTAAATGGTGTTGACACCCTCAAAATGGAGATTATTCATGGATGTTTGCGACCCTTTGTTGGGGTTACACAGTGAGTTTATGAAATTTATATTGACATGGCCGAGATTATCGAGTCTTTGTTATGAAGGATTTGAATTTTGCTCGCGCGAATGTGGGAAAGCGGGGCGCGTGTTGCTGACAGAAATATTAATAACGCACGTTCTCAAACTTTGTACAGACGTTGGTAGTTTGTACCTAGGCACATCAAAGTGAGCTTTCACTAATTCGGAGACAGCACTTGAAAAAATACGAAACAACAAGGAGAATTTCCTCGCGACGGCTCTCGAGAATCAAAGGGAGTCCCCCGATCCACTGGTGGCGTCGCTGGCGCGTGTAACAAGATGCCAACTTAACGAGCTAACCGTGTACGCATAGGTATCTAATGTTGCCAGGCTGCCGGCGGTGGAATAACAAACGGATGTGGTAGAATAACCGGTGAACACGCAGCCCGAGGCTGGGAGCCGAGCCGCGCCCTATGGCTCGTTTTGTTCAGTAATTGATAGGGGATGCCCGGGGCGGCCATGAAACCGATTACAGCTTGATTTATGGTTTGGTGTCGACAACAGCGGCCGGAGGCGGTGACGGCGACGCCCTAATGTTGTTACACTTGCTAATGTGGGAGACAATCGAAATACTAGAGACACGTGTTAGATAAATTTTATAAAAGGCAATTTAATGTTTGAACAATGACCTACGATACTTGTTATTTATGTTTAAAACGAAGGTAAGTATATATTTATATATCTATTTCGTAGACAGCTTCCTTATGGCTTCTATGCATGTGAATCTCAATATGTGTATGTGCCTAGGGGCATTTTATGTGCCTGGTTTTTGACCTTTAAAAAAAATAGACTCACCTGCGTTGGTGTTAAATGTATGAGTGACGCTAGGTGCTCCCTTTCGGGCGCTGACAGGTACTTCTGTTGTTTGAACCTCCTTTCTAGCTCGTACACCTGGAAAAAATAAAAATATTAGTCTATGGATAAATTGGGAGCTAGTAGGAGTTGCTTCCGGTGTAGGTACATTTATTTCCGGTACAGAATATCCGGTGTAGAATATGGCAATTTTCGGTTAAGTGTATTTATTTTCGTGATTTTGTTTTGTAAAAATATATGAAAGTGTAGCCTGCATTATGCATCTTGCTAAGGAAAACCCTAGAGCTATTCAAATACTTTCTCATTTTCACTATCACCAACTTACATAATGCAAAGAAAAGTTTCTACACTTATAGCTAGCACAATACAAGCGATGGCTATGCTTCAGTGACTTTCGCTGCACACATTCATAGAGTCGCACACACGGCAACTAAAACAAACTGGATAGGAGTTCTCCGTATAGAATTAATTACATAATACCTCCTTCGCCCCCGGGGGCGGGGCTTCCAGTGGGCGGGCGCGGGGGTGGGTTGCGCAATTAAATAGCCCGCGATAACGTAATTTTGGGATTGTGGTACCTAGCTGTGTATAAGCTAGCGTGAGGAAAGCGAATCTACCGAGTTACCGTGGTTGAGGATGAGAAGATTATGTTCTAGGAAATCAGATATTTTTGCAACACATTGTTTGGCAACACTTCTTACACCAGAATAATAATATTCTGGGAATTATTTCACTAATAGGAAGGTCATTCGCTTGCTTTTTGATGACTATAAAATAACTAATTCAGCAGAGCCGCGGATTGGCTAATCAGCTGATTATGCAATACCTCCCAGCAATACACAGATGTCAAATCATGCAATTCTATGATTCTGTTTAGATTTAAACTTATATAGATTAAACACAATGATTACCTACATTTTATTATCATTAAGTAGGTACTGGAGTTCTTCGGACACAGCCAGGAAAGATGGACACAACCTCGAGCAGCTGTTGGTTACAGGCAATATCGATGGCAAACGTCCGAGAGGTAGTCCACTCAGATGGTACCAAATCCGCTCTACGCTGAACACCAAGCTTCATGATGCGCTCCACGATGCCAAAGAACAGGTGGCGCGACATAATCAAGAAAAGAATTACGCCATGTTCAGGGGATCACAATCCCCAGCAATGAGGATAACGACGTGAGGAGCTACCTTAGTTTTGTAGGATTAATTATCTTCCTATTTAAAGTGATAGACAATATTAGTAGGAACCGTGAAAGGTGCGTTATTAGGTAATAGAGTTGCCATGGTGATGTTGTTCTCCCGAACCGTCAGCAATAAAACTCGTCACGTTTGACGCGATCAGGAAAATCTCCCCTCGTCTTAAAGCGAAGCACTCAAGACGCGACTTAAACTCGACCTTCGCTGTTAATCTTGTCTAAGGTTCTGTAGTTTTGGATTCCAAACATTTTTACCATACATCTGTTCAAAGTGTGTGTTTTTGACGATACCTACTATCGTATTCTGTATAAGCTATTTAAAAATCTTATACCCAATTAATGGACTGTGTGAATGCGGATATGTTAGTGAAAGGAGTGAGTTCTGATATGACGAGTGATAGAGGGAAATGGAAGAGAGACACATGCTGTGCCGACCCCACTTAGTGGGATAAGGGCAGGAAGAAGAAGAAGACCCATTTAATATCCATACCATATTTACCTAGCGGTCATTTATCTATTCTTTACGTTTGTAAGGTTTTAATATAAGCAATTGGTAGGTACCAACTAAATTAGCTAAGAAGTTAGACTAAGTTTAGATTTAAGATGGATCACCTAAAAGAAAGCTAGGCCCAAAACCGTGTTTGTTGCCCTGGTTCTTCACGGTATTGGTCGCGAAGGAACAAGAGTAAAATCACCTAATTTTAAACCTAGGTTTAAAATTAATTGCGGTCGGTGACTTGAACACTGTTTTTTATCTTTAGTTTAATTAAATTACGTTCGTATTTTTATGTTTATTGTTTCGTGTAAATATTTTTATATTTTAAACCGATTCAAAGTGATCCCAGTGGTCCTACTGAATAAATGCTTTTTGACTTTGACTTAAGATATTGTTTTTCACCGGATCATGTTTTATCCCATAAATATATTAGTTTTCTTTAGATGTGTAGACATTTACAGTTATCAATGCCTGAAAATTATCTAGAAGGGCAATTATGAGACTTTTCACAAATCATTTACATACATACATACATACATAAAGTCACGCCCCTTTCCCAAAGGGGTAGGCAGAGACCACGGATCTCCACTCGCTACAATCCTGACACACAACTTTCGCCTCATTCACTCTCATTACATTCTTCACACATGCTCGTCGGTTTAGGGTACTTTTGCCCTGGCCCTTCTCCAATTTTTAGTCGCTAAATCCATGTGCATCTTTACATCGTGAGGCAAAAGTAAGCAGGTAGCGTCCCCCATTCAGTATTTATTTGTAAAATGATCGGCAAATAAAGCTCCCCTCGCAATTTGTTGACGGGGCAACTGAACAGAAAGTTACTTCACCTATCTATAGATGTGTTGAGCTACCTTTGATGAGTGCTCTCCTTTCTACCGGAAAGCTACCCGAATATGAATTTTGGTACCATACACAACATTTTTATATAGTTTTAACCTCTTCCAACCTTCCTATAGTAGTGTGTTTCAAGATGAAACTTGTAATTCATTCTCCGTTGATAAAGATAAAGATAAAAGATAAAGATTATTTATTTGCATAAACATGTGTAAATGGGATGATAACATATTAGGTAAGTTTTGAAACAACATGTTTTACCGATTTCGGTGCAAACCGAGAGGATGGCATGCTTTTAGTGACAGATCAAAAATAAAATAAAATGTTACTAATATGTATGTTATGTTATGTTAATGTGATCACGCAATTTTAATCATAAGTCCATCGGAGTTGTTGGAAACTTCCGCAACAATATAGATTGAGTTGATAGTTTCTGATGACTACTCCGCCAGCCTTTCTAACGAGTTAAAATAGCCGTCCTAATATTTTTGTCGCCTCACCTGACTAATTTAATGGAATGAAATCAAAATTTTCGATTCTGACGGGATTTGAACCCGCGACGCTCAGACGATGATGATGTGTAGATGGCGCTAACCGGAGCTTAACCGATAAATATGAGCTTATCAAGAATTTCGAGTCTGACGTCAGGGTTCCGTGGCCGAGCGGTTGAAGGCACTCCGACTTTAGGAGGATCGTCTGATCGTCGCGGGTTCGAATCCCGTCGGAATCGAAAATTTTGATTTCATTCCATTAAATTAGTCAGGTGAGACGACAAAAATATTAGGACGGCTATTTTAACTCGTTAGAAAGGCATAAGCAATTTTTTTATTCATTTTCAAAACTTTTGTGATCCTTGAAGTTTTCAACCGATACGATTTAGTATCGCACTGCAATCTTTTACGTGTGTGCGTAGCAGTAGTAGCAAGTGCGACGCTCACGGCACTAAATGTTAGCAAAACGTGCCAAATATCGCATCGTGTAAATGCTTCTTAAGTGTGCGGTTTACATTCACACTATAAATATCTGTCTCACCTGAGCTTGCGTGAAGAGCACCCGCCTCTTGCGTCGCTGCGCCAGCGGGAACTGCATCGGCTTGGCGTCGGGTCCAGCACATGCTGCGAGCCCGCCCATGTTGTTCACATGCCCCATACCGCCGCCGCCTGATGTCATCAGCCTGGAAACTAAAGCAACCGTTCAGATACGCACCTGCTAGGATTCCAGACGTTGGAGCTAAAGCTTAGGGTATTTCTAAACTTTTGTCATGTTCTTTGGATAGGTAGTACTTAGTTAAACCGGAATATATTTACGGTAAAAACCAGCAGATTTGATATAAATAAAAATAAAATAAATAGTGCTGGACTTTTCACACAGCATCATCTAGCCCCGTAGTAAGCAGAGCTTGTGTTATGGGTACTACGAGCCCCAATGCAAAAATGTTCGTCTAGTCATATAATTGCAAAAGTTGTCTGTTTTCAACTTCACTATATTTATATAAAAAAGGCCTATGAAAAAAAAAATTATGGGGTGAAGTTCTCCATCCTATTGTTATTAATCAGGCAATTTTAAATAAAAACATCTTATAACTAAATTATGTATTTAGGGCCCTTTGATTTGCTTCGTCTTACTCAAAATAGTTCGTCTAGTTCTTAATCGATGCAAAATTGTTCGTCTATGTCTCAATACTGTGTGTTTTAATTGAAAATTAAGTTAAATTTGAATTGAAAATAGAAATCATCCGACACATGATGCGTCACTGTCATTTTAAAACATATAAAAAACCGTATTTCATAGAATTTTATTATCATTTTCAAACAAAATGGCTCGCGGGAAACCTATCGCTGACGAAGTACGAAAAATAATTATTCATAGCAACAATAATGGCAAATCTGCTTACCAAATAGCCAACGACTTATCCCTACCAAGATCGACAGTTCAGACCATTATCGAAAATTACAGGAAAAATGGCACGGTTCAATGTTTTAAAAAATCTGGTCGGCCGCGAATCACAAGTGAAACTTAAAATCGAGTTTTAAAGAAAATCATTAAAAATAATCATCGTGCCCACGCAGGAGGACTGACCTTGAAGTGGAGAGAGATGATTCACAAAGATTTATCTGTCGATACCTGCAAGAGGGTCGTAAAACGATTGGGCTATGGATTTTATACTGCTAAAGAAAAACCTTTACTCACGCGTCTCCAGAAAAAGAAAAGGCTGAAATTCTCTCAAGATCATAAAAATTGGACGGCAGACCAGTGGCGTGAAATAATACGGAGTGATGAATCCAAATTTGAGGTGACGATCGGTGAAGTACGGAAAAAATTTATCAGAAATAAAGATGAAGCATTCCATAGAAAAGTGAAGTTTCCTGGATCGGTGACGATATGGGGCTGCATGTCAGCACAAGGTCTGGGTCATCTACATTTTGTAGAAGGCACTGTTAATGCAGTAAAGTACCAAAACATTCTGGAAACAAGTCTCATGCCCTCGATTCCAGCGTTGAAACATCGTAATGCCTACACCTTTCAACAAGATGGTGCATCCTGTCACACTGCGAGGACAACGAAGGCTTGGTTTAACCGGAATCAGATCCCTACAATGAAGTGGCCGTCCAGTAGTCCAGATTTGTCACCGATTGAGACCTCGTGGTGGAAAATGAAGAAAATGCTGCGTAAGTATCCAGCAAGGTCTAAAAGTGAGCTGAAAGAGGAAATTAAATCTGCCTGGCACTCAATAACTCCTCAAGGATGTGAAGAATTGGTAGCAACGATGCCACGAAGAATTAAGGCCGTGATCGATGCTAAAGGTGACACCACTAAGTGGTAGACGAACTATTTTGCGCCGTTGAATGTGATGGACGAAGTTTAATGCGTAGATGGTTCCCGAAGAATTAATTATATTTTGTTTAAATAGAAAAATATTTTGTTACTATTTTTAATTATAAGTAAACTGCATTAAGTGTTCAAAACCACTGTATATTTTTTTAACTAATAAAGTTAAATTTAATAATCAAAATTTTACTTTTACTTTTAGGCACTTGTAATATTTGGTACCAGACGAACTCTTTTGCATTGGGGCTCGTAAATGACTGATATACTACTTATATACTTTTTGTTTGTAAATACATACATATTATACATAGAAACACCCAGACCCGAGATAAATATTTGTAGATCATACAAACATTGGTCCCGCCGCGGGGATCGAACCCGCAACCTTTTGCGTCGCAGGCGGGCTTTCGCCCACTGCGCTACAAACCTCTGTAGCGCAGTCCATATCTTTGACGACCTCGTCAAAGATATGGGAACAAATCCGTCAAAATGAACTCATATTACACACTTAATTCGAATGAAGAATTCAAACAATTCGTTTGAAATATAATTTCCCAGAAGCCAAAATGCGCGCTCCAACCAAAATACCCACGAATTTGAGATACCGTCGTTCATTATCATTATCCAAATAACATTTAAACGAAACCGGCAACGAGATTGCACCTCCATTATTAAAAGGAAAATGGATAAAAATTAATAACTTTGTGGGGAAATTTTCCCTCTGGCAACATTAAATTTTAGCCCGCCATTATTGTAATGACACTAGAGCGATTAACGCAGGGATATACAAAATTATAGCGTTAAATATTTTCAAAAAAACGGAAAATAAAATTCTTGATTGCTTGAACGGTTTATTTTAAGTTTAAATTATTATTTTGTCTCGTTAAAGCAAGATGAGAGAATATACCTATAGTCGTAGAACAAAAGTTGTTGTTTGTGATGATCAGAGAAATGGGATACTACTTACAGGTGATGATAGTAAAACAGTCCTGAGAGGTTACCGGTGTTTTTAAATAACCCTGTATATATAGGTTTTCAATAAAATGTTCTAAGATTAGGGATTTCGTCCATTGACTCACAAGAAAGAGGATAAAATCTCTGTTACGAAGTTTAAGTACTTGCCCTCTACAATTCAAAGAAAGGATCTTACATTTTGTAAATTCATCGAAGATATTCTCTACTCAAATATGCGCATATAAAAACGAGTTCAGAATCTCATAACATTATCTGTAGCGTCAGCGAACTCGAGCAATATTCCACACATTATACACGATTCTACCGCTCATTCTATTTACACAACACTTCAACATCGAAAAGGGTCTTTCAATAAAATATTACTCCCCATTCTTTTACTTATTCCCATTGTGCATTGGCTGAACGAATTGTTCCGTTGCCTCAAATAAAAAAAAACTAGCTCTGCTTTGTGGCTCAATTCGGGATCGTACAATTTTATCGTGTTGGAGATCTGGATGTTTATTTCATTGAATTGTTGCGCCATTTAATGTATTTTAAATGGATTTTTATGAATGGTAGATGGAAATGGAACGGTTAATGATACGTAAACAGATGTTTACAAACAATTACGTAAATGATAGGTAAAAATAATTTATAGTTTCCGTCCTCGGTTTCGCTCGCGAGGTGCAAAATTTCTATGATAGCACAATGCTTCTCTCAGTCCTAGGTCACTCTAGGTTTACCTTAAACCTATTCCAAGTTTAATCCATTATATGGGTGCTACACTGGTAAAAGAAAAGGCGTTTTCAGAAGTTTCAAATCAAATATGATTCCATTATCAGAATCAGAGAATTTCACGTCTAGAAACTGGAGCTTGACTTTTTAGTTTTAAGATCACCTAAAAGAATGCTAGGCCCCAAACCGTGTTTGTTGCTCTGATTCTTCACAGTATTGGTCGTGAAAGAACAGGAGTAAAATTAGTTCTAAGACCATTCTAAGTGATACCAGCGGTCCTACTGAATAAATCCTTGACTTTGACTTTAGATAACTTTATTCGAAACTTGTGAATTTGAACGAAAAATTGTGACTCATTTCCGTCACAAACTCTAGAATAAAAAGAAGAAGATGAAGTGAATTTGAACGATATCTGCCGGATAATTTGGATCACACACTCGCTGTAGAGAAACTAGCCCTTAGAAATACAACAATTCCTTCATCTCCGTGGTCCCTTCTGGCCGCGTCACAGGGTGGTCGAGGTACAATATTTTCATAACGAATAAGCGTAATAGAAACGAGGGCTGTCCACGACACGTCTCTGAATATATTCAACCCGTTTTTGGGTATATTTTGATTTAAACTACTGACTACAAATTTATAATAATGTCTTCTCGTTTGGAAGCTCTCCCAGACGACAAAATCTGTTTTATTAGCTGTCCGTCGCGGTGTTACCCGCGTTCCTTTGGAAAAATTTCACTTCCCCGGGATAAAATATAGCCTATGTTCACGGGGATAATGTAGGATTCTATGGGTGAAAGAATTTTTCAAATCGGTCCTGTAGTTTCGGAGCCTATTCATTTCAAACAAACAAACAAATCTTTCCCATTTATAATATTGGTATAGATTAACTAGACTAACCTAAACTGCGTTCTTTTAATAAAAAAATATTATTTACTAGCTGCGCCCCGCGGTTTCACCCGCGTAAGTCCCGTTCCCGCGGGAATATCGGGATAAAAAGTAGCCTATGTGTTAATCCAGGGTATCACCTATCTACATACCAAATTTCAACCAAATCGGTCCAGCCGTTTTTGCGTGAAAGAGTAACAAACATCCATACATCCATACATCCATACTTACAAACTTTCGCCTTTATAATATTTATAGGAAGTAGAAATATTGAGCAACGTAACCGAGTGAAAGAACTTCTCTAAACTCTGCCGATGGTCGTGAGTTCGAAATGTTGTATCACAGTGAGCGGAAACATGTAGATCGCGTAGTAACCAATAGATGAATAAAATTGATAAATCTTTCAGATTAACTCTGATTAATTATAATAATAATAAAGCAACCAGTATAATCTTATAGTCATGGACGTAGAATAAAAGCAGTTCGAGTTACGAGACTACGATTTCTCAAAATAACGGGATTTGCAAGTTGCTACAATTTCGTAGCAGTTCGTAGAACTTTTGTAGACCTTTCGTAGACGTCTACATTCATTAACTTTCTTCGTATTACTTTTTTGTAATCATGATCTACAAGCTGACCCAAATTATATTTATGAGATATTTTACATAGAAGACCAGTTCATAAGTCATATACTTATTAAACTCCATACTACGAGATCACTACGAGAACCAGCTAGAATAATTAATAAATAATGCTGGACATTTTACACAGCATCATCTAGCCCCAAACTAAACAAAGCTTGTACTATGGGAACTAGATAACTGATATACTACTTATATACTTTTTGTTTGTAAATGCATACATATTATACATAGAAACACCCAGACCTATATTTTTTACATCTAGTTAGTTGCGTTTTGAACTCAAGTACATTAAGATAGAGCTCAATTCACATTTGCAGTTGATTCAAAGTTACAAAGGCAAAAAGGAGGGGTTGGGGGGAGGGGGTTAAGCGGTCAAGCGTGCAAATGACGACCTCGAGCAGTAGCCAACTAGTATAATTAGCGAGATAAGTTTTGATTACGAGAAATTAGATATCTATACCACAGATAAAATAATACTATGTACTATGCGTATAGTTTGGGGCTAGATGATGCTGTTTGAAAATGTCCAGCATTATTTATTTACTATTTATATCGATTCCCAAAAGATTAAAACTTAAAAACGTCTTACCAATGTTACAGGTTATACTCGTAGTTTATTCACTGACTGTACCCATTGCAAACTGTTTTTGACGTGACAACATCTTATAATTCGATAGAGCCGGCTGCACGCACGAAAAAATGCGGCGTTACCTCGGCGTTACCTGAGGCGTTCCATGTAAGGCTTGAAGTGCAAGCGAGAGCGCGGAACGAGCGACAAAGAAGCACAAACGTTGTCACGTTCAACTATCGTCAGTAAACCGACTTTACAGACAACCAATTTTTTTTTATATTAAAGTCAGATCATCAAAATAACTATAAAGTCAAAAATCATTTACTTATTCAGGTCCGCTGTGACCACTGATCTAGGACTAGATTATTCTATTTCTATTTCCTTTGCAACTGATACCTAGCAGAACCAAACAAAACACGATTTGGGATATTGATAATTGATCTCACTATCATATAATCTGTGAACTACTAAATATTATTCCTCTTCTCCCCTGACCCTACTGTCCCTTGGCCAATTTCACGGCAATCATGCGGTCATCAAACGCAGTCCTGTCGGAATCAATAACTGACACTGGGAGTATTACATTATTCCCTTACTGAAACACTGTTTTTATCATAACGCAAAAACAATACAAATAGTTGCTTGATGTTTACTTAGGAATTCTAGTTTTTTTTTTCTTTGGTATACGTCTGTATTCAAATCCCATCGCATTTTTATTGTAACTGGTTTAAATTCATGCTAGGCGAAAAAAAGAAAAAGTGACATTGACATCTATTGTCCATGTCACGTTGACAGTATAGGTGTTGCAAGCTGTCAAGAATCTGCAAATTAATGAGTTGTTTTGTAAATCAGTCTCGAGTTGAAATTTATTGTATTCTTTTGTTTTTCGGATTGTTAGTACGCAATGGCGTAATAGATCGGGAGAAGAATGATCTGGTCTGGTCCGAAGAGTGTTCGAGCTTGTCTCTGTCGGACTGGAGGATAGATTTGCTTCCCGGATCCTCCCTCAGGTTTGGAAGGGAGTGAGCGGCGTTGAGCTGGGATCCCTAAATTCTCGGCTCGTACTTCGAAGGACATGGCTGGTTCTTTGGCTGTGACACTCAGACTGAGTGGATAACTTTTTGCTCGTGAACTTATAAATCCGTACTGGAATCCCTTCAGCTGGTATGTATGTTAGTGATCCGCCTGTGCGTAGCTTCGCCAGCTCTGTGACTAAAATTCTGGTTCTTTTGGTGGAAATAGGACCTCGTGGTCAAGTCGTGACGTGACTCCGGAGCCCGAGACATCTGCCTCGTGGACACCTGCAAAAGGCCGCCGAGAGGATCTTTTCCCTGGAATCGGAGAGCTACGTTCAAGGTACTTTTTATACCGGCGATAGGCAATGCCACGCGTCACTCCCTAGGGTTTCCTATCTTGAGGAACACTTCTTTAACAATATTCTCTTGTCTTCCCCCCCAGAGCACTGGCAGCGGGGTCCAGCTGAAGGCTCCAATTATCTCGTTTTGTGTCGTCCCTGGAACGGCCTGTGAGAGGTCGTTCCCTTGGCAGTGCAGCACCGAAGGAGGCCTGGCCCCTTCTTTTGAGCTCGGCTCCTGCGGAGCGCCTGCGGAGTATCCTGGTACCACAGTCGGACCTTGTCCGCTGTGTATTTTTCTATATTCTGTGCTGTGTCCAAACTAACTAACTTTTACCCCTCGGTCAACTCTGCGGTATCCGAATCTACAACCTACAAATGCTGAACATCACCTAGACTCAGACTTTACTTTAATTTAAACCTATTAATATTTATCTGGTTGCTAGGAAAGTTAATGTAGGCCTTCACTTATAAAAACTTAAGCGTTACAGTTAATGTATACGTTCACTTTAAAATATTAAAGCGTTACAGTGGCGCTTCCAACTTGGTAAATAACTCCTAGCAACCACAGATACTTTTAGATAGGAATTCTTTTGTTTCTAAATTACAGCATTAGGTGATAAACATTATTGCTAGAACATAACTTACTAACCAACAAAACAACTGTGTAAAATATATTTGTTGTGTTTTATTTCCTTCCTTTGATTGTATTGAATCTGTGTAAATTGTTTTTATTGTGTGTATACTATAAGATGTTATCATTGTATGGTGCCAACTTTACTATGTAAACTGTCCAGCTATTTATTGTAATTCTTAGCAACCAAATAACTTAAAAATCTAAAAACTGAACTTAATATTTTAATGCCTGCATTCTTACTTCTTTAGAAACTCATGCAAACATACAGCACTTTGTTTACTCTAGTTTTTACAATAGTGTTGTAATAGTGGATTTGTGTTTCAATAGATAGTGTTGTTCCGGTGTTACATTTTCTTGAATTCAATTCTGGATAGGGTTTTCTCTACTCTAATATTCTAGGAACTGCTGCTGGGATGATCCTTAGCTTGATATATTCCCGGTTAGATTCTTTGCTTAATCATAGTAATTTCTAGGATACCTGGTCTTATCTAGAATTGTAACTTTGTTTAGTAGGAAATTCTGAAACTTCAATTTGACTCGGTTGCTTTGGGTAAATAGTTATTTCTTCTTGGATAGCTGTTGTTTGTGTGGTATGTACATTGATTTACTGGTAATATTGCTAAACTAATATCACTTTTTACTAAAAATCAAACACTAAATATCAACACATTGCAGTGATCAATGAACTAATTTCAAACTTTTATTATATTCACTACTAAATACTCTCACTAATACTACATAAATAAAACAAAATACTTAAATATACTCAAGAATTTTTTTTTATTTTTTATTTTTTTTATTGCATTTGTTGGGTACACTAAATCACAAGGGCTAGTGAAATAAATTCTTCTTTCTTTCTATTTTGGCATATTAAGGACCTTGTAACTTCTAATTAACTTATGTAACTGACTCTTTTACGTTGCAAGATTCTATTCGTTTAGTCCGCTGATGCTGGTTCATACTCTCCTTAGTTCATTTTGTCTGAGATGTTCTCACAAACTGACCTGCGAAGAGTTGAACTAGTAACACATAGCGCGATGGCGCGTCTTAACTCGCTAGGAGCAGCAAGCTAGGTACTCCTACTTACTTAATCTTAAACTAAAACTTAACTCAAGCGCGTTCTAGGCTCGTTCTGAGATGGTAGCTATTCCTACCTAACTTAAACTAAAACTTAACTCAAGCGCGTTCTTAGCACGCTTTGAGTTGGTAGCTATTACTACCAAACTTTCACTAAGACTTTAACTTAACTCAAGCGCGTACTTAGCTCGCTATGAGATGGTAGCTATTACTACCTAACTTTCTCTAAACCTAAAACTTAACTCAAGCGCGTTCTTAGCACGCTGTGAGTTGGTAGCTATTACTACCAAACTTTCACTAAGACTTTAACTTAACTCAAGCGCGTACTTAGCTCGCTATGAGATGGTAGCTATTACTACCTAACTTTCTCTAAACCTAAAACTTAACTCAAGCGCGTTCTTAGCACGCTGTGAGTTGGTAGCTATTACTACCAAACTTTCACTAAGACTTTAACTTGACTCAAGCGCGTTCTTAGCTCGCTATGAGTCGGTAGCTATTACTACCTAACCTTCTCTCTCTAAGACTTAAAATTTAACTCAAGCGCGTTCTTAGCACGCTGTGAGTTGGTAGCTATTACTACCAAACTTTCTCTAAGACTTTAACTTAACTCAAGCGCGTTCTAGGTTCGCTATGACATGGTAGCTATTACTACCTAACTCCTCTAAGACTAAAACTTAGTTTCTAACTAAGATCTAAAACAGTTCTGACTAGGACTGTCTGAGACTCTCAAGCTCTCAAGAAAGCCCTGGACCGTAGCCCAGGCTACGTAACACTTGTCCCGGGAGTTGGAATATACTTGGTTTGTTGGATTGCTGGTGTCATGCTTTTATTTCTTTTGTTGGTAGGCACAGGCCCGCTACCCAGTGGAGTGTCGTGTGGTTGATCTTCTGTAATCACCACCCCTCACTTCCGCCGGCCTGTTGCGTGGTTGGTTAGGTTAGATTATCGGTTAGATTTAGTTGCATGCTAGAATTAATTAGGTTAGACAGTAGGTAGATAGGAAGTAGGTAGGTTAGGGCTTCTTGATAGGTAATTACTACCTATGGGATTTTTTCTTGTTCTGCAGTTTTTTTTTCAACAAGGAGATGTTCCCCAATTGCCATTTAGCGGGTCGTGACTACTGAAATAAGCCAACACTGGGTATTTTGGATACACTCACTTGGTTACTATTGACAGTCTTACCATGTCTAAACAGGTAGACTTCATGATGTATGTTAGTTTTCAATCACAGTATCTTCAGTTCCATAGGAGAAACTGTGTGTGCTTGTGGAGGTATGATTGTGTGATTTGCTAGGGGGGGTTTGTGAAAGGGAAGAATGAAAGAGATTGTTTGGAAGGAGAATGTATCAAACTGCTTAGGATCTTCAATCCTAGGGAACTAGTCCCCTAAGCCAGTAAATAATTACTACCTACCATGTAAATATACTACTACCTACCATTAATTTATACATTAGGATATGTAAATATAATATTAACTAGGTACTTTTGTACAGATACATAGTTACTTTTCTTACCTTTAAACTATCATGATAGGTAGCGGGACTAAACCGTCGCTTATTCATTGCTAATAAACCTACTTAGGTACTCATAGGGTTTACTTTGAATTTAAAATAAGATTTTCTTTGTTGGATAGGTTAACATTTCTGGTGTTTTCTGGTGTTTTTTCTTCTGTTCTGGTATTCGGCTGGGGTCAGCCGATCGAATTTACTGCGTAAATTCTGCTGGGCTGGGGATGTACTGTAACTGGTTTAAATTCATGCTAGGCGAAAAAAAGAAAAAGTGACATTGACATCTATTGTCCATGTCACGTTGACAGTATAGGTGTTGCAAGCTGTCAAGAATCTGCAAATTAATGAGTTGTTTTGTAAATCAGTCTCGAGTTGAAATTTATTGTATTCTTTTGTTTTTCGGATTGTTAGTACGCAATGGCGTAATAGATCGGGAGAAGAATGATCTGGTCTGGTCCGAAGAGTGTTCGAGCTTGTCTCTGTCGGACTGGAGGATAGATTTGCTTCCCGGATCCTCCCTCAGGTTTGGAAGGGAGTGAGCGGCGTTGAGCTGGGATCCCTAAATTCTCGGCTCGTACTTCGAAGGACATGGCTGGTTCTTTGGCTGTGACACTCAGACTGAGTGGATAACTTTTTGCTCGTGAACTTATAAATCCGTACTGGAATCCCTTCAGCTGGTATGTATGTTAGTGATCCGCCTGTGCGTAGCTTCGCCAGCTCTGTGACTAAAATTCTGGTTCTTTTGGTGGAAATAGGACCTCGTGGTCAAGTCGTGACGTGACTCCGGAGCCCGAGACATCTGCCTCGTGGACACCTGCAAAAGGCCGCCGAGAGGATCTTTTCCCTGGAATCGGAGAGCTACGTTCAAGGTACTTTTTATACCGGCGATAGGCAATGCCACGCGTCACTCCCTAGGGTTTCCTATCTTGAGGAACACTTCTTTAACAATATTCTCTTGTCTTCCCCCCCAGAGCACTGGCAGCGGGGTCCAGCTGAAGGCTCCAATTATCTCGTTTTGTGTCGTCCCTGGAACGGCCTGTGAGAGGTCGTTCCCTTGGCAGTGCAGCACCGAAGGAGGCCTGGCCCCTTCTTTTGAGCTCGGCTCCTGCGGAGCGCCTGCGGAGTATCCTGGTACCACAGTCGGACCTTGTCCGCTGTGTATTTTTCTATATTCTGTGCTGTGTCCAAACTAACTAACTTTTACCCCTCGGTCAACTCTGCGGTATCCGAATCTACAACCTACAAATGCTGAACATCACCTAGACTCAGACTTTACTTTAATTTAAACCTATTAATATTTATCTGGTTGCTAGGAAAGTTAATGTAGGCCTTCACGCCCTGTTAATACTTCTCGTTGCTATACCGACTTAAGCTGGTCATATAAATTTAAGGCGCCCAACATTCTTCAACACTCCGTAATAATTTAACTTATCAATATTATAATTTTAAAATAGCTTCTCTGTATTAACCTAATTTATTAGTTTTATGACTTTTGTATAACAGGGAATGCTGAATAAAATACTGTTATTAACGCCAACCTTCTTGTTTTCTACTTATACATCCCACCTCTAAATTTTTAAGCGTTACATTATTTGTAAGACCTATCTAGTCACCTAATGGTAGGTACCTATTAGTCAACGTTTTAAAAAGATTAAAATTACAAAATTGAGAAAAAGAAAGCTCGAGTCTCGAACGTTTTATTCGTAAATACCTAATAGCCAGACTCTAGTCTAGAAAGTCTTCTAGACTAGACTTGGTACCTAGGTTACCTAAACATAGCTACTGACTAAATGACTTTCATAATGGAAATCATTCGCAAATCCATTAGTTGTCGTCAATATTAGCCGAGACACCGTTTCGGGACTCCGTCACGTTCCGGTGACTGCTATCAAGTGGCGTGACTTTTCAAACACGGAGGTGTCATTTCTGTATAATTTAGTTTTGTGTTTTTCTTGAAGTGTCTAGTAGCAATTAAATTCTACCTTTAAGTACCTACAAATTGGGCAAATATCTTCAAAGCACTTTGAATCTTTAATCATTGTACATTGTTATTCTACCTACATCACTAGAACCTTTGTATGATTCTAGTCTAGTAGCTAGAGGTTATACCAACTTTTGTTATAGATGTTGGTTCTGGGACGGAGTCAACTTTTTGGAGTCAAATAGGTATCATAGCACACATACATAATGCTTAGTGTAAGATAGTAGAGTGTGATATCATATATTCAGTACCTAAGTAGGACCGCTGGAATCACTTTGACAGTCCAATCTTGGTAATTCGTTCTACGACCAATACTCGTACATTCAAGCTAGTCTGTACATACAACTTTCAACTACATAGGTATTTCAGAAATATTCTAGTATAAGTACTTGTAAAATTATGTAAATTTCCCTTTAATCCAAAAGGACGGAATTATCTTTATAAAAATAGTCACGTTTTAGAAAGTTCATAATAATCGCATTAAAATTTGGCAACGCACAGATCACCCATTCACCCCACGAGTGTTGCCAACGCTGAATAAACTCCGGCAAATTGTGCGTGAATAAACAACTGGCATAATAGCTGTATTGTGTTACCTCCCCTCTGTCTAAAAATACACTATCAGACGCGCTACATCGAAATGAGGTGCAGTTAGATGGTTGGAAGATTGTTGTTTGAGGGGTTGTGGGCTGAGAATTGGAACGATTTCTGACACATTTAAAAATGGAATTTAGAGGACTGATTATTTGAAAATTAGCAAATATGGCTGGGAGAGAAAACCCTTTTCGATTCCAGTTTTACTCAACAGCTATCACCTTATTTTAATTATAATAGCGTCTTATATTTACTTCATCCCGAGTTAACCTTGAATAACGAAGCACAAACAAAACTTGTCTACATTGATTAGCAAAATGCTTGCGGCAGAAGTGCGCATAAAGAAAGATATGCACGAATAAGTCTGAATATAAAAATATCGTTTTAAATTTCCACGTTCCATGTTAAACAATTTCACCGCGGCAAAGCCACAGGGCACAGATGTCAGGAAATGAAATAGCAAACATTTCCGCGGCTATTTCCCTCAGTGTTGCCACACTAAAGAAGATAAACGGCGGTCGTCTGCCGCTGACGCGTCCACTCGGCGTATTAGCCGCGCCTACATGGAAACTAAGTGTGTCACACACTTATTTTTTCCCCACGGCAATTTTAATTTCAGCTAGCTGACCGTGTGTTAGTGAAGGTTTGATGTATGGCAACACTTGAAACGCTGCAGGTATCGTATCGGGAATTTAGCGAGCTCTGGCACTGTCACCTGGAGTAGTCTCGAGTGCTCCCATTTCACGAGAAAAATAATTAAAAATTGCAATTTCCTACTCTATGTGCCGACACGTACCTATCTAGTGGTGTGAATAGAAAACAACATGAATATGTAATTAAGCACACTTCATCGAGTTGCTTGTAATGCTAAATACTTCGTCGGACGAGTCATGTTTTAGTGATTTTGACCAGTGTGTTGTTTACAAAAATTACAAGCATATTTGGACAGCACTCCTAGAACCACTTTTGTCTAAGTAACAACGTTTGAAGAGCGTCATATTTATTCGTTTACGTGCGCAGCATACCATTTGCTAGACGGTTGGACCGAGCGAGAGCGTTCGACGTGGACTCCATCGACCTCATGCTATTTGCGGACGTGAGGCCTAATGTTTGCTCAGCCAAGACTCTAGTGGTGGACAAACATGGGACCGATCGGATGGAATTGCTTATTTTGTCTCTGCGTACACGGCTCCCTCAGGTACGGGCGGCGGCGTGCCCCAGGGTAGCATTCTACGTCCGCTTTCTTTTACATTACATTCTTTGTCTAATAATTCGGTGGACGGGGTTTGAGAGCGTGTTTTTTCTGGTCGAACAACATTAAATCTCTGTACCGTTATAATCTCTGCTTAGTGATGCTTATCTCGAAGCGTGCCGTATTTTGGTGTTTAATTATTTGTAAATTTTACGCTTATTTAAAGTTACGGTTTTGTTGATTTTTGATTTTACAGTTATCAAACTATTTTTCCATAACTGATATAGATACGATAAATATCGATATTTAGAAGGTTTAAATTATTACATCAATATTCATCTAAAAAACTAAGGAATAGGTATCTATGTCCCAAAACAAAATATTCATAATTATTATGTAAAATTTTGCAAATTTATGTTGTTGGTACATACATAATACATGTTCAATGTTCATGAGTGGGTGGTTTTTGCTGCATAGATAATATTTACTTTAAATAAATCATTATTTTCAAGCATTTCTTAGTAATATTATAACCTATTCTGACCTATTATGACGACCTCTGTGGCGCAGTGGGTGAAAGCCTGCTTGAGACGCAGAAGGTTGCGGGTTCGATCCCCGCCGCGGGATAAATGTTTGTATGATCTGCAAATATTTATCTCGGGTCTGGGTGTTTCTATGTATAATATGTATGTATTTACAAAAAAAAGTATATAAGTAGTATATCAGTTATCTGGTTTCCATAGTATACATTTTTAGCTAAACACCTACCTACCTAAGCTTACCTATTACTTAAGACGAATGTGAATGCCTACTCAAACCTATTAAGGTTTTCAGGCACAATATTATGATAAATATGTAGTTATTCAAGTAAATAAAAAAAAAAAAACATATAGTTATAGTTTCCAGCTAGATGATGCTGTGTGAAAATGTCCAGCATTATTTATTATTTATTTATTCTAAAGACTCGGATCAAATCAATCACAGTCACACACAGTCATAACTAAAGTGATGTAAAGCTTAAGTTTACAAATTGATGGGCTATGTTGATAGGTACTACGTGAACGAAGTCACGGGCGTTCGGCTAGTCTACGATATACATAATTCTAAATTATAAATAATGCGAGTAAAACCACAGTTTGAAACCGCTGTCTGATTTCACAAGAAATGTAATATTGATCCATAAAGCATTGTTCTATTTGCACTTTCCCTGGACTACTGGGTAATCGATGTTTAGATTGGATTCTTGTCTTGTCTGCGCCGAGTGGTTTCGGGTGTCAAACTTTACTTCGAGTAGCCGCTGGCCGGAGAATTAGTTAAGAACTTTGATTCGGGGTTCGAATTTTGCGTGTGCTATATATAAAGTTAAATTGTCACAACTCACAATCGTTTGAGTATGGCGCTTATTGCAGGCTAAAAAACTAACTGGTTAAATATCCACAAGTAAGTACTAATATTATAAATGTAAAGTAAGTAAGTAAAAGTAAGTACCTAAATACATTATGTTACTCTGCCAATTTAGTTAGCTCGTTCGTTACAACCAAAACGGGCCAAAGGAGGTTTTTTTAATTACTACAAAACTTTTTTGTGAAATTGTCTGAGATTTTTTTATAGGTAGTATTTAAAGAAAAAGACACTTACAAAAACAATGAATGAGTTTAAACTTATGCAACATAAGACGTAAACAACATTATTGCACAAACACAAAACAGTTATTATGAATAGCGCGTTGAAGTCTTTTGTATGGAAATCTATCAATTTTCAATGTTACTCCTATCATTATTTCTTTGGTTACTTTTAAAATGAACAAAAAAGATTTTATTGGGTAAAAAAACTTTATAAAAAATGTTATAATATGTAGTTTCCTTATTTCTTTTCTTCATAAGCGGTTGCCGTAACATTATGTCCGGAATTGTAATCGTAGTCTACAAATTATTGCCTTGTGAAAATTATCGATTTATTGTATTGCAATCACGTTGTAATCTTAGTCACTTTGTATAATGTTACTTTTTATTAATGTGGGTTCCTCACATTAATGCCGTAGACAGAAGCTAGATACATAAATGTAATAAGTAGGTAGGTAGGTACACTTTATTACGCCAAAAATATACTATAGGTCGGTGGTCAAGTACCAATAGATAACATACATTACCGCAAGTATTCGAAATGTCAAAAGTTTTAAGAAGCATTTCATAACAAGAAAGTGGGCAAAGTTTCATAAAATCAGCACTTCAGAGTTATTTTGATAATGTGAATTCTAAAGTCGTTAAGCCATGACGGAGGCCTTAAGGCGGCCTAAAAACTCCGTCACCAGAATTGGTCACTGACTCATACGAACTTACTTACTTTTTTTTACCGCGCTTTTCGTTTTTTTTTTGTGTTTTTTGAAATTCGAACATGCCGGAGTTACGAGCTTACTTTTTTTTAGCTATTGCTCAAAGTTTTGTAAAGCTCAAAACAGTAAACATTTTTTTTTCTAAATCTTTGTTCAATGACGTAAGAATAGTGACAAGTAAACATTCTACCTTTACACATAGCGTCTTACCATAAAACGTGACATAAAGTTATTCCACCGAATAAATCAAGAATAACCATACATTTTGACAGTTTACACTAAAAAAAATAAAAAATAAATAAATAAATAATGCTGGACTTTTCACACAGCATCATCTAGCCCCAAAGTAAGCAGAGCTTGTGTTATGGGAATAACTTTATGTCACGTTTTATGGTAAGACGCATAATGTTTTTAAGAATGACGAGAATTACTCTTGCTCTCTTGCTATTTTACAGGTTTAAGATCGTAAAGCGTAGGTATTTTTGTATTTTAAACTGATTTTAGAAGTGACTCATAAGATCCCCGCCGTCGACGCAGGCACGGTTGGTTTACTCAATATTTTTTATTGTCCACTAATGGTGTTTGCTCAGAGGCAACTCGATACAGACGTGCAACGCAAACAGCGGTAGCTGAACGTTTGAGATTAATTATGCTGTGCCTAATCATTATTTTGAAGATAAATTTTATAATTTAGAGTTGAAAATTAACTAAATTGTAAATGTATCAACTAGGTCATACTAAGTTCCGTTATTCCTAATTTTCCTTATTTACTGGGCCTGTGTCTAATTTGGTTCATTCTTAAAACATATTCGAACAACCCTTTTGTTTTTTACTCAACCTATCGTGTCCCACTGCTGGGCAAAGGTCTCCCCCCTTAGCTTCCACTCCTTGCGCTCCAAGGCCACGGTTTGTCAGTCTGGCTCGTTTATATAAACAATTATAAATTAATTTATATATATAACAATTATACTTAGGTAACTATAATTCGTTCTCAAGTCATGTGCTTTGTAACACGATTTATTGTTACATAAGTACTAAAATTACTTTTAAAATAAAAACTTATTAACTCTACTCTAGTAACAGAAACATGTTCATCTATCCCAAATAACAGCTTGATCAATTATGTATTAAATAAAAACTTTATTATTAATAAGTAATTGAAGGATTTCATTGACTCATTGTAGGCCTAAGAGCGAGCGCGCGTTTTCGCCGTCGGCAGCTTCCACGAGTAAAATAGGTTGTCTTACTTATTGTATTTTAATTTAAGAGTCATTTGTGCTTCTTAAATTAAATACTAGCTAAGCACTTAACAAAATCTAGAATCGGGGGGCTATATTAATTCGTCATCGACATCGGAATCGGATTCAATTACGATGATAACTAACGAGTGTGTATGGGACAGCTGGAAGGGGAAGGCCTAGGCAAACCGTCTTGGATCAAATTGGCGTCATTTTGGAGAAGGGCCAGGTCAAAAGTACCCTAAACCGACGAGCATGTATGAAGAATGTAATGAGAGTGAATGACGCGAAAGTTGTGTGTCAGGATCGTAGCGAGTGGAGATCCGTGGTCTCTGCCTACCCCTTGAGCAAAAGAAGCAAAAGCAAAAGCATTGACTTCTAAGTGGGCTACGTTTAAGTTTTAAGAGGTATCACGTAAGCGGAACCAGAGGCAGCAGCTATCCATACTATCCATCCATACTTCCATACTTATATTATAAATGTGAAAGTAACTCTGTGTGTCTGTTTGTTACCTTTTCACGCCCAAACCACTGAACAGATTAGGCTGAAAATTGTCATGGATAAAGGTTTATGAAAGACATAGGCTACTTTTTATACCGAAAAGGGAGCACTAGAGTTTAGCTTTATATTTATCGAAATAAACTGGCCATTAGTAACAATATAAGATAAGATACATTAGAGTACAATATAGGGGTCTTCAAATCAAGAGTAAATAGGTTCCTTCTAGGTAAGCATGCTCCATCTTAGACCTCACTACTGCTTAACATCAGGCAGAGTGGTTATTTAATTTAAAAAAAAGATACGAGGAGACAAACAAATACCGTATGCCCTCCGGCATGGTTTTACTGCGTGCCCTCCAAAATACGGAAGCAAATTTCCAATCGTTAATTATCAAAGAACGTCACTCAAATATTAATTATCTTGTCTATTTATTGTACCTACTACGTATAAAAAAATAATCTAAACCTTGTGCGTAAGGTCTCTTTCTTTTGTTACTTTTTACGATTAAGTTTTTTGTGATATTTGATTTGGAATGTGGTAAATGATTAATGAGTTTATTAGTATACAATATTGCGCAATACGCTCTTCACGGTAGAATGACGGACATTGTGAGCTTAGTCAGCTCTACATCACTGGTACTGGACATTATTTTATGTAACGGGAAAGACATAGTTAATAGAACTGTCTTTCCCGTTACATAAAATAATGTCCCAGGCACTATCGCGTCCTATTGAGCGCGATTGTTTTTTTTTTGTTTCGAGGTCAAGAGGTCAAGAAGGTTCATCATAAAAAAAGCCATATAGCTTTATCTAATAAAGATGTACATATCAAAAAGCTCTACTTTTTTTTCATTATAAAAAAAATAACATCATCCAAATCGTCGAGCAATTCCAGCGTGCAATGTAAACATCGACTTTTGAATCCAAACTTTCGAATCTATACTACCTAAGTTATCGATTTCTTTACACGTAGCAAGAATGTAACTTTTCTAAACGGTACACGAACTAAGCAACATCTCCGTGTAAATCCTCCACCCTTGTATAACATCAAAGCATATCGAATCACCAAATTAGCACCGCGATCGCATGACAGTCGTACGTCGACGTACCCAACACAAGTGTCGTGTCGGGTTACACACGCAGTCATCGCAAAAAACGGAAATCGATACGGATGTGCAGAGACGATATTAAGTGCTTATCTAATAATATTTAAAAGCTATTTAAATTACGTGCTGTCGTGCCGTGCAATTGGAAATACTAAGCTATCAATTGTGAGCCAACGGTTCAGAAATACGACGAAGCGTTTCCAGAAAAAGGTGGTCTCGCTCTTACCTATTACCGGTACATACTACATTATTTATACTAATATTATAATACGTTATAAAAAATATGTAAGTAGTATGTACTTTTTTTTTGATGAATGGGTCGGCTCTTGACCTCGAAACTTACATAGGCAAGGATTAGGTCTACGATGGAGCGAGCCTACCCAGAAGGTGCAGGGGAAATACAGACGCTGATTCCAAATTTTTATCCCCAAAGATTGCAAGTTAGTTTTTATTAGTTTAGAATTGCCGTTAACCAAAAAAAAAAAAAACTTTTTTTTATATATTGTGAAAGATATAGGTACCCACTCGAAAGTGTTTGCAAAATGATGTTGACGATGAAGATAAACATGAATTACTATAGATGAACTTTCTAAACGGAAATGCTCGAACGAAATAGGTCAGTGACGTAGTCAGAACTACGAGTACACGGGGTCAATCAGAGTGGTTCTAGCAATGTCACAAACAACGTAGGGCCTACTATGAAATCAGTGATTTGGTATACTAGTAGTATGGACTCTTTTTCCATGCACTTTACGGCCTAATCAAGCTATGACACCGCAGTACAGCCAGCCACCGTACACCGTAGTAGTTCCTCTCTGTATTCTGTGGTACAGCCTCGAAATCAGAGTTTCTATTAACCCACGTGTTCGAAGTAATATCGAACACGCAGCAAATGTGCAGTTTGGCAGCGTCAGCAATCGAGCTCACTTTTGCGCGGTTTCGTCTAAATTCATCAGATCGCGACTTACCATACCAACGAGAGCGCGGCTCACAACCATTTAAGTCCATCGTTCTAAGTAAGTTTAAGTTTAAGAGTGTAGGTACTAATCAGATTTATGTCTAACTTATTTTAATTCAATAATATTACAATGTACCTGCATTATAATATTCTTCTGTGTCTGTGGCACAAAATAAAAGTTTCTTTCTTTCTTTCTAAGTGTTTTCATATTATAATTAATTTAATAGCGAATATCGACTTTAACTTTACAACCATACCATTAGCTTCAAAGAACTTGTATTTGCGGAAACCATACACGCAGGTAAAGTCTCTACACCACGTCCGCCACAGAAACAAACCTTTTCAATGTTCTAAAAGTCATGCTGTGTTCCCTTCTAGAAGGACATTCACTTTACCTTTAATTTGATAAGTTTAAATAGTATTTTTAAGTGAAATATCCAGATTTGGGATCCATCAATAAAAAAAAGTCGCGTCTACGTAATAAGTCAGTTCGTTTTATTTTCACAATCAATATTTGAGCTACTGTTTCAGTTTTTTTCGAATAACTTATGAAAAAGTAGTCCTCATCTTTCAAATATGACCTGTCCATCCAAATGTTGCCTGGAAGAGATCGCTTAAGCGATAAGGCCCCCCATTGTAGTTATTTTTTTTATTATTGTTGCGATAAGACCGCCGATTGTATGTCATTGTGATTTTTTGTTTAGTTTTCCATTTTTGTCTATTTTTATTATGTGGTGTGCAATAAAGTATTTTCTATCTATCTATACTTATTATGTTTTTGTCATTGTTTAGGTATTTTATGTTTTACAATAAAGATAAATTGTATTGTATTGCATTTTTTGGCTTTGTAGCGCAAAGACAGGTTATCAACCAAATAATTCTTTACCTAAGTTCAATCACTAATGATATTTATAGAGTTTTGGAGATGCTATGATAATTTGAGAACTGACCGTTCGTGGGAATTTCAGGAACAAAACACTCGGGTAACCTTACACAGCTAAGAGCAAAAATACCTACAGTTTGTTAAAAATAGTACCTATAAGTATGTCGTTTGATACGGGATACATTATCTCACACACTTGAATCCGAGATTTTGATCTCTTTGTGATTGGTCATTGATCATCGCTTAGGCTCAAGACATTGAATTGGCAAGCGACGCGTCAATTAGTTATATAGCAAGCCATTATAAACATTATGAACAATAAAGTAAGTAAGTTCGTATGAGTCAGTGGCCAACTCTGGTGACGGAGTTTTTAGGCCGCCTTAAGGCCTCCGTCATGGCTTAACGACTTAAATAGCCGGGACCGACAATTTAACGTGCCCTCCGAAGCACGGAAGCGCTCAGATGAAAATGCCACTGGCGGTCACCCATCCACTTACAGACCGTTTCGAACGATGCTTAACTTCGACGATCTATCAAGAACGACTAAGCAAGCACGACCATGAGCGCTTCTACAGGCGTTTCTATATCTTGTACCACTGTTCATAAGGTTTATAATGGCTTGCTATAAAACTAATTGACGCGTCGCTTGCCAATTCAAAGTGCAATATGCATTGAGCCTTATTAGGTATATGTACCTAAAAACACTGTAAAATACAAAATAATAATCCGCCGACTCACTGGCAAACCTGGGGTCGTTAGACGCGGGGTACCAGCCTGCCCCCCGCATGTCCCCGTAGTGGGGCAGGTCCGTAGGGGCGCAGCCGTACCCCTGCACTGGGGCGCCCCCGTACAGGGGCACTGCGTAGGGGTTCGCCGTCATGCCGCAGGACGCAGCCGGGCCCAGGGGAGAGTTGATGCTACTCCCCGAGGAGTTGGACCTGGAAGGAGAAGGGGGTTAGCTTGGGCAATCATTTAAGATCCTATCCTCTGATCCCTAATAATATTATGAAATTTTATAAAGACTGTTAATATAAGTAAGTACCTCCTATTACTTAACCTTTAAATTATCATTATAAGTGAACAGCTGTATATTCATTTGTTCTTAAGAGAATAAACCATCTTCAAACCGATATGTTCTCTAATCTCGCCTAAGGACTCACAGATGAAGGAGTTCGTAGGTACTTTGTTTTTTACCTATAGCTGCCGTAGCTGTAGGTACACTGCTCTATGTTTGTCTACTTGAGAAGGTCCCTTTGCGAGTAAATTAAAACGATAAAATTACCATTTCCCAATATTTTTTCCCAAGAAAAAAGATGAGGTAATTTTCTAATTTGATAATTTTATTTTAGCTTGTTACGCAAATTTTTCAATATCCTTCAAAAACTGACCTAAATCTGTCCGCAGTAGGCGCCTCATCACGCCAAACAAAGCTACCAAAGCTCCGCTTATCTGCTTAATCCCTATTTACCCATCTAATCCCCATCGACCGATTCACAACACCATGCAAAACTAAACCTTAACACCTTGGATTAAAAGCTACGAGCCCCCCTAGCTATTATGATGTTTGGCTTGACAAATTGCGTTTTGACAGGGTGCGAAGCCAGAGTTTAAATAGTGCCTCTAATTTTATTAAGATAATTTTAATTGACCGCTGTTATTTTATAATAAACGGCAAGCTAATCAAATTAGTGAACATTTTTAATAATTAAAACAAATTATCTATCCCGGATACAAAGTTGCAAGGACTTAAGCTTTCTGATGGCAAAAAATACTGTCATAAGGAAACTAGGTGTGTTGACTGAATGAATGAATGAATGAACACTTTATTGTACCTACACCAAAACAACAACGAAAACAAAACATTGAAAACAATTACAAGTTCATTAGTACAATGGGCGGCCTTATCGCTGAAAGCGATTTCTTCCAGACAACCTTTGCGTGGTTTGGTGTGTTTAGGCTGCGCATTTGAGGAAACCAATAAGTATTGTAATGTGCGGCGATGGGCTTGCAACCTGTCATGCATGGAATGCTAAACTGGAATATAGACACAATAGATTTCCACAGATAAGACTATTCTTCACCTCATTCATTCATACAATCTCACCGGTTTTGGGACAGGGTATGGTACTTGGCCTGGCTCTTTAAAAATGTCACATGTTGTGCAGTGCACCGGGGCCCCCAAGCTCAAGGGGCCCTCGGACTCTTGAGTCAAAGCCCGAGATTCCGGAAGGTTTTGTTCTTAGGAAACTATAGATATAACTATAGATTATATTGAAAATAAAAAAAACTGCATTTTTAGATTTTTGAAAAAATGTAGGTATAAAGTAACTACAGCCCAGAAAATGACGAATCAAATCGTAAGTTTTTGCACAAAATTCAAAATACGTTTACATTTTGCCACACCCTGCATATTTGACTTGATAAAACCTAAATAGCTCAGTTAGGGCCCCAGTTTATTTTGCTCCAGGGCCCTTGGCTACCTAGCTACGCCACTGCCTAGACCTTCCACTTCCAGCTGTCAAACGTTATGTAACTTACAAGACAAGTTTAGTGTCAAAACTATCTGACGGTTGAATTTCGTAAAATAATATGATGAGTTTATTTGACCATGTAAATCACTGTTTATTTTATTGAATAGCGGAAAAATCATAGGTGTCCGAACGGACTCTTGACACAAAAATCAAATTAGTGAACATTTTTAATAATTAAAACAAATTATCTATCCCGGATACAAAGTTGCAAGGACTTAAGCTTTCTGATGGCAAAAAATACTGTCATAAGGAAACTAGGTGTGTTGACTGAATGAATGAATGAATGAACACTTTATTGTACCTACACCAAAACAACAACGAAAACAAAACATTGAAAACAATTACAAGTTCATTAGTACAATGGGCGGCCTTATCGCTGAAAGCGATTTCTTCCAGACAACCTTTGCGTGGTTTGGTGTGTTTAGGCTGCGCATTTGAGGAAACCAATAAGTATTGTAATGTGCGGCGATGGGCTTGCAACCTGTCATGCATGGAATGCTAAACTGGAATATAGACACAATAGATTTCCACAGATAAGACTATTCTTCACCTCATTCATTCATACAATCTCACCGGTTTTGGGACAGGGTATGGTACTTGGCCTGGCTCTTTAAAAATGTCACATGTTGTGCAGTGCACCGGGGCCCCCAAGCTCAAGGGGCCCTCGGACTCTTGAGTCAAAGCCCGAGATTCCGGAAGGTTTTGTTCTTAGGAAACTATAGATATAACTATAGATTATATTGAAAATAAAAAAAACTGCATTTTTAGATTTTTGAAAAAATGTAGGTATAAAGTAACTACAGCCCAGAAAATGACGAATCAAATCGTAAGTTTTTGCACAAAATTCAAAATACGTTTACATTTTGCCACACCCTGCATATTTGACTTGATAAAACCTAAATAGCTCAGTTAGGGCCCCAGTTTATTTTGCTCCAGGGCCCTTGGCTACCTAGCTACGCCACTGCCTAGACCTTCCACTTCCAGCTGTCAAACGTTATGTAACTTACAAGACAAGTTTAGTGTCAAAACTATCTGACGGTTGAATTTCGTAAAATAATATGATGAGTTTATTTGACCATGTAAATCACTGTTTATTTTATTGAATAGCGGAAAAATCATAGGTGTCCGAACGGACTCTTGACACAAAAATAAACAAGTCATAATTATGGTTTTTAAAATTTGGATATGTGCGAGTACGGCGCATGAACACGGATTCCGTACATTGATATTAGTTCCGTACTAATTAGTACCTAATAGTTAAAAGTGACGAGTCTGGCGTTTAGTGACTAAAGCTAACTAGACTAAAAATAATCCTTTTCGTCACCTAATTTTAGTTTATCTACATAAGTTATACCTTATACTTTACATGCGGTTTTTAAATAAGGTCTGGGGTCATAGACGGAAAAAAAATGCAAAAGAAAGAGGATGAGGTTCTAAAATTTTCCATGAAAATAATAATAATAATAAATAATGCTGGACTTTTCACACAGCATCATCTAGCCCCAAAGTAAGCAGAGCTTGTGTTATGGCTGATATACTACTTATATACTTTTTGTTTGTAAATACATACATATTATACATAGAAACACCCAGACCCGAGACAAATATTTGTAGATCATACAAACATTACAAAAATATGACAACTAAGCGCTCTTAAGCTAGAAACATTATCGGACGCGGCTTACGGAGGCGGCTGACAGCCGCGATCTGGATAATGATTGTAGACTGAGCTGTGCAAACTATCGGACGTAAGTCGCGGACGTGTCCTTGAGCTTTCGGACGTCCGACAACGATCTGGCGCGCTGGATGTTTTTGTACTGTGCGTCCGTAAGCCGCGTCCGATAATTGTTTCTAGCTTTACGCACTAGTCTTTAACAGATGTGTTGACGAGGGTGTTTTTCCTGACCTTATGAAGTTTAGCAAACTTATTCCTTTATTCAAATCTGGCAATGAAAGCGACCCTGCTAACTATAGACCAATTTCGATTCTGCCTGCATTAAGTAAAATATTTGAAAAAGTTATTTTGAATCAATTGCTAGCTCATTTTAATCTCCATGGACTACTGCATAATTATCAATTTGGATTCACCAAAGGTCGTTCAACAACTGACGCGGGTACTTTGCTTCTAAAGCACATCTATGAAGCCTTTGAAAACTCACAAGACGTGATCGGAGTATTCTGTGATCTGTCCAAAGCATTCGATTGTGTATGTCACGAGACTCTGATTTTTAAGTTAAAATATTATGGCGTTCAAAATAAAGCTATAGACCTTGTCCAATCATATCTCTCCAATAGAGTCCTTAAGGTCGATGTAGGTGGCGAAAGGTCTTCAGGGTCAATTATTGACATGGGTGTACCACAAGGCTCGATATTGGGCCCGTTCTTGTTTCTAGTGTATATAAATGACCTCCCTTCTTTTGTAAAAGACATGTGTGACATTGTTCTGTTTGCTGATGATACCTCTTTGGTTTTTAAAGTTGATAGATATAAAGAAGAGTACGATGATGTTAATGCGTCTCTGTCTCTAATTTTAAACTGGTTTACGGCTAATAATCTCTTACTTACCTAATGCCAAGAAAACTAAATGTATTAAATTTACTTTGCCTAACGTGGTTCACAAAGCAACAAAATTTGAATTAAATGGGGAAGCACTCAATCTGGTCGATACCGCTATTTTCTTGGGGCTAACTGTTGATTCCAATTTGCAGTGGGGGGCTCACATTGAAAGACTTGCAGGTAGACTGAGCTCCGCCGCTTATGCAGTTCGTACTATTAGGAGATTGGCTGACGAAGAGACAGCTAAGATAGTATATTATAGTTACTTCCATAGTGTGATGTCATACGGTATATTTCTCTGGGGTAAAGCAGCCGATATTCAAGATATATTTGTTTTGCAAAAGCGAGCTGTCCGTGCGATTTACAAATTGAAACCACGGGACTCACTGAGACAACGTTTTAAAGAAATAAATATTCTAACAGTTTTTTCCCAGTACATCTATGAAAACATTTTGTATACTCATAAAAATATAAATAACTTTAGGAAAAAAAGTGATGTGCATAGCATTAACACAAGAAATAAGAATAAACTTTATTTGCCTAAATTTAGATTAGAAAAAGTAAAAGGTTCTTTTATGGGAAATACGATACTTTTTTATAATAAACTTCCTGAAAACGCGACTAAACTGCCTATTCGAAGATTTAAAACTTACATAAAAAATACTCTTATAAAAAAAGCTTATTATTCACTTAAGGATTATATTAATGATAAATTCGCGTGGCCTGATGTCGCTCTGCCCCTCGACGGCTGATGTGTCCTCAATGTCTGCTATCTTGTATTATATAATTTAAGCAATTGGTAGGTAGGTACCACCTAAGTTATCATAAGTTTAGATTTAAGATGGATCACCTAAAAGAAAGCTAGGCCCCAAACCGTGTTTGTTGCCCTGATTCTTCACGGTATTGGTCGCGAAGGAACAGGAGTAAAATCACCTAGTTTTAAGACGTTTCAAAGTGATCCCAGCGGTCCTACTGAATAAATGCTTTTTGACTTTGACTTTGACTTTGAGCGGATGAACCACGGGGCGGCTAGCCGCGTGGGGGCCTTTTTCCAGTTTTAGTTTGCAACCGCTTGTCATTGTCGCACCTTACGCACCTAACCGCCACAAAATTGTACTATTAAACCGCGGGGTGCGGTTCAACCGCTAGTGCGTAAAGGGACTAAGGCTGTAGCTACAGGTAGAAAAGGGACCTTTCGAGAGTTGACGTTTTAAGCAAAGTTAGGTATTTTATTGAAAAATTGCATAGATCGACATTGATTAGCTCAAGTGTTTTAATATGGTTTTTGTAGATAGAACCCTAAAAATGTTAAGTGTTTGGTCACTCCGAAACCGCAGGCCAAGCTAACAGTTGCGAGAGAAAACATGGTCATGAAACTGTTGCGCAAGCGCAATGCATGACAAACTTGAAGTGCGCTTGGTACCAGTAGGCAAGACGCACCTAAATTGTAGGTACCTACACCTACTTAGTTAAGTAAGTAAGGTACCTACCAGTCTCTAGTCTCTCCATAGGCAACATTAATTCAGAAAAGTTCGAAAAAAATCCGGTTCATTAAAAAAAACTTTTATCGCCGATAATATTTATTATGAATTAGGTTGGTAACTTCGTAAAACTACTAATTACTAAGTAACGGAGTTTTGCAAGTTTTTTTGGTTTTTCTCATTTTGGTTGATGACATTGACAGTTACAAACCCGGTTCGTGCATTCTAATAGGTAGGTACTAAAAATATATCCACCTACATAAACTATAAATAACCACACTATAACTGGCTTAGTAAACCCAGATAATATAATAAATATGAAATCGAATAATGAAAGGGTCGTAATCAGGTCGAGTTTGGGGGCAAATCGACGGTTGGTAAAAAACCAAAGAGCTCGTGAGTCACTTTTCAATCTACACAACACACTTTGATCAAGTCAACGTTAACACATAATAATAGTACCTACCATTCTTAGAAATAGATGTTTACAATTTTACATACTTTTCTGTTTAGTTTTCTGTGGTCTGGTGTGTTTAAAAAAAACCTTACTTTTCTAACGTAGGAATATACTGTTTGAGATCTAATACCTAGATGCCACATTTTTTTCAAAAACAATAATAGATAGGTTATAATACCTATAGGCTACTAATAAACTCGACATAAAGTTATATCATGCATAACCTATGAATAACCATACGAATTTTTAGTTTTAGTTTATGCATGACATAACTTTTATGTCTAGTTTATTAGTAAGGGCCAATAAGTATAATATATCTACATTTAAATAGGTGGAAACATAAAATCATGCGTCCCGTAAAGCCCAGATAATATAATCGAGAACGTAAAGGTAGATAGAGAGACCATAAATTTCCACTTGCTTGGTTAAAAACGTAATTTGTTTAAAAATTTTTATTTTAAACTAGCACGGGCGGTTACAAAAACACTAAAATAAGAATCTATCTAAGCTATCTTTTACGTGATTTTTCATTTTATTACATCTTTCACTTCATTCGTTCTATAAATTTTATCCATCTAAATAATGTGATGGATGAGTTCAAATATTACCTAACAAAACTTTTTTCTATAGCAAAACAATCTTTGTTGAAAATATAGTTGATTTAATAAAGTGGGTTAAGATAACTATACATATTTTATTTATAGAGAGTTATTTAATAAATTTATTGAGAAATTATACCTGTGAACCTACTTGAATATCATTATCGAACTTGTTCCTTGGACTTTGTTTGCATTGGGCAGGTGGGTACAATACCTTGCTATTAAGGCGGTAGGTATATGCTAATAGACTGTTTGATTGTTATGTGTTCAAGGTAGATAGGTACACTGTGTTGTGTGTCAAATAAAATCTATTCTATTCTATGTATTTAATTCACTCACTGATATTTTAAGCTAGGATATCAAACACCACGTTTAGGCCTATTGTTTTAATTGTTATATGTTTGATGTTCTCTGTTTATTTACAGAAACCTAAGCTGCTACATCTTCTTCTTCCTGCCCTTATCCCACTAAGCGGGGTCGGCACAACATGTTTCTTTCTTCCATTTCCCTCTATCACTCGTCATATCAGAACTCACTCCTTTCACTAACATATCCGCATTCACACAGTTCATCCATCTTTTCTTAGGCCTACCCCTACCGGTATATCCATATCCATCCACCTCCATACTCATCACTCGTCGTGTTATATGACTTTCATCCCTCCTCATGACATGCCCATACCACGCCAACCTAAGCTGCTACATATTTACATAAAATTACAAAACACAATGGAATTGTTAATACTTAAGTAATATTAATTTAATTATTATATTATTAACCTAATATGTAATGTGAATTATACAAATAAATTGTAACCTCGAAGTAGGTATATAAACGTTTATTTGGTTTAAGTTTTAAGTAGGTACCTGTCTAATAATACTTATAGTATTTACACTACAAGTGTCCTTTCTTTTAAAGACATAACTCCATTGAAATCATAAAAAATTAAAATGACTATCACTGTTTATTCCCGAAACTAGTTGATGATGTCATTTAATATTAATAAAACTATAAAACGTAAGGTTTTTTTTAATAAATAAAAGTCTTAGAACACCAAAGCCGTATTTCTTAAGTAAGTACCTATTTAGTACTTAGAAAAATATAATATAATTATTAACCAGCAGTGGGACATGATAGGTTAAGTAAAAAAATTATTAAAAAAAATTGTAGTCTCTAAACAAATTACCAAAACTTTAAATTTTAAAAAGCTAATCTGAAATGGTTTGATTGTGGTGATGGCTTTCGATTATGTTGACCAATTTAAATAATTGAAGTGCAAAGAAGCTGATGAGGTAATTATCCGTAACAAATGAAGTGGATGCACTAAGAGTAGGTACCTACATGGTGTGGTAATAGGCCTCCACCGCCATCATGACTCCAGCGGCGGCTCTCCGCGCGGCCTCACGCAGGGCTTCACCTTTGGTCCATTCTCATTGAATTTATTTATAATTAAAATATTTAAGACGCATCATTCCGAAATATTTGTAAAATAATTGAAATAATCCGAAGTCCATATCAAGAAAGGCGCGACCGATAACCCGCTAAGGGCGAGGGCGCGCCGACCGCTCACTCGCACTCGCACGCATCGTCACTTGACCGGCAATCACAACATACCTGCACAAACAAACGTCACCGAACTATATCCTTCGACTGGGAGCGCCGCTCGAGCACTCTCGTAGCGGGACCTTCGGCCGAGAGGCGGGAGGGGGGGCGGGGGGGCCGCATCGATCCACGCACCTGTACGGCGACGGCGGGTTGTTGGCCAGCTCCAACTTGCGGTACTCCTCGATCGGCGACAGGATGTCGGTCACGCTGAAGGGTGTAGAATGCTGCAGCTGCAGCTGCGACAGGTTCTGCTGCAGCAGCGCCGACTTGGGAGACAGGCTCATCGCCAGCTCCGCGGCGCTCAGCTCCGGCAGCGCCTCCGCCGGACACGGCGAGTAGCCGCCGCCCTCCGCGGACATCCGACCGGCCGACACTCGACGCCACTCGACGGCTCAGCCTCTAGTGGCTCTCGGGGCGAGAGTGGCGGCCGGAGCGCGGGTCGGTGGCTCGCGCCCCGCCCGGTGCGGGGAGGCGGGGCGTGTCGCTATTGGCTGACGTGCGCCCGCCTCGCCCGCCCGCGCCGGCTCCGCGCGCCAGTGTGCCGGCGTGGGGGGGCGCCGGCGCCCAATTCTGCGCCCCGCTAATTACAGCGCTGGAATTTTGAACGTTTGAACTGTGAACACATTGTGACATTTTGTTCATTAGCAGTGTGCCGGTGACTAATCGAAATTGTTGGTGATTGAACTGTGCATAGACAGTTTTGAAATTGCTGGATTTATATTGACTCTGTTTGTGCTGGACATAGTGCAGCATACCTTTTTGTGATTTGGAACATACAAAGTTGTGGGAAATTGTACCTACCTACAAAGTTAATTGAATAATTAGTACCTAAGGCCTCTTTTCTAAACAGGCAATTTACGTAAATGTTTGATTCGGGTTATTCCCAAGTTTTTTACAAAAATATAGCACTGTTACAGAAAATACCTAATACTAAGCGCGTAGAACTGCAAAATACACAAATAATGTTCGGTACCTACTTAGCTACTTATGGCTGCTATTAATAAACGTGGTGTAAAGTTACGCAAGGTCTAAACTCCAAAAGTTGTATGGTAACTCCTAAGTTACACCCGGCGCAACTTTACATAATTTTAACGTATTACATTACACAGCTGATTTGTCATTTAATTATAGTCCTACTTATAAACAATTAGAACCTATTAGGTACTTATAACATTTAGTTAAGTTACGTGAAAGAATATACCTACCATGCATCAATAATTAATAGGTAAAGTCCCTTGACTTACCTAAAACTTTTGCCCCCCTTTAGTACCTAACTTTTGTTTCTTAGTTCGCTCCTGGTCATTTAGCTAATGCATAGAAAATTATCGTATAAAAGTCTCACGGTTTTTGGACACTATAATAGCTGTCCGTCGCGGTGTTACCCGCGTTCCTTCGGGAAAACTTCACTTTCCCGGGATAAAATATAGCCTATGTTCATCAGGGATAATGCAGGATTCTAATGGTGCAAGAATTTTTCAAATCGGTCCAGTATTCATTTCAAACAAACAAACATAGGTACAAACAAACAAATCTTTCCTCTATGTAATATTAGTATAGATTTAAGAATTTTAAAGTTTTTTCTACTTTTGATCATTCTTTTCGATGCCAAGATCACAAATGAAGGAATTTTCTCAATCTGCCTTTTTTAAAACATTCTTGGATAATTCTTATATAATGTGCTATGTATCCCACTCATATAATAAAGCTGAAAGTTTGTGAGTTTCTTCAGATGTTTGGATGTTCAGATGTTTGGATGTTCAGATGTTTGTATGAATGTAGTCTTTCTTAAACTTTCGCGATCACTATTCATAATTACGTATTAACTAAACGGGATTTATCGCGTACACAGGCGAAACGTCGGGAAATAATAAAATAAGGTACGCGATAAATCCCGTTTAGTTAATACGTAATTTTGTATGAATGTGTTTCAATCACGCCTAAACCAGTGAACCGATTTGGATGACACTTGGAATAGGCGTACCTAGATAGTGATTCCCATCATTAGTGTTTCAATTAAATCGTTAGCCTTAGGTACCTATATTTTTGTTATACCTACCTTATTGCTTCAAGATTTCATTGTTAACTTCAAGATTCTTATTATTTCTTGAACATTTTTTGTCTATTTCTTTTATTTATTTCCCAAAATGTGTAATTTGGGTAATAGCGCCCCCCTGGGGTAATAACTGCCTAGTCTTATTTTGACGTGACAACGTCTTATAATTCGATAGAGCCGGCTGCACGCACGAAAAAATGCGGCGTTACCACGGCGCGGCGCGGCGTTACCTCGCTCTGAGGCGTTCCATGTAAGGCTTGAAGTGCAAGCGAGAGCGCGGAACGAGCGACATAGAGGCACAAACGTTGTCACGTTCAACTATCGTCAGTAAACCGACTTTACAGACAACCAATTTTTTTAGTTTAACTTTAGAATTTTTTTTATTTTGTTTTTAATTGAGTTTATTTTTTGTTTTGTTTTTAATTAACCTATAACTTATATTAGCTTTTTAGCTGTTGTCAGTTCCTAATATGGGTGTACATTCTATAGAGTGACTGATTTAAAATGTTCCTACAAAATGTATGTTATGTATGCTGTTGGTGTGGCCTAATAAATAAATAAATAAATAACGTCCAGTACTTACCTATATTAATAGCCTGCATTTGCGTTGCGTTAATCAAGGCATTTTTATTATTATAAAAATTATCTTCGTAAAAAGTGAGGGAATCCTGGACAGAAAATAATGATTAATGAAGAAGATGAAGACTAAAGAATTGTTGAACCACTTTGTGTTACTAGAAATTTATAATTAGGTAATCTTTAGGCGTTAAAACCCTTCGCGTCTTACCATAGAACGTGACATAAAGTTATTCCGGAGTGTTAACTGTCAAAATGTATGGTTATTCTTGATTTATTCGGTGGAATAACTTTATGTCACGTTCTATGGTAAGACGCTTCAATTTTTACCAAGTCAATTTTTCTTAATTCAGCCTTAAAACAGTTAAAATGCAAAGTACCTACTCATAATTATGTTGTGTGCAAAAAACCTTTATATACCTACATATTTATGTAGGTATACATACTTACATTCATACATAAAGTCACGCCTCTTTCCCAAAGGGGTAGGCAGAGACCACGTCATACATAAATATGACGCTAAAATTGTTAAGTTTATTTAAAAATATCTTTTAAAAAAAAATTGTGTTTTTTTTAAAAGCGCCCAAAAGAGAGTATTTTTAAAAGCTCGATAAACATGAGAATTATTTGTCAAAATCATTTTTAAGTTTAATTTTATGATTCATAGAATAAAAATATACCTAATTGAACGTTGTTTTTTTCATTTTACTGTAAATTAACAAAATTATTTCAAATTTGTTGCGGGCCGCACCTGGATGAGGTTAGCACGAGACCGTAAAAAGTGGCATATAGAAAGAGAGGCCTATACCCAGCAGTGGGCAAAGTCAGGTTGTGGATGATGATGATGATGATTTCAAATTCAATTCAATTTAAATTTATTTATAAAACATTCCTATAAAAGGTGTAAAATGCAGGAAATGGAAAGCCAGCTATAACAGAAATTCAGGATTTATTATATCGGTACAGGTCAGGAGATGGCAAAAAAGAGGCCGAATGACAGATCAGACAACCTTATATAGCAGCAGGACAGCGCCACTGTGGCGACTGTCCGAACTAATTTGTAAAAGTATTTTCGATGAAAGTTATTGTAATAAAAAGATCGAACTAACGTTACTATGCCAGCTACATATTAAATACAGCCGTTGACACACAGATGGCGCTGTGTTCAACACAGGGTGTAAAAAGACTGCTACCGAAAACTGAGGGGTTGCAATCAGACCATGATTCTAAACATATTTAGCGAAAACAAAACCCAAACAATTTTTTTTTCTTAGCTTCGTCATGCTATGTTATTTTCATTTATTTACAAAAAAAAACGCGCCCAGAACATACGCAAACAATAACCTTCAAACGCTGTTTTCTCCGGATATAATGATTTTTTCGGAAAATCCTTTTGGATTTGGTTGTGTGTTGGGATGCTGTACCTACCCCTGTCGGCTTCGGTAGACGTCTTTTTACACCCTGTATACTTAAACAAATAATGTAATATTTTGATAAACTGGCAGTCGGCACTCTTATCATATATGAGTTGAAGTTCATATCACGATGAAATTGAAGTTAATCACCCAATTTACCTACCTCAGTTAAAAAAATCCAACAACAAAATAATTTACCGATGAAAGTCAGCCGATGCAGAGATTAGCCACGTAGGTACGTACCTACCTACTTTTAGGGGGATGCATTTAAAAAAATTTTGAGTAGATGTTCCATAGGTGTAAAGTTAACACTAATGCAGGTATAATAAATAGATTAGGTAGGTACCTTACCTACCTAATCTATTTATGATGCATTTAAAAAAATATCTTGAGTTGATGTTCCATAGGTGTAAAGTTAACACTAATGCAGGTATAATAAATAGATTAGGTAGGTACCTTACCTACCTAATCTATTTATGATGCATTTAAAAATATCTTGAGTTGATGTTTGTTCCATAGGTGTAAAGTTAACACTAATGTAGGTATAAAAAAAAAATCAAAAAATCAAAAATCATTTATTCAGTAGGACCACAGGGATCACTTAGAATAGTCTTAAAACTAATTTTACTCCTGTTCTTTCGCGACCAATACCGTGAAGAATCAGGGCAACAAACACGGTCTGGGGCCTATCATTTTTTTAGGTGATCCATGGATCCATTGAGTTGGAGCAAGTCCCAAGCTTTTTTGTCATCCAAATAATCTGATATCTTATAATAGGCTTTTTTACAGAGATGACGTTTAATTGTATTTTTAAATTTAGTGATTGATAAATTTTGCAATTCGCTTGGGACTTTGTTATAGAAGCTTACACATTGCCCTTTAAATGATTTCATAATTTTATCTAATCTAGTAGTGGGAACAGCGAGTTTATCCTTATTTCTAGTGTTTACATCATGATTATCGCTTTTTTTCTTAAATGATTCAATATTTTTACGAACATACATCAGATTTTCATATATGTACTGACAGGGTACTGTCAGTATGAATATATCTTTAAATTTATTTCTAAGCGAATCTCTGGGACCCATATTGTAAATTGCTCGAACAGCCCTCTTCTGCAACACAAACACGGTGTTAATGTCTGCAGCAGTCCCCCACAATAAAATGCCGTAAGACATAATGCTGTGAAAGTAGCTGAAATAGACTAATCTGGCAGTATCTACGTCCGTGTAATGACGTATCTTTTTAACTGCGTATGCTGCAGAAGCAAGTCTCTTCGACAATCCATCTATGTGTGGGCCCCATTGTAGCTTACTATCTAAGGTTATGCCTAAAAATGTAGTGGTGTCCACAAGATCTATCTGTTCATTTTTTATTATTACATTGGTTTTTATTGGTTTTACATTTGGTAGTATGAAGCGAATACATTTAGTTTTCTTCTCGTTTAATAATAAATTATTAACATTGAACCAATTTACAACCTTAGAGATTGCATTGTTCACTTCGTCAAAGTTAACCTGTTTACGTTTCAACTTAAATATAAGTGAAGTGTCATCTGCAAACAGGACAATCTCGTGGTTGTCTTTTACAAGTTTTGGTAGGTCATTAATGTAAATTAAAAAAAGGAATGGACCTAATATTGATCCTTGTGGTACACCCATTGTCACCACTGACCCCGGAGAACGCTTCCCATTTACGTCAACTCTTTGTATTCTGTCACTTAAGTAGGAAGTGAAAAGGTTGAGAGCAACACCCCTAACACCATAGTGGTAGAGTTTCCTAATTAATGTTTCATGATGTACACAATCAAATGCTTTAGATAAATCACAAAAAATACCAAGCGCATCATGAGAGTCTTCCCAAGAATTAAAAATATGAGATATTAGATCAACACCGGCATCAGTTGTTGATCGTCCCCTTGTAAATCCAAATTGTTTGCTGTCAAGTAAGTTGTTAATATTAAAATGTCTTTGTAATTGAATAAGTATAAGTTTCTCAAAGATTTTACTAAAAGTTGGTAAAACTGATATTGGTCGAAAATTGCTAGGGTCAGAGTGAGTACCAGATTTAAAAAGAGGCGATATTTTACTATATTTCATCAGATCAGGAAACACACCACTATCAATACATTTGTTAAATATGAGAGCTAGTTCAGGTGCAATGATGTTAATCAAAATAATAAATAGATTAGGTAGGTACCTTACCTACCTAATCTATTTATGATGCATTTAAAAAAAATCTTGAGTTGATGTTCCATAGGTGTAAAGTTAACACTAATGTAGGTAGGTATAATAAATAGATTAGGTAGGTACCTACATAATCTATTAGGTTATATTAAGTACCTAAGGTAGGTAAAATAAATAGATAAATAAAATATTCCACACAAAGCAAATATTGCAGTTTTATTTAAATTGATGATCATACAGACCTACCCTATTCATCAGGCATCCCTATCGGTTGTCTGGAAGAAATCGCGACCTAGCGATAAGATCGCCAATTGCAATCAATGGTAGGTATATATTGTAGGTATATGCACAGATAATATAATGTACTTATCCCACTCATATACGTATCCCACTCTTACAATAAAGCTCAAAGGAATAGGCATAGATAGTGACCTGGAATAGTATAAAGGATATTCAAAATGTTGGTACCACGCGGGCGAAGCCGCGCGCAGAAGCTAAGGCGCTAAGTATGTAATAATTACCTATTTAGCGCCAGCCCGGCTAGCTAGCTCAAATAGGGGTTCATTTTCAATGAATTCGACGCACAGGTAGGTAAAACACGTATAATAATAAAGAAGACACGGGAACAATATAAAAGAAATAAAGTGTAAGAAAAACTAGTAAAATCACAATAAGAGTCCGTTCGTACGTAAGCCACTTGATCACTCTCCTCTCTCTCTTCCCGCCGAGCCGCGCTCAGAACGCTAGTGAGTTGCGCGGTTGCGGCGTCAGATGGCGCTGGTCGAGAAGGGATTTAAATGCGTCGCGGAAAAGTATCTACTTTTATATTGGCGGGACGCGGTCCATTTGAATTTGAATTTAAAACCAGTAGTGCGCGTTATACCTATAATTATCTGTGGTCTAAATAGGTAAGTGGTCAACTCTGGCAGGTAGCGAAGTTCTAGGCCGCTTTACTAAAAGGCCTCCGTTATGGCCTAACGACTAACTTTTTTCATAGGTACTTCGAAGAAAAGAAACTTAAACGAGGAGTAAGATCATGATAGGTAACGTAGATAGGTAAGTGGTTTTAACGACAGGAATTCAAATTCAAAAGATTAATATGAAAACACTGAGACTCAGAGCCTCCGACAGGCGTATTATAATTATTCCTAGGTACCTGCAGATCATGCAAACATTAAAATTTGCTGCACCGGCCGCGGTAATCGAACTTACACACCTGCGTTTCAAATGAAATGCCTCGCTACCAGTCATATTTTTCTGTGCTCGCTACGCCGCCGCCACTGACCGAGGTCGTCACGTCAATGAACTTTCGATGTAAAAGCAGATTTCTTTAAGATAAGCACCATCTAGCGACTCGATTAAGAAACCAATATAGTATTTTTGCCATGATACGCCATCTCTGTTTTATTCAGAAGACTAGAACTACGAGCGCCATCTAGTGACGAGTAGATGTATTTTATAAAAAAACTAACTAATTTTACAGATGGCGTTAAATACAAACTTGCATTCGATCCTAGAATATTCCTAACATCAGAAATCAACAGCATTAATCATCAAAACAAAACAGACAAAACTTCAAAATATTGGAACAATGTTTCTAAATAATGACAAGACTTGGAACCATTGACACATTAAACCTACCAAAAAGTATGAAATGACACCGAGCGTAGTAGAAAGAATTACATTTTTTTTATTCGTCGGCGGAAACCCTTACTTGCAGCTGGCTACATTCTCGCTGTCTCCGATTCAGCAAGTATGTAAATGTCATTTTTTATTATTTTTCTATAAATTTGTGATTTACCGCGGTGCGTGCTGTGTTCCTGGTTATATCGTGAGTGTTGTAAAGCGGGATCGAGCTAGCGTGAGGCAGGATGCAGTCGCCGGAAGCATATAACCTCAGCGTCGGGCGCATCACGTAACATAGGGAGCGCTCGATGGTGAGGCACTGCGACATGGTGCTGAGTACCGAGTGGGCGCAGGTGGAAGTCGTCGAGCTGACCAACGACGGGAACGGGCTAGGGTTCAACCTTGTGGGCGGCCGGAGCACGGGCGTTGTGATAAAGTACGTGATACCCGGGGGGGTGGCGGAGAAGGACGGGCGGCTGCAGAGCGGCGACCACGTCCTTCAAGTAGGGTCCGTGAACCTGCGAGGCTTCACATCGGAGCAGGTAGCGGCGGTGCTCCGCGGCGCGGGGCCCTCCGTGCGCCTCCTGGTGGCGCGCCCCGCAGACCCGGCCGCCGCCTTGTGCGCTCCCATCCCCGGCACCGCTCTAGTTCCTACCAAAATCCTCGGAGACCCAGAACTCCTCGACCGACATCTCATCGAAACTGGCTATGGAGCAGTCTATGACCTCTCTCAGTGCTACACCGAATACATCAACGGTCTCAAGGGTGAGAATGTCAGCCTGGTGGCTGCAGCTGTCAGTGTCATCGGTGAACATCCATTGCAGATACCGGACCACCCTATCATATCAGAAGTATCACCGACGATAACAATTACTATTCCTGTGGAACTACCGACATTGCCAGAGGTGGAAATAATTCATGTGGATTTAAACAAGAATGTGTACGGGCTAGGGATCACGGTGGCCGGCTATGTGTGTGAGAAGGAAGAGTTATCAGGTATTTTTGTGAAGAGTATTATTGAAGGCAGCAGTGCAGAACAGAGTCAAAAAATTAGGATAAATGATAGGATTATAGAAGTAGATGGTGTATCGTTAGCAGATAAGAGTAACCCTCAGGCTGTGGAGGTGTTGAGGAACACTGGCATCTCGGTCCACTTAGTGTTAGAGAGGTACTTGCGCGGTCCAAAGTATGAGCATCTCCAGCTAGCTATATTTAATGAGGAGCGTCCTGCGTCACCATCACCATCCACAACCACCCTCTCCTGGTTCCCGGTGCCTTCCCAAGCTGATAACACTAACACAGAAATTGAACCCGAACCAGAATCCAACACAACAATAGACTCCAGTGTTTTAGAAATTGAAGACACTCAGGAACCAACACAGGAAGAGTTAGATAAGAGATTTGATCAAATACTGGCTGTCAATGAGGAGGAAGTTAAGAAAAAGTGGGAAGAGACACTTGGTTCTGGAAAGGAGGTAATAGTTGCAGAAGTAAATAAGTTGGAAGGTCTGGGCATCAGCCTAGAGGGTACTGTCGATGTGGAAGGGGGCCAGGAGTTGAGACCACATCATTACATCAGATCTGTGCTTCCAGAGGGCCCGGTCGGCCAGCAAGGAACTCTGCTTGCTGGGGATGAACTCTTAGAAGCAAATGAGTATAGGTTGCATGGCTTAACACACACTGAGGTAGTGGCTATTCTGAAACATCTACCCAATAGAGTCAGATTAGTCTGTGCAAGAAGCAGTATAGATAGTGGTCGACGACCACTCATAAACTTAGCCTCAGATCGAGAAGGTTTTGAGGCCAGAAAAATCATATCAGGGAGCCTTAACAACTTGACCACGATTGTCAAGGCTCAGTCAGACTCTTCCATCAACACTTCCAGTACAGCGACACTGACCAACCACTCCGGCCAGTCTAAGAAATCCCGATCACTGCAATATGTCTCAGAACTAGCCATGTGGCTAAGTAAAGAAGACATCATAGAACTTGTAAAAGGGGACCAGGGTCTCGGGTTCTCTATACTTGATTACCAGGATCCTATAGACCCCCAAGGGACAGTGATTGTCGTAAGAAGTCTAGTACCTGGTGGGGTAGCAGAGAAGAATGGAGAAATATCTCCAGGTGATAGAGTTATGTCAGTGAATGGAGTCAGCATCAAGAATGCGACTCTTGACCAAGCTGTTCAGGCATTGAAGGGTGCTCCGAGAGGCACAGTCCGAGTTGGAATAGCTAGGCCTCTCCCCCCGCATGATAGCAAGACTAAAAGCAGCACCACACTGAACGTCAAAACTAGCTAATCCCTAAACTAGTCAAAAAGTCATATCTTAATTAAAGTGAGCTTAAGGGTCGGTACATATCAAGCGGTTTTAGAACGAGCGCTTGGTATGTTGAAGAAGTTAGGACACAAGCCCCTAGCACTCAAAACTCGGAGCTGAGCCTCTGGTACAATAATAAATTTACGCTTTACTAGTCCCAAGTATTAATATATATTAAGATCCTCACTTTTTTAATGCACAAAACTTTAACACACAACCTGACATTTATGATTTACCCTTTTATACATTTTCTAAAGCTTCACACAACTTTTATAAAAACAATCAGTAGACAAGTAAGTATATAACATTTATGTTAATGACAACATGAACAAAAAAGAACTTGTGTAACAAACTTGTTATTTTGTTCCAATTGAACATATTACATTAGATTAAGATGTAGACTATCATTATCATCACACTGTAGATATTACGTAAGGGAGCAATTTATTGTAAATAACGAGAGTGTTTTTGAATCTCATAGGATCTTTGAAAAATAAAACTTGATAGCTACTTGGGATTTGATTATGAATTGAGTTCTTATAGTTTTATATTAGTTTATGAAATACTAAAGGATAATTTAGCCAAGCATCTAGATAGCTTAAAGCTTAATAGTTTAAAATCATGGCATTTCCTTCATGATCCCTTTGTTTTGTTCAGTTGAATTTGGTGAAGCCATGTGGCGAATCTTGAAGATTTGCTGTTTTCATGAATATTCAATGGAGCGAATGGTTCTACTATCGACCCGAGTTTCCCCCAAACCTAATTATAGAATACTACCTTGCCACCACTTAAATCTAAGCCTAGCTTATCGCCTTGTACCTTTTATTTGCTTTTATAGCATTTTGTTTATTTATTATCATTTGTAATATATAACAGAATGTAATATTAGGATATGTATATGATTAATGCTAAAATTGCACTGAAAAAATTAGCGAAGCACATGTGATAATTTGATAGTATAGAAGTTATTTATTTATTAAACCGCTCAGTGCAAATATCGCTAAAAAATTCATGGGTATACAAATTGTCTCGAAATATGTAATGAGATGGCGTATTGAATTTTTGATTGCATTCGTTGTTCGTCAGCGCGAGCTGTCCATATTCATGAAACAATATCTCAGTTGAACCGGATTGTAAAGCAGCGCTGTTATGAATTATTTTGTGGACAGTCAGCTTCTATTTGAGCGGTACCTTAGTTGGACTTACGAAACTTCAGTCAATTTTATATTATAATTAGTGCTAAATAGACATTGGCTTAAAGCTTATCACGCAAGTTCAAAACTACAAGATTATACATATTTGTGTATTTATTTAATCATAATGAGCCATAAAAATAGACAGTATAAAAAAGTACAAAACGTAAATATGTATTTTTATGTTTATAATTTATCCATCTGTAATCTACCAAGTTTTCAAATTAGATATATAAAAATATAAAGCAAATCAGTAAAAATTATGTCTAAAGAAATATAAAAATTTATGTAAACAGAACTAGTCTAACAAAACAGGCTGTGGCATGCTAGAGTAACATAAATTTAGTGTAAATTAATTAACTAAAATGTAGTTTGTGAAATGACCAAATGGTAGGTAAAAATCTTAACGTTCACATATATCAATGTTAAAGTATCCCTGGGGACGGACGCATGCCGTCGCGTGTGACTGATAGCATCTAACTAATTAACCTCCAACGTACAGTCTGGATATATTGCCACGTATCAACCAACTGAAGCTAAATCGATCGAAATGAGATTAAAGTTTCATAAATGTTTTAATTTGTCATAATTATGAGAAATAGAAAGCACGCGCGGCAGAGTTACATCAACTTAAGACGGCCTAAAAATTACAAATAAATACTGAGTAGTAAAAAAACTAACTTTTTACTTTTACTGATTATTCTAGTCTCATACAATACTCATTTTAATACTTCTCTCTTTGCATCAGAGTGTTGCCGGGTTGAAAAATATTATATTAACTCAATCATAAGCAACGGCAGTGTGACCGAGTCCTTACAATGCACATTGATGTACCCTAAATGCCTTCTAGCGTTAATTAGGTGTAACTTAATTGGCTTAATTTACATTAGCTTTAACACATAAGGGAACTATTGTACTTAAATTTGTAATGTAATTTCATCACGTCAACAATATTAAAATTTGGAATTACTTTTTCCTTAATCAATTTTACATTTTAATAAAATTAAACTGTTTTTTATGAGTACGTGAATTACTTTGATAAACATTTATTTATATGTTACCTACCTGTATAATTGTTCAAATCACGATTCTTCCGTTCAGGCAGACTGAAATATTAAATAATTATTTAGTTCAATGGAAATTGGAAATATATGACGGAATCTTTAAAACTATCACATTTTTTGCATAATAGTGTAAATAAAAAAATGTTCCTATTAAATAATGATGCTCTCTTTGTACAGGATAGATCAAAGTTGTGTTTAAAACAGCTTTTTATAATTATTAATTGTTATTTTAATCAATATGACGCATTTTAAGTGTATAATTTGAAAGACATTGATTTCGTCACATATTTTCATTATTATGATTATTAGTTATGACGGCACTGTAATATCAACACTTATTAGCCTTACACGAAAATTGTAAGTTAAAAATACAAAAATATTGAAAACTATTTATTTTATTTATGAATTTTGTGTGAATCTCGTGCGGGATACGAAATAGCGAAATTATGTAGTTTCAAGAACGATAGTTAAATGATACTCTAATGTGGCGTCTGACGGCCTTGGCTTTTAACTAATTCAGAGTTGCTTAATGAAACAATGCATTGAGTTAACAGGATAATCACCTTTACTAGAACAGTTTGTTGCTAGAATAATTTTAAGTTCTGCTAACTATAGAGACATACTTGTGCTATAAAATCTCTATTGTCTAATCACAATCAAATAGTGAATAAAATGTTCCCGATTAAAAATTCAGGGCAAAATCAATAAGCTTTTTGAAATATTATTTCTTTAGCGCAAGCTTCAGTTTTGAAATATCAAATCAAATATTTTATTTCAGTAACTTTAATAACCCTAATAATAACCTAATAGGTATTCTAAAACCCACTGTTTAATTTATTGATATGAAAATTCAGGTGAGTTGACAATGTAACATTTTGGTTATGACAGTAACATGTTTATTATCTATAGTAACACGTGTGTTATTTCAGGTAACATGTGGATCCCCAATCTGCCAGTCACCATCGCGAGTGTCGTTTGTGCCTCTGCCGGCGTCGTCTGTATATTCAAGCAAGTTTCTATAGTTCAACATTATAATGGTTGATTAACTATAATCTGTAGGTAGGTATAGATGTTTACGCAACATGAGGCGTGTTAGCCGAATGGGGTTTTGCCTCGACTTTCAATCCGAAGGCCGTGGTTTCGAATCCCGGCCGTGCCTCAATGGATTTTGCGTTTCGTTAAATTTATATGCGCATTACCTCGAGCTCATGGTGAAGGAAAACATCGGGAGGAAACCCGCAGCTTAGTCAGCTCCACGCGTATTGACGTCTTTCCTGTGGACGAGGCCGATTAAGCTGAGAGGATGGTTGAGGTGCTGGGCAAGCCTATTCCATCTCAAACAATGTCCCAGGCACTACAGCGTCCCGTTGAGTGTAGGCATAGGTTGCCTCCTGACGCTGTATTAATCATCTAGTATAGATGTAAAGGTTTATATTCGCAGGGACATGTACAGTGGTGGGCCGTTTGACAAGAACATGCGCGCGGAAAACAAGACAGTGGTGGTGACCGGAGCCACCAGTGGGATGGGGAAGGAGATAGCGTGGGACTTCGCACGACGCGGCGCCAAGGTACACAGACAACATTTTACAAACATAAGGCACGTTAAAACTGTGTGTGTGTATTATAGTGTAGTAGTTAACCCGCGGAGAACGTTTCAAGTTCGTGAAATCAAAGTCAAAAAGCATTTATTCAGTAGGACCGCTGGGATCACTTTGAAATGTCTTAAAACTAGGTGATTTTACTCCTGTTCCTTCGCAACCAATACCTTGAAGAATCAAATGACGTTGACTTAAAGCACACCAACCAGTCGAGAGTTGTGAAGTCTGTAATTTTTTTTTATTCTTCCGTCAGGTATTCATGGCATGTCGTGACATGGAAAAGTGTGAGAAGGTACGTCGTGACATCGTGATCGAGACGCAGAACAAATACGTGTACTGTCGTCCCTGCGACCTCGCCTCTACGCACTCTGTGAGGGACTTCGTTAAGAGGTATGTAGGTATTTAGCAAGATAAACTTTTACTTTACTTTAACAACACGTTTTGTAAGAACATGTTTTACCAATTTCGATGTGCAAACCGAGAGAATGGCATGCTTTTAGTGACATAGATCAAAATAAAGTTAAATGTTAAGTGTAAGATCAAATAATCAAGATCAAAAAATAACAAAATCAAGACTTTTTCTCGACTCTTTAAGTTTTAATGAAACACACCAATATACTCCAGGTTCAAGTCAGAGGAGCCCCGTTGTGACGTGCTGATCAACAACGCAGCTGTGATGGAGCCCCCTCGAGGGGTGACCAAGGATGGCTTCGAGCCGCAACTGGGCATCAACCATCTTGGACACTTCCTGCTTACCAATCTGATGCTGGACACTCTGAAGGTACGTGCTAATTGGAGTGATCACTGTTCTAACGTGTAGACATTCCCACGGTATGACGTCTCAGTCCCACAGTGTGACGATACAGTCCCACAGTGTGACGGCACAGTCCCACGGTGTGACGTCTCTGTCCTACAGTGTGATGACACAGTCCCACAGTGTGACGATACAGTCCCACAGTGTGACGGCACAGTCCCACGGTGTGACGTCTCTGTCCTACAGTGTAACGGCACATTCCCACGGTGTGACGTCATAGACCCTCGGTGTTACGTCTCTTTCCCACAGTGTGACGGCACAGTCCCTCGGGAAGTTAAAACTTCTTTAGGCGCTGGGCATTTTTTGAGATGAGAATAAATTCTTGGATCTTGGCCTCGTAAAGGTCACGTGCGAGTCACGTAACAGCTCACCGACACCTACCAGTAGAGCCATCTAGCTTATCTTTTGATATTTTTCGATTTTCTGACGATTAAAAAAATACACTAGGCAGTCTAGGCACTGATTGTTCATGTTTTCACTTCTCTCGGCATTCTTGGGAGTGCCGCGGTTTTTTTTATAATTATTTTTTTCCTTGTTGTTGTATCAGAAGGACAATCTAGCATGATCCCTTGTGGAATGAACGTTTTTTGTAGTGAATCTTTCGTCTCTAAATCTCTTCGCCTGCAGGCCTCCGCCCCCAGCACCGTGGTGGTTGTCTCCTGCAGCGCCCACCTCCGCGGTCAGATCCACAAGGAGGATCTCAATATGAGCGCCAACTATGACGCGCCTGCTGCGTACGCGCAGAGTAAACTTGCCAATTTGCTCTTCGCAAGGGAACTGGCTAGAAGGACGCTCGGTAAGGAAGGAAACTGGAGTTACACGCTAATTGTTATGTACCACTCATATAGTAAAGCTGAAAGTTTGTGAGTTTCTTTAGATGTTTGTTCAATCACGCCTAAACCAGTGAACCGATTTGGATGAAACTTGGAATGGGCGTAGATAGTGACCTGGAATAGCATATAGGCTATTCAAAATGCTGGTACCACGCGGGCGAAGCCGCGCACAGAAGCTAGTGTGTAATCACGACGGTATCCCCGAGTCGCGGTAATTCTCTCAGATCTTTTTAAATAAATAAAATAAGTTTTATTTTGCGTCACAAAACAACAAATACACACACAAAAAAAATTAAAAATACATACATACATACATAAAGTCACGCCTCTTTCCCAAAGCGGTAGGCAGAGACCACGGATCTCCAGTCGCTACGATCCTGACACACAACTTTCGCCTCATTCACTCTCATTACATTCTTCATACATGCTCGTCGGTTTAGGGTAGGTTTTAAAAATAGTAACAGCAAAAAAAGGTCTTAGCATTTTGCAATTAAGCATTTTTTTTAGCTGAAGATCTCTAAGGTAGTCAGAGGCATGTCCAAATACATGCCCATATTATACATACTTCTTTGATCTCTGAAATCTATAAACCTCTTGTTGGATAACCTCTTCACACTTTGTTGCAGAATGGGACATATCCGTGGTGGCAGTAGACCCTGGCATGACTGACACGGAGATCACTCGCCACATGAGCATGATGAAGAGCATCTCCAAGTATACCACCAGCATTCTAGATAAATAAATAAATAATGCTGGACATTTCACACAGCATCATCTAGCCCCAAACTAAGCATAGCTTGTACTATGGGAACCAGATAACTGATATACTACGTATATACTTTTTGTTTATAAATACATACATATTATACATAGACATAACACCCAGACCCGAGATAAATATTTGCAGTTCATACAAACATTTATCCCGCGGCGGGGATCGAACCCACAACCTTCTGCGTCTCAAGCGGGCTTTCACCCACTGTGCCACAGAGGTCGTCAAAGATATTTTTAAAATATTTAAAAAAAGAAACTTTTACGATCTAGTACACATTCGTCAGATTCCTTTTTCGTCAGAATATATTATAGCCTGTTTTTTTTCGGACGAAAACTATCTCGTCAATGGATCACCCCCACCATTCATTGGCAGTACAAACCGAAGCTCAGCTAAGGGCTTGCTTCTACCAGTACAATCTCATAACTTTTTGGTCCCGGCTTATAAGTCGCTAAGCCATGACGGATGGCTTAGTGGGGCCTAAAAACCGTCACCAGAGTTAGCCACTCTTACGAATTTACTTATTAGTAGAGTTGACTCGTATTTAAAAACAGTCTAAAGTTGTCTAACACTTGTTTAGCTAAACACTGACTAAACAGCTAAACACGTGCTTAGCAACTGTTTAACTAAACATAAAAATGATCTAAGCCGTGTCTATCTCTAAATACTCGTAAAACGCTTTATTGTGGTAATCGTTTTTAAACGTGTGTTCAACAGATGTTTTCTTTTTTGTGACATTTGGATATATGTATGGATTAAGAAATGAAGTCTTATCAAAAATTTTGATTGCGACGACTAAGGTTCTGTGGCCGTGCGGTAAGGCATTCCGGCTTAAGGAGGATCGTCCGATCGTCGCGGGTTCGAATCCCGTCGGAATCGAAAGTTTTGATAAAACTTCATTTCTCAATTTAGATATAAGTATGTATTGCCCTCAGATACGTGGTATACCCGCTGTTCTGGCCCTTCATGAAGTCCCCTAAGATAGGGTCGCAGGCCGCCGTGCACGCCGCGCTCTCCGACGATACCAGACGCTCTGCCGGAGACTACTACGTGTGAGTCAGCTCATTTTATATGGAAAACTAACTAAAAGTAGCCGGAGACTCTGAGTGCGGCAGTTAGCCTCGTAAAGTAAAAATCAAAAACCATTAACGTATTACAAATTCATTTATTTATTAACTAACAAATTAATTTATTATTATTTATTAACAAATTAATTTATTAACGCTGTGATCACGGAATAGTCTTCCGGCTCAATGCACATGGAATTGGCAAGCGACGCGTCAATTTGTTTTATAGCAAGCCGTTATAAACCTTATTCTATTAACATTATAAGATATAGAAACGCTTGTTCGCTTGTGTGAAATTGCCGAAGAGAACTGTCAGAGATGTCGGTAACGAGTTCGATAGTTTTTTTCCATCTCAAAAATGCCCAACGCGTCTTAAAAGTTATCACTCTAAAAAATCCGGCTGCTGACGTCAGAAGCGCGCTTAATGTGCGATGTCCTTTAGGCGAAACTAGCTCCCGCGGTGTAGCCTATGTCCGTCTCTTTATCCATGCCAATTTTCAGTCTAATCTGTTCAGTGGTTTGGGCGTGAAAAGGAACAGACAGAGTTACTTTCACATTTTTATTATCAGTATGGATGGATTGACATGCAGTTCAAAATCTACCAGGAAATAAGAGTTCATTAACCCCCTACACTAAGTAGGACCCAAAAATGTTATCATTTCTTCCAGTGACATGAAGAAGGCTCAGCCATCACCCACAGCTCAGGACTACGAGCTAGCACAGTGGCTGTGGAAGGTGAGCGAGCGTTGGACGCAGCTGGACCAACACCGCGCGGAATTGCAGAATGCACACGCGGCCTAGGGGGCATATACAGTTCCATTAGTGGCCTAGGTGGCTTACACACTTCAATAGAATGCGCGCTTTAGATGTAAAAGTTAAATTGAGGGTTGCAGATGTAGGTATAGTCTTGATGGAGGCCTCCAGGCGTCGGAGTATTCCCGTTGTCTCCTCTCAGGGCTTAACGACTTCTAGTTTTTTTTTAAATAAGCTTTATTAATCTGTATTAAATGTCATGAGCGCGCATTCGTACAAACTATGGTCACGTTTCAGTGACTACAGGCATTTGCATTGAATTGAAAAGTTACTTTTCTGTGCGCATTTATTTAAGCTATTGTTATTAGTTATTTAATACATAGATTATGAAATACATAGAGCATGTTTTATTTATATTTTTAAGACAAAATTGTTTATACGCAATTTATAGAAATAGAAATAAATAAGTATTTTTTTAAAAAAATTTCAACAAGTACAAGCCTATGTAAGTACAAAATTTCATTTCAAACAACCTATTTTCTGAGGAGTTCCCTGAAACAGCTCTTGACTCCATCATCAGATCAGCTCGCTGTTACCATTTTTGAAAATTTTAGATGATACTTAATCTACGAACCGAGTTTCAACTTCAACCTGGAATAGCATATGTATAGGCTATTCAAAATGTTGGTACCACGCGGGCGAAGCCGCGCGTAAATAAAACTTCGAAACCCTATTCAAATAACAAAACCATGACATTGACATGTAATGCTGCTAATGGGATGCCTAATGGAATTAGTTTATTATAATACTCATACTTACATAAAAATACTAAAGGCTGTCGCTGTCGTTTATTTTCAAATGGTTTCTATTGAAACCCGCAATCCCAGTTAACCTGTCAATTATATTAAAGGTCTTAGGATACATCATTTTACTCTCATGTTCATAGAGCGGATCCAGGGGTGGGGGGCACGGGGGCACGTGCCCCCCTCCCCCCAAAAAATCCTGGATCCGCCCATGCTCATGTTATGGAGATTATAAGGCCTATTATAAGATTTAGCAGCTTCATGACCTAAAATAAATTAAGAAATGAAAAATCTTATCAAAATTGTCGATTTCGACGGGATTCGAACCCGCGACGATCAGACGATCCTCCTAAAGCCGGAGTGCCTTGAACCTCTCGGCCTCGGAACCAAGGATCAGATTTGATCACTTTGCTATAGTAGGGTGGGGCAAATTTAGGCCAGCTTAGCTCTAGCTGTGTAGCTGCATTGGAAACTATAGATTCAGGTTAGCAGAAAAACAGACCGCCTATTTTGAATTGAAAAAATATAGTGGACCCCAGTTTTAAGATTTTTTATTTTTTTTAGAACTAGAAAACGTTATTCCTCTTTGCTCCATGCACTTCATATCATACACAATACTTTAATAAATACAGGAAACTCAAATCACCGTAATTTTTGGTATTTTAGCTATCTGCTCTTGTCTCCTGTCCTTTTCGAGCGCTCCCTCACCAGGTCATCTGACGCTGTCTTCAGGTCATACGCCCAGCCGATCCAAGCGAAGAAATCGATGAACTTAGTGGTAGGATTAAGGAGGTTGTCTCCAAGCTCTGCCGCGCGGTAGTCTGAGGGAAACGTGTGGTGGTAGTTATGGAAGCCTTCTCCGAGATTGGCGAGGGATACTCCGATGTTCTGCGAGGCAGCAATGTGCTGGTCGTAAGGCTTGTTGCCCCAGCGATGCGCCGCGCTGTTGATCAGGAAGATGCAGTGGAGGCTGACCATAAAGCGGGTCTGGTTCAGGTGCCAGCCCACCCAGAACTCCTCGTTCCACATCATGGGGATAAGGGGAGGCAGGATAAAGCATGCCAGACTAGCGAGCACCATGAAGTGACTGTGGTAAATAAAAAATAATGTTACCTAAATGTTAGTACCTTGGTAAGTATTGGTTAGTTGCCATTGGTAGAGTATTGGTAGAGCTTAATAATTTCCCCAACACGTCTTATTAAATTTTCTCAATCAAAAAATCCGTTGATATACGGACGAGATTCGAATCCACGACCTTCGGATTGAAAGTCAAGGCACCATGATAGAATTTGAACTCATAAATTATAATGAAGATTAATAGTCTTTATTATCCATACTTCCATACTAATATTATACATGTGAAAGTAACTCTGGCTGTTTCTTTACCTTTTCACTCCCAAACCGCAAGAAGCGCTCTTGGTCGTGCTTGCTTAGTCGTTCTTGATAGATCGTTGAAGTTAAGCAACGTTCGAAACGGTCTGTAAGTGGATGGGTGACCGCCAGTGACATTTTCATCTGAGCGCTTCCGTGCTTCGGAGGGCACGTTAAATTGTCGGTCCCGGCTATTTAAGTCGTTAAGCCATGACGGAGGCCTTTAGGCGGCCTAAAAACTCCGTCACCAGGGTTGGCCACTGACTCATACGAACTTACTTACTTACTCCCAAACCGCTGAACAGATTAGGCTGAAAATTGGCATGTATAAAGGTTGTTATCCCAGGGAAGGACATAAGCTACTTTTTATACCGAAAAAATCTAAGGGACCGCGGGTCACACCGCGCGAGCGCAGCTTGCTTATTATAATAATTGCGGCGCTCCCGCGGTGTGACCCGCGGTCCCTCGGGATTTTAACACGACTTGACGACGCGTGACCTGCCCGGTTAGCATGCGCGACGTGAGATATCTCGTGCACGAGAAACGAGAAATTAGTAAATTGTGAAGAAATGAAGAACCCCGGCCGTGCAAAAATGGATTTTGCGTTTCGTAAAATGTAAATGCACTTTAACACGTGCTCTAAACGGTGAAAGAAAACATCGTGAGGAAACCAGTTAGTATTCTTTAAGGCGGCGATGGGCTTGCAACCTGTCACGTATGGAATACTAACTTCTGCAAGATGTGGGCATGTATCAAATATGTATTTGGACATGCCTCTGACTACCTCTACTACTCCAAAAGCGCTGACATTACACTTCGTTTATCACGGCACGAGTAATTTCTCGTCGTTACCTTGCGAGGACGAGATAATTGACGACAAACGTGTGAAGACACAGAGTGGAGTTTGATCACAAAAATAGCTGCGGTATCTATCTTGCTTGAATTATGTTCTAACAACCTACCATAGCGTAAGTCTACAAGGACAAACTACTATGTTGTGGTATGCATGTTATATAAGCCAAAATCGACAAAATTTCTCGTTTCTCGTGCACGACAGTGCATGCTAGCCGGGCTGGATTTTAAAATATAAGTAGTTACTGATCTTCGTTATTATTGATGAGTTCAAATTCTATCATATCGAGCGTCGTGCAGTGGTCTAACTAGATAGTTCTGGGTAGGTAAGTACTGTAAATAGGTACTAACTCATGTTGGAATTTTAGCACGGGGTTCCTGTAAACATCCGAGAGGTCGATAGCTGCGCCCTTCCTCTTCACTTCAGGGTGCTTCTGCGACAGCAGCCAGCCGATATGCGAGAAGAACAGCCCTCGGTTGGAGTTATGGGGGTCTGCGTCAGTGTCGCTGAATTTGTGGTGCGCGCGGTGGTCTCTCACCCACGTGATGGAGGAGAACTGGAAGGCGATGGATGTCATGATGGTCAGCAAGACCTGGAGCGGCAGCTTGGCTTTGTACGCGCGGTGGGACCACAGGCGGTGCGCGCCTGCAGTCACACCCAATATGGACGCGTAGTTAAGAATGATAGCTGGAAGAAAAAGGCCGGTTTACTATTTCGGTAAGTATTTTAATTTAACTTATTTTTTATCTCGGTTCCCATTCAACTTTCATCACTTCTTTCACACCTCTCACGATGTTTTCCCTTAGGTAATCCTTCACGTAGGTATCACCACAGTTAAAATAAATCGCACCAATTAGCCGCGGCCCCTCCGTACGCGCCGCAGCCATTTTTCTATACAAAAAAATGTGCTGATGACGTCAGAAAATGCGGCTCGCCTCTGACGTCAGCAGCATTTTCTCTCTTGAATTGACGCGCGTACAGCGCCGGCGCAGACATATATGCGATCAGCTTTATTTATTTATTAGTGGATTTCTAGCCAAATTAAAGATTCAAGTTTCCGAATGACTTAAAAATAGTACGTACTTAGGTATTTACTTACTAAAAAGTATAGTCTGCCATCGAGCAGCTCCAGAGAACATCAGATAGAACCCGTAAAATCCACAAATATGGACCACAGAGATGAACACTATGTTCCTTTTCTTCAGCCCTCGTTTGAACTCCTTTTCAGCTGGCGGCCCCGTGACTGCGTCTTCGGGGGCTAGAACCGTGTCATTGTCGTGCGAGTTGGGAGCCATCCTTATGCAAGGCTTATCGCAGACGAAACAGATGATTTAGTCGTAGTACCTACACTTATAAAGCGAGCGCCTGATTAGCGCGATTTAGTTTTCGCGACGCAGACCGACTTATTAAATACTTACCTATTTAAAAATTTATTTATTTTAATTTGGTTATTTAAAAAACACTGGTAACCTCTAAGGAATGTATTAACATCGTCATAAACATCAACTTTTGGTTCTATGACTTTTAAAAATGCATTATTATTTTAGGTAGGTATATCAGATTTTCATACAAAAATAAAAATATTTAAATTGAACGCTCTAAATGTTAAGAAGTCTATGCGAAGCATTACAATAGCGAGGGGAGCAGGGTTAGGGCGGCGGGGGCCGAAATGTGTTAGATAGGTCAACGAAATCTTAAAGGTTTGGTTTTGGAAAATGTATTGTTTTGTAACTAGTCATAGAACAAAAGTTGTTGTTTATGATGATAGTAATACAGTCCTGAGAGGTAACCGGTGTTTTACAAATAACCCTGTATAATCGCAAGCACGCCCTGGGCGGTAGATATTTCTTTTTTATGATTATTGTATGTAAGATTAACCTGTAAGATTAATTTGCGGCTATGGACTTTAAAAAGGGCCTGAAATAAAAACATTTTATTTATTTATTTTACAGGCGCAGGTTACAATCATTCTCATATCGCAGAAATACGTGCCACATTGATCGAGCGAGCCGTGCAAGCAAAATTATATTTCATAGGTATTGTTTTTTTTTTCGTGAATAAATGATTTGATAAGTGATATTATTACTTGCGCATCGGTTATACCTATCTATCGGTACAGCATCTACATGCAATTTCCATGTACCTACATGATGCTAATGTAGGTAGGTACAGTCAGCAAAGAAAGTGGTTTACCACTTTGGACAAAAGTTTCTGTGAAATCTTACTAGCGCTACGGTTTACTTTTCTAACGCAGAAGAGATGCACAATAATTATGACGTAATATCCGCTAACTGATATGCCTGACATTTTTGAAGTCACTGGAAAATTTGGTTATTTTGAGCTCTATTATCAACGCAATAGCTTGTTTTTTTGCAATAATAAATAAAATCTTCATTCAATTAACACAAGTTCGATCTTTTTTGAGAAAAACTTTTTACAACTGAAAAAGAAAATATCTCTGACAAGTGTCACTGTATTACTGTCAACGTAATAAATATTTAAGGTAAAGTGGGGTTATGGCAACTATCGGATAATTTCAACTAATATCACAATTTTCAACAGGCTTGATATAAATAAATAAATTGTTCTCTTATTTACTAAAATTAGTAAAAATTTAAAGACTCGAAAAGTAGTATTAATTTACTTGTCGAGTTTATAAAATCGCGATAATGTGCCACTATTTATTGTAGGTAAATAGTTTCAATTACCCGTCCCACTGTTACAAGCATTTTGTGCAAAATAATACTACATAATATATTTTATACTTTATTCTTTACACACTTTACAGCTTAAGACATTTACCTAAGACGGTTATATAAAACTAGATGAAATTTGTAAAAATATAGAATTAAAAAGCGATTATTATTATTATTATTTATTATTAACATTTGATTTTGGACATTAGTAGCGCGAAGGAAAAATTTTAGTCGCAATTACCTACCCCACTTCCTACTATTGAAGTGTATACATAATATACATAATATATACATAATAATATTATAAATGTGAAAGTAATCTGTCTGTCTGTCTGTCTGTCTGTCTGTTTGTAACCTTTTCACGCCCAAACCGCTGAACCGATTAAGCTGAAATTTGGCATGGATAAAGAGTATACCCCAGGGATGGACATAGGCTACTTTTTTTTGTCAATTACCATAAGGGGGCGGGAAAATAAGGGTTGGAAGTTTGTATGGGCAAAAAAGTTAAGCAACCCTGGGCGCGGTCATAAAAAGGATGGGTGACCGCCGCCAGCCACTTTTTGCACTCTAGATTTTTTTACTTTTTTTTGTATTTTGCATAATAAATTATTTTAAAATTAATGATAAACATGTAACATGTGTATTCCCACCCATCAATATATCCGAACTCCGAAGTTATGATTTTTTGATATTAAAATATTTTTTCCTTGGCCATAGTTAGAACGCCATCTATCGGTCTAGAGGTCAAAACTACTTTACACTTTTTCTCCTTGGTGGCGTTTCTAGCGGAGATCGAAATACGAAGGAGTATAATTTTCTTTGATTTTGAGTTTTGAAAAGTTAATGGAGATTTTTGCTTAGAGTTTTCGATATTTTTATATTGCTGACGAAGTCGCGGGTAGGTAATATTAGTTAATCGTTTTATTTCGAAATTCAACACCATACAGTACTTGCTAAGTATTCAAAAAAAATATGTTTCGAGTCAATTTCTTCAAAAAAATTGCCGCTCGCTTCAGGGATTCTATACCAATTACCGTATTCGTTTTGTTCTTAGCATTGCAACATCTGGGTAAGATTTTCCCTACCTCTATCTTGGGATTCTTGAGAGAAACATAAATATAAAAAAAATATTATTATTATATCAAGCGACGGAGTTTTATATTTTGTATATACCTACTCTCGATTCACTCAAAACTCCTCTACTTTGTTCCTAATAATGCGCAGACGAAGTTGCGCGGGTCAGCTAGTACATAATACTAGCTGTTACCCGCGACTTCGTACGCGTTAAAATCGAATATCGCCTTGACTGTGCATCGCCAACAAGTTTGGGCTATCAACGATTGCATCACACGTCATCAGAACCTAGTGTTCCTAGATTACAAAAGTCAAACGAGCTTCCCGTCAAAAAGTTCTTACACAAACTTTGAAATCTCTTTTAGGGGTTCTTTTGGAAATCCCTTTTAGGGGTCCTTTTGAAAACCCCTGAAACACGTGTCCATTTATTTTATAATATAATGTATCCAAACCGAGTTTCAAGCCAATAGTTTCCAGTCAAAATGTTCCTATACAAACTTTAAAACCCCTTTTAAGCCCATTTTAAGGGATGTTTTGAAAAACCCTGAAACACTGTTCAAGCAAATCGATAAACGCACTAAAAAGTTTTATACAAAACGTTTTCAACCCTTTTGGGGAATATTTCCGAAACCGCCATAATGGGTATTGGGTTATGTTATAAAAGAAAGCTACCCCTTCTTTCAGTTTAGCTTCAGCGGTTTCGGCTCCGCGATGATGAGTCAGTCAGGTTAAGCTTTTTTATAGATATAGATTAAATTATAAACAGGGCAATGATAACTGTCATACATAGTTTCTAATTCTTTGCTGACGTAAATAGTATTGCAAGGGAAAATCAACCTTGTTGATTCATGACGTTCATATGAATCTCAACCGTAGGGTGGTAAACCACTTATTTTGCTGACTGTACCTAACCTAACCACAGACAAAAAACAAATTAAACAAATGAAAGTATGGCTTCTTGACAGAACATTCTACAGTGTTGACGATTTTTTAGTTAACTGAAAGTATATTTTTTTTACAAACATTTTTATATTTAACTAGCTGACCCGCGCGACTTCGTCTGAGCATTTTTTTCACGCTTTTTCCTGAATTTTCTTTGCTTAAACCTCACGGAGCCCGAGACCTTTACAACGAATGCAAAACCGTGGAAATCGGTTCGTGCGTTCTGGAGTTATAGCGTCAGGAAGGAAAACCCGACTTATTTTTATATAGTAGATTATGAACATTAATAATTTAATATAAGTAACACAATGACATTCAACTACATTGCCCTGACATAAAATTTGTATACCAGTTCTTGGTGAAATATGTTATCCTAAATTGTAAACCTTATCAACTTGTTAACCATATTTCTTGCAAATAAACATTTTATTTCATTTCATTTCAGACATAGTACCTACCTAGCCTACACATTACGAGTTTTGTTTTGAGTGTTTATGTTAGGTACCTTTTCTTTTAGAGCTTGAAACTGCTGAACCGATATTGATAAAAAGCATGGATAAAGTCAAATAAATAATAATGAAAGTCTGTGTGGGTAAACGATATAGATAGGTACTTAGATACTGACTATACTTAACAGAACTCAATGCGGACGAAGTAGCGGAAAACTATTAGTGGATACCTATTTTATAAATTAGTCATAATATTACTTTAACTCTTTGTTAACATAATTTATTTAAATTTAATATGTGACCTTATTAAAAAAACTGTTTTAAAGCTGAAAGGTGACCTGCTCCGTGGGGGAAATAGCAACAATAAACGAAAAGTTTACTTGGTTTAAAAACCCTAAGTAAATTACGTTAACAAAGAAAAAACCGGCGTAAATTGCTTCATATATCTTTTTTATATGGTGAGGTGAGCCAACTTACGTCCAATAACGAACCCTGCATACAGGGTGATACAAATATCACCCTGTATGCAGGGTGGATTTTTGAGATGGGCCATGGAGGGCAGGTACCTTAACCGTTGTAGCTTATGACACAAATTGTTACGTCAATCTGAAAGTTTGTGAGTATGTTTGGATGTTTGTGTTTCAATCACGCCTAAACCAGGGAACCGATTTGGATGAAACTTGGAATAGGCGTAGATAATGACCTGGAATAGCTTAGAGGCTATTCAAAATGTTGGTACATTAGCCGCGCGCATTAGCTAGTTCTCAATATTTACAAACTTTAGGTACACCTAAATAACTCGAAAACTACAAAAAAATGTTTTCTGATAAAACAAGTTAAAAGCTAAGGGCACAGGAAGAACATAGACACATAGTTTGAATCAAAACTTGAGTTTATTACGAAAAGCGCGGGATAATAACTACAGAACGAATAAATTAATTATCAATAACTTACATCCTTACGTAAGTGGTTTTTTAAAAGTATAACTAAATAAATCAACAATTTACAGCGATTTTAACATACAAATTGACATTTTGTTACCACATTAAGTAGAGTGAGTTTACAACTGGAATTTTAAAATAAATGGAAATTATCTTATACACGAAACAAAGGGGGTTTCAACATACGTATATTCCATTATTTGGTGTAATTTTCTGGTTTAACTTGATTTAATGACACTGTTATATAATAACGGGTTTGTATCAATAATAAATAACTTGTTTAAAAAAAATTAGTTGAAAAACTTCGAACGAGATTATTTCTCCAGCGTATTATAAACGTAAACTCGCCCAAAGTATTTTCAACTTTATTCACTTCTATAAACTCATTTTAGGGCCGTTTCACAATGATTATGCTTTGCAGTACCGACGTCTTAAATTCTCCTTTTTCCTTAAACGACCCTAATTTGGGTTATAATTAGACTGTTCAATGTTCATTCATAATCAACATAAATAACATTTAAATCTAAATGCCCTCTGGCTGTCTTTCAGGTAAAATACATTAAAACTACTGAAAATTAGACAATAAGGAATGACGCGTGACATTGCGCGGATGACGCAAGTTTCAATCAATCTTATATTCATTGGAAAAATTTACATTCCTAGCTTATGTCTACATCATGTGAACATTTTGAAGTCTCTAGAAGGTTACTGAAGGCTCGACTGGTGAATGTTCAGGCCAAACCGAAAGGTCACCCACGGCTACTTTGTAACAGATGTCAGATAATCAACCGCGACGTTGCTTGACCGCACACTTGTCCGCGCCATACGCGCAGTCATTCTATACAAAAAATGCTGATGACGTCACAAAACGCGGCTCGCTTCTGACGTCAGCAGGATTTTCTCTATCGAATTGACGGCGCGTTCGGCTCGGCTGGACTGTGCGACCACCCTTTATCGCATCTGAGTCCGCACATGAGAAAATAAACAGGAATTTGACCATAGTAGGTGAAAATTTGTCCCGCGGCGGGGATCGAACCAGCAGCCTTCTGCATCGCAGGCCGGCCATCGCCCACTGCGCTACAGAGGCCGTCGGAGGTATCTGATCTTTAGCTCTCTGAAGTTAGATGCACTAACCGATTGCGCAGATTTGCGCGAGTAGGCGAGATAGGACAATGCAACAAAATAAGCGAGTGGGCGAGGCAGCTATACAACGCTGTCTTTGTCTTTCAGGCGTCATCAAAAATGGGTTCTGCGCAGCTACTTCAGAGCTAAAGATCGGTTGTGCGTATAAAAATGAACGAAAAACGCGCACAAAAAGCGATTGGAAATTGCCCTAGTGTGACGCAGTATCATCGCTACAAAAAGTAGACGTAGGTATTCCATAATCAGTTTTACTTAACATTATGGCTAAAGATTTGGCCGTAGGTGGGTACGCTATGAATCTAGATCAGTTCATCCATAGATTACTTTAGATGGCTCATCACACGGACAACGGATCTAGACATTCGTGAAATAAGCTATTTTCATACTAAACTAGCAAACCCAGCGAACTCCGTTTCGCCACCAGATCTGAATTTTCTTTGCTATAAACCTCACGGAGCCCGAGACCTTTCCAACGAATGCAAAACCGTGGAAATCGGTTCGTGCGTTCTGGAGTTATAGCGTCAGGAAGGAAAACCCGACTTATTTTTATATAGTAGATTATTGCGCAGAGATACTTCGGTTAACTCACAAATGCCAAGTTTCGGCCAGAGTGTACTATGTTTATGTAAATATGTATACTATTAGATTTGTGTCTGTAAATAAATATTACTTATAAATACATTATTTGCGACCATGATAACATCAGTTTTATTATATCTTTTACCATTTTTTCAGTACGAGCGACAATATCAACGCTAATTTCAAAACACTGTGCAAAATTATTTCATAAAATGCAGAATTAAATGATTACCTACCATCGCAGTGGAATACAATATGTAAGAACATCAAAATAAACAATCACAAGGATTCCAACCGGCATCACTACTGTATAAGGCAACTTTCATATGATTTGTACCTTAAAAGCGTCGATATAAGGCTCAATGTGGATTGGCAGTGACGAGACATTATAAACCTTATGAACAATGTTACAAGATATAGAATGAACGAGGTGTCGCGCCGGCTCGAGCAGTCTCGCGTCGTACATTCTGATTGCCCTGGTTCTTTACGGTATTAATCGCGAAGGAACAGAAGTAAAATCACCTAGTTTTAAGATGAGTCAATGTAATCCCAGCGGTCCTACTGAATAAATGCTTTTTGATTTTAACTTTGATTCTATCAAGCGTTTCTATATCTTGTAACATTGTTCATAAGGTTTACAATGTCTCGTCACTGCCAATTCAGTCTGAATTGAGCCTAATAGCATCGTTATAAGGTTGAATTTTCTGTATTCACACACGTTTGTACCGTAAGGTCATTTCAGTAACACTGATAGTCTTTGAGCCTGGATGGCAGGGCTGCGGATCATTTGAGCTTCGACCTCTTGGCCTTGGGGCCATCGTTGGAGGTCCCTGCTCTTTTCTTGGGCACATCTTCATCCTCGATCTCGATTTCCGGGAGAGAGGGCAGGCTGAGGTCGGCGCATCGCTTGTTGATGTACTTCTCGAGACGGCAGCCCGATCTGGAAAAAAAATAGAATCAGAATGAGATTGGAATCACTGCAGGGAATCCGAGCGAGACTGAACATGGTTTGAAACAAATTTATTCAGTTGCAGATTGTGGGCGAATGCACTTATCAAGGGTGGATTTTTGAGACGAGGTAGTAAGGGCAGGTACCGTAAGATGATGTATGTCGCAAAACTCACGTTTTGATTGTACGTTAAGTAATTTTTAATGCATAAAAACACCGTTTTTTTTTTTGATGACATTAGTAGTAGTAGTTTTAGATATTAGTTTATGAGTTATGGGAGTCGAAACACGATTGACTTAATTTGCCTCAATAGAAAAAAATCACAGTTACCTCTAAATCTTCATTTTTTCTACAGATAAAGCCGTTTCATTTGCTGGTTGTTTAACATTTTTTAATGAAATTTCGTCTCCGTGTTCCCTAATGAATACGGTAGAGGATTACGTATTTATTTTATTGCCAATTAGTATTTTTTGGTAGCAAAAATACATTCATAAATAACGTTCAGCGCGGCGCGTAAGCATGTGAGCACTTCACCTTAACCATAGGTACAGGAAAACTATTCTAGGAGACCATAGATAACTTTGAGAACTGCATTCACAGATTTCTCGTAGAAGAATCAAGTACTAACTTGGCAACCGCATGCTCCGGTCGGTTATAGACGAAGCAATTTCTGAGCACGAGCGCTGCGTCCTCAATAAGTTGCTCGTCTGTAGAGTACTCCCCGGCTTCTAGCTTGTTCTTTATCGTGCTGAAGTCCATCGGCGTTTCGATCACTTCGAGGTAGTCTGGCACCTGGAAAACTTAGGGCTGTAAATCTATTCAGAAATTACATGAAAGAAATTACGTGACTGATATTGTTTCCGCAAATAGGGTCTTCTTGTATTGTTTATTCTTTTGAACCAGTGGAGTGAGTTGGTCATCCCACTCATATAATAAAGCTGAAAGTTTGTGAGTTAAATAATAAAATAAACAAATAATGCTGGACTATTCACACAGCATCATCTAGCCCCAAAGTAAGCAGAGCTTGTGATATGGGTATATCAGTCATCTTAGATATATTACTTACATACTTTTTGTTTGTAAATACATACATATTATACATAGAAACACCCAGACCCGAGACAAATATAACACGTTGGTTAGCAGGTAGAAAATGCCTTCGGCATTATGCTCAATTGGCGAGCAAATTTTTATGTAAATTTTGTGCATTTTTTTTTCTTTTTTTTTTTTCTTTAACCTATGTTGTCCCATTGCTGGGCAAAGGTCTCCCCCAAGTGCAATAAAGTATTTAAATAAATAAATGTTTGTAGATCATACAAACATTGGTCCCGCCGCGGGGATCGAACCCGCAACCTTTTGCGTCGCAGGCGGGCCTGAGGTCGCCAAGTTTGTTTAGATGTTTGTATGTTTGTGTATCAATCACGCCTAAACCAGTGAACCGATTTGGATGAAACTTGGAATAGACGTAGATAGTGACCTAGAATAGTATATAGGCTATTCAACATGTTGGTACCACGCGGGCGAAGCCGCGCGCAGAAGCTAGTATATCCCGTTCATATAATAAAGCTAAAAGTTTGTGAGTTTGTTTAGATGTTTGTGTATCAATCATGCCTAAACCGTAGATAGTGACCTGGAATAGCATATATGGCACCCATAATAGGCTCTGCTTATTTTGGGGCTGGATGATGCTGTGAAATGTCGCATTATACAAAATTGCTATGAACAGTAAAATGAAATACTCACGTCTTCTAACGAGACGGGTTCGTAGAAAGGCCAGCAGTCCTTGTGTTTCATGACGTCACGCAAGAGTTGGTCGAGCGCCGCCGTGTGCAGCGCCACCTCCGCCTCGCGCCGACTTCGCTTCTTGGCCGACTTCTCTTCTAGAACATAAACAGATATTTAGGAAAAAGATCTGATGAGATGTAAGTCTTATCAAAATTTTCGATTCTAACGGGATTTCAACCAGAAAGACCAGACGATTCTTATCAAGCCGGAGTGCCTTAAACCGCTTCGCCACGGAATCCTTTACGTCGCAATCGTAATTTTTTAATAAGCTACCGGTAAGCGCCATCTACACGTTTTACACGTTCTACACATGCTCATTCTCTGAAGATACATTCAGAATCAAATGACAAAGACCGGTTGCTTAACTGTATATATGAGCTTATCAAAAATTTCGATTGCGACGTTAAGGATTCCGTGGCCAAACGGTTTAGGGCACTCCGGCTTTAGGAGGATCGTCTGATCGTTGCGGGTTCGAATACCGTCGGAAACGAAAATTTTGATAAGACTTTTCATTTCTCAATGAAATACCTTAAAACTTTAAAAATTAATAGATCTGATGGTCTATAGTATTTTTCACGTAGGAACGTATCCCTGACACATATAACTTTTACGTTTTACGCTGTACAACAATGAACAATTTTGAAATAAATGAAATCTAGTGATAATATTAAAAGATACAACTTAAATAAAAAAAGGATTTTGTCTATTTCCTTTTTAATTATTCCAGATATTAACATAAAAGCGCCTTCTCACGGAACTGTTCCTACGTGAAAAGGACTATAGTCACAATGGCTTTGGGAATAAGGTCGATTTCAAACGCTGCGCGATCCATTGTTGGTTTGAACCACACACTTACCGTGGATTCCGTTTGTTAGAGAATGTTTTGACCGTCTTCCCGAGCTGGTGGTCACTTCCTCTTTTGACCTGCAAATGTAAACAGCATTACAACTAGAATCAATTCAGACATCAGTTTTACTTACTTTTTAGTTTTAGTAAAATAAATATTGCAAGATTCACACAGCCACCTATTGTCAAACTAATGAAACTTGCAAAAAAAAAACAATTTCTATGGTAGAATGTGAAGCAGAGTTGCCACCAAAATCATTTGCAAAAAAAAAACATTTTCTATGGTGGAAAGCCGAGTTGCCACCAAAATCATTTGCAAAAAAAAAACATTTTCTATGGTGGAAAGCCGAGTTGCCACCAAAATCATTTGCAAAAAAAAAACATTTTCTATGGTGGAAAGCCGAGTTGCCACCAAAATCATTTGCAAAAAAAAAACATTTTCTATGGTGGAAAGCCGAGTTGCCACCAAAATCATTTGCAAAAAAAAAACATTTTCTATGGTGGAAAGCCGAGTTGCCACCAAAATCATTTGCAAAAAAAAAACATTTTCTATGGTGGAAAGCCGAGTTGCCACCAAAATCATTTGCAAAAAAAAAACATTTTCTATGGTGGAAAGCCGAGTTGCCACCAAAATCATTTGCAAAAAAAAAACATTTTCTATGGTGGAAAGCCGAGTTGCCACCAAAATCATTTGCAAAAAAAAAACATTTTCTATGGTGGAAAGCCGAGTTGCCACCAAAATCATTTGCAAAAAAAAAACATTTTCTATGGTAGAATGTGAAGCAGAGCTGCCACCAAAATCATTCGTATCCAATCCACACTAATATTATAAGTGTGAAAGTAACCTGTCTGTTTGTTACCTTTTCACGCCCAAACCACTGGACTGAACAGATTAAGCTGAAAATTGGTATGGATAAAGGTTGTATCCATAGGCAGATCCAGGGGGGGCACGTGCCCCCCGCAGACGATATTTTTGTGTACCTACTAACTACGAAAAATTAATAAATTGTGAAATTTTTGTCAGTTTTTGTTTCTTGTGCCCCTCCCAGAAAAAATCTTGGATCTGCCCATGGTTGTATCCCAGGAAGGATCAGGTTATTTTGACGGATATTCTTACTTTCGCGACTTTCTTGCGTTTCCGTTGACAACAGGCGTAGATTCTTTGCTGGTCCTCGAGTTTCGAGTCTTCAGCTTCACCAACGCCGTGTTAAACTCGCTGTCTTCGGAATCTGTTGCAAAATAAACATATTTATAACAACATTCTATATTTAATTATGCATTTTATCTTGACTATTAACTTGTCTCATTTATTGACATGAATGACAGTGTGATAGGGAAGTGGATACGTTTAGGATTCTCACACGACATCGTCTCGATGTCTCTAAGTAAAGTAAGTTCATATGAGTCAGTGGCCAACTCTGGTGAGGGAGTTTTTAGGCCGTCTCAGGCGCTCCGTCACGGCTTACAAAAAAACTTGTCTTAAGCCTTGCCAAATGAATAGAAATAATAAGAAAGTCAATCATAGTTTTAGCCGATTTTATATTGAACAATAATGAGGAAATAAATGAGAAAAAAACTATCATGTGGTCAAGATAAAATGCATATAATATAACTTAAGTTCGTACGAGTTAGTGGTTGAACTTATTCACCGCTGTATGGCGTTTTAGTTCCAAGCCAATGTACATTACAACGCTAAAATAAAAGCTTAGAATACAGAAATGAGTATTGGTCAATAAGGTTCAAAATGGCATTACCGTAGGAACTGAAGAAAACTACTCAAGCTAAAATCAGGTCAAGCTAAATATCATCTCATGATACAGCTCTGCGAAACTTAAACAACTTCTGCATGCTTATATTTGCTGTCATAACTGTGATAACTACGAGTTAGGGTGCTCGCACAGTGCAACCGAGCCGTACGCGGTGAACTGTTCATTCAATAGAGAAAATGCTGCTGACGTCAGAGGCCGCATTTTCTGACGTCATCAGCATATTTTGTATTGAAAAATCACTGCGGCGAGTACGGCGCGGGCAGTGTGCGAAGCGCTCGTGGTCGTGCTTGCTTAGTCGTTCTTGATAGATCGTCGAAGTTAAGCAACGTTCGAAACGGTCTGTAAGTGGATGGGTGACCGCCAGTGACATTTTCATCTGAGCGCTTCCGTGCTTCGGAGGGCACGTTAAATTGTCGGTCCCGGCTATTTAAGTCGTTAAGCCATGACGGAGGCCTGAAGGCGGCCTAAAAACTCCGTCACCAGAGTTGGCCACTGACTCATACGAACTTACTTTACTTTTAGTGTGCGATCAGGTTAAAACAGAGCATCATCATTCCTAAATCAATTAGGAATGATGATAAGTTTGACCAGCAACCATATTGTCTGACTTGAAATCCATTTGTCATCCCAGTTGTCATCGCAACCGAGCTCAACCATTCACACAATACAATTATTGAAGTCCAGGCGTTTCAAATGTCAAAATTGACGACCTCTGTGGCGCAGTGGGTGAAAGCCCGCTTGAGACGCAGCAGGTTGCGGGTTCGATCCCCGCCGCGGGATAAATGTTTCTATGATCTGCAAATATTTATCTCGGGTCTGGATGTTTCTATGTATAATATGTATGTATTTACAAACAAAAAGTATATAAGTAGTATATCAGTTATCTGGTTCCCATAGTACAAGCTATGCTTAGTTTGGGGCTAGATGATGCTGTGTGAAATTGTCCAGCATTATTATTTTTTATTTTAAATGCAGCCGATCTTCATTACCAGTAGATTTACAGAATAGGGTTGCTGGTCAAATAGGAAATTAAATCATGAATAGACAAATAAACCATCAACAGAATTTTACCATGAAGGTTATATGCGCAAATTAAGAAAGTTAGTGAAGAAGATGTAGACTAACCCCCGGTTTCTATATTCAACGGACAGTCTACGACTCGTTTCCACATACAAAAGTTTGACAGCTTAGAAACCGGGGGTAAGTTAGCTGTCAAACTTTGTATGTGAAAACGAGTCGTAGCTCTTACCTACGAATGTCCGTTGAATATAGAAACCGGGCATATGATACCAGAAAAGCTGTGGAGACAACCCAGAAAAGGCTATGATGATCATAAACGAATTTTTCCTAAAGCATCTCGAACTACAGGGTATAAACTAGTATCACTTTTAATGGTACTATAGACACCAGGCGTATTTTAAGTGCTCATAATTTCTTATATGCATGACACAGACACCGGTATTCACAAATCTTAAAGAAAGAAACACAACCAATACTTTGACGTTTCACAGTGCGCGCGGACGCACAGGGTCCCAAAATGAGTAGGTTTTTGGGACCCTGTGCGTCCGCGCGCACTGTGAGACCTCATAGTAATGTTTGTGAATACCGGCGAGAGAATCCTTGTGTTGGGTGTTATTATAAGCATTATAATAATGTCAGGATCGTAGCGAGTGGAGATCCGCCGTCTCTACCAACCCCTTTGGGAAAGAGGCGTGATTTTATGTATGTATGAACTATAATAATAGTACTTATATTGTTTTATGTCCGTGCATCCCGCTATAATATAATAAAGCTGAAAGTTTGTGAGTTTGTTTAGATGTTTGTATGTTTGTGTTTCAATCACGCTTAAACCAGTAAACCGATTTGGATTAAACTTGGGATAGGCGTACATAGTGACTTGGAATAGCATATAGGCTATTCAAAATGTTGGTACCACGGGCGAAGCCGCGCGCAGTAGCTAGTATAATATAGTACAAATAATTAGAGGTTAGAAGCATGTTAAAGCTTGAAGAATGTAATGAGCATAAATGAGGCGAATACTACGGGAAATATGCGTGATTTTATAGTGTTAACTATGGTACAAGGGGTCAAAAGTACTCTAAACCAGCAGAATGTAACGAGCGAATTAGGCGGAAAGAGATATCTATATGATTTGTGTGAGCTTTTCATGTTTAGGTCCGTGCAAGTGACAAACCGGAGGAGAGGCGCGAGTTGTCCAGAGCGCGCGCGTACTGGTGGATGTTGCTCATGGCCGTGGCTGCGCAGCGACGCGTCGACGTCTCTTCGCAACACAACAACTCATTAGTATCATCTCCTAGTTCTGCTCTATCATATTCCCTATGGTACACAGGTGGGCACAGGTTTTGCACTAGTTTTAAAGCCAGTCTAGCTTGGCTCGAATTCATCATTACACACCTCGGACCAATTATCACACTGGACAGAATTATGAGATATTGCCGCTCTTTATATCTGCGTAACATTATATTCCTTATGGTACATTGCCGAGCACAGGTTTTGCACTAGTTTAAAAGCCAGTCTAGCCTGGCACCATATACACCTCGAATCAATTATCACTCTGGACGGAGCCATGAGACGTTGCCGCTCATATATCTGCGTAACACCATACGTCATGTATCTTTGTCTATTCCACGAAGCCAAGGGTCGAGTCACGAGTCCGGCTTTGAATGAACGAACATCCTTTTCAGCACAAAATGTGTGCGAGTCAAAGAGTCACCTCTGGAGGGCAGCAGACAGCCGGCGCAGGTCCACTTGCGCGCGGCGCGCGGCGGGCGCGGCACGCAGCACTCGCTGTGGTAGCGCGCGGCGCAGGCGCAGCACTGCGCGGCGAGGCGGCCGCCGCTGCCGCACGCGCCGCACACGCCGGAATCCATCGAGAACGACTCCTCTTCGCTGTTGTAAACAAAATATTGTCAACACTAACTAACGCGGCTCGCTCCGCTCGAATGTGTCGAAGCTCGCTGCGCTCGCCCGGACGAAGCTCGCTACGCTTGCCCGGACGAAACTCACTGCGCTCGCTTTAACTACCAGCACTCATTATCTAAGCTTCTGGCAGAGCAAGAACTGAGTTTGATTTGGAATTCGCCCAAAACTGACGTTTCCAGCTTCGATTGGTTGCGGTCGGTTAAATAGCGAAACAGTTGGGGCGCGGAAGCGTACCACAAGTATGAATCGCTATGGTGTCAGTACTCCAGAGACCAAGACAGATGAAAACAATTGGAGAATTTTTGTTCGCAGTAATATTGATGAAAATCTCACCTATTCAGTTCTTCATCGATATCCTCTTCCGTGAACAGTTTTCTTCGTTTCCGCGGCGTCCGCTCTTTAGGTTTGCAGTGGTCACAGAACCAATCACCTTCAGGTACAGTCTACAAAAATAAAAGGAGTTAATGCATCGGAATAAACGGAAAAGTTATGATTCTAATAGTCTATGTATGATCCACCGAAGCGTCAAAACTACTCAGCCGATTTTGATAATGTCTTTATAAATATAATCCGCACCTTGTTACGGTCTGATGGCATACTTATTACTATTACTAAACAATCCCATTGTTGGGCAAACAATTTCGCCAATAACTATATTATGACTCTTGTGTCTGCATCGTAGCATGAGATACTTACCATTATATTCCCACTTGACTATTAGGCATGAAATCAGAATAAGACCTGTTTTTAATCTTATTCATACTGAGAAATTACACATCTAGGACTCCCAGTGACAATGCAATACTATGGTTACAGTTTGCTGACCTGATGATGGAGTCAGGAGCTGTTCTATTCTAAGCTCTCGTTCGCACGGGCGTAATTTTATCAGACGTAAAAAATACGTCCAAATAGAACAGATGTATTTCCATGTATATGTTCGCACGAGAGCGTATTTATTACGCGACGTATTTTTATCGCGCAGTGCTCTATTCTCAGCGTTGAGCGTTGGGCGGTGAAAATAATAGAGACATTTCTCTCGGCATTTCCGTGAGTGCCACGGTTTTTTTTTTTGTTTAACTATAAAGAAATAAGTTTTTGTGCTAAGAGTATTTTACAAAACAGCTTTAAAAAAAAACTATTTACCTATTTATATCAGACAAACAATGAAACTCACGTTAAGTTTAGGCTTCAGACAGTACAAATGATGTCCCTTATTACATCCATCACACAGCAGCATATTATCCGGGTCAGCTTTCCGTCTACATATCCGGCAGCTCGCGTGCAGGATGCTAGAAGACCAGGCCACACTGCTGTCGAGTGCCAGTAGATGTAGCACGACCTGAGCGAAGTTCCTACACTCCATGAGGGAGACTTCCCAGCGGGCTAGGGCTTCGAGTTCCAGGGGTTTATTGCGTGCTTCTCGGTCTTTACGCTCCTTTTCATCTAGACCTGGAGGTAATGGAATAGTGATAGTTTAGTTAGGACTTGAATGAGAATGTAAACAATAAATAAATAATCCTGGACATTTCACACAGCATCATCTAGCCCCAAACTAAGCAAAGCTTGTATTGCTATGGGAACTAATAACTGATGTACTACTTACATACTTATTGTTTGTAAATACATACATATTATACATAGAAACACCCAGACCCGAGATAAATATTTGCAGATCATACAAACATTTATCCCGCGGCGGGGATCGAACCAGCAACCTTCTGCGTCTCAAGTGGGCATTCACCCACTGCGCTACAGAGGTCTTCAAAGAGTTTGTTAAACACACGTGTTTGTGTTCCTAAAATTGCATCATTGTGCCGACGAGAGCTAAGCTCTTTTTTTTTAAACTTAGTATAAACTAAGTTTAAACATACCTAGTGGTCTCTTGATGTATTTATGGTGTATCGCCTGCGACACTTGGAGTAAGGCAGAGGCAAGTCCTCGGACGACGTCCGCTTTGGCGCTGGTGTCGTTCTCAACCTTAATGTTGATGCCATTGACCTTGGGCGCCAGGTAGTGGCCGGGGTCGCGGTACTTGTTCTCTGCTATTGGTGTTTCTGATTTCTCAGAGTCTGAAATGAATATTAAAATTATGGAAGTGTTTAAAAGAAAATAGTCTGATACATCTTATCCCACTAATATGATATAGCTGAAAGTTTGTGAGTTTGTTTAGATGTTTGTGTTTCAATCAAGCCTAAACCAGTGAACCGATTTGGATGAAACTTGGAATAAGCGTAGATAGTGACCTGGAATAGCATAAAGGCTATTCAAAATATTGGTACCACGCGAGCGAAGCCGCTCGCAGTAGCCAAAATTCATGAACATTTGATATTTTTGAATTTAAGCTCATAGGATTGTTTTTAAAATTTTAACTTATATTGAATGCCTTGGTATTTTAGGATAGCATATTTTAGTTCGTCGGATTCGAGAACGGGATTTACCCGACCACTTACCGCAATTCGTAATTCGAATAGCGCAATTCGTTACATATTTTTCGATAACGAATTCGCCGGCATATCAAACAAATTAACATATCCAGTCGGCCGCACTCAAGTCATTTATGGCTACTTATAGTCTTTTTCACGCCGGAACGTATGCAAGACACATTGAACTTGTTTCGTTTCACGTTGTGTGGCTCACAACAATTTTGAAACAAAAAAGTCAAGAAAAAAAATTTAACGATAAAACATACAAAAAAAAATGTTTTTGTCTATTTCCTGTTAATTTTTTTTTTTTTTTTTTTTTTAAATATAAATAAATAAACAATAAACATTTTCTAAAAAACTCCGCCAAATAACAGTACTGAGTAAAATGGAACGTAATCTATTAGAGAGTGCAAAAATGAAAATCGAAACAATCGATGAATCAATAGGTAAAAAAATAATCGTTGGTTTAGTAATTTTGTCTATGAATGAACCTTGTAATCGATTAAGATGAATTGATAGGAGTGAAACAAAAATCGATTTTGATAATCTCGATTAAACTTTAGGACATTACTATTAGACTGATTTTGACATTATCTCGAAGTGTCTTGCATACGTTCCGGCGTGAAAAAGACTATAGTAAATAATATTATAAGGAAAATACAGTGAGTGCGACAGTTATAAGCGATACTAACCGGTGGGTAGTTTGAGAACGCCGTTAGGTAAATGATAGTCATCTCTATACTGTTGTTGCGGCCCCCAAGATAAGTAGTCCGCTTGCTTATCGTATCCGCGTAACATTATCGTACCGCGCCACGCCTCTCGGTCCTGTGGGTAACAGATAGATTAATAAATAACAGTCAAATAGTCCTGACTGACCATACACAGCGAATTCTACCCTAAGACATACAAATCTTTTTGACAATCACGAACAAGAACAACACAACAAAATAGAAATCACCTGTAACTCTCAAGTGATGTTCTTGCATTGAGGGAATTAATATTTATTTATATAGATTGAATGGCTCGTGAAAAAGTGGCCCATCGCCGCCCATAAGAATACTATGATGTTTCAGAGTTCCTTCAAAGTTTAGAGATTGTGTTAATGTGCATATTTTTACGAAACGCAAAATCCATTGTACGGCTGATTGGAATTTTTCCAAGTTGAGGGTAAATCCCACTTAGCTATCACGGCTCACCATGAAACTTTTATCTATCTACAATTACCTTGACTTTGATAGCTCCGAGACAGCCATGGAAGATCTTTTCCTCCAGCTCTAGGATATGGTCCCTAAGCGAGAGTTCTAGCGCCTCGCCCAGCGAGGAATCAGCCGGGACCGCTAGCGAGGCCTGCCACTGCTTGCGGAGACCAAAGCGGTGAGAGGATACCGCGGGTGGCTGTGGGGACAACAACTTCCATCAAAATTCGCTGGTGGCCAGAGTTGACCACTCACTATCAACGTATGAACTTACAAACTGATTGTTACTACCGACTTATTGTCCAACATTATGCACTTGTTTAAAAAATATATCACGACTCAAGGACTTAATTTAAGACAACAAATACTAAAAAAACGAAATAAAATAAATATTTAAGGGAGCTCCATGATTTTTTTGCACATAAATACTTACAGTAGCCACAGTAGGATTGAGCTGGTGCAACGGACACTTAGCGATATACTGTAGTATATTAGCCTTCTCTCCTTCAAGGGTGCTTCGCAGTTCATTCTCCCGCAGGCCGCGTTTGTTCAGCGCAGCAATCAGAGCTGTGATCTGTTCCTCTGTGTGGTACACGTACCAACGTGGACGGAACTCACCCTGTAATAATGAAATGTAAATGACTTATATCATAGTATGAAATATGATTGTTTGGTAACAAAAAATATTTTAAGTAAATAATGCTGGACATTTCACACAGCATCATCTAGCCCCAAACTAAGCAAAGCTTGTACTATGGGAACCAGATAACTGATATAATACGAGTTCGTTTCACACTCGATTTAAACCAACGGCAGCTTTGAAAAGAATGAAATTCGGTTTAAACGCCGCACATTCGGTACTACAAAATTCTACCCTCGCATCAACAGCCCATTGGCTCAGTTGGGCGAGCGTCGCCAGTAATGCGGTTTCAAGTCTCGCAAAGGTGCAATTTTAGTACATAAGTACTCACCTTGCCATGCACATGACATCCGCTGATATCTCCCGTACACATCATCAGATCCCTCAGCTGCTGTATATTGGCCTCTATTCCATTCAGCTTATGCGTGAGTCCGTTTAGATTGCCCAACGGTTTCTTAGGCGAGTTCCCTCTCGAGTTCGCCGCTGAGTCGTTCTCTTTGTCGCTACTTCCTGGGAACAAGGGGGAAGACTTTAATACTGCTTGATATTTACTATACTGAATTTATAATTATTGTGACTGTATTTGTGTGTGTCTCTATGTTTGTGTGCCTGTGTTTGTGTGTGAGTGAGTGCGTGTGTGCATGGTGCATGCATACCCTCACCTTTTTCTTTCTGCGGTCCTTACTTAAAAGGTCTTCTGTTCTCTGTTCGTGCATCTAAATTATTTAATGAAGGGGGGGTATAGTTATGACAGTTACTTGTGCCTAGTGTCAGTGTTTCTATGGTCTGTACCCATGACCGGGAATCATGCAAGATAAACCTCCAAACGGCCTTCTTTTCTGTGTTTGTGCAAAGGTGGATCCACCAGCTAGACCCCCTTGAATCGAAGTATGTCTGTATACTCCTGGGGTTGTTTGTATTCGCGTTCCTTTTTGTATTCGGTTTGGAATATTTGGTCCTAGGAGGACCGTGTTTTAACGTTTGAAAAATAGGCCTTTGATCGTGCTTGGAAACATCCGAATATTCATCAAACGAACGAAAAGAGGAACGCGATTACGGCCCCTGAGCTCTTATGTGACGGAGTCATGCAAGTTAACTCACCCTTCTCCTTCTGCGTCTCGAAGAGTTGCGTGACGTATGCGAGAGTGTCGTCTCCCGGACAGGCGGGGCTGACCAGCTTGTCGCGACAGGGCCCGCGGCTCTCGGCTCCTGCCTCCACGAACAGCCCGGGAAGGCTGCGTTGGATCCAGTAACGACGGTATGCGCGGTCCGTACCTGATAACAAAGTGTTTGAACAGTTTGTCCTGTGATCATGTCGCATGCAACTGCGAAAATCGGGAAACAACATAACTCAATGATCATGGTAACTATTCCATTGATACGATACTGATAACATGTTTTATGATTAAAACTAATCGTACTTCGCCATATATTATAAACTAGCTTCTGCGCGCGGCTTCGCTCGCGTGGTACCAACATTTTGAATAGCCGATATGCTACTCCAGGTCGCTATCTACGCCTAAGTTTCATAATAAATCTATCTATTCTAATATATATTATGAGAGTGAATGAGGCGAAAGTTGTGTGTCAGGATCGTAGCGACTGGAGATCCGTGGTCTCTGCCTACCCCTTTGGGAAAAAGGCGTGACTTTATGTATGTATGTATGTATTATAATATGTTTTCTATTTTTAATAAATCATTTCATTTCATCCAAATCGGTTCACTGGTTAAGGCGTGATTGAAACACAAACATCCAAACAAACTCACAAACTTTCAGCTTTATTATATGAGTGGGATGCAAAAGGTTAACGGTTTAAAGAGGTAGGTATGGATGTTTGTTAGTATTTCTTCAAAAACTACTGAATGGATTTGGATGAAGCTTGGAACTGAGGTAGATTTTAGTCTGGAATAACTTATAGGCTACTTTTTATCCCAGTAAAGTGAAGTATGTCGCAGCTCGTAAAAGAGCATCCATTCATCTGGAATGATGGCATTCCAGATTTACAACACATATTCTTGAACCTTCATCTTGAGTGGCTTTTATCTTTAACCTACAATGACACTGAGGATCTCTTAACTGACTTTGTTAATTTACCTTCACTCACTTACTCCCTTACACACACAAACACACACACACACACATGCTCACACACTCACACACACATGCTCACACACTCACACACACCTTCACACAAGTACACACTCTCATACATACATACACACACACACACACATACAACACTTACTTTAATGCATGCTTAGTTACTAGGTACTCATACTCTTTCATTGTTTAGTTAGTATTTGTTAGGAATCGTCTTTCACTTCCGGAGGAGGGCGTTGTTGTCTGCGACACAGCTTTTATGAACTACTGCAGGCATCATCGCTTTCAAATGCTTTTGTGCACATTGTTTGTATTCCTTAATAAATATGCTGCAGCGCCTCTGGCATGTTCGCGGAGGCCCGCACAGACGGCTTCCACGCTTGTATGAGGAAGAAAATCGCCTCTCTTTTGTGTAGAATGCGCGGGAGCACCAACAGCATTCTGACAACGTTAGTTGGTAAGTGGGATAGCCCTTTCCTGACACACTGTATGCGTATATTGGTGAACTAGCTGACCTGTGTGCCATTCCAAGCTTATTGCATACTTACTTTAGATACTAACATTAGATTATTAAGTGCTCATAGACCTAAGTACTAACATTATATGAATCTTGGTCTGAAATAAACGGATTTTATTTATTTATTTAAATATATTTTTGATTTTTTTTTTTCATCAGTCATCCATCATACAAAACTTTTCTCAGTATGTGAAAAACTCCAATATGAAACTCACCAACATAAGACATGAACTCGAACAGATCCATCTGCAGCTCTTTCACCTTCTCCTCGAACTCCTTCCTCTTCTTCTCATTTTCAGGCCCTAGTTTCTCGATGGCAGCCTTCAGTTCCTCGTCCACCAACCTGGCCTTCTCGCCAGTTAACTTGTTCTCTTCTTTCTTAGCCCTGGCCTCTTTGTTCAGCTCTTGTTTTGAAGCCAGAATTTGCGCTTCACGTTTCCTTTCATTAATCTGTAAGACAACATCATTTTATAAATAAATAAATAATGCTGGACATTTCACACAGCATCATCTAACCCCAAACTAAGCAAAGCTTGTACTATGGGAACCAGATAACTGATATACTACTTATATACTTTTTGTTTTGTAAATACATACATAATATACATAGTAACACCCAGACCCGAGATAACTATTTGCAGATCATACAAACATTTATCCCGCCGCGGGGATCGAACCCGCAACCTTCTGCGTCCCAAGCGGGCTTTCACCCACTGCGCCACAGAGGTCGTCATTTTTCGTATAGATTTATGGTTGGATTGTGTGAGAAATGATATGAATGTGAAAGGAGTGGAAGACAGGTGACGAGTGATTGGATAAAGAATATGTGGCGACTAACTACGATCGCCTGAACTACAAGGGCGTCGTAATATAGTTGACAATTACAGCGACCTAGCTACTTCAGAGCTGTACCGCTAGATGGCGCTGGCGCGCTACGAACCGACGCGATTTGAATCCTGAATCGCGCGAGCATCATTATTCTGGGAAATTAGCCTCTAAAGAACTATCCGACATTAACTGTCGGCCAATAGGCCCCAGGCAAGTGGACCAGATGGGTCGGCCTGGTGAGGTATGAGATCTCTCTCTTTGTCTGGGATTGGGGGAATTCCACCTACCTAGATGATTATACAATTATTTTTCGTCAGCATTCGTACAGACAAAATCTACTTCATATTTGCTACTACAAAATACAATCTATGAATGTAATAATCGTTAAAATCTATCTATAGATAGCTAAACTTATCAATTAAGTCATAGTTAGCTGTGTATTAGCGAGCATCTGCTCTATTCAAGTATTTTACTCACCTGTAATGTCCTAAGTTCCTGTTTCTTATTCTTGAACTCTTCCACCTTCTCCTCTATGACGTCACGCACAGTCGCGTAGCTCAGCACTTGGTTCATCAGGCATTGGAGTATCAAAAACTTGTCACCTACCAATAATTATCTATTTGAAACATTGTATAAATTGAGCAAACAACAAAAAGTGTGGTTCTTACGAATATTATTTGCAAACAACATACATTTTATTGTGTTCGCGAACGCATTAAAGCACGTAGCGCGCAAAGTTGTTTTTAGTGCGTTCGCGAACACATTCAAATATATGTGAAACGTTGTTGCATTCCATGTTGTGTTATCAACTGTTGTTTTTAGTGCGTTCGCGAACACACATCAGTATGCAGCTTGTCATTGTGTCAATTGTCGTATTCATCTCGAGGCTAGCACCAATTGGAAGTAGGTACTTTCAAGGTCAGTGTATGAGATAGCCAGTGTCAAGGGTTACCTAGAGGCAAATCTGCGACATGCGCAGATCAAGGGTTTTCATTCATTCATTCATCGTGTCATGAACTCATTGCTGCAAACCCCGCTATGGGTCAAAGGTGAAAGGTTACCTAGAGGCAAGTCCGCGACGTGGTCGCAAGCCAGTCGGCGCAGCAGGTGCGGATGTGTGACCCGCAGCCGGAGCCCCGCGTCGTCGGGGCTGCTGTACCCGCCGCGCTGGTGGTAGCGCCACGTGGCGCAGCGGTTGCCGGCCGCCGCGCCGGACGAGAGGAAGTGCAGCCTGAGGATATACATCGTTAGCTGATATACCTGATCCATTGCCAAGTACAGTGCCTCTGTCACCGGTTCCACAAACATATCTGTGGCACTGTAATACCGTTGATGCGTCAGCAAGTCGGAGCTGCGAGTGAATGATATAAACCGGTTTATATCTTTGGCTCGCTGACTGACCCGTTTACACGTTTAGAAACCTTCGGGAAGTAAGTCTGTCTGTGTGTTACCTTTTCAAGCCTAAAACTGATTAGACGAAATTCAGTCCGGGTTCCGTTCAGACTATTTTTAATTTCTATTTTCATAAAAATTTACTCCAAATCTTTTTCATCAGTTTTTGTTACAATTATTAAAGTGTTTAACCGCACTCAGGTAATTCATTGAGAAATGAAATGGGTTCTAATCCCGTCGGAATCGAAAATTTCGATAAGACTTTTCTTTTTTCCACAAAGTCAAAATACCATACTACAGTCAATAAAACATACCTCAATACTTCACTGACAGTGGTAGGGTCTAAAGGCAGCTTGCTTAGTGGTGTTCCTAGATATGTCTGGGACCATTTGCTGGCCTTAGTCGCCAGCTCTATCGCTTTTGTGACTCCAATCGCACTATCGGGCGCTGCATCTTCTGCGAAATTGATTGTAACCTTAATTTTGAGTCACAAGGTTCAGAATTCTTTATCTTTTATAAATAAATAAGTAATGCTGGAATTTTCACTCAGCATCTAGCCCCAAAGTAAGCAGAGCTTGACAGTAAAGTATCATCATCTTACCAGTAGACAGCTGGATGCCTTTATTCTCATTATACTCCTCAGCCTCATCTTCTTGCAGAGAGAATATCGTCGTGAGGAACATTTGTATCAGGTCACTAAACGCTCCGGCATGCTCCTTCGAGGTCAATGACTTTCGGAACATCTCCAGGTCGAACTTGTAATGAAACGCGTCCTTGGCTTTGAGGACATCGGAGTAGGTGTGAACGAACTCCAGCACGGAGAGGAAGTCCCCGACGTGTTCTTGTGAGATGCCCTCGATTTCTATCGGTGTGCCTTTTGGTAATATCTAAGGACAATAAATACACATCACTATGTTTAAGATGTCAAGTAGATTTTTATAGATTTATACAGCATCAAAGGAAATCTATGCCATCTTATAATCATAGGACATTGCGGATTGTTGAAAATAGTTCGTATCGTCAATACATATGGAACTGATAAGTTATGGGTATTTTGTATGACAAAACCCTCACTATGTTTTCCTTAAATGCGCATGAAAATAGTATCGATGAACGGTAGATTCGCACTCACACCCTCCGGATTACAAGTCGAGAGTATAAAATAAATAAATAATGCTGGACATTTCACACAGCATCATCTAACCCCAAACTAAGCAAAGCTTGTACTAAGGGAACCAGATAACGATAAAATATAATAGACTAGCTAACCGTCGCGGTGTTACCGCGTTCCCTCGGGAACACTTCATTATCTCGGGATAAAATATAGTTCATCAGAGATGATGCAGGATTCTAATGGTGAAAGAATTTTCCAAATCGGTCCACTAGTATCGGAGCCTATTCAATTCAAACAAACAAACAAATCTTACCTCTTTATAATATTAAGTATAGATATAATAAATATAATAGATAATAGTGTGTTTTCAGGAAGTTATAATAAACTTCCTGAAAACGCGACTAAACTGCCTATTAAAACTTACATAAAAAATACTCTTATAAAAAAAAGCTTATTATTCACTTAAGGATTATATTAATGATAAATTCGTGTGGCCTGATGTAGCTCTGCCCCTCGACGGCTGATGTGTCCTCAATGTCTGCTATCTTGTATTATATAATTTAAGCAATTGGTAGGTAGGTACCACCTAAGTTATCATAAGTTAAGATTTAAGATGGATCACCTAAAAGAAAACTAGGCCCCAAACCGTGTTTGTTGCCCTGATTCTTCACGGTATTGGTCGCGAAGGAACATGAGTAAAATCACCTAGTTTTAAGACGTTTCAAAGTGATCCCAGCGGTCCTACTGAATAAATGCTTTTTGACTTTGACTTTGACTTTGATGTACTCTCCATGGTGTTGGCTTAGAATGTTAAATAAATACTCCTACTTTCTCTCTTCACGACTATTCATCCCACATGGTGGTGGGGTTTTCCTAACACTCTTCCTCCACTTCATGTCTCGTTCCAACACAGCCGTCCAGGCAGTTTTTGATCTCCCTCTAGTTCTTTTACCTTTTGAACCGCCGCTTGCTTACCCCCGGTTTCTATATTCAACGGACAGTCGTAGGTAAGAGCTAAAACTCGTTTCCGCATACAAAAGTTTGACAGCTAGAAACCGGCGGTAAGTTAGCTGTCAAAATTTGTATGTGGAAACGAGTCGTAGCTCTTACCTACGAATGTCCGTTGAATATAGAAACCGGGGGTTAGTCGTTCTTGATAGATCGTCGAAGTTAAGCAACGTTCTAAACGATCTGCAAGTGGATGGGTGACCGCCAGTGACATTTTCATCTGAGCGCTTCCGTGCTTCGGAGGGCACGTTAAATTGTCGGTCTCGTCTATTTAAGTCGTTAATCTATGACGGAGGCCTTAAGGCGGCCTAAAAACTCCGTCACCAGAGTTGGCCGCTGACTCATACGAACTTACTTAGTTCGAGTACCAGGTTGCCAACGTAATCAGGTGATCTTCTTTTTAAGATATACTCTTACAATTTCAAAAAAATCTGGAATCAAATTGTTGCTAGGATATCAAATTGTTTTCTTACCTTATGATCTTCCAACTCCAGATCATCCTTGACTCTCTGCCACTCCTTCATGTAAGCTTGCAGTCGGGATGCCTTCTCCTTCTTCTTATTCTTCTCGTCTTCTTTCCGCTGGCGCATCTGCTCTTCTGCGCGGCGCATCTTCTCTGCCAGCTCTTGTGCGCTCTTCTTGGCCGCGGGGTTGGCGGGGGGCTTTTGTTTACCGGCTGTTGCTGTTAAGAAAGAAAAAATATATTTTTTTAATTATTTTGCACCTCTTGTACACTTAAAATAACTTACAACAAAAAAACATCATTAATAGTGCCATTGAAAAAGCATAAATAAATAAATAATGCTGGACTTTTCACCCAGCAACATCTAGCCCCAAAGTAAGCAGAGCTTTTGTTATGGGTACTACATGACTGATATACTACTTATATACTTTTTGTTCGTAAATACATACATCATCATCATCGGCCTATAGCAGTCCACTGCTGGACATAGGCCTCCCCTGCAGAGCGCCATTGCGCCCTGTCCTCAGTTCGACGCAGCCAGCTTCTGCCAGCAGCCAGAGCAGATCGTCACTCCACCTGGCCGGAGGGCGTCCTACACTACGTTTGCCGAGTCGCGGTCTCCACTCAAGAACTCGTTTACCCCAACGGTTATCGGTTGCGGTTACATATTATACATAGAAAACACCCAGACACGAGACAAATATCTGTAGATCATACAAACATTTGTCCAGCAGCGGAGATCGAACCCGCAACCTGCATCGCAAGCGGACCTTCGTCCACTGCGCTACAGAGATCGATAATAAAGTGACAATTCTCTATTTTAGTTATCCATCCTCAACAACGACAACTATTGAATATTAAGAACAGTTTTTAAATCAAAATATCAACTACTAGCTGTCCGTCGCGGTGTTACCCGCGGTCCCTCGGGAAAACTTCACTTTCCCAGGATGAAATATACCCTACGTTCATCAGGGATAATGTAGGATTCTAATGGTGAAAGAATTTTGTGTCCAGTAGTTTCGGAGCCTATTCAATTCAAACAAACAAACATACAAACAAATCTTTCCTCTTTATAATATTAGTAACAGTAAACAATAGATTCCCACTTGCACTGGGTCAACATGCCTCATTAAAACTAATCTACTATTAAAAGTAGCACAACTGAAGTCATTAGAAAAACTTCGTTAATATGTATTGTATGATGCAATACATTAAACATTGACAATATTTAAAAGTAAAAGTATAAAGTCGGCTGTGATCTAAGAGAGCCGTGTTGGCCGAATGAGGTTGTACCTCGACTTGGGTTCGAATCCCGGCCTTGCATCAATGGATTTTGAGTTTTGTAAAATGAATATGCGCTTCAAAGTAGGTCAAAAGTACCCTAAACCGACGAGCATGTATGAAGAATGTAATGAGAGTGAATGAGGCGAAAGTTGTGTGTCAGGATCGTAGCGACTGGAGATCCGTGGTCTCTGCCTACCCCTTTGGGAAAGAGGCGTGACTTTATGTATGTATGTATGTATGTAATATGCGCTTATCGCGTGCTCTAAACGGTGAAGGAAAACATCGTGAGGAAACTAGTTGGTATTCTTATAGGCGGCGATGGGCTTGCAACCTGTCACGTATGGAATACTAACTTCTGCAAGATGTGGGCATGTATCAAATATGTATTTGGACATGCCTCTGACTACCCCCTTAGACATCTTCAAAGGATCTGGAATAATATCTATAAAAGATCTAAGAGAATGTCTACCGCGCTTTGGGGATACAGTCGTGACCCTGTTTTTGATCTAAAATTTTTGTAAAAGGTTATTGAACATTCTATGTACTGAGTGTTGTCTAAAAAATTTCTTTCTTTCTTTCTCAAATAATAGATGATCACTCATACGCATAGGCTATATTTATCCTGGACTAGCTGTCCGTCGCGGTGTTACCCGCGATCCCTCGGAAAAACTTCACTTTCCCAGGATAAAATATACCCTAAGTTCATCAGGGATAATGCAGGATTCTAATGGTGAAAGAATTTTTCAAATCGGTCCAGTAGCTTCGGAGCCTATTCAATTCAAACAAACAACCATACAAACAAACAAATCTTTCCTCTTTATAATATTAGTATATAATATAAGTATAGAAAACTGAAATATTCCCCAAGCACTGCGGGTAACACCACAGAGCAGAGCTAGTACATAAATACGACCTACCTTCAGGTTTGTCAGCCTTCTTCAAGAACTTGTCCATACTTTGTTGTCCCTTTTTATTAGGACTGATTTTACTCCCAGATTTGTTCAGCTTAGAGCCCGGCTTGAGCTGACTCTTACCGGGCGAGGGTCCATTCTTGAGGAGTTTCTTCGATGAAGGGAACTCGGGCGGCTTCCCCGTGAATATTTGGTTGAAGTTAACTTTGTTTATATTGTACTTTTCTAGTGTAGATTTCTGTAAAGTCAAAAAGAAATTAATGTCTTTATTCTTCTGGTAGATTTGAGACTTAGTTACAGTCGTGAACCTGTTGCTCTTTCAATTATTTTTCCATTTAAAAGTTTTATTTAATTGATTGCAACACATTTCACAAGTTCTTCACAACATTTCTATTATGACATGGTAAGCTACATCACAAACATACAAGAGAAACATGACATGTTCTGCCGACCCCACTTAGGTAGGTAGATGATGAAGCTACATCACAACTAATAACTGTTGGATACCTACTGGTATAGATGATATAACAATATGTATAATACATAGTTAAGTAGGTACATAAAACACTTCATAGTTTTTTCTAGGACCTTGAAGTGAGGTGACTAAACCTTTAAAATGTTGAGAGTTCTCAAGGTCAATGCTAGTTCCATGAATGAAATAGTTTTAATATGATTTGAATTTAAAAAAACACTGTTGTCATTGAATTTTGACCACAGGTAACAAATATTATAATTGGAGGGGTCCTATTTCAATGTAGGTCAAGGTGTCTACTGGTTTGTAAGGGTTTGTATAGTTCATATCGAATGAATGATGTTATTAATAAATTGGACAAAAAATTCTCATGGATTAGATTAACTGCTTTTGAGTGAGAATTAGAGGTAAGAATTTTTTCATTTTCTACTAAGGATATTTTGATGATTTTGAACATTAATAGGCTGTATTGTACTTAAATAACCTTGACTTGACTAAATAAATAAATAAATAATGCTGGACATTTCACACAGCATCATCTAGCCCCAAACTAAGCAAAGCTTGTACTATGGGAATCAGATAACTAATACACTACACTTTTTAAATACATAGAATTATACATAGAAACACCCAGACCTGAGATAAATATTTGCAGATAATATAAACATTTAAATACCATAAGATATTTGAGAACAGGCAAGAGAGTTAGCACAGTCAAGTTATCACTAACCTTAATACCAATTACGCCTCCAGGGCGGGCTTCAACAAACTGTTTAAGAAACAGGCGGCTTTTATCACGGGAATACACGCCCTTGCGCCGACGGACCCGGTCGAACGGAGCAGTTCCAATCTGACCCTCGGCTGCTGCGTCAGAGTCATCAAACTGTTCCACTTCATAGCAATAGGACGATGACGGAATCATTGCTTTGCTGGAAGCAGTTGTTTAATATGAATAAGATTTAGGTAGGACACATGGCCAGGTGTTGGGATGACAGGTGGAGCAAAGTGCTAACTGAGTGGTGGCCTAGAGTTGTAAAAAGGAGAGTACACGATGGGTCGATGACATCGTTAAATCCGCAGGTACATGGACTGGCTCAAAGTAGAGGCAAATGGCGAGAGCGAAGTGAGGCCTATGCATGCAGTTATGCTAGTTATGCTATTCAGTGGCATGAAAACGGCTGATGATGATGGAAAGTTTTATTGGGCATGAATATTTTGAAAGTGATAAGTCTTATCAACCAAATATTTAAGTAGAGGCTTCTGTAATTTTATTAGATTGTACTGTTACCAATCGGAATTTAATAATTAATAAATGTTAATTTGGTTATGATTTTTTCAAATTGATGTCAATATTGAAGTAATCTTTTTATAGGCGTCAGGTTAGATACAAAATATGGGATCACTCGATTCTTCATGGTATTGGTCGCGAAAGGACAGGAGTAAAATTAATTTGGAGACTATTCTAAGTGATCCCAGCGATCCTAATGAACAAATGCTTTTTGACTTGACTTCACTTGACTCAAAGCAGTTTTATTTACTACCCTTTACCCTTACCTTCAAAAGTACCTACTAGATGATGATGATGATTTCTTACTGGAGCTATTAAAAATAAAAAGGTTGAAAAACTACTGGTTGTTCAAAAAATAAAATGAAAATATTGAAGTACCTGTCAGGATGTTGTTTCTGAGCTGTCACAGAGAGAATGTGGGCCTCACACCAGTTCTCCCCATCCAGGCAGGCCTCCACAGTCTCCCCTACAAAGTATCTGTCCCTCACAAAGTTGAAGATATCCTCAGACATCTCAGCAAAGGAACATCGGTTGGTTCTCTCAGCAATAAACAGAATTGGTATTCGAAGCTCCATTGGAAAATCTTTCAACTGTTTCCTTGCTGTCTTCTCACTGTTCAAGGCTTCTGAATACGTCAAGTTCGACTTCCCAGTCATCTCACATGTCCACACCATGGAATTGACCAGTATAATCCTCTCACAGTACTCCCTAAAAATAATAATAAAGAATACATGATATTAATTATGACGCGCATTACGGAAATAGCGAAAATCGTGACAACTGCGCGTTGAAACGCGGTCGCCGCCGCGCGCTAACAATGCCAGCCGTCCCGTACAATAGATAAAATCCTACTTCACGATATTATTTCGCGAAATTTTGGCGGCTAAACCCTTCGTATTGATACTCACTCATAATCTTTGAATATCTCGTCGGTGATCTCGCAGTGGAAGACCTCATCGTCGTCCCGAAGGTACCCCGACGCCGTAGATTTCTCGAAGGCTGTCCTTTTCAACAGGGGCATGGTAGGAGTTGCGGGTCACTCACTTCGGTGCAAAAGAAGATAAACAGTAACAGTAAATACTTTACGAGAACGCTTGAGTCAAATTTAACTAAACTCTATACAGCGCGTTAGTTTCCATATTCCACTGGAGATCACATGGGGAAATTAGTGCGTTTTTATGAATTCTTCAATGGGAAATTGTTGCGTGGTTTCGGTTGACAAGCCAAAAAACGGCGCGCTGAGGCGCTTCTTTTTTACGCCAGAAACATATGAACAGTAATGCGGTAATTGGCAATTCTACTAAATTGGTAGAAAATAAAACAGAGTTGTCGTACAAAATAAAATATTTTAAGAGCTGTATTCTAAAGAGCGTTCGAGTTGTGAACAAAGTTTTGTGAAAAAATTAATTAAAATTAATTTGATTAACATTAATATTTTTTCATTTTTCTTTTTCTTAGGGTTCCGTACCCGAAGGGTAAAAATGGTCTGTCCGTTTGCCCGTCAGTCAGATAGAGGACTCCATAAACTGAACTACAAAAGGAAGATAGTTGAAAATTTCACAGAATGCGCAGTACTATTCCGGCTATATCAAATACTAGCTGTCCGTGTCCGCCGCAGTGTTATCCGCGACCCCTCGGAAACTTTTACTTCCCCGGGATAAAATATAGCCTATGTTCATCGGGGATAATGTGTCATTCTATTGGTGAAAGAATTTTTCAAATCGGTCCAGTAGTTTCGGAGCCTATTCATTTCAAATTCATTTCGGAGCATATTAATTTCGGCTATTTTTCGCCTGAAATACAGGATAACCTAGTTCAGGCATAAGTTTAGAATACCACCTACCTACCTACCTCTCTGTTTTATCTACCTATAAAATAAGTTAATTTTTACCTACCTCTTACGATTGTTACGTTATGAAAGATTATGAATAAATTATTTTATTTAATTATTAAATTTAAAGGGGGCTCACAAAAAAACGTGTTTATTTTTTGTCTTTTTTTACTCTACGTTTAAGGCTGATCTTGAACCTTTATTGGTAGATAAATGAAAGTTTCTAGAAATAAATAACATTCAAACTTTATTCTTCTTCTTTCGTGTCGGTTGCTAATCCACAATTAAATCAGATGGGGTTTTCCCAATATCTGGCTACTTCAATTGCCCTTGCCGTGCACTGCATAAGGTCTTGTGTCAACTTTATAATGAACGTAAGTATAGGTAGTAAACATTTTAGTAATGTTGAAAAAAGAGGGTCTCGAAGACTATAATTTGCATTTTTATTTGTAGAAAATAGATTCTGATTTTGTTCCAGTATAATAGAGCACTTAGGAGATGCCTTATACATTGTACTAACCCAGCAATCAGCTGATTTCCAATGTTTGTACTTAGACATGGCTCCAGCCTGGCTTAAGTATAGATGTCGCTCGTAAATTGGATGAGTTCTAGATCACGCTGTTAAAAACGCACGGGACTAAATGATTATTGATGGTATGGTACGGAACGCCACCAATATGCCTCGCATCAAAACGTTGACTCGCACTTGGCGGTTTTATTATTTATTGTCTTTCTGCTTGTTTTTTGCTCCTTACCTTGTACTTTCCCCTCTGTACTCCCCTCTGCTAATATGTACACGATTCCATAACATGTGCGTCTTATACACCCCTATTTGTAAATTACCAAAAACATTTAAACATGGTCTTGGTGACTGTTCCTGCCTGATCACATTTATGTAGTTAAAACTATAAAAAAAGAGAAAAAAATTATAACCTAAAAAGGAGGGAGACGAGACGAGTCTGTTAGCTAATTTCTAGTTTGAGCTTTCACTGGAACATGGATGGAGGAGGTACTTTGCTGCTGTAGCTACCTACTTTATAAACTGTAATAATTAATGAGCTCACACGAACGAAGTTGCGGGCACAGCTAGTTTTAAATTATGTAGATCCTGTTGTTGAAAATGGTAGGTAAATATAACAAGAGGTGGTAACATTATTTACAGAAGTTACATTTTTACTGCAGTCAAATTCAAGCATGTCGTGTCTGTCAATGTCAAATGAAACATCTGTGTTTTCGTTTTCGTTTGGTTTTCGTGTTGTTCGTTTTGGTGTTTGTTTTCAGCTTTATTTACAGTTTCACCCATCGCTACTTACATTCATCAAATAATTTGGATAATAATGTGGATTCGTGTTTTAGCTACGCAATCTTAAAATGCCGAAGGAGCAATACCGTGAAACTTACCTTGGGAGGAAGATGTGAGTGAGGTTATGTTTACATCGTCGCATGGATCTAGCGGCTTTGATAAATTCCTAGTTTTCTATTAGAACCGAGTGATTATACACTTCTTACTTCTTAAACACATAATGCATTGAAATCCTGATTATATATTACTAGCTATCCGTTGCAGTGTTACCCGCGTTCCCTGAAAACTGCACTTTCCCGGGATAAAATATAGCCTATGGATAATGCAGGACTCTAATGGTGAATGAATTTTTCGAATCGGTCCAGTAGTTTCGGAGCCTATTCAATTCAAACAAACAAACCTTTCCTCTTTATAATATTAGTATAGAAGTATAGATATAGCTGATTAGCTTTTAATTCAATTCAAAACATTTACTTATACATATCTCAATTTTGTTGTAGTTCCCATGTAACATTCAATGTGGATAGCTCTTCAGCTATCCAGCAAGCGGCACATATTCAAGTGATCACCAAAAATCTATATGCCCAGGATGGACAGAGGGTGCCAGCCGCGTATGGTGTCCTTGATCGGAGAATGGTAAGCATATCAGAAGTGTAATGGAATGTCTGGTTTTATTGTTATAAATCCATCGTTATATATTTATGTATCGGGATAAATGTTTGTATGATCTGCAAATATTTATCTTGGGTCTGGGTGTTTCTATGTATGATATGTATGTATTTACAAACAAAAAAGTATATAAGTAGTGTATCAGTTATCTGGTTCCCATAGTACAAGCTATGCTTAGTTTGGGGCTAGATGATGCTGTGTGAAATTGTCCAGCATTATTATTATTATTTATTATTATTATTTCCCGTTGTCATTAAATGTTTATGGAGAGTTGTAAGTGTGTAGGTAGGTCCTAGTCCTGGTATGTCTTTGTCCAGAGTTATGGATTGAAACTCACCGGTAGGTAGGACACACAGATAGTTTATTATTGTTCCACATACAGTCAAAAACACAGAAGGGCACGAACAGTACAATACAGACAAATAGCACAACACGAACTTCACGATCGTAGGCACTTAATTTGTTACGATTTGGTACAATATTCGCGTTTTACCGAAAGCTCCGCGATCGTAATTAGATCGCGACTGAGGTATAGCATTCGCAACGGCGAGCGCGGGTAGGTCGCTTCCGTCGACTGATGCGTCGCCTACCTAGCTTAGCGCATAGTTAGTATGGCTCTTGGCGGCCGGTTCGTGTTTCCATTCAACGCGGCGAGCGGCCGCGCAATAATATTAAAATGTGAAATATATTGTATGATAAATAATTAGATAGGGTATAATGTGTGAGTTCTATGTATTTAATAGTATAAATATTTATGTAAAAATAAGATATTTAAATAAGATACATAATCATCATCATCATCATTTATAAAAGTAAATATTATTATGTGAGATAGATAAATAAGTAAATACAGGTTATTATTATTATATATTTAAATATATTACGTTAATATTATATACTGGAAATATATAGGTTCACCACATCACTCCCCCCCAGAGACCGTGTTTAACGGGCGATAATAGTCCGGAAAGCGAACTTGACGCCCAGAGCGAGTAGTCTTAGGCAGACTGGGAGTAGGAGAGGGTATGGAAGGTGGATCGGAAGTAGTGCTATTAGGGTGTGAGTGTGACAGTATGTAAGCTGGTTTTAATCGGTCTACCGATACTGTCACAACCTTGCCTTTAACTTTTATTTTGAAAGTTTTAGCACTCCTTTCGACCACTTCATGGGGGCCTGTGTATGCCGGTTGCAATGCACCTCTCAATGCATCTTCTCTCAGGAATACGTGAGAGGACGACGAGAGATCTTTATAAATGAAGATTTTATTGTTTGAGTGGTGCGAAGTTGGCACTGGCTGTAAGTTGTTGGCAAATGATCTGATGCGAGCGGAGAACTCGGTAATGTCAGTCGTACATTTGTCAACTTTTTCGCCAAAGAATTCGCCTGGAAGGCGCAAAGGTTCGCCATAAAGTAGCTCGGCAGAAGAGGATTGAAGATCTTCCTTGAATGAGCTTCTTATGCCGAGTAGTACGAGCGGTAACGCTTCGGTCCAACTACTATCATCGGCGTGGCACATTATCGCCGCTTTTAACTGGCGATGAAATCTCTCAATGAGACCGTTGCATTGAGGGTGGTAGCTGGTAGTCTTGCGGTGTTTGAAACTTACGAATTTTGATAGTTGCTCGAATAACGCCGATTCGAATTGCCGACCGCGATCAGTGACGATATCGGTCGGACATCCGAATCGGGCTATCCATCCCGACAAAAACGCTTTGGCCACTGATTGAGCGGTGATACTGGTGAGGGGGACGGCTTCAGTCCATCGCGTAAAGCGATCGACCGCTGTCAGGCAGTACCTAAAATCACCAGACGGAGGTAATGGTCCGATTAGGTCTAGGTGGACGTATTTGAATCGCGCTTTAGGTAAATCGAGTGTGCCTAAAGGCGACGATACGTGTCGATTTACCTTTGTGCGCTGGCAAGCCAAACACGCCCTAGACCATTCGCGACAGTCTTTCCTCATCAGCGGCCAGACGAAACGCTCTGCTATCAGTTTAGCGCTGGCGTTGGCGCCGGGATGGCTGAGTGAATGCAAACTATCAAAAACGCGTTTGCGCAAGGACTTAGGTACTAAGGGTCTAGGAGTCTGTGTGCTGACATCGCAGTACAGTTTCACTAGACTACCAGGTATGCTAAGCCTTTGAATGCGCAGGCCGGTTTCTTGCTTCAAGAATTCTGCTAGTTCGGGGTCGGAGTCTTGGGTTGTGGCGATCTCCTCTAGATCTACGGGACTTTGAAGTTCGTCGACTCTGGAAAGCGTGTCGGCAACGACATTATCCTTTCCAGCGATGTGTTGAATATCTGTCGAGAACTGTGATATGTAGTCTAGGTGTCTATACTGACGCGGGCTGCAGTGTGCCTTCCTTTCATGGAATGCGAAGCACAGCGGCTTGTGGTCGGTATAGATTGTGAAAGTTGTTGCCTCTAGCCAGTGACGGAAGTATTTCACACTCTCATAGATAGCAAGGAGCTCTCTATCGTACGGTGAATATTTCTGTTGCGTAGTGCTCAACTTGCGCGAGAAAAAGGCTAGAGGTTGCCAATCGCCATCTTTAAATTGATGCAAGACTCCGCCCATAGCGAAGTCCGAAGCATCTGTTACAAGACCCAGTTTAGCTTTCGAGTCAGGATGGGCCAGTAATGCTGCATTACAAAGGCTATCCTTACATGCTTCGAAAGCTTTCAACGACTCACCGCTTATATCGACGGGCTGCGACGCTTTGATGGAGCCAGTCAGCAAGGCGTTCAAGGGAGCTTGAATTTGGGCTGCTTGGGGGATAAACCTCCTATAAAAGTTTACCATGCCCAAGAACCTCCTAAGCTGCTTAGCTGTTTTGGGAACAGGGAACTCCTTGATTGCTGCGACTTTGCTCTCCAGGGGCTTGGTTCCGTGTTCCGAGATGTGATAACCTAAGAATGTTACCTCTGACTTACCGAAAACGCATTTAGCTGTATTTATGAGCATGCCGTAGTCCTTCATTCGGTTGAACAGTATACGTAAATGCTCTTCATGCTCAGACTCGGTGTGGCTAAATATCAAAAAGTCGTCAAGGTAGGGGTAACAAAAATCTAGGCCTCTGGTCATCTCATCTACGAAGCGCTGGAATGTTTGCCCAGCGTTGCGCAAGCCAAATGTCATATAAGGGAACTCGAAGAGTCCGAATGGAGTCGTTATCGCGCACTTGGGAATGTCATCCTCAAAAATAGGTATCTGGTTGTAAGCTTTTACCAGATCAATGGTTGAGAAAATCTTACAACCAGATAAACTGTGAGCGAAGTCATGAATATGACGAATGGGGTACTTGTCAGGGATTGTCCGAGCGTTGAGCATACGGTAGTCACCGCACGGCCGCCAGCCATTATCCTTTTTAGGAGCAAGGTGCAGCGGGGATGACCAAGGGCTCTCCGACGGACGAGCAGTCCCATTGACCAACATTGCCTCGAACTCAGACTTGGCAATCTTCAGCTTGTCTGGTGCCAGTCTTCGAGGAGTACACGATACTGGAGGGCCTGGAGTGGTGCGAATATGGTGAACTGTATTGTGTTTGGGTGTGCGTTGAGCGCCTACTGGCCGCGTTAAGTCTGGAAACTCAGAAAGCAAGTTATGGTATTTAGAATCCCCAGTCACGACCTTTACACTAGATATAAGGCTATCGCTAACAGAAACAATTGTAGCTACAGTTGACAAAGTAGTGGTAGCATCTATTAAGCGCTGATTACGAATATCAACAATTAAATGGAAGTGAGATAAAAAGTCTACACCTATAATTGGCTTTGTAACGTCTGCTACGATAAAACGCCACACGAAATCCCTACGGAGACCTAAGTTGAGGTTCATCTCGACCCAACCGTAAGTGTCAATAGAGGACCCGTTCGCTGCACACAACTGATAGTCTGATTTCACACGTTGTCGAAACGCAGATCGTGGCACGACGCATAAGTCGCTCCCGGTGTCCACTAGGAATTGGACGGCCGATCTGCGGTCTGTGACGAATAGGCGACCAGTAGTAACAGGGCAATCTTCAGCCGCCATTACCGACTGCCCTGGTCGTTTCCCGACTTATAGTCGCAGGGCTGGATACATCTGTCCGCTTGGCTGCCATATCTGAAGTGGTACCAGCAGTTGGGGAACTTCCTGTAGTTGGACGTGGATCTCCTCGTAGGTGTACGGCTTCGTCCTCCATTACCACGACTTCTCGATGACTGACGGCTCCGAGGACGAGAGCGGGAACGGACTTCATGGACTTCAGCGGTGAGGGCACTGACCTGTCTGGTCAGCTCCGTGATCTGCCGGGCCATGATGTCTAATGCTGAATCCACTTTGAAACTGGACGTCGCTGCAACTTGAAGGGACGCAGGAGCAATGTCATGAACACGATCAGCCAAGTCAGCGAGTTCGCTGAGAGAGAGGCTCATCTGAGATGCGACGATAGTCTGCAGGTTGCTTGGTAGTCGGCTCGTCCATATTGACCTCAAGAAGTCCTCTGGTATGGCGGGGCCAGCCAAATTCTGCAGATGCCTCAAGAACTGCGAAGGTTTACGATCACCCAACTCTTCCGATTGCAACAGCTGTTTCACCTTCTTCTCTTTTGAGACAGAGAGGCGTTTGATGAGCTCGCTTTTCAGTTTCTCATATTTTCCGCTGGACGGTGGTGAGGTGATGATGTCTTCAACCTCCACAGAGTAGTGCCGGTCCAAATGCGAGAGAACATAGTGGAACTTCGTTAGGTCATCGGTGATCCGCGCCATGCTAAACTGACCCTCTATTTGGGAGAACCATATTGTAGGTTTTTCGGGCCAGAAAGGTGGTATCCGTACGCCAACACGAAAAAGTTCCGGTGAATATTCGGGCGGGTCAATGGAAACACGCTCTCGTTTTTTCGACTCTTGGACTTTGACCCGCTGCGAATGTGTCGGTTGCGCTGTATCACCATCGTCACTGCTCATTTTCAGGATTGTTCAACTCGGGGTCACCAGTTATGGAGAGTTGTAAGTGTGTAGGTAGGTCCTAGTCCTGGTATGTCTTTGTCCAGAGTTATGGATTGAAACTCACCGGTAGGTAGGACACACAGATAGTTTATTATTGTTCCACATACAGTCAAAAACACAGAAGGGCACGAACAGTACAATACAGACAAATAGCACAACACGAACTTCACGATCGTAGGCACTTAATTTGTTACGATTTGGTACAATATTCGCGTTTTACCGAAAGCTCCGCGATCGTAATTAGATCGCGACTGAGGTATAGCATTCGCGACGGCGAGCGCGGGTAGGTCGCTTCCGTCGACTGATGCGTCGCCTACCTAGCTTAGCGCATAGTTAGTATGGCTCTTGGCGGCCGGTTCGTGTTTCCATTCAACGCGGCGAGCGGCCGCGCAATAATATTAAAATGTGAAATATATTGTATGATAAATAATTAGATAGGGTATAATGTGTGAGTTCTATGTATTTAATAGTATAAATATTTATGTAAAAATAAGATATTTAAATAAGATACATAATCATCATCATCATCATTTATAAAAGTAAATATTATTATGTGAGATAGATAAATAAGTAAATACAGGTTATTATTATTATATATTTAAATATATTACGTTAATATTATATACTGGAAATATATAGGTTCACCACATGTTTCTATTTAATGACAACGGAAAATAAAACCAGTTTAGTTTAGTACTGTTTATGTGTTAGAACTGAAAATGTTATTCAAACTGAGTTATTTAACTAGCCATACAAATATGTATGTTAGTATTGCAATATAGTAGCTAACAATTACTACCAGAAAATGTGTTACAGTACTTCCCTACATTAGTTTTATTTATTCAATTGATAACTTTACAAGCTCTAAATTGAAAAAGAAAGAAAATATATTTATTGAATTGATTCAGGCATGACTTTGCGGAAGTCCATTGTAAGATATTAAAAATGGTAAGGAAATATCTAGTACTAATCTGTACATTTATTCAACTAACAAATAAGTACACAAGAAAATAAAACAATAATAAAATTAAAAATGATCGTTGAAACAGCAACTAGGTACTCAGCTACTTGCCTAGATCCAGGGATCAGTCGCCTTAGAAGGAGGGAAGGGGAAGGGGACGGTGTATAGTGTGCTGTAACTGTAATGTCCCGGTAACACAAAATTGAAAGTTTAGCGGTCATTTATTATTATTATTTATAATACACAGGCAGCACTCAGAGCTGATGCGTGTATATCTTAGTCCTTGTCAGTGCGCTTTAAATATTTGTGTAGTCTATTCTTGAAGAGTTCACTGAGGGGGGCACTTATCACTGAATCTGGTATCTTTTCCTTTCATCAAGCATTCTTCCAGGGTACAAACCAAAAGGATGCCAACTGCGACACATGTGGCCTGGGCCTGGCAGAGTGTGTGGGACACTACGGGTACATTGAGCTGGCCCTGCCTGTGTTCCACGTCGGCTACTTCAGATCCATAATCTGTATACTTCAGACTATTTGTAAGGTACGCTAACAAATTAAGCCTTGATTTGATTGGATGCATGGATGCATTCACTAAAGTGGATTGAGCTAGCTAATTATTAACAGGCTTACCATAGAACGTGACATAAAGTTATTCCACCGAATAAATCAAGAATAACCATACATTTTGACAGTTTACACTCCAGAATAACTTTATGTCACGTTCTATGGTAAGCCTGTTAGAGTTTATGCATGACATAACTTTATGTCAAGTTTATTAGTTTTGTTTTTCCCCTTCTATAATCTGCCATCGGCTGTATAGCCATAATCAGATCCCTTCTCTGGAGTGGTTGTTTTGTGGCGCCCCTCCATTGAGTGGCTCCACACTGACTATTAGACGAGTCAGCTTCGCTTGTTCAGGTCTAAGACCTGCCATCTCTTCAGACGATCCACACTCTCTCCGTTACTCAGGAGGTTCTGGGCTAGTGTGTTAGTGTGTGTTCATAGTCTTTCCTTGTACTTTATGGCATATTTACAGACTTCTTCTTTTTGAGTTTATTAGTAATAATATTAATAATAATATAGCCTTTTATTCTGACACTTATAACTAAACAAATTTTTGACTTATTTTAAAGATTAAACTTATTTTATGGGTAAATATGTGTTTTTTTTTATTTTTTGAAGGTCGGTTTGCCAGTCGGCATTAGCCTCCTCCAACCTTTTCCATTCTGTCCTTTCTTCCAAGTAAGGGCCCTAATATAATAACCTTATTTTTCATATATTTAAATAATTATTTTTTATGACAGGAATGTGCAAAGGTTCTGCTATCTGAACCTCTGAAAAAGACCTACCGCCGTAAATTCTTAAATCCGGATCTTTCCTACTTGCACAAGAAAACCCTCCGTGCAGCTGTCTTAAAGAAAACCAAGCCCGTAACCAAATGCCCCCACTGCGACACTATTAATGGCATGGTGAAGAAAAGTCCTGCTGGTATGTTAAATTGAAGCTAGTGTACACAAATCTAATAAATAAATAATGCTGGACAATTTCACACAGCATCACCTAGCCCTAGCCTTGTCTGGGAACTGGATAACTGAGTGGGTGAAAGCCCGCTTGTGACGCAGAAGGTTGCGGGTTCGATCCCCGCCCGCGGGATAAATGTTTGTATGATCCGCAAATATTTCTCTCGGTCCTGGGTGTTTCTATGTATAATATGTGTATATACAAACAAAAAGTATATAAGTATTCTATCAGTTATCTGGTTCCCATAGTACAAGCTTTGTTTAGTTTGGGGCTAGATGATGCTGTGTGGAAACTCCAGTTTTTTTTTTTCATTTGCAATCAATAATACTATAAATTTTTACTGATTGTTTCCAGGCATACTAAAAATCATCCATGATAAGTACCGAGCCAAGAAGCCGACAGACCCACTGGTGAAGAGAGTGTTGAAAGAATTCCATGAAGCCAAAGAGTCCAATAAAGAGCTGGCCACCATGATAAACAGTGGACTGATTATTGAATTGAGTCCTTTAGAGGTAAGATTAGATTAAAGAACTTATGGAACATCTATCTACCTCTGTGGCGCAGTGGGTGAAAGCCCGCTTGTGACGCAGAAGGTTGCGGGTTCGATCCCCGCAGCGGGATAAATGTTTGTATGATCTGCAAATATTTATCTCGGGGTCTGGGTGTTTCTATAGCTCGTGTTATAGTGCATATAGATTTTACGAAACGAAAAATCCATTGATGCACTGCCGGGATTCGAACCCACGTCCTTCGGATTGAAAGTCGACTTATAGGCATAGCCCCATTCGACCAACACGGTTTGATAGAATACTAACTTCTGTCAAATCTGATATCAAATCATTTATTTATTTACTTTAATTAACACGGAAGACCCAATTACATTAATTAAAGAGAACAGATAGAAAAAATATTGAAAAATAATCATAACATTGCTTAAATAAATCAGAATTAAAATAAATTAAAGTCACTTCAGTATCATATAAAACACACAATTTAAGGTAATTATCACAATTAATTAAGAAAGACACTCACAGAAATACAAACATGCAATCAATATTTTGGACAAGCTATCAGCGAATAGGTCGCAGTCAGGGTTGGAGTCGAGAAGATCATGTGCCAAATATGTATGTTCACAGACCTCTAACTAACCGATGTCTACAAATATTCTTGACCTATGACGGAAGGAAGGAATGGCGTAAACAGAGGGAGGCCTATACCCAGCAGTGGGATATTCTTGGCTGCGGATGATCATGATAAGATTTCAGACAATATCTACCATACCCATGCATACAGTCTTGATCCCGTATGATTTCCAGGTGTTGAACCTGTTCCGTCGGATCCCAGAAGAAGACATCATACTCCTGGGCATGACAGCTGGGAAGACCAGGCCGGAAGACCTCATCATCAAGCGGCTGCCGGTGCCCCCGCTATGCATCAGACCTAGCGTTATCTCCGAGATCAAAGCTGGCACGTATGTATCGAAATGATTATATTTAAGAGCAGTGCTCATAAGAGCTTGATTTTGTTTAAAATGCACCCCAAAAATTTAAGTAGCGTTGATATGAACTCACGTTTTTAGTTTTTTTTCGTAGTTGAGGCGCTACCCTAATCTACCATCACAGAACTCATTTTAAAATCTTATACACCCTCATGGTTATATGGATATTAGATCAGTGAATCTTAATGTATAATCAACATCAATGAGATTCTGCTTTCTTCTCGGCGAGGTCTCCTTACGGGGCCAGTTCCACTGTACCTGAATTTCGAAGGGGCAATCGATAACAATCACGTCACACTTTCATGATTATTTACCCCATTCATCCTTGTATCACTGCTGGTCACAATTATGGTCTCACTGGTGAAGTCTCAAATCTCATCATGTATCATTTTGGGGGTAGGTGAATTTCCCCCAATCCATGGCAAAGAGGTAGTACTAACCTCACCAGGTTGACCCATCTGGCCCACTTACCTGGCTGGCCTTACGGCCGACAGATAATGTCGGATAGTTCTATATAGGCTAATTGCCAAAATAATGTTACTTGCGAGATCTAGGATTTGAATCGCGTTGGTTGGTAGCGCGCTAGCGCCATCTAGCGGTGAGGTGAAGCTCTGAAGTGGCTAGGTCGCTGTATAATTGGTAACTCTATTACGATGCCCTTGTAGTTCAGGCGATCGCAGTTAGAGGTCGCCACATCATGATACATGATGAGATTTGAGACTGCAGTGGGGGAGGGAGGGATTATTATTATTATTTAGCTTTTCTCGTCCCAATACAGAGCAAAGGCCTCCATTTCCTTCTTGCACTGTTCTTGCACAACGCTGTAACAGGCCAGGTTCTTAGGTGAGAGTCAGCTCGTCCCAACCTGCCACGTCTTCGCGTCACATTTTGTGGAGTCCCCTGTGTGGCTCGTTTTACCCAGGGAGAGGTTAAGTAAAAGAATAATCTCATGATGAGCCAACGACCCCTTGCAGAAACGAAGATGACCTCACAATGAAGCAGTCGGAGATCCTGCTGATCAACGACGTGATCTCCCGCCACGTGGCCAGCGGCGGCAAGAGCGAGCTCATCCAGGAGGACTGGGACTATCTGCAGCTGCACGTGGCGCTCTATATCAACAGCGAGATGTCCGGGATACCGCTGTCTATGCAGGTCTGATCAAAACTTCATCTTTACTACCTGATGGATCACCTAAAGGATTTTTAGAAGGAAATTTGCGATCCACGCATGCCCCTTAACCTTGGGGGAAAATTTATAAAACGATCGTAAGACCTGTCGTATTGTATGGTTCTGAGTGTTGGGCGACAAAAGGGACGGATGAACAAAGGGTGCACGTGGCTGAAATGAGAATGCTGAGATGGATGTGTGGAGTGACGCGAATGGACAGAGTAAGAAATGAGTACATAAGAGGAAGTGTGAAAGTGGCGTAACAAGATGAAGAGCAACAGGTTGTCATAGTATGGGCATGTAATGAGAAGGGAAGAATGTCATGTGACCAGAAGAGTGTGCTATGAATGTGGATGGACATACAAGTAGAGGTAGGCTAAAGAAGAGATGGATGGATTTTGTGAAAGATGATATGAGTAAGAAAGGAGTGAGTGCTGAGATGACGACTAATAGAGGGAAATGGAAGAGGAATACATGTTGTGCCGACCCCACATAAGAGTGGGACAAGGGCAAGAAGATGATGATGGATCACCTAAAGGAAAGCTAGGCCCAAAGCCGTGTTTGTTAGCCTGGGTAGTATCATCTAGTTTCAAGACTATTTTTAGTGATCCCAGCGGTCCTACTGAATAAAGATGTTTTACTTTAACGTTGATTAGATGGATCTTACTTGGATGGACCTTAAAGGAACCGTGTTGGCCTAGTGGTTTGTGCCCTCGTCTCCTTTGAAGGTTGTGAGTTCGAATTTGATCTTGACTGTCTCCCCAGCGTGACTTTTTAGTTTTAAGATGGATCACCTAAAGAATGCTAGGCCCCAAACCGTGATTGTTGCCCTGATTCTTTTCGGTATTGGTCGCGCAAGAACAGGAGTAAAATTAGTTTTATGACTTTTCTAAGTGATCCCAGCGGTTCTACTGAATAAATGCTTTTTGACTTTGACTTTGAATCCCGGCTTTCCATCATCGTAGAACTTAAAGTTCGATAAACATGTGACACGATTACTATTTTCATTCCAGCCTAAAAAACCCGGGCGTGGGTTAGTGCAGCGTCTCAAAGGAAAGCAGGGCCGGTTCCGAGGCAACCTCTCCGGCAAGCGAGTGGACTTCTCCAGCCGAACTGTCATCTCACCTGACCCTAATCTCCAGATTCAGGAGGTATGTTGAAGGTTGTGGAAGTACAAGTGTGCTGTAATGGTTTCGTATCGAAGATGTAGATGAAGAAGATGGCAGAAGCTGGATGCGTCGAGCTGAGGACAGGGCGCAATGGCGCTCATTAGAGGAGGCCTATGTCCAGCAGTGAAGCATCGAAGCTGTAGCTGAAGTTAATAGCACCTTTCGCTCGCTTTTAGCTTCTTTCAATTATTAAAAAAAAAAACAATTGTCTACATTTCACAACATTGTATTAGATAAGAGAACAGAATGAAAGAATGATCAGGATAATGAATGTATGCTATAAAACAAATGTTAACATAGAAAATAAAGGAATGGAAAAAAAGGCTAACACAAAACCAAGTTAAAAGAGAACGAGAAAAAAGAACTCTGCCTGAATCAAGGACAATGTATACCTAAGGCTCAAGCCACATTGAATTGGTAAGCGACGCGTTAATTAGTTTTATAGCAAGCCATTATAAACCTTATGAACAACGGTACAATGAAACGCTTGTAGAATAAGTCGCTCGAGCCAGCGTGGACCGCGCGCTAGATGGCTTCGCCAGATCTCGTTTCTACAAGCGTTTCTATATCTTGTACCATTGTTCATAAGGTTTATAATGGTGCGCTATAAAACTAATTTATGCGTCGCTTCCCAATTGTGCATTGAGCCTAACTGTAAAAAAAAGTCCTTGACAAAGCATCCTAATCCTAATAATATAATAAATCTGAAAGTTTGTGAGTATGTTTGGATGCTTGTGTATCAATCACGCCTAAACCAGTGAACCGATTTGGATGAAACTTGGAATAGGCGTAGATAGTGACCTAGAAAATGTTGGTCCCACGCGCGCGCAGTAGCTAGTGTCAACATATAAATGGTTGTCAGGTCGGCGTGCCAGTCCACGTGGCCAAGATCCTGACGTACCCGGAGCGCGCGTTCCCCGCCAACCTGGCGTGGCTGCGCGCGCTCGTGTGCGCCGGGCCCCACGCGCACCCGGGGGCCAACTACGTGCAGCAGAGGGGGGTCGCGCACAAGAAGTATCTCAAGTACGGGAACAGGGAGAAGATTGCGCAGGAGCTTAAGGTCACTCACTTTACCATCCTGGGAATTACAGATGGAAAAAACGCAGCAAAACAAGGGTTTGGTTCTTACACCGGTATTCACAAACGTTACTATGAGGTCTCATAGTGCGCGCGGACGCACAGAGTCCCAAAAACCTATTCATAGATAATACTTGAGTGGCGATCGGCACTATGCGTCCCTTCAAACGAACGCATAGCTAAGGGAGCCAGCTAGCTATATTAGACAACGCATAGCATCAAATAGTGACCAGCTTACATCAAGTAGTATATCAGTTATCTGGTTCCCACAGTACAAGCTTTGCTTAGTTTGGGGCTAGATGATGCTGTGTGAAATGTCCAGCATTATTTATTTATTTATTCATAGAAAAATCCCATAAAAACAGTTTAAGTACCTAAAACCTTGGATTACATGTATGTATCCCATTGAAAACAACGATTAGCTTAAAATGCATAATATTTTTTTATTTTTTTTTAATAATATAAGAAATAAATCTTATATTTTTTTTATAATATAAGATAAGAGAGAAATATAAGATTCCCGAGGCTAACGTACAACCTTTTATCCTCAGTGCGGTGATATAGTAGAGCGCCACCTAGTGGATGGAGACGTGGTGCTGTTCAACCGACAACCCTCGCTGCACAAGCTGTCCATCATGTGTCACCGCGCCAAGGTGCAGCCTCAGAGGACCTTCAGGTATGGTTGACACTGTACGCTTAACGGATCTAGGCTTTCGTGATAACTTCACGAATGCCTAGCTCCGTTAAGCATTTCGACGCGCAGGTTACTCTTTTTAAAAGCTTTTATTTAACTTGCAATGTTTGTATGTTTGTCCGGCTCAAATCTTTCAAGCTTAATTTGACCCACTTCCTGGTTTCCGATAGAGCTGAATTTTGGTACACTTGTGAGTCCATGTTGACAATGGTTGTTGATATGGTAACAGCGAGCTGATCTGATGATGGAGTCATGAGCTGTTCCGGGGAACTCCTCAGAAAGTAGGCCGATTGAGTTGAAACTCGTTTCGTAGATTATCATCTAAAATTTTCAAATATGGTGACAGCGAACTGATCTGATGATGGAGGGAACTCCTCAGATAATCGACCGATTGAGTCGAAATCTACGAGTACATACATATCTAGACGTTTGCATTATGCTTCACCGTTTTTCTCAAAATATTTACTCTTTTAAACTCTTTTTGTTTTTTTCAAAATATTTACTCTTTTAAAAAATCATTAAAAAAACATTTATTAACTACACAAGCACAATTTCATAGGTAGTCGTTCTTGGCGTAACTTACATATGCAGTATTTATACTATTCATAGATTAGTAATTTTATTGTAATACCTAGTTTTATTTAGTATTTTTTTTGGTAGCTACTTATTTTTAAATTTTTATTATTATTATAAATTTTAATATACTTACTTAAGTATTGAACATGAACATGCGTGTGCAGCTGTTGCCACACATAGACTCACCGGCGCCACAGAAAATCAGCGCTGCAACAGCTATAAGTTGCTGCAGCACATGCTGAGTGGTGACCTATTTTGTGCTTAGTTATGTTAGTTCGTAAATATTGTAAACCTTTTTTTTTGCACAAAATAAATGACTTCTATTCTATTCTATTCTATTCTATTTTTACTCGAGTGTGTGATGAAGGAAAATATCTTGAAAACCAGTTATTCTATCAGTTAGGGTTTTCTCTTTACAATTGATTTCTCAAAGTCTCTGTTCTGTGTGTTTCAGGTTCAACGAGTGTGTCTGTACGCCGTACAACGCTGATTTCGACGGAGATGAGATGAACATGCATCTCCCTCAGACTGAAGAGGCGAGGGCAGAAGCACTTATACTTATGGGGGTGAGTTAATACATAACACCAGATTCAGATTCAGATTCAGATTTCATTTATTGACCATGAAGTTACATAACATAACATTGGCACGTCAAATTACATTGGTACACTTAACAATTATATAGTAGGTAACATTAATTTAAAGATAGGTGGTAGGTAAAGGTACAATACATATTATTAGACTTAGGACTCACGAGTACAAATCAGAAAATGAACAGTTCATATATTCATCGATATGGTAAAATGGATGTGATTCAAAAAACTTTTTTAATTCATTTTTAAATTTGCTCATAGGCAGACAAGTTATTTGTGATGGCAATTTATTATACATTTTAAGCTTAATGCAAAGACCTTGATTTGTAGTTTTTACAAGTCGTGTTTTGGGTATATGTAGTTTTTCTTTGTTTCGAGTGTTACGACCGTGTATTTGCATTTTCGTAAGTAAATTATTCTTACTTAGATGTACTTCGATAAGTGAAGTAAATATATATAAAGAAATCACTGTGAATATTTTAGTTTTTTTAAAGTAAGCTCTGGCTGAAGTTAACCTATGTAAACCATGTATTATTCGTATAGATCTTTTTTGACAAATTAGAACCCTCTCAATCTTGGAGGCATTTCCCCAGATCGTTATCGCGTAACGGATGATAGAATGACAGTAGGCGTAGTAAACCGATATGAGGGTTTTTTGGTCAATTATAGGCTTTAGTTTAAATAGAACGTAGTTTGCACTATTTAATCGTTTACATATTTTATCTATATGGCTATCATAGCAGAGCGTTGAATCTATAGTACATCCTAGAAAATTCACTTCTTTAATCAAATCACTTTTACACATCCGTTTACTAGAGACCACTTTCTAGTATCAGTTTTAGCTAGATTTTGCCACACTTGGTTTTTGGTGATCATGATTATGTGGTGTCAGCGAGCTGAACTCCTCAGAAAATAGGCTGATAAAACTATCAGCCTAACTTGACCAGTATGCCCGCTAGACACCGGGCATATTGCTCAAATTCCGATGACTGTTTCAAAAAATGATGACAGGTAGTCTCAAGTCTGAAGATGGAGTCAGCTGTTCAATGGAACTCGACATTGAATAACTGTTGACTGTGACAGGGACTAATTAATAAACCCATTTGCAGCAGCACAACACTTAGACGATTGCGAGACACTCTTCACATATTTTTCTTTTATTTTGTTTTTGTTTCTATGTCGTCTTTAGTTTTTGAGTGTTTTTTTTTTCTGGTTTTTTGGTACTTATTGCTGTTGGAAATAAATATTTTTTCTTTCTTTCTTTCTTTCTAATTTGAATCATCTCATAATCAGGTCTAAAGCTTTGTAATATTATTATTATTTAGCCATTTTCGTTCCACTGCAGGGCAAAGGTCTTCCTTTCCTTCTTGCACTCTTCGCGATTTAACGTTGTAACAGGCCAGATTCTTAGTTGAAAGTCCAGCTCCGCCATCTCATCCTGGGTCTTCCACATTCGTCATATTTTGTGGGTTCCACTATTGCTCGTTTTGCCCACAATTTGTCCGACATGCGTCAGGCTTATTGAATTTTATCAAAATTTTGGATTCCGACGGGATTCGAACCCGCATCGATCAGACGATCCTCCTAAAGCCGGAGTGCCTTACCGCTCGGCCACGAAATCCTTCTTTCCATTTTTCGGTGCTTAACCGAAAAATATGAGCTTATCGAAAATTTGGACACCGGCAAGTAGGATTTCGTGGCCGAGCGGTAAGGCACTCCGGCTTTAGGAGGATCGTCTGATCGATGCGGGTTCGAATCCCGTCGGAATCCAAAATTTTGATAAGACTTTACATTTCTTAATGAAATACCAAGTGTGGATTAGCACTATAAAATTACAAAAATTATTGAATTTTCTTTACAAACGATTATCCTTCCCCAGAACAAATCAAACCTGGTCACACCACGAAACGGCGAGCTCCTCATCGCAGCCACCCAGGACTTCATCACAGGAGGGTACCTAATGACGCAAAGAGATGCCTTCTTCACGAGAGAAGAGGCTTCCCAGCTGGCTTCCTGTCTTCTGGCTGGACCTGATGCCACTCTGAGGATAGACCTGCCGCCTCCAGCTGTGCTCAAGCCGAGGAGACTCTGGACTGGGAAGCAGATATTCAGGTCAGTCATTCTTTAGCTACTCGTAATATCGTAGAACTTGACGAATTTACTTCACATAAAATCTATGTAGAATTTATTAAATAAAACAATAAATATAAATAAATAATGCTGGACTTTTCACACAGCATCATCTAGCCCCAAAGTAAGCAGAGCTTGTGTTATGTGTACTAAGATAACTGATATACTACTTATATACCTTTTGTTTGTAAATATATACATATTATACATAGAAACACCCAGACCCGAGACAAATATTTGTAGATCATACAAACATTGGTCCCGCCGCGGGGATCGAACCCGCAACCTTTTGCGTCGCAGGCGGGCCTTCGCCCGCAGCGCTACGGAGGTCGTCATATATTATACAGGGTGTAAAAAGACAACTACCGAAAACTGAGTGGCTGTAATCAGGCCATGATTCTGTTTAGAATCATATTTAGCGAAAAAAAAAATTTGACTTAGCTTAGTCATTTTCGTTATTTTCGGTTATTTACTACCAGGACAATATCATAAGACCATACCTACCTAATAATTTCATTTATAAAAGAAAAAACAGTTTAAACTCAAAATCCAGCAATCTACGTAAAACAACGCGCCCAGAACATACGCAAACAGTACTCTTCAAACGCTGTTTTCTCAGGATATAATGTTTTTTTCGGAAAATCCTTTTGGATTTGGTTGTGTGTTGGGATGCTGTACCTACCCCTTCGGTAGACGTCTTTTTACACCCTGTATATCGTCAATATTGTTGCAGTCTGATCATGAAGCCCAATAAAGACTGCAAGGTGGAGGCGAATCTCGAGACGAAAGGCAAGAACTACACCGGGAATAAGGATATGTGCGTACAGGACTCATGTAAGTACCCACTCCGTTTAGTACGTACAATACGCACAACCAATCTTTAGCTCTCTGAAGTAGCTGCGCAGAACCCACTTTTGATGACGCCTGAAAGACAAAGACAGCGTTGTATATCTGTCTCGCTCACTCGCTTAGTTTGTTGTATCGTATCTCGACTACCTGCGCAATCGTTTAGTGCACCTAACTTCAGATTTTATTTATCGTTGTTTTTAAATCGTTTTAGGTTTTAGAAAGTGTATACACCGCTATTTTATGACTACCAAAAAAAAATTAAGGACAGTTGCAGCAGATGCAGAAAATGATAATGGCATGGTCAGAACTTTTTTTTTATTTAACTTTCACAAAGTTATCGAGGATTGTAGTCAACCAAAACCGAACAAAATTGTATGAAAACTGTACAAATAAGTACTATAGACCACAATCGCGTACAGACTATCATTCGAACTATGCTCTCGTATCATCCCCAGTCAGTAAAACCGCAGTAGCTATCATAAATCCATGTCTGACTCGTCTTGTCTCCTTTTGAGGTTATAATTTTTTTTATCTTTTTTGAGTTTTAACTACAGAAATGTGATCAGTAACAGACACCGAGACCATGTTTAAATTTTTTTTGGAAATTAAAAAATAGGGGTGTATTAAAATAAGTATCATAGACAATTTTATTCGAAAAGTTTACTCTTTATTTATACCATAAGTAAAACTGTTCGAAATTCTCAAATAAGTATTTAGATGCATCTCTGACTTGGCCTCTAGACATCTTACAGATCTGAATTACCTAAAAAAGATCTAAGTTTTTATGACTATGTTGCTATGTTGATACTTCAAAATCGTGAATAAAAAAACTGGCACAAAAAGAAACTACTTTCATGCACTTTTGGGATAGAAGCCACTGTTCGAGTCAAGAACGAAAGCCTTTTAAGATTTTCACACCCACCCTGTGCTGCCCTCTAGACGTGATAGTCCGCAACTCCCAGCTGCTCTGCGGCTCCATGGACAAGAGCACCCTGGGCTCCGGCACCAAGACCAGCATCTTCTATATCCTGCTGCGGGACTGTGGAGAGGAGTATGCTGTCAGGGGCATGTGGAGGTGAGTACACCTTTTGACTGACCTGAGAGGCTATAGGCTATTTTACACTTTTTTGAAAACTGTTTTAAATCAATCCTGAGGTCATAATAAACCAGTAGAATTTTTATTAAAAAAAATTTAAAACCGAAAAATGCCTTAAAATTCATTTTAATTTATGATTTTCAGTTGCCGCATGAAAATGCGAGCCGCCATGTTGTGACGTCACAAGGGTTGATTTGTGAACAATACGACTGTAAAAGATAAACTTTTTGTTTGACTGAACACAGTGACGTTACAAAATGGCAGACGGCGTTTTTTGCGCCTTAAAGATAGAAGAAAAATTTCGATTTTTAAAAATTGAATTATAAAATGTTTATTGCATTCTTATGAATAAATATCGACGTTTATCGTTTACTTGTAACGAAACCTATGGTATACATGCATTTTTATGTGTTTTCTTACATGGTGTAGAATAGCCTATTGTATAACTACTGACAATGGACATCGGCTTCATTTTGACATTTGAAACCTAGCCTGGACTTTAATTGTCAATTCGTATTGTGTGATTGGTTGAGCTCTATTGGGATGACAAGTGGGACTGGATTTCAAGTTAGACAATAAGGCCGCTGTTCATTGTCTTGTCAGTAATTTGATGGATTTTATCGTTTGCTACGTATTGCGGTTATGATTTGGAGATAAAACCCTGATGATATATGCTTCATAGTTTAGATTCTTTGAAGTATTACCATGCGTTACAGAGGCATACTTTACAATGGTCATACTATTAATCACTATGCGATCGTAAAAGATGTTTTTCTTTGTCTTGATGACCTCTGTGGCGCAGTGGGTGAAATCCCGCTTGAGACGCAGAAGGTTGCGGGTTCGATCCCCGCCGCGGGATAAATGTTTGTATGATCTGCAAATATTTATCTCGGGTCTGGGTGTTCTATGTATAATATGTATGTATTTACAAACAAAAAGTATATAAGTAGTATATCAGTTATCTGGTTCCCATAGTACAATCTTTGCTTAGTTTAGGGCTAGATGATGAAATTGTCCATCATTATTTATTTATTATTGTTATTTATTTGTGGTTCTTCTTCGTCCAAATCGTTTGTCTTGATTGCTTAGCTTCGATTCACTTCGACACACGGAAATCAAAAAGTATATAAGTAGTATATCAGTTATCTGGTTCCCATAGTACAAGCTTTGCTTAGTTTGGGGCTAGATGATGCTGTGTGAAATGTCCAACATTATTTTTTATTATTTTTTTATTTTTAAATGTCGTCTTTCCTCAATACGTCTGCTTACTGTATCCGGAATACTCGGATGCTTCCCACTAAGATTGCTGACTTCAAGGGCCAATTTTTCAAACGTTAAAACACGGTCCTAACCTAGGACCAAAATATTCCAAACCGAAAAATTGGCCCTTGAAGTCACATAATAAGAAACATTCGAATATTCATCCGAACGAAAAAATGAACGGAAATACTGCCTCATCACCTAATTTTAATACTAGTCTAAGTGATCCCAGCGGTCCCACTGAATAAATTCTTTTGAATGCAGGCTAGCCCGCATGGCGTCATACTACATGATGAATCGTGGCTTCAGCTTCGGCATCATCGACGTCACGCCGGGGAAGAAGCTCATCGAGGCCAAGAACAAACTGCTTGAGAACGGGTCAGTATTATCCTTTAATCTGGTCGCACACTTTTTCTATACAAAAAATGCTGATGACGTCAGAAAAAGCGGCTCACTGACGTCAGCAGCATTTTCTCTATTGAATTGACAGTTCGACGACCTCTGTGGCGCAGTGGGTGAAAGCCCGCTTGGGACGCAGAAGGTTGCGGGTTCGATCCCCGCCGCGGGATAAATGTTTGTATGATCTGCAAATATTTCTCTCTGGTCTGGATGTTTCTATGTATAATATGTATTTACAAACAAAAAGTATATAAGTAGGATATCAGTTATCTGGTTCCCTTAGTACAAGCTATGCTTAGTTTGGGGCTAGATGATGCTGTGTGAAATGTCCAGCATAAAAAAAAAAAAGTTCGGTGCGTTCGGCTCGGCTGCACTGTTCGAGCACCCTCAAGATCCGTTTTATTGGAAGTTGCCTAAGCGTTGTACTGATGTTGTAGGTACTCTAAATGCGACGGCTACATCCTGGAGATGCAGAAGGGCACCCTGCAGAGCCAGCCGGGCTGCACGCCCGAGGAGACGCTGGAGGCCGTCATGCTCAGCGAGCTCAGCAGCATCCGGTAACATCCACTCACCACACTTGTTACATCCATCCTTTATATAGGATCTTTCATTTTAAACTAACTATATTCAGGAATTGGGTTCAACAAATAAATTAAAAAATATTTATGTTTTGTTTTGTTATGAAAATCTCGAGAAAATCGATAAAGGCTATCCTTTTAATTGATTGTTGCTTCTTGTATAACTTAGTCCATTCGAGCGTGTGACGTGATGTTGCTGCGCTGTGAATGGTCAACGTCTGTTCTCCTTGAAAATGTTATGCAACATGTCATAAAAAATCAATAAAAGATACTTTTTGAAGTGAAAACTAAAATCGGCTTTGGAATAAAATTGATACGGTCAAACGTCTATTTACATGAAGCCCTGTCAGTTTGTGTAGTTTAAAATGAAAGACCCTGTATTTAGCCGTGTGCCTCCTAAATCCCTCGATGCTCGTAGGTTTCTCTTCTATCCCTCGCAACGCTTCGAATTCTACGCCCTAGATGCCACCTGATGTAGCCGTGTTGCTTAGTTCCCACTTGAGAATTCCTTGCAACGCTCGGGATTCTACTTCCCTATCCCTCGCTACGCTTGGAATTCTACGCCCTGGATTAAACTAGAAACTCTCTTTTAAAATAGTTTTAAATATAATCACTCATATTTATCGGTTAAGCACCGGTAAGTAATCAATATGAGCTTTCAAGAATTTCGATTGCGATGACTTAGGATTCCGTGGCCGAGCGGTAAGGCACTCCGGCTTTAGGAGGATCGTATGATCGTTGCGGGTTCGAATCGAAAATTTTGATAAGACTTTTAATTTCATTTATTGTGTGTTAAACAGAGAGTTGGCAGCCAAAGCTTGCTTCCGCGAGCTTCACCCGACCAATGCTCCTCTGGTGATGGCGCAAAGCGGCTCTAAAGGTGACATCTCTTGAACTTTAACAATAATACTTTGACAAAAAAGCATACATACAGTATGGGGCAAAATTGTACAGCACTATATTTACTTTATATTTACTTTTGTGGTTAGTTTTTCCCAAAAAAAAGTTCATTTAAACAAAAACCGTGTACAAACTTAAACAGGGTCACGACTGTAGGTAGTAGGTCCCCAAGGCGTGGTAGACATTCTCTCAAATCTTTTATATTCCAGATCCTTTGAAGATGTCTAAGGGGGTAGTCAGAGGCATGTACAAATACATATAAAAACCGTGTACAGTCCGCTTATAAAATGAAACAAGACTGTTCAAAGTTTTCTTACGATCCCGTCTCAAAACTCAGGCCCATATTTCTCAAAACTGCCGGGGCAGATTTTTTTTTGTGGGTGAAAGCCCGCTTGGGACGCAGAAGGTTGCGGGTTCGATCCCCGCCGCGGGATAAATGATTGTATGATCTGCAAATATTTATCTCGGGTCTGGGTGTTTCAATGTATTTACAAGTATATAAGTAGTATATCAGTTATCTGGTTCCCATAGTACAAGCTTTGCTTAGTTTGGGACTAGATGATGCTGTGTGAAATGTCCAGCATTATTTATTTATTTATTTGATGCCCCTTTGCATAAGAATGTGTTGAGGTATATCTACAGAAATACCATTACAGTATTGCTATTGGTTTGCTATTGGTCCATAGACCGCTTTTGAACAGTCTCCTTTGACTAAAATACTTTTTTCTCAATCGCTATTTCTACTTAGGACAACTTTTCCAAAAGTAACTTAGAAAAAAAATAGAATAATTTTATTGTATTACGTTAACATGTTACATGATGATGTTGTGTGCAGGATCCAACATCAACATATCCCAGATGATCGCGTGCGTGGGTCAGCAGGCGCTGAACGGCAAACGGGTGCCCAACGGCTTCGAAGACAGATCTCTGCCGCATTTTGAGAGACATTGTACGTATATGTATAGGGTGTGGCAAAATACCGCATTGAGGCATATTTCCTTTTGTAGTTAGAAGGTTTTGTTTTAGGAAACTATACTCATGCAAAGAAAAAAAACTGCATTTTTGGAAAAAAAATACTGTCAGCCTAAATGAGGCCGCGTAAGAGTCGCCGAATATTGGCCAAAAAACTAAAGTCAAGCCATTGACAAGAACCAGAGACATTACATTTGTTGAAAAAACAAGTTGGTCTCAACCGACGCTGTTTCTGGAACACTCGTCATAAAAAAAAACTTTTCCCAAAGTTACTTACCAAATAATATACTACACTGTCATATAGAAATACAGCTACTCGTCTATCATCGATAAATAAATAAAATCGCAGCTTTTTAAAAAAAACTCTTTTGAAGATGAATTAAAAAAAACGTGCCCCGACTTGAGAAATAATTGAATATTTGTCCCGCTAGCCAAAATCCCAGCAGCGAGAGGTTTCGTAGAGAACAGCTTCTACACCGGCCTCACGCCCACCGAGTTCTTCTTCCACACGATGGGGGGCCGCGAAGGGCTCGTCGACACCGCTGTCAAGACTGCGGAGACTGGGTACCTTCAGAGGCGACTTGTCAAGGTATTGTATACCTTACTGTTATATTCAAATTAACAGTAAAAAATTGAGGTTAAAAATAATAATTGAATACGCTGACGCTGTACCGCGGGCGCAGACTCCGACTGTTGGCGAAGTTTGCCGAACGGTGTCGGTAACAGGTCGAGTTGAATGATTTTTCGCCATCACAAAATGCGCAACGCGCCTAACAGAAGTTTTCACTAGTAGATTCGACGTGTTTAATCGCGCGTATGAACTTCCTGCGAACTTGCGATGATCACGTTTTGGGTGATGATGATGATGATCACCCAATTGGGGGTGGGTGTTATTCCCCCAATCTATGGCAAAGAGGTAGTAACCTTTACTAAGGTCGACTCCAACTGGTCCACATACCTTAGGGCCTTTCAGCCAACAGATAATGTCGGGTAGTTCCATAATAATTGTGCTTGAAAACTTCGTAAGCGCGTTCTAGGATTTGAATTTTTCCATTGTAAGCCCGCTAGCGCCATCTATCGATGAAGCGGTGAAGCTCTGCAGTAGCTAGGTCGGCAACTCTGTTACGATGCCCTTTTAGTTCAGGCGATCACGGTTAGAGGTCGCCACAGCGTATTAGAACTATTAGAACGAAGCCAAGATATCCCAGCAGCCCGACTAAAGTTGCTTTTAACATTTTTGATATTCCTTCCAGTCACTAGAAGACCTGGTACTCCAATACGACATGACGGTACGCAACGCGCGCGGAGAGGTGGTTCAGTTCCGGTACGGGGCAGACTCGCTGGACCCCTCCTTCATGGAGGGCCCCGACCGACCCGTGGACCCCTCGCGCGTGCTGCTGCACGTGCGTGCCACCTGCCCCGCTAGGTTAGTGCTGACTGGACCCCTCCTTCATGGAGGGCCCCGACCGACCCGTGGACCCCTCGCGCGTGCTGCTGCACGTGCGTGCCACCTGCCCCGCTAGGTTAGTGCTGACTGGACCCCTCCTTCATGGAGGGCCCCGACCGACCCGTGGACCCCTCGCGCGTGCTGCTGCACGTGCGTGCCACCTGCCCCGCTAGGTTAGTGCTGACTGGACCCCTCCTTCATGGAGGGCCCCGACCGACCCGTGGACCCCTCGCGCGTGCTGCTGCACGTGCGTGCCACCTGCCCCGCTAGGTTAGTGCTGACTGGACCCCTCCTTCATGGAGGGCCCCGACCGACCCGTGGACCCCTCGCGCGTGCTGCTGCACGTGCGTGCCACCTGCCCCGCTAGGTTAGTGCTGACTGGACCCCTCCTTCATGGAGGGCCCCGACCGACCCGTGGACCCCTCGCGCGTGCTGCTGCACGTGCGTGCCACCTGCCCCGCTAGGTTAGTGCTGACTGGACCCCTCCTTCATGGAGGGCCCCGACCGACCCGTGGACCCCTCGCGCGTGCTGCTGCACGTGCGTGCCACCTGCCCCGCTAGGTTAGTGCTGACTGGACCCCTCCTTCATGGAGGGCCCCGACCGACCCGTGGACCCCTCGCGCGTGCTGCTGCACGTGCGTGCCACCTGCCCCGCTAGGTTAGTGCTGACTGGACCCCTCCTTCATGGAGGGCCCCGACCGACCCGTGGACCCCTCGAACGTGCTGCTGCACGTGCGTGCCACCTGCCCCGCTAGGTTAGTGCTGACTGGACCCCTCCTTCATGGAGGGCCCCGACCGACCCGTGGACCCCTCGCGCGTGCTGCTGCACGTGCGTGCCACCTGCCCCGCTAGGTTAGTGCTGACTGGACCCCTCCTTCATGGAGGGCCCCGACCGACCCGTGGACCCCTCGCGCGTGCTGCTGCACGTGCGTGCCACCTGCCCCGCTAGGTTAGTGCTGACTGGACCCCTCAAGGGGCCCACCTGTGGAACCCTTCGACTGACCCTTCCATCATTGTTCTCTCGCTCGCAACATTAGTTCCACTTGCCGTCATTAGTGCGCAAGATAAGCGTTGCCATTTCTTTAATGAACCGGGCTATACGTTTTACGAAATAAGTATTACCGTATGGAGTAATTAATTAACAAATAATTACGTGATTGAAACATAATCTTTTGTTTCAGGGAAGAAGACCCACTGGATGGAGATGGCATAGTGCTGGCTGCCAAAGAGACGTTGGCTCTCGACGACTTCAAGACTTGCTCCGAGGAGTTCAAGCATGAGATACTGTGAGTATTTTTTATTTTTATCTGTAGGTATGTACTAACTCACTTATTTTATTTTATTTGTAATGTAACTAACAATTTATGGATTTTTTTTGTCTGATTTAATAAATGAAATTGAATTGATTGAATTGTATTTGTTGAAGGACTTCACAGACAGGACAGATTGAAAATGTAAATAGAGGCACAGTTGTTTATGCCACTTTTGCAAGGAAAAAATATAGGCTTGTACTAAAATTATGTATTTGGACAAAATTATGTATCTGTCAAATCATGTAAGCCAAATTTAACCCTCTTCCCGGTGTCCGATTGAGCTGAATTGAGGCACACATGAGTGAACGTAAACTCATGAATCATACATCTAACGTGACAGCGAGCTGATCTAATGATGAATTCGAAATCTGTTCAACAGAGACAACTGTAAGAGAACTCTTTTTAGGGTTAAACTCGCCTTTGCCATTACTTCTCTAGATTAACAGTGTCACCAATAAACACTATGTAAAGTTTTTCTTTAGTTCAACTTAAGAATAAGCAAAATGGCAACCAATAAACCATTTAGAAAGTTCCACCTTGCATAACTTTGACATTTCTTTCATACAAACGCTATTCCGAAGTTCCACCAGCTAGCACCCTTGTTTAAATTTAGTGTAACCACAGAATACATATTAGTAGGTACTGTAAAAATATTTTCATAGGTACCACCAAAGAGTTCGTATATATTTTACTCGTACATACCAAGGAGTTTTTGTTTAAGTTCTTCCAGATAAATTTACAGGTGAAAAAAATAACTTTATCTGGAACAAATCTTACATTCCAATAGAAGAGGTAGCATGGCGAGAACGTTTTATAAAATAAAAATCGTAATTTGATAATAAAAACGAGCGCGGAAATCAAAAATGATTTTGTAATAAAAAAATTACATGTGAAATATTGGCGAATGCACAAAAAGTGCGAAGCCATTATGAGAAAAAAAAACAATAATGACAAACAAAATGACCAATTCAGTCAGCTTTCATAGACAAAATGATACTTATTTTGAGGTTTCTCGTTGGATGCGATGTTGCCGATCTGTGCATCTTCACGTAACAGAAGGACAGTTACCTCAGAGTTCCACCTTGTTTATTGGTCAGAATTTTTTTCTGACTTATTCTGAATTTACGCAAGGTACAGCTATGCGATGTGTAAATTTGATAGAACTTCGGAATAACTAGTTTTTATTGGTGAGACGGTAAGTGTTTATGTATATAATTTCTTTGTGCAATAAAGAATAAATGAAAATGAAATGAAACAGAACAATAAAACAGTAAACCGTGTTTAGGCTCATTAAATAACCAAAAACTTGTAGGTAAAAAAAACAGTGGCATTCCAGGAGCGCCGACCGAAGTGAAAACTTGAACGATTAAGAGTGTATTTTTTTAATCGTCAGGAAATATTTTTGCCACTGGACGGCGGCAAACGCCGTGATAAAGCTTTTGTACCCTGTTTAGTTACGGAGTTTAAAACTAGATGGCGCTGACGGTAGTATCGGTAACACTGTCAGTCTAAGTTCAAAAGAAAATAGGGCAACGCGCTTTGACGACCTCTCTGGCGCAGTGGATGAAAGTCCGCTTGGGACGCTGAAGGTTGCGGGTTCGATCCCCGCCGCGGGATAATTGTTTGTACGATCTGCAAATATTTATTTCGGGTCTGGGTGTTTCTATCTATAATATGTATGTATTTACAAACAAAAAGTATATAAGTAGTATATCAGTTATCTGGTTCCCATAGTACAAGCTATGCTTAGTTTGGGGCTAGATGATGCTGTGTGAAATGTCCAGCATTATTATTATTATGAAGAGGTTTTCAAATCAAAAATATATCTTTTAACAAAAAACTTAAAGAGTGAGAAAGAGTTGAGTGGAAGAAAGGAAGGGAGGCCTTTGCCCTGCAGTGGGACATCACGGGCTCATAATATTAAAATCAATAATAATAATAACAGAAAACTTATTGTTTCAGCACTTTCCTCCAAACGGTAGCTAGCAAGGTCCGAGCAGTTAGAGCCCGCTATCCTCAAGAGGGCGTGGCGCTGCAGCTCGAACGTCTCACGCTGACGCAGCTTGTGCGCTTCATCCGCGTGTGCCATGACAAGTGTCAGCGCGCGATCATCGAACCTGGGACCGCGGTCGGAGCTCTAGCAGCCCAGGTAACAATACATCAATTATTCAGTAGGACCTTTAGAATTACTAAAATAGTTTTACGAGCTAAGTGATTCTGATATAATTCCCAACAACCCCACTAAAAGTAATTAAGTTCGTATGAGTCAGTGGCCAACTCTGGTGACGGAGTTTTTAGGCCGCCTTAAGACCTCCGTCATGGCTTAACGACTTAAATAGCCGGGACCGACAATTTAACGTGCCCTCCGAAGCACGGAAGCGCTCAGATGAAAATGCCACTGGCGGTCACCCATCCACTTACAGACCGTTTCGAACGTTGCTTAACTTCGACGATCTATCAAAAACGACTAAGCAAGCACGACCACGAGCGCTTCAACAACCCCACTAACATCCCCACTAGTGGGGTATATGGGAATAAAAAGTAAAAATTCTCTACTCCTGTTCGTTGGACACCAAAACCGCGCACCAAACATTATCCAACCAAAAGAAACCAAAAGAAAGCTACGTCCAAACGTAGCTTTCTTTTGGAGGCGTGTTGGCCGAGTGAGGTTGTCTAGATTTTGAATCGGAAGGTCGCGGGTTCGAATCCCGGCCGCGCATCAACGGATAAGCTCCAATGGAGTGTCAATTGAACAAGAGTATCATCACTGATATATCATCAGGAATAAAAACCGCCTCTATTTCAAATCCATTAAAGTTTAAATTCCAATTCTCAGAGTATCGGAGAGCCAGGCACACAAATGACGCTGAAAACCTTCCACTTCGCGGGCGTAGCCTCCATGAACATAACCCAAGGTGTGCCGCGGGTGAAGGAAATCATCAACGCGTCCAAGGTCATCTCCACTCCCATCATCACGGCGGAGCTGATGGATTCATATGATCAGGAGTTCGCGAGGAGAGTGAAGGGGAGAATTGAGAAGACTACGCTGGGAGAGGTAAGGATTGGTGTTGGAAAGCAAATACAAATAACTTTATTTTGCCAACGAACCTATACTAGATACATTTAACTTACTGATGGTCCCCGCACGAGGTGTAAACCTGTGTCGCAGGAAACCGAGTTGTACAAACATGAGAGTACCTTTACGAACTAAGTCATCGTTACAGAGTATTGTGGACTTTTTAGAAATTAACAAAACAAAAACTAAAGTACAAAAAAAATGTAAGTTTAAGTAATACCTGATACAACTTTATATAATAAACAGAAGTAAGGATACTTTTTTTGGATTAGTAGTTAGTCCAAGTTAAGACAAGATACTTACAGTGTCACCAATAAACACCATGTAAAGTTTTTCTTTAGTTCAACTTAAGAATAAGCAAAATGGCAACCAATAAACCATTTAGAAAGTTCCACCTTGCATAACTTTGACATTTCTTTCATACAAACGCTATTCCGAAGTTCCACCAGCTAGCACCCTTGTTTAAATTTAGTGTAACCACAGAATACATATTAGTAGGTACTGTAAAAATATTTTCATAGGTACCACCAAAGAGTTCGTATATATTTTACTCGTACATACCAAGGAGTTTTTGTTTAAGTTCTTCCAGATAAAGGAGACTGTTCAAAAGCGGTCTATGAAGCTATAGCGATTCTGGCTTGGCATTTCTGTAGAGATGCCTCATCTACATCCTTGTGCAAAGGGGCATCAAAATCTGACTGGCCAGTTTTGAGATATAGAGGGTGGATTTTTGAGGCGGGGTAGTAAGGGCGGTACCTTAACCGTTCTAGTTACACGAAAACGTTCTTAGGAGACCATCCATAATTTTTTGAGATATTCTAAACTGCATCCACAGATTTTGGAAAAAGTGTACAGTCAGCGAAAAAAGTGTTGACCAAAAGCGGTCTTTGAACCAATAGCGATACTGTTATAGTATTTCTGTAGAAATACCTCAACTATATCATTGTGCAAAGGTGCATTAAAATCTGTCCCTGCAGTTTTGAGATATACGGGCTTGAGTTTTGAGACTGGGTCGTGAGGGCAGTAGCTTAACGGTTCTAGTCACAGGAAAACGTTCCTAGAAGACCATCCATAACTTTTTGAGATATTCTAAACTGCATTCATACATGTTTGAATAATTGTACAGTCAGCGAAAAAATTGCAAAAATATGAAAAATGTTTCAAAGTGGTCTGGGACGTGGTCTTTGAACCAATAGCGATACTGTAATGGTATTTCAGTAGAGATACCTCAACTACATCCTTATGCAAAGGGGCATCAAAATCTGTCCCTGCAGTCTTGAGAAATATGGGCTTGAGTTTTGAGACTGGGTCGTAAGGGCAGGTACCTTAACCGTTCTAGTTACATTTCTAAGAGACCATACATAACTTTTTTAAATATTCTGAACTGCATTCACACATTTTGGAAAAACTGTACAGTCAGCAAAAAAAATGTTGACCAAAAGCGGTCTTTGAACCAATAGCGATACTGTTATAGTATTTCTATAGAAATACCTCAACTATATCATTGTGCAAAGGTGCATTAAAATCTGTCCCTGCAGTTTTGAGATATACGGGCTTGAGTTTTGAGACTGGGTCGTGAGGGCAGTAGCTTAACGGTTCTAGTCACAGGAAAACGTTCCTAGAAGACCATCCATATCTTTTTGAGATATTCTAAACTGCATTCATACATTTTTGAATAAGTGTACAGTCAGCGAAAAAATTGCAAAAATATGAAAAATGTTTCAAAGTGGTCTGGAACGTGGTCTTTGAACCAATAGCGATACTGTAATGGTATTTCAGTAGAGATACCTCAACTACATCCTTATGCAAAGGGGCATCAAAATCTGTCCCTGCAGTCTTGAGAAATATGGGCTTGAGGTTTGAGACTGGGTCGTAAGGGCAGGTACCTTAACCGTTCTAGTTACATTTCTAAGAGACCATACATAACTTTTTTAAATATTCTAAACTGCATTCACACATTTTGGAAAAACTGTACAGTCAGCAAAAAAAAATGTTGACCAAAAGCGGTGTTTGAACTAATAGCGATACTGTTATAGTATTTCTGTAGAAATACCTCAACTATATCATTGTGCAAAGGTGCATTAAAATCTGTCCCTGCAGTTTTGAGAAATATGGGCTTGAGTTTTGAGACTGGGTCGTTCCGAAATAAGTGAATGCAGTTTAGAATATTTAAAAAAGTTATGTATGGTCTCTTAGAAATGTAACTGGAACGGTTAAGGTACCTGCCCTTACGACCCAGTCTCAAAACTCAAGCCCATATTTCTCAAGACTGCAGGGACAGATTTTGATGCCACTTTGCATAAGGATGTAGTTGAGGTATCTCTACTGAAATACCATTACAGTATCGCTATTGGTTCAAAGACCACGTCCCAGACCACTTTGAAACATTTTTCATATTTTTGCAATTTTTTCGCGAACTGTACACTTATTCAAAAATGTATGAATGCAGTTTAGAATATCTCAAAAAGTTATGGATAGTCTTCTAGGAATGTTTTCCTGTGACTAGAACCGTTAAGCTACTGCCCTCACGACCCAGTCTCAAAACTCAAGCCCGTATATCTCAAAACTGCAGGGACAGATTTTAATGCACCTTTGCACAATGATATAGTTGAGGTATTTCTACAGAAATACTATAACAGTATCGCTATTGGTTCAAAGACCGCTTTTGGTCAACACTTTTTTCGCTGACTGTACACTTTTTCCAAAATCTGTGGATGCAGTTTAGAATATCTCAAAAAATTATGGATGGTCTCCTAAGAACGTTTTCGTGTAACTAGAACGGTTAAGGTACCGCCCTTATTACCCCGCCTCAAAAAACCACCCTCTATATCTCAAAACTGGCCAGTCAGATTTTGATGCCCCTTTGCACAAGGATGTAGATGAGGCATCTCTACTGAAATACCAAGACAGTATCGCTCTAGCTTCGTAGACCGCGTCCCATACAATTTTGAACAGTCTTGTTTACAGGAGAAAAAAATAACTTTATCTGGAACAAATCTTACATTCCAATAGAAGAGGTAGCATGGCGAGAAGGTTTTATAAAATAAAAATCGTAATTTGATAATAAAAACGAGCGCAGAAATCAAAAATGATTTTGTAATAAAAAAATTACATGTGAAATATTGGCGAATGCACAAAAAGTGCGAAGCCATTATGAGAAAAAAAAAACAAGAATGACAAACAAAATGACCAATTCAGTCAGGTTTCATAGACAAAATGATACTTATTTTGAGGTTTCTCGTTGGATGCGACGTTGCCGATCTGTGCATCTTCACGTAACAGAAGGACAGTTACCTCAGAGTTCCACCTTGTTTATTGGTCAGAATTTTTTTCTGACTTATTCTGTATTAACGCAAGGTACAGCTATGCGATGTGTAAAGGAGAATGGGCATCCCCGCCCAAATCAAAAAACTATCGCCCGCAGAGTGGGCGTATGGTGGAATGGGTAGACCTTCAAAAACACTCCATTTCATTGTATGACAGCTAAAAAATCCATCCTACAGAAATCGAGATATTTGCAGTTAAATGTGGTGACTTTTACCATCATGTTTTTTGACTTACAGGCTTCCCGCAGATAAGCCATTATGGGCATTCGATAGAACTTTAGAAGCACTATATTTCATTGTATGACAGCTAAAAAATCCATCCTGCAGAAATCGAGTTATTTGCAGTTAAAGGTAGTGACCATCATGTTTTTTGACTTACAGCCTTCCCGCAGATAAGCCACTATGGGCATTCGATAGAACTTTAAAAGCTCGACATTTCATTGTATGACAGCTAAAAAATCCATCCTAGAAAAATCGAGATATTTGCAGTTAAATGTGGTGACTTTTACCATCATGTTTTTTGACTTACAGCCTTCCCGCAGATAAGCCACTATGGGCATTCGATAGAACTTTAAAAGCACGACATTTCATTGTATGACAGCAAAAAAATCCATCCTGCAGAAATCGAGTTATTTGCAGTTAAAGGTGGTGACCATCATGTTTTTTGACTTACAGCCTTCCCGCAGATAAGCCACTATGGGCATTCGATAGAACTTTAAAAGCACGACATTTCATTGTATGACAGCAAAAAAATCCATCCTACAGAAATCGAGATATTTGCAGTTAAATGTGGTGACTTTTACCATCATGTTTTTTGACTTACAGCCTTCCCGCAGATAAGCCACTATGGGCATTCGATAGAACTTAAGAAGCACGACATTTCATTGTATCACAGCTAAAAAATCCATCCTGCAGAAATCGAGTTATTTGCAGTTAAAGGTGGTGACCATCATGTTTTTTGACTTACAGGCTTCCCGCAGATAAGCCACTATAGGCATTCGATAGAACTTTAGAAGCACGACATTTCATTGTATGACAGCAAAAAAATCCATCCTGCAGAAATCGAGATATTTGCAGTTAAAGGTGGTGACCATCATCTTTTTTATCTTACAAGCTTCCCGCAGATAAGCCACTATAGGCATTCGATAGAACTTTAGAAGCACGACATTTCATTGTATGACAGCTAAAAAATCCATCCTGCAGAAATCGAGATATTTGCAGTTAAATGTGGTGACTTTTACCATCATGTTTTTTGACTTACAGCCTTCCCGCAGATAAGCCACTATGGGCATTCGATAGAACTTTAGAAGCACGACATTTCATTGTATGACAGCTAAAAAATCCATCCTCCAGAAGTCGAGATATTTGCAGTTAAATGTGGTGACTTTTACCATCATGTTTTTTGACTTACAGCCTTCCCGCAGATAAGCCACTATGGGCTTTCGATAGAACTTTAAAAGCACGACATTTCATTGTGTGACAGAAAAAAAATCCGGAGGATTCAGCTGGGTTGGGCAGCGTTTGGAAACCTACGTCGAGTCTTCTCATCACCCATACCGCAATGTCTGAAAACGAAAGTTTTCAATCAGTGCGTCCTACCTGTCATGACCTACGGTGCCGAAACATGGACACTCACAGTACGGCTAATCCACCAGTTTAAAGTCGCTCAGCGAGCTATGGAACGAGCTATGCTTGGAGTTTCTCTGAAGGATAGAATACGCAATGAGACTATCCGACATAGAACCAAAGTTGTCGACATAGCTCAGAGAATTAGCAAGCTGAAGTGGCAGTGGGCTGGCCATATCTGCCGAAGAACCGATAACTGCTGGGGTAAACGAGTTTTTGAGTGGAGAACGCGACTCGGCAAACGTAGTGTAGGACGCCCTCCGGCCAGGTGGAGTGACGATCTGCGAAAGGCTGCTGGCAGAAGCTGGATGCGTCGAGCCGAGGACAGGGCGCAATGGCGCTCATTAGGGGAGGCCTATGTCCAGCAGTGGACTATTATAGGCTGATGATGATGATGATGATGATGATGATGACAATGAAACGTCGTGCTTCTAAAGTTCTATCGAATGCCTATAGTGGCTTATCTGCGGGAAGCCTGTAAGTCAAAAAACATGATGGTCACCACCTTTAACTGCAAATAACTCGATTTCTGCAGGATGGATTTTTTAGCTGTCATACAATGAAATGTCGTGCTTCTAAAGTTCTATCGAATGCCCATAGTGGCTTATCTGCGGGAAGCCTGTAAGTTAAAAAAGATGATGGTAAAAGTCACCACCTTTAACTGCAAATATCTCGACTTCTGGAGGATGGATTTTTTAGCTGTCATACAATGAAATGTCGTGCTTCTTAAGTTCTATCGAATGCCCATAGTGGCTTATCTGCGGAAAGCTTGTAAGTTAAAAAAGATGATGGTAAAAGTCACCACCTTTAACTGCAAATATCTCGACTTCTGCAGGATGGATTTTTTAGCTGTCATACAATGAAATGTCGTGCTTCTATAGTTATATCGAATGCCCATAGTGGCTTATCTGCGGGAAGCCTGTAAGTTAAAAAAGATGATGGTAAAAGTCACCACCTTTAACTGCAAATATCTCGACTTCTGGAGGATGGATTTTTTAGCTGTCATACAATGAAATGTCGTGCTTCTTAATTTCTATTGAATGCCCATAGTGGCTTATCTGCGGGAAGCTTGTAAGTTAAAAAAGATGATGGTAAAAGTCACCACCTTTAACTGCAAATAACTCGATTTCTGCAGGATGGATTTTTTTGCTGTCATACAATGAAATGTCGTGCTTTTAAAGTTCTATCGAATGCCCATAGTGGCTTATCTGCGGGAAGCCTGTAAGTTAAAAAAGATGATGGTAAAAGTCACCACCTTTAACTGCAAATATCTTGACTTCTGCAGGATGGATTTTTTAGCTGTCATACAATGAAATGTAGTGCTTCTAAAGTTCTATCGAATGCCCATAGTGGCTTTTCTACGGGAAGCCTGTAAGTCAATAAATATGATTGTAAAAGTCACCACCTTTAACTGCAAATATCTCGATTTCTGTTGGATGGATTTTTTTGCTGTCATACAATCAAATGTAGTGTTTTAGAAGGTCTACCCATTCCACTATACGTCCACTCTGCGGGCGATCGTTTTTTGACTTGGGCGGCGCTTCATACATGCCTGCCCGTTCTCCTTTGATAGAACTTCGGAATAACTCGTTTTTATTGGTGAGACGGTTAGACTTTAAAAACTGTCTAAGTATCGAGCACTAATCAAGCACCAATAAACCGTATCGAAATCAAATCAAATAAAAACAGATGCATAATCTAGGAAGGGATAGTGGAAGAGAAGGAAGGGGGGCAGGAAAGCTGGTTAGCTATTTTAGTAACAAAATATTTTTGAGGGTAGAAATTATTGAATACCGTATCTCTTATCCGTATCGTTACCTAAAACTAAGTAAATAGGCGCGTCTGTCCTATGTGCACTCCTGTACTAAATAAAATGATATTTCATTACTACAGTTAGGGATGCATGCAAAATCTTCAAAGTGAGGTTAACACTTAAAAAAATATAGGACCTTACTAATAAACTTGACAAAGTTATGTCATGCATAAACAATTTTTTTTTATATTTGACATATAACTTTATGTCAGGTAAGGGCCCTAGTCTATCAATTTAAGCTCTTACTCTAGCTATTAATACTTATTTTTGCTGCAAAGAAGATTTCTTGTATTTAAAAAATTGGTTGTCTGGAAAGTCGGTTTACTGACGATAGTTGAACGTGACAACGTTTGTGCTTCTTTGTCGCTCGTTCCGCGCTCTCGCTTGCACTTCAAGCCTTACATGGAACGCCTCAGGTAACGCCGAGGTAACGCCGCATTTTTTCGTGCGTGCAGCCGGCTCTATCGAATTATAAGACGTCACGTCAAAAGTATTTAGGACCTGTTAATGCATAGAAGCACTAATTAAACACCCGAGTTCAAATTGAGGTTCTTCTTACAGCGTTTTTTGGGGAAATAGGTACGGGAACAATGTTGGCTTAGCGAGGTTAAAAATTGAAGTGAAGTAAGAAATGTCGGTGGTTGCGAAATCTAATGTCCTTACAAAATCATTGGAGCAAATACACAACACTTGCTTAACACTTTGTAACAGGCGTTAACAGGACCAGATAACTTATTTCAGATAACGACGTACATAGACGAGTTGTACCTCTCCCGTGAATGCTTCCTGCTCATCCGACTGGACGCGGAACGGATCCGACTGCTCTGTCTCGAGGTTAACGTCGAGTCTATCGTCTACTCGTGAGTACTTCTTGTTATTAGTTAACTAGTGTGGTGAAAGAATTAAGATGATGATTTAAGAGTGCCTGAAGGAGGTATCTGTCTTTTAAACCAGTGTGAAAACCTTTTAAGTGCGCGTTATAGTGGTTTGTTTCGTGCACTTAAATGTTTTCGCAGAAAACGGGATGCTGTTGTGCCTGGGTGGCTTAAGCTTACACAGCACCTAAAAAATTCAACTTATTTGGCCTTATCTAAGCCAATAAGCTGTGTTTTCTCACGATATTTCTCTTCAACATGAATATTTTTACAAACGCAAAAATTCTGGACGTATTCGAACTTGCAATCTTCTGATTAAAAGTCGAGAGTATCCACAACGCCATCACGGCTCCGAGATACTGTTAAGTCTGAGAGTTACAAAACTATCAAAATCATCACAAAATATTTTCCTTCAGCATCTGCACATCAAAACTCCGCATCAAGCCGGGCAACATATCCATAGTATCGGACTGGGCCATCAAGGTATCCGCGGAGCCAGCCAAAGGCGGCGGATGGCTCAACATGAGTCTACAACAACTCGCGAGGCAGTTGCCGTCGGTGGTGGTGAAGGGGCTGCCGCAGGTGTCTCGGGCGGTTATAGCGTGTGAAGATGCTGATCAGAAACCAAGGTGAGTCCTACAGGTGACTTCTAAATTCGAAAACTGCCAGGAAATAAATAAATAAATAAGGCTGGACTGGAAACCGCTTCGTGGATTCGTCCACTGACGTTTCCTGCGATTGGTTGCGGTCAGTTGAACAACGGTTACGTCGGATGAATGAAGTATGAATCCCTGGTTCTTCACGGTATTGGTCGCGAAGGAACAGGAGTAACATAACCGAGTTTTAAGACGATACAAAGTGATCCCAGCGGTCCTACTGAATAAATGCTTTTCGACTTTGACTTATGCAGGAGACCGATTGGAAAACCTTCTCCTGTCCGTTAATCGTGGTAAAATTAGTGATTTGTATTCGCAGGTACAAACTGTGCGTGGAGGGCGATGGCTTGCGAAACGTGATGGCAACCTACGGCGTCAACGGCACTAAGACTACATCCAACAATATTCTGGAGGTAATCTGTTATAACACTTTTTTGGAGTCGAGTATTTCTGTCTCTATTTAGATTTTGAGCCACTTAAGTTAACTTTCCCACGATTGGAGAGTGCAAGAGGAGAACATGTTGTGCCGACCCCGCATGAGCGGGATCAGGGCAGGCTGGATGATTGAGTTCCGACGATTCTGTGTTTACGCCGACATACGACTTCTTGGAGTGCCAGTTCTCAAAGTTTCCAACACTTTTAGGTGTACCACAATTGTCACCAGAGTTGGTTATCTTCACTTCCACCAAATAGCTTGACGTGTGACCAAATGTTATCTCATTGAGGGCTTAATCTGCCCTCAATAAGGTAACAAGGTAACAATTACGGACAGCTTGAGAGTAAATAGGTGCCATTTGAATAATCATGTTTGTTTCATCTGAGACCCCACTGTTGCTTAACATCAGGCAGAGTGAGGACAAATGCTGAGCTTGATGAGCTGTTTGTCTGAGTTGATGAGCCCTCACTGATTGAGTATCAGCAAGGTGCCCTCAACTTGGATACATTTTGCGATCATTTACTGGTCTTAGTATAACAGTACCTTCGTTCTCAGGTGTACCAAACCCTGGGCGTGGAAGCAGCCAAGTCTACCATCATCAGCGAGATCCAGGGCGTGATGGCGGGACACGGCATGAGCGTGGACCGGCGGCACGTCGGCCTGCTCGCCTCGCAGATGACGGCGAGAGGAGAGGTGCTGGGGATCACCAGATACGGGCTCGCTAGGATGAAGGAGTCCGTGCTTAATCTTGCCAGTGTGAGTCTACTCTACTTAACTTTTTAAGTCACAAGACCGGGTTTACACACCCGCTGCATAAGGTGCCTGCTTGTAAAGCTGATTTTGTGACTTATAGCCCAGATAATATAATACTAGTACAGATACACCATCTCATACAAACAATCGAGTCAATTCACTTTTTAAACTCACACGATTTAAACTCATTTTTGTTTTAATAACGGGACGAGATCGCGTATAGGTTTTCGATAATATTCGAACTATTATCTTACCTCGACGTTTCGACCGGGTTGCACCGATCGTGGTCACGAGGGAACTCCCTCGTGACAAACTCTAGGTAGTGTTCCTAGATTAGAAAAGTCAAACGAGATTCCCGTCAAAAAGTTCTTGCACAAACTTTGAAATCCCTTTTCATCCCTCATAAGGGTTCTTTTGAGAACCCCTGAAACATGTGTCCGTTTATTTTATAATTTATTTTTATTTTTTAATATATATAAGTATCCAAACCGAGTTTTAAGCCAATAGAGTTTCCCCTCAAAATGTTCCTATACAAACTTTAAAACACCATTTTTAGGGATGTTTTGAAAAACTCTGAAACACGAACGTGTTCAAGCAAATCGTTAACGCACTAAAAAGTTTTTTACAAACGCTTTCATCCCTTTTGGGGTTGAATTCCAAAACCGCCGTAATGGGTAGTGAATGAATGAATGAAAATGAAAAATGAAAATATTTTTTATTTCAGTAAAACAAGGTAACAAAAGGTAACTTAAATATAACAATGTTTACAGAAAATACAATAAAGAACTTATTTTACCGATATTGAGGAACTAATAGGAAAATTACCTGTCAGCTTCCTCACTAGGCGCAGCCTGTATCGAGGAAACTTTAATACGATAAGGTCAGGGGAGATGTGACGCTAGGTCAGGAAAGGTAGTTAAACGAGTAAATCATATAAGATATAAAATTTATATATGTATATATATATATATATATATATTTATAATTTATATAAAATATAATAAAATAAGTAGTAATAATGGTAGGTACATAATATTAGGTTTCAAACTCTAGGACTTCCTCCGTTTCTTCGTAATTTAATGAAGTTAACCATTTCGTGACCACTTGCTTTGCTTCACGGAGTGTTTTGTGCTTTATGTCGCAGCTTTTGGCAACTTCATTATAAACGTGAGTTCTCATGAAGCTGCCAACCCGCCGTGCAAATGAAGTGTTAACACTATAGGTTGGAATTTTGAAAACTCTGCGACTCAATAATATTTCGTAATCAGAAGAAGAAATAACAGACTTATGCGTGGCAAGACAGGTTTTAAGAATAAAAAGCTGACGCACACTGAGTACACCAGCATCTATATAAAGACTTCTCGTGGGGTATCTGAAGGGTTTCCGGAGCATAACTTTAGAATGAATGAAGCTACCCCTTCTTTCAGCTTAGTTTCAGCGGTTTCGGCTCGGCGATGATTGAGTCAGTCAGGTTAAGTTTTTTATAGATATAGATTATATGATAAACATGGTATATGATAAATATCATTCATAGTTTCTAATTCTTTGCTGACGTAATAGTATTGCAAGGGAAAATCAACCTTGATGATTCATGACGTTCGTATAAAGGTATAAGGGTCGATTCACATCTGACCGAAGATCCGTCGCGGAACGCCAGAACTGACAAATGTATAGAAAAACACTCGACCGTTCACACTCGACGGACTAACGTATCATCCGTCGGAGTGTTTTTCTATACATTTGTCAGTTCTGGCGTTCCGCGACCGATAATCCGCGACGGATCTTCGGTCAGATGTGAATCGACCCTAAACCACAACCATAAATTGTTAATGCTACCATGATCTCGAGCGCCACCTATTAAAACCAAGAGAGAAACTATCTAGTTGGTTGGTTCTTCAATCTGGGGTTCAATGATATTGAGTTGGTTCAAAGAGTTCATCTACTGACCGCTACAAGTTTAAATATTTACCAATTTTTTTCAATTTACTTAGTTATTATCGGGTTTTTTACGTTCTCGTCACTACGTTTATTTAATCTAAATATAAAATATTTATTGCAGTGCATAATTACGGGTTTTTATGATTTTTACACAATCATTAATAGAAATCTATACTTCTATCGCCATCTCATGGATTTTTTTTAACTAGAAAACTAGATGTACTACATTGCGACCCGTGCTTATAGTAATTTTTATACCTACTCAAAATTCAGTTGGACTCGAAGAGTATTTTATCGCAGTTTGAAATAGAAACGTTTGGGAACAAAAAACATTTAGAGTTCATATATCGATTCTACAAAACGTATAGGAAAAGTTTTTGATAATTTCTGACATTTCTAGTACTCACGAGTTATGGATGGTCTCCTAGGAACGTTTTCCTGTAAGCTGTATTTATCCATTTATCAACTGGCTTCCAATTCAAAATGAAATATCTTACAGTTCGAGAAAACAGCGGACCACCTATTCGACGCGGCGTACTACGGCCAACAAGACTGCATCGAGGGTGTCTCCGAGTCCATCATCCTGGGTGTCCCAGCTGCCATCGGCACGGGGGTGTTACAGCTGCTGCAGCGGGCGCAGCGGCCTCCGGTCTTGAAGACCAGGACATTGCTGTTCGATGACCCCAAGTACCATGACAGTATATGGGACTAGATTATTAATGTTTTACTGTCAGTGTTCTTCAAAAAGTTAAACTTGCGTCCACAGGAGCACATAACGATTCATACTGCGACGGTCGAATTGGTCCCAAATTTACGTTTAATGGAATGCAATTGGTTGCGTTTGAATCGTTATGCTGAATTCCTTGAGTTGTTTAAGAACCACAAGGACAATAATTTAAATCTTTAGCTCTGTAGGCCTCTGCTGGTCGATGTTAAACGGACGTAGTTATGCGTGAAGGAACCAATCCACGCTCATGTCGTTTGAGTTAAGTAAATATAATTCAAACTCGACGTGAGTGTGGATTGGTTCCTTTACGATTAAATACGTCCATTTAACACAATTTTGACAGCAGTGACTGCGAGATTACGCCTGTCGCGAGATCCGTAATCAAGGGGCCGAAGTACCATGCATGGATGATGTATTGAAGTTAATAAATTATGAGAATCATAAGGATTTTTATTTATAAAGTTAGATTTCACTTAACTGCCTGATTTTTTAAATAGAATAGCAATATAGAATAAATTATTGGCAACAATAAGGATTTGAGAATAAAATTAGATTTTCAGATATGTATGTGAGAAAAATACATAAGTATTATGTTTACAAAATTATATAGGACCAGCTGTCCGCCGCGGTGTTACCCGCGATCCCTCGGGAAAATTTCACTTCCCCGGGATAAAATATAGCCTATGTTCATCGGGGATAATGTAGGATTCTATTGGTGAAATATTTTTTCAAATCGGTCCAGTAGTTTCGGAGCCTATTCATTTCATACAAACAAATCTTTCCCCTTTATAACATTAGTATAGATAATGCATCAAATTCCATTTAACTACTAAAAATATTATAAGTCAGTACAATTGCACGTTTTTATAATGCACCTGCATTATCTAACTTTTATGTTTCATGAGTCGCTGTGAAAAATTATAAGTATCAAAAGTCTTGACATCAATAACATCTTGAAACCTCATAGTATTTTATCATAGCAATGTGAAACCTAGCACTATACAGTTACTTATAAAACCAACATAGAAAAAACACCGCAATTTGAATTGAACCGTACTACAGAAGAAACACTGTCTATTTTTATGCGCTATGCCTCCAAACAATTCTCATGATGGAGTTTCCCTGACTGCAACAGCCCCAGATATGAAGACAGAAGAATTCAAGCCGCAGTACATACCGTCACATGTGTTTATGTATGCGTATGTTCATTTGGCTTCGTTGTATGGGCTTTATTTACTATCAGACGCTAAATGGGGGACGATTGTTTTGGGTGAGTTTGTTTTTTCTGCTTTTCTTGTAAGTTTTTTGTCTCTCTTTTATCCCTCTATCTTCTTAGAGATAATTTGAATTGAAAGTAAGTATTCCAAACAGCACCTTGACACACTCAAAGTCCACTTGTTTGGGTGGAAACAGTAGAATAGGCTTCTATATATTCTATATAAGGTGCACAAAATCTGGAACCTAATTGGTACAGTCACGGACAATAAGATGTATACACTCCATACCTACTTTAAAAATTAATATCACACTAAAACTAATAGATGTAGGTTAAAAACAAAAAGCGGAAATTGATTTCACATTGAACTAGTGGCAAAATCAATAAAAATACAAGAACATTGTTGAACATGTTGACCTGTACTGTACATGGGTTGAAACATTATGGAGTGTATACATCTTAATCATCTTATTGAACGATTTAACGTGACTGTACTTACTCTATGTATTCAAACTGAGGTTCTGGTTAAGATCTTTTCGCTACACTCCACGATAATTTTGCTTCGACAGCAATATTCCTATACAACGTGGGAGTGGTAGGCCTGTCGGCCGGCAAGCACCGCTACTGGTCACACCGCGCCTTCAAGGCCAAGCTGCCTCTGCAGATCCTCATGGCTATCATGACGTCAGTGGACTTCCAGTTCTCCATCGTCACGTGGGTTAGTAACAGCTGTTTTAAGGGCCAGATCGCTTCTTAGCGATAAGGCCGCCCATTGTACATTTCTATCTGATTTATCTTATGTTTATTGTATTTTTATTAATGGTGTGCAATAAAGAATTTTCATTCATTAATTCATTCATTTTGCGAAAATGTAGCAAAATGGACAATGAACATCTCTCTCTGACTCCCCCCTTCCTTATAGATCATTATGAGAAAATGTAGATGTAATTTGGGCATGCCTCTGACTATCTTCAAATAAATGATCTTGAATTCATAAAAATCTGAGGGGAAGTCTATCGGTAGACTTAATCAGAAAAAATAACTGTGAAGGCGAGAGGGAGAGCATCCATCTAAACCTTAATGTTTATCATCTCTTTCAATACAATACGACTGTCTGAAACACCAGAACTATATCTGAAACATGAGCTGTCATTTCGAATTTATATGAGGAAAGTTTCCGATCCTACGCCGACGCTATAAATCGCACAAAAAGCCATACACTTCGAAGATCTTCGGTCTTATTGAACCAGGTACGCGACCACCGCTCCCACCACAAGTTCAGTGACACCCACGCGGACCCATACAACCCGAAGCGCGGCCTGTTCTTCGCGCACGCAGGCTGGTTCTTGCAGCAGAAGCATCCGGAGGTCAAGCGTCGCGGGCAAGGCGTCGACATGTCTGATATCGCTAACGATCCCGTTGCTAGCTTCCAGCATCGGTAAGTTGTCCAAACCTATCGTAACTGGGTACATAAAATATAGGTAGTTAGGTACATAGGTATATCCGACATAGAACCAAAGTTGTCGACATAGCTCAGAGAATTAGCAAGCTGAAGTGGCAGTGGGCTAACCATATCTGCCGAAGAACCGATAACCGTTGGGGTAAACGAGTTCTTGAGTGGAGACCGCGACTCGGCAAACGTAGTGTGGGACGCCCTCCGGCCAGGTGGAGTGACGATCTGCGAAAGGCTGCTGGCAGAAGCTGGATGCGTCGAACTGAGGATAGGGAGCAATGGCGCTCATTAGGGGAGGCCTATGTCCAGCAGTTTCCCGTAGGAGTAGGCAGAGATGACAAATTTCCATTTGATCCGATTCTGAATTCTCAACTTAATAAAACCGGAGCCAGCAGGATGTGCTGCCTTTTGATTGTAAAATTAAATAAGTAGGTACATACCTATGTACCTACTAGGAATGTTTAGCTAGGTGGCCTATTAGTTTTAAAAGTTCTGACTGAACCAAGGGAATTGGAACCCTTACTTGATCTGTCTGTCACTTACAAGGACGATCTAGCCCCGTCTAAGGCTCAAGCCACATTGAATTGGCTAGCGACTTTTAGTTTTTAAAGCAAGCCATTATAAACCTTATAAACAATAGTGCAAGATAAGTAAAGTAAAAGTAAAAATTTCGTTTATTGACATAATAATCATGTACAAGGTATTTTGAATCCATAGGCTCCCAAACTAGTTAAAAAACTGTATTTCAGGAGCCAGTGGCTTCTCCAAAATGAGTAATAACTAAACATTATTTATGTCTACAAAAAAAAGTTAAATATACAGAAATGACAATTCTAAAGATATAGAAACGCTTGTAGAATTAACGAGTTCTTGAAAAGCCATCTAGCGGGACGCGCCGGTGCCATCGGTTCATTCTACAAGCGGGTCTTTAACTTGTACCATTGTTCATAAGGTTTATAAATGGCTTGCTATAAAACTAATTGACGCACGTTTGCCAATTCAATGTGAATTGAGCCTAAGGTTACGTACCTTTAAGTAGGTGGGCACTTACTTAAATCTTTGTATTTTGGACTAGCTGTCCGTCGCGGTGTTACCCGCGGTCCCTCGAGAAAACATCACTTTCCCGGGATAAAATATAGATGTTCATCAGGGATAATGTAGGATTCTAATGGTGAAAGAATTTTTCAATAGTTTCGGTGCCTATTCAATTCAAACAAACAAACAAATCTTTCTTCTCTACAATATTAGTATAGATATCTGAAAATGATACCTAGAGGATATGTAGGTACCAGATAACTTAACTGAGGGTTATTCCAGACACTTTCTGCTATGCGGTGGCCTAGCCAGCTTCGTCTTCCCGACCCTACTTCCCCTGCTGTGGGGCGAGACGTTCCGCAACGCGTGGCATATCAACCTGCTTCGCTACGTGCTCAGCATGAACGCAGTGGGACTTGTCAACAGCTACACACATAAATATGGCTTCAAACCGTACGATGCTAATATGACGGCCTCGCAAAATATCACTGTATCTGGTGGGTATTGCACCTTGCTGAGGTCTAATGAGATCTGGTGTCTGTAAGGTCTGTTTAGTAGATTGCTTTTTCCTCTCGTATGGAATTGTGCAGTCAAGAGTTACATACAGGGTGTAAAAAGACTGCTACCGAAAACTGAGGGATTGCAATCAGACCATGATTCTAAACATATTTAGCGAAAAAAAAAACGCTTAACGCTAACGCTGACTTAGCTTCGTCATGCTATGTTATTTTCGGCTATTTACTACTAGTACGACATAATAAGACCATACCTACCTAATAATTTCATTTAAAAAAGAAAAAAACAATTAAAACTCAAAATCCAGCAATCTACGTAAAACAACGCGCCCAGAACATACGCAAACAGTACTCTACAAATGCTGTTTTCTCCGGATATAATGATTTTTTCGAAAAATCCTTTGGGATTTGGTTGTGTGATGGGATGCTGTACCTACCCCTTTCGGCTTCGGTAGACGTCTTTTTACACCCTGTATATTGACTCATCTGAATGACAGCCAACTTAGACTAGCTTGGCAAGACTGGTTTCCCTCGGACGGACTGACCTCGATATTATTCATCACGCCTCAACTGGGCCAATTTGGCTGAAACATCGAAACTGTAAAATCCCACTAATCTAATAGAGCTGAAAGTTTGAGTTTGTATTTCAATCACGCCTAAACCAGTGAACCGATTTGGACGAAACTTGGAATAGGTGTAGATAGTGACGTGGAATAGCCTAAAGGCTATTCAAAATGTTGGTACCACGCGGGCGAAGCCGCGCGCAGAAGCTAGTCTAATCTAAATCGAAACTGTAAAAAACTGTTAATTGACTGACTATTCTAAAAGAAGTAAATCAGCCTACAATTCCGGCAGAATTGATTATCACTAGCCTATTGGAATACTAACTTCTGCAAGATGTGGGCATGTATTAAATATGTATTTGTACATGCCTCTGACTATCCCCTTAGACATCTTCAAAGGATCTGGAATATAAAAGATCTGAGAGAATGTCTACCGCGCCTCGGGGATACAGTCGTGACCCTGTTTTTTATTTTTTATTGGGATATACCGATGACCTTGCGAGGTCATCGGTAGGTGCCTACTCGTTTTGTTGTTGTCTTTATATTGGATAAAGACGATTAAGCTGTTAGGATGGTTAATGTACTGGGCAAGCCAAGAACTTTCCTAAGATCTACCTTAATTGTTTCAGCCCTAACAAGCGGCGAAGGGTTCCACAACTATCACCATGTGTTTCCCTCGGACTACCGCTCATCCGAGCTGGGCCAGTACAGCCTGGCCACCAAGTTCATAGAGTTCTTCGAGAGCATAGGCTGGGCTTACGACCTGAAGACTACTTCTGAGGAGATGGTGCGAGCGAGACAAGCTAGGACTGGAGACGGGACGGATTTGTGGGGGAAACCTTCGCCAGAAAAACATTTGTGATACTTTTTATTTTAAGTTTGACGACCTCTGTAGCGCAGTGGGCGAAGGCCCGCCTGCGACGCAAAAGGTTGCGGGTTCGATCCCCGCGGCGGGACCAATGTTTGTATGATCTACAAATATTTGTCTCGCGTCTGGGTGTTTCTATGTATAATATGTATGTATTTACGAACAAAAAGTATATAAGTAATATATCAGTCATCTTAGTACCCATAACACAAGCTCTGCTTACTTTGGGGCTAGATGATGCTGTGTGAATAGTCCAGCATTATTTATTTATTTATATTTATAAGTATGTGGAGCCCCCGCCATGAAAGATCTATCGGAGCAACTGGTGCTAGTAGGAATCTGTGTGCAATTGCTCTTTCGCATGGTCTCTGTTGCTTGGTCATTGAGTGAACAGACAACATAAAGTTAAGTTTTTTATTTATTTAAATTACATTTTAAAAGTGTTGTCTATTTATTTATGTAACTAAAATCTATCAATAAAAAACTTTTGGACTTCTAAATCATGATTTATATTTCGCTTACAACATAAATAGTTACAGAAAGAATATCACTATATCTGTATGCACTCCTCAGTGGTGCTCGGCAGCCTCCTTCCTCCTGATCTCGGCCCATTTGCTGACATTCTCGGGGGAGTTAGCTGAAAAATTTATAATATTAGAAAAAGTTCTTGTGGATGCATAGTTTTGATCTCTAATATAATACAATAGTTCTAGTGAATGTCCCTAGTTTTTCAAGTAACTAAATCTAATATGATTCTCAGTTTATAATCATGTTTCATCATCATCATCCACAACCTGACTTTGCCCACTGCTGGGTATAATAGGCCTCTCTTTCTTTATGCCACTTTTTACGGTCTCATGCTAACCTCATCCAGGTGTGGCCCGCTACGCATACCAAATCATCTGCCCATCTTGCAATAATAATATAATATAATCAGAGAAGAAATCTAACAGTAGATATCTAACTAAAATTATGATCTACAATCTACTTCTTCTTCAAGAAGATCTACAATGAAGAACCAATTCTATTAAAGTAACAAAATGGAAATCAAACTTACAGCATAGACTCAAATGCTGAACAAAAGTATCCATAGTTCACAGCAAAGTAAAATTCTTGACTAGCTCATTGTCATGCTCTTGAGCTTCTTTGATAGGTGTTCAATCACTAGATTTGCTTGAGTTAGAAAAGCAGGTTAGTCAGCAATATACATGCATACGTTAACAGGAATGTAGTGGGTTTAGGATTAGCAGGATCAAAACACAAAGTAGACTCACCCAGTTTGTTGATTTTGTAGAATACGGGGGTAGACAGGACGAGTGCGAAGGCCCAGTAGCGCCAGATCCACTGCTTCTGGAAGTAGAATTTGGCCGGGAACTGCGCGATCTTAGCACTGAAGGTGTACGGGTACTTCATGGGACGGCCGGGAGCTGGAGCGTCAGACATTTTGGCGGCTTTGTAGCTGGAAACCACAAGATTATGTAATGTTTTGCACTGTCACAATGTTGCTCAAATACTAATGACCAATAACAGGCTTGCGCAGTAATACTGCGAAGGATTGTCAGAGTTTTAATTATTCAATGTGTAAGTTCCAAAAATACCTGAATAAGAAATAATTTATCAAGAAAATAAAATTCTAACCTTTTCTCAAATGTACCAACCTGAGTAATATTGTTCCGTGGTACCAACCAACCACAGTACTTATCTCTACTCTACTTAATCTGTGCACAGTGTGGTGCACAGTACGATCGATTCGATTGGACGACATTTCCAAGTTCTAGACAGCTGTCAATAGTGCTGATCTCAATCTCGTTATCGATTTTATTATCGAGACATCAAAAACATTTCGCTCAATTGCAGCTAATTCTCATTAATACACATTATAAATCACAGTTTTTCTTAAGAATAATGGAATTCAATAAATATGACATGAAAATTCTATTAAAAGAAAAAAAAAGCTACACGATCATTGGCTGCACAATTTTAATATTTATTTAAAAATTAACAATCGAATCGAGTAGATTTTTTTTGACATCACTAACGTAAGTGTTGCCAAGCTCGTACTAAAAGTTTTATTTGGTAGAAATTCTTTAGCACTCAGACAAAAAATTAAGGACCCGCTATGGACGGAATTCCTCTTACAATTTTTTTATTTATTCCTTTAGCCTATGTAGAAATCCATGCTACAGAGGGGCTAAAGTTTTCAGTCCCGGCAGCGGCGCGGCGCGCGGCGTCCCGGCTAGAAGCCTAAGGCTGCGTTTCCACCAGAGATGTGCGAGTCCTCGAGTGCAGGTGGTCGGACAAAGAGGGCATGAAAGTAGTTGTAGTTGGTCGAGGATGTGTCGCGGGCTCGGTTCTGATGTGCGACTGTTATTTTTTGCTAGTTTTTCACTTGTATTCATCCCTAGCACACAACGAGGAATGTGTTACGAGGAATTTGCTCGAAATTCCTCGTAACACATTCCTCGTACATATCCCTCGCACGCAACACATCCGTAGCATAGAACAAATTTTTCCGAAAAAACGTGTGCTGAACCGTTTCTACTAGAACTGAGCTGAGCGAGGCTAGGTAAAATAAAAAAGTGAATTAGGTAAAATAAGTTATTTTATTGGTTCCTAACAAACACATCCCTCGCAAAATATCCTACATCGCACGTCTGGTGGAAACGCAGCCTTAGGCGTTGTCCTAATAGAACGCGATTCGCGTTAGTCACGCGAGCTAGCGATGCGACCATCTCTAAAATACATCAAACATTTTAGTTGCGCGACCGCGTCGTGCGATTGTCAGTTAGGACACCTATTAGATAAATAAAATAAAATAAATAAATAAATAAAGCTGGACTTTTCACACAGCATCATCTATATAGAGTTCAATATGTTTGATCGCGCGTTCGTACGAGTAAAATTCGCGCGAACTCGCATTCGCGTTCTATTAGGACAACGCCTTAGGACGGCCAAAAAACTCCGTCAACAGTTGGCCATGATGATGTATGGTAATTTTTAGTAGAATTCGCAATGATAACCTAGCAACACAAAAGGTCACTGTCAATTGTCAAGACAAGTCAAAATAAGTCAATCAAACAAACGTCAAATCAAATCGAATTATAAAATGTCATAGCGTTTTGTGGTGAAGGTGTCGTATTTTGTGAATGAATTATTTCTAAAATAGACAAATAACAATATAATGAGTGACAATGGCTTCGGTGAAAGTGGCTGTAAGGGTTCGCCCGTTCAATCAAAGGTTGGTCATAATACGTGTAAAGATAACGAACCCAATGTTTTGAAGAGTTAGCGAAAACTAACGATGAATATTTTGTATAATTTGTCGACTATCTGCGTGATTGATGACCCTTGCCTCATTTGCATATACACCTTGCTACTTGGTATAACTTAGAAACGCACGAGAAACGTCGGAATATGCTAGAGCGTTGTTAGGGGGAATGGAACAAAAAGGCATGATGTCACGGCGCGACAATGACATTCACGCTTGAGCTGCATTTGGAGCACAAACTGTACCTCGGGCATGCCGTTTTAGATGAAAGTTGTCGAAAAAATGTAAAAGAGATTGCCCCACTTGGGTGTAATTACCCAAACTTCCACAAACACTCGAGGAATCTGTTTGTTTGTGTTTACATTTTTTGTATGCATGTAAACATCCATGCTCCAATGGGTAATGTTTATATACATGTCTTGGGAACATGTTTATTCTCATACACATGTGGGCTTTGTAATTTATTTGTTTAAATTTTCCAATAAGCTCCACACTTCTAACATGAAGATAAGCAGATTTTAATTCAAATTACTCTGAAAAATATGAAAAAAGCACCATATATTTTATTTGTTCTTATACAATTTGGTAACATAAAGATTTTAAAATGCATCCCAAAAATCACAGTCATGCAGGACTTGAACCCGCAACCTTCAGCAATCTGTGCTTATGCTCTACCATCTGAGCTAATGGGCCCTAGTAACAATGATTGAAAATTGATGGGAGTACATCCTATACAGCATTGTGCTGTATAGTAAATCTTTAGTGATCCCGAAGTGTGCGGTGAACACTATAAAAAATATAATCTGTACTTAATTTGATTACATTCCAAGCAGAATAAACAAGAAGCTTGTTGAGAGGAAAAAATTACCATATTTTTCTAAAATTCAGATAAAAAACCAAACCAACATTTAAATAGGAACTGCCGATATGTATGACTCACACATGCTGCATAATTAATAGCTCCACATGGCTTATTAGGTTGTATGTGTAGGAAATATTCTGATTCATATTGTTCATTGTTCAGATAACATCATTTTATAAAAGAAGAAAAGACAAAAAGAAATAAAAATAGCAATAAACAAAAACAATTACAACTGCAGCCTCAAAGTCTGGTACACCTTTTCTCAGATCTTAAGGCATTCAAGATGTAGGGCCAGATATTGTTAGGAATCTTAGACAAGTTCGTTCTTCCTGCCCTTACTCCACTAAGTAGGGTCAAAATCTTAAACAGTCACAAAAATTAATAAAATCAGGGTCACGACTGTATCCCCAAGGCGCGGTAGACATTCTCTCAGATCTTTATACTCCAGATCCTTTGAAGATGTCTAAGGGGGTAGTCAGAGGCATGTACAAATACATATTTGATACATGCCCACATCTTGCAGAAGTTGGTATTCCATACGTGACAGGTTGCAAGCCCATCGCCGCCTACAAGAATACTAACTGGTTTCCTCACGATGTTTTCCTTCACCGTCCAGAGCTCGTGTTCAAGCGCATATAAATTTTACGAAACGCAAAATCCATTGATGCACGGCCGGGATTCGATCCCACGACAAAAATTAATATAAAAAATCAATCACAACCAATGGTATTCCCACAATAAACATTATCTCAGATCTTGCCCAAAATAGAACGGAGGCCTTTGCCATGCAGTAGCATGATTTAGGCTGAAAAGAAAATCCCACTCATATAAAGCTGAAAGTTTGTGTTGATGTTTAAATGTTTGGATGTTTGTGTTTCAATCACGCCTAACAGTAAACCGATTTGGATGAAACTTGGAATAGGCGTAGATAAATAAATAAATAATGCTGGACTTTTCACACAGCATCATCTAGCCCCAAAGTAAGCAGAGCTTGTGTTATGGGTACTAAGATGACTGATATACTACTTATAGATAGTGACTTGGAATATAGCATACAGGCTATTTTAAAATTCGGTACAACGCGGGCGAAGCCGCGCTCAGAAGCTAGTTTAAAATAAATGCCCAAAATCCTTTTAAGCTGTCTAGAGGTTGGTTAGTGGTCCAACCTATTATCACATATCCATATTTTGCAAGTACATAGTTAAGAACCTTTATGGCAAGTACCTGTAGTCTTTATTAACTCTTAAAATGGTTTACAGAGAAAAGGACATGAAAGCAAAACTCTGCGTTCAGATGGACTTGAAGAAAACGAGATTACTCGCCGTGAAAGTAAGTTAATCACTTAATTATACTTATTTTATTTACCGTTTACTAACATTGCTATTACCTACTTGCTTACGAAGTGTGAAATATTTTTATCCCTCATTTTGTTTAATCGCGATTTCGCGAATTCATAGAATATTGCCACAATTAGCTAGTACAAAATAATATCAAGTACTGTATATTTACTATTAAGTATAACAAGCTGGAAGCGGTTGGAGGAGGCCTATGTGTCCACAGGACACGCTGAGTAGGACTGGTGTGCATAATACAATTAAGAAAAATGTAAACTCAGTGTAATAAAGGCTTTGAATTGAATTGAATTGAATAACAAGCTCACTGCCATAAATAGTGTTTCGAAAGAGGCGCCGCAGTACGCCCTCCATGATGTACGTCACTGGCAATCAATGTGTTAGGTAGAACAGATGAAATAATACTTTGTAGAATGCACTTTCTTAAGCTTTCACGATTCATATTTAGATATTCACAAGCTCGTGGGTATATTGTAAGCAGTATTCCCACGGCTCTTGTTAGATGAAATATCAGGTGATAAAAAATTTGAAAATTACGAGAGATTCCCGTGTAAATATGTATGTAGCTATAAAATATTCCTGGTCTAAGTGATGATAAAATGGTCAATCCCTTTTATTGAAAACTACCACTAACAGCCGTTTTCCTGCCAGAGCAAATCCTGAAGAGTAGTCTTATTTTCCGTCAAATATGAGTACCATTAATGTTTATGAAACGCAACCATGAAGATGAAATAGAAAGGTGCTCTTGTAACAATACGATAATGGATGATTGCATCACAATGATACATACGTAAGGCTATAATGTATGTGGATATACCTATCGCAATGAGACCGCAATGAGACTATCCGACATAGAACCAAAGTTGTCGACATAGCTCAGAGAATTAGCAAGCTGAAGTGGCAGTGGGCTGACCATATCTGTCGAAGAATCGATAACCGTTGGGGTAAACGAGTTCTTGAGTGGAGACCGCGACTCGGCAAACGTAGTGTAGGACGCCCTCCGGCCAGGTGGAGTGACGATCTGCTAAAGGCTGCTGGCAGAAGCTGGATGCGTCGAGCTCAGGACAGGGCGCAATGGCGCTCATTAGGGGAGGCCTATGTCCAGCAGTGGACTGATATAGGCCGATGATGATACCTATCGCAATCTTCATCATAGGGTAAATCTAGTTCATCCAAAGGTTGTCTTGACAAGATTGCTTTTAGCAATAAGACCGCCCATTGTACTTTCACCGAAGGTTTCGTTGACCAACAACACCATCAGTCACGTTACATTGTGGTCAAAACCTTAATGACACGAAAAAGTACCTTCAAAATGGCCTCTTGCCAATTTAAAACAGACCTGCGAGTGCCATAAAAACGTAATTTATGTAATCTTCTAACTCAATGCCATAACATACTGTAACAACATAAACTGTGTTTAAGATTCATAGTCGCAAAGTGTATTTTCCTTTGAATTTCCCTATGCTAATATTTCCCGTAGCTAACAATAAGAAGTCACCCATGTTAATAAAACAAATACAATGTGACCGCTTTTCCGAAACGCTTAAAGTTCAAAATTGTATAGCAAAGAATACAATAATTTAGTTACAAAGTGTAGGTATACACAAGTGTATTCAGTATTGAATAGCGGTCTGATTCGATTGATCGCAGTCTGCTCTTCCAGGGTCAAGTATTGTGTCATGCGTGTTGTTCTAGGTCATGTTTTCGCACAATTCTACATCGATTTGCATTATGAGGTATTAGCCACGAAATTGTGTTATTTCTAGTTATCCTATTGTTGTATGATTGTGTTTCAATTACGCCTAAATCAGTGAACCGATTTGAAAGAGACTTGGAATAGGCGTAGATAGTGACGTGGAATAGCATATTAAAGGCTATTCAAAATGTTGGTACCACGCGGGCGAAGCGCGCTTCTGCAATAACTTCGATCTATTTTCACTTGTCTTTCACCTTCAATAGATGAATTATGTAAAGTCGAGAGTTAATAAGCTGATCGAAGGAAGAGAGGAGATCAAAGCCACCCCCTAAAAGCATCCGAGTTTTCTTCATCTTGATCCTTGACCTTCCATCATTGGCGATAAGACCCCCAAACTAAATCCCGGAACCGCTGCTGATAAAATATCGGTTCAATGCAATTGATAACCAATTGATAAATCTTACATCTTTGTTACCTATCTCTTTCCTTCTATCCTTATCAAGGTCATCGACAGAACAATTAACTCGTCGTCAATCGCTTTAAATAGAGATATCAATATTAAGACATAACGTCTCGTAGGGGTAGGTTCGGTTAGATAGATTTCCCTCCTACAATCTTGACAAAAAAAATCGCCATAATCGCTATCATTACCTTATTCATAAAAGGAGGTTAGGTACTTTTGAACTAGTCCTCAAAAATATCACTGTTTGGTCCAAGTATACTCGCATAAGCTTTCCTCTTCCAACTATCGGATACTGTGTATAGGCTAGGTCTCTCTTTATATTTCTCTCTCTCTGTATATTTATATGTATTTCTAAAGGATGCAAAGTAGGTATTAAGCCGTTGCATTTTATCACTGTCTACCTACGTGTCTCTCGTCTACCTATGTCGCAGTTTAAATGAGTGCAGCGTTAGCCTTGACTTAAGATTAGATATGTCGGAAAATTATGTACAAAACGCTGAAGGAAAACTTCGTAAAGAAACCCGCATAACGTGCATACATACAATATCTCTCTCTTTGTCGCGTTTTAGATTGTTAACGCTAACTATAGTCGGTCTAACTTAATAGGCCACATTTGACGTTTGTCAGTTTGAACTTTCTAGTGAGGTGACCTTCTTAAAAACTTCGATTATGTTCGAAGTCCGTATCGATTCATCCACATGAATTAAAATTTATCGCCAGGTAAACCGTAAACTAAGAGTAGGTAAGATCAGTTAAAAAAAACCGGGTCTGAAAAAAATTGCACACCAAGAACGCAAAGTCACTTTGCACAACGATCAAGACTGCGTCACAACCCCATTACTTATTTATTTTGATAAAAATTGTTCAAAAGTTTATGGTTGTCATGTCAAACAGAGAAAAAAAGTTTTTATGCGATATTCCCGTTGTCCTTTTACATAAGTACTTGTTGGTATTTAGTTACGTTTTACGGGATAAATAAGTTTATTAAAAAAAAAACAATAAGCATTTATTGCGCCATCATCATCATTAAAAGTGAAATATTCTCTTACGAGAAATCATTTCATTCGATTCTAACTCTCAAATTTCGATTATTTTTGGTCACATACCTAGTGTCAAAAGAGAACAAGGGTTTACTGACGCAACATTGTAACAACGTTCAGTTCTCTCGAAAACAGAAATTGTTGTGAAACATAATATGTTTGGATGGTGTAATAAGGAAATAAATCATAAAATTACCTTCTTTTGTCGTTAAGACAATAAATTATTTAACCGCAATTGAAAAAAAGTTAAGCAATTGTGCAGTACTAACTTCGATAAAATAGTAGTATTTTATGCCCGCCGGTACAAAGTTACGTTGTTAAATTTTGATGAAATGTCAAATGTGGCCTATTAAAATGGACCGACACAAAAAATGTAAACAGAGACAGCTCTAACTAAATGTTCATGGTATAATACCAGGTCTAAAAATCGCGTGTCTAGCCCCAATTAGTGCATGCGTGAAGATTCTGTTGCATGTCGAATATCCCGCATTATCGAATAAGTTATTTCAAATACTGTTTTCGCGATTTGACGCGCGGTGATTCATATCATGCTGCGCCGGAAATTGTTTTATGAGTTTAGGATACAATGACTTGTGGCAGGGTCAAAGTTAAAAGACATTTTATTTGTACCAAGTTTTTATTGCTGGATAGTACTTTTTGATCCGAAGTTAGTTCTATACATACATACATACATACAGTCACGCCTCTTTCCCAAAGGGGTAGGCAGAGACCACGGATCTCCAGTCGCTACGATCCTGACACACAACTTTCGCCTCATTCACTCTCATTACATTCTTCATACATGCTCGTCGGTTTAGGGTACTTTTGACCTATATATAAGGTGCATTTACACGGTGCGATATGATTTAGCATCGCACGCCAATTTTTCCCGTGTGAACGCTCATCGTATGCGATGTGTCTTAGTATGCGATGTGCCGTCGGGACTTACTTAGTGTTTTGCGATGCGGCATCGGTAGCTCCGACGCGCCGTCGGAGAACAGAGTAGGGTTACCATACTAAAAATTGGAAACCCGGACAAATGCCAAACAAAATGTACGATTTAAATGGAAACGCACGTGGCTTACAACATATTATGTTGGTACCACGTGAGTGAAGCCACGGTGCGTTCCGCAAGCTCACATACATAAATGTAGACATTGATATTTTAATGTTCAATATAATAGTCTTAATAACGAGAATTTCATTATTTTTCTACATAAAAAAATCTTGTAAGTACTTATTTTGTATCATAATATCTTAGAAAAATCTAAATAAAACGACAGGTCTGGAGAAATCTTAACGTATGGTTACTGTAAAATGGGCGGATTATAGGGGCGTATGCCACAGAATAAGTTTCATAGTTACCTAGACTTTTACTAACTGCGGAAGAGCGTACAATTTTTGGTAGATTGTAGCGTTGTTAAATTTCAACAATGTTCTCAAGGGATCGTTAGTGGAGTGGTCTAGCGTGCGGTTTCCAAGAAGAGACATGCTGGTTCAATTCCTTGCACAAAAAATTTTTTTGCATTTTTTTTTTATTTTTGCTTCTCTAGAATTTTTTTTTTATGTTAATGGTGAACACCTCAGTTTCATAAACTTTTTAATAAAAACTAAAGAAAATAAAATTAAAATTCAAGGTCCGAACAGAGTACTTACTTAGATGGTAATTTTACCTAATACTATTTTACCTAATATTAGCTGTCCGCCGCGGTGTTACCCGCGATCCCTCGGGAAAACTTCACTTCCCCGGGATAAAATATGTATAGCCTATGTTCATCGGGGATAATGTAGGATTCTATTGATGAAAGAATTTTTAAATCGGTCCAGTAGTTTTGGAGCCTATTCATTTCAAACAAACAAATCTTTCCTCTTTATAATATTAGTATAGATAAGCTGGCCATTTATTATTATAATAATAGGTAATAACATTAGGGACACAAAAATGTCTGAAATAAAGATTTTTTATTTTAAGGATAATGTAGCTACTCAAATCCTTCAATCCGAAGGTCGTGGGATCGAATCCCGGCCGTGCATCAATGGATTTTGCGTTTCGTAAAATTTATATGCGCTTTAACTCGAGCTCTGAACGGTGAAGGAAAACATCGTGAGGAAACCAGTTAGTATTCTAATAGGCGGCGATGGGCTTGCAACCTGTCACGTATGGAATACTAACTTCTGCAAGATGTGGGCATGTATCAAATATGTATTTGTACATGCCTCTGACTACCCCCTTAGACAGATGTCTAAGGGGGGTACCATTTATATTCCAGATCCTTTGAATCTTCAAAGGATCTGGAATATAAAAGATCTGAGAGAATGTCTACCGCGCCTTGGGGATACAGTCGTGACCCTGTTTTTTGTAGCTACTACCTACGAACCTACCTACCTGTGGTACCTGTGGTACCTAATGGTACCGAGATATGTAGGTACATAGGTATGTATAATAACATGAAAATATAAAGCAAAAACTCAAAACTAGGTAAACCTACCTACTTACATATGTGTGTATAATGTAGATATAGGTATCTAAGTAAGTTCGTATGATGGCCGTATATGGCCTCCGAAGCCGACAATTAACCTTACCCTCCCAAGCATGGAAGCTTTCAAATACCACTAGCGGTCACCCATCCATTTACGACGACCATGAGCGTTTCTACAAAGTGACAATGACGCAGTTGCGAGTCTTTCGGTTGGAACTACCTACTATCTACCGTTGACCTAAATAGGTAAGTAAGTAAGTACCTGCATTGTGATATAGGTAGGTAAGTACAAATCGCCTCTTTATTGTATTGGAAACATTTCGAAAAACTGGACCTACCTAGTAGGTAGGTCCAGTTTTTCGATTTAGGTAGGTAGGTAACTAGGTAGGTAGTACCTACCTTACCTACCTAGTTACCTACCTACCTAGTCTGCTAGGTTATCTAGCCAACTTTACATCCACAACCTACCTGTTTAAACTTTAGTTAGGTACTACCTACAGTTTTTTGAAATGTTTCCAACACTGCGTTTGAACATTGAGCTAAGTAGGTAGGTATATTATTGTCCCCCCCGAAGGATTCCAATCGGGATAAAATATAGCCTATGTTTATCGGGGATAATGAAGGATTCTATTGGTGAAAGAATTTTTAAATCGGTCCAGTAGTTTTGGAGCCTATTCGATTCAAACAAACAAATCTTTCCTCATTATAATATTAGTATGGACCCAGTATGGATAAGCTGGCCATTTATTAAAATTATGGCGAGTGCACGAAAGAGATGGAGAGTTCTTAGTTTGCAATGCAACTACCTTGGGAGAAAAAGAGATGACACAATTTTCTCGGTAAGCGCGTTGTGCATTGTGCAGTACGCAACCTCACGGTCGGTAGCGTCAGCAGATTCAATAGATCATGTTATTGAATAAGGAAGTCGAAATAGATAATTTCATTTATAAATTTTAATATTTTAGTTGGTAGGTAGGTGTAATATATTAATATATATTTGGATAAGTAAGTCTTATCTATTTAAAACTAAACTGTATAATGTACAGAGTATATTCATAAACCTTTAATATAATATTTAGGTACGTTACTTATAGCTACTACTACCACTTAAATTATTCAACATTAATTTGTATCTCACATTCACACCACCATACAAATTCAAAAACACAATACAAAAATACTTAGCGTCATAATATTCACAAAAAGGATCGTCACGGAGAAGTCGTAGCGCACTTGTTTTTAATGCAGAGAACTACATTAACAAAAAGTTTTTATATTTTTTGAGATAGGATATTATTGAATTTTTTTTTGCGTATTTGGAGGCTCTATCTGTTTACAAACAAATACTTCAAATAACTATGGTCTTAATTTTATTGGAACACTTAAAAATACTAAATTTTAGTTTTCATGCAAAATGTATTGAGAATAAGTTTTATTGAAAAATGGTTTTTCAATAGGGACAAGTATGGATATTATACTATTATTCAGGAGGAGTTCCATTGAACCGCTCCTAGTTCTAGTCCTACTGCCATCATATTTTAAAGTTTAAAACCACCAGATTTAGTGGAAAATCCACTAAGTTGGCAACACTGCTGAAACGTGAACAGAACACTGACTGAACAGTGAACAACAATGCGCTGCGTAGCGTTGGCACAGAATTCAGAGAGGCGTTGCGTTGGTAGCGTAGTGCGTGCGATGCGATGCGAGGCAAGTAGGTAGGTAGGTAGTAGGTACCTACCTACCTATTCCTCCAAGTTACATACATCACAGGTATCGCTCGCAGTACCTAGTAGCACAGTAGTAGGTAGGTACCTTTTCGCAATAGTGTACCTACTTTTAGGTATGCTAGCCAACTAGCTAGGTAGGTAGATTCAGTTTTTCGAAATGTTTCCAATACAATAAAGATAATCTCAACACCTACCTAGTAGGTAGGTACCTTACACTATTGCGAGAAGGTACCTACCTACTACAGCTGTGCTACCTACTAAAAGTAAGTAAGTTCGAATGAGTCAGTGGCCAACTCTGGCGACGGAGTTTTTAGGCCGCCTTAAGGCCTCCGTCACGGCTTAACGACTTAAATAGCCGGGACCGACAATTTAACGTGCCCTCCGAAGCACGGAAGCGCTCAGATGAAAATGCCACTGGCGGTCACCCATCCACTTACAGACCGTTTCGAACGTTGGTTAACTTCGACGATCTATCAAGAACGACTAAGCAAGCACGACCACGAGCGCTACCTTACCTACTACCTATCCGCAATACGCAATAAAAAAAGGTAACCTAGACAACTTCACATACCTACTAGGTACCTAACCTACCTAGTAGATAGTAGGTAGTTCCAACAGAAAGACTCGCAACTGCGTCATTGTCACTTTGTAGCTTCCATGCTTGGGAGGGTAAGTTTAATTGTCGGCTTCGGAGGCCATATACGGCCATCATACGAACTTACTTAGATACCTATATCTACATTCTACACAACTATGTAAGTAGGTAGGTTTACCTACTTTGAGTTTTTTCTATATATTTTTGTTATTATACATACCTATGTACCTACCTACCTAGGTACCATTAGGTAAACCTACCATAGGTAGGCAGTACCTATCATAGGAACCTACCAACCCAGATGAATATATAACGACACCATCCTCTTACTATACCTACCTTAATTTCGTCATATTGGTAGAGTTGTTTGAGTGACCTCTGGTGGGATAGCCCCGAGTTCGAATCCCAGTGGTACAGTAACTTTTTGCTGTTTAAAACCGTTACCGAAGCCTTCACTTTTGTCGGCACACCTGGGAGTGCCACTCAAAGTCAAAGTCAAAAATCATTTATTCAGTAGGACAGCAGGGATCACTTAGAATAGTCTTAAAACTAATTTTACTCCTGTTCTTTCGCGACCAATACCGTGAAGAATCAGAGCAACAAACACGGTCTGGGGCCTATCATTCTTTTAGGTGATCCATGGATCCATTGAGTTGGAGCAAGTCCCAAGATTTTTTGTCATCCAAATATTGAGATATCTTATAATAGGCTTTTTTACAGAGATGACGTTTAATTGTATTTTTAAATTTAGTGATTGATATATTTTGCAATTCGCTTGGGACTTTGTTATAGAAGCTTACACATTGCCCTTTAAATGATTTCATAATTTTATCTAATCTAGTAGTGGGAACAGCGAGTTTATCCTTATTTCTAGTGTTTACATCATAATTATCGCTTTTTTTCTTAAATGATTGACTGTTTTTTTTCACATCTTTCTAGAATATGATGCCTTATTCCACAGTCGACAATTGATAACTTGATATCAGCATACCACGCGTGATTTAGAGTTGTGGCTAATGCCCTGGGATATCCAACAGATTATTGAATTGTTTTTGTTATTTCCAGAAAATTGTTTTTTTTTTCAGTTTAGGTACTGTTTCAGTTATCCTTATGAAACTTATTTTTTTTTACTTGCATGCTTTTTATTTAATTACATAACTGAAATCTATAATACATTTAGCTTCTTTTGATGTATAACAGCTAGGACAAAACAAAGTGGAAATAAAATTAAACACTAAATACCCTTGTTCCCCAGACAATTTTAATGTGTGTCACCCAATTAAATAAATTATTTTTATTTGACACCCTTTTTTTATTTACTGACAAACAAAATAACAAATAATAATGAAACAAACAAAACAAGAATAAAGAGGTTACTTCATTTATTTGCGAAACTCAAATTTGTTACTCTACCTACTAAGCAATGTTTGATCATAATAAAATGCATTTTTAAAGTCAAATAAAATCACCCTGCTGCTTATTTCCACTATGTCGCTGGCGATGTCATGCGAGTTCACTGCCACTGCGGCGACGCGAAGTATTTTGCGCGCGGCCTGAAACAGTGCTAAATGTCTACTGCTGCAGTCCAACCGGCCCTTAAAAAATATATATAACAAAAAAATATATAACCAGTAGTCGGCCGTCTCGTAAAATATAGAAAAATAATATAAAAACACATTTTTTTTGTAAAAAAGACGTAAAAATTCATAATAAAGTACCTAGACGGCAAGTTGTTTCAAATAACTTGAGATAAAAAGATAAACTTACCTGTTTTCCAGACGCCGGTAGTTAGTAAAAAATTAGCGCGCAACGCACTTGACGTCTCTCTTGGAGACACCGGCGGAATGAACTGAAATTACTGCCAATCCTACCAACCTAATGACAAGGAAACGTCTTGCATCGACCAATCAGAAATCATAGTAGCAATCAAAATTAATTTGGCGCGGAAATCTGGATTACTTTGCTATTTATTCAAACTAAAAGCCAGTAATGGCCGACTACTGGAGAGGGGCCGACTACTGGGGCCTTTACCCTAATACTTGTACAAATAGTGTTAGGTAAATAATTTGTATTTGCCTCTAGTGGCACTTTTTATATAAACTCTCTTTGTCTAGATAATGTTGTGGGCTACAATATTATATTACCTGTCATGTATATTTTACCTTCTAAGTACTTAATGGTCATTTCTTACTATTAAGTTCAAATACGCTGTATATTGTAGCTGTTTGTTGTCCCTAATAAATAAAATAAAATAAATATGTAATTCATATTGTTTTGGTTTTACTCACCCAAGCCAGTACGTACATACTTAATCTGATGAGTTTGCTGACCGTACCTCACAGATTGCACATTTTTAGACTTGTACATTATTTTCCATTTCAGGGCATTATTAGGACCTTTGTTTTTTACAAAAGTCTGTGCAATATGGTTGCACAATAAATGATAATAATTTCAATTAAGGTTATTGGCAATAACACTATTTATATGTTATACGTACTCATTAGCTAAGTTGCGTGCGTAGGTATTTTGAGCCACACATTTTTCAATTTCATACATATATTTTTTCACGAAAGTTCGTGCAATATTATTGCACAATAAATGGTGAAATAAAAGTTTAGTTTATTGGCAAATCCACTAATTTTTAACTAATCATTAGTGTGTGTGCGTACGTCGGCATTTTGATAACACACATGTAAAGACAACGCCATAGTTTTTGGCGTCCGGACATCTAACGATTTAAATCTTTGACATAGGCTATATTTTATCCCGGGGAAGTGAAGTTTTCCCGAGGGATCGCGGGTAACACCGCGGCGGACAGCTAATATTAGGTAAAATAGTATTAGGTAAAATTACCATCTAAGTAAGTACTCTGTTCGGACCTTGAATTTTAATTTTATTTTCTTTAGTTTTTATTAAAAAGTTTATGAAACTGAGGTGTTCACCATTAACATAAAAAAAAAATTCTAGAGAAGCAAAAATAAAAAAAAAATGCAAAAAAATTTTTTGTGCAAGGAATTGAACCAGCATGTCTCTTCTTGGAAACCGCACGCTAGACCACTCCACTAACGATCCCTTGAGAACATTGTTGAAATTTAACAACGCTACAATCTACCAAAAATTGTACGCTCTTCCGCAGTTAGTAAAAGTCTAGGTAACTATGAAACTTATTCTGTGGCATACGCCCCTATAATCCGCCCATTTTACAGTAACCATACGTTAAGATTTCTCCAGACCTGTCGTTTTATTTAGATTTTTCTAAGATATTATGATACAAAATAAGTACTTACAAGATTTTTTTATGTAGAAAAATAATGAAATTCTCGTTATTAAGACTATTATATTGAACATTAAAATATCAATGTCTACATTTATGTATGTGAGCTTGCGGAACGCACCGTGGCTTCACTCACGTGGTACCAACATAATATGTTGTAAGCCACGTGCGTTTCCATTTAAATCGTATATTTTGTCTGGCATTTGTCCGGGTTTCCAATTTTTAGTATGGTAACCCTACTCGCCGCGATGCGATGGCGAGTTGGATCTCCGATATCGCATCGTAGTGACGACGCGACATCGCATCGCAAGCGCAGTTTGTCGTGTGAATGCGCTAAGTCTAACTCAAGTTGGCACACCGAATGGGCGCGGCCTAGCAAATCCGACGACAAATCGCACCGTGTAAATGCACCTATAGCGTTAGTTCTATGCCTTGCGTATTCAGTCAGATCACCGAAAAGCTAAGCCCCAAACCATGTTTCTTGCCCTGATTCTTCACGGTATTCATCATCATCATCATTTCCCTGCCCTTATCCCACTTTTATGTGGGGTCGACAACAGGTTTTCCTCTTCCACTCCGCTCTATCAGCCGTCATCTCAACATGCACTCCTTTCTTACCCATATCATCCTTTACACATTCCATCCATCTTTTCTTTGGTCTGCCTCTTCTGCCACATCCCTCCACATTCAAACCTAACATTCTTCTCGTTACATGACTCTCTTCCCTCCTCATAACATGCCCATACCACGACAACCTATTACTGCTATTATTCTTCACGGTATTAAAAGAATTAAGTAGAATCAACTAGCTTAGAACGATTTTAGAATATTAAGAATGTCTACCGCGCCTTGGGTGTTTAGTTTCAAGAACTCAGGGCCAGGCAGAATTGAAAGTGTTTCTGTAAAAAAAGAAAAATATTTTTCTGACCGCATCGCTCTGTCATTGAGGCCAAACGTTTAGAAAGTAATGTAAATGCAACTTAAATCTCCATAGCTCTTAGATTATGTTCAAGGTTCGTTTAGTTAAGTGAAATATTTTATTGACTGTTATGACTAATTTACTGTTAAATGTTCAACTGAACGAAAAAACGGTTTATGTTTGTAATAAATAGTTATTTAATAGGTTTTACATATTTATAAAACGGGTTTATAGAAAACGGAAGAAACATTAGGTAATGAGTTTGATATTAACAAGTACAGGCGACAGAAGTTCAGAACATTTGCAGATTTTTATGTGTAATTTTTTTCATGATTTGTGGGAAATTTTTTGTTTTTTTTTCTCAAATAATAATGGTGTGAGGCAAAGCATCCTAAATAAGCTAAAGTTTTAGTTACAACCCTACGAGTTTCGAAGATATAGAAGATTCAAAATCATAATTAATAAATAAATAATGCTGGACATTTTCACACAGCATCATCTAGCCCCAAACTAAGCATAGCTTGTACTATGGGAACCAGATAACTGATATACTACTTATATACTTTTTGTTTGTAAATACATACATATTAAACACCCAGACCCGAGATAAATATTTGCAGATTATACAAACATTTATCCCGCGGCGGGGATCGAACCCGCAATGTTCATGAACTATTGTCGCTGACTGTACATAATTAAGAAGAGATCTGAGGCCCTACTGTCTAACTTGAAATCTATTCCCATTTTCCATTCCAACCAATCACACAATACGAAAATGACGTATCATGACAAAATACGTCATTTTCGTATTGTGTGATTGGTTGGAATGGAAAATGGGAATAGATTTTCTGGTCGCGAAGGAACAGGAGTAAAATCACCTAGCTTTAAGACGTTTTAAAGTGATCCCAGCGGTCCTACTGAATAAATGCTTTTTGACTATGACTTTCGATACAGAAACATGCACGTAGAACGTCCGGCGGCTAGCTGGGTAGACGAGGTCTTAGGACCATTATTAAGTCTTCGTTTCATAGAAGAATCTACTAATAAACAACACATAAATCAAATTGGTTATGTGAGGTTTATACGTCAATAATTTTAAATACGAAAATGAAATTGGATAGAAAGTTGTGGCAATGATTTAGAAGCAGACCAGGGTAGCGATTCAGACTTCGGCGGAATGCATTCGGTTCGGAATAGATCAGCTGTTGAACCAACCACAACCAATCAGTGCAGGAATTGATCCAAAACTGACGTTTCTTGCACTGTGATTGGTTGCGGTTGAACAGCTGATATATTCCGAACCGAATGAAGTCTGAATCGCCCCTGACCCAGTTTTCTTAGTTGTCACCAGCTAAAGGTTTTGTTAAGCTTAAAATGATTTAATATTACTTTCAGAATAGCTTTTAGAAGCGCTCGTGGTCGTGCTTGCTTAGTCGTTCTTGATAGATCGTCGAAGTTAAGCGACGTTCGAAACGGTCTGTTAGTGGATGGGTGACCGCCAGTGGCATTTTCATCTGAGCGCTTCCGTGCTTCGGAGGGCACGTTAAATTGTCGGTCCCGGCTATTTAAGTCGTTAAGCCATGACGGAGGCCTTAAGGCGGCCTAAAAACTCAGTCACCAGAGTTGGCCACTGACTTATACGAACTTACTTACTTACTTTTCAGAATAGCAAAGAGCAAAATGAGCGGGGGGAGAAGTCGAAGGACTTCACGTTCGACCATTCGTACTGGTCGTATGACAGCGGGGACCCTAACTACGCGTCTCAAGAACAGGTACTCCAAATAGCATGTTACTGATAAACTATGAGAACTGGTAGTCTAGTGGGAGCAGCACAGTTCGAATCCAGTCGTGCACCAATGAATTTTGTCTGTACAGTCAGCGTCAAAATGGTAACCCCCCTGCATGAGACACGCCCTTGAAAATACATTTTATGGGGGGGTTACCAATTAGTGACGGTGACCGTACCACACGAGAGTACTCTCAGATAGTGGAAGAAAATATTGTGAGGAAACTGGTGATGATGTTGAATCTAAAAAGTTTTAAAAATTATTACAAGAATAGAACATTAAGAAGAACATCAGAAGAAGCGACATCTCTTAGTCATTTGATTCTGAATGTAATTTCAGACAATGAGCATGAGTTCACTAGTGAACGTGTAGATGGCGCTAATCGGTGCTTAACCGAAAAATATGAGCTTATCGAAAATTTGGATACCGGCAAGTAGGATTTCGTGGCCGAGCGGTAAGGCACTCCGGCTTTAGGAGGATCGTCTGATCGATGCGGGTTCGAATCGCGTCGGAATCCAAAAGTTTGATAAGACTTTTCATTTCTTAAGAATAGAACAGTTATAAAACAGTTCCGAACTTTTATTTCTAATTGAATCCATATTAGCCTAGTGGGATGTACTACTTTCTATCCAAAAGTTAAAGTTTCAACCCCAGACCCCAATTTGCATTGTCTGTTTGTTTAATTCAACATTTATTTTCCAGGTTTTCTCTGATTTGGGCTTGGATGTGATTGACAGCGCGTTCGAAGGCTACAATGCGTGCGTTTTTGCATATGGACAGACCGGCAGCGGGAAAACCTTCACCATGATGGGCTCAAACGTAAGTCATCTCTTTCTTTCGCACAGTATTTGCGTAGGAAAGAAAGAGAAAGTGTATTGACTCGTTTCAAGGATGTTCATAGTGAAAATAACTTGAAAATTAGGCCAAGGTTGGTACCAAAGTCGGATACCAAAGTTCGGTAGCAAAACATCTATAACCCTGAACTGTTGTGATATGAGTCATTCGCCTTAATAATAGATAGGATATCGATTCCATTTAGCATGTTTTTTCTTCTTATCTTGTGATAGTTTTAATTTGCTTGATTATTTTCCACTTATATTTTTGAAGTGAAAACTTATGCGCGTTGGAATTTTTGAAATGAGAAAAATCTATTGAACTCAGACTGACAGTCCGACACTACCATCAGTGCCATCTAGTTTTTAACTCCGTAACTAAACACGGTAAAGAACCTTTATCACGGCGTTTCCCGCCGCGCGCATGGTGACGATTCAAAAATACTTCCTGACGATTAAGAAAATACACACGTTGTTCAAGTTTTCTCTTTTGTCGGCACTCCTGGAGTGCCATTGTTTTTTTTTTATTAATAGACTAACTCTCCAAAGTCAGGTTATCGTCTATTCATTTCTTCGGATATTCAAGGAATCGAAAAAAACTTAGACATTTGCCAAATGTGCTTGAAAATTCCTCTGACTCCCTAAAAGAACTTGACTTCCTAAAAACCATGAACTTCTTATTCATTTGAGATAATGTTTACAGTGCATAGAAGATACGCTATTCTATGATAAAACTTAATATAATTTCATTGCCAGTGCAGTCAGTACAGAGTGCAGTCAGTGTCACCTACTGGTAACCCCCTCGGATTATTTTAGCAGGAACCAACTAACGACCTCTGTGGCGCAGTGGGTGACAGCTCGCTTGGGACGCAGAAGGTTGCGGGTTCGATCCCCGCCGCGGGATAAATGTTTGTATGATGTGCAAATATTTATTTCGGGTCTGGGTGTTTCTATGTATACTCGTAATATGTATGTATTTACAAACAAAAAGTATATAAGTTATTTTCAGTTATCTGGCTCCCATAGTACCAGCTTTGCTTAGTTTGGGGCTAGATGATGCTGTGTGAAATGTCCAGCATTATTTATTTATTTAATTAGGGGGGCTACCAGTTGGTGACGCTGGCCGTTTTTAAGTTACTAAAATATTTGTGAAACGCAGTAAGAAACAAAATAATTACAAGAAAAAATCAACATTTCCAGGATAACCAAGGTCTAATCCCGCGCATATGCCGTCAACTATTCTCCCGCGTAGCAGCCGGTAAGGAAACCGGAGCGTCTTACCGGACCGAGGTCAGCTACCTCGAGATTTACAACGAGAAGGTCAAGGACCTGCTGGCCGGAGACGCCGGACACACCCTCAAAGTGAGGGAGCATCCCAAACTGGGACCCTATGTGCAGGACCTGTCTAAGCATCTGGTCTCCGATTATGATGATATACAGGTGCGTAAAGCTCTCATGTTTTATTTCTGGCAAAATTTATTTCATTTATTTCTGGCAACATTAGAAAAGTACCGTACGGTCATGGATCGGATCCAGGAATTCGTGATGTTAGATGTGTCGATACGCAGAAGACAATTTTGTGTGTAAAAGCGTACAATTTAATGAAATTTACTTTAATTACCGAATGTCAGTGGATTAATAATCACATTGAAGTTGAAAAGAGTAGTTCGCTACGCTCGCTGCTATATTCTTGGTCTTTCAAACAAGTTCAAAGTGGTTGAGGAAGTTTTTCAGATCTTTTTCTAATTCCTAGTTAAATCTACATCTACATTATTGTAATACAGTCAATAATCCATCTGTATTAATCCAGATAATTATAAACAAAGATATATTTATTGTTACTAGGAATGCATGCACCGTGGCAACCTACACCGTACCACAGCGTCGACGCAGATGAACGACGTGTCGTCTCGCTCGCACGCCATATTCACCATCACCTTCGTACAAGCCAGCTATCTCCGTCACAACAACATGCCGTGTGAGACCGTCTCCAAGGTGCACCTCGTCGATTTAGCAGGAAGGTAAGTGCTCTATCTCGCTCACACATACACCACTGATAGTGTCGTCTTGCTCGCACTCATCATCACTTTCGTGTATGCTAGCTATCTCCGTCACAACTGTATCACAACTTCGTGACGCGTGATAAGAGGGGATGGATGAAAGAAGTAAACCAAACAGATGTATGATAAAAAGTAAGTGTAAAGTATAGGACAGCTGGAAGGTGAGGCCTAAATTGGTGACATGTACCCTAAATTGGCGTGCTTGTATGAAGACCTAGCTGACCCGCGCGACTTCGTCTGCGCATTATTAGGAACAAAGTGCAGGAGTTTTAAGTGAATCGAAAAAATATACAAACTATTAAACTCCCTCGCTTGATACAAAAACAATTTTAAGGTAAATATTTTTGAAAAGCAAGAACTGTATAAAAAACACGTGTTTCATTATTTACTTAAAGTTTATTTTAAGCGAGTTTGGTGTTAATCAGACCGACCAAGAAAAAATGTTTTCTATAGAATTTTTAACATCCTGTATAACACCGTCAGGGGTTTATTTTCGAAAATTTTATACGCCTAAATGTTATTCCAGAACTTAGACCATCTACATTCCAAATTTCATTACAATCGGTTTAGCCGTCACGGAGATACGTGGCAACAAACATTCGCACACACAGACTATCGCATTTATAATATTAGTACGATGAATAGAGAAAAAGTGTTTTCATAAGTTAGGTCGGATTCGACCAAACTATTTAGCCGCAGTAGAAGTCTTATAACACTTTGTTTCAGTGAGAGAGCTGACGCGACAGGTGCGACAGGCCAGAGGTTGGTGGAAGGGGCGCACATCAACAAGTCCCTCGTTACGCTCGGATCCGTCATATCAGCGCTCGCAGAGGCCAGCCATGCGCCCGTTGAGAGTGAGTACTTTGATTTATTAAGTTTTAAAAACTAAAAATAACTGACTTCAATGACTCAGGTCAAAAATTACAAGTGATATAATGAAGTTTTGTGAGTTTTGCGAGAATAGTATCAATCCGTCAGGCATAATATTTATATTTGACCACCTGTGAACCCTTTAAAAATATAAATAACGTTGTAAGGATCTCTAATAAAATGTAGAGTGTGTATTGGCTACGCCATCAATAGACACAATGACGTCACGTCCTTTTCGCATGGTTCCTCCTTTGTATATGTTCCAAACTTGCTTTTAGCCTCACAAAAAGCTAATTTAAAATGTTTATGAGCAGGTAGACTGCAGAAGGATAAGAAGAAAGTGTTCATTCCGTACCGAGACTCCGTCCTGACGTGGCTGCTGAAGGATTCCCTCGGAGGGAACTCTAAAACAATCATGATTGCAGCGGTAAGGACTCATACATTTTACTTCTGTAAACTGAGTGGTTGTAATCTATGCGAATATACAGGCTGTGGTAAAATTTTACAACATTGACAGCAACCATTTCTTTTCTAGTTAGAAGGCTTTGTTCTGAGAAAATAAAAACTACTGCATTTTTGAAAAAATGTACTATCAGCTCTGAAAATGATATTTGTCAAAAAAAAACAAGTTGGTCTCAATCGACGCTATTTCCCATCAGAAACACTTTTCGCAATGTAACATGCGAAATCAAATCGTATGATTTTGCTAAAAATTCAAAACACATTCAAAACATTTCTATTTCACATATTTATATATATAATAGACTTTAATTGTATCATTCATCATTAAACTTAAGAGCTCAGCTCTTGTCGGTGCAATGATGCAACATCCTCCACCTCTCCCTTTCCAATGCGGATTCCTTTACTTCTTTATACGACATGACAGCGATCTTCTCCTTTATCTGACTCATGAAACTGATTCTAGGCCTGCCTCTTCCTCGTCTTCCTTCCACTTTTCCTTCTATGATGTTCTTAATAAAGCTGTCATGTCGTATAAGATGTCCAATCATTTTTCCTCTTCGATTTTGAATGGTGGTCATCAAAACCCTTTTCTCCTCAATTCTTCTTAATCGTACTTCTTAATCTTCGAAATAGACTTTTATTATTATTACTTATCCATGTTTTCCTCAGATATCCCCAGCAGACTGCAACTACGGCGAGACACTATCTACCCTGCGCTACGCCAACCGCGCCAAGAACATTATCAACAAACCGACCATCAATGAGGACCCCAACGTTAAACTCATCCGTGAGCTGAGGGAGGAGATCGAGAAGTTGAGGAAACAGATCGACCATAATACGGTATGTAACAAAGTCAAAGTCAAAAACTAAACTACCACAATATGTACATAAAATTACAAAATACAATAGAATCAGTCAAGCTATCTAAGGATCGTCGTAAAAACGAGATAGCTCAACTGATCCAGGTCACTGCCAGAACTGATCCAGGTCACTGCCAGAACTGAAAAAGTCAAAAAGCATTTATTCAGTAGGACCGCTGGGATCACTTAGAATAGTCTTAGAAATAATTTGACTCTTGTTCTTGCGCGACCAATACCGTGAAGAATCAGGGCAATAAACACTTTTTAGGTGATCCATCTTAAAACTGTTAAAGTACCTAGACTAGATGACAATGTCCATACCTCTACAGTAGAGAGTAAAATGGCATTTAATTTTGACTTAGATATTTTTACTTTTAATCTGGTTGAAAATATTTGAATTAAAGAAAATATTTATTTAACTAATGGTAATGTATTTACACCAACGAAAATATTATAAATATTTCATAAATCAAAATTTCACATACCGAAACGGAATTTAAAACCGCAACACTGGATAATCGTGGACAACATTCTACCAACTGCGATAGCAAATAGTGGTCATTGAAATTCTCTTGCGGTGCTTAATTGCTTGTACTTTTTCAACTTTAAAGTCAAAGAGCTCCGGGTTTAAAAAACAGCTGAATCCACTTCTGTTCACATAACGGCGAATTTTAAAAAACTGTGGCTCGCTTCGCTCATCAACATTATCTCAACAGGATCCAATAGAAACCGAGCCAGGTGTATTAGCAACTCTCCAACGCAAAGAAGCACAAGAGAAGCACCTCACAGAGAAATGGACGGAGAAATGGCGAGAGACGCAACAAATATTACAGGAACAAAAGGCGTTAGGTTTGAGGAAGAGTGGCCTGGGCGTTGTTTTGGACTCGGATATGCCCCATCTAGTGGGGATTGATGACAACTTACTCTCAACTGGAGTAACGCTATACCATCTCAAGGTAAGATTTGTGAGATAAACGACTTTATAAGTAACTAGCTGACCCGCAAAATGTTGTTTGGCTATAGAGATTGGACTTCAGTTCACAGCTAGGAACAGACCAAAATGATCGGACCTCATTTCATAGCCAGGAACATTTTGTACTGGAAAACTAAATTATCGTTTTTATTATTTTCTGTTCATTATTATTATTTGACGACCTCTGTAGCGCAGTGGGCGAAGGCCCGCCTGCGACGCAAAAGGTTGCGGGTTCGATCCCCGTGGCGGGACCAATGTTTGTATGATCTACAAATATTTGTCTCGGGTCTGGGTGTTTCTATGTATAATATGTATGTATTTACAAACAAAAAGTATATAAGTAGTATATCAGTCATCTTAGTACCCATAACACAAGCTCTGCTTACTTTGGGGCTAGATGATGCTGTGTGAAAAGTCCAGCATTATTTATTATTATTATTTATTATTTATTTATGTTTCTACCGTTTAAACCTTCCCTGGACTTTCATGAATATTTCAAGACCAAAATTAACCAAATCGGATCAGCCGTTCTCGAGTTTTAAGCAGACTAACGAACAGCAATTCATTTTTATTTATATAGACTAGCTGTCCGTTGCGGTGTTACCCGCGTCCCCTCGGGAAAACTTAATGTTCCCGGGACAAAATATAGCCTATGTTCATCAGGGATAATGTAGGATTCTAAAGAATTTTTCAAATCGGTCCAGTAGTTTCGGAGCCTATTCAATTAAAACAAACAAACAAACAAATCTTTCCTCTTTATAATATTAGTTTAAGTATAGAAAATGATTGACAAAAAAAAGTAAGCAGTGACCGAGACAGGGGCTATCACAAGTGTTCTTTCTTTTTTATCAAACTGTCTTTCTTAGCTCGTCCATGCTATCACCCCCTACTTTCAAATCTCTTTGTGAAACCGTGGCTCATTTTGCTCTTGTTAGCATATGAAACCATAGTTCGTTTCTCTCGTTCAATGAGGTTCTATGACCACAGAAACCGTAGCTCGCTTCTCTCGTTTATACATTGTTCTGTGACCACAGAAATAGTGGCTCGCTTCTCTCGTTTATACATTGTTCTATGACCATGACCACAGAAACCGTGGCTCGCTTCTCTTGTCCATACAAGTTGTATGACCTTCGCTCTTTCTGTTCGTAGGAGGGTGAGACAGTGATAGGCACGGAGGAGCTGTCCCCGACCCCGGACATCGTGGTGTCGGGCGCGGGTGTACTGCCGCTGCACGCCCGCGTGTCTCTGCGCGGCGGGGTGGCCACGCTGCAGCCGGCCGGCGGCGCGCAGTGCTGGCTCAACACCATCCCCATCGACAAGCCGGCCAAGCTCAGCCAAGGTACAGTATACATCGTGGTGTCGGGCGCGGGTGTACTGCCGCTGCACGCCCGCGTGTCTCTGCGCGGCGGGGTGGCCACGCTGCAGCCGGCCGGCGGCGCGCAGTGCTGGCTCAACACCATCCCCATCGACAAGCCGGCCAAGCTCAGCCAAGGTACAGTATACATCGTGGTGTCGGGCGCGGGTGTACTGCCGCTGCACGCCCGCGTGTCTCTGCGCGGCGGGGTGGCCACGCTGCAGCCGGCCGGCGGCGCGCAGTGCTGGCTCAACACCATCCCCATCGACAAGCCGGCCAAGCTCAGCCAAGGTACAGTATACATCGTGGTGTCGGGCGCGGGTGTACTGCCGCTGCACGCCCGCGTGTCTCTGCGCGGCGGGGTGGCCACGCTGCAGCCGGCCGGCGGCGCGCAGTGCTGGCTCAACACCATCCCCATCGACAAGCCGGCCAAGCTCAGCCAAGGTACAGTATACATCGTGGTGTCGGGCGCGGGTGTACTGCCGCTGCACGCCCGCGTGTCTCTGCGCGGCGGGGTGGCCACGCTGCAGCCGGCCGGCGGCGCGCAGTGCTGGCTCAACACCATCCCCATCGACAAGCCGGCCAAGCTCAGCCAAGGTACAGTATACATCGTGGTGTCGGGCGCGGGTGTACTGCCGCTGCACGCCCGCGTGTCTCTGCGCGGCGGGGTGGCCACGCTGCAGCCGGCCGGCGGCGCGCAGTGCTGGCTCAACACCATCCCCATCGACAAGCCGGCCAAGCTCAGCCAAGGTACAGTATACATCGTGGTGTCGGGCGCGGGTGTACTGCCGCTGCACGCCCGCGTGTCTCTGCGCGGCGGGGTGGCCACGCTGCAGCCGGCCGGCGGCGCGCAGTGCTGGCTCAACACCATCCCCATCGACAAGCCGGCCAAGCTCAGCCAAGGTACAGTATACATCGTGGTGTCGGGCGCGGGTGTACTGCCGCTGCACGCCCGCGTGTCTCTGCGCGGCGGGGTGGCCACGCTGCAGCCGGCCGGCGGCGCGCAGTGCTGGCTCAACACCATCCCCATCGACAAGCCGGCCAAGCTCAGCCAAGGTACAGTATACATCGTGGTGTCGGGCGCGGGTGTACTGCCGCTGCACGCCCGCGTGTCTCTGCGCGGCGGGGTGGCCACGCTGCAGCCGGCCGGCGGCGCGCAGTGCTGGCTCAACACCATCCCCATCGACAAGCCGGCCAAGCTCAGCCAAGGTACAGTATACATCGTGGTGTCGGGCGCGGGTGTACTGCCGCTGCACGCCCGCGTGTCTCTGCGCGGCGGGGTGGCCACGCTGCAGCCGGCCGGCGGCGCGCAGTGCTGGCTCAACACCATCCCCATCGACAAGCCGGCCAAGCTCAGCCAAGGTACAGTATACATCGTGGTGTCGGGCGCGGGTGTACTGCCGCTGCACGCCCGCGTGTCTCTGCGCGGCGGGGTGGCCACGCTGCAGCCGGCCGGCGGCGCGCAGTGCTGGCTCAACACCATCCCCATCGACAAGCCGGCCAAGCTCAGCCAAGGTACAGTATACATCGTGGTGTCGGGCGCGGGTGTACTGCCGCTGCACGCCCGCGTGTCTCTGCGCGGCGGGGTGGCCACGCTGCAGCCGGCCGGCGGCGCGCAGTGCTGGCTCAACACCATCCCCATCGACAAGCCGGCCAAGCTCAGCCAAGGTACAGTATACATCGTGGTGTCGGGCGCGGGTGTACTGCCGCTGCACGCCCGCGTGTCTCTGCGCGGCGGGGTGGCCACGCTGCAGCCGGCCGGCGGCGCGCAGTGCTGGCTCAACACCATCCCCATCGACAAGCCGGCCAAGCTCAGCCAAGGTACAGTATACATCGTGGTGTCGGGCGCGGGTGTACTGCCGCTGCACGCCCGCGTGTCTCTGCGCGGCGGGGTGGCCACGCTGCAGCCGGCCGGCGGCGCGCAGTGCTGGCTCAACACCATCCCCATCGACAAGCCGGCCAAGCTCAGCCAAGGTACAGTATACATCGTGGTGTCGGGCGCGGGTGTACTGCCGCTGCACGCCCGCGTGTCTCTGCGCGGCGGGGTGGCCACGCTGCAGCCGGCCGGCGGCGCGCAGTGCTGGCTCAACACCATCCCCATCGACAAGCCGGCCAAGCTCAGCCAAGGTACAGTATACATCGTGGTGTCGGGCGCGGGTGTACTGCCGCTGCACGCCCGCGTGTCTCTGCGCGGCGGGGTGGCCACGCTGCAGCCGGCCGGCGGCGCGCAGTGCTGGCTCAACACCATCCCCATCGACAAGCCGGCCAAGCTCAGCCAAGGTACAGTATACATCGTGGTGTCGGGCGCGGGTGTACTGCCGCTGCACGCCCGCGTGTCTCTGCGCGGCGGGGTGGCCACGCTGCAGCCGGCCGGCGGCGCGCAGTGCTGGCTCAACACCATCCCCATCGACAAGCCGGCCAAGCTCAGCCAAGGTACAGTATACATCGTGGTGTCGGGCGCGGGTGTACTGCCGCTGCACGCCCGCGTGTCTCTGCGCGGCGGGGTGGCCACGCTGCAGCCGGCCGGCGGCGCGCAGTGCTGGCTCAACACCATCCCCATCGACAAGCCGGCCAAGCTCAGCCAAGGTACAGTATACATCGTGGTGTCGGGCGCGGGTGTACTGCCGCTGCACGCCCGCGTGTCTCTGCGCGGCGGGGTGGCCACGCTGCAGCCGGCCGGCGGCGCGCAGTGCTGGCTCAACACCATCCCCATCGACAAGCCGGCCAAGCTCAGCCAAGGTACAGTATACATCGTGGTGTCGGGCGCGGGTGTACTGCCGCTGCACGCCCGCGTGTCTCTGCGCGGCGGGGTGGCCACGCTGCAGCCGGCCGGCGGCGCGCAGTGCTGGCTCAACACCATCCCCATCGACAAGCCGGCCAAGCTCAGCCAAGGTACAGTATACATCGTGGTGTCGGGCGCGGGTGTACTGCCGCTGCACGCCCGCGTGTCTCTGCGCGGCGGGGTGGCCACGCTGCAGCCGGCCGGCGGCGCGCAGTGCTGGCTCAACACCATCCCCATCGACAAGCCGGCCAAGCTCAGCCAAGGTACAGTATACATCGTGGTGTCGGGCGCGGGTGTACTGCCGCTGCACGCCCGCGTGTCTCTGCGCGGCGGGGTGGCCACGCTGCAGCCGGCCGGCGGCGCGCAGTGCTGGCTCAACACCATCCCCATCGACAAGCCGGCCAAGCTCAGCCAAGGTACAGTATACATCGTGGTGTCGGGCGCGGGTGTACTGCCGCTGCACGCCCGCGTGTCTCTGCGCGGCGGGGTGGCCACGCTGCAGCCGGCCGGCGGCGCGCAGTGCTGGCTCAACACCATCCCCATCGACAAGCCGGCCAAGCTCAGCCAAGGTACAGTATACATCGTGGTGTCGGGCGCGGGTGTACTGCCGCTGCACGCCCGCGTGTCTCTGCGCGGCGGGGTGGCCACGCTGCAGCCGGCCGGCGGCGCGCAGTGCTGGCTCAACACCATCCCCATCGACAAGCCGGCCAAGCTCAGCCAAGGTACAGTATACATCGTGGTGTCGGGCGCGGGTGTACTGCCGCTGCACGCCCGCGTGTCTTTGCGCGGCGGGGTGGCCACGCTGCAGCCGGCCGGCGGCGCGCAGTGCTGGCTCAACACCATCCCCATCGACAAGCCGGCCAAGCTCAGCCAAGGTACAGACCCTCCACCTTCCCATGGTCCCACCAACCTTGCGGTTATAAGGACCGAAACTGCGAGTGATGCGTCACACAAGTGCGACGCACCTCTCTACAAATGGCAGACCTATGCACATGTCCCGCCACTCTCCCCCTTCTGGGGCTTGGCACAACACAAAAACAGACTTCGTCGCCGGGCTGCCCCGACAACTTAGCCGTCCGTGTTCCCTCCCGTTCCCAATTCGACGCTGCAAAGAGATATATAAACAATATAAATATATACGTACTAATATAAGTAATTAGATACATACTAATATACTTAAATATTCCTTTATGTATACTACATAGACATATTTAACGATGTGCCGCTCGCTCCACGAGTGCGATCCGGGTCGCTTACGTCCAATCGCGCGCTGTCGTGTCGGATCTCCTCCAGTCGGCGCCTGCGATGCCAGCCGTGAGCAAATCTCCGGAGACGGCCGAAGTTTCGCTCACAGCAGACCAGGTCGCCGTACCAGATCGGACCCTCTGCCCCTTCCGGCCTCGCGATCCCCTCTAGCATCTCCCGCCTGAGCTCCGCGTAGTTCGTGCATTCCCAGAGAACATGGTCTCGCGTCTCCTCCGCCGCCCCGCAACTACACCCCGCATCATCCGCCAGCCGCATATCGCATAGGCGCTTGCGGAAGCACCCATGCCCCGTGAGGATCTGGGACACTTCATGATCCGGCTCGACCCAGTGCGCCTCCATGCGCTCTCCCACGTCCGGGAAGAACCGGAACAATTCGCGCCCCTTCTCCTCACCCTCCCACCGCGCCTGCCATTCCGCCATGATGGCGGCATCCACCGCGCGCCTGATGCGCCGATGCGCCTCGGTAGGCTGGCCCTCCACCTCGGCCAAACGCCTGCCCGCCCTCGCCACGGCGAAGTCCGCCGGCAGCACTCCCGACAGCACCGCCAATGCGACGGTACTCGTGCTCCTGTAGGCCTTGGTCAGGAGGACCAATGACGGCCTCTGGGTACGCAGCAGAACACTCCTGACAACGTGCACCGAAGTCCGGTGGAACCATATCCTGGCCGCGTAGCAGATGGTCGCTACGTACGTGCCCTGGTAGAGCACCCTTAGTGCCCGGTACCTCACCCCCCACGCGTTCGCAGAGACCCGCGCCATCTTGGCGAAGCTCCTGGACGCCCTCTCCCCGATTGACGCCGCGTGTGGTGCAAACGAAAAAGTGGTGTCGAGCACCACCCCCAACACCGTGGCCTCGTTCACCGAGCGGATCGACGCCTGCGACGGGTTGGCTCGCAGCAGTGGTGGCCTCTGAAACCGTCCCCGAAGGGTCATCGTCAGGGTCTTGGCGGGAGCGAAGTTTAGCCTATTACGGGCCCCCCACTCCTCCACCAGCCCCAACACGGCCGCTCCTCGCTCCTCCACCTGTCTCCGAGCATCCCCCGCCACCAACACCGTCACGTCGTCCGCGTACCCCACGAATTGCACCCCCACTGGCACGGGGAGGCTGAACAGGTCGTCCAGCAGCAGGTTCCACAAACTGGGTCCCAGCACCGAGCCCTGCGGGCACCCCATGGTAGAGGTCTTCCACACCGCCCGATTACCCGCGATCATGGCCACCCTGCGATCGCGGAAGTAGCTCGCCAACAACCTGTAGATGTTAGGCGGGCAACCACCACGCTTCGCCTTAACCATGATCATTGGCCACCAGGCGTTATCGAAGGCCCCGGAGATGTCCAGGAATATGGCCTGGAGGTACTTCGATGCACAATTCTCAGCCGCGTCCATTAACGTCCCGAGCGCCGTCGTGGTCGACCTTCCCGGCCTGAAACCGTGCTGGCACGTGGAGAGTGAACGGGTGAGCTCCGGAGCGCTCCAGAGCAACACTCTCTCCAACACCTTGCCTAGCACCGGGAGCAGAGTAATCGGCCGGTAAGCCTTGGGATCCGTCGGCGGCTTCCCGTTGCCCTTAGGCAGGACCAGCAACCTCCCGTCTTTCCAAATGGAGGGGAAAACCCCCTCCTTCAGGCAAAGGTTCATAACGTGCGTCAGCTCGACCCCCGCCGTTCTCCATACTCGCTTAACAATGCGCGCGTCAATGCCGTCCATGCCGGGAGCCGTGTTTGGTAACGATTTTATGATTTGTCCTAGCGCCTCCCTGCTAATGGGAGGCGAACAAGCCCCAGATGGCAACAGGGCGGCGGCGACTCTGACCTGGCGGTGGTAGTCGGAGTCAGACGCGGCATCATCATCCGGACAGAGCGACGTCATCAAACCGGTCATAGACCCGACGACGTCGGTTGTGTCCGTTCCGAGAAGAGTGATGCCGTTGACTACGTTCGCCGGTGGTCGAGCGCGTCCGCACGCCTCCCTGTACGCCAAGCCCCAAGGGTCCTGGTTTCCAGTATCGGCCAGTTTTCGGAAGAATTCCATTTCAGCGGCGTCCATTGCCGACCGATAGTCGGCTCTGGAACGATGGAACGTATCCCTGGCTTCAACCTCCGCCGGTCCCCCCGCCCTACGTGTCTTCTGCCACGCGCTGCGGGCCGCGTTGTTTTCTCTTCGAAGCCTATCGAGTTGTGGCGTCCACCACTCGTAACCCCTATCCTTGGTCGGAGCCCGGACCACCCCCAGATGTTCCGTCGCGGTCCGCTCGATGAGCGTGGAGAAGACCCTACTCGCCTCTTCGGCGTTCCCTCCTAAGGGCAGTCTGCCCGCACGCACATGCATGACGGCGTCGAACGTTCTCCAGTCTACACCCCTAGTTCGATAGCGCAGCGGAGAGATTGGCACCGTACTCCTAGCCACGGCGCCAGCTGCACTGCGGTCAACTGTAAACGTGATCAAACGGTGGTCGCTCGACGACACGTCGCGCACCTCCCAATCGCAGACGCGAACGCCGCGCGTTGTGAGGGTGACGTCGATGTTCGACTCACCGTTCGATGTGCTGAAAGTGAACGGTTGTCCGCCAACGTTCTGTACCACCAGGCCGCGGCTGTGGATGAGATCCTCCATCTTGGCTCGGCGGTCGGTAACGGTGTGGCCTCTTCCGACGTAGTGCCGGGGTAGAGAGTGCCACAGCGGGGAGTGCGTGTTGAAATCGCCCCCCACCAGTACCGCCTTGCCCTTCAGGTGATCCAGCACCCTCTCCAACTGGCTGAGGTGTAGGTCGATGTTATCGCTATACTGGAAGTACGTTGACACCACATACAGGTCCAGCTCCTCCAAATGGGCGCACACCAAGTGATCGCTTATTAGGTGGTGCAGCAAGGCGCACGGAGTGGAGCGGTTGCGCAAGTAAATGCCCGCTCTGGAGGTATCCCCGCGTTGGAGCATCAGCCCGGCCGTGGCGTATTGTTCCTGTACAAGAACAATATCCAGGCCGAGTGACTCCGCTATCGCCGGGAGCTCCCTCGTCGCCATAGCTGCACCACCCAAATTTAGCTGACCCACCTTGACTGACTGCTTGCTATCCATATTGGATGGACTTTATGAGCTGGTCCTCAGCGTGCCTCCGCGCCGGACACTCCGCCGACGCAGTTCTGTGTGTGCTCTCGCGCTTGAAGCGCTTGCACGTCGCACAGCACGTCGTCGGCGCCTGGCAAGCGTCCGAGCGGTGTCCGTTTTCGCCGCAACGTCCGCAGGTCTCTTGCTGTGCCCGGCAGAATTTCTCCGGGTGACCGTACTGCTGGCACTTGTTACAGCACGTGACCCGGATGTGGTCCGTGACCTCCACGCTCTGCCAGTTCACAAATACAGTCCCCAGCTCCACCAGCACTTCCCGTAGACGTGGGCTGCACTCGAACACAGCGGTCACCTCCTTGAAAGGGCTGCCCCGCTTCGACTTTTTGAAGACGCCCTTCATGGACGCCTTCACAGCTTCCAGCGTCCACTCCGGATGCCCCTCAAAGTTCATTGAGGCCACTTCCTCGATAATAAAATCGAAGGAGGGGTCCCCATCTATATTCCGTAGAGCCACCATGGGCCACCTACGCTTCGGCTCCACCACACGCAGGGAAGCCGGTACTGCCCTCTTGAGCCGTTCCGCTGCCTCCGCGCTGGCCGTCTGGACGACGACGCCCGCGTTACCGACCCTGCGGACGCTCTCCACCTGGGCGGAGATCGCCCGCGGGTTCACGTGCTTCTTGAGCTCCGCGCGCGTCGTGTCCGATGTGCAGTTCTCGGCACCTTCTCTTGGGTAGAACGCCAAAGACGGGCCTTGACCCGTCTTGATAACCCTGTCGACCCCCTTCCCGACCCTTAGCGCCGCCGCGTAGCTGGCCGTTGGGCGGCCGGCATCGAGCGTGGCCGCCGCGGACACCACGTGCTGCACCTGCGCACTGGCCAACTTGGCCTCAGCGATGTCCGCGCGGCCTTCTGCCTCCGCCAGCCGCAGCTCCAAGGCTGCGACGACGCCCAAGATATCCTGGCCGAACCCGTAAATGCCCCCAATGTCAGTCTTGTTCAGCTTCGATCCAGGACCCGAAGCGATCCCAACAATGCCTCTGACAGCCCCCCTGATGCAGTCCAACATCTCTAGCTTGGTCGCAGTTGCGACCTGCAGTCCTTGCTGCGCTGTCGCAGCATCCGCACCAGAGGCAATTGCCGGAGGCGCGGAAGCAGCCGGCTGGGCGGCCGGTGCGGGAGTCGCCGGCGCCGACGCTACTGCGCCGGACGCCGGCGGCCCCGCACGTTTGGCCGCCGACGCCGCCGGGACGCGCGTGCGAGCACGCGTAGGCGCCGGTTGGCTCTCGCCCGGCGACGGTAGGGCACGCTTCGCGCTAGCGGCCGCCGCAGAAGGCGGCGTGCGCGCTAGCGAGGCGCGGGGGGTGAAATGACCCCCCGCCCCCTCCTCCGGTTCTGACATTGTTCCCCAGACCTATCAGTTTGGCGTTAACCGGCACGGACGACAAAAGTAAATTAAGCAAACAAATCAAAATGTACAAGGCCAAGGCGTGAACAGGTTAAAGACAAATTGGAGAGAACAAGTAACCAGCACTTGTGATATTTCGCACAGGTTATTGGTGTGAACGAGTTAATTCTATACAGGAAATTTTACAAATCAGAGTCGCGTGACAAATAGCAAGGCGCACAACGTATAATGGCAAGAACGAGTACAAATAGCAAACACGGAGCGAGGGGTCAAGCAGACGCCCGCGCAAACAATGCCTATGCACAAACCAAAACACAATGAAATGCAATCAAATATCAGAAAATGATTTAATAAATCGGATGCAAATAGATTAATTACAAATGAATTAATCAGAAAAATTTAAATTAAAATCGGATGCAAATAAATTAATTACAAATTAATTAATTAAAGAAATAAATTAAATGGGATGCAAAATTAAGTTGATTAATTATTAAATAAATTTGATCAACTTCAATTAAATTAATTAAAATTTAATCAAGTTAATCGCGACAAAATTTTGAAAATTAAATTAATAAGAAATTCAGATAATCAATTAATAAATTCAGCAATTAGCAGAACAATATCAAAATAATCCAATTCAATTAACAAAATTAATTTCAATTAATTAAAATCGAATTAATTTCATTAAAAATAACACAAAACAAATAATTAACAATTAAAATAAATTACAAAATAAAAATTAATCAATTAAACGAAATTCATGCAATGCAAAATTATGAAAAAATTAATAAATTTTAAAGTAAACAAATAGAAATTCAAACCCAGCGGCGAGCGAAGGAGAACGCAATAACCAAGCGCAACGGAAAACACACGAACCCTCCCCTCAACGCGCGGTAACACTCCCGAAAGCACCCGTGATGAGCGAGAAAGCAAATTCACGAGCTCCCCCGAGACAAACCGAGCACAATTTGGCAACGCTATTTGCCTCCCACTCTAAAAGCAATATGGCCGCGGCCACTATAGGCTTTTTCCCCTTGCGAGTACGAGAGGGACCGAGTTTTCGACACAGCACAACACAAATAAATATTAAAAAATTCGGAGCGAAAATTGGCGTGGAGCAAGCGCGCACGTCCGTCCCTGACCCGAGCCAGCGACGAAGTATACATCGTGGTGTCGGGCGCGGGTGTACTGCCGCTGCACGCCCGCGTGTCTCTGCGCGGCGGGGTGGCCACGCTGCAGCCGGCCGGCGGCGCGCAGTGCTGGCTCAACACCATCCCCATCGACAAGCCGGCCAAGCTCAGCCAAGGTACAGTATACATCGTGGTGTCGGGCGCGGGTGTACTGCCGCTGCACGCCCGCGTGTCTCTGCGCGGCGGGGTGGCCACGCTGCAGCCGGCCGGCGGCGCGCAGTGCTGGCTCAACACCATCCCCATCGACAAGCCGGCCAAGCTCAGCCAAGGTACAGTATACATCGTGGTGTCGGGCGCGGGTGTACTGCCGCTGCACGCCCGCGTGTCTCTGCGCGGCGGGGTGGCCACGCTGCAGCCGGCCGGCGGCGCGCAGTGCTGGCTCAACACCATCCCCATCGACAAGCCGGCCAAGCTCAGCCAAGGTACAGTATACATCGTGGTGTCGGGCGCGGGTGTACTGCCGCTGCACGCCCGCGTGTCTCTGCGCGGCGGGGTGGCCACGCTGCAGCCGGCCGGCGGCGCGCAGTGCTGGCTCAACACCATCCCCATCGACAAGCCGGCCAAGCTCAGCCAAGGTACAGTATACATCGTGGTGTCGGGCGCGGGTGTACTGCCGCTGCACGCCCGCGTGTCTCTGCGCGGCGGGGTGGCCACGCTGCAGCCGGCCGGCGGCGCGCAGTGCTGGCTCAACACCATCCCCATCGACAAGCCGGCCAAGCTCAGCCAAGGTACAGTATACATCGTGGTGTCGGGCGCGGGTGTACTGCCGCTGCACGCCCGCGTGTCTCTGCGCGGCGGGGTGGCCACGCTGCAGCCGGCCGGCGGCGCGCAGTGCTGGCTCAACACCATCCCCATCGACAAGCCGGCCAAGCTCAGCCAAGGTACAGTATACATCGTGGTGTCGGGCGCGGGTGTACTGCCGCTGCACGCCCGCGTGTCTCTGCGCGGCGGGGTGGCCACGCTGCAGCCGGCCGGCGGCGCGCAGTGCTGGCTCAACACCATCCCCATCGACAAGCCGGCCAAGCTCAGCCAAGGTACAGTATACATCGTGGTGTCGGGCGCGGGTGTACTGCCGCTGCACGCCCGCGTGTCTCTGCGCGGCGGGGTGGCCACGCTGCAGCCGGCCGGCGGCGCGCAGTGCTGGCTCAACACCATCCCCATCGACAAGCCGGCCAAGCTCAGCCAAGGTACAGTATACATCGTGGTGTCGGGCGCGGGTGTACTGCCGCTGCACGCCCGCGTGTCTCTGCGCGGCGGGGTGGCCACGCTGCAGCCGGCCGGCGGCGCGCAGTGCTGGCTCAACACCATCCCCATCGACAAGCCGGCCAAGCTCAGCCAAGGTACAGTATACATCGTGGTGTCGGGCGCGGGTGTACTGCCGCTGCACGCCCGCGTGTCTCTGCGCGGCGGGGTGGCCACGCTGCAGCCGGCCGGCGGCGCGCAGTGCTGGCTCAACACCGTGCCCATCGACAAGCCGGCCAAGCTCAGCCAAGGTACAGTATACATCGTGGTGTCGGGCGCGGGTGTACTGCCGCTGCACGCCCGCGTGTCTCTGCGCGGCGGGGTGGCCACGCTGCAGCCGGCCGGCGGCGCGCAGTGCTGACTCAACACCGTGCCCATCGACAAGCCGGCCAAGCTCAGCCAAGGTACTGATACTGCATGTTTGAGACGGGATAGTGAGGGCACCGTTGTAGTAACAGGAAAACGTTCTTAGGAGACCTTCCCTAACTTTTAAAGATATTTTGAACTGCATTCACAGATTGACAGAAAAAATGCTAAAATACCAAAATTTTGGTTCAATCGATTCTGTTTCATGTATAGAGCAAAAGACTCTTCGAGGGACACGAAAGTCAAAGTCAAAAAGCATTCATTCAAAAGGACCGCTGGGATCACTTTGAATCTTAAAACTAGAAATCTCACCTCTACTAAGGCCGACCCATCTGGTCCTCTTGCCTTGATGGTCTTTGGGCCGATAGTTTTATATCGGATGGTCGTATGTAGTTTAGTTGTGATGGAAACTTGTGCTTGTGCGATGTAGAAAAACTTTTTTGTACTCGTGAAAATGTTCCGCCAGATGGCGCTATAGGTACCTATACTGAGCTAGATAGCTGCAGTTTGTTATAGTTTCAGCGATCTTTCATAGAAGTCACCACATGGGACTATTTTGCTTTGAGTACTAGAAATGTCAGAAATCGTGAAAAACCATCCCCATACATTTTGCATTAAATATCTTTAAGCCTGACAAAACCCAACGATTGCGCAATCTCAACCTGTGTCATCTAGTGTAACCACCATGTTTCCTCAGGCTGCATCCTCCTCCTGGGCCGTACCAACATGTTCCGCTACAACGACCCGGCGGAGGCCGCCAAGCTACGACAAGAAGGAAGCACTAACATGAACCTCTCTCGCCTCTCGCTGCTCTCCTGGTCTACTACAGATCTCTGCGCGTCTACTGAGAATCTTAATACTAGCACGTTGTCGTAAGTAACCGTGTAGTCACTAGTTGGACTCGAAGGACCATTTGCCAGAATTATAAATAAGACGCCGGTCATAAGTGGCCTTCGCCCACTACGCTACAGAGGTCCTGTAGCGCAGTGGGCGAAGGCCCACCTGCGACGCAAAAGGTTGCGGGTTCGATCCCCGCGGCGGGACCAATGTTTGTATGATCTACAAATATTTGTCTCGGGTCTGGGTGTTTCTATGTATAATATATGTATTTACAAACAAAAAGTATTTATGTAGTAAATCAGTCATCTTAGTACCCATAACACAAGCTCTGCTTACTTTGGGGCTAGATGATGCTGTGTGAATAGTCCAGCATTATTTATTTATTTAAATGGCGTTTTTCTGAAATAGGCTTTTTAGTTTTTAGTAACAAATAAAGAAAAAATGTGGGGTCGGCACAACAATGATAAAAAAAAAGAATATTTCTCTCAGATTGTATTAACATAACTTCCACAGAGACTTAGAAGGCGAGATCCGCTGTGAACGGATAGAGGCGCAGCGAGCGGAGTTAGAGAGAGAGAGACAACAGTTCCTACTCCAACAAGAGGAGAGACAGAGACGGTGGCACGCCGAGAGGGAGGAATTACTGCAGGCGCAGAGGAAGCTGGATGAGGTGAGTGAGAGAGACAATCGTTTTTCTTGCAATATTGTCATGAGTATGTCAAGGGTTATAGGAAGAAAGCTAGGCTTGACTCTTTATGGCTGACTAAGGCTTGTTTTGGTGATTGGATAGTCGGCGATGAAATTAAGAGCTTTTGCACACGGCCTATTTTATGCGCACAAATGACGCGCGTAGATCGCAATCAGGACACTCAGCAAACGCAAGACCGAAGTCACGCTGTAATGTAACCTTCGCAAACCATTCGTTTGTATCGCCAACGCGTTGATTCATCGATAGAAACGCGTTTGTAGCGATCGCGCAGAAAACTGTGTGCGCACCTGTCCCCGCTTCTTCGCGTGTACGCGCGTTTCTATCGAAACAAACGTGTACAGCAAGTTCAACGGATCTAGACGTGCGTGAATAGCCGTTACGATACGCAGGACATGCTTTCTCATACAAAATTGTAATTTGCGCATCGAACGGCTAACTTTACGTAAGCCAAGATCCGTTGAACGAATTGTTAAATCTGCTATAACATGTTGACAGGAGCGCGAGTCAATGGAGAAGGAATACGCGGCGGCCTGTCGACGGCTGTCCGGCGACTGGCGCGCGCTAGAGCGCGGCTGGACGCACCGCCGCCGCGCGCTGCGGTCGCGGCAGCGCGAGCTGGCGGCCCGCGCGCTGCGCCTGCGCGCTCTCAGCGACACGCACGCGCAGTGTGTAAGTACCCGCGCGGCTGGACGCACCGCCGCCGCGCGCTGCGGTCGCGGCAGCGCGAGCTGGCGGCCCGCGCGCTGCGGCTGCGCGCTCTCAGCGACACGCACGCGCAGTGTGTAAGTACCCGCGCGGCTGGACGCACCGCCGCCGCGCGCTGCGGTCGCGGCAGCGCGAGCTGGCGGCCCGCGCGCTGCGGCTGCGCGCTCTCAGCGACACGCACGCGCAGTGTGTAAGTACCCGCGCGGCTGGACGCACCGCCGCCGCGCGCTGCGGTCGCGGCAGCGCGAGCTGGCGGCCCGCGCGCTGCGGCTGCGCGCTCTCAGCGACACGCACGCGCAGTGTGTAAGTACCCGCGCGGCTGGACGCACCGCCGCCGCGCGCTGCGGTCGCGGCAGCGCGAGCTGGCGGCCCGCGCGCTGCGGCTGCGCGCTCTCAGCGACACGCACGCGCAGTGTGTAAGTACCCGCGCGGCTGGACGCACCGCCGCCGCGCGCTGCGGTCGCGGCAGCGCGAGCTGGCGGCCCGCGCGCTGCGGCTGCGCGCTCTCAGCGACACGCACGCGCAGTGTGTAAGTACCCGCGCGGCTGGACGCACCGCCGCCGCGCGCTGCGGTCGCGGCAGCGCGAGCTGGCGGCCCGCGCGCTGCGGCTGCGCGCTCTCAGCGACACGCACGCGCAGTGTGTAAGTACCCGCGCGGCTGGACGCACCGCCGCCGCGCGCTGCGGTCGCGGCAGCGCGAGCTGGCGGCCCGCGCGCTGCGGCTGCGCGCTCTCAGCGACACGCACGCGCAGTGTGTAAGTACCCGCGCGGCTGGACGCACCGCCGCCGCGCGCTGCGGTCGCGGCAGCGCGAGCTGGCGGCCCGCGCGCTGCGGCTGCGCGCTCTCAGCGACACGCACGCGCAGTGTGTAAGTACCCGCGCGGCTGGACGCACCGCCGCCGCGCGCTGCGGTCGCGGCAGCGCGAGCTGGCGGCCCGCGCGCTGCGGCTGCGCGCTCTCAGCGACACGCACGCGCAGTGTGTAAGTATCCGCGCGGCTGGACGCACCGGCGCCGCGCGCTGCGGTCGCGGCAGCGCGAGCTGGCGGCCCGCGCGCTGCGGCTGCGCGCTCTCAGCGACACGCACGCGCAGTGTGTAAGTATCCGCGCGGCTGGACGCACCGCCGCCGCGCGCTGCGGTCGCGGCAGCGCGAGCTGGCGGCCCGCGCGCTGCGGCTGCGCGCTCTCAGCGACACGCACGCGCAGTGTGTAAGTATCCGCGCGGCTGGACGCACCGGCGCCGCGCGCTGCGGTCGCGGCAGCGCGAGCTGGCGGCCCGCGCGCTGCGGCTGCGCGCTCTCAGCGACACGCACGCGCAGTGTGTAAGTATCCGCGCGGCTGGACGCACCGGCGCCGCGCGCTGCGGTCGCGGCAGCGCGAGCTGGCGGCCCGCGCGCTGCGGCTGCGCGCTCTCAGCGACACGCACGCGCAGTGTGTAAGTATCCGCGCGGCTGGACGCACCGGCGCCGCGCGCTGCGGTCGCGGCAGCGCGAGCTGGCGGCCCGCGCGCTGCGGCTGCGCGCTCTCAGCGACACGCACGCGCAGTGTGTAAGTACCCGCGCGGCTGGACGCACCGCCGCCGCGCGCTGCGGTCGCGGCAGCGCGAGCTGGCGGCCCGCGCGCTGCGGCTGCGCGCTCTCAGCGACACGCACGCGCAGTGTGTAAGTACCCGCGCGTCTAGCCGTCGTGAAGTTAGCCGTTTGTCGGCGCAGTGACCGCATTTTCATATTGCGTTCTGCGCATCGAAACGGCTAACTTCACGAATGTCTAAAAACGTAGAAAGATCTGTAACCGCGCGTCACACGCACGCACCGGCTGCATCGTGTTTACACACGAGTCATCCGAAAGTGCTGCACGTAAGTATACAATTATCTTTTAATAATTGAAAACACGCTAAGTTTTTCTACAATCATTGTTCAGATCATTCGATACACAAGCTCGTGAATAATGAATAATTTGAATTGAGTTTTGGCTAATGTTTTTAGTTCAATCAACCGGTAGATCCCACTAATGAAGCTGAAATTTTGTAAGATGTTTGTATGTTTGTGTTTCAATCACGCTTAAACCAGTGAACCGGTTTGGATGAAACTTGGAATAGGCGTAGATAGTGACCTGGAATAGCATATAGCCCGCATATAAGCTATTCAAATGTTGTTGCCACGAGGGCGAAGCCGCGCGCTCTTTGCAAGTAAATATTAAAAGGTCTTTGAATCTATTGTAGGCTACAGATCTAACAATATCCCGGACCAAAATTAGTAAACTCATTGCTAAATGAACTGCCTGCTGTAAAAACAGTTTCACCAATCGGCTGCACACATGTTTTCTTAACATTATTAAACTGTAACAAGGTTCCTTGTTGACATTACTTAATCACCCGTTGTCAACGTAATCTACGTGTCATTATCCTCCAGTTCACTTACCATTGTTTTTCACTTCTCGATCGAGACTTTCTCGAGTTGTAATTTATTGTAAACTTAGATACATTTTTATTGAATAAAATCATGTGAAATAATAAATAAATTATGCTGATAATCACACATCATCTAGCCTCAAAGTAAGCAGAGCTTGTGTTATGGGTACTACATCACTGATATACTACTTACTTTTTGTTTGTAAATACATACATAATACATAGAAAACACCCAAACCCGAGACAAATATCTGTAGATCATACAAACATTTGTCCCGCGGCGGGGATCGAACCCGCAACCTTCTGTGTCTCAGGCGGGCCTCCGCCCACTGCGCTAGAGAGGTCGATAGTTGCAATGTTGCAACGTTTCTATAAAACACATTGAATTATTTTGCCACACCAATCGAGTCAAGTTTTTTTTGTTTTGACAAACAATATTAAAATTGAAATCATATCACTTCTTATTTTAAGCTTTATTACGTCCATTATTACCTGCTGTAAAATAAATACATTCTCACAACTTTCAACACAAATATTATATGCTAACTTTTATGTAATGCGCATAGCACATGAATGTGTAGAATAGATCGAGAACTCGTAGTTGTAATACAAACAATGCAGTATTTTTTGTCATCAATCTAGACCACTTCTACACACAAGTGGTATAGACGTGCTTGTTCCAATATACCTATGTGAGTATTTATTCTGATTGAATCCATTTTGTCATCTAGTACATGAATTTTGAAGTTAGATATTGCGTTATGCATTATTGATATTTTTCATGAAATAAAGATGAATTAGAAAAAAAAAACATTTGTCTAACTTCAGATTATTCGTGTACACAGTTGTGTCGATGGCCGCTAGGCCGCGACCTTGTCCTATCGATAAAATTATTTATACCAAGTTTGACTTGGGCATATGAAGAGAAGAGTAGGTTGAATCATTAGTTTTCTGTCATATCGGACTGTACATAGATAGAAGATAGATAGAAAATACTTTATTGTACACATGGACATTACAAAATACAAACAAAGATACAAGAAAACATTTAAAGCGAAGTACAATGGGCGGTCTTATCGCTGTGAGCGATTTCTTCCTTTACATACCTAGTATCTTTCGTAGATATCGCTAGCAGCTTACAGTATGAATAGCTCAATACATTTTAATGTGTTTGTTTTCATTTACGAGATCTTGTAATCTTTAGACCGTTTAATACTGCTGCAGATTTTTATAAAACATATTTAAACCTTTTGGCTCAATGCACATTGAATTGGCAGCGACAAGACGTAAAAAGACAATATAAGACAGACATTTATTCACCACTTTGGCACACAATACAATCACTAGAATAAAAAAAAATCAAAATAAAAAAGAAGAAGCATAATAAAAAATTAAAAGTTGAAGAATTGTGATTGTGTGTCACAGCAGCAAAAAGGCGTCGACTCAGCATTCTGCCATCCCACTGAGAAGTGGTAAGGCGCTGGTATTCTGCCGAAGCCCTATGAAAACCCTATATAAACCTTATGAACAATGTATAGGTCGCGTCACGTAAAAAGAACGCTGGCTGTCAAGCTGCGCCATGGACGCTTTATGGGTCCATTTGACGGTACGGGGTGAGGCGCGGGACGGGATGGTCGCGCGCCACACGCTTGCCAGCGCGCTATTGCGGAGTCAGTTGGCATTTGCCTTCCGCGTTGAGGCCACGTTACTTTTTCTCCCAAAATACCATCGCGCACAAAAGTTTTTAATTACGTAATCGTTTTACATAAAAAAAAAATAGAAAAATATTTATGTCGTAGGTATATTGCTTTATGAAAATAGAGGTTGATAATAATGCATTTGATATTGTAAAACAATGTATGAAACGGACAGCAAAGGCAACAAAACGTTCCGAGTCTACAGTGAGACGAATAAAATTGTAAAAGGTTCAAAAGATTCGGAATACCACTACGACTTAGTGGAAGGAGTTTCAAGCTTATCTTTAATGTTTTTTATTACGATTAAACATTCTTTACGGAATTAAATATGTTTTTAATTCTTTTTAATGATAACTCTATCTAATATATTTGAATGTACCTACCAATAACCAATATACGAAGCCGCAAGCGAAAGGGTAGTTCAAAAATAAAACAGTAAGGTGAGTACTTTCGTGCGCGAGTGTACCTATGCGCTAACATACCCCCACCACTTTTTTCCAGCGTTCTTTTTACGTGACGCGAGTTATAACAAGGTATAGAATGAACGAGGTGTCGCGCCGGCTCACCTTGGTCACCGCGGTCGCGCGTCGTACATTCTATCAAGCGTTTCTATATCTTGTTACATTGTTCATAAGGTTTATAATGTCTTTTTACGTCTCGTCGCTGCCAATTCAATGTGCATCGAGCCTTTATGTCAGCCCATGTCTTGCATAGTTTTATTTTATGTGCTGGTAAAGAAAAGTGACTAAGCCGATCGCTCATTCTTTCCTGCTCACATCATTTTACCCAACTTTTTATATTCTTAACTCCTAAAGGCAGGCTAATAGGCATTCCTCAAATTAGCGACTATCGCGGGACATGTTTGAACGGCTCGATACAGCCCAGTACGTTTGTTTCCGTCGCTTATCATTTCTACCTAAAAATCGCGGTCCACGGTGTATGAACAGCTCCATACATTTCAGTACGTTTGATTCCGCCGCTTGTTATCCGTGCCTGCTACCCTGCCTTATGTTAGCTACCCTTTAGCTTTATTTTCCGTTGCGTAGGCTGAGAACGAAGAGGGTCATGTTAACGCGCTACGCACACAACTCAGCGGGAAGAGAGCGGAGTTGGAGGAATACGTGAAGGGAAGCGTCAGGGAGCTTGTCGCGCAGGGGTGCAAACTGGACGAGGTAGGAGGGGGTGGCTTTTGATGTTATTTTTTTATAGTTGTATTTGAAATAACGTGTGTATATGATGAAATAACCAGATGATTCATGCAAAATTTCTTGTCCTGTCACTATTTCTTATGAATCAGTGTAGTAAAAGAATTTTGAAAGCGCCGCAAAGCCCCTTACTTTCATCTACATATTGTGATCAAATGTTTTCTATACAATTTACATTTAATTATACGAAATTTTAAATACAACTATGTTTATGCAATGCTCACATATCCTAACAAATAACAATACAAGACCACTTATTACTTTTTAATAGATTTTTATTTAGTGTGTTCGTTATTGAGCTTTGTATTATAGCTTTGATTATTTAACTTTATTATTCCAATACCAGAATGTTTGCTTTTTAGTGCTTGGTCAATGTTTAAGTTATCTTTTTGGTCACCCTGTAGACTGCATCATTTAAACATATTTGCTTGAAAATTAGTGTTTATTATTAAATATTACATTATATTGTTTTTATAGCATCATTTTTATTCTACACGTCTTCATTAAAACCAACTTTGAGAGCTAGCTCAGGTATCTATCTAAAAGGTAACTTATAGGTTGATACCCCAAAAGTTACTTATTAATTATTAAAGATTACATATTTCTTAGTTTGAACGTGGGTAACGAAATATTTTACTTTTTAGAGTGAAACTCCAAGTCCGGACACGCCGTCGGAGTCAAGCGCGGAGTGTCTGATGCAGCTACTGATGCACTGCGAGCCTCACACCGCTTCCAATATACAGGATACCGTGAATAGGCATGTGAGTGGGTACATCTGTCTTTAAAAATCGTGTTCACTTTGTGTTGCATGGGCATTAAAAGTGTTTTGCATGTATTTCGAGTTAGTAAACTCTTGTGGTGTAAATAAATAAATAATAAATCTTTTCTTCGAACTAGTGCGGTGAAAGGAGTTTGTATGCAAAAAGGCTCTTTTTGAGCACTTGTCACCATGTTTTCAAACTTTTACTTTCTACCGTTTTAGGTGACGGCTTCTTCATGATGATTTCGTTCATCATTTGAGAGTGCTAGCATAGTGTACTAATGATTTCTTAATTAGTAGTCTCAAAAAGATCAAACATTTCGACCTTTATCTAACCCAAATAACCAACGATGCCCACACAGAAAAAGGAGCTCGAAGAGTTAGAAGAAGAACTGCAAGGGCGCGTACGTTCCGTCGCGTCACATCGCCTCAAGATAGAGAAGTTACAGGCTGAACTAGCTCTGCTAGGGACACAGGATCTAGGCCTCCAACACGCGCTGGCTACAGACCTCAGCCCCGCCATACTGAAAGGTACACTCAGCCCTACAACCTCCTGTATCTTCCAGTGAAAGTCCCATTAAAATCGGTTCAACCGTTAGCCTGTACAAACAGAAAGATAGACAGACAATGAATTTAAAAGAGTTGTTTTAAAAATATCATATTTGAAAATCCCACTCATGTAATAAAGCTGAAAGTTTGTGACAGGCTTACCATAGAACGTGACATAAAGTTATTCCACCGAATAAATCAAGAATAACCATACATTTTGACAGTTTACACTCCGGAATAACTTTATGTCACGTTCTATGGTAAGCCTGTGAGTGTTTTTTATGAAATCGAGGGTTCGTTTTTAAGACCATTTTATGTGATCAAACATGAGCCCTTATTACAAAACCTTAATATAGACAATGGGCCCCATGGTCTAAATAAATATATTTTGACCTGACTTTGTATATTGTGTCACAGAGTGCGACGGCGAGCTATCTCCGGAGCGCGTGAAGAGGAGTAAATCGGAGTTGGTGCTGCGAGCGCCGCGCGACCCGCCCGCTGAGACCTTGTCTGCGGATGAGAGGGAACACTTCCGGAATAAGAGGATGAAGTCAGTACCATCTCATTTTTAAACTATTTAAACAAGATGTTTGTCTGTATTGAAAGTCGAGGCACCCTATTCGGCCAACACGGCTCAAATCCGAAGGTCGTGGGTCGTGGGTTCGGTTCCCTTGTGCATCAATGGATTTTTCGTTTCATAAAAATTAAATGCACTAACATGAGCTCTTAACGGTGAAGGAAAACATCTTGAAGAAACCCGCAGCTTAGTCAGCTCCACACGTATTGACGTCTTTCCTGTGGGCCAGGCTGATTAAGCTGAGAGGATGGTTTAGGTGCTACAAGCCTCCATCTCAAACAATGTCCCAGGCACTAGCGTCCCGTTGAGTGTAGGCATAGGTTGCCTCCTGACGCTGTTTTTTTATTATTATTATTAAGCCTTTATTGCTGATACATACATACATACATACATACATAAAGTCACGGCTCTTTCCCAAAGGGGTAGGCAGAGACCACGGATCTCCAGTCGCTACGATCCTGACACACAACTTTCGCCTCATTCACTCTCATTACATTCTTCATACATGCTCGTCGGTTTAGGGTACTTTTGACCTGGCCCTTCTCCAAAATGTCGCCAATTTGATCCAAGAAGGTTCGCCTAGGCCTTCCCCTTCCAGCTGTCCCATACACACTGATATTGCTGATACACACAAAATTACAAACTATTGAAAAAAAAAACTTAAATCTAGCACATCGAACGTCCTGCTTTCGTGATCAGCGTGTCTTGTGACACATAGGCCTGACGCTGTATTAATCATCTAATATTGATGTAAAAGCCTAAGTTTTTTATTCGTCTGTAGGCATGTGAATTTTTCTATCAAGCGTTTCTATATCTTGTTACATTGTTCATAAGGTTTATAATTTATTGTTACGTCTCGTCGCTGCCAATTCAGTCTGCATTGAGCCTAACACAACGATTACAACCAAAACCTACAATTAATGCCGATTATTCTGGCACAATATTACCAACCTTCGTTTCCAAATCACAGGATGCAATCAATTCAATTTCCTTCCAGTCTCAGCTTAAGCCTCGATCCGTTAGCGACTCCGAACAACACGTTGCCGACGGATTCCTTCCACACCGCGTCGTCTTCTCCCAAGGAGTTCCCTCCGGAGCCGGAGCCGGAGCCGATACAGCCCAAGTTCCGTCTCGGACCCGCGCCGCCTGATGATAGTGATGATATGTCCAGCACCGAGGATTATCACAAGGTAATACTTTATTATCATATAGCAACATTTAGCTCAAAATGTAAAATTTAATTTTTTGACCATAATCAGAATAATTAAATGAATTTATCTGTAATGAAGCAAAGCGCTTATCTATACTAATATTATAAAGAGGAAATATTTGTTTGTTTGTTTGAATTAAATAGGCTCCGAAACTACTGGACCGATTTGAAAAATTCTTTCAACATTAGAATGCTACATTATCTCTGGTGAACATAGGCTATATTTTATCCCGGGTAAGTGAAGTTTTCCCGAGGGAACGCGGGTAACACCGCGAGAAATAAATGATTAATAGAAGTAGGTAAAATTCCACTATTATAATAAAGCTGAAAGTTTGTGAGTTTGTTTAGATGTTTGTGTTTCAATCACGGCTAAACCATTGAACCGATTTGGATGAAACTTGGTATGGGCGTAGATAGTGACCCGGAATATCATATAGGCTACTAGCAAACCCAGCGAACTCCGTTTCGCCACCAGATTTTTCCTGAATTTTCTTTGCTATAAACCTCACGGAGCCCGAGACCTTTCCAACGAATGCAAAACCGTGGAAATCGGTTCGTGCGTTCTGGAGTTATAGCGTCAGGAAGGAAAACCCGACTTATTTTTATATAGTAGATTTAAATGTTGGTACCACGCGGGCGAAGCCCTACAATACTTACCTGATATTGCATGCTGCAAGGTGATGACCGATCTTTATTTCTCTTTGATCTGACATGCCTTTTTGTTGTACATAATCATTTTCGCAGTAAATAAATGATATATAAGATAAATATAGCGAATGAAAATTATGTTAATGAATAAATAACCTTGAGACTGACTTCTAAATTTAGGTAATAAATGTGTTTTTTTATACGTGCATTTAACTTTATTGCTCATTTTATTACCGACGAGTTACCTTTTGAACGATGTTACCCAAATCTATGTTTAGCTTTTTAACTGTTTGTCTGTGCGTTTGCGCACGCTAACCTCGGAAACGGCTTATCCGATTTGGATGCGGTTTTCACTGATTGTGAAAAACATAGATTGTCATTTCGTTTAAAAAAAATGTAGGATTATTTAAAGCCTGTAGTATCGCCAGGTGGTACAGTGAGGCTTAGCTAGTCTATACTTCTATACTAATACTAGCTGACCCGCGCGACTTCGTCTGCGCATTTTTTTCCCGCTTTTCTGTTGAAATTTTTCCTGAATTTTCTTTGCTATAAACCTCACGGAGCCCGAGACCTTTCCAACGAATGCAAAACCGTGGAAATCGGTTCGTGCGTTCTGGAGTTATAGCGTCAGGAAGGAAAACCCGACTTATTTTTATATAGTAGATTATAAAGAGGAAAGATTTGTTTGTTTGATTTGAATAGGCTCCAAAACTACTGGACTGATTTGAAAAATCCTTTCACCATTAGAATCCTGCATTATCCCTGATGAACATAGGCGACGACCTCTGTGGCGCAGTGGGTGAAAGCCCGCTTGAGACGCAGAAGGTTGCGGGTTCGATCCCCGCGGTGGGATAAAATGTTTGTATGATCTGCAAATATTTATCTCGGGTCTGGGTGTTTCTTTGTATAATATGTATGTATTTACAAACAAAAAGTAAAAACGTAAACGTAAACAGGGTCACGACTGTATCCCCAAGGCGCGGTAGACATTCTCTCAGATCTTTATATTCCAGATCCTTTGAAGATGTCTAAGGGGGTAGTCAGAGGCATGTACAAATACATATTTGATACAAGCCCACATCTTGCAGAAATTAGTATTCCATACGTGACAGGTTGCAAGCCCATCGCCGCCTATAAGAATACTAACTGGTTTCCTCACGATGTTTTCCTTCACCGTTCAGAGATCGTGTTAAAGCGCATATAGATTTTACGAAACGCAAAATCCATTGATGCACGGCCGGGATTCGATCCCACGACCTTCGGATTGAAAGTCGAGGTACAACCCCATTCGGCCAACACGACTCTCCAAAAAGTATATAAGTAATATATCAGTTATGTGGTTCGCATAGTACAAGCTATGCTTAGTTTGGGGCTAGATGATGCTGTGTGCAATTGTCCAGAATTAGTATTATTATATTTTATCCCGGAAAAGTGATGTTTTCCCGAGGGACCGCGGGTAACACCGCGACGGACAGCTAGTTAATAATAAAATCAAGCGCCAAGATATAATGTACTAATTTAATTACAATGCATGCCACGGTAGACTGGCCACGACTGTATAATTATAATTTTACACATATTGTCTAACTAGCTGCGCTCCCGCGGTGTGACTCGCGGTCTTCGGAATATTTAATTTTTTCAGGATTAAAAGTAGCCTATGTTCCCTGGGATACAACCTTTATCTATGTCATTCAACCTAATCTGTGTGTGTGTGTGTGAAGCGCTCGTGGTCGTGCTTGCTTAATCGTTCTTGATAGATCGTCGAAGTTAAGCAACGTTCGAAACGGTCTGTAAGTGGATGGGTGACCGTCAGTGGCATTTTCATCTGAGCGCTTCCGTGCTACGTTAAATTGTCTATTTAAGTCGTTAAGCCATGACGGAGGCCTTAAGGCGGCCTAAAAACTCCGTCACCAGAGTTGGCCACTGACTCATACGAACTTACTTACTTTAACCTAATCTGTTTAGAGGTTTGGGCGTTAAAAGGTAACAGACAGAGCTTTCACATTTGTAATTGTTGGGGATTTCTCAGTGGATTGATTGAATGAAACAGCGGACTGTAAAATAGTAAGAACTCAACTCAAATTCACGGAACGAATAGGAGCGCGTTCTTACGTTTAATATATGAACTACTAGCTGTCCGTCGTGGTGCTACCCGCGGTCCCTCGGGAAAACTTCACTTTCCCGGGATAAAATATAGCCTATGTTCATCAGGGATAATGTAGGATTCTAATGGTAAAAGATTTTTTCAAATCGGTCCAGTAGTTTCGGAGCCTATTCAATTCAAACAAACAAACAAATCTTTCCTCTTTATAATATCAGTGTAGATACTTATTTTACAGTTTACTGTTTCATTCAATCTAACAAGTAAGACATCCTCAGCAGTAATATTAGTATGACTGTATTTAATAATTGTTGCAGCCGCGAATAGTGGAGGGTCAGTCGTCGAGCTCAGTGGAGCGCTCGCCCGAGGAGAACAAGCAGAAGATCAAGTATAAGAGGAGAATACCAGGTGATTAAGGCCATCCTTCCTCTCATCTCTCTCCAAACCATCTAGACTCAGATGTGGTGAAACAAATCACTTTTTAAACGCACAGGATTTAAACTAATTTTTAACAGACTTCAAAAAAGGAGGAGGTTCTCAATTCACCTGTGTGTTGTTTTTTTTTGTATCTTGTTACGCGATTACTCCGGCAATTGTGGACCGATTTATAAAATTATTTTTTAGTCGAAAGGGTATACTCCAGAGGTGGTCCCATGGTGGGTTTGTTAGTTTTCCCGTAAAACTCTAAAAACCTTCCCTCCTAGCCATTGTAAATCGAATCGACAGATAAGTCCAAGACTATGGCATTATGTCAAATTGACATAAAATGTATGCAGTTTAGACGCCGGTGCAGCCTAAGCATTATCTGTCGATTTGATTTCTTTTCTTATTTCGATTTTGATGGTTGGCTTATTGATTCTCTGAGTCACGTCGCGTGTAGAGTTGAACATTGAAGTCGGTTTTTCTTTTAGTTTTAAAACGTAATTATTGTATCAAGATGAAGTGCGATCATGCTTACGCCGCGCTCGCGCCAACACGAATCAAAAAAGTGCAAAAATTTGAAAGTGATGTTTTGTTCGCTTGCTTCTGTCGCTTCGCATTTATTATTAATAATTAACGATTCTTTGTTCTTGGTATTATCAAGTCGTAAGATTTTGCGCAAACGCATTGGTGAAGCCATTTCGTACAAATCTGTTTAAAAACGAAACGGCAAACTTCTCAAATGCCTACTCCGTTTAACAAACTGTAGCACACAGAGTATTTCCCCAGGCGAGGGCCGCCGCCGCCAGGTGACGGAGGCGGAGGCGCTGCGCGCCATGCAGCGGCTGTGCGCGCGCGTGGCGCACCAGAAGCTGCTGCTCATCTCCTCGCTGGAGAACGACTGCTCCAAGGACGAGCTCGATAACCAGATCGCGGTGAGTCTACCGACAGAAGCGCTGCGCGCCATGCAGCGGCTGTGCGCGCGCGTGGCGCACCAGAAGCTGCTGCTCATCTCCTCGCTGGAGAACGACTGCTCCAAGGACGAGCTCGATAACCAGATCGCGGTGAGTCTACCGACAGAAGCGCTGCGCGCCATGCAGCGGCTGTGCGCGCGCGTGGCGCACCAGAAGCTGCTGCTCATCTCCTCGCTGGAGAACGACTGCTCCAAGGACGAGCTCGATAACCAGATCGCGGTGAGTCTACCGACAGAAGCGCTGCGCGCCATGCAGCGGCTGTGCGCGCGCGTGGCGCACCAGAAGCTGCTGCTCATCTCCTCGCTGGAGAACGACTGCTCCAAGGACGAGCTCGATAACCAGATCGCGGTGAGTCTACCGACAGAAGCGCTGCGCGCCATGCAGCGGCTGTGCGCGCGCGTGGCGCACCAGAAGCTGCTGCTCATCTCCTCGCTGGAGAACGACTGCTCCAAGGACGAGCTCGATAACCAGATCGCGGTGAGTCTACCGACAGAAGCGCTGCGCGCCATGCAGCGGCTGTGCGCGCGCGTGGCGCACCAGAAGCTGCTGCTCATCTCCTCGCTGGAGAACGACTGCTCCAAGGACGAGCTCGATAACCAGATCGCGGTGAGTCTACCGACAGAAGCGCTGCGCGCCATGCAGCGGCTGTGCGCGCGCGTGGCGCACCAGAAGCTGCTGCTCATCTCCTCGCTGGAGAACGACTGCTCCAAGGACGAGCTCGATAACCAGATCGCGGTGAGTCTACCGACAGAAGCGCTGCGCGCCATGCAGCGGCTGTGCGCGCGCGTGGCGCACCAGAAGCTGCTGCTCATCTCCTCGCTGGAGAACGACTGCTCCAAGGACGAGCTCGATAACCAGATCGCGGTGAGTCTACCGACAGAAGCGCTGCGCGCCATGCAGCGGCTGTGCGCGCGCGTGGCGCACCAGAAGCTGCTGCTCATCTCCTCGCTGGAGAACGACTGCTCCAAGGACGAGCTCGATAACCAGATCGCGGTGAGTCTACCGACAGAAGCGCTGCGCGCCATGCAGCGGCTGTGCGCGCGCGTGGCGCACCAGAAGCTGCTGCTCATCTCCTCGCTGGAGAACGACTGCTCCAAGGACGAGCTCGATAACCAGATCGCGGTGAGTCTACCGACAGAAGCGCTGCGCGCCATGCAGCGGCTGTGCGCGCGCGTGGCGCACCAGAAGCTGCTGCTCATCTCCTCGCTGGAGAACGACTGCTCCAAGGACGAGCTCGATAACCAGATCGCGGTGAGTCTACCGACAGAAGCGCTGCGCGCCATGCAGCGGCTGTGCACCAGAAGCTGCTGCTCATCTCCTCGCTGGAGAACGACTGCTCCAAGGACGAGCTCGATAACCAGATCGCGGTGAGTCTACCGACAGAAGCGCTGCGCGCCATGCAGCGGCTGTGCGCGCGCGTGGCGCACCAGAAGCTGCTGCTCATCTCCTCGCTGGAGAACGACTGCTCCAAGGACGAGCTCGATAACCAGATCGCGGTGAGTCTACCGACAGAAGCGCTGCGCGCCATGCAGCGGCTGTGCGCGCGCGTGGCGCACCAGAAGCTGCTGCTCATCTCCTCGCTGGAGAACGACTGCTCCAAGGACGAGCTCGATAACCAGATCGCGGTGAGTCTACCGACAGAAGCGCTGCGCGCCATGCAGCGGCTGTGCGCGCGCGTGGCGCACCAGAAGCTGCTGCTCATCTCCTCGCTGGAGAACGACTGCTCCAAGGACGAGCTCGATAACCAGATCGCGGTGAGTCTACCGACAGAAGCGCTGCGCGCCATGCAGCGGCTGTGCGCGCGCGTGGCGCACCAGAAGCTGCTGCTCATCTCCTCGCTGGAGAACGACTGCTCCAAGGACGAGCTCGATAACCAGATCGCGGTGAGTCTACCGACAGAAGCGCTGCGCGCCATGCAGCGGCTGTGCACCAGAAGCTGCTGCTCATCTCCTCGCTGGAGAACGACTGCTCCAAGGACGAGCTCGATAACCAGATCGCGGTGAGTCTACCGACAGAAGCGCTGCGCGCCATGCAGCGGCTGTGCGCGCGCGTGGCGCACCAGAAGCTGCTGCTCATCTCCTCGCTGGAGAACGACTGCTCCAAGGACGAGCTCGATAACCAGATCGCGGTGAGTCTACCGACAGAAGCGCTGCGCGCCATGCAGCGGCTGTGCGCGCGCGTGGCGCACCAGAAGCTGCTGCTCATCTCCTCGCTGGAGAACGACTGCTCCAAGGACGAGCTCGATAACCAGATCGCGGTGAGTCTACCGACAGAAGCGCTGCGCGCCATGCAGCGGCTGTGCGCGCGCGTGGCGCACCAGAAGCTGCTGCTCATCTCCTCGCTGGAGAACGACTGCTCCAAGGACGAGCTCGATAACCAGATCGCGGTGAGTCTACCGACAGAAGCGCTGCGCGCCATGCAGCGGCTGTGCACCAGAAGCTGCTGCTCATCTCCTCGCTGGAGAACGACTGCTCCAAGGACGAGCTCGATAACCAGATCGCGGTGAGTCTACCGACAGAAGCGCTGCGCGCCATGCAGCGGCTGTGCGCGCGCGTGGCGCACCAGAAGCTGCTGCTCATCTCCTCGCTGGAGAACGACTGCTCCAAGGACGAGCTCGATAACCAGATCGCGGTGAGTCTACCGACAGAAGCGCTGCGCGCCATGCAGCGGCTGTGCGCGCGCGTGGCGCACCAGAAGCTGCTGCTCATCTCCTCGCTGGAGAACGACTGCTCCAAGGACGAGCTCGATAACCAGATCGCGGTGAGTCTACCGACAGAAGCGCTGCGCGCCATGCAGCGGCTGTGCACCAGAAGCTGCTGCTCATCTCCTCGCTGGAGAACGACTGCTCCAAGGACGAGCTCGATAACCAGATCGCGGTGAGTCTACCGACAGAAGCGCTGCGCGCCATGCAGCGGCTGTGCGCGCGCGTGGCGCACCAGAAGCTGCTGCTCATCTCCTCGCTGGAGAACGACTGCTCCAAGGACGAGCTCGATAACCAGATCGCGGTGAGTCTACCGACAGAAGCGCTGCGCGCCATGCAGCGGCTGTGCGCGCGCGTGGCGCACCAGAAGCTGCTGCTCATCTCCTCGCTGGAGAACGACTGCTCCAAGGACGAGCTCGATAACCAGATCGCGGTGAGTCTACCGACAGAAGCGCTGCGCGCCATGCAGCGGCTGTGCACCAGAAGCTGCTGCTCATCTCCTCGCTGGAGAACGACTGCTCCAAGGACGAGCTCGATAACCAGATCGCGGTGAGTCTACCGACAGAAGCGCTGCGCGCCATGCAGCGGCTGTGCGCGCGCGTGGCGCACCAGAAGCTGCTGCTCATCTCCTCGCTGGAGAACGACTGCTCCAAGGACGAGCTCGATAACCAGATCGCGGTGAGTCTACCGACAGAAGCGCTGCGCGCCATGCAGCGGCTGTGCGCGCGCGTGGCGCACCAGAAGCTGCTGCTCATCTCCTCGCTGGAGAACGACTGCTCCAAGGACGAGCTCGATAACCAGATCGCGGTGAGTCTACCGACAGAAGCGCTGCGCGCCATGCAGCGGCTGTGCGCGCGCGTGGCGCACCAGAAGCTGCTGCTCATCTCCTCGCTGGAGAACGACTGCTCCAAGGACGAGCTCGATAACCAGATCGCGGTGAGTCTACCGACAGAAGCGCTGCGCGCCATGCAGCGGCTGTGCGCGCGCGTGGCGCACCAGAAGCTGCTGCTCATCTCCTCGCTGGAGAACGACTGCTCCAAGGACGAGCTCGATAACCAGATCGCGGTGAGTCTACCGACAGAAGCGCTGCGCGCCATGCAGCGGCTGTGCGCGCGCGTGGCGCACCAGAAGCTGCTGCTCATCTCCTCGCTGGAGAACGACTGCTCCAAGGACGAGCTCGATAACCAGATCGCGGTGAGTCTACCGACAGAAGCGCTGCGCGCCATGCAGCGGCTGTGCACCAGAAGCTGCTGCTCATCTCCTCGCTGGAGAACGACTGCTCCAAGGACGAGCTCGATAACCAGATCGCGGTGAGTCTACCGACAGAAGCGCTGCGCGCCATGCAGCGGCTGTGCGCGCGCGTGGCGCACCAGAAGCTGCTGCTCATCTCCTCGCTGGAGAACGACTGCTCCAAGGACGAGCTCGATAACCAGATCGCGGTGAGTCTACCGACAGAAGCGCTGCGCGCCATGCAGCGGCTGTGCACCAGAAGCTGCTGCTCATCTCCTCGCTGGAGAACGACTGCTCCAAGGACGAGCTCGATAACCAGATCGCGGTGAGTCTACCGACAGAAGCGCTGCGCGCCATGCAGCGGCTGTGCGCGCGCGTGGCGCACCAGAAGCTGCTGCTCATCTCCTCGCTGGAGAACGACTGCTCCAAGGACGAGCTCGATAACCAGATCGCGGTGAGTCTACCGACAGAAGCGCTGCGCGCCATGCAGCGGCTGTGCGCGCGCGTGGCGCACCAGAAGCTGCTGCTCATCTCCTCGCTGGAGAACGACTGCTCCAAGGACGAGCTCGATAACCAGATCGCGGTGAGTCTACCGACAGAAGCGCTGCGCGCCATGCAGCGGCTGTGCGCGCGCGTGGCGCACCAGAAGCTGCTGCTCATCTCCTCGCTGGAGAACGACTGCTCCAAGGACGAGCTCGATAACCAGATCGCGGTGAGTCTACCGACAGAAGCGCTGCGCGCCATGCAGCGGCTGTGCACCAGAAGCTGCTGCTCATCTCCTCGCTGGAGAACGACTGCTCCAAGGACGAGCTCGATAACCAGATCGCGGTGAGTCTACCGACAGAAGCGCTGCGCGCCATGCAGCGGCTGTGCGCGCGCGTGGCGCACCAGAAGCTGCTGCTCATCTCCTCGCTGGAGAACGACTGCTCCAAGGACGAGCTCGATAACCAGATCGCGGTGAGTCTACCGACAGAAGCGCTGCGCGCCATGCAGCGGCTGTGCGCGCGCGTGGCGCACCAGAAGCTGCTGCTCATCTCCTCGCTGGAGAACGACTGCTCCAAGGACGAGCTCGATAACCAGATCGCGGTGAGTCTACCGACAGAAGCGCTGCGCGCCATGCAGCGGCTGTGCGCGCGCGTGGCGCACCAGAAGCTGCTGCTCATCTCCTCGCTGGAGAACGACTGCTCCAAGGACGAGCTCGATAACCAGATCGCGGTGAGTCTACCGACAGAAGCGCTGCGCGCCATGCAGCGGCTGTGCGCGCGCGTGGCGCACCAGAAGCTGCTGCTCATCTCCTCGCTGGAGAACGACTGCTCCAAGGACGAGCTCGATAACCAGATCGCGGTGAGTCTACCGACAGAAGCGCTGCGCGCCATGCAGCGGCTGTGCGCGCGCGTGGCGCACCAGAAGCTGCTGCTCATCTCCTCGCTGGAGAACGACTGCTCCAAGGACGAGCTCGATAACCAGATCGCGGTGAGTCTACCGACAGAAGCGCTGCGCGCCATGCAGCGGCTGTGCGCGCGCGTGGCGCACCAGAAGCTGCTGCTCATCTCCTCGCTGGAGAACGACTGCTCCAAGGACGAGCTCGATAACCAGATCGCGGTGAGTCTACCGACAGAAGCGCTGCGCGCCATGCAGCGGCTGTGCACCAGAAGCTGCTGCTCATCTCCTCGCTGGAGAACGACTGCTCCAAGGACGAGCTCGATAACCAGATCGCGGTGAGTCTACCGACAGAAGCGCTGCGCGCCATGCAGCGGCTGTGCGCGCGCGTGGCGCACCAGAAGCTGCTGCTCATCTCCTCGCTGGAGAACGACTGCTCCAAGGACGAGCTCGATAACCAGATCGCGGTGAGTCTACCGACAGAAGCGCTGCGCGCCATGCAGCGGCTGTGCACCAGAAGCTGCTGCTCATCTCCTCGCTGGAGAACGACTGCTCCAAGGACGAGCTCGATAACCAGATCGCGGTGAGTCTACCGACAGAAGCGCTGCGCGCCATGCAGCGGCTGTGCGCGCGCGTGGCGCACCAGAAGCTGCTGCTCATCTCCTCGCTGGAGAACGACTGCTCCAAGGACGAGCTCGATAACCAGATCGCGGTGAGTCTACCGACAGAAGCGCTGCGCGCCATGCAGCGGCTGTGCGCGCGCGTGGCGCACCAGAAGCTGCTGCTCATCTCCTCGCTGGAGAACGACTGCTCCAAGGACGAGCTCGATAACCAGATCGCGGTGAGTCTACCGACAGAAGCGCTGCGCGCCATGCAGCGGCTGTGCGCGCGCGTGGCGCACCAGAAGCTGCTGCTCATCTCCTCGCTGGAGAACGACTGCTCCAAGGACGAGCTCGATAACCAGATCGCGGTGAGTCTACCGACAGAAGCGCTGCGCGCCATGCAGCGGCTGTGCACCAGAAGCTGCTGCTCATCTCCTCGCTGGAGAACGACTGCTCCAAGGACGAGCTCGATAACCAGATCGCGGTGAGTCTACCGACAGAAGCGCTGCGCGCCATGCAGCGGCTGTGCGCGCGCGTGGCGCACCAGAAGCTGCTGCTCATCTCCTCGCTGGAGAACGACTGCTCCAAGGACGAGCTCGATAACCAGATCGCGGTGAGTCTACCGACAGAAGCGCTGCGCGCCATGCAGCGGCTGTGCGCGCGCGTGGCGCACCAGAAGCTGCTGCTCATCTCCTCGCTGGAGAACGACTGCTCCAAGGACGAGCTCGATAACCAGATCGCGGTGAGTCTACCGACAGAAGCGCTGCGCGCCATGCAGCGGCTGTGCGCGCGCGTGGCGCACCAGAAGCTGCTGCTCATCTCCTCGCTGGAGAACGACTGCTCCAAGGACGAGCTCGATAACCAGATCGCGGTGAGTCTACCGACAGAAGCGCTGCGCGCCATGCAGCGGCTGTGCACCAGAAGCTGCTGCTCATCTCCTCGCTGGAGAACGACTGCTCCAAGGACGAGCTCGATAACCAGATCGCGGTGAGTCTACCGACAGAAGCGCTGCGCGCCATGCAGCGGCTGTGCGCGCGCGTGGCGCACCAGAAGCTGCTGCTCATCTCCTCGCTGGAGAACGACTGCTCCAAGGACGAGCTCGATAACCAGATCGCGGTGAGTCTACCGACAGAAGCGCTGCGCGCCATGCAGCGGCTGTGCGCGCGCGTGGCGCACCAGAAGCTGCTGCTCATCTCCTCGCTGGAGAACGACTGCTCCAAGGACGAGCTCGATAACCAGATCGCGGTGAGTCTACCGACAGAAGCGCTGCGCGCCATGCAGCGGCTGTGCACCAGAAGCTGCTGCTCATCTCCTCGCTGGAGAACGACTGCTCCAAGGACGAGCTCGATAACCAGATCGCGGTGAGTCTACCGACAGAAGCGCTGCGCGCCATGCAGCGGCTGTGCGCGCGCGTGGCGCACCAGAAGCTGCTGCTCATCTCCTCGCTGGAGAACGACTGCTCCAAGGACGAGCTCGATAACCAGATCGCGGTGAGTCTACCGACAGAAGCGCTGCGCGCCATGCAGCGGCTGTGCGCGCGCGTGGCGCACCAGAAGCTGCTGCTCATCTCCTCGCTGGAGAACGACTGCTCCAAGGACGAGCTCGATAACCAGATCGCGGTGAGTCTACCGACAGAAGCGCTGCGCGCCATGCAGCGGCTGTGCACCAGAAGCTGCTGCTCATCTCCTCGCTGGAGAACGACTGCTCCAAGGACGAGCTCGATAACCAGATCGCGGTGAGTCTACCGACAGAAGCGCTGCGCGCCATGCAGCGGCTGTGCGCGCGCGTGGCGCACCAGAAGCTGCTGCTCATCTCCTCGCTGGAGAACGACTGCTCCAAGGACGAGCTCGATAACCAGATCGCGGTGAGTCTACCGACAGAAGCGCTGCGCGCCATGCAGCGGCTGTGCGCGCGCGTGGCGCACCAGAAGCTGCTGCTCATCTCCTCGCTGGAGAACGACTGCTCCAAGGACGAGCTCGATAACCAGATCGCGGTGAGTCTACCGACAGAAGCGCTGCGCGCCATGCAGCGGCTGTGCGCGCGCGTGGCGCACCAGAAGCTGCTGCTCATCTCCTCGCTGGAGAACGACTGCTCCAAGGACGAGCTCGATAACCAGATCGCGGTGAGTCTACCGACAGAAGCGCTGCGCGCCATGCAGCGGCTGTGCGCGCGCGTGGCGCACCAGAAGCTGCTGCTCATCTCCTCGCTGGAGAACGACTGCTCCAAGGACGAGCTCGATAACCAGATCGCGGTGAGTCTACCGACAGAAGCGCTGCGCGCCATGCAGCGGCTGTGCGCGCGCGTGGCGCACCAGAAGCTGCTGCTCATCTCCTCGCTGGAGAACGACTGCTCCAAGGACGAGCTCGATAACCAGATCGCGGTGAGTCTACCGACAGAAGCGCTGCGCGCCATGCAGCGGCTGTGCGCGCGCGTGGCGCACCAGAAGCTGCTGCTCATCTCCTCGCTGGAGAACGACTGCTCCAAGGACGAGCTCGATAACCAGATCGCGGTGAGTCTACCGACAGAAGCGCTGCGCGCCATGCAGCGGCTGTGCACCAGAAGCTGCTGCTCATCTCCTCGCTGGAGAACGACTGCTCCAAGGACGAGCTCGATAACCAGATCGCGGTGAGTCTACCGACAGAAGCGCTGCGCGCCATGCAGCGGCTGTGCACCAGAAGCTGCTGCTCATCTCCTCGCTGGAGAACGACTGCTCCAAGGACGAGCTCGATAACCAGATCGCGGTGAGCTTACCAACATCACATCCGACATCCGCACCGCTAAATGATGGAACTCATTGCCGGGCTCTGTATATCCCGAAAAGTCAAATCAAATAGTTTATTTTCCAAAAGTAGGATACAGTACAGGTTACAATTTATGATTCAGTGGAGCCCGCACTAAGGCTAGCCTGTATTGCGGGCGTCCGACGAGCCAGGTTAACAATATATGTATTGGAGAACGTGCGACACAACATTTGAAAATATACAATTAATTACTAAGTATTTTATTTGTACAAAAATAAGTACAATATAGGGGTCTTCAAATCAAGTGTAAATAGGTTCCTTCTAGGTAAGCATGCTCCATCTTAGAGCTCACTACTGCTTAACATCAGGCAGAGTGAGGTCAAATGCTGACCTATTAAATAAAAAAAAAGTCATTATGTTATCACTAATATAATTATATATATCAGAAATGTGTATTTACTATAATTTATATTTGAAAATGTTATAATATATATGATGTGGTATACTAATAAATAAAATAAAATAAATCACTACATAGCAAACAAAGTTGCTTCCCGCTGTCTCTTATGCTTAGATCTTTAAAACTACGCATCGGATTTTGATGCGGTTTTTTTTTAATAGATAAAGTGATTCAAGAGGAAGATTTATATGTATAACACATGCATAATATAGTAGAGGAACACTGATCTTTTTAGAGGTTTCTAATGTGATGTCGTAAACAAACAAATTGCTCTAATATCATCCCCAGTCTGTAAAACCGCAGTAGCTATCATAAATCCATGTCTGACTCGTCTCATCTACTTTTGAGGTTATATTTTTTTTGTTTTTTGAGTTTTAAATACATAAATATGATCAGTAACAGACACCGAGATCATGTTACTTTGGGGCTAGATGATGCTGTGTGAAAATTTCGGCATTACGTATTTATTTATTTTATGTTCAAATTTCGAGTGATAAGTATGGAGGTGGATGGATATACCGGTAGGGGTAGGCCTAAGAAAAGATGGATGGACTGTGTGAATGCGGATATGTTAGTGAAAGGAGTGAGTTCTGATATGACGAGTGATAGAGGGAGATGGAAGAAAGAAATATGTTGTGCCGACCCCGCTTAGTCTTAAGGGCAGGAAGAAGATGTTAATATTTTTTTTGGTAATTATAGGGGTGTATTTTCATTCCGCAGGTGCTACAAGACCTACAGAAGAAGTACGTCCGTCTAGAGATGGCGCTGCAGTACTCTTTCTTCGACAGCCAACCCTCCCGTCGGCCAATGATGGTCACGCCCATACAAGAGACGCCATCTTTGACGCTGTCTGAAAGCGACATGCATGTAGCCACCGATCCCGACGACTCGCCGCCGAGTACCACCATTATAGACCCTCTGTTGCACAGGTAAGGTGCTATTTGGTCAATCAACTATTTTACCCACCCAATTCTGTCATCGAGCGCATTTATTAGATCGTTCCTCGCGGTCTGGCAACTTGAAGACACAACCTATGGATACCACCGCGCTATGCGAGCGAAAGCAAAGATAAAAAAGCTAATTATGGTAAAAAAAAAGTGCCATTTAAGTGTTTTCTGTCGATATTTAAGCAAAATTCGTAACTCAGCATACGAATTTTGATAGAACATACTACAATTTGTATGCTGAGTTACCCTCATAACATTTAGATGGCACCTTTAATCCAGATATTTATAAACAACTAGCTGTCCGTCGCGGTGTTACCCGCGTTCCTTCGGGAAACTTCACTTCCCCGGGATAAAATATAGCCTATGTTCATCGGGGATAATGTAGGATTCTAATGGTCCCCCCCCCGTGGATTCCGATCTTGTCGCGATGGGGGGGCTCATTAGCCGTGGTTTGAACGCCCACGGTGAAGCTAACAGGAATCCCAAGCGGGGACGCTCCGAGTGGGCTTGCGGTTGGGCCCACTCTGGATGCGTCTGAGGCGGGTGCGGAGGACGGAGTAATTTCTGTCCCCCGCAGTCAGGAGGGGTCGCGGGAGAAGAGGCGTGTCGGTGTTTCGTTGCCGTTCGCCCTATCTTCCGCGACCAAACGGTGGCGCACCGTTGTTGCGTTGGCGGTGGGGCCGCAGTGGAAGAGGAGTGTCGGTGTTACGTTGCCGCTCTCCCTGTCCTCTGCGGCCGTTTGGAGGCTTCTCCACGCGCAGCTCTTTAATTAGAGCGCGCAGTGGACGAAGGTAGCGGAGAGCTCTAGTGGTGAGTAGCGGACGCTAGGTGCGGGGGCACCTTCGTCCGCCTTGCACTGCTCACCACGACGCGGGGCCCGCCGTAAGGGCGGGGATCGCCGGAGGGGGACTGGATGTAGAGGCTCTGCCGGTTGCCCGGGCCCCCTCCATTCCAGGCGACGCCGGAAAGGCGCTGGGATGTTTAGTGGGTATACCGGGAGTCCCCGGGAGTCCCACATACCCCTCTCGCCCCCCGGCGGAGGGGATGCGTAACGCATTTTACACAGCGACAAAAAAAAAAAAAAAAAAAAAAAGGATTCTAATGGTGAAAGAATTTTTCCTCGGACAAAATGATCTAAGAATTTTTCAAATCGGTCCAGTAGTTTCGGAGCCTTTTCATTTCAAACAAACAAATCTTTCCTCTTAATAATATTATAGTATAGAAGTATAGATAGACGATCGAAGTAAATACGATCTCACTTTGACAGGCTAAAAGAGCAAGAGTTGGAGGGTTCAGACAACGTGTCGACGTCCAACGACGAGCTGCCGCCGGAGCCCGCGGAGCCCTGGGGCCGGGAGGACAGGCCTGACACGAGGATTATTGAGGTGCCTTTGCCTGTGAGTTATTGTATATCCTAAACTATATGGCGACACACTTTAAATTAGAACGCGCTGTCGTGTGAGTCTTTGTAAAATACTTATGCCATCATTCACCGAATTCTATAATTAGTAGTAGGTATTTTATATGTATTTATGTTATATATGTAAGTATATTATTATTATAATTGTTTAACTTATTCCTTTAAGTATCTTTTATGTATGCCACCGTCCTCATTTGTTAATCTTATCCTGTCCATCCAAAGGTTATTTTTACATGTTTGTTTTTAATTTATGTTATTTTTCTGGTGTACAATAAAGCTATATTATATTCTATTCAAATTCTCACATGTATGTAAATTTTTCGCTCGGTATAACAGGTCGATATGTCTCATTACTTACTACTTTTAAAGATCCATCCAAAAGTTGCCTGGAAGAGATCGCTTCTCAGCGATAAGGCCGCCCATTGTGCATTGTACTATGGTTTCTCTTTTCCACTGTATTTTGTAGTTATAAGGTGTGCATTGTGCAATAAAGTATTTTCATTCATTCATTCATTCCTTTGGCGCAGTGACCTAAAGTGAGTCTTGGCCTCCGATACGAGAACTCGCCACTTGTTCCTGTCCAACGCAGTTTCCTGCCAATTGTCGGCTTGTAGAGGCCGCAGATCAGCTTCCGTCCGGTCACTCCATCGGTACTTGGGGCGACCAACCGGCCTGCGACCGACCGGACGGCCCCGGAACGCTCTCTTGGCACTTCGCTCATTGATGATATATTTTATTTTCCAGGATCCTATGGACGGGCCAGGGTTGATGCCTCCTATAGATTTTAGTGAGTAAATTAAAAAAAAAAAACATTTATTTCGAGCAAAAACTCATAGGTACACACAGAACATAGACAATAATTTTTAACACACACTCTGACAGAAGACAAATACACAAAGCTTAAAAACTAACAGGGTTCCTACATAGGTGTCGCTCACATCAATGTCTCTTAAACACATTACAGCAATTTAACTTCCTCACATTTTATTTATATACCCGCCGAAAACCCTCTGCCATTGCTATACAGACCTATGAAATTAAATTATTCTCACAAAACAAGCTTTGCTTAGTTTGAAGCTAGATGGCGCTGTTTTCAATTTCCTCCACTTCAGTTCACTGGTATAGGGGCTTCGGTGACTTGCCACAATTCTGCAAGTGAAGTTTCGCTTCGTTTGAAGCTAGTTGGTGCTGTTTTTGTTGCACCTGGTTCTTCACTGTATTGGTCGCGAAGGAACTGGAGCAGTATCAGACTATTCTAAGTGATCCCAGCAATCTTACTTAAATGTTCTTAAACTTTGATTTGTATCTGTTTACAGGCGAGGTAGTCAGCATCCCAGGCTGGGTGACACGCGGCGCTGGTGCGTCAACTCACCACGAGTACGAAGTGCGCATCTGCCTCGGATCCTCACGCTACCTGCTGCTGAGGAGGTACCGGAGATTCAGGGAGCTGTGCCAGACCATGCGCCGGACATATGGAGGCAAGGTACTGTTAATAACTTCGTTAACAATAGAGGTCCGAGTATTGATCCTTGGGCGACACCAAAATAAATGAGCGAAGGAGTCGACGCGTATGCGTTTAAAACCATAGCTTTATTGACTACGATCGATGACATAAGCAGAGAGCTATCGAAGCAAATCACTACTTATTCCAGTTGAAAATAACTTGAGAATAATTCAATTAAAAAAGTAATCGATGCGATCGAAGGCCTTGCTGCAGTCCGTGTAGACTGCATCAACTTGTCCTCTACCATTGAAATTCGATACTAGCAGTAACATTATCAATTCAATTCACAATTCGATGATTATTTTAGAATCATATAAGTTAAAAAGCTTTTATTCAGTAGAACCTTAGATCTGTTTTCTTGTATCCATCTGTTGTTTTCTAGTCATATACAGATAATAGGAAGTGTTTTGATAAACTCAGACAAAGATAGGAAGTTATGGAAGAAACTTGAGGAGGCCCGGCCTTTACCCAGAAATGAAAGACGAAATATGGATTAAATGGCTTTACTAAGCAGAATTAGCAAGTCAGGATTAGCAAGTTGAAGTGACAGTGGGCGGGGCACATAGCTCGTAGAACTGACGGCCGTTGGGGCAGAAAAGTTCTCGAGTGGAGGCCACGCACCGGAAATCGCAGCAGAGGACGGCCCCACTAGATAGAAAGACGATCTTGTAAAGGTGTTGGGAGTCTTTGGGTGTAGGCTGCACAAGATCGATCACTGTGGAAATTGATGGCCTGTGTTCAGCAGTGGACGCTAGATGGCTGAGATGATGATGATTATTACTAAAGTGACGTGTTGTCTCCAGGTGGCAGCGATCCCCTTCCCAGCCCGCCAGCTGTGGTCCTCGGAGGCAGTGGCCCGGGCCCGGCGCGGCGCCCTGGAGGCCTACCTGCGCCGCCTGCTGGCGGAGTGCGCGGCCGACGCGCGCTGCGCGCTGCACCGCGCGCCCCTCACACAACGCACCCTCGCCTGCTTCTCGCCCTTCTTCCGCAAGGTACACCGTGTCCCATAGATGGAGGCCTATCGGCGGCTACTGGCCGAGTGCGCCAATTAGCGCTCCACCTCCGCCTTCTAACGGGAACGTCCTTGCTATCATAATCACCTTACATTTTCACAATCAGCAAATCATGTTTTCTCAGCTCTCTCGCTTGTACTCTAGTGCTAACTAATGTGCAAGCAAGAGAGCATGATAAGTGTCGCCATTTTAGATTCGTTTTGTCAAAACTGACAGGCAGTTCACAAAACTGCCTGGAATTAATATTTTGACAGTAAAGTGTGTGAAACAATTTATCAGAATCAAATCAAATAGTTTATTTTCCAAAAGTAGGATACAGGTTACAATTTAAGATTCAGTGGACCCCGCACTAGGGCTAGCCTGTATTGCGGACGTCCGACGAGAGAATATAGTTAGAATATAGGTCAATAAGTTGATATAACTTATTGACCTATATATTGACCATGCTTCTAACAAAATAAATCGCATTTCGCTAACGATACCCTTATTTGCAGGGAGTGTTCGAGAGCGGCAAGTGCGGCACGGGATGATATCCCGCGGAGCTCGCCACACCCCCCGCCCCCCCGGCGGCCCCCTCCCCGCTGGTGCCCCCCCTGCTGGCCGCCCTGACGGCTGCCCTGGCGCACGCGGCGGCCGCAGCGCTGGCTGTCGCGCAAGCGGTCGCTTTACTGCTGCTGTTGCTGTACTACTACTGCCGACCACGGAATAGGTAGGGTTGTGTCTGGGTGCTGTTTGATTGATGTGTTTGGGTTGAAATAGGATTTTGAAGGTGGAATACTACGGATACATCAGTGAGTTATACGACCTTACTGATATGATACAGTCAAGGTATAGTTTACTGATATGATTATTCTGTAATTTGTATTCACCACACTTAGGTATTTCATTGAGAAAATGAAAAGTCTTATTAAAATTTTCGATTCCGACGGGATTCGAACCCGCAACGATCGGACGATCCTCCTAACGCCGGAGTGCCTTACCGCTCGGTCGTCGGTTAAATATGAGTATCAAAAATTTCGATTCTGACGACTAAGGGTTCCGTGGCCGAAATTTTGATAAGACTTTTCATTTTCTCAATGATTATTCTGACATTTAAATGTGTGAATAAAACTCTAAACTTAAAATTGGGTTACAATTTGTAATGTGAATAATTAATAGACGAAGGGATTTATTTAAATAATAGCGGACTTTAGCTCCTTACGTCTTCAAGATCCTTTAGACTTGACGTTGGTTTTTAAAAGTGGCATTTTCAATTTGAAAAAAAAACACAAGTCAATCAAACAACATCCACGCACACAACCAAGTTGTTCCGAATTCGAATACAGGGAAACGTAGTGCTAAATCGGAACAACTTACCCCAACTTACCCCGGAATAAACTTACCCTATTTAGGGTCAAGTCACCACGGGGTAACAACCTAAATCGGTTTCACTTTCTGGGGGAATCGTTTCTAAAGAAAAGGGTAAATGCCCTAAAAGGGTAAAACCCCAGAAAGGGGGTAAAAGTAGCAGCAGTGGAGAAGGGTGCCTTCGTATGTAAAGTAACGCTAGCTAGATTGGGATGTCCTTACTTGATGCCGACTTAGTTTGTTGGTTAAGTTGAGTAGATCAAGTTACAAAGATACTAAAAAGGGGTAAAGAGACAATATACGCATAATGTACTATCTATCCCTAATAGGGTCATAAAATTTACATTGTTGAAATGTTTGCTTAAACATTGATAACTAAAAGTCAAAGTCAAAAAGCATTTATTCAGTAGGACCGCTGGGATCACTTAGAATAGTCTTAAAACTAATTTGACTCCTGCTCTTTCGCGATCAATACCGTGAAGAATCAGGGCAACAAACTCGGTTTGGGGCCTAGCATTCTTTTAGGTGATCCATCTTAAAACTAAAAGTCAAGCTCCAGTGGGGAGCCAGTCAAAGAGAATTAAGTCATTGTAACTTGATCTACAATCACCTGTTTAGCATTTATGACATGACAAGACAAATTCCAAACAATATTTATTTGTACTGGCGAATGCGCCAATCACATTTCTCAGCTATTTTTCATATACTTTAAGGTGAAGTCCTAAAGGACGTGTTTTTTTAAGTTTTCATTATTATTATTGACGTTTAGATATTTTTTGCACTTTTCTATAAGTTGTAATGTGTCTGTATATTTTGTGAAATGGTTTTTTAGAGTTGTCTCGGCGCTTATTTCTTTGTTAGACTGTACTCTACAGGAACTTAAGCGTTTTTTAAGAGCACAGTTGTGTTATTTATGCTACTGCTCTACCTGCGTCTTTAACGCGTTAAAAAGTGACATATCTGACATTAGATGCATACATTTTCTGTCAAATACGTCATTTGCATTAGACAATCTGAATGTAAACTGGTAAGCTGTAGTTTTCAGTCTAACTAAGCAATCAGCCTGGAAGTCTTCCCTTAGTTTTGCGTGTTAATCTGTCATTTGAGGACATTCTCAGTTTGTTTCTCAAATAAATGACCAGCAACATTACTAGTTTAAGATTAACGCTTTCATTATGCAAAATATAAAAAATATGCATATACTTAGTATTAGGAAAAAATATAATTTACAAGACTTTAAAAGACAAGATATTGTATATTTTGCTTTGCTTTCTATTTTCTTAACTGTATGTTTATTTGAGAAACAAAATGTTATAAAGCAACCTGTAGTTACATGAGAAGTATATTTTTGCATGTGGCGAGTTCCATAGACGTCTGTAGCTCTATGAGCTAATAAATATAAGAATAGTGATAGTGATATTAATACTAACAGGACGTGAAACATAATATAAGTAGAAATATAATTCCATTAACAAATAAATATCTCAATAACTTAGATTGTCATTCGTTGTGATATAATATCACTCTATTCATAGCTACTATTTTTATCAAATTGACTTGTGTTGACGTGAAGTATAGCTTTTCGTCGTCTTATTGTTAATCTAGCCTAAATTACAACATCAGATAATAATTAAAATAAGAATTAAAGACTATCTAGCTAAACTAACAAAAATACGAAAGTTTTTGAGTATGTTTAGTGACGCCTTGACAAGTGGAGCTATATATAAATGTAACTTGGAATAGGTTTTGGTGCAAGTGCGAAGCTGCGGGCTGAAGCTAGTTTTAATATAAAAGTCTTACCTGTAATTCGACTAAAGACTATTTCAAAACTAGAAAAATATAATGTTATCTTTATCTATGAGTATATCTCAACAATAACATAAATACTTTAAATTCTGATCCAGGGGAGTTTGATAAAGTAAGTTTCACGTCATTCTACGATAAAACTTGTGATAGCCCTTTTAGATTCAAAATAGTGAATATGTTCACACTAATAATCATTTTCATTTAATTCATATTTTCCACACAAAAAATTTATCACAAAAACTCAAGTAGTTATTTTGAATTAATATTCTACAAAATCCCACAACAACTTTGTTTTTAAATATAGTCAATCAGGGTAAGAATGGATTGGTATGCGAAATATATAACTGGTATATTTATTTATAGTAATTTTAAGTTAGAATTTAGTTTGTTTTCGAAATAAAATAACATTACATACAAAATAATACTCAATTTCAAATTTTTACTCATTGTTCTGTTATTCTTTTTGTTTTGAGACCACAACTATCAAAAATTCCAATTACCCTGGTTGACACTATTTTTGTAAATAATCTTCAAAAATCTATTTTTACATTTACCTTATACCTAATCATATGCTTTTGATGAAAAGCACTAGTGCCTTCCCTGCTTTACATGGCACGCTTATATTCCTTGTTGTAATTCTCAAATGAATTTATCTATGGTCATTAATTTAGTGAGAAATAACACTAAAAATATAATAGTTTTATATCTTGGCCTTCCTTTCCGTTATGATATTAAATTAGATTTCGTTAGATATAAAGTTAGCAAAAAGACAAAACATGTAAATAGGTTGTGATTACAGATTATTATTTCATTATTTCTTTAGTAGTTCAAATTATTTAGTTTTACTGTCTCACTAGAGCCCGTTTGGGTGTATTTTATTTATTTGTTTTTAGCACAAACTTTTTTCATTTGAAAATAATTTTATTAAGAAACTTTCTTTTGTAGATGCATTTATAAAAGTTTTTCGCGACGGTAAAGCTTCTGTGCGCTTTACGAATATCATGAAAGCCACAACGCATGCTTACCAGATCGTGCACTGTGCACAGTGCGCGCCACGTTTCAATGCACTTTAGCACCGACTTGCCTTTAGTGCAGCATTTCATAACGTGGTCTGCACTGTAGTTTTATTGGACTAATCAAATATGAGCAATGCCATGCAACTAGATGGCGCTACGAGTATTTTGTATTTCAATAAAAGAATATTTCTTTATTTGAATTCAGGTAGCTTGACTTTTTTCATGTTAGCTTACTTTAGTAGTCACTGAAAGTGAATTAGGGTATTTTCTCACTGGTCAATACTAGAATTCGGTTTTCATAAAGTATTTTTAAACCTAATAATTTGTAATAGTTTACGTATTAAGAAGAGAGCAATACTGAAGTTCTAAAATATCAAGAAAGTGGAGAACTACCTACTTAATTTTTTTTTTTTTGAGGTTACTAAGGAAAATGATTTTTTGATTATTATCTGGTAATGACCAGTGAAGCTGACAGTGGCAATGGCATAAAAGCCACCCCTTGTAAATTAATGGCCTTATAGTTAGACCCCAAATACATAATGTAGTTAAAATGATATTTAAAAGGTTCGGATTGTTAGAGAGAGATCGCGAATGACCTAATTATTTAGTACAAATGAACTGTCATTGATTTTATGTAGTTGAATGTAATATTTCGTGTGTTGTAATGGCTCAAAGTGTAGAAGAGTATTTCTTTGCTGTTCTTTGCGTCATATCCGAGAATCTATGCGCCATTACAACAGTCGCGAACTGTAACCTATGGGTATTCATATCTTCATTCATTATACATTAACTGATGAATTTACCGTGTAGTCTAAGAAAAATATTTATTGTCTTAGATAAATGTAATCTAATGTCCATTGATGATAGAACAGATAGCCTCATCGTTATTCTAAGCAAATGGCTCTGAAGTGTTTTAAATTTTGATTGTTAATAAGTATGATGACTTGAATGTAACTTTGAGTAAAATAAACATACCATTCATAAGATTCCCTTTAGAACATTGAGCTAGAATACTATAGTTACAATTTGACAAATAAAATGTCCGCGCCAAAACCGAGCCGAGCTTTTGTTTTTGCATACAAGCGACATTGAACACTTATACAAGTGAGATAACGTCTACATTCGAGCAAGAGTCATCAAAGAACGGTGCTCGGACATTTTTTGAGTGTTGTCAGTTAGAGATTGTGACTTTAGTATCCTAACTCAATGCTTCAGAAGTATATTTTTTAATGTGTAGGAAATATAATGGATTAGCTATTCTCCATTTGACTTATACTTATTTATAGGGACTATTGTGGCTCAAATATGAATCATTCCAATGCAGTCATCATATTTAAAATATTGTTGAAATGCATTGTAGCGAAGTTATCAATTTGAGAGACTAATAATAAAATGTTAACGAGCATAATGTCTGTAACAAAGTGTACTAGTATTGTAAAGGAATAAAATGCGGATTGTTTTAATATTGACGTTTTATTTTATCTTTTAAGATTCAACATTACACCATTGCTGCCATGATCAGCCCCCTTAGCACAGCGTTTGTCTTGTGTACTGGAGAATAGATAAAAATTACAGTAATGATATTAAGTTACTTTTATCCACACTCTAATGTCATTACTGTCATTTGTATCTATTCTCCGGTACCTAGACAAATGCTGTGCTAAGGGGGCTGCTACTGTAAGTAGTATCCCATTTCTCTGAGGGGCTAAGGGGTCTGGATACAGTTGTGACTTTTACTTACATTTTATGATTAGGAATGATAAATAATGGCTTAAAAACCACAGCAATCTATTATACAGGGTTTGTAAAACACCGGTAACCTCTCACTATCATCACAAACAACATGATTTGTTCTATGACTTTTACAAAACAAACCTAAGATTTTGTTGTCCTATCTAATACATTTCAACTCTGTATTTTGCGGTACCTACCTATGCCTGCCACGCATTGTTTTCATAGTAATACTCTCGCTACCCTACAATTCCCCCCTTTTTACGCAAAAGCCAAATGATGCCTATAACTTACAACTTAAATACATATTAAATATTTTTACAGCGTATATCACCTCAAACTACCATCAAGATCAAAATTAGCATAACACAAAAACTCATTTGCTAAGTTATTCCTATGATGTGGCTGAAACTCGCATTGTTTTAAACCTAGTAACTTTTCAACATTTTCTTTCATAGTAGCACCTGTGCACACTATAATTTTATTCTTGGCCATAAGTTTTATTGTATGAGCTGTTTTGGTGATGCATTCTTCGGAGAGGAACGGTGGATCGGCCACAACAAGGTCGTAGCTGTTTAAAACCTCAGATGGAAGCTTGTCTGGAGTGTTGTAGTCGTAGAATATGAAGTCGGGCTCATGAACCTCAAATCTTCTGTCATATTCTAGTAGTGTCACTAGAAGAATAAAGTTTTAATTAATACATGTATAACACAAATGATAATAACTAATAATGGGTGATTTTTCTGATCAATTGTTGTCATGATGAAATGAAAAGTCTTATCAAAATTTTGGATTCCGACGGGATTCGAACCTGCATCGATCAGACGATCCCCCTAAAGCCGGAGTGCCTTACCGCTCGGCCACAGAATCCCTTGTTGCCGGTGTCCAAATTTTCGATAAGCTCATATTTTTCGGTTGAGCACCAATAATTGTTGTCATGCTTAGGTGACTTAATACACTAGAATCAGTTTTATTTGAAGCTATCTATTAAATAAATAAGAATTGTTTGATTGATAAATTTTACATATTTTTTCTCACCTGTAGATCTATGCCCTATCTGCCTCTTCACAGGAACAAAGAGTGTGGGACAGGATATCAGGGCAACCTTCTCTCCATCAGCTATGGACCTGTCTATCACCTTCACCAGTGACTGGACTGTCGCCTCATCATACCAGAACTGACTCAGTTGCTAAAACCAATACAAGTTACAAAACAATGTTTTTCAAATTTAATAGCTAACCATACCTTGATTCAAATGAGGCTTTATACAGTATTTTGAGTTTGTAATAAATAAAAATTGTTTAAAATAGTTTTTACAGTATTCTAACTTACCCAGTTTTCATCAAATAAAATGTTTTCTTTCAGTTTGTTATCAGCTTCTAGTTTTTCCAATATTTCCTGTCTCTTCGCCTGTTCTGTATAGAACTCCTGGAGGGCTGCAAACGTCTCTGCAGAGAGCGAAGGCACGTCATCGTCGTCTTCCATTTTCACACTGAAAAGTTTAGGAAAACAAAAGTTTTATCTGAAAAGATAACCGAAAACCTAGGCGTACATATTTCAAGAGCAACGTTACTAAAGTTTCTAATCGGCATTTCAAATTTTGAAAGATATAAATAGGGTTAGTTCATGGTTAGTCCGGTATCAACATAGCAGGAGAACATCCGCACGTAATATTTTTGGTAAAAAATAAATTAAAAATGGACATACCGGTCTCAGGATTGGTATAACTACTTCTGGAAGACTCATATACCTCAAGCAAGTGAGTATATCAATTAGTTTGACTGTTATTTCGACATATTCAACAAATAAAAAATATTTATTGATATACCAATCAGCTGAAAGATAACCTCAAATGTGTATTTTCACATGACATGACATTTGATACAATTGACACTAATTATAAGTGTTGAGAAATATAAATTCTACCAATTCCTACCAAATTACATGATTTAAAATTTTTTTTACATCATGTACCTAATTTTATCATGTTTTTCCATTAATATTTTAGGAAAAATGGACACCCAAAATCTGCGAGTACTACCAATACACAAACATCCAAAATATATGAAAGCATGTTGTGATCTCATAAACGATGAATGGCCACGAAGCATAACCGCTAGAATGATGACTTTGCAGTCATCTCGGGATGGATTACCTACGAATTTAATTTTAGTCAACGATAGCAAAGCCCTTCTAGGACATTGCAAACTTACACCAATACCGAGTATTCCTGAGAGCTGCTTTGTAGAGACAGTAGTTATACACAAGGCGATGAGAGGCAAGAAATTAGGAAGTTTTCTAATGAGATATGTGGAAGATTACTGCCAAAGCTTTTTGAAATTGAAAATGATTCACCTATCGACAAAAGGTCAAGAAATTTTTTATGCTAAATTAGGTTACGATGTCTGCGCACCAGTATCTATTTACGGTAGTGGAGTGCCGAGTAGTTTTCCACCTCCTGTTGTAAGCAATAGGACAGAAAGTGCTGTAAAATCTGAGAAAAATGGATCGCAAGCTGGACCACCTCCCCCACCGATGCCGAAAAACTGTATTTTGAATAGCGACACCACAATAAAAAGTACAAAAACTTTTATGATGAAATATTTATAGCCCTTAAATAACTACCTACCCTACCTTTTTGATTCTTTGAAAATTTCTACAATAAAACGAATTTTATAGAATGTCAACAATTTTTTTATTTAAAACTTTGCCTTTTCTATGAACTCCATAGCTTTTTGTTTGATTTTTTCCACTTGCGCTTCGTCACCTAATTTCTCTTCAACTTCGATCCATTTTTTGTAGAGAATCTTCATTTTACGCGCCGGAAGCTGCAATGACGTCATTCGCTCCATAACTTGCCTGCAAAAAATAATACAGAAATGGTAGTTTATCATTTTACAGACTGAACAAGCTCTAGTTTGATGATTTTTATACTATTTTTTATCAACAGATGGCGCTGCTCTTTGCCAAACATATTTAGTATTTGCAATCAAGTACTCAGTACGTTCAATGGATCTAGACACTCGTGAAGTTAGCAGTTTCAATGCGTTTCAATTTTGTACGAAAAAGCGCCACTGCGGCTCAGTAACTAATCAGTAGTACTGTATCAAATCAACCATTATAAAGGCAAGCGCTCACCTTGCCTGCTCCCCATCCCCGTCCTTAAGCAGCATGTCCACATAAGCGGCGCATATATCCACGCGCTGCGGGTAGACAGCCAACAGTTGCTCGCAGAGCGCCTCCGCTCGCTCGCGCGCGCCGTGCTTACGTTCTAGTAACGCGAACTGCATCAGGACTGATACGTCTGTTGACAATGAATGAATGAATGAATGAAAATACTATATTGCACAAACCTTATAACTACAAATACAGTGGAAAAGAGAACCATAATACAATGCACAATGGGCCTTATCGCTGAGAAGCGATCTCTTCCAGGCAACCTTTACAAGCATAAAAGGTTGCTTTTTTATGTTATTCTGTCTAAAAAACCTGATCTTATTAAATAAAGTTAAAATAAACAAGGGACAAACTAGGAAGGGAGGACCCCCAGTCAATCTTTTGGCATATTATGTTTGACGACCTCTGTGGCGCAGTGGGTGAAAGCCCGCTTTTGACGCAGAAGGTTGCGGGTTCGATCCCCGCCGCGGGATAAATGTTTGTATGATCTGCAAATATTTATCACGGGTCTGGGTGTTTCTATGTATAATATGTATGTATTAACAAACAAAAAAAAATATAAGTAGTATCTTCTCATTTCACTCATTGGAGACTCATATACGTGGGACAAATTTAGCTTACAAGAATTGACAAACACTGCAAGTGCTGCAAAGCTTGTAAAAACCAGCACTTACGTTCCTTCTTCTCCAGCACAGTAACTGCCTTCTGCATCACCTGCCTGGCCTTATCACAGAGCCCTAGCTTATAGGCCGCCGCCCCCGCAGACACGTATAACCCCGACTGTCGCTTATACTTCCGCAGCATCAGCTCAATCAATGAAGACAGTTCTTGGGGCTTCGACGTCTCCACGTAGATATCTAGTAATGCTGAGTGGACTTTGTAAGGGTCGTTCAGTTGGAGTGCGTCTTCGAGGGTCTTTTGCTGGGATTCCTGTAAAAAATTTAGACTTACATTTTTGTTAGGGGATTCCTGTTCAAAACATATTTGCTAGATTATTTATACAGCGGCAGGAGCTATGCATTGCCTAGGATAGGCTAGCCCAGAATCTAAGCCAACCTGTAAAGTTTAATCAGCTTTGACAACAGAAAGATATGATCAATAAGGCGTTAAGCTGCGGGTTTTCTGTCAATGTTTTCTTCTACGGAAACCTTTAACTACGATCGCCTGAACTACAAGGGTATCGTAATAGAGTTGCCAATTACAGCGACCTACTTACTTCAGAGCTGTACCGCTAGATGGCGCTGGCGCGCAACTCGCATACAACCGACGCGATTTGAATTCTGAATCTCGCAAGTCATTATTCTCGGCAGTTAGCCTAAGAACTATCCGACATTAACTGTCGGCCAAAAGGCCCTAAGGTAAGTGGACCAGTTGGCATCGACAATAGTGAGGCGAGTACTCCCTCTTTGTAGTAATTTTAACTTTTTATGCAGTTAACGATACTTTTAACTAGGACACTGTTTAGGTTACCGAGTGGCCACGCGAGGGTCATAGAACACCAGGCAGACCACCAGCCAGATGGTCCGATGATATTGTGGCGGTATCAGGAAGGCAATGGATTCGACTGGCGAAGGATCGGAAAGAGTGGCGTGACAATGAGGAGGCCTAGACTCAGCAGTGGGTAGATGTGGGCTGATTAGATAGATGGGACACTGTTTATAAAGGAAGACAAAAAGACTGCAATGTTCTAAGCTCACCTTAGTCCCAAACCGGTGTTCTAAGTTGAGAAGCGCGAGCCACACGTTAAGCTTCTCCTGCTCCTCGCGGAAGGGAATGGTGGTGAGCGCCTTGCGCGCCACATTCCGCGCCTTGTCCAGCTCCGTTGACTGCACAGATAGTGAATGATACATGCGATGATAGAGATTGGGTACTCATGTGGAGCACCGCCTAAAAAATCACCCGCAGAGTGGGCATATGGTGGAATCGGTAGGCATTTAACACATAATTTCATATAATTGACAGCTAAACAATCCTACGAAAATTGACGACCTCTGTGGCGCAGTGGGTGAAAGCCCGCTTGGGACACAGAAGGTTGCGGATTCGATCCCAGCCGCGGGATAAATGTTTGTATGATCTGCAAATATTTATCTCGGGTCTGGGTGTTTCTATGTATAATATGTATGTATTACAAATAAAAAAGTATATAAGTAGTGTATCAGTTATCTGGTTCCCATAGTACAAGCTTTGCTTAGTTTGGGGCTAGATGATGCTGTGTGAAATTGTCCAGCATTATTTACTTATTTACTTATTCATCCTGCAGAAATCAAGACACTGTTAGTGTGGCGACTAAATACGATCGCTTGAACTACAAGGGCATCGTAATAGAGTTGCCAATTACAGCTACCTAGCTACTTCAGAGCTTCACCGCGCTACCAACCGACGCGATTTGAAATCGCGTTTACGATGTTTACAAGCACATCGAACCTAAATAGAACTATCCGACATTAACTGACGGATGAAAGGCCCTAAGGTATGTAGACCAGATGGCGTCGACCTTAGTAAGGTGAGATCTCTTCTCCTTTGCCATAGAATGGGGGAATTACATCTACCCCTAAAGTTAGCTCTAAAAGTTTTACATCATTCATCACAAACCTGCAGATGGAAAGCCATATAAGCAATCCACAGCTGGCTACTAGCCGGCTCGGCCAGTAGCGCCCGTTCGAACTGGTCCACGGAGCGCGGAGCCCCGCCCGCCGCCGCGGCCGCCTCCGCAGCCCTGACCCGCTCCTCTTCAGCCCTGACCTTGGCCAGCTTCTCTGCTACTGACAGCTTCTTGCGCTTCTTCTTCGGCTGTTCTGCTGTCTACAAAATAATAATTACTAAATGCCATGATCTAGATTTTTCAGATGATTGTGTAATGTTTATGAGATACGGAATTTTTAAACTTGAAACGAAATAATAAGAGTCGTGTGAGTTTGACTACTAGCGCTAGCATTTTTCTGTGACAGTAGGTGACCGCGGGGCACATTAAATTGACCGACCGACTTTTAAGTCGATAAGCCCTGACAGAGGCCTTAAAAGGCAGTCTAAAACTCCGTTACTAGAGTTGACCACTAACTATACGAACTTACTCAACACTTGATCAAGTCGGATTGATCAACAACATATTTAGCAGATAGACAACAAAACTCTTCAATTCTAGAGAATTAAAGACCTGCCCAGTGATTCAGACTTCAGCGAAATGCATCCGGGTCGCCGCAACCAATCACAGTGCAGGAATAGATCCAAAACTGCCGTTTCTTGCACTGTGATTGGTTGCGGTCGGTTGAACATCTGACCTATTCCGACCGGCAGCTTTATTGTCTAACTTGAAATCCATTCCCAAGTAGCATCCCAATAGACATGATGATAATTTTTCAAAATCTGTTATATGTTGTTCAGAATAATTTGTTATGTGAAAAAAATATTATATTTCAGTAAAAAATAAAGGTTTTCAAACATAAAAATCAAATTGAAAATTTAAATTTGAAATCCACGCCAAAACGCTCGTCGGTGTCATGGCGGCTGTTGTGACGTCACAGCTCACCACTGCAACAGCAAAAACTACGTGCCTACACACTAATGACTAAAGCTCAACGGAAACAAAAGGCACAGTTTTGGTCTATTATATTGAGTATTGACGTCACGCGCTCTGATTGGTGTACAGCTATCATGGCGGATTGTTGTATTTTGTAGATTTATTTTATTAAATAATTTAATAATCTCGACATTATTCGGACAATAAATGCATTTGTCTCAATCTTGGAATCCTATTTAATTAGACCAGTTAAATATTTTGGCGAAACTTGATTACTGTCATCATGCCTACTGAGCTCGACCAATCACATAACACGAAAATGACAAAACACGTTATTTTCGTATTGTGTGATTGGTTGAGCTCAATTGTGATGATAAATGGGAATGGATTTCACGTTAGACATTATGGCTGCTTGTAAAATGCAGGGAATGGAAAGCCAGCTATAACAGAAAATTCAGGATTTATTATATCACGTCGGTACAGGTCAGGTAGGAAAATGGCGAATGGCCAAAAGAGAGGGAATAACAGTTCAGACCACATTTATATAGCAACAGGACAGCGCCACTGTGGCGACTGTCCGAACTAATTTGCAAGGGTATCTATCGGTTAAAGTTATTATAATAAAAAGCACTATAGTCTTTTTCACGCCGGAACGTATGCAAGACACATTAAACTTGTTTCGTTTCACGTTGTGTGGCTTACAACAATTTTGAAACAAAAAAGTCAAGAAAAAAAATTAAACGATAAAACATACAAAAAAAAATTTTTTTGTCTATTTCCTGTTTAATTATTTCATCAATTATCATAAACGAGCCATAAAATATAAATAAATAAACAATAATCATTTTCTAAAAAACTCCGCCAATTAACAGTACTGAGTAAAATGGAACGTAATCTATTAGAGAGTGCAAAAATGAAAATCAAACAATCGATAAGTAAAAAAATAATCGTTGGTTTAGTAATTTTGTCTATGAATGAACCTTGTAATCGATTGAGATGAATTGATAGTAGTGAAACAAAAATCGATTTTGATAATCTCGATTAAACTTTAGGACATTACTACTAGACTGATTTTGACATTATCTCGAAGTGTCTTGCATACGTTCCGGCGTGAAAAAGCCTATAGTTCACGTTACTATGATAGCTACATATTAAATACAGCCGTTGACACACAGATGGCGCTGTATTCAACACTGCTGAATGCATTCCACTGAAGTCTGAATCAAGGGCCTGAGAGAGCAACTTAGCTTCGCCTTACCTCTTCGTCACTGCTGCTAGATTCCTCTTCAACAGCATTGTTGGTTAGAACGGGAACGTCGCCGAAGAAAAAGTCCTTAGCACTCGGCACTTCCAACGCCGGCTTCAGACTTTCAACCACTTTAATATCTTTAACTTTATCTACTTTAATATTAGTCTGTGCTTCATTCTTCTGTTTTTTATTTACTTTCTCCTTTACATTTTGTACTTGTGGTTCTTTATCGTCTGTGTTTACGTTTTCTTTCCCTTGTTTTTTAGCTAGTTTCTTCTCCAACTTCCTCTTTTTCTGTTCTTCTTTGTAGTTCTCGTTCCTTTCGTATCCTAGTTCTTTTAATTTCTCTAAAACTTCGTCTTTAGCTTCCGTTAACTTTTTTATTCTCTCTTGTATCGTTAGTTTTTCATTTTGCATAGCTGTGTGATACTTTTTGTTCTTAGAATTGAGGCCTCTGTCTTCTAAATGTGTTATTTTCTCGTCAACTACATCTGATCTTCGTTTTCTTGCGTCTACAGCTTTGGTTATGGCAACTAATCTCTTTTTGAACTCTTTTATGTTTGTACAATCTGTCATATCTAAAAGTCCTTGTTCGTGGGGTGTTAGGAACTCTTCTTCATATATATCTGTCTCTATCTCATCGCTCTCTGATGATTTATCATCTTCTATCTTCTTCTGGCTTTCTTTATACGAGTTGACGTATTCATCTGGATTTGATGTTTCCGAGTCCCGTTTCTTCTTTTTCTTTCCAATATTTATATCTGTCTGTTCAACTTCAATTTCTTCTTCTTTTCGTTTCTTCTTGTGCTTTTTGTCTGTCTGTTCATCAGTTTTCTGCTTCTTGATGGGTGATTCACTTTCACTTGTTTTCTGCTTGCGTTTACCTTTTTGACGGTTTTCCTGTAAATTATGAGCTTTATAAAAAACAGGATTCCCAAGGCTCGGTAGACATTTTCTCAGCTCTTTTTAATGTATTCAGATCCTTTGAAAATGTCTACGATGATAGTCAGGGGTGTGTTCAAATACATATTTTGTAAATGTTTTCTTAACATTTGGCCGTTAATAATACCTACATCAGGCGTGAATGGCGCTGTTGTGAGACTTCCAGACATCTTCTTAGTCTCCAGCTTCAAACTCAATATAGTACAATTTACCTGCAACAATCATTTATTTAAAAATATATTGTAGAACAAAAATAATCACAGAAAAATAGACAAAAATAAAAAATATATATCTAATTTTATATGTTTGTTTGAATTGAATAGGCTCCGAAACTACTGAACCGATTTGAAAAATTCTTTCACCAATAGAATCCTACATTATCCCTGATGAACATATGCCCGGAGAAGAAGTTTTCCCGCGGGTTTGTTTGTTTGAGTATCGTTCGAGTGTAAGCACGTAAATAACTATTGATTTCAAAATAACTATAATAATATGCACTTGAGAAAACACCGTTATATTGAAATCACAGACAGACACTTCAATTTAATTATATTATAAATCAGCATTGCCATTCAGCGTGGCAACGCCGCCAGTATTTTGGGCACGCTTCCGACTGGCAGTGACCTGGATCAGTTGAGCTATCTATAGATCGTTTTTACGACGATCCTTAGATAGCTTGACTGATTCTATTGTATTTTGTTATTTTATGTACATATTGTAGTAGCTTAGTTTCTGTAAATAAATTATATGTAAGTATTGATAAAACCATGTAGAGCATGATACTTACAATCTGTCCGAGATGGAAGGCATCAGCGATATTCTGTTCGGAGTCGTGAGTGATGAAGTTGCGAGGGATGTAAGCTATCACGTTGTTGAAGAACGACACCAAGAGGTAGTCGCGTCCGATGTACTGCCGACAAAAATACAATGTAAATCTTATATGACAGAAGTTAGAAATACTGAATGCTGAATATCAGTTATCCCACTCATATAATAAAGCTGAAAGTTTGCGAGTTTGTTTAGATGTTTGTATGTTTTTGTTTCAATCACGCCTAAACCAATGAACCGATTTGGATGGAACGTGGAATAGAATATAGGCTATTCAAAATGTTAGTACCACGCGGGCGAAGCGAAGCGCAAAAGCTAGTAAATAATATTTTGTAGCGTAGTGGACGAAAGTTTCTGCGACGAAGGTATCTGTATTTCCCGAAAAGTACAATATAGGGGTCTTCAAATCAAGAGTAAATAGGTTCCTTCTAGGCAAGCATGCTCCATCTTAGACCTCACTACTGCTTAACATCAGGCAGAGTGAGGCCAAATGCTGACCTATTTAATTATAAAAAAAAAGGTTGCGGGTTCGATCCCCGCCGCGGGACAAATATTTGTCACAAGTCTGGGTGTTTTCTATGTATAATATGTGTATTTACAAACAAAAAGTATATAAGTAGTATATCAGTTATAACACAAGCTTTGCTTTGGGGCTAGATGGTGCTGTGTGAAAAGTCCAGCATTATTTATTTTATAATCCTGGAAACTATGGTCTGATTGCAACCCCTCAGTTTTCGGTAGTTGTCTTTTTACACCCTGTATATTTTTAAGCCATGACCGAGTCCTAAAAAACTCCGTCACCAGAGTTGGCCTCACTCATAGGAACGTACCCTAATGACTCCGGTATAGGCGGCTCCGACCCTGGCGTCTTCATATCTGGCCAGCACCTCCAGCTCGGGGGCCAGCAGCGAGGGCTTCAGCGTCAGGATCAGCTGCTGCTTCGAGGGATCCACGGATAACACCCGCGCTTGCACCTTCTGGCCCACCTGACGCACACAGAATATGATAATCAATTTCAGGCAACACGGAACAAAATATACATTGGAAAATGTCATTTGCCTACATTTATAAATACCGTACAGACTAACATACATCAGAATAATATATAAAGAAATAAATACATACATACCAGATGGATCATCATCTCCCTGCCCTTTTCCCACATTATGTGGGAACCACCACATACCAGATGGAATCGAATAAAATTTTCAAACAAAATACATGACAAATATTAGCTACACGTTGTCATTTCTATCATAGCATATTCGAGGACCTCTATGGCGCAGTGGGTGAAAGCCCGCTTGGGACGCAGAAGGTTGCGGGTTCGATCCCCGCGGCGGGATAAATGTTTGTATAGTGCCACAAACACTGATGGCCAAAGGAGGAACTAACGAAATTTACTGTAAAAATTATTTTTCTGCCAACACAAAGTGCGATAGCAGCGCTTCTCTCACCGGTTCAGACAGGTTTGTGGCACTGTATGATCTGCAAATATTTATCTCGGGTCTGGGTGTTACGATAATATGTATGTATTTACAAACAAAAAGTATAAGTAGTATATCAGTTATCTGGTTCCCTAGCTTTGATTAGTTTGGGGCTAGATGATGCTGTGTGAAATGTCCAGCATTATTTATGTGTGGTAAAATTTTGCCAGACCGTGCGTATTTGAAATGAGTACAGCATACCTTGTATTTCTTCTGAGTGAGATTCGAAATTCGCGCTTTCTTTGGATCGATGAATACACCGCCTTCCGACAGGTGCGTGTGCGGGACGTATCCTGGGAAAAAGAATTTAAATTCATAATGATTCTTGTACCAGAAGAAGGTAGGTCAATCAACTACATATTTTACTCACATTATTCTGTCCCCGGAGCCGTGTTGGCTGAATGGGGTTGTACCTCGACTTTCAATCCGAAGGTCGTGGGATCGAATCCCGGCCGTGCATCAATGGATTTTGCGTTTCGTAAAATGTATATGCGCTTTAACACGAGCTCTGAACGGTGAAGGAAAACATCGTGAGGAAACCAGTTAGTATTCTTATAGGCGGCGATGGGCTTGCAACCTGTCACGTATGGAATACTAACTTCTGCAAGATGTGGGCATGTATCAAATATGTATTTGTACATGCCTCTGACTACCCCCTTAGACATCTTCAAAGGATCTGGAATATAAAGATCTGAGAGAATGTCTACCGCGCCTTGGGGATACAGTCGTGACCCTGTTTACGTTTACGTATTCTGTCCCCGAACATTTTTATAAGAACGTTCTAGGTGGACTGGCAACTTGACGACACAACCAGACGACACAACCACTGCGTCATACGAGCGAAAGCAAACATAAAAGAAGATAATTACGGTAAAAACTGCCATCAAAGTGTTTCCAGTTGCAATTTATGAGGGTAACTCAGCATACAAATTCTAGTAAGTCCTATCAGAACTCGTATGCTGAGTTACCCTCTTAAATATCGACTGGAAACACTTAAATGGCACTTTTTACCATGATAAGCTTATTTTGTCTTTGCTTTCGCTTGCATGGCGCGGTGGTATCCATAGGTTGTCTTCAAGTTGCCAGCCCGCGACGAACGATCTAATAAAAGTGCTCGATGACAGAATTGTGTGGGTAAAATAGGTACTTGAATGAAGAAGTCAAACAAATACTTGTTACATGTACAAAGATAGCTCCCTTAGCTCGCCAGCTGCAACTCGCTTCGCTCACCTCTAACCCTCCCGACATCCAGCTCAGCATGTCTCTCGACTAACTGTCGTACAGTCGCCGTGACGACCTGTCCAGGTGTAAGCTGCTGCATGGAGAAGTAAGGCTCGTTCAGGATGTCTGTTTGGTCCGTTACGGAGTACACGTAGTCGCTTAGGTTGTAGCAGAGTACGCGGACTCTGTGTTTGCTGCCTGGGGATGGTAAATTAAGTTAATTTATGTTCATCATCATCCACAACTGGGCCCACTGCTGGGTATAGGCCTCTCTTTCTTTATGCCACTTTTTACAGTCTCGTGCTAACCTCATGTATGTGTACAATAAAGAGTTTATCTATCTATCTCATCCAGGTGTTATTAATTAAGTTTTTAAGCTTTGTGTATTTGTTTTCTATCAGTCGGTGTGTTAAATTTTTCAAATCAAAGTCTTTTATTGTGTAATATGGTAATGTAATTAATGGTAATTAATAATTATGATTGCGTATTTTGTCTATTTTCTGTGTCAGTGTCAGTGTATCAGTTTTTGCTCGAAATAAATTATTTTATTTATTACTAGCTGTCCGCCGCGGTGTTACCCGCGATCCCTCAGGAAAATTTCACTTCCACAGGATAAAATATAGCATATCGTCGTTGCAAATTCAAGAGCTCTTATGTGACATTTTTTGCCAAAATGACTTTTTCACATTTTTGGATAGCCCTATTCAAAAGCCATCGTTTGCAAAGACTCTCAAGTGAATATCTTATTATTTGAGGGAGTTATTCCATCAATTTAATTAATCTCATGTGTCGGCTTACATTTTACTGTAAATCAAAATCTCCCATGTGCCTGGTAAACACATGGGAGATTTAGATAACGGCATTGTTCGAAATAATTTGTAAACAAATACTCTTATGTGCGAAATATTCCCTAGTTTTTGGGCTATTCTACACCTACATTTTAATTAGAAAAAGTGCTCTTTAAATAAAAAATAAAGAGAAAATAGGAGTGAGATGTTAATAGTATAATATTTTTAAATGTTTTCTTTAATAAAAGGGAAATAGGTCCCATGCCAGTTAAAAGGTTGATGAAAGGTCCACTAAAGGGCCAAGGCCAATGTTCGATGATTATTGAGGTACTCCTTCAGGAGCATAACCATGTCCTACTATTGATGATGATGGACGCTGGTTACATCATCATTCATCATCACTGATGATGGACACAAGGAGTAGGACATGGTTATGATAGGTTATGAATAGGCATGGTCTGAAAGGTGCAGATGGGTTGAGGGTTGCAAGTTATGGGGAGAGATGAGAGTCGTTGCTGGCGGATGAGTGATGAGTATGAATATGGATGGATTTAGGTACCCAGGAACGTACATGAAGTGGTTCTGCAAATAAATGAATGAGATGTGTAAGTACGGATGTGTGTACGATGGGAATGCGTTTTGAGATGACAAGGGTTCCAGGATTAGGTACATGAAATCTCATCATAGAACGGATGATTGTCCTAGTCAGACTTTCAACTTCTTGGGGGTCTTTGAAGTTACTGTCTATGATTTTCGAGGGTGCAAAAGTGGGCGCTGTCGCAGCAATCTTTAACCAAGCATGGCCAATCCTACCACAGCAAAGTGTTCTATGCTGTGGTAGGATCGGCCATGCATCGTTGTGCCGCAACTCGAAGCATCTGGCAAATAACTGCCATCACTGAGTCTCCTCTATTCTTGCCTGGATCATAAACACTTAGGAACTATTAAAACATCATTCATAGTGGATAGGGTCCCACCCATCATTAATATTTCTTAGACAAGCCTGCTGCATTTGGAATAAATAGTCTCTAGGTACTTACTTGCGTAAATGAGAGTTACATCTAAGTGGTGCACATCACCCTGTACTGCAGACAATAGGTACACAACATTCCTCACAAAGACAGTTAAAATAAGAAGAGACCCACGCATCCAGTGACAGTGTAGTTATCTTGAATGCAGGCTTGCCTAGGAAATCCTGATGGTGTAATGTAAAGTCTATCCAATATGATTTCTTTGATAGCAATGCGGTACCTACTGTCATCCAACTTTGATTCTTTGGGCAAGAACGGAGGAGATTCGGTCGTGGTAGTAATTGGAGGGCTGGAATGGAACGTTTGCCGCATGCTGTAGGCGCAAGTAGTGATACAAAGATAGGCTCGATCTACCACAGCGAACCACAGCTGCTCTTGGTAGAGGATTGGTGCCCCAGCTCTTATTTTTTGTACCCCCACGAATAGAGACAGTAACTTTAAATACCTACCTCTGTTGGATGTTGTCATTGACAAGGACTGCCATCCCTTTTGTGATGCTATTTAATTTATTCTATGCATCTAGCAGTGCAAGGTTGGCATTTTTAGATGATTACCTGTAGGTAGCCTTTGTGTTTCTTTGAACTATACCTACTGTTTTCTTGAGGTGACATACCAATCATTATCTTTCTCCCTCTCTCGTTTATTTTCTTCTACCACCCGTTATATCAGAGCTTACCAATTTGCACGCACTTGCGTTAATAAAATCCCATTCTTCTTTCTTTAGGCCTACCCTATCCATCCACATTCACACTCGCTTCTCGTCGTGTGGCATGCATGACTTTCATACCTCCCACAGAGAGTTCTTTATAATAAATAGAAAATACCTCCTCATGACCTGCCCATACCCTTGTGCTCCTCAGTTTATCCGTAGCGTTTAAACATCCCCTGATGTGATACTCATATTTTATTTTATTCATTCTCATTCTACTTACCACAAACCCATTTCAACATCCTAATCTACGTCGCATCTTCTTTTTGCTCAACATTCTGATAAAATACGACACACCTAATGATAAATTTATTAATTTGTGTGAACCATTAAACTACGTATAGTAGCTGCTTCACCTCCAAATCCCATCAATAACTCTTATGTGGAAAAAATATTTGCAAGTAAAATATCTTATGTGTAGAAAAAAGCAAAAAATGCCTTATAACTTGAAAACTGTTATTGTAAATAAAATAATTTATTTACTATACGTTTTTAATTATTTTTTAACAACATAATTGCGACAGAAAAGCATAAGTTGTCTTTGAAAATTTTTCAGGAGGTAGTTTTTATTGATTTTCTCGGAAAGTTACTTTTTGCACATGAGAGATATTAAATTTGCAACGACGATATGTTCATCAGGGATAATATAGGATTCTATTGGTGAAAGAATTTTTCAAACCGGTCCAGTTTCGAAGCCTATTCAATTCAAACAAACAAATCTTTTCTCTTTATATTATTAGTGTAGATTATAATAGCAAATTGTAGTTTGCATGCTGGAGGGGTTATGTTCCAGGCGCCTTGAACACAATAAATAATGATTAAATATAATGTTTTATAATTATTTAGTAGACATGTAAATTGCTTTCTCACCGACGGGATACGACTTGGCGACCACCTCCTCATCAGCCAACTCCTCGTCCACTTGGATCCGCTTCAGGCTCAGCAGGCCGAGGGTGCCCCGCCCCAGTTTGAAGTGTACTGACCGACCGATTATCTTCAACACCTGGAACATACATACATAACATCGTAGTAGGTAGTTCAAGAAGTTCATGCCACGCAAGTTCAATCGCCATGCTGGTCTATCTATTAGTCTATACAGGGTTATTTGTAAAACACCGGTAACCTCTCAGGACTGTATTACTATCATCATAAGGAACAACTTTTGTTCTATGACTTTTGAAATTTCCTCATTATTTTTTTCAGCAGATTGTCATATAAAAATAAAAATATTTAAATTGAACGCTCTAAATGTTACGAAGTCTATGCGAAACGAAAGAAAGCGATAGTACAAAGCGAAGGGAGCGGGGTTAGGGCGGCGGGTGCCGAAATGTGTTCGATTGGACAATTTTTTAGCTAGGAAAACGAAATCATGAATGTTTGTTTTTGGTGAGTGTATTATGTTTTGGAAAAAGTCATAGAACAAAAGTTGTTGTTTATGATGATAGTAATACATTCCTGAGAGGTTACCGGTGTTTTACAAATAACCCTGTATATACTCGTATGTCTATAAGGCATTACCTGTGCCTCTTCCACAACGTCTCCATCTTGCAGCGTCTGTTCTTCCGCGAGGTCAGGGTACGAGGTGTCGAAGATGCTCTTCATCGTCAGGAACGGGCATTTCCTGGTCGGCAGCACGTACAGTACGCGGCCACGAATCTATTAAGAAAACATAGCGTTGTAAATGCTTACCTATTACAAAACCAGCGTTTCTTCTTAATTTCACCCCTTTAGGGGTAGAATTTCCAAAATTCCTTTTTTACAGCTTCTTTACATCATAAAAGGAATGTAGATAGATAAACACTTTATTGTACACAAAAGAAACATAACAGGAACACAAAATAACAAGTAGGTACAATGGGCGGCCTTATCGCTAAAAGCGATCTCTTCCAGACAACCTTTGGATGCGATATAATAGAAAAACGGCGGTGTACAAAAAGCTTAAACATAGAAAAATAATAACAATAGAAGAACTAAAAGTAGTAATCTTTAATAATATCAAACAAAATACTTACATACGAAAATGGACCATTAATTTAAAGATAAAATAGAAAAAAGATAAAATAAATAAAGAAACGCGAATATAGTACTGACATGAACTACGATAAAAGTAGATAAAATAGACACAATAAAAATGTACCCTCTCCAAGTTTCATGTATAAAGGTTTTTTAACCATTTAACCTAGTCCCTTCAACCAGACAGACATACCTTTTGCCCGAGCGTAGGTTTCTTCCCCTTGACTTTGTCGACATGCTGCCGCTGCACGTAGCACGTCGTGTCGCCGAAGATCATGCCTTCTATACCGTTCTCTAAGGGCTGTGGATACAATAGCAACCTATACACATACACACACATATTACACACACACACACACACATATTATATTCCAGACTTATGTGGGGTCAACTACATCATGTGGGTTATGTGGGTCAGAATTGGTCCTAACAGAAGATCAGCGCGGTTTGTTTTTACTCAACAATCCGCTTATTGCTGAGTTAGGCTCCATTTTGCAGCAACTTTTAAATAAGTTTTTCTCGTGTCTGTTGTGCTATGTACTTACTTATTGCTGCAAATAAATCATATTCTATTCTATTCTAACTATTAAAGTACTCCTTTTGTGCCCCTGCATAGAAATTGCAATAAATTCAGTTTTCATCTAAAAATTGGTTTTGATGTTAATGTAATATTAAATCTTTTGCCGACATGGTAGTTTCATAGTTTTTAATAGTTATGTGCAATTTTTAATCTTTATAGTGCAATTTTTATGATGTTATTATGGTAACTCAGTAGAACTTAAGCTCTCTCCATACAAAAAATCTGTAAAAAAATTGTGTGTGGGTGTGTGTGTGTGTGTGTGTGGCTTGATACATTTTTTGTATGGAGAGTGCTGAAGTATTCGATACATACCGTCTCAACAGTAAACTCGACATTAGTACCAGGCAGCAGCGCGCCCACTGGTTTCTTCTTCAGCACCGCCCCTTGGATAGCGCCCAGGGTCGTTGACACCGTCACCACGCTGTTGCTAGGCGACGGGGTCACTGACTTTACCACACACCATGTCACCATGCCCACATCTGCAATTCATAGATGCAAAAGTTTGTATGTGTGAACGGTGAAGGAAAACATCGTGAGGAAACCCGCAGCTTAGTCAGCTCTACACGTATTGACGTCTTTCCTGTGGGCCAGGCTGATTAAGCTGAAGGTGCTGGGCAAGCCTATTCCATCTCAAACAATGTCGCAGGCACTACAGCGTCCCGTTGAGTGTAGGCATAGGTTGCCTCCTGACGCTGTATAAATCATCTTATAGATGTAAAGGCCTAAGTTTTTTTTTTGTATGTGTGTATGTTTGTGGTTCCTTCTGAGCTGCATTCAAATAAGAAAAGATATACATAAAAAGATGTGCAAGAATGTCTGCTTTTTTTTTATGGAAGAGGAGGCAAACGAGCAAGTGGCACACCTGATGGTAAGTGATTGCCACCGCCCACAGACAACTGCAGCATCAAGAGGCACTGCAGATGCGTTGCCGGGCTGCTGCATGGAGTAAAGTCATGATCCAGTTTTTAATCATGATTGACACCTAAACACATCACTGCATAGCCTCAGGCAAAGTGTGGCCAAAACTATCCCATTTTTCACTTGACACTTTGAAATAAAATACAGCTTGTTACACAAACCTAGTTCAATATCAGGGTTCACATCCTTCTTAGGCAGGAACGTGGTTGTGTTGGGCACTCCGAGATCCATCACGTAGCCGTGGTCCTCCACTGACGCCACTGCTGCTTGGAACAGGGCTCCTGGAAATTCACTAATTATAAGTTTTAGGTTCATTTTCAGAACTACTTGGGGATATGCTGGTATTTTAATTTGTCCAAAAGCCGTCAGAATCGGTGTCAGTTCATATTAGTTGGAAACACTATTGGAGTCATCGTTGAAAACACTATTGGAGTCAGTTGGAAACACTATTGGAGACATTGTTGGAAACACTATTGGAGTCATTGTTGGAAACACTATTGGAGTCATCGTTGAAAACACTATTGGAGTCAGTTGGAAACACTATTGGAGACATTGTTGGAAACACTATTGGAGTCATTGTTGGAAACACTATTGGAGTCATTGTTGGAAACACTATTGGAGTCATTGTTGGAAACACTATTGGAGTAATTGTTGGAAACACTATTGGAGTCATTGTTGGAAACACTATTGGAGTCATTGTTAGAAACTCCCGCCGCAAGCATTGGGTACTCTTCGATGACGAATCAGCGGGCTGTTGGAACGAATAAAATTAAAACACCCCTCCTGAAATGGGAAGAGCAAGCAACTATCATTGTATAAACGAAAATCATACCTTTGACAAGATCAGCTAAAGGTTTCCCCCCATTCACATGCTCAGGCATGGTGGACAGCATCAGGCTCTTGTCGTTCTGCTCCAGCACCTTCACTGCAATGTACTGGCCCGGGCGGAACATCTTGGGCAGCTCACTTACTCTGTCAATCTAAAGGCAAATAACACTTTAAGAAAAATATTTGCCTAAGAAACATTGCTTGTATAAAGCAGGCTGGTGATTGCATTTCAAGAAATAAAACATAATTCTTTTATCTATTTCCGAATGGGCCTTGGACAACTACCCTTGCTATCTTAGTCTAGGCATCTAGAATCTTTGCCATCTCGAGATCGGAATGGTGCTTAGACCGAGCCTCTTTTTCAGTGGCAGTTTTTTTTTTTTTTTTTTTTTTTTTTTTGGATTTTCATCATGCGATCAGTCGTGCCGACTATAAGCAGATGTGTTGTGTGCTTGTTAACGTGGAGGGCGCTACTCCCAGCGGAGCCAGCCCTTTCTTTGTATTGGCGCATGGACCTTCTTACTGTTCTAGTCGAAGAGGTCTCGCCGCTTTTTTAATCGACGCAAGCTTTCAGGAACAGTAAGTTGTCCAGCGAGCTGGTTTGGGTGTTTTTCGAGCCTTAACTTGTATTTGTGGGCATATGTTGCAATTTCCTCTTTTATTGTTGGCATGCCAAGGCATTCATGGATCTCAGCTGTTCTGATGAACCATGGGGTGCACGAAATTTGCTTAAGGATGTAGTTTTGCACCCTTTGCATTTTCATTATGTTTGAGGCACAAGCGGAGCCCCATAGCTGTATGCCATAAGTCCAAATAGGTTTCAGAATAGTTTTATAAATAAGTAGCTTGTTGTCTATGGTGAGTTTAGAGTTTCTTCCCAGCAGCCAATAAAGACCCTTGTATTTTAAGTTTATTTGATCCCTCTTAGCTTGAACATGTTTTTTCCAGGTGAGTCTACGATCTAGGTGCATACCTAGGTACTTTACTGAGTTTTGGTGTGGTAGTTGTGTACCGTTTAGAGTGACAGGAGCGCAATCTTCCTTTCGGAGTGTGAATGTTACGTGCACCGATTTGGACACACTGGCTGCGATTCTCCATTTGGCTAGCCATTCCAGGCAGTTTTTATTTAAAGAAAAAAGTTAAGAGTAAAGTTGATCCGTGGTCTCTGCCTACCCCTTTGGGAAAGAGGCGTGATTTTATGTATGTATGTAAAGTTAATCTAATGTATGAAAAAAGTCAATCTAATCTAATGGTCAAGTATCATCCATATTAACTTACCTTGTCATTGACATAAGCCTCTAGCTGTTTGTTGTAGGGCTCGCTGATGTGACAAGCCATCACACTGCCAATGAGTTTGCATGGCAGCATCACCACCATCCGAGTCTCATACACATAGCGCACCCGTCCTAGAACTAGGACTCCTTCTTTGATTGTCTGGAAAAGATATTTAACTTTTAAGTGGTTGGTAGCAAATAAAATTTATTTATTTATAACTAGCAGTCCGTCGCAGTGTTACCCACGTTCCCTCGGGAATAAAATATAGCCCTTTCCCGGGATAAAATATAGCATAAGTTCATCAGGGATAATGCAGGATTCTAATGGTGAAAGAATTTTTCAAATTAGTGCAGTACTTTCGGAGCCTATTCAATTCAAACAAACAAACAAACAAACCTTTCCTCTTTATAATATTAGTGTAGAAAAAAATGGGTGACTAAATCAATAGAGTGCCTACTGAAGAGGAAAACTAGGAGTGAGCTCTGCCTGACATTACACCCGCAAACAATTAGCTCATAGTTGGAAAACTGATTGCACATAAAACTTGGGAAAAAATAGTTGATTGTAGCAAGAACTCGAATCGTAGAATATAATAAGTAAGTAAGTAATAACGTTTATTTGTCTCACACAATGGTTCATAACATATTGTTAGGCTTAATATAAAAGTTAGAGCGAAGTTGTTGAACTGTTTGTGCGAGACTGGTGCCTGAGATAGGTTTATGAAAAACCTGTAATACAGGTCACCAGGTGCTCTTACTACACGGTTAAACAACCTAATACATAAATCAAGAACTACATTGTAGGCAGGCCTATGCCTATGGCTATATATATGCCTATATATATAATAATAGGGGAGTGATGCCGAAGACTATGAAGTCGGAGGATGCTTGACCAGCATTGTGATGTTATAAAATAGTTAAAACTTACTTGGTAACTCAAACCAACAGCACAGTTTTTAGTGGACTTGTCGATCTCTCGGGTAGCTTCATCTGATAAATACCCATCGTCGCCTTCAGGTTTCTTTTTAGACTTGTTCTTTTTCTTGTCACCTTTCTCTGGTTCTCCTAAAAACTAATAAACAAGATATTATTAGTGTAAACAAATATACCATACTATTTTAAAGCCATTACTTCAAAGTTAACAAAATTACTCACGTTTGCGCTTTGCTTAAATATAGTTGTAGGTTTTTTACCACCTCGAGGAAAGTATTCTTCTGTGTCTGCCATATTTTTAAATTATTTTAATATCTAAATAAATATTCCGCACCACCACATCTGTTTTGGCATGAGTTTTTGAGGTTAGTTGCGTTTCGTCGTTCCTACTTAAATTTTGACATTACATCCGAACGAATTTGTAGTTTTGTTAGTGCCATTTCTGTGTAAGCGGGGAGAGACCACAGAGTAAGGTGGTGTTAGTTTGGAAGATTTTCAGCAGCTGTACTGTGGAATCAGTACTTCCTATTTTGTGATTTTTTACAGAAAATCAGGCATTTTACTCGAAAACAACTCGGACCAAGAATCATACTTCTTGGTCCGAGCGAAAACAATCAAGACTAGAGAGACAGAGAGCTTGCTTGAGTAGCTTACATTTTTCTTCCAATAAGGTAGGTTTTTATAGGGGACACTCTATTGGGGACACCTTGTTATCTCGGACGAAAGGGACGATATACGTATTCTGTGGAGGGGACACATATTTACTCTGTGGGGGACACCCCAGGACACCCACAGGGACACCATAGAGTAAGTAAAGTAGGGGACACTCATTCATTTTTTAACAACGCTGCTAATTCGTAAAAGTGGAGGTCGATAGCTAAGTGTAGCTAAGTCAATATTTGTCTCTTTTACTCTTGCATAAATTCAAACAAGCAAATACAAGATGCAAATATTATTGTCAAACAAAACATATACTATTCCTTGCGGTGATTAATAAAATTAATTTATCGTTCTATTTGACGGACAGACACGGAGTGTCAGACCAGACAAAAGTCATACTTAGTTTTACTCTGTGGCCATAACTATTGAGGTGACAGACGTCAGTCAGCCAGCCAGGCAGGCAGGCAGCAGGCAGGTAGGCAGTGTGTTATTTAATTTGTTACATCACGTCGGTATCCCTAGTACGTCTGTGCATCACGTACGCTCGTACGCACCGGTGAGCTATTTGTTATTAATTTTATTCTAATACGATAGTTAAAGATCGCTCGACCTATGGCTTTAAGTAACCATCAAAGGTCGAAAGTCTGTGTACCTACCTAATTGATTAAAAATTAGAATCATTTCCTGAAAAGTTGCCGAGAGATAATTTTCGAGGGGTTTCTCGAATGATAATCTTGCAATGGTCTAAAAAAGTTTTAATCACAAATTCAAGTTGTACCTACTAGACCTAGTTTTTAAGATCATTGATAGACTAGACCTACAAGGAATGTACGAGGATGTTTATAGGTACAGAGTACAAGGCTAGTACCTAGGTATGGTAGGTACCATAAACAGGTTTATTCTTAACCATATTGAATCAATTACTAATTTGAATGATGCAAGGCATTTATACAAAGTAATATTTTGCAGAAAATATGACGAAAATTGTGATTTTCGGTTCCACCGGCATGACCGGCCTCTGCGCAGTGGAGGCAGCAGTCAAAAAAGGTTTGTTGTTTTTGTTGGTAGGTACTACCTACATAGTTACCATACAAGTAGGTTGGTACCTACAAGTACTTACCTACCAAGCCCTTGAATGATACTAGCTTCAAGGTTCAGGCATGTTATTCTTGAAAAGGGTCATGCAGTAGGTTAGGTTCTACCTCCCTAATAACATGTTAGGTACTCGTAGGGAGGTAGATACCTATTTTAGTGAGACATGAGGCCAATGGTATGTTCTACCTAGTCTCTACTTTTCTCACTCTGGCTACAATTTTTTTTTATTATCGTAGCTCACACTTTATTTTGCTACAAATAAAAAATTTGGTTCTTAAGTTTATGTTCCATATTTTTATTAAAACAAACATCTAAATGTCATACTTAATTTCTCAAATTAATGTTTTCAGCTCGATCATTAATACAGTCAGTAAATAGGTACCTATTTAAGTAGATTGCCTGTAAGTTATAAAATACTTAAACAAAAGAAACAGCTACTGTTAAAGTTTCACCTTATTTAAAATTTAAATCTTGGTTTTGAATTTCCAGTTGACCTTATTTTTTTAAATACTTATTTAAATCACTGGCTTGAATTTAGGTGGGAATGTATAAAAAGTTACAGTTTCATATTTCTTCAAATTACTAAATATGTAGGAAACTTCAAACTACATAATACGAAGGATAGGGACAGACGGTCAGTGGGGTAGTAAATAGGGACGGCCAATATTTACTAGCCCACTGGCTGTCCCTCTCCTTCGCCATCTTATAGCATGCTATCTCCCATCAGTCCTCTCGAAGACATCATCAATGTCTTCTCACCAAAGATTAAGAGTACGAAGTCTCCAATTTTTTTCTTTGATGCCCAAAAGGGCGCCAAATTCTGTCTGTGAGGTGTGAGGTGTGTGTCTGTTCTGTGAGGTATGTCTGACTCGTCAGACATACCTCTGAGATCCTGCTATAGATACCAATGTAAAACAAAATCTCTTTACAGGGCTCTCGGTCCGCGCATTCGTGCGAAACCCGGAATTGGTCCCGAAACACTTGAAAGACAAGATCGAAATCTTCGAGGGTAATGTCCTAGAACCTGACTCCGTCAACGACGCCATCGAGGGCACAGATGGCGTTGTCATCGCCTTAGGAACAAGGAACTCCCTCGAACCAACCTCCGACATGTCTGAGGGGACAAAGAACATCATTGAAGCTATGCGCGCTAAGAACGTCAAGAATGTGTCAGCTTGCCTCTCCGCATTCCTGTTCTACGCACCTGAGAAGGTGCCTCCAAGGTTCAATGACCTCAATGATGACCATAAAAGGATGTATGTGGCTCTAAAGGACAGTGCGCTGAATTATATCGCAGTCAACCCACCGCATATTGCTGGTAAGTTGCTTAACATTAACCGGGAAACGGTTCTTGACCGGTGAAGGGTCCCCATTCGAAAGCCGCCATTTTAGTTTACTTATATACTTGTATAGATAAGTAAACTAACTCATAACTTTTCTGACCTCTAACAAATGATTCAAAAAATATCTAAATCGGTTCAATAGGTTGAAATTGAAACCAATGCCAATACACAAGTTTTCAACCAGCCATAACTTTTCTGACCAACGCTGGACCTGACTAATAAAAGGTTGTTTCTATCTCTCTTTTTAAAATATTACTTTACATAGGTACTTATAGTATTTATTCAGTTTGCGTAGTTACTCTGCATGAATTACATCGTGCGATGATTGCGTCAAAGCGTGACTTTAGTCTAGTAGGTATTTAATTAACACCTTAATAGAGATCGTACGAAATAATTTACCATTAATTTATCGTTTTTTTATAATATCTATGCTTTATAGAGAAGGTCTTGAATGTTTTATTATTGCTATTAAAATCTCCGGAATTGCACGTCCAAATCTAGACCAGAATCACAGAATACAGATAGCCAGAATGATTGATTAGGATTTTAATTTAACTGGTACCATTATTATAATAGATTGCAGTTCCAGGCCACGATCTACAGAACACCTCTTCCAAGATGTATCTAAATTAGTTGACGTTGTAAAACAAACTTTCAAAATTATTATTAGAATTCGCCATAGTGTGAGTTTTAAGGGCTTCACACACAGCAGCTATAATGTAAAGATGTACATTATAGCACGATACATCTCATTACATCTTTCCATAGAAATCGTCACGAGACCACACACGACAGCTATAATGTATATTTTTATTTCTTCGTGTAGTGTCGAATGTAAATGTACAATAATATACATTATAGCTGCTGTGTGTGAAGCCCTTAAAGTATCTAACTAGAAGGTAAGGTACCTACCTACATCACTACATTTAAGTTTGTTATAGGTGCAGATAAAATAATACGTATCATTCTGCAAAAGAAAGCCGACTGAAGATTATGAGATCCCCTATTGACTTTGTCTCGTCCTTTTCAATCAAACATCTGCCATAGGTACCTTTTTATATTTAGCGCTTGCATCAGAGCGAGATAAAAATTAGCACATTACCTACTTTATCAAATAACATGGAGTTATCGCGATTTGATGCGATAACAAGTACCTAGGTACTTACCACAAACCCAAAAAAATTGCTCTACGCTCAAGTACTTACTCAAACTTGTATTTGTGGATGCATAATAATATCGTCCATCCATGTTCAAAGTAGGTAGGTAGGTACTACCTAGTTATTAGAAGTAATAGGTGGAAAAATCCGTTCTTTCCTACTGGTAGGGATAGATTAGTAGGGATATGTGGAACTGGCGATCTTAAGGTCGTGGTTTTACGAATCAACAAATAATATTCTCATAGGTGGCGATGGGCTTGTAACCGTCACGTATGGAATGCTAACTACTGCAAATTCAATTCAATTCAAGCCTTTATTACACTGAGTTTACATTTTTCTTAATTATATTATGCACACCAGTCCTACTCAGCGTGTCCTGTGGACACAGGCCTCCTCCAACCGCTTCCACTCCGATCTGCTCCTTGTTATTCGCAGCCAGAGTGGACCCGCAACCTCTTTGAGGTCGTCCGACCATCTTTTCCGCTGCCTACCTCTCTTTCTTTTTGTGTTGTACCTCGGGGTCCACTCTGTCACGATCCTTGTCCACTTCTGTGTCCTCTCTCTCATCATGTGGCCAGTCCATCTCCACTTCAATTCTTTGCATTTCGTGTTTATGTCTTCAAATTTTGTAATTTTTCTTATTTCTGAGGCCCGCTTTCTGTCTTTTCTACTGCAAAAGGCTTACTTAAATTTGGACGTGCCTCACCCTACCCGCTTATGAATCTTGAACACAAAGAAGGTTCCAGAATGTCTCATATTCTGAGGAGTATGGTCGTGTTCCTGTTAGAATAGAATAAAAACTTTTATTTTGTGCCACAGAACAATTATACAGAATGCAGGTAGGGAGGTTTATTTTATGCTATTAAATTAAGTTAGACATAATCTAATTTGATCATATTACTTTATTCATAAAACATAAAAATATTTACACGAAACAATAAACATAAAAATACACATTACAATCTAATTTGTACACTCTTTAACTTAAAAAACCATAAGTAACATCAAAATTGGTCGTCGCTCAGCAAAATGTTACAGCAGCCGAAGCTTCGATCATTAAGGTAGGGATGCGCCATAACTTGTATTTCCCCTCTGTCAAATGTACACGACTCCGAGTCGTTTCAGTTTATAAAAACTACTTCGGTAGCCATTTTGACACAATACTTCTGAACCTGAGCGCGAACAGAGCTGCCATAAAATGCCTATTTGTGCTGTATTTTGTTATCGAAACAAGTCGGCAACATCAAATTTCAAAAGTGACGGCATCTCTTTTCATTTGTGAGTATTTAATTTGTTACATAATTATTAATTTCCTAATGAATTTATGATATTTATATTTGAGTAATTTGAATTTTCCGCCATAAGAATGAATTAATAAGTCTATTCACGTGACTACAATACTATGTAATAATCTATGTAGCGAGTCAGGGATGTCACTAAATTTTTTCAAAATCAAAACATGTTTATTTTAATCTAGTTACATTTTAATTGCGTTTCTATAATGTGTTCCATAATTTTTAACATTTAATAAACTGCCAACAGTTCAGTTATTAAAAGAGAGTTGTAGAATGCGTGAGCTGGTACATATGCGGTTCCTTAAGAAACTTGTTCTGGGTGCTTAGGAAGTGAACATACTAAAAGTACTGATGTCTAGGAGGTGAGCCGGAGTGGGAGGGAGTTGACTAATTTATCAAAAACGGTGCGTTTCAATGCAATTATTATGCCAAATTAATTTACTTATGCTAAATGAAAGATCATAAAATTTTCTTCAACTCCATACCCTTTTCCAGAATTTCCAACCGTTTTCAAGCTCCGTAAAAATTTTCTTTTTATCTTTAAGTTAGGTTTTTTTAACCTTTGTAGCTTAACATGACTGGTTCTGAAGTTATAAAGCTGAAAAGGAATGTAGCTTCCTTTTATTCTTCCGGAGCGAGTAGCTTGCCTTTTTCCGGAGCGTGTGTCTCAAAACCGCAAAACCTGATGAAAATTCGGAATAGTATATTACAAAAGTCGTAGAGAATTATATGATCTTTCATTTAATTTACAAACTTTTTGTCATACGACGCACCGCTATCGGAATATAAGCGAAAAGCCCAAAAGTGGGAACTTTGATCCCCCCTCCCCCAATCCGACATAATAACTATGAATATATTGTGAATTAAAAATAAAATGAAACCACGCAAAATAATTATAGGTAATTTATTTTAAAACAGTAATAATTATTTCAAATTGATGACAACCCTAACTTGACTAGTTGAAATGTTCTATAGTGCAGTGGTATTGATATCGATGATTTAAATGAATGAACGGAAGATGAACATTTTTAAAAGTTTTGTATGTACCTACTTTTCTTTGCTTGTTGATTTTATGTTCCCAAGAGATTATTAAAGAAAAATGGAAACAAGCATGCAATAGACATCCATCCTGGACGCCTACTCGGACTATACATGTGGATTTTTGAGATGGGCCATGGAGGGCAGGTACCTTAACCATTGTAGCTACAAGAAAACGCTCTTAGAAGACCTTCCCTATCTTTTTGAGATATTTTAAACTGCATTCGCAGATTTTGAAAAAATGTACAGACAGCGACAAAAATGGCAAAAGGAAAAAAAATTGATTCCAATCTATTCAGTTTCAGGTAAACATCAAAAGACTTTATGGGGTCGTTTGAGTACTAGAAAATTCAGAAATTGTCAAAAACTTTTCCTATACTTTTTGTACTAAAATCGATTCAGTTTCATGTAAGAATCGAAAAAGCCTATGGGACCATTTGAGGTTTAAGTACTACAAAAGCAACAAACATCCCTACAGAAACGACTGTCAAGCAAAAGTCTAGTGATGCAACATCCCAAGGGCTACCCAAATCACCCCCATGTATGTTCAACGATTTTTTGTAGTTTAGAAGTTATTCATGTTTTTGTGACATTGCAGCAACAGTGGTCCTGCATCACTGGACTTCCGCTTGACTGTCGTTCCTATGACATCCTGTATATACTTACATATGGCAGAAGTAGCTATAATTGTAATGAAGGTTCAAGGCTGTTAGATTTAAATAAACTAGTTTTACAGTACCTAAGTATTCAGAAAATATAAGTTCCTACCTATGTAAACTCGTCATCGTCAACGTATAAAGACGCCTCTTTTGGGCGCACTTGAAATCCTTTCGCCACACTGGTTCGAAAGAACTAGTGGGACGACATCAATAGACCGATAGCTTACACACATTAATAGTTTCGAAATTCGATATTTTGGTAGCACTGTACAATTAAATTTTACGGTCTAACCGATTTTTACTTGTTATTAACTTATCTACTACATTGTGAAGCATTGTTAAGTTAATTTTATTCACAATGCAAAATATACGATTAATAGAAACTGAGAAATGGAAGAAATAATTTGTCAGTCATCATTCACTCATTCACGCATATAATCGATAACGATAATATTATTGACGTTCCCTTCCCTAATTTTCTTGATGTGTGCTACTTTCTGTTTTACGTCGCTACATTATGTTTATACGAAATTTGCAATAGTGTGTGTAAAAATGAGAGTGTGTTGTATTTTTTATGTAGTGTGCTTGTGTAGCGATACAAAAACGAAATGCGTATGTGTGTGTAAAATGCGTTAGTGTGCTACCTCGTCCCCCGCAAAAATTGACAGAAAATTTTGTATGAGGACTTCCTTCAATCAGACGTCCCCTTTATATTTCGTCCGAGAGCCGAAGCTACTGTTTTTTTTTTTTTAAATTTATTTAAGGGTTTTGTCGCTTAGCGACCACATCACCCTGATACAACAGAAAATGATTATGAACAATATCAGAAGAAGCTACTGTAACGCTGGTCTTCTGTGACGCCAATTACGTTCTCTTAGAACATTTTGACACCTTCAGTGCCAGTGGATATTGTAGTATTTGTAGTTCATTGGGCATAAAGTCGAGAAAACTCAAATGACACATTTCCTTCTTCCAGACGAGCCGAGCCGTGAGATCATCGTGACGGTGAACCCGGAAACCAGTCCTGGCAGAACCATCTCCAAGTGGGACCTGGGTTCCTTCCTGGTGGACTCACTCTTCGACCCTCAGTACTACCAGTCTGTTATCGGTATTGCCAACGTGGCTAAGTAACAGATACCTAATTTTGTAAGGTGCATGGACAACTGGAAATCTTCCCACTGCAATCAATATCAAATCAATTAAAATGAAGTTTATGACGATGAGGCGAAAGATTGTCGAGATCGTAGCGAGACTTGATATGGGAGACCACAAATTTACTCGTGAATCTGTGGTCTCTACCATTCCCTTAAGGGTAAGATAATATATATCCATTGGCAACCAGTATAACTCCTTATACATTCTTTAAACACGCCAGTCTAGACCTTGTGACCTGACTCGTTAATGAAAAGATTTTCAATTGTTTATGTACAAGTGCTTTTAAAGTATTTTAAGTTTATACAATAGTTTTATAATTACCTACTCTTAAAGTTAAGGTTAGTAGAAATGTATCAAATCACACAAAGATAATTTGAATTACATTCCAGTTATCGAACTTTGTTGGCTAACTTTACTCTGAAAATAAGTAAATTACCTATCGGTAGATACTACTGATAAGTTGGTTTAAGATAACTGTGTTTGTACACTCGGTCATGCATCGCGCGGTAAATATTTACATGATAGGCCGATCCAAAGGTTCACGCAAAGTTATTCCAATAGTTTGAATATATATCGATGAAAAAATACTTATCTAATAAGCGTTGGCGGGACGACCTCGACTCATTCGAGAGAGAGTGGTGGGAGATTTCGAAGGAGAGATGGATGGAGGGATATGAGGAGACCTTTGCCCAACAGTGGGATTGTATAGGTTAATAAAAAAATATACTACATTGTATGTACCCTGCCTCTCGGCGGTACTTATTTAAAAATGTTTTTTTTTATTTAAATTGTTATGAATCAAATTACTTTATTCTAATTAACTTGATGATACTGTAAAAGTTGTCCCGCACTAGCAAATGTGTAAGACTGCATTTAAGTTATTATTTTTTTCTCTACTATAATATGCATGTGGACAGACAGCGGGAAGCGACTTTGTTTTATACTTTGTAGTGAAACATAAATACCTCTTTAATCAGTAAAAGTCTGTATTGTTTCGAATAAAATATATTTAATGTTTTTGCTATTTTTTTGTAACTTTTACTCCTTTCTGACAAGTATACCTTGCTGTTTAACAAGTATCCAGTCCAACAGTGGATGATCATCTTTAGTGAGCAAAACATTCATCGGAGTGAATGGTTTCTTCGGCTCGAACTTCCCAAAGCCCTCTCTACTACCCTTTTGGGAGATTAGAGTAGGCGTGCTAGGGTAGTTATCTGTTAGATCGAGGCTTCTGAAAGTACTAGGGCTCCAAGGATAGTTGACTTTAAGTCTGTCAATGCTTGATAAATCCCCCGAGCTGGTGTAAGTCTCAAGCGACCAAGATGTGTATGTGGGAGAGGATATGCTGTCCTGCCGATTAAGAGGCTGGACGTACCGACTAACAGACGGCGTTATCAACACCTGATCAAGAATTGTCACTGTCAGATTACTTCCAGTCATAACATCAATACTAGGGCATCCAGAGGTCGTTGTCCTCGTATTAGGTTCTACAGAGGTTGTGTAAGAGCTTAGCAAGGAGTTGGGCCAGGAGTCAGATGATGAGTAGGAAGACTCTGTCTCAGATCTCCAAGTCTCGGTACTCCAAGGGGTGCTGATCATGCTGAGCGTGTCGTCTGTAGATGATGATGTGGATGTGAAGGTCTCGTTAGCGATGGCGGTAGTGAGGGAGGCTGATATGGTGCTTGCATTCTGGTATGTAGCATGTTTTGTGTTCTGTGGAGCGGATTGCGCGCCATAATTTGCTTTTTTTCTATACCTCCCTGTGCGACGGTCTTCAGGAATTCTGCTCAGTACCATTTTTAAATAATAATTCGTTGAAAATGATTATTTCTCCTTCATTTTGATTAGGTACCTTTTACATCATCTCCCTGCCCATATTACATCCTTTTCATATCTTCAAGAATCTTGGAATAATTTATACACCTATAGTGTTCAAGAATGAAGGTTTGTTGGGTGTAAGGCTCCATAGAGTTATACAGTATGCATTTTAGACATGGCAGCGAATGGGTAGTAGGCATTAGCCAGCTCTATCAGCCATCTGTACTCCTGGAAGGAGCTAACAATGTTCTCGAAGTATTTCAGTGGATTCATCTTCGGATGGCGCTTAATCAGCCAACCTATTCAGCTTTGACGATTAAAACATAGTACTTATTGCAATAATTGTTGGAAAAATTAACTTTGATAATATTTTTAGCGACTTTTTGGCTCGAGTTTTGTATTTTGATTTTTGACAATGACGCTACCTTTCTTATTTTATTAAAACCTATTTCTGTGTAAACTTTTCTATAAGAAAAACCTAAAAAGTATCTACTACCGATATAAAAAGTTCAAATACTTATTTTAATTTATTCTGAGGCTGAAAGATCGTATGGCCATTAAAAACAACATGCTATGCTTTTGAACTTTATTAATATTCATTTCACACTTACTACTATATTTACAAGTTTATCTCCTATATTTACACCATTAGTTGCCAATTCTATGCCATAAGACTTTCTTTTTCTAGCCTTTGCTTCTCATCCTCAAGGCTTTGTTTAACACTCTTATCAGTCCTCGCTTTTAAAAGGTCTACGTCCAACATCAGCTTGCCAAGCTCTCCAGTCCTGAAGGCTTTGATCATAGTCTTGGCGGTTTCTACCAGGTCAGGTACATCTCTGACGCGGCCATCGTAGTCACGCGTCTTTCTTATGCGGTTATATTTAACTGCACCAGCTATTAAGACCTGGAAGATGTGAAATTATAGATTTAAACTGAGAATAAAATAGATTGTGATATACAGCATCAGAAGGTTGTCTCAACGAGCAAGATAATCGCGGCGATATTATCGTCATGCCAAGTATTTCTAGTTTCTTAGAACGTGTCTACACTCGGCGTTGTTATCGCAGCGTCTGGTTATATAAAAATATGTGCACGGCAATATCACCTTGATTCTCTTGTTCGTGGAGACCACAGACAACAGTCAGCTGTTTGTCTTTTTTTAAACTGGCTGTTTCATCTGTGGTGGAGACAGCCGCTTGATTGATAAAGCAGGTTGAAAGATAATTGAATCCACCCACTGTTAAATACCTATAGGCCTCCTCATTTTCCAATCCTGCGCCAGTCGAATCCACTGCCTCACTGCCACCTTATCCATACATTATTATTGAATCCTATAATGGTTACAAACCTTATTGATATCATCACAGGGCTCCAGGAGCCCCATATACTGCACATACTGGAACTTGGCGTGGCTGTTCAGCCAGTACAGGAGGTAGTCCGCTATAGCCTCCTCTCCCACTAGGTGGTCCTGCAGAGACGCACATAGAGCCAGCTTCAAACCCATCTCCACATTTGTGACTGACGGTTCTAGAATACCTGGAAACAATAGCTTTTTAATAGGGTAGACTGATAAATAAAATGCATTTTGATAAGGAAACAGTAAGGACGACAACCTCTGTGTGGTGAAAGCCCGCTTGGGACTCAGAAGGTTGCGGGTTCAATCCCCGCCGTGGGATAAATGTTTGTATGATTTATCTCGAGTCTGGGTGTTTCATGTATAATATGTATGTATTTAGAAACAAAAAGTATGTAAGTAGTATATCAGTTAGCTGGTTCCCATAGTACAAGCTTTGCTTAGTTTGGGGCTAGATGATGCTGTGTGAAATGTCTAGCATTATTTATTTAGAAGTCATTACTAGTTAGTAACTTAATCTTACCAGGAGTATCAAACATGAAGATATTAGGATCATTGTTGATCCTAATTTTAGTCATCAGGCTTCTGGTGATCCCAGCGACAGCACCTACAGGCAAAGCATGCCCTTTCCCTGTATTAACCGTCCTCAGCATGTTGATCAATGAAGACTTCCCAACATTGGGCACTCCGATGATCATCACATTGTAATCAGACTCTTCACTCCGGTTGTAGCGGTTAGAGTCTTTGATCAGATCCACCATCATGGGTTTAAGTGCTCGTAAACCACGGTCAATTTGATCCTTACTGTTTGTAAACACTACATTGTTTATACCCTGCTCGGCCTTCAACTGGTCCTTGATTCGAGGTATTAGAGACTGTACGGTTAAGTCTTTCTTGTTTAGAACTAGGATGTGAGGCTTAGCACCAGTCAGTGTGCTGGTGAAGATAGGATTTCGACCTGAAAAAGGCACTCTTGCATCGTGAACTTCTATGACGCAATCTACGCTTTTAAGAATTCTCTGCATTTGTTTCAAGCCTTTGTTCATGTGGCCTGGGAACCAGCGAAGCAGGTCCTTGGCGATGAAGGGGAATTTCTTGCGGAAATTGAAAGCTGCAACATCGAACTTCGCCATTTTTAAGGTTATGTTATTGTTATGATGCGTATGCTAGGTTAGGTTCACAGTCCACAAAAACTTTTCCTCAATAAATAACCTAAACCACAAGATTCTGAATCAACAGAAGGTTAATTTTCTCCATTTTTGGGGCTCCAAACGAAAATCAATCAAGGGCAAAAAGGAGAATCAAATGATCAGCTGATTGATTGTTACTATAGTGACATGAATGACACTGACAGTTGTGGTAGAGTTGTCAATAAAGGAATTATATCATCATCATCATCATCATCTCAGCCTTTTTTACGTCCACTGCTGAACATAGGCCTCCCCCATAGATTTCCACAGCGATCGATCTTGTGCAGCCTGCACCCAACGGCTCCCTCTACGAGATCGAATCAGAAATGAAGAGATCCGTAGACGCACTAAAGTCGCCGACATAGCCCACAGGATTAGCAAGTTGAAGTGGCAGTGGGCGGGGCACATAGCTCGTAGAACTGACGGCCGTTGGGGCAGAAAAGTTCTCGAGTGGAGGCCACGCACCGGAAATCGCAGCAGAGGACGGCCCCCCACGAGATGGAAAGACGATCTTGTAAGGGTTATTATTATTATTGATGATAGCGTGGCTTTTATATCACTGCGGCCATGAAGGCCTATTGTGATCGCCACTTTCAAGTCGCCCCTTGTGTCGGGGCGTTCATAGTTCACTTCCAAGCCCTACTGCTGACATAAACTGTAGGACCTTTTTGGGAGTGAGTTCTCGTAGCTCCTCTGGGCTTAAAGTGTATTTGCCCAGAATGGCGCTGCGTTTGTGCATTAGTGGCCCACACTCCCCTAGCAAATGAAGGGGCGATTCATCCATGATTCATTGTAAGGGTTGCTGGGAATTATATAGTTGCCAATTTAATTAATTATGAAAAATTGACTTTTTTAAAAGCGGTTTTGAATGCATCAAAACTTTTTGTACTCTGATTTTATTGATTTGGTAGAAATCTATTGTCAATTTGTTACATTCAAAACAAAGTTATTCATTTCAAGGAAGCCAGAAAATAAAACAATTCACCTTTTCCTGATTATTTCCGGATGAAACAATCTCACAAAAATGTCGCAAACATTTCTCTTGGAGCCGGATATAATAGCGGCAACCGAAAATGTTATGCCCGATTTGAACAACGACTTGGTGCTTGCTAAAAACTTCCTGAAGCAGCAGAGTGCAGCAACTGGAGACTCACTGTGAGAATAAAAATCATTTCATAGTTCCATTCCCATAGTCTGTCTGTGTAGCCATAGTTTCATCCTTCAAAAAAGATGCCGTTAATTGTAATCTCGCTCGTTCCAAGATATGACCACTTAGTGGACATAGTGCAGAAGATCCTGTCTCAAAAGCCTCCAGATGTGGTGGATAACTTCGAGCAGTACTCCTGGGAGGTGAAACAGGAGAAGTTCCGGCCGAACTTCGACTTGCTGAACGATGTTTATCTCTCCCCGCCACAGTTGGCGCTAGTGCGGAGAGTGGATGAGATGTTCAGGGTAAGAACAATTTTAAGTAGCTCTACAACTTTGGTTAATCTATAAAACTAGTCGTTTAGTGGCTAAATTCACATACTAGTATGATACAACAATAACAGTTGTTATGAGTTGGAGGTACCTAAGTGTAAGTACCAACCTTGAGTTAGCGTTTGAGGGATCCGGTACGAAGGACCATTTTGAGTCTACTGACTATTATTCTATTCTTTAACGCAAACGATCAAAAACTTCAAAAATCTACTCTGCAAAGCTTAACTACCTACATTTATTAGCATGCTACTCCATGCACTGTAAAGGTGCCTTCTCAGTTCCTACCTAGCCACATTCTATTCATTGCAGCTGGTGGCTAGCAAATCGGAGATGAAAGATGATATGGGGGAGGAGGAGCAGGAATTAGACCTGGAGGAGGACAACATGAAGCCCAGGATTGCTGACCTCATCGACCATAACTATTACTTGCGTGAGGTATCTACCAACTACATACACACAACATGTGTACATGCGTATTAAATTCAAGAGCAAATGACTTAGTTCGTGTTAGCTTTTATTTTCATTGAGTAACCGGAATTTATACCTACAGCAAGACTAAATGGTGTCTTGCAGGCAGGATACGGTCTGCCAGACTGCGAGGCCTACGCAGTCTACATCTCTCTGAACATGCTGGCCATCAAGGAGCCGGTGGCCACCGTCAGGTTCTTTGGCAAGATCTTCGGCACCAAGGCAAACTACTACGTCGCCGAGACTGACCTGACGTTAGAGGAACTGGATAGGAGGATACGGGTACCTACTGTTGTTTTAAATGAGAAAATCAGTTGATGCGCGGTTGGTATCTTACTAATGTCTTTAAAAATGTTAAGGAATTTGATCTAAAAGACATGCCTGGAGAGGGGGAGGGCGAAGGGGAAGGACGGATGCAAGAAACTGAAGAACAGAAGGAACTTTGTAAGTGAATCAGATTTTATATCTTGATTAGATAGTCGTTCTTGTACCGTCAGTCTGTAGGTACTGTACGGTGACCAAAATGGAAAGCGATGTGGAATCGTCGATCCTGGCTACAAAGTTAGCCATGACAAATATTTGTCTCAGATACTTATTTGAAAGTCAGTTGACAAAGATTCTCTTCAAATGAAAGCTACAAGAAGAAAATTACTTTTAATGGCTGATAAACTATAAGATGTTTTCAGTGGGGGAAGGCGAAGGTAAGGATCTTGGGCCGAAAGAGCTGGTACCGCCAAAACTTCCCCCAGAGCCAGTATCAACCTGGCAGCCACCGGTACCCATTCCTGTGGAGAGGCCAGGTCAAGGAGTAAACAAGAAGGTTAGCTTTTGTGCTCTTGCTGGTATGAAACTAAAACCACAAGGCAATACACGATGATGAAGAGGCGTGGTAAACAATATCTCAGATAAATGACTATATGTATACATTATAGACATCTTGAAAGGATCTATTTCAAGATGTCTAACGACGCTCCCATAGAGGCACTTCCAAACACATGTCATTTAGATGTCCACCTTTTGCAGAAGTAAGCATAGGTTCCTCTGCAGGACTGGATTTCTTCAGGACGGCCAACATGATCTTTTTGTATAGCATCAGTAATATTACGACATTTACGTGATCTATATATTCTCCTTAGGTGTACTGGGTGTGCAACAACCCAGGGGAGCAGTGGATATGCCTTCCAGACTTGATCCCACCACAGGTTCGAGTCGCAAGGCTCACGGTGCGATGCATGACTGGGGATCTAGATGCCGAGGTAAAGTGTTGTTAATTTATTCAGATTCGACTAAGACATAAGATTGCATCGATCTATGATTGTTTTCTGCAGTTTAAAGGTTTATTAGGTAAAAAGCATCATTCTCGATATTCTGGTGCCTCCCTAGTAAAGAAAGCTGAAATAAAGTTCTAATCTTCCCAACTTTACCTTAATTTATCATATTAGTTATTATGGAGTACCTCAAGGACCAGAGTTTGGTCTCCTTTTCTTAAATGACCCAAATGATAATTAATAATTACATGCATCTTCTTACATAATCTGTCACATATGCTAGAAATTTCAATGAAATCCAACCTCCAGGTGCAATCGTTCCCTCCGTTCGAAGGCACGGAGCGCAACTACCTGCGCGCGCAGATCGCTCGCATTGCGGCCGCCACTTCCATCTCCCCGCAGGGCTTCTACACCTTCGGCTCGGGGGAAGAAGAGGAGGACATTGATATGGAAGAGGGGGGAGGTACAGTTATTTACAGCAAGCCTCGCGTGCAAGTGAGATAACATGATAAGCGCTCGGCGTTTGGCAGCAGGGTTTGGCAAGCGAGTGAATATGCGGCTCTAAGTTACCTCTACAGTTTTAGGTACATACTGCATGCGATATCACCCACTTATGTTTTATTGCAAAGACGAATATTAGTATGTATCTCTAGTCACTTCGTAGGCATGTCTCAGACTATAAATTTTTTAGGTATCACCTAGGTACCTACCTTCCTGATGTGATTCTGTTTCGGTTTTTATAAATCCCTTATTTTTTCAAAAGTGTCTACCCAGTGTGTCTTGCTCTTTTTTTGTGGATATGAAACCTGGTAACCTACTTAGGTAATTAATTTGCACACAATAAGAGGTCAAAGATCGGCTGAGCGCGCCCGGTCTTAATAATCACATACCTACGCTGTTTTGTATTATGGTCACTATCGAAGATTTTGGCAATGGCCGTATAAAAAAATTTGGTACCGTCGAAGAGATTCTATATTCGTTTGTATTTTTTTGTGTGTTTTACGTTTAACTCTTCCATATAACCTTTGTTGTTTGGGAGGGTAGCTAACTATTCCCTTCATGAAGTAAGGGAAATCCTCCAGGTGACCTGGACTTCAACCCGAACCCGTTCTACCAGGGGCACACGCTGAAAGACCTCCTGGACACCAACTTCACGTACTGGGTGCACCACGGCCGACACATTCTAAACCAGGGGCGGACCATCTGGTGGAATCCTAATGCTGGGATGGTAAGACACTACGATAACGTGGAGATTATTAATGTTGTGTATTATTGACGACCTCTGTTGCGCAGTGGGCGAAGGTTGCGACGCAGTAGGTTGCGGGTTAGATCCCCGCCGTGGGACAAATGTTTGTACCTATACATATTATATAAACACCCAGACCCGAAACAAATATATGTCGATCATACAAACATTGGTCCCGCCGCGGGGATCGAACCCGCAACCTTTTGCGTCGCAGACGGGTTTTCGCCCACTGCGCTACAAAGGTCGTCAAATGAGAGCTCAATATCGCTTCCACACACAGAAACAAAACTACACACATATTTAAAACTTGTCTACACGCATTCGTGATAGAACCACTGAAAGCAGGTTAGTCCTACTATATATTTTGACTTTGACCCGTTCAGGATGAAGGTCTCGAAGAAGAAGACGACGAGGGTCCACCGCCCATCGAGCCGGAGTCCGGCCCGCCCCTCTTCACGCCGCTATCGGAGGACGCGCGCGTGGAGGGTCTGAACGCGTGGACAGCACGCATCAGCTCATCGCTGGCGCCGGATCGTGCTGTCGCCGTGCTGCGCAGTACGGTGTGGCCCGGGGCGGTCGCGTATGCTACTAATGGGAAGTTAGTGTCGCTTCTCAAGAGTAATAAGTTCGTTAAGCTATTTAGATTCAGGGAGAAATGGAACGGCTTCTGAAACTACTTCAGCTTAAACTAAAGCAAATCATACAGGCCGTTATTAATAAAAAAGTTACGTTAAAAATGTATGGTTACTCCTACGTTACACTCGGCGTAACTTTACACCACGTTTATTAATGACGGTCACAGAAACGGAACAGGATCATGACTGTCGAGGTCGGTAAACAAGATCTCAAATTGTACCTACACGTCACGGGCCGTCTCAATGGCTCCGACTAACGCAGAGTCTTACAGGGTCTTTCATTTTAAACTACACAAACTGACAAGGCCTCAATTTTGGGTTGTAAATAGAAGTTTGACCGTATCAATTTAATTCCTAAGCCGATTTAAGTTTTCATTATTTATAGATTTTTTATGACATGTTGCATAATGATTTTCAAGGTCCACCAATCACAGCTCAGCTACATCACGTCACACGCTCAATGGACTAAGTTATACAAGAAGCAACTATCACTTGAAAGGATAGTCTATTGGTTATCTCGGGATTTTCATAACAAAACAAAAAAAAAAAAAAAAAAATTATTTGTTGAACCCAGTTTAAAATGAAAGACTTTATATACCCTTAATGAATGAACAGAAAGTCCGAGTGTCTCTACGTGGGCTGGGGCCTGAAGCTGCAGCAGCCGAACTTCAGTCCGCTGCAGCTGCCGCGCCCGCAGGACGAGTACCCCGTCGGGCCTGAGGTCATGGAGATGCCGGATCCCACCTTCGCGGATGAAGAGGTAACAAGTTATCAGTTTCGATATGCATTCATTTTCCTATAAAATTGACAGAAATGGTTCACGCTACATACAGGGTGTAAAAAGACTGCTACCGAAAACTGAGGGGTTGCAATCAGACCATGATTCTAAACATATTTATCGAAAAAAAAAACGCGAAAAATTTTTTTACTTAGCTTCGTCATGCTATGTTATTTTCGGTTATTTACTACTAGTACGACATAATAAGACCATACCTACTTAATTATTTCATTTAAAAAAGAAAAAAACAATTAAAACTCAAAATCCAGCAATCTACGTAAAACAACGCGCCCAGAACATAACGCAAACAGTACTCTACAAACGCTGTTTTCTCCAGTTATAACGATTTTCTCGGAAAATCCTTTTGGATTTGATTGTGTGTTGGGATGCTGTACCTACCCCTTTCGGCTTCGGTAGACGTCTTTTTACACCCTGTATAGTTTTCCAATGTTTGTAAATATCACGCTCACTCATAATAAAGCTGAAAGTTTGTGAGTTTGTTTAAATGTTTGTATGTTTGTGTTTCAATCACGTCTAAACCAGTGAACAGATTTGGATGAAACTTGGCATAGGCGTATATAGTGACCTGGAATAGCATGTAGGCTATTCAGAATGTTGGTACCATGCGGGCGAAGAACAAACACACAAACATCTAACAAGACACAAACTTTCAGCTTTATTATATGAGTGGGATTATCTGGGCTAATACCTACCTTAATTTCGTCACAATGGTCGACGTGTTCAAGTGACCGCCTCTGGCGAAACAGCCCGAGTTCGAATCCCAGTAGGACATAAACTTTTTGCACTTGATTTTTTTGTACTTTTTTTAAAGTTTTGCACCGTTACCGAATCGTTCAAATTTTCACTTCTGTCGGTCCTCCTGGAATGTCACTGTTTTTTTAAACTTATCATTTAGTGGATACCTAAACCATTATAGTAACCATAACCATTATATTATTAGTGTAGGTTTAGTTAATAAGTAGGTAATTATTATATTATTTATGTATACATTATACACCGCTATTTTATGACTACCAAAAAAAATTTAAGGACAGTTGCAGCAGATGCAGAAAATAATAATGGCGTGGTCAGAACTTTGTTTTATTTAACTATCACAAAGTTATCGAGGATTGTAGTCAACCAAAACCGAACAAAATTTTATGAAAACTGTACAAATAAGTACTATAGACAACAATCGCGTACAGACTCTCATTCCAACTATGTTCTCGTATCATCCCCAGTGAGTAAAACCGCAATATCTATCATAAATCCATGTCTAACTCGTCTCGTCTCCTTTTGAGGTTATAATTTTTTTTTCTCTTTTTTTGAGTTTTAACTACAGAAATGTGACCAGTTTCAGACACCGAGAACATGTTTAAAATTTTTTTGGTAATTAAAAAATAAGGGTGTATAGTTGTATATCTAAAGCCGGGTCCGCAGCGACGTGTTTTCGTGTTTTTGTACAAAATAACCTGTCAATTCGGGCTTGGCATAGACAAAAATAACAACAAAATGTTTTCCGAGAAGAATGGATAACATCCCCCGCATTTGCCTGCGGGGAGGGAAAGTGGTTTGTGTTGAAGAAGTCAATGTCAAATGTGTAAATTTTTTTGGTCTGGAACTAAGCTATATAGTGTACCAAAAAGGTACCATGCTAAATCCATGGTCTGGAACGTCTTGAATTATTGGTTTAGCGCTTAGATTTTCATCATCTCATCATCGGCCTATATCACTACTGGACATAGGCCTCCCCTAAATGACAGACGCACTGAGAAGACTTTCGTTTTCAAACATTGCGGTATGGGTGACGAGAAGACTCGACGTAGTTTTTCAAATGCTGCCCAACCCAGCTGAATCCTTCTCTTGGCCTCCTTCTCAAAGTTGCTTCTACCTAACGGCAAAATCTGCCCGAGGTATGTGTACTGCGAGACAACTTCAAGAAGGTGACCATTATCAGCGACCATTATTGTGGAAATGCAATGATCTAAAGAAAAAACTTTGCTTTAAATACAACTGTTAGGAGTAAGAACGGTGCTTTGGGATTTTACGTTGAAAGACTAAAGAAAAAAACTAAATCTAAAAAACTAAAACCTTTATAATTAGCATGCTTTATATTTAGCAGCTCTTTGATATATCCTATTTTTATATGGATAAAACAGTTTTCATGTTTTCTGCGTCGGAACTCATTTTTGAAATGTAAACAAAAACAATAACTACATATAGGCGCAGAGGACGGGCGGTTATGTTTTTATTTTGTACAAAAACACAAAAACAAGTCGCTGCGGACCCGGCTTAAGATATTTATTTATAGCAATAGTCTAAATAATTTTTATTATATTTGTTAATACCGTGTATTTTTATAAAAATCTTTTTACTCGGTCTACCGCGATACAGGCTTGGCCTAGTGCGGGGTCCGTTGTAAATTATTTATGTATGAAATAAATAAATAAATTATTATTTCCAGGCGTATCGTATCGCCCACCTGCCGCCACCCCCGCCGCCGGAGATGCCCGGGGAGGGAGAGGGTTTCGCGGAAGAAGAAGAAGAAGAGGATTAGATCTCGACTACCTAGTTATTATAAATACTTAGTTTATTTTTGTTTTAGTTCAATGAATAAATGTTTTATTTTTCGTAACATGTTTTTTTCTGATTGCATGCAAAAATCTTCGGCATTTGCATTTTTAGTTTTTACTGGATATTGTTAGCCCAAATAATTAATAATAAAAAAAAAATTAATAAATAATTTTTTTTAGATAATTAATAGAGTAGGAGGAGGCAACTGGACTGCAAATTGTCGTATCACTTATTATTTGAGCCAGAGTGGTGATCTTATCGGCAACGTGATTTTATTAAGATAACTCGTTAGACCTAAGAACTTTTGTAAACCTTTTTCATAAATAAATACTCTTTATTATTATAATTGACAAAATGTTACGTAGTGAATTAAAGATATTCTTAAAAACAGATTAACTTTATTTCAAACAATAAGCACCCAAATTATTTACATTTATCTTACAAATTGAAATCCTATGTTATACAGGTTATACTATGTTTCATAGTCTCTGCTATTGCTTTTCAATATCACGGAGGTTTATTTAACCCTTTGATTTGTAACAAAAATGAAAAAAATAAGAAGGAGGCGCCATCTTCAAAGATTCGTACCTAAATACTATTTTCATTTAGATAGGAATATATTTTCGATTTGTATTTATCTATCAAATCAAATCAAATCAATTTATTTGCAGGATTGTTTCATTATGTGGATTAAATCCTTGTTGATGATCAATCCTTCTCTATTTGCCTTGAAGAAATATCATTTTCGACTATTAAAACATACAAACACTACTTTTTATGCTTATGCAGTTGTGGCGCGGACAGCTTCACTTTGCCGGGGAAGTTTCTAGCGACGTTCTCTTCCTGTGAAAAAAAACCTTTAGTTTAACAAGAGTTTAATTTAACCCCTATTTTATTTATTTACTAGAGGAACGCCCGCGGTTTCGCTTACGTGTTATTGCGTGTTGCAACATTTGTCCCTTTTTCACCCCCATAGGGGTAGATTATTAAAGTTTTTAGTCTGTGAAAGATGCATTTTCATTTTGAAAACTTCAGATTTTTTACAACAAAAATGTGCATCCATGCACCAAATGCATTATTGCTGGCTTGCTCTTTCTTAGGCATTTTACATATTGCCTTCTCTGTTTATGCTATATACAAAAAAAAATCTTAGTTCTTTCCTTTATCGTAAGAGGAATGTATTCTTCAAGTTTCATGTTTCTATGATTTATGGTTTAGGCTGTGTAACGATCTGTCAGTGTTGTTTTTGTACCTAGCTATTAAAAAAAAGACGGATGTTTTGCTATCTCTAGATAGGGTCATGTGTAATGAATAATGCTGTACGTTTTAAACAGCATCATCTAGCCTCAAAGTAAGCAGAGCGGGTACTAGACCCCGAGACAAATATTTGCAGATTATACAAACATTCGAAACGTTCGAAAGCTAGCAGACGCATGGGAAGAGAAAGGAGTAGACGTCGGCGGAGCAAGGTTAACAAACCTCCGCTTCGCCGACGATATTGTCCTTTTTTCTGCGTCGGCCTCCGAGCTACAAACGATGCTTCAACAACTAAGCACTGCAAGCTTTGAGATTGGACTTGGAATGAATAGGTCTAAAACCAAAGTCATGACCAACAGCGCTGAGACCAGAATAACGGTGGATGGAGAAGATCTAGCATACGTCCAAGATTACATCTACCTGGGCCAAATAGTCTCCTTCCAAGACAGGCAAATTAAGGAAATCGCTCGGCGAACCGAAAATTCTTGGAGGAGCTATTGGTCCATGGGGGATATGATGAAGGGAGATTTACCCTTATCGCTAAAGCGGAAGTTAATGGACGTATGCATCCTCCCCGTTCTCACATATGGTGCGCAAACTTGGTCCTTGACCAACATTCTCAGGTCCAAGCTCAAAGTTTGCCAACGAACAATGGAGCGTAGCATCCTGGGTGTCAAATTGACGGATAGAGTCCGAAACACCGAACTACGCTCCAAAACTAAAATTATAGATGTAGCTTTGAAGGCCGCTACGCTGAAGTGGAATTGGGCCGGACACGTCTGCCGCATGCCAGGTGAGCTGTGGGCGAAGGTAGCCACCGAGTGGCGCCCCGACCCAGCGAGAAGGCGACGCGGCAGACCAAAACGGAGATGGCGGGACGAGCTGGATCAGTTTTTGGCGGAATGGAGGGATGTTGCTGGTGACCGGGATGTCTGGAGGGAGTGGGGGGAGGCCTTTGCCCAGCAGTGGGACACTGATGGCTGAAGTAATAAATACAAACATTATTCCCGCCGCGGGGATCGAACCCGCAACCTTCTGCATTATCCCACTCTTATAATAAAGCTGAAAGTTTGTTTGTTTAGATGTTTGTATAGTATGTTTGTGTTTCAATCACGCCTAAACCAGTGAACCGATTTGGATGAAACTTGGAATAGGCGTAGATAGTGACCTGAAATATTCAAAATGTGGGTACCACGCGGGCGTAGCCGCGGGTAGAAGCTAGTGTGTCATGACTCATCTACAGCAAATGTAATTTATCTATTCTGTCGAAGACGTGAGAGATAGGGTCATTTAGCAGGTGGGTGACCTAAAAACTCCGTCAAGAGTTGCCGGTTACCTTGACAGCCTTGAGTAGATCCTTCTCCCTGGCGCCGGCGGCCTTGTCCCTGAGGAACACCTGCACGGCGGTCTTAGCGGCCTTGCCGCGCTTGCCCGTGCCCGGGGTCAACTTCACTTTGTACCTGGATCGAACATTTTCATAGAGGTACTTAATAAGCTTCCATGTGACATTAAATTAATGATTGATAAGAGACAGACTCTGAAAAATAAATTGAAAATCTTTCTTCTGGAGAAGTGTCTACTCCATTGATGAATTGTGACTTTTATGTTTTTTGTTACATACATACATACATAAAGTCACGCCTCTTCCCCAAAGGGGTAGGCAGAGACCACGGATCTCCAGTCGCTACGATCGTGACACACAACTTTCGCCTCATTCACTCTCATTACATTTAGGGTACTTTTGACCTGGCCCTTCTCCAAAATGTCGCCAATTTGATCCAAGAAGGTTCGCCTAGGTATTCCCCTTCCAGCTGTCCCATGCACACTCGCCTCATACACTTGCTTTGTCAAACGATTGTCATCCATCCTCTCTACATGCCCAAACCATCTTAACATACCTTTCTCGATCCTCAACACTACATCTTCTTTCACTTCACACTGTTCCCTTATCACACTATTTCTCACTCTATCTATTTGTTTGTTATGTATACCTAACTCCATCTTTTGTTTTTATTTCCTGTTCTTATTTTTTGTTTCTTAATTGTAACACCACCTCCTCTCGCGTTCTTTTCTATCCAATCCATCCAAAGGTTGCCTGGAAGAGATCGCTTTGAGCGATAAGGCCGCCCATTGTGTCACCGCAATTAGTTTTAAGTTTTTTAAGTTTTATTTTTAAATTGTATTTATGGTGTAACAATAAAGAGTTATCTATCTATCTATCTATCTATCTATCTATCTATCTATCTATCTATCTATCTATCATTCAACGTTACCCCACACATACTACGCAACGCTCTCATTTCAACAGCATTCACTCTACTCTGATGTTTTTTCTGCCACACCCAACTTTCACTTCCATACATCAATGTCGGTACCAACACTCCTCTATGAACTGCCAGTCGTGCCTTGTCGGACACTTTCCGGCTGCCATGCTCAACATATGAGCATGTTTTTTGTTCTTGTACTTTTAAAATTAAGAAATGAAAAGTCTTATCAAAATTTTGGATTCCGACGGGATTCGAACCCGCATCGATCAGACGATCCTCCTAAAGCCGGAGTGCCTTACCGCTCGGCCACAGAATCCCTTATTGCCAGTATCCAAATTTTCGATTAGCTCATATATTATTATTATTTTGCTTTCTGGACTGATTTGGTTTTGTTGTGTTGACACATGAACATGTTGTGCCGACCCCACTTAGTGGGATAAGGGCAGGAAGAAGAGAAGGACTGATTTGGTTTTCTATGATTGTATGTATTATGTACTCGAATTATGATTATAGGTTAAGTTAAGGTGTTTTCCGCATACAATTTTGTGTTGTTTTAATGGAAATAAATGAATTGAATAGAAATAATCTTTGTCAAAGTCAAAAAGCATTTTTTCAGTAGGACCGCTGTGAGCACTCTGAATAGTCTTATGATCAAGATGATTCAACTTCTGTTCCTTCACGAGTTCACGACTAATCGCTTAAATGGGTATAACTTCTACACTTTCAGCCTTATATAATAGTAATAACGGTAATCTACACTAATATTATACAAGGATAGATTTGTTTGAATTTAATAGGCTCCGAATCTACTGGACCGATTTGAAAAATTCTTTCACCATTAGAATCCCACATTATCCCTGATGAACATAGGCTATATTTTATCCCGGGAAAGTGAAGCTTTGCCCAGGGAACGCGGGTAAAACCGCGACGGACAGCTATTTACTTATAATTGTGCAGAGCGGAGTATGGTGCGACGACTGGGACCGCGAACAGCAGCTCATCTTCAGGAAACGGAGCACCCGTCAGCTGGCTCAGCAGCTCTGCATCTGCATCAGGACCTTGGGCTTCCACCTGCAGCACATCACTTGATTAACACTTATAAAAAAATACTACATTACATTACATTGGCTAAGAATAAGGTTACTCCATTAAGTGTGAAATTTTACACCCTGACCCGATTGACGACCTCTGTGGCGCAGTGGGTGAAAGCCCGCTTATGACGCAAAAGGTTGCGGGTTCGATCCCCGGATAAATGTTTGTATGATCTGCAAATATTTATCTCGGGTCTGGGTGTATCTATGTATAATATGTATTTACAAACAAAAAGTATAAGTAGTATATCAGTTATCTGGTTCCCATAGTACAAGCTTTGCTTAGGGCTAGATGACGCTGTGTGAATTGTCCAGCATTACTTACCTCCACCTCCGGGTTCTCCTCAACATCCTCAGCATCAGACAGTTCGAGCAGCAGTGGCGCTGGTTGCGGTATCTTGGGTGCTTGCTTCTGCCGCTTCACCTTAGCGACCGCCTTCTTCTGCGCCTTCTTCGCCTCCTTCTCTTCTTTCGCGGACTGGGAAGAAAATACAGTAAATGGACACTCGAGCCAAGATAAACCAAAAGCCCTGGGGGTCTAATCCGGCCGCTTTGAGTGAATCATATTATTATATACTAGCTGCGCCCCGCGGTTTCACCCGCGTAAGTCCCGTTCCCGCGGGAATATCGGGATAAAAAGTAGCCTATGTGTTAATCCAGGGTATCACCTATCTACATACCAAATTTCAACCAAATCGGTCCAGCCGTTTTTGCGTGAAAGAGTAACAAACATCCATACATCCATACATCCATACTTACAAACTTTCGCCTTTATAATATTTATAGGATATAAAGAGGTTGTTTCATAACGTTCAAATGAACCTCAACCGTAGGGTGGTAAACCACATTTTTTTGCTGAGTGTACATGTACTTTCTAACATATTGTTTCTGTCACAGTTCTCTTGTGTACAATAAAGAATTACAGAATTACAGTAAGAATACAGACAGTCGAATTGATTTAACCGGTAAAGATAAATATCAAGAGCTTATCAAGAATTTCAATTGCGACGACTAAGGGTTCCGTGGCCGACCGATAAGGCACTCCGGCTTTAGGAGGATCGTCTGATCGTTGCGGGTTCACTTTTCATTGAGAATCCTTTTTTTGAAGTCGGTTAATAAAGAGATATTTTTTCCCCAAAAATATCTCTTTATGTAGATGTCACACAGCGTAAAGAGTAAAGTTTGGTTAAAACCAACCATCATGTCTGTTCAGATGGAAGAGCGTAACTACGTATTGGTAAAAATCATAGGTTCAATTCCCACATGGAGTAATTTTCGGGATGCATTTAATCTTTACCTGGAGTATCGCCATAGCCATGATGCGATCCTCTTCATCCTGATCCTTGTATTTCTCCTTGATCTTCTTCATCTTTCCCTTCTGTCCTCTCTTGGCGCTCTCCTTCACCTCTGGCTTCGGCTCTTGCTTCTTGGGCTTCTTCCCCCCCTTTTTGGGGAGGGAGGGGAATGATAGTGGTCTGTCATCACCTAGTGTTTAAATAGTTAGTGCTACAAGCTCACCCTGAAACTCACGTGGTCGTGCTTGCTTAGTCTTGATAGATCGTTGAAATTAAGCAACATTCGACCGGTCAGTAAGTGGATGGGTGACTGTTAGTGGCATTATTTTATATTTAGACGACCTCTGTAGCGCAGTGGGCGAAGGCCCGCCTGCGACGCAAAAGGTTGCGGGTTCGATCCCCGCGGCGGGACCAATGTTTGTATAAGTAAGTTCGTATGAGTCAGTGGCCAACTCTGGTGACGGAGTTTTTAGGCCGCCTTAAGGCCTCCGTCATGGCTTAACGACTTAAATAGCCGGGACCGACAATTTAACGTGCCCTCCGAAGCACGGAAGCGCTCAGATGAAAATGCCACTGGCGGTCACCCATCCACTTACAGACCGTTTCGAACGTTGCTTAACTTCGACGATCTATCAAGAACGACAGCAAGCACGACCACGAGCGCTTCGATGTTTGTATGATCTACAAGTATTTGTATCGGGTCTGGGTGTTTCTATATAATATGTATTTAGAAACAAAAAAAAGTATATAAGTAGTATAATTATCAGTCTTGTAGTACCCATAACACAAGCTCTACTTACTTTGGGGCTAGATGATGCTGTGTGAAAAGTCCAGCATTATTTATTTGTTGATAAACATGATTGAAATACTCACTCCTATCAGAAGCTTCAGACATGGTCCTAGCTTTGGACCTCAATATAACCTCCCCGGTCCCATGATCAACCTTTATATGCGTATCGGGGTACTCATCCTCCGACGAATCTCCTATCTCACTCACTCCTATCTCTTTCTCATCTGAGCACTCTGATACTCCAACACTATCTTCATCATTCTTGATTACTTCGTCCTTATATGATTGCTCATCGTCTTGGGCTATAGATTCTGTTTTATCTTGCTGGGCTATAGATGTTGTTTTGTCTTTTTGAGTAACAGCTTCAGTTGATTGAGAGTCTTTATCAACAGTATGTCTCGGTGATTCTTCTGTGATTGTATCAAGTTTTGAGTTCAGTTCGTCCTTTTCTGAATCATCTGCAAATATTTATAAAATAAACTAAACTGCTAAGATTTTAACAAAAAACTGGAGGCAACCTATGCCTACACTCAACGGGACGCTAGTGCCTGGGACATTGTTTGAGATGGAATAGGCTTGCCCAGCACCTAAACCATCCTCTCAGCTTAATCAGCCCACAAGAAAGACGACGTAAATACGTGTGGAGCTGACCAAGCTGCGGGTTTCCTCACTATGTTTTCCTTCACCGTTAAGAGCTCGTGTTCGAAACGAAAAATCCATTGACCACAGCCGTGTCGAATGGGGTTGTGCCTCGACTTTCAATCCGATTTTAACAGCATATATGACTAGATGATGCTGAGTGAAACGTCCAGCATTATTTATTTATTATTATGTTCATACTTAAAAGCCTAGAGTATATTAAGTTTAGCCAAAATAACACGACATTCATTCTGTTAGGCGGTAGGAAGTTCGCCGGGTCAGCTGGTATGATTATAAAAGGCATGTTATGCGGAGGGAAGAGCGTCATGTAACGAGAAGAATGTGGAGGGATGTAGCGGAAGGAGACCAAAGAAGAGATGAACTGTGTGAAGGATGATATGGGTAAGAAAGGAGTGAGTGTTGAGATGACGGCTGATAGAGCGGAGTGGAAGAGGAAAACCTGTTGTGTCGACCCCACATAAAAGTGGGATAAGGGCAGGGAAATGATAAGCTATGATTATAACAATAATTTAAATTCACAGGGAGTAATAAGATTTCAAACTACTTTATTCCCGCCCGCCATTTTGTTTTGTTTTTTGGAGGGAGAAATTACACTTTGACAGGATGGTGGGACAAAAGAAGTAAGCATTTCGAGCGGGTAGTGTAAAAGAACCTTAACCCCTTGTAGTTCTTGTGGGTCTGGGTGTTTCTATGTATAATATGTATGTATTTACGAACAAAAAGTATATAAGTAGTATATCAGTTATCTGGTTCATATAGTACAAGCTATGCTTAGTTTGGGGCTAGATGATGCTGTGTGAAATTGTCCAGCATTATTTATTTATTTATTTATTCTCGATCGAATCCAATATTGAAGACCATCTTTTATGTTTTAAAACGTTATTATGAGATAGTAATGTTTCTTAACATACCGTCTTCTCCCTCTGACACTTCAATCTCGACGTCGTCCTGCTCTTGCACGGAAGTGACGTCAGAGGCGTCTTCAACAACGGCCGGTTTCCGCTCGTCTCGGTGACGCTCTATGCAGCTGTCTTCAAGCTAGAGTACGTTCATTGAGAAATTAAAAGTCATCATAATTTTCGATTCCGACGGGATTCGAACACGCAACGATGACTGAGTGAGATAACCCCGGGTTCAAATCCCAGACAGTAACATTTTCAATTTTTTTTGTACATTTTTTGGCACTAGGGAATTCCCCCAATTATATCCAAAGAGTTAGAGCTCTCCTCACCAGATCGGCCCATCTGGCCCACTTATCTGGCTTGGCCTTACGGCCGACGGTTGAAGTTGAATAGTTCTTTATATGTTAGTTGCGCTTGAAAACTTCGATAGCGCGATCTAGGACTCAGTACAAATTTTGTCATTTGTATGGGAATTTGATTATTATTGATCTCACTGCCATCTAGTGATACTGATACTGAAGTAAGTACTCTTTTAGCTATTTTATGTAGCGATGGCTAGAGGTCGATACATAATTTTCGGGCTATGGATATCGATAATAGTGATTTATTTATATATAAAGTACGTACCCTGAACATGAACGAGAAGCCGAAGCTGAGCTGGTCAGTGAGCAGATACTGCTTCTTCCCTCTGATCATGAAGGAGCCCGTGCCGAGGTACTCCCCCGTGGGGGCTGACTTGGACACTTGGGAGGCTGAGACCCACCAGGCTCGCGTCACCACCTTAGCCTCCCATGCAACACTGTAAGTTCGTATGACTTAGTGGTCAATTCTGAGTCAACGCGAGGATGGTTGAAAAGCTTTTGTTTAATCCAGCGCAATGTTAGAAAAATGACGACCTCTGTAGCGCAGTGGGCGAAGGCCCGCCTGCGACGCAAAAGGTTGCGGGTTCGATCCCCGCGACGGGACCAATGTTTGTATGATCTACAAATATTTGGCTCGGATCTGGGTGTTTCTATGTATAATATGTATGTATTTACAAATCGCTCTGCTTATTTTGGGGCTAGATGATGCTGTGTGAAAAGTCCAGCATTATTTAAAAAAAATGTTAGAAAAAGAGACAAAGAGAGAAAAAAGAGAGAGATAGCGTCTGAGCGCTCGGTTGCCGCCAATAGGCATGATGAGTATTTTTCAAAATCTGTTCTATGTTGTTCAGAATGATTTGTTATGTGAAAAAAATATCATATTTCAGTAGAAAATAAAGGTTTTCAAACATAAAAATCAAATTTAAAATCAAACATTTGAAATTCACGCCAAAACGCTCGTCGGTGTCATGGCGGCTGTTTTGACGTCACAGCTCACCACTGCAACAGCAAAAACTACGTGCATACACACTAATGACTAAAGCTCTAAGCAAGCAGAAGGCGCAGTTTTGGTCTATTATATTGAGTAATGACGTCACGCGCTCAGATTGGTGTACAGCTATCATGGCGGATTGTTGTATTTTGTAGATTTATTTTACAAAATAATTGAATAATTTCGACATTATTCGGACAATAAATGCATTTTTCTCAATCCTGGAATCCTATTTTATTAGAGCAGTTAAATATTTTGGCAAAACTTGATTACTGTCTTCATGCCTATTGTCTAACAAGCGAGAACGCGATAATATTGAACGAAAAATAGTGTGCGGAAATTTCATAAAACTTGCTCCAGGAAATACATGTTTTTCAGTAAGCCTTACAAGTTTGTAAAATAAATCTAGGACAAGCCTGTATCGCGGAAATCTAGTAAATTGACATTGTATTGAGAATTTTTTTTAAAGATTTTTTTCTTCTCCATAAAAGTAAAAAACCAATCTTAATACCGTACCTGTAAGCGACAGCAGCTTGTCCCGCTTCATTAAGTGTCCTTGGAGGCACGGGGCCCCCGCTGGGGTTCTTGATAACAACAGAGGAGGCCCCCGTCACTTCAGCGTGTACGTACAGATCGCATGAACGCATGTAACGTTTTACTAGTAGCTCGTTTTGTTGCTGGTCGCGACCCCCTATTATCTGTGGGTGAGTGAGTTAGTGAGAGAGAGTGAGTGAGTGAGAATGAATGAGAGAGAGTGAGTGAGAGAGAGTGTGAGTTTAATTATACTATGAGAAGTACTGTTATCTTCAATAATTAGCAGTTGATTGTATATTTATTTCCATATTTTAATACCTGGCTGGCCTTTCGGCCGACAGTTGATGTCAGATAGTTCTATATAGGCTAATTGCCGAGAATAATGTTACTTGCGCGATCCAGGATTCAAATCGTGTCGGTTGTATTGGTATAGCGCGCCAGCGCCATCTAGTGGTATAGTTAATTAACTAGACATCTTAGTGTGGCGATATTGGATTAGAGGTCACCACACCTATTTCTATACTAATATTATAAAGAGGAAAGATTTGTTTGTTTGTTTGAATTGAATAGGCTCCGAAACTACAGGACCGATTTGAAAAATTCTTTCACCATTAGAATCCTACATTATCCCTAATGAACATGTCTGGTAGAGATCGCTATTTAGCGATAAGACCACCGATTGTACGTCATAGTTCAGTTTTTTGTTTAGTTTTCTATTTTTGTGTATTTTTTATTATGTGGTGCGCAATAAAGTATTTTCTATCTTCTATCTATCCATAATAATATTATAAATGTGAAAGTAACTCTGTCTGTCTGTCTGTTTGTTACCTTTTCACGCCCAAACCTGAACAGATTAGGCTGAAAATTGGCATGGATAAAGGTTGTATCCCAGGGAAGGACATAGGCATATACTTTTTATCCCGAAAAAATCCCTAGGGAACGCGGGTTACACCGCGGGAGCGCAGCTAGTCTATCTATATTTTATCCCGGGAAAGTAAAGTTTTCCCGAAGGAACGCGGGTAACACCGCGACGGACAGCTAGTAGTTAATAAAGACTTTCATTCATCCCTCCGCATAACATGCCTGTACCACGCTAACTTAATATTACTCACCAAATAGTTATCAGAAGAAATAAACCAGTAGAATTTCTCGAACCAGTATGTCCGTCTCGCTTTAATAATGTTGCTGACCGTGTTAGCCTCTTTTAGCGTCTGCTTCGTCTTGCGCTCAGCGCTTTTAAGCGCTTTATCCGCTGATTCGAGCGTTTTCTGCTGCTTTTTAGCTGCACCGCGCTTTTGGTCGTAATACCTGGAAGGAATTATGGATTAAAAATCCCATAGAACATTACTAGCGTCGAAAGGTGGTGTGTGGGTGAAAGCCCGCGGGACACAGAAGGTTGCGGGTTCGATACCCGCCGCGGGACAAATGTTGGTATGACCTACAAGTATTTGTCTCGGGTTTGGGTGTTTTCTATGTATGTATTTACAAACAAAAAGTATATAAATAGTATATCAGTCATGTAGTACCTACAACAAGCTCTGCTTACTTTGGGGCTAGATGATGCTGTGTGAAAAGTCCAGCATTATTTTTTATTATTTACCTCGCCGCCCCGGTTTCGCACGGTTGTAATGCTGATGCTAAATATTAGGGTTTAGCCAGTTTGCAATGTAAGCGCAAAAAATGTATTAGTTATTCACGACATCACATTAGATACCTCTAAAATTATCAGTGTTCCTCTACTATATTCTGCATGTATTATACATATAAACCTTCATCTTGAATCACTCTATCTATTAAAAAACACCGCATCAAAATCCGTTGCCTAGTTTTAAAGATTTAAGCATACATAGGGACATAGGGATATAGGGCCAGAGAAAGCGACTTTGTTTTATACTATGTAGTGATTTACTTTCCATGCTTTGGAGGGCCTTAAATTGTCAGTCACGGCTATTAAGTAGTTATGCCATGACGCCCTTAAGTCGGTCTAAAAAGTCACAATGTACGAACTCATTTTTTTAATTCTAATGTAATTTAAGTGATTAACTCTCACCTCCTAGCATTAGCGAAGGCAGTCAGTGACAAGTCCACATCAACTGTCATAGGCTCCAAGGCCTCGCCGTCGGTGTAAGGATCCGTAAGGTACAACGATATGTGATTCTTGTCAAGCTTCAGCTGCCTTATGCAGGAGGCAATAGGGTCGTTATTCTCTTGCGCTGTCTTCACTAGGTGGTTTATATCGTCCCAGGACATCTGTGGAGGTTAGTATTTAAGAGCTTTCTCCAACTATAGGTGTAAATAATAGATCCATCTTCAAACTAAATAGTCAAATTCCAGTGGGGGGGTCTAACAAAAGTCCGTCATTAAACGTCCGTAACATATCTGTCTAGTCTACTCGTAATTCGACGTCTCTATACTTTATTATTGTTGAAGATTTTTGTTTTCTTTGTAGTGTAGTACACAATGGTGTCCGTAATCTGTCCGTATTTGTCGTCGCTATACATAATTTAGTAACTAAAAGGTTTTTTTTATTATGAGGGTAGTTCTACCTAGTTACCTAGTCTATAGTTACCTGGTTAGCTATAGCGGCCTGTACCGCCATGCGACACTGCTCGACGAGCGGCTCGTTCCGCGCGACGAGCTCGGCGGCGCGCCTGTCCCTCACCTGCACGTCTTTTAATGAAGACACGCGCTTCGAGTGGTCTTTGCGGACGTTCTGCAGCTTTTTCATTGCCTCTCGCTCTATTTGTACTGTCTGGTGAGAGAGAACATGAGTTTAGGACTATTATCACCGAGACACACATTTCAAAGTCACCTAACGAATTTTATATAATGTGTGTAACTGTGTAGTGATAGGTAAATGATTGACTGTGCTTGTTCCATATATGTTGTATGTAAGTAAGTACCTACCTATCTAGGTACTTTTGCTACTTCTGTTTTAGCCTTTTCTTCGTGCTTGTTCTTGTGTTTTCCGTATTAAGTGTGTGTTTCCAAATAAATGTTTTTCTTTCTTTCTTTCTTTCTTTCTTTCACTCCAGACACTACATAGCTCCACAAGTTTCATCAAAACCTGATAGCTGGGGTGTACTAAGATGGATCATCTAAAAGTAAGCTACGCCCCAAACCGTGTTTGTAACCCTGGTTCTACGTTATTGGTCGTGATTAGCGAAGGAACAGATGTAGGACACTAGTTTTAAAACTGTTTTAAGTGATCCCAACACAGCGGTCCAACTGAATAAATTCGTTTTGATTTTTTTCTGCTAGTTGAAATACAAAAAACCAATCTCACTGATGATCTTACTTTTTATTATAATTCAGTATGTAATACTCGACTTTAGATTCTCTTGGTAAGAGTGATCCTTTTAAATGATCCCAAAAGATCTTATTGAATAATTGTGACAGTGACTTTAGAAATCTACCTTCAGATCAATCTTCTGACCCTCCAATGCCGAGAAGAACTCGTCCACTGCCCGATCAAATGTCTCATGTTCCACATAAGGTTGACTCTTGGCCTGGTGGAACAGCATCGGGTGGAACTCCACGTTGGTGAGGAGGTAAGTCGGGGCTCCACCTTCAGGGTTCGGCCTCTCTTCTTTCTTCTGGGTTATGTAGCCCTGGATCAAAGTTGTAGTGTTAGGGTCAATTTTAGAGTTCTCCATTTGACTGTAAGTGTACATAATACTTTACAATAATAAATAAATAGCGCTGAATACTTCACACAGAATTATTCTAGCCCTTAGGTTCAATGCAGACTGAATAAGACGACCTCTGTGGCGCAGTGGGTGAAAGCCCGCTTGGGACGCAGAAGGTTGCGGGTTCGATCCCCGCGGCGGGATAAATGTTTGTATGATCTACAAATATTTATCTCGGGTCTGGGTACTATATGTATAATATGTATGTATTTACAAACAAAAAGTATGTAAGTAGTATATCAGTTATCTGGTTCCCATAGTACAAGCTTTGTTTAGTTTGGGGCTAGATGATGCTGTGTGAAATGTCCAGCATTATTTATTAATAAGCAGCGACGCAAGCCAAGACATAGAAACGCTTGATAGAATGAACGACGCGAGTCTGCTCGAGCCGGCGCGACACCTCATTCATTCTATATCTTGTAACATTGTTCTTAAGGTTTCTTGTCTTGTTACATCTCGTCGCGTCGCGTCGCTGTTCAGCCAATTCAGTCTGCATTCAGCCTTAGGATACTTCTTCTTATTGTGTCATTTGATTTTTGGAACCAGTGTGGTGGTAGGATTTTACGAGTCTTAAAGAGGCTATTTTTGGGAATTTAATACCATCTTTCGGAACTCTTTAAGTTATTTACTAGACTACAATGTTTTAAATCGACATTTGAGAGTACTACCATTGTGTATAGTTTTTTATTAATTGTGCTTTTGTATCCAATGTTATAAATCGCGTCACGTAAAAAGAGCGCTGGCTGTCATGCTGCGCTTTGGAAGTTTTATGGGTCCATTTGACGGTACGGGGTGAGGCGCGGGGCGGGATGGTCGCGCGCCGCACGCTTGCCAGCGCGATATTGGTTCGTCAGTTGGCATTTGCCTTTCGCGCTGTGCCCACGTTACTTTTTCTTTCAAAATACCATCGTGCACAAAAGTTTTTAATTACGAAATCGTTTAACATAAAAAAAAATAAGAAAAATATTTATGGCGTAGGTAGGTATATTGCTGTATGAAAAGAGGGGTTGATAATAATGCATTCCGTGCCTACAGTAAGACGAATAAAATTGTAAAAGGTTCAAAAGATTCGGAATACCACTACGACTTTGTGGAAGGAGTTTCAACATTAAAATTATCTTTAATGATTTTAATACGATTAAATATTCTTTACGGAATTAAATATGTTTTTAATTCTACTACGCAAACATACCCCCTCCACTTTTTTCCAGCGTTCTTTTTACGTGACGCGAGCTATACCCATGCAAAAAAAAAAAGATCTACATGTTCATACCTTGGACACTTGAGTCTTGGCATCATCAAGGAGTTTCTCCGCCTGTTTCAGAGCTACCACCAGCTTCTCCAGGTCCTGTTCCACGTAGAACCCTTTCCCTGGCTCCTTGGCCACCTTCATGTTACCGGCCAGGCCACCATCTTGCAGGACGTGGTCTATGATGGCAGAACCATATTCTGAGGGAAAATTTATAATCCTTGTAACACTGGAGCTTGACTGTTTAGTTTTAAGATGGATCACCTAAATGAAAGCTAGGCCCCAAACCGTGTTTGTTGCCCTGGTTTTTCACTGAATAAAATGCTCTAGTAATGACAAAGAAAATCTACTAGGTACAGAATAGGTAGTTCATTATTATACTAGCTACGCTATGCGGCGTTACCCGGCGTCTCTCAGGAGTACTTAACTTTTAAGGGATAAAAAGTAGCTTATGTGCTTTTCTAGACTGTAATCTATCTCTGTTACTTATTACATCTAAATCCATTCAGTAGTTTTTGCATGAAAGAGTAACAAGCATTATCTACTGTCTCAAAATGTTGGGTAATTATATCGATATTGGTTTCGGTTTGATGGCTTTACGAAGAATTAAAATACCGCCTGCCAGCAGATTAAAGAAAACATCATACCTAAGTTAGGATTAAGTATTTTCTTCAGGTTGTCGTTGGGTTTGCTCTTAGCTAGGATCTCTTTAAGTGTTTCTCCTGTGGGTGCCTCATAACTAGTTTTCGCTCTGTCTAATGGATATTTCTCTTTCACAGCAAACCTGAAATAATATTTATTTCATTCATGACTATATTGTTGGCAGTGCCAGAAAAAAATATGCAATAAAAATATATCTATATTTTTAGCAGATGTTGTTGGCAATTTTTTAAGTACAATTCTGGCAACACCATTATTTGCAATATTACTACAGTACTACATGCAATAATTGCCAGTATTTCAGCCATATTGCTTCGATAGTCTGTCTTAGTTGCCAATAATCAACATACATTACCTACCATTGTTTACAATTTGTAATTTACATTGTTAGTATAACTTAACTGCCAATATTAAAACCACATTGCTATTGCTTCCTAATTACCATTATTGCCACAGCAAAATTAATGGCCATAGTTGCCAAAACTGGCCACTCCCAATAGAGCCACAAAGCTGGCCATAGAGAAATCTGTTTGAGTTTAAAAACATACCTAATTTTATCTCCCTCAACATGAGGTCTGAGTACATTCAGAATAATCCAGTTACAATCCGTGAGTACAATATTTCCTCGGTCATACAACTCTAAGATGATGTGGTAAGCTGCCTCCCCGCTGCCAAACTGGAGGTCAATGACACGGTCGATGCCGATCTGTGATAGTTTCTCAAGGCGTTTGTTCTTGAGATGTTTACGTAGCTGAAATTTAATTATGAATTAAATAAAATAAAAAAGAATTAAAGACAAGGTTGCATCAAGGTAAACCAGTATAAATATGTTGTAAATCTAGTAAATAAGTATTGTGTGCACTTATTTACTACCTACTATGCAATAGGATGTAAAGTGTTGCAATTTTCAGTATAATCATACCTAGATCGAGGATCCTCTGTCTAGGTACGATTATACACAATAGGTAGTAAATAAAATTTATTATCAAAATACTGAATGTAATTAAACTTTTTAAACTTTCGTGATTTGGTGGCATAATTATTATTTTTAAAACCAGGTATTTATCACGTATCTATTTTTATTATTTCTTTCTTCCGATGTTTCGGACTCATTGCAGCGCCCGTGGTCACGGATGATAAAAAAGTACGTGATATATACCCGGTTTTAAAAATAATAATTACTGAATGTAATGTTTACCTTCATAGTGAACCCTGAGGGTGCCATGTTTTTGGGCCACTCAAACAAAGTGGTGTGGAACCTGTTCCCCGACTCCAGCAGCAGCATGGCCTTCTCCTCAGACTGCTGGAGTCGTATCACGTAGGTTCGGTTGTCTATGTCGTAGACTTGATTCACTCTCATTCCTACAAGCCTGAAAGTTTAGGTAAATACTATAATCTAGGAGATTTTTCAGGTAATCTTTCTGTTAAAACAGCAGTTTACAAGAATGAGCAGTTTAATAAATGCTAAGACAAATATTGGCAGCGATTTACAGACAAAAAGCCTGTAAAAGTGTGTTGTTTTGATGTGTTTTTCTGAAGTAACTTTTTCAGCAAGATTCTAACGTTACCTTTGTAGTTCTGTAACCATGCACATAATATCATATGTGCTAAATCGAGTCTTCATCTTGATTTGTATTGTATCACTAACTAATTAATTAATTCTTCTCTTCACCTTGAAAAATAAAAACACTGCAGCACTGTAGGAAAATCTCCGTCAAGTCAACTGTTGTGTTGTCGACTTGTCGGTCGTGACGGGTCGTGTCACTATTAGCATTGACAGCAACATAACTAGACATTGGAAGTTACCCGACCTTATAATTTTCCACTAAAATGTGGTACCTAAATAAACATCTGTCCTGTGTTTAGATATTTTGTTTGGTATTCGTTTTTGACTATTACGTAAGATTATGTTAAAAAAAATAGTAGTAAAATCCAGGTATTACTTCTCTTGTGATTTCAACAAATAAAATAACTAAGCAGTTCGTTGTATCCATGACATGCTGCTGGGGACACCTTTGGGGAGAAGTGAACATGATATTAGCAACCCAAAACTTTCGTTCAGAAACACGGAGGGTGTCAAAAATGGGAAATAAATGTCAGTCAATGTCACTGTCGCTGTCGCTCGCACTCACACATGTTTCATGTTGTTTTTGTAATTTTCGAATGGATTGTTTTTCTAATTTAATATAATTGTCTGTGTTGTAAATTAAAAAGGCTGAACCTGAAATCTCCAGATTGATTACCAACTAGCAAGTTTTCTGTTATATTTGTTACAATGGTGATCGAATTTGATGCAGACGACTTCAAGCTCAAACCTTTGAAGTGCGAACTGAATTTCATAAACAAATCAGATGGCTCGGCTATATTATCACAAGGTAGGCTCTGATGGGACGCAAAGGTTGCGGGTTCGATCCCCGCGCCGGGACCAAAGCTTGTATGAGCTACAAATATTTGTCTCGGGTCTGGGTGTTTCTAATAATATGTATGTATTTACAAACAAAAAGTCTAGTCATCTAGTAAGTCACAAGCTCTGCTTACTTTGGTGCTAGATGATGTTGTGTGAAAAAGTCCAGCATTAATTTTTTGCCAGCTATTTTCAGAGAGTTACAAGATTTATACTAAGATGTCCATAAAAAATCACCATTTCAGCCTGCCTGCTTACCATGACACTATCTCTACTGTAGAATAGAGTAAAAATTTCGCTAATACTATGTTTCAGGGGATACAGTTGTGTTGGTCAGTGTGAATGGACCACTTGACATCCAGATGAAGAGCCAAAACACATCTCAGGCAACCATAGAAGTCCTCTATAGCACAAAAAGCGGAAGACAGTTAGTTACAGACAGGTAAAGTACAGCTGATCCTAATGGTGTGGGTTTGAAATTCTTTGCACTCTTAAGTTATCGAGAAAACTGGCACTTCATAAAACAAAAAGGAGACATTAAAGGGAAGTTAAGATGTACAAAAATTTACTGTATTTGAAAGACAACCTGAATAGATGAAAATCTAGAAAGAAAAGAAAGAAAAACATTTATTTAGACAACACACAGTTAACAATTACATAGAACAAAACGGAAAAAGGCTTATCATTAGGTTATAGGCCTTTGCCTTGCAGTGGGACGAGAATGGCTAAATAATAATAATTAGGTTTAGGTAGGTAGGCAGGCAGCTACATTTTATGCTGTAAATAGATAGGTAAGAAGTACTTACCTACCTACTGTTAAAAAAGAGTTTATTATGAACACGACTGCATCCCAAGGTCTCGTATTTCAGATCCTTTGAAGATGTATACGAGGTATCTACCTACTTAACATGAGTAAATCATACTCGTGAAGCTGTGTTTATTAAAAAAAAAAAGCATTTATTCAGTAGGACCGCTGGGATCACTTAGAATAGTCTTAGAACTAATTTTACCGTGAAGAATCAGGGCAACACACACCGTTTGGGGCCTAGCATTCTTTTAGGTGATTCATCTTAAAACTAGGAGCCAGTCAAAGAAAATTGAGGCTCGTCAAAGTAAGTGTAGATTTTGCTTGTTAGTACCTACTCAAGTACCTACCTCTTTTAGTCCTTTCTGCTCTTATTTTTCTCTCTGTGTAATAAATGTTTCTCTCATTATTTTATATTTCTATTTCAGATATAAGGAGCATACAGTCAAACAGTCGTGCACCACAGCCATTATAGCCAGCTTGTACCCTCGCACGGGCATCACTGTTACTATACAGGAGCTGGAAGACTATGGAGGGGTAAGATATTTTCAAAACTAGCATTTACTATGAATATGACTGAATACACCTTAAATTGAATTATAAAAATCTTTTTACTCGGTCTACCGCGATACAGGCTTGGCCTAGTGCGGGGTCCGTTGTAAATTATTTATGTATGAAATAAATAAATAAATTACCGGCACCCCCACCAACCTGCTCCCACGCGGTGCATTACTTCATGTAGAAAAACTTTACGATATAGGTTTAAAGACATTTATTCTCATACAAACAATACAGTTCTTTTATAATGAGATACAAAAATATACTTATAATTAATTATAGTTACGATTTCTCACTTCTGGAGCCGGAGCTTTTCTATGCCGTATCGCAGACAGATAAGATTGACTCTAATATGGTATATTGACACTTAGCAAGCGCAGCATAAAGGTAGGAGGAGGGCGGGGGGGGGGGGGGGGGGGGATGTAGATAATTATAAAGTGTATACATACTTCTTTAGTTTAGATTTGAATAGATTTATGTTATCGCATTCTTTTATGTCATTAGGCAGTTGGTTATAAAGTTGTACTCCCTGAGATGTTATTGTTGTATGGCCATAGTTTGTTCGGGGTATAACTTGATTCAGTTTATGTTTATTTCTAAGATTGTGCGTATTTGGTTTTTTATGAAGTTGTATGCCGGTTCGAATGGAGTTATTTAAAATATTTTTAATTAAGATACAAGTAGAATACACGTAAAGTTGATGAATGTTTAGGAGCCTTGTTTTTTTATAAATCATTTTGGTAGGCATTAAATAAGGATAATGGTGTAAAACTTTAATTATTTTGTTTTGGGTTCTTTGTAGTGGCATAAGGTTTGTTATGGCAGCGGATCCCCATATTTCTATGAGATAATCCAAGTGTGATTTTACTAAAGAATTGTATATAACAGTGCGTATTTTATTAGGAATGCAGTTTGATATTTTATGTAATGCTCCAAGTAATGATGATAATTTTGATTTTATATGGTCGATGTGTAATTTCCATGTAAGCTTATCGTCTATCCATAGCCCTAGATATTTTTCATTTTGTGTTTGTTTTATAATATCATTATTTATCGTAAGTGGATTATAGTCAGGGATAGGTTTGTTTTTTGCCGCCAAGATCATGTAAGATGTTTTTGATGTATTTATTGTTAATAAATTATATTTTAGCCATTCGTTTAGAACGTTTAGATCTTTTTGAGCATCAGCTATTATATCGTCTCGTAACCCGTACTTATTAAAATAAATAAATGTAGTCACTTACCCCTATATAACTGTAAAATCAAGTTTCATTCACGCTGTACAAGTACACATAGACACCTCTTCACTCTCACCTTCCCACATAACCTTACCTTGTCTCGCATCGGATTGACCCTGCAACCTTCTGCGTCGCTAGCGGACCTTCGCCTACTGCGCTACAGAGGTCGTCGTAATGTTTGCATTATCAAATATGTATTTTATTTGGACGTGACTCTGACTACCCCCATATACATTTATCTTTAAAGGATCTGGAAAAAAAAAAATCCGAGAGAATGTCTACCAGCAATTCGGCCGTCATCAGCAAAGAAAACCAGTGGAATTCGTTTGAAACAGATTCCTTGCACTGCGATTGGTTGCGGTCGGTTGAACAGCGGAACGATTTCATCGCGGTTGTGTTCCCCTGAACTATGAAATGCTATGCTTGATGACAATGAGGGCTGCTAATAAATATAATCTTCGCAGCTCCTTACCTGCTGCATCAACGCCACCTGCCTCGCCCTGCTTAACTCTGGTGTGATGATGAGAACCACCTTCGCAGCAGTTTCTTGTGGAGTGGACGAGAAGGGAAACATACTCCTGGAGCCACATGGAGACGATCTGCTGAGATCCAGGGCTGTCATGACCTTCGTGTTTGATGGACGGGACAAGAGTCTTGTGTCTGGTGAGTTAATAATATAATAATGCTGGACATTTCACACAGAAATCAAGCCCCAAACAGATAACTGATATACTTATACTCTTTGTTTGTAAATACATACATATTATACATAGAAACACCCAGACTTGAGATGAATATTTGCAGATCATACAAACATTTATCCTGCGGCGGGGATCGAACCCGCAAACTTCTGCGCCCCAAGCGGGCTTTCACTTACTGCGCCACAGAGCTCGTCAAACGACATACAATTTCCCGTCATAGCATGACGAAAATGAAACTTTAAAGTCTTCAATTGTTCATGCACTTCTCTCGACTATACCCACGATCTAGGATCAGTAGTGATTCAGTCTTCATTCACATTCACCGCAACCAATCACAGTGCAGGAATTTATACAAAACTGACGTTTCTTGCACTGTGATTGGTTGCGGTCGGTTGAACAGCTGACTTATTCCGAACCGAATGCATTCCGCTGAAGTCTGAATCACTACCGAGAAGGTAATACCAGTTAATAAAATGCATAGTTTTCAAAGTTAAAATTTCGTATGGATGCAGACTGCGTCTGGTCTAAGCGAGTCAGGAACTCACCTAGGCTGCGTTTATTACCGCTAATAGCGTGATAATTTACATTTTAATGTCAAATCGAGCAAATTAGGCGCAGATGAGTTTCTATAGCAACTAGATTTACTATTTTATACATTTTCATAACAGCGTTCACGGAAGGTAGTTTCAGCGAGGCAGCCTACAAGGAGGGCCTAGAGCGGTGCCGCGCGGCCAGCGACCTGATCTTCGCGTTCTACAGGGACATCGTCAGCAAATACTCCAATACATTATGATAAATAAACTTGAAGATTATAACGAGTTTTACTCATTCGAATAAATAGTAGAGTAGGGTAAAAGCGGGTATCCCCGGTCAGGCGACAATGCCGGTCACCTCAATAGCGCCCAAATTACATGGTATATGCGCATACACATATAAATTGTAGGTGCCACAAGTAGCCCCCGCCCCAACACACCTGCCCCCACTTGGTTCCAAGCATGCGTTAGGAAGAACCGTACGTTTGTTTGTTTTGCGAAACTCTCTTGTAACTTTTTGGTTGGGTAATATAAGAGTGGAAGAAGGGAAGGGAGGCCTTTGCCCTGCAGTGGGACGAGAATGGCTGAATAATAATATAAGATGTGAGTGTCTTGATTTTCGTATTTCATTCATTGTCATTGATGATTATTATCGTATAGTTATTTAGCTATCAATTTGATCACAAAGTTCTCGCACTTTACATCAGGTTTTCGACAAATTTTATATTTACCTGAAAAACATATAGATGGCTAATGGCGGTCATGCTGACCGGCATTATCCGCAAGTTATAAGTGTAAAGGAATTGTATGACATTTTGACATGTTTTATTTTATGTTTTAACTCCTCGTGCACCATAACTTTCCATAGACAATATCCAAACAGGACTAGAATGTGTGGATGTCTCCCAGAGTTCTGCAATCGATATTATAAAATGCCATTTCCTCAATTTCAGGCAAGGTTTTTCACCAGGAGCAAAAATGCATGCTAAGTGATAATTTGATCGTAATAACGAGTTCTGGTCAAGGTCTAGGCTTGGGGCTCACAATGAGTGAGTCCCCCAAAGGCTATGTGTGTTACTTGAGCCGTTAAAATTCTTGACCGGTATTGCCCACTTACTGACCGGCATTATACGACATGTCGGGTAATGCTGGTCACAGCCACTTTTTTTTTAAACAGTTATTTTGGACATTGTTTTTATTATATCTGATCGCAATGGTGGTGATTTTTTTAGAAGAATACTTGCAGTTTTATTTTATATAGGTTGTTTAACGATACGTTATTTTTTCAATGAATGGGAGCTATTTATGCTTAGGTGACCGCCAATACCTTGCCTTACCCTAATAGAAAAAACAGTGACATTCCGGCAGTGCCGACAGAAGTGAAAACTTGTACAAATACGTGTGTATTTTTTCAATCGTCTCGGGAAACTCCGTGATAAAGGTTCTTTGCCGTGTTTAGTTACGGAGTTAAAAACTAGATAGCGCTGACTGTGGTGTCGGTAACACTGTGAGGCTGAGTACAATCGATTTATCTTATCTCAAAAACGCCCAACGCGTCTATAAAAGTTTTTACTTCAAAAACAGGATCACCGCTGTTACCCCGAGGCGCGGTAGACATTCTCTCATATTTGGCCGAGAGAATCTAAAAACCCAAAACCATCATCATCATCAGCCTATAGTAGTCCACTGCTGGACATAGGCCTCCCCTAATGAGCGCCATTGCGCCCTGTCCTCAGCTCGACGCATCCTGCTTCTGCCAGCAGCCAGAGCAGATCGTCACTCCACCTGGCCGGAGGGCGTTCAAAACCAATACCTACATTAATATAGAGACCAAGACCGCTACATCTACAATAAATTGTCCTGAAATCAAACCGGCATCACCTCAGCCGGGCACTGAGCCATAGGCTAGTTGTCTCTATATACCCGCGTCCGTCTGTCGGCTCCGACATTACCTCGGTATCATCACAATGGTATACTCCGGTAAATAGAGCAAAACCTGTGGATCTCATCTCGCGACATTTAAATGTGCCGGCGGCGCGTTTGCGTCTGCCATTTGCATGAGATTGCGTTGATCGGCCATCTTGTTTTTTTGGCGGGACAATGTCGGCGGCTTGTGGCACATTGAGAGCAGATTTGTTCTGAACTAGGAAGCGTTTTCTGGCTTCACTCGTAAGGTACTAGGAATAAGAAAATGTGTGAAACCTATCTGTATAGGTACGCATTAAGTTTGTATCAAGCTGTTTGTATTGTTTGTTTGTATTAAGTAAGTGTTTGTACTCGTTTATGTAAACGTAGATAAAAAATGATCAGTATTAATAACACTCAGTTGTCACATACCTACCTAAGTAATCTCTTCACTATTTGATGTGAAAACTTCTTTAGGCGCGTTTGATAGTTTTGAGATGAGAAAAAATCTTGGGTTCGCCTCGCGGTCACGTGCGAATCACGTGACTGCTCACCGATACAGATTTTTTTTGTTGTATTAACCGTTCAATTAATTGCGGCGGCGGTGGAGAGACGAACTTGACTCCCACTCTCCTGATTGGACCACATTAGCTCACGATAGAGAGGAGTGGAAGAAACGAAGGGAGGCCTTTGCCCTGCAGTGGGACACCACAGGCTATTAATAATAATAATAACCGTTCAAGTTTTCACTTGTGCCGGCACCCCTGGAATGCCACTGTTTTTTTTGTTTGACCCCTCGATATGTTTCCTTGTCGTGGTAAGTAATCAGAAGTTAGTACGAGTAAGTACTTATAGAAACCACAACTTAACACCCAGCCCAAAAAAAAAGATCTGTAGACTGCAAATCATGCAAATGTCACGATCTCGCTTACAAATAAATTATTGTGATGCAAATCGCTCCCAGTGTGCCCCGTCCCTATGTTGTGTAAATCTTTTTTACCTTTTCGGTAGCGGCTTGGCAAAGACAGTGCATTCAATTATTCCAACTATTATTTAAGGTGCGTCTCGCCGAGTGATGCCTATCATGTGACCAAATATGTGGCTAATTGGAACGACGAGACGAGACGTAATTACGATGGCTTAGTCTTTTTGTTTGCGGCTCTCAAAATGATTATCATTCATTTAAATACATTAATGTAGGTACCTACCTCAGTGTACGTATATTCGGTAGATGATAGGTACCTAGGTAAGTACCTATATTACCTACACTTACCTACCTAGCTGCTGCCCACGGTTTCACTCACGCGGTGTAGGTTATCTTGCTAAAACATAGCCAATACGTGGGTAAGTATCTTACTCCGTGGTAAGTACCTACCTACTTATATTATTATAAGATCCGTGTTGGCCGAATGCTTGTGCCTCGACTTTCAATCCGAAGGTCGAGGGTTCGAATCGGCCGTGCATCAATGGATTTTTCGTTGGATATTTCGACCTATTTTGCGGTCACTTATAGTTATTTAAGTTAAGAGTATAGGTACTAATCAGATTATGTCTAGCTTATTTTAGTTCAGTAGTGTTACAATGTACCTGCATTATAATATTTTTCTGTCTGTGGCTCAAAATAAAAGTTTCTTTCTTTCTTTCTTTCTTTCTTTAGTAAAATTTATATGCTTTTTTTAATTTTTTATTTCATGTATTTTATTTATTTATTTATTTTAAAACATCGTGAGGAAACCCGCCACACTGAATGACCATGTCTTTCCTATGGGCTGATTAAGCTGAGAGGATGGCTTAGGTGCTGGGCAAGCCTATTCCATCTCAAACAATGTCCCAGGTACTACAGCGCCCTGTTAAGTGTAGGCATAGGTTGCCTCCTGACGCTGTATTAATCATCTAATATAGATGTAAAAGCCTAAGTTTTATATTACATATATATAATAGGCTTATAATAGTAGGTAGGTAAGGTACTTATTAGAAAATTTGTATGTATTTTGTTTTGTTAAGAATTTTATTTACGGAACCCGTCTACGGGCCGCGAGTTCACTCACCTTGACTGGTCTTGTAAACATACCTACAAAGGATGGCACCTAGGTAGATAGGTGGTTAGTTTGGAAGACCTTGAATAGGCTTAGAACACAGGTTGGGCGCTGTAGGCGTAACCTAAGCAGATGGGGCATGATCAGCACAAACGACACACGATGTCCGTGTGACGGCCAGCTGCAGTCTATGTCACACGTGCTCGTGGGTTCATTATGCCCCAACACCTGCACTTTGGGAGATCTCATGGCCTGCTCCAGCAACGCTGTGGATGTGGCCTCCTACTGGTCCAAATGGCTCTGAATAGCGTGATATATCGACTCGAAAGAAGAAAAAGACCTAGTTAGACAAGTAGGGGCGATACTACTACAAAGCCGAAAGGTTAACCGCGCAATAAATGTAGTTACACAAAGCGTACTTCGTAATTCATTCAACAATCAAGCACGATGTACGTACATTCCGCTTGCAACTCAAGTCCGTTGATCACACGAAGCTCACAGCGTGTGCAGGCGTCCCGCTGCGAGCCTGATTAGATCTCGTACCTACAGCACACCTATTCTAAGGGACTGGGGACCGGTCCTATTACTAAGCTTTAGGTAGATACTTATTACGTAGGTACTACCTACATATTTGTGATGATGAACTGACCGACCTGAATTGACAACAATCGCATTCTTATCGTATTCTTAGGAATTAGTTAGAGTGGGATAATCGTGTAATAACTTGGTTTTAATATGGATTTAATATCTATATTTCCTACATAGTCGGCTCGCCTTCCTTAGTTTATTCTTTTAAATGCGCGGGGTGGCAGGAACTGCTGAAAGAAATAAATAAAGTTCGTTCCAAAGTAGCGGACCACACATTAGGATCGTGCTACTTTTACCAGTAGGATTGTTCGTATAAAATAGTGAACCAAAATTGTTTTGATATGTTTTCTAAATAAAATATCATACATTTCTCGGGAATCGGGAATTTTTCTACTATTTTTGTGAGCAAACAAAACTTGTGCAATACTTAACTACTACATTTTTATTTCTGAACGCACAAAGAAACGTCAAATTACGCAATGACATAATCAGAGATCGCGATCTCGGAAGTGTACAGTGTTTTCTACAAATAATTACAAAAAGTGCTAGAATTAAATGTGATAGAATACAAATTGTATTGTAAATAATACCAGAAATCATGTCTTACACCCTCATGCGGTATTTACGCCGTACGGCGCTGTTATCTCAGCAAATTCGCTTGGAGTCGACCATGCCTATCCTTACCCAGGAAGACTTTGTATTTCGGCCTCCAGTAGCGCATTGGAGCAAAGTTATAAAAGAAGCAGAGAAGATTGTTGGATATCCGACCTCTTTTATGAACCTGAGGTGGCTATTGAGCGATGAATTCGCCAATTTGGCCATGCATTTGCGCAAAGTCGTAAGTATCAAATTATCTTTTTTAAGCTATTAAAACCATTTAAATATACCTCGATAATATTAAAATATTATACAAATCGTGAATTACTAAAGGTTCAGGTATTTGTATGTATGTGGAAGTAAATAAAATATTTTTATTATGCAATGTACCATGTGACTGCAATAATCAAGGTTACAAACATTCTTAATACATAATTATGTTGCTCACCTTAACATTGCCTGAATGGGAAGTAACTGACAAGGCTACTTGTTCCTAAAACTATTGTCTTCTAACCTTGTGACCGACTTACTGATTGTATTGGCTTAAACACTAAAAACTTTCTGTTATTTTAGGTGGACAGCAATCACCCCATTGTGAAAACTGTAAAAACACTCCTCTACAATGAGCACAACAACCTGCAGCCTTGGGGTTTGGTCATTCTACTGCTCTCAAAAGCTGCAGCACCAGGCAAAACGAACATACAAACAAACACTATGGTCGAGAACCAGAGAATACTCGCAGAGCTGACAGAAATGATACGCACAGGACATTACGTTCACAGAGGACTCTTAAACTTGCCTAGGAGTGAGAGAGAGAGTAATAATGAGACAGCACTATTTGCTAACAAAATAGCCATCCTCATCGGAGACTATCTACTGGTCACAGCCAATGGCATGCTCGCACGATTGAAGAACCAAGACCTGTCATACATAATTTCGACAGCGTTAAGAGATTTGAGCGAGGGTGAGTTCTTTGGTCACCGAGATGCACAAAATATGCCATTACCAGGTCGACCGGTCAAAAACTCAGATGCATACACAATATGTAGTGATACCTTACCTCTGGAAGTGGTGGATACTTTAGGGTCACCGATTAGGGAATGGACTTTAAGGACTATGTACAATGGAGGGTCTTTATTCGGCAGGGGCTGTCAGGGTGCTGTTTTATTATCAGGCTTAGGTCAAGACGACCAGGAAAATGCATATAAGTTCGGCAGCCATCTCAGTCTAGCATGGCAAGCTGCTACCGAGTTCCAAAAAATAATGTCCGAGAAGGATATCTTCTCGCTCACAAGTGCACCAGTTTTGTTTGCAATTAACGACAATCCAAAGCTATATGATGTTATAGGAAATGTTAATAATGTAAGTGAAGTTGACTTTGAGCAATTAAAGTCGGATATATTGAAGACGGACGCAGTGGAACGAACAAGGTTGTTGTATATAGAAAATGCGGAGAAAGCTAGGGAATATGTAGACATGTTTGGTGAGAGTGAGTCTACTGATACTATTAAGAGGCTGATAAAAACGTTGTAATAACATTACTTATGCGACTTGTACATGAGGGCAGGACCAATAGGGAAGCAGCCAACAGCATGCTAGATCAGGCAGCTTGATGTTTGCTGCTTCCCTATTGGTGCTGCCCTCACTTTCCTACCCTCGTGTACAAGTCGCATTAGCTGCATGCACACACACGCTTAGAAAGGTTAGTGACGGGCCTGTGTCTATGTAAATTATTTGTCTATTGATTCTTCAATAGTCAAGTTAATCAAGGCTAGAAGTTTTTAAATGGAAATGTTGTCTGTAAGTAGAGGAAGCTGTTATTATTAAGATAGATCAACTGTATTACAATAAAATCATGTTAAATTATGTTCTAATGTAGATTAAGTAAAACTTTTGTATTAGTTATTAAGCCCCAAATGTACAAAGTTGTTTTGAATTTTAGTTTTAACTGGAGCTAAATCACTAGATGCGCCTTAAGCTTTGAAAAATGTTGTCATGGAGCAAACACGTCTAAATTATAAAGTAATAGTACAAACTATGTAGGAGAAAAAGACCACTTTCGCTGACTATGAAGGTACTAGCCGCGTAAACTGACTTAGCGAGCAGTGTCGCGTGGCAAATCCTCGATCGGTCAGGATGTCCCTCGCCCGCTGCAAACACACGCTCTGCCTCGCGGTGAATTGCGAGTCAATGAGGCTGCCCGCTCAAACAGTACGCGGGTAAAGGCGTATCTATGATTTATCAATTCATAATTTTTTATGCATTTCGTTATCATTTTGATGGAACATGCCTCGCATTTTATATGAATGTTATTGCATAGTATTTATTTGTGTTAACTGTTAACTGTTGCAAAGTTTATAAAATACAGCAATAAACGTGGAATTGTGATATAGTGGGTTAATGTTTGAGCATAATTTTTTGTCATCCTATTGCAGGCAGACTTGTAGGTCTCTTGGGCCTCTAAACCGAGTTTCCATATCCACTATGACCAAAACATCATAGCATTGTCTACTAGACTCTAGACAAAACTTAGGCCTTTACACTATATTAGATGATTTATACAGCGTCACGAGGCAACCTATGCCTACACCTAACTGGACTCAGTAGTGTCTGGGCCATTGTTTTTTTAGATGGGATAGACTTGCCCAGCACCTAAACCATCCTCTCAGCTTAGTCAGCCTGGCCCACAGGAAAAACGACGTCAATACGTGTGGAGCTGCGGGTTTCCTCACGGTATTTTCCTGTGATAATGCGCATACAAATTTAACTAAACGAAAAATCCATTGATGTACGACCGGGGGGTCGTACATCAATGGATTTTTCGTTCGAACCCACGACCTTCGGATTGAAAGTCATTAGACCAACACGGGAACACTCTGGCCAATTGAGCGGTCTAGATAAATGAGCAACTCAATTGTCTTAATGTTTAAACAACGACTAAACGAGTTAAACGAGCTTAAGCAGGCCTGTTTACTTACATAATTAAAACACGATAAGTATGTACCCTAAAGAGACATCTTCAGCTCAGCAGTAGGTGATACCGTCTCTTTTCGCTGTTGCAAAACTTTTAGTCCTGTGCGTCACTGATCCAGCAACCCTATTGTGTACCTCAACTGGCAATGGAAATCGGCTTCATTTTGACATTTGAAACCTAGCCTGGACTTCAATTTTTTGTATTGTGTTGATTGGTTGAGTTTACGGATGGTTGAGCTCGGGATGACAACTGGGAATGAATTTCAAGTTAGACAAAAAGGCTGCCAATTCATAAAGAATGTGTTTATTCACTTGTCAATATACTGCAGCGCTTCCCCATGAATAGTCAATGCCATCTTCTGAATAGTTTTCCTCGCATCCTCCACGGGGAACATCTCGCTATACCTCATCGTCGCCGCCAGCTCCTCATCCAAAAACATGGTCAAATACTCCAAAGACCTCGTCCCTAGCACTGCATAATACAACTGCTTGTATTCAATCTGTTTATCCTCTAGTTTCGCCTCTAAAATATGCCCATAGACTTGAGGATACTCCCATAGAGCGAAGATAACTGGCGCGTTGACTAGGGAGTACGAATATGGATGAGTGAAGAAGTCTTTCACATCTAGATATAGCTGCCAGAGTATGGCTAAATGACCACCGAGTTTGTAGGCAGTTTTCTCCATGTCTTCACCGCGGTTGGCCAGCTTCATAGCTCCCTGACAGCCCTTGCCCAGCATGCTGCCTGAAGTCAACATGGTTCTCATGACCCATTCATCTTTCCCTTGCCCTAGGAATTCTTCTGAGCCTAGTTTTTCTAGATTGTTCTCGTTCTCCCAGTCGTAGTTGCGGTCGACATCGTTGCATCCTGAAATGAAAAACAGTTTTTTGATGCCATGAACCCCTAGCATCTACAAGAGCTTATTTATATGTTCAGATCTTCAGACAGTCATGTCTGATCTGAGCATAATATATTTCTACGACATTCAGATTTCCTTACATTGTTTTCCATCACCATTTGAGTCCACCTTAGGATCGGAAGGTGGGGCCGCTACCACTAGTCCACCAGTGCTCAAACAGTAGAGTCTTGCCATATAGTATTTACCTATAGGAGTTTCTCACCTTTGGGCATGGTCGGCAGAGGGCTGTTGTCGTTCTTGTCCCGTTTCCCCAGAAAGTCTCCCTCCACCAGGTCGCGGAGGCCGGTGGAGATCAACTCCGTGACTGCGTTGTTGCGCAGACCTCCTAAGTGCTGGAGACAGGTGGCTAGGAGGTAGTCCCCTGAAAGATAAGAATTATTCTAAGTAATAGTGGTTTTGCTTTTTTTAACTCATTAAGATTTAAGCACACACACAAGGGTGAAAGAATAATTATGAATATACTCGTAGTTGCTGGTCAGAATTAAGACTTGGATATTTTATCTCACCAGTCAACAACGAAATCTTGTTCCCATACAACAGGTCCTTATACTTCTCCCCAAGCTTCTGCTTCTCCTGAAGATTCACCATCGTCTTATGGATCATGTGACCAGTCCTTTTCATCTCCACTATTTCAGCCAAGGCCCGTTGGGAGTGTAGCACCCCCTGGTCGTACTGATCCCGGGTGAACTCCTCAGGGTTGAGACCGGCAGCCTTGGAGACCAGGAGGACGATGAGGCCGACTGACTGAAGGTTGCTCTTGGAGCCGATTAGGAGGTTCTTGGCGGATTTCAAGAGCGGGTGGTTGGTGCCGACCTGGGACAAGTTAAATCTCATGACATGGTAGTAAATAGGTACCTAAAGTTCTTTAAACGGTGAAGGAAAATCTCCTTGAGGAATCTCGTATGTCGTAAACCCTAGAAATTCATGATAGTTATTGTCGAAAGGAGCTTCTAAGATGCACTTGCAATTAAAAGTAAACCTAACTACCTACAGAATTAGGTAGATACCTACCACACTAGTTAAAGAATGAAAGATGAGAGCAGAAGACTAACCAGCTTCCTCAAATGTATAGCAGTGTTGGCGATCTCGTCGTTGAACAGCCAGCGAAGGTTGAGGAAGGAGGTGGGGTAGCCGACAATCTGCTCCGCCTCAGAGACCACGTCGCGCCAGTCCAAAGGCTCGCGGCGGCCTAGCAGGCCCCAGCTTGAGGAATTGCGGGTCCTTGGCATTTGAATTAAGAAAGTTAAGAATACGATAGAATTACGTGTAGTGTCGAAGATCGAGAAAGGTAGGTAGGTATGTTAAGATGGTTTAGGCACTCGGACCAATTTAGGCATGTAGAGAGGATGGATGACAGTTGTTTGACTTAGCAAGTGTATGAGGCGAGTGTGTGGAAGGGGCAGCTGGAAGGGGAAGGCCTAGGCGAACCTTCTTGGATCAAATTGGCGACATTTTGGAGGAGGGCCAGGTCAAAAGTACCTACCCTAAACCGACGAGCATGTATAAAGAATGTAATGAGAGTGAATGACGCGAAAGTTGTGTGTCAGGATCTTAGCGAGTGGAGATCCGTGGTCTCGGCCTACCCCTTTGGGAAAAAGGCGTGATTTTATGTATGTAGGTATGTTATTTAATGGAGCATCAGTTATGCCGACAAGTGACGATCTCTTACCTAAATCAGAAGCAGAAAGTTATATAAACCTTTTGATTAGCACTGGCATAGTTTTGTTTTCTGCGAGCTTACGAGCTTTGAATGGCGAAGGTAAACTAACACGTCACACGTCTGTCTTTTTCTTTCACCATTAGCATCCTACATTATCTCTGATGAACATAGGCTATATATCCCGGGAAAGTGAAGTTTTCCCGAGGGACCACGGAACACTGCGACGGACAGCTAGTTTAAAATAGTTTTAGGTGAATAGTTGTAGGTATTCCTAGGTAGGTATACCTCATACGAATACCTATAGGTAGATATCTACTTGCTGTAACTTACTGAAATAGGTTTATTTTATAAAGACATTCATCCAAGGATTTTCTGTGAAGATCGCACTGAACTAGGCAAGACAATCTTTCAAGACAGGGTGCTGATTTCAAAAACTGCATCGATTTAATTGAAAACATTTTTGTATCCCAGAAATTAAGTTTCTGGGAATTTCAGTAAAGTGAAATGTAGATTTGTAAACTTTTGACAATAACTGTTTGGACTTTGGACGTCGGGGTATGAATGTTTCAAAGTCTTGACCAAAAAGGTTTCATTTCATCTATGAAGGTTTTAACGGAATCAAACCTAGGTATACGTATCAAACTATTTTAGTTATAAAAGATCATTGGGATTCAACGGTAGATACCCCTGAGTGAGCGTGTCAATAAAAGACTCTAGATTGTAACTCTAGACCGTGTCAATAAAAGACTCACGACGGAATCCATAAAAAAATGTAATGCACTACACACATACATACAAAATGGTAGCAATAAAAATCGATACACGTTCAAATTTAGAACACCAAACCAGCCAATCACGTGCGGTCGCGCCATAATTCAAAAGTAGTGCTTTGGGCGGCCCCCGGCCAAGACGGTGGCTGGTATAGCAATTAAAAATAAAAACAGGGTATGTAATTTGTAGGCAGTTTGCAGGCTGCAAAAAAGTTCCGACATTTACATTTTGATCTGCGCATTTCTGATTGAGGTTCTCGATGGATCCATGGACCTATATTTAGATCTAAGAGTAACTCAATAATTAATATCAGCGGTTCGCAAGGAACACCTTTAAGGCACTTGGTACAAAAAAAAACTTGGGCAGCCTTCAGCGTTTGGCGATACGCGCATTGCATTCGTGTAATAGAGATAGAAAATAATTTATTTCTTACAATATACCTAAATTACTAAGGTTTTTAATAAGTTTGAGACCTTTTGAGTAAAGAATACTTGTGTTAATAGAACCCGCTCTTCCATAGCCCTTAATGTATGGCTATGGAAGAGCGGGTTACAATGTAGATGTGCAGTAGGTCCCTATCGACCTAACAAAGCATCTAGGTACTTAAGAACCTGAATGCTTTGCGACATATAGGTACACCGGTATTCACAAACATTACTATGAGGTCTCACAGTGCGCGCAGACGCACAGTGTCCCGAAAACCTACTGATTTTGGGACCCTGTGCGTCCGCGCTTGGAAACGTCAAAGTAATGTTTGTGAATACCGGCATATGAGAGGTGTTCAATGTGATAAGTGCAAATAAATTCACAATCGGAACCACCTATCTATCCTTGCCAACAAGTATTAAATTCACAGAGATAATTAATGCCGGCACGCCCAGTCGCGGTATCTTCACAATCTATGGGGTAGCGTGGTGGCTGGTAGCCATGTTTATGGACAGGGCTTTGCCCCACAGCGCGGAAGGGGTAGGGCTCAGCACCTGTTTAGTAGTCAGCCTATTTTTATAAGTCATACTCTTTAATAATAAGGGTGTTTGGAGTTTACAAGCATTAAGTATTCGGTTAGTTCTAGGTACTTCCCTGAGGGCTTAGACAACCGGCAGTCGCTATGAATCGAATCGACTTCTACAATCGTCAACGCTTAGACGATATCGAAGTTCGATTGCTAGCCAAAATTGCTAGCTGTTCTTTTGTGATACCGAAGCAAGGCCAAGAACATTGTTGGACATGTTGACCTGTTCATGGGTTGAATGAAACATTATGGAGTGTATACATCTTATTGAACGTGACTGTAGGTACATATTCGTGATTTTGGCCTAATGCAGAGGCTCTTTATTACCTACATGGACATTTTATTATGTAATGAAGACACAAACTGGATATCCACATTATCCACTCCAAACTACATACCTATATAGAACTTGTATCACATATAGGCCCGTAAAAATATTCCCCACATACCTACTTCCCTCACCCATTTACATTCAAAAGCAGCTCCTTATAAATATTCATGGGTTTTTTTGTAAGGGAACTCACTTATTAACAGTGATGCCTCAGTAAATTGCTCTCTCGCCAATCCTATCCATTTAAAACCAATTATGTTCTATTAAAATGAAAACGAGCATCTTGGACCACAGACTTACTTTTTTATTTTTTAGGCACGGGTCGTGAGGCAGTGGTTGAAAATATAAAATTAAAAATGAAATAATGAGTTATGTACAGTCGGTATCATCTGCGGTGATGGAATAACAAATTAATGATAACTCTAATTAATTATCATATTTTAAACTAGATCTCTTTGTATCCGACTGTCCAGGCGGGTTCGTCTTGTTTTGTTCGTTGACCCGCCGGTAATTATAAATCGCATGGTTTGATTGGAAGGATAATGGACTGGACTAAAGTTTAGTGCTCTTAATGGGACCAGGAGTTCCTAGGTATACCTACATGAGCCAAGACGGGAGTTCCTAGGTATCATTAAAGAGCAGTTTTAAGTTTTTAGCAATTTGTACCAACAAGACGTTAGCCTAATTTTTCATTTAAGCTGCCGCGATACAGGCTTAGCCTAGTGCGGAGTTGGTGGTAAATTATTTATAATAATTGTACTATTTAAGTAAGTTTTTTTAAATTGAATTGAATCACGGATCACCTAAAAAAAAGCTAGGCCCCAAACCGTGTTTGTTGCCCTGATTCTTCACGGTATTGGTCGCGAAAGAACAGGAGTAAAACCACCTAGTTTTAAGACGATCAAAGTGATCCCAGCGGTAGGTATTTTGACTTTAGGACTTTGTTTTGACTTTGACTTTAGAGTGAAAGCAGTGAATTTAAACGTAGAACCAATTTTGAAAAAATGAAAACTGATAAACCCACCACAGGAGTTGTTTTTCGCCATTTTAGGAAGAAGCACTGCTCTGCTATTTTATTTTCTTTTTCTTGTGTTTTACTAAGTTGTATTATGTAATTTCGGTGGCATTTTACTAATGAAGCCTTGGTTTTGAAACAGGAGATCTGGAAAATGGAATGGGGGAGTATTGAAGCACATTTCTCATTTGACGAAAAATTTCCGTTAGTTTTGAAAAAAACAAGCCGCCATGTTTTGTTCAAACCATCGACAGGACTTGACTGACTGACATGACTATAAATCAATATTTTAAACTTGACATTGGCAGAATTACACCTAGTTGTGTAAATTGCCACTAAATAAAAAAGAAGAAGAAGAAGAAACCCACCACAGAATGACCTAGAATAAGCTGCTATCATCATCAATATCTTCCTGCCCTTTGCCTACATTATGTAGAGTCGGCAAAACCTACTTATTCTTCTTCCATTAGGTATCCGCTATCAGAGGTCATCTCAGCACTCACTATTTTATAGTCGAGGTCAATGCCATGCTCATAAAAAGTAAACTTCTTTTAATTTAAAAAGTAGTTTCACTTAAGCTTTATTACCTACAGCAGGTAAAACCGCGGGGTAACCTGTCTGTTATTCGGTCATTTAAACGCAAGTTTAAATAATCGACGACTAAATCTATCTACACATAAACATAGTGTATGTCAGTCTCAATAGCCACATTAGCGTACAATGTAACAATACCCTTACATCTCACCGACAAAAAAAAAAACAAAAAAAAGTTGATGCATCCAAATCCGCTCAGGCAGAATGACCGTACACAACTGTTTCTGATACTATAAAAAAATAACGTACAACTTTGTAACTTTATTAATTTGGATTTATTCGGTTTTGGTAGAACAAAAACTCCGAATAAAAATAAATAAAATTAATAAGCAATTGTGCGTAAAATTATAAATGAATAATGCAAAATAATTTTTAACAACTACATAAAGCTTGAACCTTGATTTTCAGTAATAAAGGTTTCTAAAACGTGTTACTAAGTTCCGCTATTCCATACTAGATGGCGCTACTCGTAGCGATTTCAAGTATAAAAATACTGCTTCCAAGAAAGCTAAACAAAAATCAACATTTCCCGAAAAAATTTAAAGCATTCAATTTTCTTACTTACGTACTTAATACAGATAATTTTATTTATTTGATTAGATAGATTTTAAAATCGTACAAATATTAATATTCTTCTCAATAACATGTTATTATGACACGACAGAGAACTATAAAGGTTGAATTTGCACCAGGGGCGGAAGCTAGATTGTTGTAGATACTATGACAAGTACTTAATAGATTAAAAAGTAAAGAAGTCTCCTTTTAAGAGTATTAACCTGCTGGTCGTCCATTTTGAAGAATCGTGAACGAAGCTCGTAAAAAGCTCCGCCTCAGTGTGAAAGAAGTCTTATAGAGGCGACTACTTAGTACCTTATATATCTACCAACACAGTACCTACCTAGGTAAGGTTACCTACATTATGTAAAGTAAGGCTCTTATTTGGTACCTACATCAAATCAGATGATTTTACATAGCGTCAGGAGTCTACCCATACACAAAACGAAGTTTGGGTCATTATTTGAGATGGATCAGCCTCTCTGTATTTATTCTGTGGAACAGGCTTGCCAATCATAAAACCTTTCTCTCAAATTAAAAAATATTTATTTAAAAAATATTGTATTAGTGATATGACAAACGAACTGTAACAGCAAAAAACGTAATCTTAAATAGTTTTTTGAATATATTCAAGAATGAATTCCCAGGACTAAATAAATAATAAATAATGCTGGACATTTTACACGGCATCATCTAGCCCCAAACTAAGCAAAGCTATGGAAACCAGATAACTGATTTACCTATTACTTATATACTTTTTGTTTGTAAATACATACATATTATACATAGAAACACCCAGACCCGAGATAAATATTTGCAGATGATACAAACATTTATCCCGCGGGGATCGATCCCGCAACCTTCTGCGTCTCAAGCGGGCTTTCACCCACTGCGCCACAGAGGTCGTCAAGTATTCCTTCTACTTAAATAAACCTAGATGGTTTTCAGAAAATATTCCAGAATTCCCAGGACTAGATAGTATAGACGTCGGATTCCTTAGACTAAAGTTAAATTGGTCGCTGATAGATATGCGAGCCGCGCCCGGAATGTAATTTTCACACGAGCGACGTCACAGCACCCCCCACCCCACACCCACACCCCAGCCTGTAGTCGAGGAGCTGGGGTTTATAGAACACACGATAGTCAAAAGTAACAAAAGTCAAAAATCATTTTATTCAGGACCGCTGGGATCACTTAGTCTTATAACTCTATGATTCTACTCCTGTTCCCCTCGCAACCAATACTGTAAAGAACCAGGACATCAAACAACGGATTGAGGTCTTTCTTTCTACTTATTGATCCTTCTTAACACGTTCAACGCCAAGAGAAAAACTAAGAAGTTCCGTTCGGGCCGTGGCGCCTACTGGTGTACGTCAACTTAACTTTTGGTTCAGGCCGCGCGGGTCATTGTGACCAGCGCGTCAGAGCTGTTTTCGATCTTCTCTAGGAGGCCGACGAACTTGTATATCATGCAAATTCATATGAAAGGGGACCCGCGTGGCCCTCTAGACTACCCATATTTGGTTCTGAGTTTGCATTTAAAGCAGTGGCGTAGCTATCGGAGGGCTACAAATAGTCTTTCTTTAACCACTTATCACTGTTCATATTTGAAATGTACGGGAATTCATCGGGAGATCATGTCGAGCGGTCTTCGAATCGGAAGTCGGTGCCTTAACTTCCGAGAGATTGCGATCTTGTCGGCCAACACCCTAATCTACTTATCTAAAACTTGATACTTAGGTACGAGCGAAGCTGCGGGCAGAAGCTGGTCACATCACAATTCGATATGCATTCGGCGGGTATGAGTGGCAGGTAAAGTGTTAAGAGATGATGTAAACTTTCCCCCGTCAGCTCCCGCACCGCCACCCGCGGCCTTACGACGGATGCTCCGGAAAATTGCTACAATGATTGTGAGAGGGAATTCCGAAATGAAGGAAATGTACTTTAAGTCGACTGTACCACAGCCTCCAGCGTTCTTCAGCTGGAACAACGGAACAACGGAAAACGGATACGACGTTGGCTAAAGTGGGTGTTTGTACTGTGTTTCGTTTTCAATTCGAAGTTGGCTGGGTATGACCACAGCGTCTTGCGTCAGCTGGGACAACGGAACAACGGAAAACGGATAAGACGTTGGCTAAAATAGGTGTTTGTACTGTGTTTCGTTTTCAATTCGAAGTTGACTGGGTATGACCACAGCATCTTGCGTCAGCTGGGACAACGGAACAACGGAAAACGGATAAGACGTTGGCTAAAGTGGGTGTTTGTAATGTGTTTCGTTTTCAATTCGAAGTTGACTGGGATGTAGGACGTAGACCACAGCGTCTTGCGTCAGCTGGGACAACGGAACAACGGAAAACGGATAAGACGTTGGCTAAAGTGGGTGTTTGTAATGTGTTTCGTTTTCAATTCGAAGTTGACTGGGATGTAGGACGTAGACCACAGCGTCTTGCGTCAGCTGGGACAACGGAACAACGGAAAACGGATAAGACGTTGGCTAAAGTGGGTGTTTGTAATGTGTTACGTTTTCAATTCGAAGTTGACTGGGACGTAGGACGTTGACCACAGCGTCTTGCGTCAGCTGGGACAACGGAACAACGGAAAACGGATCAGACGTTGGCTAAAATGTTTGTTTTTAAAATGAATGTTGGACGTAGGTTAGTCTTTAATAGATCGTCAAAGTTAAGCAACGTTCTAAACGTCAATAAGTGGACGAGTGACTTAGTAGCATTATCAAATCCCTTGAGCTCGCCTCACAAGCCGAAAAAGCTTCCAACGCACTACATGTTGACCATGACTGGATGACCACCTGATTGTTAGCAGGTGTAAACTCTTGGCAGAGAATAAACCACCCCCCCCTGACTTCATCAATCCCTAGGAGAAGCTGCCACCAGGCCACGATCTGCCGTGGCCGGTGGTAGTCACTGAACCGACTCCGCACTCAAGTCGGCTGCTGCAGACTGAACATGGTGTGAATGGGGATTTAGGGGACCAAGCTTAAGCACCTACTGGTGTGCCCCTTGTGCCCTGAGACCTGCACAAGAGAGGACCTCAATGCTGTCTCAGATAGAGCTATTAAAGTGGCCTATCATTACTCCAAGTGTATCTGATGAATGAAGCACCGACACGACAAGAAGAAGAAGATTATCAACTGAGCGCTTTCTTGTCCTGGCTATTTCGTTAAGCCATGACGGATACCTCAAGGCGGATTAGAAACTCCGACACCAGAGTTGCTGAGTTTAAACGAAGTGTGCCAGCCATGCTGCTGTAGCTACATAACGCTTCACCAAACAGCCTCGCTCATAATTGTAACGTGTGTAATGGCCCTATATGGAGTGCGGCAATCGGCGCGTCGGAGGTTACAATTAGACGTGTGCAGGTGCCCTTATAGACGACTTGTTATGACGGGGACGTAGACTTGGCTGGCACACTGGTGGCTTTTTGGTCACTTGTTTTTAAATGGCATAGTATTTTAATGGTTAGAAGCGCTCGTGTGTAACTTGCTTTTTTACCCGACTTCAAAATAAGGAGGATGTTCGGCTGTATGTATGTTTGTTTATGTATTTTCACCGATATCTCCGTCAATCATGGACAGATTTCCAAAATTCTTTTTTTGTTTGATAGGGTATACTTTCGAGGTGGTCTCATAAAAAAAATATTCCTGAGGTATTGATAGTTTTCCTGTAAAACTCAAAAAACCTCTTCCTCAGAAAAGCCGCGCCCTATAAGTAAAAAATTAGATAGATAGAAAATACTTTATTGCACACCACATAATAAAAATAAACAAAAACGGAAAACTAAACAAAAAAAACACAATGACATACAATCGGCGGTCTTATCGCTAAATAGCGATCTTTCCCAGACCAAACATTCTGGGTGTCTCTATGTATAATATGTATGTATTTACAAACAAAAAGTATATAAGTAGTGTATCAGTTATCTGGTTCCCATGGTACAAGCTTTGCTTAGTTTGGGGCTAGATGATGCTGTGTGAAATGTCCAGCATTATTTATTTATTTATTGAAGTCGGTTTTCAGGACTGTGTAACGATTTTCAGATCCATATTTCGTTTTTCACATCATCATCAGCTTGTAGCAGTCCACTGCTGGACATAGGCCTCCCCTAATGAGCGCCATTGCTGACCTCAGCTCGACGCATCTACATTTTTTTTGTGCCTAGTCTCGTATTAAGTACAGTAGTGTTTTTTGTTCCTTCGTCTATGGAATCTTGTCTATGCCGGTTAGGTCTAATTTGTGTAAGTCCGCGGGTGTCCTAAGCTTGTTTTATAATAAATCAACATGTCGATATCTTTCAATATTCCAATCAGAACAGCTCCTGGATCCTACTAGTTATTGTCAAACCTGTATCTTGCCACCTTGTTATGATCGCAAATGAAAATAAACTTTGCTACCTTGTTATTAGATACAAAATCACATTCTTAAGAAAATCATTTCAGAAAATTTCGATGCCTCATACCTACAGATGTTTTGAAGATTTGTCAAAGGAAAATGAGTTGTGTCACTTTGACGGGAAGTTCCAAAGTCGCACGTGTCTTGTCATGTTTTCATGTAAGTGAGGCTTTTGTAGGAAAACTATTTTTAATTCTGTGTCATAATCAGAATCAAGCGAGTAACTGAATGTCCAGTCACGTACGCGAAAACGAGATAGCAGCATACGCAAAGCCATAGGTGTAAAAGAGACAGAGTCGATGTAAACAATCGGTCATCGATACCAAACGGCAGTAATTCAAATTAAGAACGGCTCGAAAATTAACTTTATTGCGCGGGAAAAAGTTTGGAAATCGAACGCTTTTATTTTTTTTCAATTTCGTCAATGTTGCCAGTATTTTCTTGAGAAAATGCTACTTTTATCTTTCAGTTGGGACAATAGAGTTGAGTTTTCGTTGGGCATTGGCTTTCAAGACATGCATTAGTCAAACAGGGCGAGTGGCGACATCTATCTTGTTCCGCATTGACAACGTCAGCACGGAATCGGAATGAGATATTTAGGAACTGCATTTCCATAAAGTCAATAAGTGTTATGGGTTCTGGAGACTTGAAATAAATCACTTATGATTTTAATGTGATTTCTGTGGTAACAAGAAATGTGGACATTTTCGATTTGCCATTTTGTAACTAACTAATGACTAAAGCTCAAAGGGAAAGAAAAGGCGCAGTTTTGGTCTATTATATTGAGTAATGACGTCACGCGCTCTGATTGGTGTACAGCTATCATGGCGGATTGTTGTATTTTGTAGATTTATTTTAATAAATAATTTAATAATCTCGATTATTCGGACAATAAATGCATTTTTCTCAATCCTGGAATCCTATTTTAATAGACCAGTTAAATATTTTGGTGAAACTTGATTACTGTCATCATGCCTATTTTAAATGTTGATCAAAATTCCAAATAAATGGTTTATATTATTTCCTGAAGGTTTTTACTGTGCAGCCAAATGAAACAGTCACAGGTACCGTGACGAATGTTGCACAGCACGCACGTTTGTCGCGCGGCCCGCGACTGACGTGCGTCTATCGCTCGACTACATTTTTCAACCGTGCGAAAAGCGATCCATGTTGTGTAGGTACTGCTGGCAGAACAGGCTAGTTTCATCGAGATACGTTCATTGGTTTTAAGGGGTTTGAGCGTTAAGTGTTGGATGTGTCAGGTGAACGTAAGGAGCCTCTTGGAGGCGTAGGTACCTACTTGAAAACTTTGTGGTGCAAAGTTTTCAAGTAGGTACCTACTTGGTACCTACACTGGTTTGGTTTTACCAAACCAGTGTAGGTACCAAGTAGGACAAGAAGAAGTGTAATTGAGTAAAAACTATCAATTCATCTAAATAAATAAATCGATTAGATGAATTGATCGTAGATAGCCAGTTAACATTTTCGCTATTTTTTTTTTCCCTTCTATAATCTGCCATAGCCATAATCAGATCTTCTCTGGTGTGGTTGTTTTGTGGCGCCCCTCCATTGAGTGGCTCCACACTGACTATTAGACGAGTCAGCTTCGCTTGTCGGTGGACCAGCCATCTCTTCAGACGATCCACTCTCTCTCCGTTACTCAGAAGGTTCCGGGCTAGTGTGTTTGAGTGTGTTCTCTATCTATCTATATAAATAAAAATGAATTGCTGTTCGTTAGTCTGCTTAAAACTCAAGAACGGCTGAACCAATTTGGTTAATTTTGGTTTTGAAATATTCATGAAAGTCCAGGGAAGGTTTAAACGTGAGAAACATAAATAATAATTAATAGAAAATAACAAAAACGATAATTTAGTTTTCCAGTACAAAATGTTCCTGGCTATGAAATGAGGTCCGATCACTTTGGTCTGTTCCTAGCTGTGAAGTGAAGTCCAATCTCTATAGCCAAACAACGTTTTGCGGGTCAGCTAGTTTATAATAAAAAAAAGTAATTCCGCCAGTGTTGCCAGCTGTACGCCGCAGTTAGTCGCGCGACCGCTGCCGTCCATCGCGCCGCGACGCGCGTATTTATATTTGACGCTTTGTTAGATTGTCGCTACATCGCCGGTGCCGTCTGAATGTTTTAGCAAACGTTTTTGATGAATTTATCACATCGACATGGAATCTATAGAAATAGAGATTGAGATTGATGCTGAAGTTTTACGTTTGGTCCCTATTGTTTGAGTAAAATAAAAGAACTTCGGAAGTGATTTCCTCCATGAACTCAAAATATAAATAGTCGTGCCAGCCAGTTATTGTAGTGTACCTTACCTGGATAGCGATTGAGACTTCAGAGGAATGCATTCAGATCGGAATCGGTCAGCTGATCATCCGACCGCAACCAATCACAGTGCAGGAATTGATCCAAAACTGACGTTTCTTTCAATGTGATTGGTTGCGGTCGTTTGAACAGATAGATTAGAAACAAAGCAACAGTACAGACAGCGCCAAAAGTTTATGAACAATAGGCTATTTTACACTTTTTTGAAAACTGTTTTAAATCAATCCTGAGGTCATAATAAACCAGTAGAAATTTTTTTTGAACCATAAAATGCCTTAAAAATGCATTTTAATTTATGATGTTTAGTTGTCTCCCGAATACGCGAGCCGCCATGTTGTGACGTCACATGGTTTGTTTTGTGAACAATACGACTGTACTTTTTGTTCCTAACTTAACACAGTGACGTCACAAAATGGCAGACGGCGTTTTTGGTGGCTTGAAGAAAGAAGAAAAATTACGATTTTTGAAATTGGTATACAGTATTTTTATGTGTTTTCTTACATGATGTAAAATAGCCTATTGGAGATTTTAAAGATCCATTTTCATCATGATTTGTGAAATGAAATGATTATTTTTATTTGTGAAATTATTGTGTATTTTTTTCACAAATGGTGCAAGGCAAAGCATCTGATATAAGGCTAAAGTTTTAGCTACAACGAACTTCGAAGTTAAAGCAGATTCCAAAACATCAAAATGTTCATGTTCGTCGCTAACCGTATCTAGGTACAAAAGTCTCCCCCAGAATTTCATTATTTCGTTTCTTAGCACATTTGTAGATACCCTTACATCAAAATTAAGCTTCAAGATATGAAATTTTCCTTTATACAAACATTCAATGAATTCTTAGAACCGCTTCAAAGACCCGCACACAATAACAATAATTCGGACTGAAACGGAAACTGGAAAAATCGCCGGAGCGGCTCGTCCAGCGCCAGTTATCCGGACCATTTAACGAGAGTTGCAGCCTGCACCAGGGATGTACCACCGTCATTTTGTTTTTCAAATTCGATACTTATAGTCTTTTTCACGGCGGAACGTATGCAAGACACTTCGAGATGATGTCAAAATCAGTCTAATAGTAATGTCCTAAAGTTTAATCGAGATTATCAACATCGATTTTGGTTTCACTACTATCAATTCATCTCAATCGATTACAAGGTTCATTCATAGACAAAATGACTCAACCAACGATTATTTTTTTACTTATCGATTCATCAATTGTTTCGATTTTCATTTTTGCACTCTCTAATAGATTACGTTCCATTTTACTCAGTACTGTTATTTGGCGGAGTTTTTTAGAAAATGTTTATTGTTTATTTATTTATATTTCATGGCTCGTTTATGATAATTTATGAAAGTATTAAATAGGAAATAGACAAAAACAATTCTTTTTGTATGTTTTATCGTTTAATTTTTTTTCTTGATTTTTTTGTTTCAAAATTGTTGTGAGCCACACAACGTGAAACGAAACAAGTTCAAAGTGTCTTGCATACGTTCCGCCGTGAAAAAGACTATAAATACCTTACTTGTAGGACCAGTGAAAAATTTTGAGTGAGACCTTTGCTCAAGTGGGACATAAAGACCCTTCGCAGACTACAGACTTTCTATCGGCCGATAGTTGAGACGGAATATACTTCGTCTCAACTATCGGCCGATAGAAAGTCTGTCTGCGAGAGGGAAAAAGGTTGATATTTTTTTTTGCAATTTTTTGGCAGTCAGCTACGTAACAACATGTTTCTCATTTTCCAAATAGTTGAAAATTCCAAATGGCGAACCTACTCGTAGGTACATAAATTAGTAATATTCTTCGAAGCTGCGGATGTGCTTAAACCTGTCACGTATCTATGCAATGATAACTTCTGCAAAATGTGGGCATGTACTAAATACTAATAATGTTGTATTAGGACGTGGCTCTGACTACCCATTAGACATCTTCAAATGATATTGAACTGCCTGAGGATTTCTTAAATACTCTTATTTGCTGGGGACACAAACGTGACCCTATCAAGAATTTCGAATCTGATGTCAGTGGTTCTGTGGCCGAGCGGTCGAAGGCACTCCGGCTTCGGATCGTCTGATCATCGCGGGTTCCAATCCCGTCAGAATCGACTATAAGACTTTTCATTTTTTAATCAACGTGAGTTTATTAAATGTATTTTTCCGCGTTGATTTTATGAGCATTCATTTTATCGATGTTATCGGACGTAGCCCATCACTATTCCAGAAGCAGGTTTTAAAATAGGATTTATTTGGCCGTCACTGTTTAGCTTGACTTCCGGTCCTCAGTAGGTCTACTGACTAAAAAGATGGGCTCTGATTGGTGAATTGTTGCACCAACGGAACTGATTGAGTTTCTTTTCTAGCTAGAAGAAGTAAAATGTTCACAATTTGGGATAATTTTCGTATATTTCTACAAAGTTTTTAATTTCTAAAACGTAATTACAAGAACTAGACACCTTTTAACCGTGGTAATTGTTAAAAATAACGTTTAACCTGATTGCACTCTTGTCCGCGCCATCATTTTTCTATACAAAAAAAACTGATGACGTCAGAAAATGCGGTTCGTTTCTGACGTCAGCAGCATTTTCTCTATTGATTGCGTTCGGCTGGACTGTGCGACCACTAAAGAAATCTCCCTAAGTGTAGGTACTTAAGCAATAATGTTCCTTTGTTTGTACAAATCACATAGAAAGACCTAAAATGTTAACTATAGCAACACATACCCGCACGCATGCTATCTTAAAGAGCAACATTGGCAGCATGCGTCCACAATTAACGATTAGAGCGTTCGCCGCGGAACAGTAACCGGGTTCCAGACGAACGCTTATTAATCATTTTCTAAACATTCTATCTACAGGGTGATTAGAATCACATAAAATTATAATCAGACATCTAGATATTTATTTATTTGCCACTCAACCACACGCAAAGCAGTAAGCTTCTCATTTTGTTACTTATTGAAATGAGAAGAAAAAAAGAATACGACAAAAACAAAAAGTCTGTTATGTATCTGTGCTACAGCAGAAAAAGAGCTTGACTCATAATGCCTCGCCACACCGAGGTACACCGAGGAGAGTAGTTGAGTGGAGACCGCGACTCGGCAAACGTTAGGACGTCCTCCGGCCAGGTGGAGTGAAGATCTGCTCTGGCTGCTGGCAGAAGCTGAATGCGTCGAGCTGAGGACAGGGCGCAATGACGCTCATTAGGGGAGGCCTATGTCCAGCAGTGGACTGGTATAGGCTGATGATGATGAACGCGAGGCGCTGGTATACTGTCGAAAACCATCTATGTCTATTTTATTTATTTTAGCAGTGTTGGAAATATTGCATTCATTAAACGTGAAAAAATAAGTTTAGCCATCAGCCTGTATACAATATACGTCTATCCATCATTAGCGCAGCAGATCTAAACATGGCACACCCTGTAGCGCGGTGTAACATGGAATCGAACCCGCTACACGTCATGCTGGGCGGTTCAACACGCACTCACTAGAGTTGAGCACTGGTTTCTTACGCTTTGTGATCTAGCGAGTGCACTAAATTGCGATTTTCTTGAATAACAAAGTATGAATGAAGTTATTTTTTTTAATAACTGACACTTAGAGGCCATTGAGGGAAAAACTTGGATAAGATCAGCACAGGGCCGATTGGAGTGGCGTCTGAGGAGGTTTATGTCCAGCAGTGGGCTATCATTTGAGCTGTTAATGATGATGATGATGAACTGACACTTGACTGCATTCATTATTGTTTAGATTAGGTTAGAATGTTGCACATCCGAAATGTATAAACTAGTGCTTGGGCGCGGTACGAGGGGGGGGGTCACAGGGGACATGACCCCCCCCCCCCAAAATCGCACACGTCTAAAATCTTGTGTATTGTGCAATAAAGTCTAATATTAGTGTTGTGACCCCCCCAAAATTTCTGTAGTGACCCCCCCCCTAAATTTCAGGCTGCGACCGCGCCTACTAGTGCTAAGGGGCATTTAGCAGGAAGTTGAACCATGTTGTACAATGGCTAATCAAATTATTCTGCTAAGATTCGAGATGAAAAGATCTCATATAATATCATTTTGAAAAGAGTTTACCTAAATAAGTGGCCGCATGACCCATCGAAATACTAAGACGTCAGAAGTGAGCCGCATTTTCTGACGTCATCAGTATTTTTTCTATAGAAAAACGACTGCGGCGCGTACTGTGCGACTGTGCGATTAGCTTATAGCGTGTTAAAAAAAACTAATCATGACTAAAGGCAAGGCTTGGTAGACATTTTCAAATCATTCAAGAAATCATAATCCTTCGACGAGTAGATTTTTGTGATTTTTCCATCAGTGTTTGAGGCTACATTTTTTTGTTACAAGTTTTGTCAAGCACATAACAACAGGGTCTCGTCTGTATCCCCAAGGCGCGGTAGACATTCTCTCAGATCTTTTATGAAATGTTTTCCAGATCCTTTGAAGATGTGTAAGGGGGTAGTCAGAGGCATGTATGTGGACATAATATAGGTACATTTTACTTTTTTTTTTGTCAAGCACCGTTCTGCCAGTGTTCTATACGTGACAGGTTACAAGCCCATCGCCTCTTAGAATTATTTAGAATTCTAATTCAGTTATGATGTGATAAATCTTTATTTCTCATTAAGGCACAGTTGTCCATTATTTCGTTAATTACGCGCTGTAGTTAAGGGGAGGCAATCGGGAGTCGCAGATAAATTGTGAACTTGGATTATTGTTCAGGTGTTTTTGATATTGTACGGTTTGCATGGAAGTCAGAAGTTGTTATACATAATATTATACATAGCTGTAGGCACTCAGGCTTTTACATATTTACTTGATGATTTATATGAGGCTTCATATGCCTACACTCAACGGGACGCAGTAGTGCCTGGGTCATTGTTTGAGTTGGAATAGGCTAGCTCTAGTTGACCGAGCGAGCGAAGCGTCTCAGTTTCGAGATTGGCTAAAAATGATTTTGTCCTTCTGTCCGTCTGTCAGTAATTTTTCAACCGATTTGACCTGGAATAGCATAACTATACCTATTTAATAATTATGCGCGCGGCTTCGCCCGCGTGGTACCAACATTTTGAATAGCCTATATGCAATTCCAGGTCACTAACTACGTCTGCTCCAAGTTTCATCCAAATCAGTTCACTGGTTTAGGCGTGATTGAAACACAAACATACAAGAATAGAATAGAATATATCTTTATTAAAAAATACCTAATATCAAAAATATACAAAATGAAATAAAGAGAAACAGAAAATATAAAACTTTGGTATAACAATTTTTGGCCTTATCGCTGAAAGCACACTACAAGCATCTAAACAAACTCACAAACATTCAGCTTTATTATATGAGTAGGCACGCGAGGGATGCTGCGGGCGGAAGCCAGTCAGTTTATAATCCCGTGTTAATCTGCGAACGCTCCAGTTTGCGTAAAACTTTAATTAACCAATAAACATGTCCGCGTTTTGCCTTAAATTTAGGCCGCCATGGCCGCCATGATGGTCTAGCTTTTCAATGCGAAAGTAAATGTGATTTTCCATCAAAGAGCGAGAATAAAGCTTTCGTTGATATTTTTTCAGTACTTGAAATAGTACTTGAAAATAGCGAGATGGGTAGGTAAGTTTTCGTTGTATGATACTTGATGTACCTATACAAATATAAAAAAAAAATTATTAATAGCTGGTGAACTAGTCATAGTAGTTTCTTTACATCCAAAGGTTGTCTGGCAGAAATCGCTTCTAAGCGATAAGGCTGCCCATTGTACATTGTCTCGTTGGGTTCTATTGGTGCATATGTTTTGTAATTATTGTGTACAATAAAGAGTTTTTCATTCATTCATTCATTCATTTTTTAACTTTGAATTTGGATAATCAGATGATAGGTCATTGTTATTGTTAGACATCGGTTTTTAGCGATAAGACCGCCGATTGTATATCATAGTTAAGTTTTTTGTTTAGTTTTATATTTTTGTTTAACATTGTGGCAAGTATTTTCTATCTATCATTATACAGGATCTTCAAACAAAACACATAAAAATTTACCAATACCGGTAACTAAGACTATACAAGGTATAATATACAGGGTATACTTAGTGTTATACAGGATGGTAGCAGTAGTGCAAAGGAATCGACGCAGCATCTTCCCCCCGGTTGACAAATGGCGCTCCGAGCATCCGCGATACAATCGGTGCGTTGCTTACTGTGCCGCTAGGAAAAAACCTAGGGTTGACACCCACGAGAATAATGTTTTTGAACATTTTACTAATTTTCGAATGTCGAATATTGAAGATTGGGCGTCTTCAAATTAGACGCAAGAGGAAGCGCTGCAGTGACGTAGCTAGGTAGCCAAGGGCCCTGGTGCAAAAAACACTGGGGCCCTAACTGAACGGTTTAGGTTTTATCAATTCAAAATCTAAATAAATACCTATACACCCCTATTTTTTAATTACCAAGAAAATTTTAAACATGGTCTCGGTGTCTGTTACTGATCACATTTATGTAGTTAAAACTCAAAAAAAGAGAAAAAAAAATTATAACCTCAAAAGGAGACGAGACGAGTCAGACATGGATTTATGATAGTGTTTTACTGACTGGGGATGATACGAGAACATAGTTACAATGAGAATCTGTACGCGATTGTTGTCTGTAGTACTTATTTGTACAGTTTTCATAAAATTTTGTTCGGTTTTGGTTGACTACAATCCTCGATAACTTTGTGATAGTTAAATATAAAAAAGTTCTGACCATGCCATTATCATTTTCTGCATCTGCTGCAAGTGCCCTTAAATTTTTTTTGGTAGTCATAAAATAGCGGTGTATAGCATAGCATAGGCGGATCCAGGGGGAGGGGAGGATATTTTTGTGTACCTACTAACTACGAAAAATTAAAAAAATCCTGGATCCGCCCATGTAGCATAGGTATTTATTTATGTGACAAAATTTTACAACATTGAAGGCAGAGCAATACTTTTCTTTTGTAGTTACAAGATTTTGTTCTTAAAAAACTATTGGTTTATTTTGAAAATAAATACAAATGCATGTTTGGATTTTTGAACCCACTTATAGTTTCCTAACAAAACCTTCCGAGCCTTCGGGCTCTGACTCAGAGTCAGGGGCCCCTTGAGCTTGGGGCCCCAGTGCATAGCACCGTCTAGCCCTCCGGTAGCTACGCCATTGACTGTGGTGCCACTGCAGCGCTTCCTCTTGCGTCTAATGTGAAGGCGCCCTAATGATCTAACTTAAAATAGTTAAGCGGGAACTCATAGCGTAAAATATCTTATATTGTTTCCCGACGTTTCACTAGTTTAATTTTAAAATTTCATGCAAAAAAACTAGGCAACATCATATTAGGTGATAAGCATAGGTGACTATTATCGTCGTAGCCTTCATTCAAAATCATTGTAATGCCAATCATTGAAGCGCTCGTTACCTTAGTTACCTTAGTCGTTCTTGATAGATTATAGTAGTGAAGCAACGTTCTTTGCGGTCACAAAGTGGATGGGTGACCACTAATAGTATTATCAACTGAGTGTGGAAGATAAGGCACGTTATATTGTAGGAACTGACTTTAGTCAAACCATGAAGGCGGTCTAAAAACTCTGTAACCAGAGTGCTTGGACTGGTGGACTCATATGAAATGCAATGCCAATCATTCATAACATTTTATTTGGGATTTGAACCAACTACTAAGTGGCAGCCCTAAGCACGCGTCACTGGACCCGTCCCGGCGAGCCATTACTCAATGTCAGCCGCCATTTTAGATCTCCGCCCGCTACGCCGCTACGCCGCGCTACGCCGTAGCGCTACGAATCTTTTAATTATTGATAAATTACAAGCGAACCTGTGGAGTGCGGGTCGATGAACTATGTCTGTTATAGTCTGTGGTATAAAGCTTGTGTTATATATTGTCATTCAAGTACCTACAGCTGGCTACTTGAGCTATGGATCTAGTCTTAAGAATTGGTCTTATTAGAACGGTCATCCATTCCAAATGTCGGCATAAACCAGATATGTAATTGAACATCCTCTTACGGCTACTACACATTCACTGAACTATTATTCGGATAGAAGATGACAGGCGATGACTTTCTTCAATGTAAAGTACTCGCTCAGGTCAAGTTGGCAATTTTTTAAAACGTAAACAGGGTCACGACTGTATCCCCAAGGCGCGGTAGACATTCTCTCAGATCTTTATATTCCAGATCCTTTGAAGATGTCTAAGGGGGTAGTCAGAGGCATGTACAAATACATATTTGATACATGCCCACATCTTGCAGAAGTTAGTATTCCATACGTGACAGGTTGCAAGCCCATCGCCGCCTGTAAGAATACTAACTGGTTTCCTCACGATGTTTTCCTTCACCGTTCAGAGCTCGTGTTAAAGCGCATATAAATTTTACGAAACGCAAAATCCATTGATGCACGGCCGGGATTCGATCCCACGACCTTCGGATTGAAAGTCGAGGTACAACCCCATTCGGCCAACACGGCCTTTTTATACTAATTTTTTAAATTAGGTATTAATAAATAATGCTGGACATTTCACATAGCACCATCTAGCCCCAATATAGCAAAGCTTGTACTATGGGAACCAGATAACTGATACACTACTTATATACTTTTTGTTTGTAAATAGATACAAATACATAGAAACACCCAGACCCAAGATAAATATTTGCAGATCATACAAACATTTAGTATTTTCTATTCTATTCTATTCTTATCCCGCGGCGGGGATCGAACCCGCAACCTTCTCCGACCCAAGCGAGCTTTCACCTACTGCGCCACAGATGTCATCAGGACCGCATCTCGATCATTTTCCAGCATTCGTTTCGCTAGATTTCAGCTTCTACATACAGCGGTTCCGTGGTTCTGGTTTCCCAGCGAAGATGTGCCTAAATGGTTCAACTGGTTGGTTTGGTTCTAAGTAATAGTTCCTGTACATAAATTGCAGTTTTCAAACCGTCAAACACTGATTTTAACCAAAAATCCATAAACAATAAGAAATGAAAAGTCTTATCATTCGATTCAGACGGGAGTAAAGCCGGAGTGCCTTCAACCGCTCGGCCACGGAACCCTGACGTCAGACTCGAAATTGATAAGCTCATAATTATTTATCGGTTAGTGTGGATTAACACTATAAAAAATTATCAATAAACAATTTCCTCGTTTTATATGAACTTCAATTGATACATCCATATTTTTCCTTGTCATTTTAAATGGAACTGTTCATGCAGAAGTGAACCATGATATTATTCTTCTGAATAAATCACCGAGTCGCCAACTTAGCACAAACACCTCTAAACTTGACGATAGTTCAGAATAATTTATAAGTTTGAAGAATATTGAAATGTTTGAGGGTCGGTTTTGTTTTAGTCGTTTACACATAGGAACAGTTCCGTGAGAAAGCTCTTTTATGAAATCCTATAAATATTATAAAGGCGAAAGTTTGTAAGTATGGATGTATGGATGTATGGATGTTTGTTACTCTTTCACGCAAAAACGGCTGGACCGATTTGGTTGAAATTTGGTATGTAGATAGGTGATACCCTGGATTAACACATAGGCTACTTTTTATCCCGATATTCCCGCGGGAACGGGACTTACGCGGGTGAAACCGCGGGGCGCAGCTAGTAATTAATAAAGGAAATAGACAAAAAAAAATTGAGGTTGTATCTTTTAGTATTTTCAATAGATTTTATTTAATTAAAAATGTATCATAGTCGTGAAGCCCTCCGGCCAGGTGTAGTACCGATCTGCTCTGGCTGCTGGCAGAAGCTGGATGCGTCGAGCTGAGGGCGCAATGGCGCTCATTAGGGGAGGCCTATGTCCAGCAGTGGACTGCTACAAGCTGATGATGATGATGTACAGCGTGAAACGTTAAAGTTCTATGTGTTAGGGATACGTTCCTATGTAAAAGAAGTTATTTTGTTTGATTGTTTGGAAGGATGTACTGATTCCTGAAATTACGGGTAAAGTTTTTGTTAAATTACGTTGATTTGTTGTTTTAAATTAAAAAAAATAATTTAAAGTATACAGTTTACAGTAAATCATCCACTGAATCTTCAAATATATTATTATATTATTATTGTGTCTCATCATTATAAAAATAATACTCTAATTATTTATTAAGTATTATAATATTTTCGTAATAAACTATTTCCTATGTGATGTGGTTATGTAGAAATGAAACAAGAAACTTTTTTTTAGGTTTTAATATTTTTTACACAATTCGTAGCATTCATAATGCCGACACTGTCCCGCGTCCCGTCAGCTCTGGTGTTACCGACCGATCTGTTTATGTATATATAATTACCTCGCCAAATTATACAATACAAATATAATTAAAAATTTCCACTTATTGTGTCGCTGACAGACGAACAATGCTTTTTTATATCTATATTTACAATACCTTGATGACTTCGAAATAATATAATGTACATAATTATATAATAAAGAGAAAAATCAAAATAAAAATCTTCAATTAATACAATAATACCTAATAACTATTAATTAAGATTTTTCTCTTAATAAAAATATATTACACGCAATGCAAATAACGATAATGTGAAAATATTAACAGACTGGTGTCGCAGGAAATGTGCTGAGAAATTTTAATACTGAGAGAAATAAATGAGAAACTGCGATTTACAAAAAACAATACTATAATTATTTACAAAAAACGTTTTGAGAAAACAGTGGCGCGGTTGCTCACTAAACTCTAGGTGAAGTTGAAAATAGTGTGGTCTATATAAAATTAAAACAATTTAAGATGCCATATAATTAAGAGACAGTTTATAAGCTTAAGGGGAATCTACATAACATTTACAAGAATAAATGCTAAACCACTATTGTGTTCACTGCTCATAATAAACAGCATCTTAAAAATATATATTTAGAGTCACAAGTAACATAATATAATCTATATTATACAGCAAATATACTTAAATTAGCGCTGTAACAACCGCACCGAAAAGAGGTGGTTTTACAATAAAGCTTGTTCTCGTATTTTCGTAATATTAGCTATAAGGTTATGTCAAAATTGTTGTAAATTTTTTACATAATAATATACAAATGCAGTTTTCAACAAAATCTTTGCTTAAAATTTTCACTACTGTCATTCTGTTTGTAAAAATTGACAGCTATATTGACATAGCCCAGATCGTATAGCTAGTACTTATGTCCAATTATGTTTTTTTCTTTTTTTCGTATACATGTGATAAGGCTGCAATGCGTAGCATTACTTATAATATTCGTGTGATTATTGATAATGTATACTAACTACTATGAGTGCTAAAATTATGAATTGACATCTAGATTTAAGCAAAAAATTTATAGATTTTTATATTAAATTTCTGATTCGTATACGCTTCGTGTTTCAGAATTAAAAACATTATTGTTTTTATATTATTATATTTTAACACTCATAGTAAAGTTCTGCAGGCTCCGAGACATCAGCTAAGTTCACATTGGTTCAGACTACAGAACTTCAGATAAACGTCAAATTAAAGATCTAGGAGAAGCTCACATATCAGTCATTCACACAATTCCATGTTCAAAAACATCGTGCGAATAAGATTTACAGTTTAAAAAAATATACATTTCTCACTTCTTCACTCTCGCTGAACACATTTTTATTTTAAACTGTAATTCTTAACGTTTATGGTCTCCTGGTAACAAAGGCAATATCAGGTATCATCCACAGACAAAATATACCTAAAAATCTCTTTAACATCGTAAAATATCTCATTTAAGATCGTATACATTGGTTACAATTGTGCTATACCGAACACCAAGGCAAGGTGGAGAAATAATGGTACAATTATTTAATAAATATTATCAAATTCAAAGATATGTATGTCGAACATTATATACCTGTAAATATATAAACAAGGGAGAGTGCGCGGACATTTAAATTGACATTAGATTTAGAAGTACGATTTGAGCTTCAAGAATATCAAATAGTTGAATTAAGTATTACTGTTGCAACACATCCAAAGAAACGTTTGCGTAGTGAGGGGCGCATGAAGCCGAAACACGACGCCGAATTCGGGCAATGGAACCCACACGCTGATATTTTGTAGCACATACTACTTCTTAACGCGTGTTTCAGGATTTCGGCTTCATTTGCCTTGGTCACGTAACAAAATTTGATGTTTAAATGATACCTAAGACCTATACACAACTCCTTTACAAAAATTGTCCCAAATCTATAACCGTTCTGTCGACAACGCCCCTAGTACTTCCAGTGATAGTTACAACTTACAACTAATCAATTATTTATTTATATTTACGTAATAACAATACACAATTAGCTATAAATATTTATACGATAACTATCAAACCACTTTATTGTTACATCATCAACTTCGCTCGTATTGTTCCAGGGTATGAACCGTCTTCGTTTCTATTATTTATAATAGGTGATTGCACCGGTTCGCAGCGTCCATGTCACTTTTACATTTACATTTAATTTTTAATATTAAAGTTGACTTTAAATCTTAATTTTAGGAGATCGTATACTGTTTCAAATATTACAAAATGTTTCGCGTTATTGTATGTATGTACATAGCATCGTTCTCCTAGTATCACGTGCCTCGCGGGCGGCGCAGGCGCAGGGCCGCGGCCGGCGGAGGCCGGACGATGTCACCGTTACTCATATCTGAAACCAACATAATAATTACATTTTATTGTTATTGGGATCCGAAAGACTGGGATGGATGACGGCCGTGGCTCGGAACGTATTGTTGAGTGCAGGTTGCGCAACAATCTCCGTCGGCGTAAGTTATACGATAATGGTTTGTCATTTACATACTTTAATTGGATTTCTACGAATGGATTACGTGCATGAATTATGGAAACGATTCCGAGGCTATCAAATTTGAGGGTAACGTGAGAGAGCTTTGTAAGTTGGATCAAATACAAAACATGATACAAAAGGAGACCAATATGTGAAGTTGTCAATTGACGAGTTAAAAATACTTACATGTACAAAGATGCATTGCATTAGAGGTGGTGCCCGTAGTACTCGGCCGGGTAGTGCGCGTACCCCTGGTGGAAGGCAGGGTCCGTCGGGGGCCTGTGCATCATCTGCTGGCCGTCCATCATGTAGCCCATGGTGGCCTCCGGACTGTAGGCGCCGCTGGGCCCTGCGTGTGGGAACACTGCGGGGTAGAATACTGAGTGGTTAATTAGGCGGGCTGTTGCTGCTTGTGTGGCGAAAGATAGCATTTGGAACAATTTCTTCAAAAGATGGACTCCTTGTGGATCCAAGAGAATGTCTATTTTGTGATGGCGGACTTAGCTAATAATAATAATACACAATAAACATGTGTATTATGCTGACCTCGTATAATGTTGGACAAGGACACGAAGATGATAAATGTAATATTTACGTGCCTAGCAGTTTTGAAATTGACAAATATTGTTAGATACCTCATTAATCAATCTCATATTTTTTTATTATTATTATTTGCTTTAACTTTGCCGAAACATTGCCCGAAACTGCGAAACTGCGAGGCCGAAAACCGAAGCTACATTGTCCTACACTAAATAATTTATTTTATTGCAATAACATTTAATTAATAGTTTAGTAATGAAATAAAATTCTAAAATTCAATTAACCTCAGATTTGGTATACAACTAAACGACTGTTACTATAAGTTATAACTGTCATATAAAGTGTTTATGTAATTTACTCTTAACATAGTTACAGTTTATTAATACGAGTAGTATCTTGTAGAATATGAATTAACTAGATTGTAGAGACTGGGTTTCGAACCCACAGTTAAGTTAAAGTAAGTTCGAATGAACCAGAGGCCAATTCTGGTTTTTAGATCTCCGTCATGGCCTAACGACTTAAAAGCTAGGACCGAAACTATTACCGACTTCCACATTATAGTCTTTTTCACGGCGGAACGTATGCATGACACTTCGTCCTAAAGTTTAATCGAGATCTCTATGTTCCACGTCTCAGATGATTTTAAAAATCACAAAAGCGTGGCCTCAAATATAAGGCCTTAAATTCGAATTCTCGTGTAAAAACAAAAGTCTAACAAAACAAGAAAAAACCAGAGATGTTTGTCCCTCTCACAGCCCAATGGTGCGTGCTACATAAAAGCCATGGAGTATGGGGCACTGGCGGAAATCGGCGGCCATAATGGGGGAGCACCATTACTTACTATTGATAATCCCTTGGAAATATTGCTTTCGGAAACCATAACAGTTTTGTGGCAGAATTGAGCGGACTTTGCGATTGATTTTTGCCAGATTTATGCTTTAAATTAGGTGTCTTTGTTCAAATGTGCCAACATTTGAACCGGTTAGTTCCGCAAAGAGACTTTTGGAATACAACATCTTTTAAGTTTTTTTTTAATGCTGGACATTTCACACAGCGTCATCTAGCCCCAAACTAAGCAAAGCTTGTACTATGGGAACCAGATAATTGATATACTACTTATACTTTTTGTTTGTAAATTCATATTATACATAGAAACACCCAGACCCGAGATAAATATTTGCAGCGGGGATCGAGCCCGGAATCTTCTGCGTCCCAATCCCAAGCGGGCTTTCACCCACTGCGCCACAGAGGTCGTCTGTGTAAGTCAAAGTCAAAAAGCATTTATTCAGTAGGACAGCTGATCACTTTTAAATTTGAATCGTTTTAATTTTTACTCCTGTTTTATCGCGACCAATAAGGATTTCGAACTCCTAGCTCTAGCTACAAGTTTAAACGAACGAATTTCTAGTAGAACTTTGTGAAAGAGCCCCTAATCGACTACCAGTATAAGTTCAAACAGAAGAAATTATGCAATTCAATTTACTCAATAACAATTTCACATCATAGCTTTCGTTCTACTTTTAAATTTTCAAATGAGATATTTTCCGAAGGTCGTGGGATCGAATCCCGGCCGTGCATCAATGGATTTTGCGTTTCGTAAAATTTATATGCGGTTTAACACGAGCTCTGAACGGTGAAGGAAAACATCGTGAGGAAACCAGTTAGTATTCTTATTGGCGGCGATGGGCTTGCAACCTGTCACGTATGGAATACTAACTTCTGCAAGATGTGGGCATGTATCAAATATGTATTTGTACATGCCTCTGACTACCCCCTTAGACATCTTCAAAGGATCTGGAATATAAAGATCTGAGAGAATGTCTACCGCGCCTTGGGGATACAGTCGTGACCCTGTTTACGTTTATTTTTCATAACTGTTATTTTTTCACTGTACCTTGACATAGTCCACCAATATCGCATTATTTGGCGAGCATTGGGAAATATAACAAAATTAACAAAAATCATGGTGCTTTAAAAAAAAAAAAAGCAAATGTTATACAATGATTTCTCAATCACAGCATTCAGCAGAGTTCTCAATCGTATAGCAGAGTACCAGGGCTGCAGGAAGCAATAACGGAGCCCCGGGGAGACCAGGAAACTATGATTTAGTGGCGGTGGTCTTGTGAGGATCCGATCGTATTAGCCGGATCTATATACAATGACATTGTGTACAGATTCTGCAGGGGAATTATTGTATGTAAATCAATGATTTTCAGTACAAGAAATGCCTTTAGTTTTTCTGCTTCACGTTAGTGTGTTCTAAATTTTTAACCTATTTCAATAAACTGAAGGTTCTCAATTCGTCAGGAGTTTTATTTTATTTATGTTCCCCGAATGCTCGACGCCTCGACCGATTTGGAAAATTCTTTATTTTTGTTTCAAAGAGTACTAGCTAGGTCCCATATCATTTTATTCCTGAGGCATTCATACTTTTCCTAGACAAAGAGATCTATTCAAACCAGTCTAAGTTTCCAGATGGGCGATGAGAAGGAAACCAATGTGCTGAGAGGACTTGTGTATAAAGTTAATATGAGAACAAAACGAAACGGGGCTTCGGACACGCTCGGGTTATTTCGGAAAATGGAAAAACCGAGCGAAAGATGGAAAATTGTTTTGGCAATGGACTGAAGAAAATGGCTGCCGCATTTCCTGCGGTCAAGAACTCCTTTCTTTTCGTATATGTATAAAAGTATGTATGTTTATGTATCGTTATGTTCGGAAGTATCAAAAGAAACCCTTTAAGAAAAATCTAAAAACACCTACAGACTGTTTTAAACCTTTGTACAGTCATTTTCTTATTTTGAATTTCTTTATCAAAATTATGGCCACGATGATACACGACTGGGACTCAAACGACATCAAGTCATCACAAATACGGCTCATATCCATTGCTCAAATGTATCATATCAGTTGCTCTTTGTCCGTCACACGATATTATTCACACGGGCAACTGCGGCAACTATCGACATAGCGTTGTCAATGCCTCGTCCGCGCTGCTAATGAATTTATTATAAGGGCATAAATTGCAGCGTGATGTGCCCATTACCGCGCGCCTGTAAATTACAATTCGTTCGACGCCAATCGAACTATACATGTATAGACTGTAGATTTATTATTTGATCTGAGGTGCACACGAGCGATTTAATCGCTAAGTTTTAGATTTGGCAAAAGATATGATATTTATTCAACTTGAAATTGGTTTCATTTCAAAACGGGACCAAATTTTGTGCTACAGTTTTTTAGGCGTCTTACCATAAAACGTGACATTAAGTTATTCCGGAGTGTAAACTGACAAAATGTATGGTTATTCTTGATTTATTCGGTGGAATAACTTTATGTCACGTTTTATGGTAAGACACTAGATGTTTAGTATTTCTTTTTTTATAGTCAATGGCTATACAAACCTAGCCACGTCTATGTCGCAGCCGCGTTCGGTGAATTTTTGGTAATTTTTTGGTTTGGTTCAAAATTCGTCCTTGGTTGAAAATTGTCTGTTTCAATGTCTCGGCCAGAATGCAGGTACATTCTAGCCGAGATTAAAATCGTTCGTTTGGAAAAAATAAATGGGGAAAGGTCTTTATTTCTAATTCTAATCCCAACATCCGTATCTAGATGAAGGCACACATCGATGGAGGGGAGTGATGGATCGCCGGGACGGGTCAACGAATTCGGACATTTTTCTTTTTTACCCTTCTTGCTGTTCGCAAGCGTAAGCTCTTTTTGCGTCCCTTTTTCGTCCCGGAATTTTTGCCGTTTTATAGAGTTTGCTACAATTACAAAGTAAAAATAGAATCGTTTGTTTCATATTGTGGCCGGCTGGTGAGTTTTATTGGATCGTTTTTGTTTGCTATTTTGTACGAAAATTGGTCAAGTAATATGATAATTTATTGTAAATATGACTTTGCTTTCAAAGTTAGTATGTTTAAAGAGAAATGCATTGTAGTTTATTTATTAAGAAAATGTTAGTTTTCTAGCTACGCCATCTTTGTTTACTGTTAGTTTTCGAAGTGCTATCATAAATGACTGCATTATTCACTACACTTTTAGCAACTAAATTCTGTCTATCCAGTCATTACTTGCGCAGCTGGTACCAGGGGCGCATAACTTGTGAGCGGTCAGCACTAAAAGCTTGAAGACGCCTCGCGGGACTACATGCAACCGTGCATACTCTATACCTACCAAGCCTGAGTTACTTTCAACGCACTTTACAGAATTATATGCTTTATATCTATGCTATTAGAGATGCCTTTCCTATTTCAAGAACGAGGCACGCAAATGCAGTCTATAGATCCAAGTGACTTGCAAATCTTATTGTACCCATTATGAGCTTTATAAGCTCTACCTAAGTAATATTTTCAATTATAAACTTTGTTCGGTTCGAATTTTGAATTTCCAGAACTTCAGAAAGTACTAATATCGTTTCCATTAGACAATGAAATATAAGTTTTAATACACTGAACCCAAGTGTCATTTTCGTTTGCATTTGCTCAATTTTCACGTATGTGTAGTGACGTATCGTTTGCTAGCACTGCTGCTTCATCTACGCTCCACTTTGTGGTCAGCAAACTCGATTGTAGACTTCAAAGTCGAAACGTGCCTTCCAGTTGTAAATGGGTACTGAACTGACGATAGGATGAAATGAAATATTTATGGGATCGACTATTGGTGAGTTACTTTGACCATAAAGGAGTATCGACCAAAAAGTTCATGTTTTTTGGTGTAGGTTACTGCTAAGAAGGATGATAATATAGATGTATAAAAAAAATGTTACCTGCTCTGTTTGACTGGTCTATCATTGGTTGAACTATCCTACGTCTCGCGTTGATGAACCTGGAAAAAAAGATAAAAATAGAAATTAAAATCAATTAAATACAGAGCACACAAAAATCAGAGTTTTTCAATTCAGACAGTTGAGAGAAGAGATTGAAAATTCGAAATTCAAACTGTTGTAATTACAAAATTTTTCTGAAAGATGTTCCTTTTTCGAAAACAATTATTAACCCTCCATTACCGGGGGTACATAATGTAATCGCAGCGTCATATTTTCGAGCAATTACACAAGCAATATGTTATTTGTCTGTTGAATAAGTAATCTCCCCGCCTCTGGGCCCCTGGTGCCGCCGTATAGGTATCTCGCTGGATGCATTTCCAAATTAACTGTCAACATGAATTTTGTACAAACACACAGACACTTCCGATTGCTTTGTTATTCGATTAGTTTTTCGGATAATTGTATCGTAATTGCAACTGTTTTCGCTGTGATTTCAATTTAAAATGGTGGATATGATGAAAATTGGGAAATTGCAATTCATTGTGAACTTGTAATTATCGATTAAAGCTATTGTTGCAAAACTTGTTCGGATGTTGTAATTGACAGGGATAACTTATGTAGGTAGCTAATATAGTCCAAACATATTAATAAACATTTAAATTATCACCAATTTACGCCAACCCTTCAATGTAAGTTGGAAAATTTTGTCGTGAAGCGACCCGTCGGGGTCTAACTATCCCTTGTAAGGGCCAAAGTAATTACTTTGTCGAAACATGGCGAGCGCGTCCGATGCGTCTAATGTATTGTTAATATCTAGATTAGTTCATTAACTCTTCATCCGAGAAGGGTATATAGCACCCCCGGACTACCGGAGGGGTTGGATAAAAACGGCAAATTTTACGACGCTTAAGAGGGTATCTGCTAAATCGCGTTTTGTATTAATTTTGACGGCGTTGCTGCTGTTATTTTGCTTTTTGGAATGGTTATGGCGTTTAAGATATTCTGGATGAGCAATTTTACAGTCGAAATGGTTATTTCATTTCCTTAATTGTGGTAAACTTTGACTTAGATGACAGTCGTTTTGGAAATGGTAAATTTGGTTAATGTCATTCAAAACATGTAATTATACAGCGCGGTTACTTCATTTATGATTTACGCTTTTTAATCAGAGCGGACTCGCATAGTCCTAAAATTTAATAGACCGATGTAAAATTAGTTTAATAAAATACCAAACCAAAATTCTACAAACGTAATAAATTTCGTACACAAAAGCTTTACAATGTACAACAAAATTACAATTCCGGTGCATAGCTTGCATTTGCATTTCTATAATGTATTTATTTTATTTGTAACATAATGGTCGACCCCGATAACCGGGGGATCATGGATCATAAATCATAGTGATCTGGATTTGTTAATTTCGCAGCGGCGATCGTTGCGACCGGCCGCGGGCAGTGAAGGGTTGACAAAGCGCAGTGTCAAATGATGCTAGCTTTCCTTCTCTATTTTTTTGAAATGAAAGAGTGAGATAGATGTCATGTTATTCTATTGTGAATGCACTCGTGCACATGCGTCTGATTTATTTATTTTGTATGCAAATCGGACTAATTGTAATAAGATTTTGACGCACCCTTCTGGAGCTTATGCTTGGTGTTTAGTTTTAATGCGTAATGTGGCTTGTTGCGTGTCGAAAATGTCTTTTATAGAGCGTTTGTTATATTGTTTAATTTATTGCCATAAAAATAAAATTAGTAACAATAATTCTCTTAAGAGGCCTGTAAACGGGCTACGAAAATTGCATATTGCTAGCAATTTTTATTGACCAATCATCGTATATTTGCGACTCGGGATAAATCATTTGCAATCTAGCCTAGACATTGAATATTTGCAAAGAAATATCTTGGCAATATCGCCAGGCTACACAGCAATATTGCAACAATTATTGCACTATGTTGCTCGCATCATAGTGCAATAATTGTTGCAATATAACTGGCAACTTGGTGGCTATATTGCAGTAAAAAATTGCCAAAAAACTAGCCCGTTTACGAACACCTTTAGAATAAGATAGAATAAGACAATATGTTCTGGTTTCTCAAAGTGCTGTAAAAACAAGAAGAGACTCAACTATAAATACGTAGACGCGCTTAAAGATTGTTACCGCGAAAAATTCCACATAACCATAATAGTCGAACCACTCGAGCTCATGATGTCCTGGTATCTTATTATTAGAATTGCGAGATTTCCCGGCTTTTCCCTAAATAGGGAAAGTTAAAAAGGCAATTTGATCGTGAGGACACGTCTACAAGGGTCTCCTGTAATAAGGGACACAGCATACCAGGGGCACAGAATAAAATTTAATTTTCTACCAAGTTTTTGGATTTTAATTACCTGAGCGGGAATTAAATAACGAGGGGGTTGAATTGCCGAGTTTTCGGGTAATTTATTTGTGTAAGTAATTATTGAAATCCACTTCGCTGAATGAATTATGCGGAGTTGGTATTAACGGGGCGAATAATGACATCCAGGTGAATGACGTCACTGCGTAGCGCAAATGTGTTTACCGAACGTACCTACACCTGTCTTGTACTAACAAACATAATGAATAAATAAATGTGATTGATTTTATTTCTTGTATGAATTTTAACGAAATTACAATATTATAATCAAACTGAATTGAGTGAAGAAAGTTGAGTCAAGAATTTAAGTATATCCATATTAAAATTCGTTATATCCATCTCATCATCATCATCATCATTCCCCTGCCCATATTCCACTTTTATGTGGGGTCGGCACAACAGGTTTTCCTCTTCCACTCCGCTCTATGAGCCGTCATCTCAACATTCACTATTATAAAAAAAAATATTGTCCAATCATAATAATGTCCATTTAAAATAATGTCCAATCATAATAATGTCCATTTTTATTCATCCATTTTCGAAAAACTTTGATTTGATGTCAGAGACAAAGTAAATATCAATACTCTTAACCATTTCAAGTAAAAAAAAATTATAATTATCTTATAAAGTTACAGAAATATTTATTAAAAAAAAAATAACAACCTATGCACCTAAAACTAGAACTTAGCCGACACTTATAATTTTTATCAAGAAATCAACACCAAGGTACTCTAACAGCAATACAACCCAAAAATACAAAGTTCCTAGCACAACAAGACATCCGTCGTGTCTGAAAGCCAAGCGCAAAGTGAGAGCTCGCCGTCCCGCTCGCTGCTTTTATACACCGGTCCACGTGGTCGTTGTGACGTCACCAGAATATCTCTAACAATTATTTACCTAAGCTACGTATTTGACCCACAAATTGCGTTCCAAGTTAAATCAAAAGTAATGGCGTGCAGCCCTCAAGTCGTGTAATTCCGTTCGTTAGGTAAAGCAATAGTGTAACTCCTCGCTGTTTAGGCGGGTAAACAGCAGGTGGGCAGGTAATAAATACACTTTTTCCCTAATTAAGCCTTAAGTCAGGGCACCGCCCTTTGGGGCGAACGAAGGTTTTTGCTGTAGATTCTGTGGAAATTATGTGTTTCTGTAATGTATTTCGGAAATGATACTGTTTTGTGTTATTTTTCAGTCGTATGAGACTGCCAAGCCAAGCCTGCGAACCTGAGCAGAGTGGAAATCAAATGAAGATCATGAAAAGTTAAGCAAAAAAGTTCGAATTTCGAATCGAAATAATCAAACATAATCTACGGGTTCTAAAGGTTAAATTTAATTCGATTTGAATATCGAAGTTTCAAATTTCTTGTTCTTGTTCCATTTTTAAACTGCAGTTATTCGAATTCCGAATAAGTTTTGACGGAAACTCAACCCAACAACTATTATCATAACTCCCCCGAACAGCCATTTAAATAACTACAAAACAGTTAATTCCACCATTAAAATTAAACCCAAATCCAAAAGTTCCCAAACTTTTATCAGTGGCACCCGAAAACGTAATCCCGGGGTACCAGGGCGACATCGCTTATCGCAGCGACCGGGGCCGGCAAATGAAGGCATTAGTTTTCATAAAGCCGCCCCGAGATAGCCGTGGTCAGCGAGGGATGCGCTCCTAGTACGTATGTTGATATAGTGCCTGATATTTGAAGATGTCGATGCCTCAGGCTTGATAAGATGGGGCTAGGGGTGCTTTACCTAAGACAATAATCCTATAAAATCCTTTGGAACTAGTTAAAATACACTGAATGTCAACGTGGCTTAACGTACTTACTTCCTTTAGATATTAAATTGTCATTGTCTATTGTGCTTAGGGCATAAAAATAACAGACGACGAAAAGAAACCAAAATTTTTGAAACACATGTCAACATTAGGTAAGTAGCATAATTCTGATTGAATAGACGCAAGAACCTGAGTTTTTTCCAAGCCTTAATAAATTTCAAGATCGCATTGAAGAACCACAAAAAGAGCTTTCCATTTCTTTTACTTTTGTTCGCTATCTCAATGGGAACAAAGAAAATGCATGTGAAATTCGGACTATCAACTATCAATCACGGAGCTATGCCCGGTATCTCCATGCCACTGGATTTGGGATCCGGCATTCGCAGAAAGCCGGGTATTATTCACCCTTTCAATGCGATACGATTACAAATCTGCCGGAACGGGTCCTTTGTTACGTAAATACCATCTTTGGTGCAATGTTTTGATGTTGTAAGGATTTCCCGGCTATCCGTTCGGGGTGTTCGAAGTTTGAAAAACATTGAGTTTGATTCCAATTTCAAATTCAAAAGATTTCAACAACTTTATTGCTTGACAAAGTATTCTTAAATTTGAAAAAGGAATTAACCTACTTCTACCGCTTGCATAAATGTAAGAGGTATAAAAATGTATTATTGTGAATCTGAAGCAGTTGAATAGAGTTTTTCTAAACAAAACACAAAACCCACGTTCTTTTTATTTTCGTTTCTGAAAACATCGACAAAAAAACATTTCATTGTGTTAATGAAACATCCCTTTTCGCAAGAGAAAAGTCCAAACAGGGAAAGTCGCCTTCCACACAAAAACAAGTTGGTAATAATGAATTATGTTAGGGCTTCGGTCTGTTTTGTCGACGGTGTTTGTTTGGCAACTTAGCGAACTCATTGCATTTGTATAATCTGATTGTACCAAGTGAGATGGGCTAACCGAGGTCCAAAGTTAGGGTTTTTACTCGTACAGCTTTTTTGACTAGAAAACTTGTTTGATACATGTTTTAGGGAGTATCTAATACCATTTTATCCGCGGGTTTTCAAAGTCTTTTCAGAGAAGTTAAACTGTTTCTTGGACTTTATTGGATTAAGAAAATAACTAGAATTATATAAGACTAGCGCTTCTACGCGCGGCTTCGCACGCGTGGCACCAACATTTTAAATAGCCCATATGCTATTCCAGGTCACTATCTACGCCTATCCCAAGTCTCATCCAAATCGGTTCGCTGGTTTAGGACTGATTGATACACAAACATCCAAATATCCAAACATCTAAACAAACTCACAAACTTTTAGCTTTATTATATGAGTGGGATGATTCTCACCTTACCCACTTTTGCACGTCGAAAGTTCCCAAACTAAGTCGATATTTTAGCGAAATTTCCAAAAATGGTCTCCATACTGATATTTCCTACAAAAACAAAAGGTCAGGCCACACGCCGTTGTCACGTACAAATTCGTCTAATCCCGGAATCCCGGGAATCCCGGATGGACAATAAATATTTTTCATGAATCCCGCTGCCCTGCCGCGCATGGAAACTGCCCTCAAGCAGGCAATTATAGGCGCGAAGGATAAATATTATAACTAGGGACAGTATCGGTTATTGGGGCTTCTCCTTTATTATGAGACAATTACTGGACTCTCTCAAAAATAACGAAACAACTCTATTGTTATCGTTGTTTTGAAGAGTTGCGTCTCTAGGCTTTTATAGAGTGCTACTCGATTTTGCTTTAATATAATGTACCAAAATATGTAAGTATTGAGACATTTTGACAGAAAATGCGGCTCGCTTCTGACGTCTCAGCATTTCCTCTAATAAATTGACAGTTTTTTTAGAATCTATGTAATGCAAGTTACAAAACCAAGTGTGCCTTGATAAATGAGTATGAGTATTTGAGAGCTACTTCCACATCGGCTCATTCAGTAAAGGACTAAAGGTATATTTATCCAATTTGAAATTTGCAAGACATAAAAATCAAAATGGCCGCAAGCAATGCAATTCTAAGGAATTTGCTCCTAATCCTCCGAAGGGAGTAATTACAGGACGCAATATATCGAGCCCTCCGTCCCTCCGGCCCTCTGGTCCTCATCAGAGAAATGAGTAACACATGGTCCCGCGTTAATTGTTAGGGTCCAGATTTGTTTTTATTCTTTGATTGGGAAACAGTTTTGACTTTGGGGCTGCTTGGGAGGAATTTGAAGTAGGCACTTAAAAGTTAAATATTTCTAAAACTACTGGCTAAAAATATAATCTCCTATTTAAGTTGTCTAAGTTTTGATTTACTTTTATAAAATAATGTCTAATTAAATCAGCAGAATTTATGAAAAAGTTTGCACTCGGTCACTCTGACGAAGGTGGAATGCGTAATTGACAGTAGCCAAAAATTAAAAATAGAAAAGGGCGGCAAAAGGGAAGGCAGAGCCTAGACATGGGGAGATGGATTGGGTTGCGGGATAAGATTGTAAATTGACGATTATGTTTGTATTTATGAAATAAAGAAGTATTGTCATATTGAAATACTGTGTTTGGCCATTTCTGAGATATCCTATAGTTGAAAAATATTAAAATGCACGAATTCATGCCTATTAAGAAAATATGAAGTAACATTCGTTGAACGGCAATACAATATGTCACCGCTATAATTATATTAGCATGATCCCAATTATTCCAAGATTCAGTAATTAACACCCCGTAATTATACGCAGACGATGTACTATAAATATCCCGGCAGATGGTGACATGTCTAAACAGTTGCGACACGGAGGCTAGGGAACTGGGCTTACAATCTGTTTACAAACTAAAAATGTCATAAAAGTACCTAAATGCGGAAAAGATTGAGAAACATCGTTCATCATTTGAATTTTTGAAATAGGAACTCTATCAAAAAGTTGAATTGAATAATCGAAAATCATTTAAATATTTGAAAATGGAACATCCTTTCTGAAATACTCGATATAAAAACGCAATACTGCCACATTGGGTTTGAAGGTGCATTTACACGGTGCGATTTGTCGTCGGATTTGCTAGGCCGCGCCCATTCGGTGTGCCAACTTGAGTTAGACTTAGCGCATTCACACGACAAACTGCGCTTGCGATGCGATGTCGCGTCGTCACTACGATGCGATATCGGAGATCCAACTCGCCATCGCATCGCGGCGAGTAGGGTTACCATACTAAAAATTGGAAACCCGGACAAATGCCAGACAAAATATACGATTTAAATGGAAACGCACGTGGCTTACAACATATTATGTTGGTACCACGTGAGTGAAGCCACGGTGCGTTCCGCAAGCTCACATACCTAAATGTAGACATTGATATTTTAATGTTCAATATAATAGTCTTAATAACGAGAATTTCATTATTTTTCTACATAAAAAAATCTTGTAAGTACTTATTTTGTATCATAATATCTTAGAAAAATCTAAATAAAACGACAGGTCTGGAGAAATCTTAACGTATGGTTACTGTAAAATGGGCGGATTATAGGGGCGTATGCCACAGAATAAGTTTCATAGTTACATAGACTTTTACTAACTGCGGAAGAGCGTACAATTTTTGGTAGATTGTAGCGTTGTTAAATTTCAACAATGTTCTCAAGGGATCGTTAGTGGAGTGGTCTAGCGTGCGGTTTCCAAGAAGAGACATGCTGGTTCAATTCCTTGCACAAAAAATTTTTTTGCATTTTTTTTTATTTTTGCTTCTCTAGAATTTTTTTTTTATGTTAATGGTGAACATCTCAGTTTCATAAACTTTTTAATAAAAACTAAAGAAAATAAAATTAAAATTCAAGGTCCGAACAGAGTACTTACTTAGATGGTAATTTTACCTAATACTAGCTGTCCGCCGCGGTGTTACCCGCGATCCCTCGGGAAAACTTCACTTCCCCGGGATAAAATATAGCCTATGTCAAAGATTTAAATCGTTAGATGTCCGGACGCCAAAAACTATGGCGTTGTCTTTACATGTGTGTTATCAAAATGCCGACGTACGCACACACACTAATGATTAGTTAAAAATTAGTGGATTTGCCAATAAACTAAACTTTTATTTCACCATTTATTGTGCAATAATATTGCACGAACTTTCGTGAAAAAATATATGTATGAAATTGAAAAATGTGTGGCTCAAAATACCTACGCACGCAACTTAGCTAATGAGTACGTATAACATATAAATAGTGTTATTGCCAATAACCTTAATTGAAATTATTATCATTTATTGTGCAACCATATTGCACAGACTTTTGTAAAAAACAAAGGTCCTATTAATGCCCTGAAATGGAAAATAATGTACAAGTCTAAAAATGTGCAATCTGTGAGGTACGGTCAGCAAACTCATCAGATTAAGTATGTACGTACTGGCTTGGGTGAGTAAAACCAAAACAATATGAATTACATATTTATTTTATTTTATTTATTAGGGACAACAAACAGCTACAATATACAGCGTATTTGAACTTAATAGTAAGAAATGACCATTAAGTACTTAGAAGGTAAAATATACATGACAGGTAATATAATATTGTAGCCCACAACATTATCTAGACAAAGAGAGTTTATATAAAAAGTGCCACTAGAGGCAAATACAAATTATTTACCTAACACTATTTGTACAAATGAATATTTATTTAAGTTCTTAAGATTAAGATTAATTTGGTACAAAGGTCATCTTATGGTTAACGTGCCTTATAATCAATATGCCTTATCTTCGATCAGATTATGACCTATGGAAGTACCTAACGTAACTCTGTCCCCTACACTAGGTCTCTAATGAGCCTGTATTGTAGGATCACAGTGCCCCGCTTCGGCTACTCATCAATCAGACATAATTAGAGAATATAATAAATAATGATTGCTTTTGTGGCTGGTTGTTTGATGTGCACGTGACAGGACCGAATATATTAAAACTATAACTAATCCAGCACGAATACAGAAGACAAAGTAATTATGACAGTTTTGGTTCATAGTAGAAAGAGACTAACCAGAAAACTAATTACAGAGCCAAAAGGGGGTGCTAGATATAAATTATAATTAGGAGAAAAAAGATAAAATACAAAAACATAAAATAAAGAATAGTGTCCTGCAATATCATTCGTCCTGCTTGAGTCTCAATAATTTTATTTATGTGTGTATGTGTACATGGGTGTGTATAGAGAAGAGTGCATCGAAATGTTTATGTGTGTGAGTGTATGAGTGTGATTAGGTGTGCGAGTGTAAGTGTGTAAGTGTGTGGTGTGTAAGTGTGTGGTGTGTGAGTGTGTGGTGTGTAAGTGTAATGTTTTGAGTGGAAGTGCTTATTCAATTATGGCCAGCATTTTTTCTGTGTCCTGGTAGTTTAAAGATTGTAAGTAGTCTTTGATGGTGTGTTTCAGTTTGTACTTGGTGACGTTTACAATTGTTATATCCCCGCTTACACGATTATACAAAAAGGGCCCCATGTTTGAGAAAGACTTGTTAGCAAACTTGGTTCGTGTAGTCGGTTCTTTGAAAATTTTGTCTTTTCGACGTTTGTTCTGGAGTGTGTCAAGAATGTTATTCGTTACTAATCTATGTTGTCGAGAGATAGTAGCTTTTATGAAGAGCTGTCTAATTGTTAGAACTGAGCATCGCTTGTACAGCGTTTTAGTGCAGTACCACCTAGGTTTAGATATTAAAACCTTGAGGAGTGCTCTCTGAGATCTCTCCAAAGGCAAAAGGTGAGTTCGCGCTGCAGAACCCCAGACTGTGACACAGTAGGTTAATATTGACTGCACAAGTGCGTAGTATACTCTGATTAATGAATCAAAACTTAGGACATGACGCAACTGTTTAAAAATATATATTAGCTTTCTAGTTTGTCCTGATAGTTTTTTTATGTGTTTTGACCATGTTAGGTTCCTGTCCAATATGACGCCTAAGTATTTTATTTCATCAGCTGAGGTTAGGTTGTCGCATGAGCACGGACACAATCGATTGCACGATACTTTATGCATAGTTAGGTGGAAGTTTAGGTCTGATCTAGGACTATTAGTTATAGAAAAATGTATATACTTTGTTTTAGCAATATTAAGAGTCAGTAAGTTGGTGCAGAGCCACTTCGCTACTAGATCCAGTCCTGCGTTTGCCACCAGTTCCAGTGCTGTCCGTGTTTTGCCATGAAATAGTAGGACTGTGTCATCTGCATACGTGACAATGTTGCAGTTAGGCAATTCCAGGCTACAGAGGTCATTGATGTAAATCAGGAATAATGTTGGACCTAGTATACTGCCTTGTGGGACTCCAAATTTTGTAGTTTCTTCATTACTTATGTAATGTCCCACCTTGACTTTCTGAGTTCTATGCAAAAGATAGCTCTCAAACCATTTCAGTACTGTCCCCCTGACCCCAATAATCTCGAGCTTCGCTAAGAGAATAGGTATTGAGACCGTATCAAAGGCCTTAGCGAGGTCCAAGAACACTCCTATGGTCTTTTGGCCTTCGTCTAGATTTTTTATGATCATCTCCGTTACACTGAGTACAGCGTCTTCAGTGCTGCGACCCGATCGGAAACCATATTGGTTGTTGGAGATCAACTTGCTGTTTTCTAAGTATGATTTTAGCCTATTGTTCATGATCTTTTCTAGGATCTTTGAGACAGTGGAGAGTAGAGCTATTGGTCTGTAATTCGAGACCTCGTTTTCTGAACCATTTTTAAATATGGGGCAGATTATAGATTTTTTCAGCACTGTCGGGAAGATACCGAACTCTAGACTCATTTGACAGATTAATGTAATGGGTTCAATTAGATGGGGTAATGCAAGTTTGAGAATGTGAGGAGTGATTCCATCCCAGCCTGGAGCTGAGTGACTCTTTAATGTATTAACTATTGCATGCACTTCTAGATGGTCAGTTTGAAGTAGACCGAATGAATGCAGTGTTTTATTTTGACCATTAGTGTTTGACGCAAGATCAGTTTCCGTTTTATTTATTTTAAGCAGAGTTTCGTTTGCGAGCTTTGCTCCGATATCTACAAAGTATTCATTTATCCTATCCATAGATTCCGCACAGGAGGTTTTTTTATTTGTCAGAAGTTTATTTACAGGGTTAGACTTCGCAGGAAAATTGCATATCCGTTTAATGGTACTCCATGTTTTTCTACTATCATTGGCACATTTTTTTATTTCCATTTTTTCATGTGTTCGTTTTTGTTTTTTTAGTATTTTAGTGCAGACATTTCTATAATTTATGTATGTTTTCCTGAGGTAAATGTTATCGGGGTCTTTTTTCGTCTTTAAGTGCAGCTTGTCGCGTTTCCTCATACACCTTAAAAGCCCTGGAGTTATCCAAGGTTTAGTGGTGGCTCTATTTTTAGGCAGAACTTGTGTGCTAGTATGCTTTTCTATAATGTTTGAAACAGTTACTAAGAATATTTCTGTACTTTTGTTAATATCAGTGGTGTCTAGAACTTCACACCATGTTATTATGGATAAGTCTTTGATGATTGCATTGTAATCTATCTTTTGTCGGGTTTTAGAGATTTTTGCCTTCATTATACAGCGTGTGTTAAGTTGGGTCAAAACCGGCGAATGGTCAGTGATGGTAGCTGGTAATATCAACGTTTTCGCTTTATGTTTAGATTTTATCATGCAGTGATCGAGGCATGAAGTTTTTCGAGTGCTTAGTGAGTGACATGGCAGTAGGCCATGGCTAGCTAATAAAGTTAGATAGTCTTCTGAGTGTTTATCGGTGTTGTTGGGGCTTATGTCGATGTTGATGTCTCCTATTAGAATTATATTACCAAAGGACTTATTACCCTTGAGAATATCGTCTAGTGAATTTAGAAATGCCGTCGTGTTTGCAAATGACGGAGATCTATATATAGTAATGATACATGTTTCCTTACCCAAATGAATAAGCAAGCAATTAGCTTCACTGAAATGTGGTTCGGTTACTTCCATGGGTGTTACGCCATTTCTTATGTACAGTACTATTCCATCGTTTTGATTCATGACATTTTTTGTATGGAATGAACTATAGTTACTCATTTGAGGTGAATTGCAGTTAGAACGTAGCCAACATTCCGTTAGAATCAGTAAGTCTAGGTTGTAATTAATGCGCTCTAACAAGACCAGAAACTCATCAAAGTTTTTATTGATGCTACGTATGTTCAGTGTTAGGACTGACAGACTATCTGCCTGTGTGGCTAATTGAAGTTTGCAATCCTCAGGATCATCCAAGAAGCAAGACGTTGAGACACTGACTTCGTCAATGTCTGCAACAATATCTTTTAGGCATACTGTCATATTATCTGAAGTATAATTTCGTCGCGCAATGAGCGCCAGACCAAGTTCTTCCAGGAACTGGCCTTAGGTAATATGTTAGGATGATAAATGTCAAGCTTGCTTGGATGAGCTGGGGTGTATTTGTGCGTGTGAGTGTGTATGTGTGTGTATTTGTGTATGTAAGTGTTCTTGTGTGTGTAAGTATAATTATGTTTGTGGGAGCATTTGTTTTTATGTGTGTATTGAGGACTTAGCGGGACCTTACAGAATAGAGCATTATTGCGTGAGCAAATATCGTTAAGTAATAACTTTACTATAAAACTATAATATGAAAGCAAAAAAAGATACATCGCAGATACATATCTAAACTTCATGGATGGATACACTAGTCAGGCTTCCTTACTCTCTTCACTGTGCAATGTAGCTATCTGTTTGAACGATTTTATTTCCACTATGGGGAGGCCTTCGTCCTTACGTAGGAATACTTTGCCACGTGCTGTCCAGCAGAACTTCCAGATACCTTTCTTGACGAGCTCTCTGGCCTGAAAATGCAGCTGAGAGGATTTTTTTGTAAGGCGTTCGTTAATGTATATAGGTTTTCTCTCGCCTGTTATGCCCACTGTATGGGTGTTTAGCCTCTCAACTTTGTTTTGTAAGTTATATTTCTTATACGCCTGAAGAACCTCGATTTTCTTCTGCAGGCATGTGTACTCCACGATAATAGGTCTTGGACGGTCTTGTCTCGCCGGTAGACGGTATGCACAACGGATATCACGCTGGTCGCAGTCAATTTGCAGAGCCTGATGCATCTTATTTATTGCTGTCGTCATCTGCTCATTATTATCAGTTGGGAGATTTCGTATTTCCACACTGGTTTCTCTTAATTTTCGTTCAACATTTTCCAGTTGTTCCTCTAGAATGCTAGCGTATTCCTGAGACTTAGTTTCTTTTTGCTCTAGTTTCTCCACCCGATCCCTTATTTCTCTCTGTTCTAGTATGATCGTGGATATAGTGTTTTTTATATCCACGTTTGAGGCTAAAAGCTCGTCATTTTGCTTTTTCATCGCACTCATGTCCTTTTTAAGTTTAGAGAATTGTTCAGTTTGACAATCTTTGAGTTCTTTGAACATGGATTGGATGTTTTGAAACATTTCATTCATCGCCACAGTAACACTTTCGACAGAGTCCTCGGGGTGTTTCCGTTTTCTTGGGACAACGTTTATTTCCGGATCAGTGTCTTTATATTCTGGGGAGCGAAATAAGTCTGGCTGCGACGACGCCTCACTTAAAGGTCTAGGCGGTGTTCTTTTTGTCATACTGGATCTTGGTATTGGAGAAGTCATCTTAAGTAACTCTTTAAGTAGGACTCACGGTTTTGCACAAGCGGTTATTAATTATTTAGTTGGACTCAGTAGGCAATAGCGAAGCGTGTTATTCTGTGAGTTGTTGTCCGCCACAGTACACAGCACAGTAGTCGTGAGAATAGCGTTTCGTTCGACACAGATTAGTGAAGAGTACTGCAGCCCGTTCTTGTCCGCCACTGCTTACAGAATAGTTGTCGTGAGATTTGCGTTTCAACACAGATTAGTAAAGAGTACTGCAGCCCGTTCTTGTCCGCCACTGCTTACAGAATAGTTGTCATGAGATTTGCGTTTCAACACAGATTAGCAAAGAGTACTGCAGCCAGTTGTTGTCCGCCACAGCTAAGAGCACAGTTAGTTGCAGTAATCTGCGCTATAAAACAGAATGAAGAGCGAATTGCGGGTATTTCTGACTCACGTGGATACAGCAGTGGTGATAAATGTAGTTGATGCAAAGGTTTACGTGACAGTGCTTCAGATGTACTCCTTCCAGTGATCCAAGCACTCCTGGTATCTCGTTGGATTCTTCTGAGTTGAGCTTCAAAAACTATGTCAAGAATATCGGGAACAAAAATATTAGAATAGTCTTGCGCGTACGTGAACACGTCCACTCTCTACAGCGGTCCGAAGCGAAGTGACAAGTATTAGGGTAAAGGCCCCAGTAGTCGGCCCCTCTCCAGTAGTCGGCCATTACTGGCTTTTAGTTTGAATAAATAGCAAAGTAATCCAGATTTCCGCGCCAAATTAATTTTGATTGCTACTATGATTTCTGATTGGTCGATGCAAGACGTTTCCTTGTCATTAGGTTGGTAGGATTGGCAGTAATTTCAGTTCATTCCGCCGGTGTCTCCAAGAGAGACGTCAAGTGCGTTGCGCGCTAATTTTTTACTAACTACCGGCGTCTGGAAAACAGGTAAGTTTATCTTTTTATCTCAAGTTATTTGAAACAACTTGCCGTCTAGGTACTTTATTATGAATTTTTACGTCTTTTTTACAAAAAAAATGTGTTTTTATATTATTTTTCTATATTTTACGAGACGGCCGACTACTGGTTATATATTTTTTTGTTATATATATTTTTTAAGGGCCGGTTGGACTGCAGCAGTAGACATTTAGCACTGTTTCAGGCCGCGCGCAAAATACTTCGCGTCGCCGCAGTGGCAGTGAACTCGCATGACATCGCCAGCGACATAGTGGAAATAAGCAGCAGGGTGATTTTATTTGACTTTAAAAATGCATTTTATTATGATCAAACATTGCTTAGTAGGTAGAGTAACAAATTTGAGTTTCGCAAATAAATGAAGTAACCTCTTTATTCTTGTTTTGTTTGTTTCATTATTATTTGTTATTTTGTTTGTCAGTAAATAAAAAAAGGGTGTCAAATAAAAATAATTTATTTAATTGGGTGACACACATTAAAATTGTCTGGGGAACAAGGGTATTTAGTGTTTAATTTTATTTCCACTTTGTTTTGTCCTAGCTGTTATACATCAAAAGAAGCTAAATGTATTATAGATTTCAGTTATGTAATTAAATAAAAAGCATGCAAGTAAAAAAAAATAAGTTTCATAAGGATAACTAAAACAGTACCTAAACTGAAAAAAAAACAATTTTCTGGAAATAACAAAAACAATTCAATAATCTGTTGGATATCCCAGGGCATTAGCCACAGCTCTAAATCACGCGTGGTATGCTGATATCAAGTTATCAATTGTCGACTGTGGAATAAGGCATCATATTCTAGAAAGATGTGAAAAAAAACAGTCAATCATTTAAGAAAAAAAGCGATAATTATGATGTAAACACTAGAAATAAGGATAAACTCGCTGTTCCCACTACTAGATTAGATAAAATTATGAAATCATTTAAAGGGCAATGTGTAAGCTTCTATAACAAAGTCCCAAGCGAATTGCAAAATATATCAATCACTAAATTTAAAAATACAATTAAACGTCATCTCTGTAAAAAAGCCTATTAAAAGATATCTCAATATTTGGATGACAAAAAATCTTGGGACTTGCTCCAACTCAATGGATCCATGGATCACCTAAAAGAATGATAGGCCCCAGACCGTGTTTGTTGCTCTGATTCTTCACGGTATTGGTCGCGAAAGAACAGGAGTAAAATTAGTTTTAAGACTATTCTAAGTGATCCCTGCTGTCCTACTGAATAAATGATTTTTGACTTTGACTTTGAGTGGCACTCCCAGGTGTGCCGACAAAAGTGAAGGCTTCGGTAACGGTTTTAAACAGCAAAAAGTTACTGTACCACTGGGATTCGAACTCGGGGCTATCCCACCAGAGGTCACTCAAACAACTCTACCAATATGACGAAATTAAGGTAGGTATAGTAAGAGGATGGTGTCGTTATATATTCATCTGGGTTGGTAGGTTCCTATGATAGGTACTGCCTACCTATGGTAGGTTTACCTAATGGTACCTAGGTAGGTAGGTACATAGGTATGTATAATAACAAAAATATATAGAAAAAACTCAAAGTAGGTAAACCTACCTACTTACATAGTTGTGTAGAATGTAGATATAGGTATCTAAGTAAGTTCGTATGATGGCCGTATATGGCCTCCGAAGCCGACAATTAAACTTACCCTCCCAAGCATGGAAGCTACAAAGTGACAATGACGCAGTTGCGAGTCTTTCTGTTGGAACTACCTACTATCTACTAGGTAGGTTAGGTACCTAGTAGGTATGTGAAGTTGTCTAGGTTACCTTTTTTTATTGCGTATTGCGGATAGGTAGTAGGTAAGGTAGCGCTCGTGGTCGTGCTTGCTTAGTCGTTCTTGATAGATCGTCGAAGTTAACCAACGTTCGAAACGGTCTGTAAGTGGATGGGTGACCGCCAGTGGCATTTTCATCTGAGCGCTTCCGTGCTTCGGAGGGCACGTTAAATTGTCGGTCCCGGCTATTTAAGTCGTTAAGCCGTGACGGAGGCCTTAAGGCGGCCTAAAAACTCCGTCGCCAGAGTTGGCCACTGACTCATTCGAACTTACTTACTTTTAGTAGGTAGCACAGCTGTAGTAGGTAGGTACCTTCTCGCAATAGTGTAAGGTACCTACCTACTAGGTAGGTGTTGAGATTATCTTTATTGTATTGGAAACATTTCGAAAAACTGAATCTACCTACCTAGCTAGTTGGCTAGCATACCTAAAAGTAGGTACACGATTGCGAAAAGGTACCTACCTACTACTGTGCTACTAGGTACTGCGAGCGATACCTGTGATGTATGTAACTTGGAGGAATAGGTAGGTAGGTACCTACTACCTACCTACCTACTTGCCTCGCATCGCATCGCACGCACTACGCTACCAACGCAACGCCTCTCTGAATTCTGTGCCAACGCTACGCAGCGCATTGTTGTTCACTGTTCAGTCAGTGTTCTGTTCACGTTTCAGCAGTGTTGCCAACTTAGTGGATTTTCCACTAAATCTGGTGGTTTTAAACTTTAAAATATGATGGTAGTAGGACTAGAACTAGGAGCGGTTCAATGGAACTCCTCCTGAATAATAGTATAATATCCATACTTGTCCCTATTGAAAAACCATTTTTCAATAAAACTTATTCTCAATACATTTTGCATGAAAACTAAAATTTAGTATTTTTAAGTGTTCCAATAAAATTAAGACCATAGTTATTTGAAGTATTTGTTTGTAAACAGATAGAGCCTCCAAATACGCAAAAAAAAATTCAATAATATCCTATCTCAAAAAATATAAAAACTTTTTGTTAATGTAGTTCTCTGCATTAAAAACAAGTGCGCTACGACTTCTCCGTGACGATCCTTTTTGTGAATATTATGACGCTAAGTATTTTTGTATTGTGTTTTTGAATTTGTATGGTGGTGTGAATGTGAGATACAAATTAATGTTGAATAATTTAAGTGGTAGTAGTAGCTATAAGTAACGTACCTAAATATTATATTAAAGGTTTATGAATATACTCTGTACATTATACAGTTTAGTTTTAAATAGATAAGACTTACTTATCCAAATATATATTAATATATTACACCTACCTACCAACTAAAATATTAAAATTTATAAATGAAATTATCTATTTCGACTTCCTTATTCAATAACATGATCTATTGAATCTGCTGACGCTACCGACCGTGAGGTTGCGTACTGCACAGCACAATGCACAACGCGCTTACCGAGAAAATTGTGTCATCTCTTTTTCTCCCAAGGTAGTTGCATTGCAAACTAAGAACTCTCCATCTCTTTCGTGCACTCGCCATAATTTTAATAAATGGCCAGCTTATCCATACTGGGTCCATACTAATATTATAATGAGGAAAGATTTGTTTGTTTGAATCGAATAGGCTCCAAAACTACTGGACCGATTTAAAAATTCTTTCACCAATAGAATCCTTCATTATCCCCGATAAACATAGGCTATATTTTATCCCGATTGGAATCCTTCGGGGGGGACAATAATATACCTACCTACTTAGCTCAATGTTCAAACGCAGTGTTGGAAACATTTCAAAAAACTGTAGGTAGTACCTAACTAAAGTTTAAACAGGTAGGTTGTGGATGTAAAGTTGGCTAGATAACCTAGCAGACTAGGTAGGTAGGTAACTAGGTAGGTAAGGTAGATACTACCTACCTAGTTACCTACCTACCTAAATCGAAAAACTGGACCTACCTAGTAGGTAGGTCCAGTTTTTCGAAATGTTTCCAATACAATAAAGAGGCGATTTGTACTTACCTACCTATATCACAATGTAGGTACTTACTTACTTACCTATTTAGGTCAACGGTAGATAGTAGGTAGTTCCAACAGAAAGACTCGCAACTGCGTCATTGTCACTTTGTAGAAACGCTCATGGTCGTCGTAAATGGATGGGTGACCGCTAGTGGTATTTGAAAGCTTCCATGCTTGGGAGGGTAAGGTTAATTGTCGGCTTCGGAGGCCATATACGGCCATCATACGAACTTACTTAGATACCTATATCTACATTATACACACATATGTAAGTAGGTAGGTTTACCTAGTTTTGAGTTTTTGCTTTATATTTTCATGTTATTATACATACCTATGTACCTACATATCTCGGTACCATTAGGTACCACAGGTACCACAGGTAGGTAGGTTCGTAGGTAGTAGCTACAAAAAACAGGGTCACGACTGTATCCCCAAGGCGCGGTAGACATTCTCTCAGATCTTTTATATTCCAGATCCTTTGAAGATTCAAAGGATCTGGAATATAAATGGTACCCCCCTTAGACATCTGTCTAAGGGGGTAGTCAGAGGCATGTACAAATACATATTTGATACATGCCCACATCTTGCAGAAGTTGGTATTCCATACGTGACAGGTTGCAAGCCCATCGCCGCCTATTAGAATACTAACTGGTTTCCTCACGATGTTTTCCTTCACCGTTCAGAGCTCGAGTTAAAGCGCATATAAATTTTACGAAACGCAAAATCCATTGATGCACGGCCGGGATTCGATCCCACGACCTTCGGATTGAAGGATTTGAGTAGCTACATTATCCTTAAAATAAAAAATCTTTATTTCAGACATTTTTGTGTCCCTAATGTTATTACCTATTATTATAATAATAAATGGCCAGCTTATCTATACTAATATTATAAAGAGGAAAGATTTGTTTGTTTGAAATGAATAGGCTCCAAAACTACTGGACCGATTTAAAAATTCTTTCATCAATAGAATCCTACATTATCCCCGATGAACATAGGCTATACATATTTTATCCCGGGGAAGTGAAGTTTTCCCGAGGGATCGCGGGTAACACCGCGGCGGACAGCTAATATTAGGTAAAATAGTATTAGATAAAATTACCATCTAAGTAAGTACTCTGTTCGGACCTTGAATTTTAATTTTATTTTCTTTAGTTTTTATTAAAAAGTTTATGAAACTGAGATGTTCACCATTAACATAAAAAAAAAATTCTAGAGAAGCAAAAATAAAAAAAAAATGCAAAAAAATTTTTTGTGCAAGGAATTGAACCAGCATGTCTCTTCTTGGAAACCGCACGCTAGACCACTCCACTAACGATCCCTTGAGAACATTGTTGAAATTTAACAACGCTACAATCTACCAAAAATTGTACGCTCTTCCGCAGTTAGTAAAAGTCTAGGTAACTATGAAACTTATTCTGTGGCATACGCCCCTATAATCCGCCCATTTTACAGTAACCATACGTTAAGATTTCTCCAGACCTGTCGTTTTATTTAGATTTTTCTAAGATATTATGATACAAAATAAGTACTTACAAGATTTTTTTATGTAGAAAATTAATGAAATTCTCGTTATTAAGACTATTATATTGAACATTAAAATATCAATGTCTACATTTATGTATGTGAGCTTGCGGAACGCACCGTGGCTTCACTCACGTGGTACCAACATAATATGTTGTAAGCCACGTGCGTTTCCATTTAAATCGTACATTTTGTTTGGCATTTGTCCGGGTTTCCAATTTTTAGTATGGTAACCCTACTCTGTTCTCCGACGGCGCGTCGGAGCTACCGATGCCGCATCGCAAAACACTAAGTAAGTCCCGACGGCACATCGCATACTAAGACACATCGCATACGATGAGCGTTCACACGGGAAAAATTGGCGTGCGATGCTAAATCATATCGCACCGTGTAAATGCACCTTGAGTACTTACCTACGCCTACACTTTGATAAAGTAGAATGGCATTGTGTTCATTTTTCTCTGGTTTGTATTTTTTGTTGGCGCATAAAATAAATTATTTTCTGATAATGTGCAGGCGTGATCGTCGCAGGTTCCCTGCCTTCAGGGTCAGAGTACCTAACCCTGCGCCACGTTGCGTTGATGGCTTGACGCGAATTTATATCGTATTAAGCGTAGGGTTGAGGTGCAAACTCCCTTATTTAGGGTCAACATCTGGAGAATTGGGATTTTATTTATGGCCCCAGGTTTTGATTAACTTGTTTCGTATTTTGTAATTTGTTACCTAATTAGTTTGGTCCGAATGGGAATGCTAAATTTTAAGGGATTTACTACCGGGAGTACGTAAGGGGAATAAATCATTGTACCTGAGAAAAGGATGACAAAGGAATTTTGAGTCAAATTCAGTTTTGTACCTAATAAGTTAAGTCTTTTCACAATTAAAACTATAAAGGTTGATATAATTTAATAAATGACTCTGTCCTACACCTCGTACATTCTCTGATTGTAATTAATGAGCTACGTACCTATTAACCGAAATGGGTGCTACGAGTAGATACGCATAAATATTTCAAGTATCCCACATTACCAGGCGCACATCAGCGTTTCAGGCGACCGCTAATGAGCGCGACAGCGGCGCCGTGCGGCGGCTGCGGTGCGCGCGCGAACTAATTGCACTGATGGATTGCCGTGACGCACCGTCTTCGATCTATGTGAGCCTGGTACATTCCTAATGCTTCAGGATAAGGTACCACGAAGTAATAGGTTCTTTTTATTTAGATTTGATTTAAAAGAAAAGACTGTTATTTCAGTAAACGATAACAATAAACGCATCAGAAAGCTCCGATGATGTTTACAAACGCGTCATATCACGACGTTTCACGTCAAAACAAAGTCGAATTCGAATTTCAAATCACGGGAAATAGAAACCTAAATCTAACGTAAAAGCAAAAACAAACAACTTCTATTCCAAACTCAAATCTCCACTTTAATAAATTAGGAGAGTAAAGCCCGCCACACACGGGCGCTATCTCGCGTTCCGTTACGCGCAGCTCCATTTGTCAAAATAATGATGTCGGAATTTTGGCGGTCACCACCTGCGGTGACTGACGTCATGACGATCCGTAGACGTCTCTACCCTGAGAAATGCACTTTTTACTCACGATAATGGCGTGCTCGCGTGTAAGCCACACTCAAATTAGCGGTGCACGTTGCTTAATCGCCATGTCGCAATCGTGGAACTAACAATGCCGAAGCGCAGTTTTGTTTTTTTTTCTGGAGGAGATAAGGCCCTTGATTGTGCCGCGTTCCGTTCTAGCGTGCATCAGTCTTTTATCGCGCTAACGAAGTCATGCAGTCGTGATGACGCATGATGCGAAAAATCTTAAAAAACTTCTTTCATTTTCTTATTTCTTTTTTTGCGTGAAATGGAATGATGAATTGTTGCGCACGTATTGTACAATTGGGAGCTTCTGTGAAAAAATAACTACGCTCTGTTAGTTGCAACATTGTATCAACACGGCACTTTGTGATTAATTAAAGCTGATAATAAAAATGCGAAAACGATATTGTTTAAATAAAAATGTTCTATACGAGGCAATAGCAACATTAAAAAAACAATTTCAGAGGATGTCTAGCAACAATGTATCTCGCTCTATAATGGTGCATTAGTTTAATGGCTTGGTATGATGGGATGGTACATAAGTATAGCTCAAACCGCACCTGCGCTTGCATTTAGCTACTGTTTAGCTGGAATACACTGTAGCTTCAACTAGAACATTGTACGTAAGCTCATTTTAATATTTTAACAATAGGTAGGTAGCTATACCGTAAAAAATATCTAGGACCTATGTAAGAAATTATCAAATACACTCAATATTTTGCAAATTTCATTTCATATAAATAAATAATGCTGGACATTTTCACACAGCATCATCTAACCCCAAACTAAGCATAGCTTGTAGATTTTTTTTGTATTGAATTGAAGAGTTAACGATTGGTGTGTGTACACCCTTTTTGTTCCATTTTTGATTTGAATCAGCATTGTTTCAAAAAAAGAACGAGCATAATGCTCAATCATTCTTTTTAAACTTTATTTTCGTTGTCGCGAATTTCACGCTGGCCAGTAACAATTGTCCGATATCCGGTGGCATCTCAGATCGAGACACTACGCTCGCTAAGGGGCCCTAATGGCCATGGCCCTTAAAATTTAACCATGCTTTTATTTACGGTGTTTGTTTCAATATCGAGTGTTTGAATCTATTTATGATTTAACAACTTAAATTGGAGATAAATCATAATTTTAGGTAGGTGTTCTCATTGAGCTGTCGTCGAGAGCCATTGTTCTGATACTTCGAGATAAATTCTATCTGTAATTGAAAATATATTGGGTCCTATGATTGTGGTATTAGAACATTCCTTTTGCGTCTATTAAATACTGATAATGTGTTTTCAAGGTGTATTTTTAAATTATTTTTAATGGACTATGAGTGAGAAGGTACCTATATTTTCTTTTGCGACCAGTCTTAGATTTTGTACTTGATGTAGACGCTACAAAAAGCCAAACCAGACGGAACATAGAAGCTTAAAAGCGATGAATATGAGCTTATCAAAATTTCGATTGCGACGTTAATGAACTTTTTAAACTTTCGTGATTTGGTGACCTAATTATTATATTTGATATTTGTGATTGCGACGTTAATGATTCCGTGGCCAAGCGGTAAGGCACTCCGGCTTTAGGAGGATCGTCTGATCATTGCGGGTTCGAAGTTTTGATAAGATTGTTCATTTCTCAATGAAATATCTAACACTTTGAAAATTCAAACAATATAAATATAAATAAAATAATAAATAATGCTGGACATATCACACAGCATCATCTAGCCCCAAACTAAGCAAAGCTTGTACTATGGGAACCAGATAACTGATATACTACTTATATACTTTTTGTTTGTAAATACATACATATTATTACATAGAAACACCCAGACCCGACCGATATTTGCAGATCATACAATCATTTATCCCGCGGCGGGGATCGAACCCGCAACCTTCTGCGTCTCAAGCGGGCTTTCACCCACTGCGCCACAGAAGTCGTCGATATAGAAGCTAACCGTTATTCTAAGAAATACTGAAGATCCTAGTACTTACGCGTAGTTTAGTTAAAATTTCCTTTATGTTTACACTGTAGGTCACAAACCCATGAATAAATCTAGTCGTTTAGTACAGTTAATTGCTCGTTGATTTATTAGTGTCCTTATCGTGGCATCATGATGGTCACTTTTATAGCCATTAGTAGTTCGTCTAGCGACGTGTATGTGACGATATTTCATGCGTAATTATCATGTTCGTAATGGCGGCATTGAGTTCCTTTTTCAAATGAAGAAACTGTTTTAAAAAATAGTTGCTGATTTGAATACTTTTACGATAGAAAAACATAAAAATTTTATCGACGATAGTCATTAGTAAACTTCATATCTCACATATTTTTATTTATTTATGACTTATTTGTTTGCAGTTAATACATCATAAAACTAATCAAATGTCATCATCAATTTAAAATCGAGATGGTCATGATAATCATAATTTAAAAATCGTAGGTATGTGCATTTCGGATTATGACGATTTTATCGTTTATTTAATTAAATGTTAATCTTGACACATATTAATTGCTGTCCCGTTTTATAAGAATTTTTAACGATGGCAATAATCAGTCGAGACACGATTACATCGATGCGACCACGTCTGTGACACATGAATGTATTCAACTAATCGCCGCATATAAATCAAACGAACTTTATTCTTCTTAGGAAACTTTAGTGGCCAGTACATCTCTACCTAAATTTTTATAAAAATACACGTAAAGAATGTATATGAATAACGTCTAAGCTCATTAAAATCGGTCAATTTGATATTGAAAAATGCATATTAATGACATCTCGGAGATAACCACAAGCGGCGCGAGGTCATCGGTCACAGGAGTTTATTTAAAAAGCATTCGATATTTAAATTCGCATGACACGGATGAATATTTTTTATTGAATATCGAACGGACACAGTGGCCGATAAACACAATGCGTGTAACGGAACGCGGGCGGATGTGACCGCCGCGTCTTCCTGTCACAATTAATTTCCGGGCGCGTTGAAATTGGCGCGAAAACTGTCGCGAGGGCGCGGGGAGGGGGGCGCCACCACCGCGGCAGGAATTTTAATTACGCACTCGTATACCGAATACCAATGTCGTCTTGTTTAAATTAAATATAAATTATTCGCTCCTAGGCCCGCTGTTCGCCTGGTATTGCGAAATGTTGAATAAACAACCGTCGGCTTTTAATTAGTTAGATTTTCTGGTAAGTTCTCAGTACTGAAAATGTTTGCCCAAGTATTGAATCTCGTGCTCTCCAACAATAGGTAATTTTCGGAATTAAGAGCGATTTGAATACTGTTCACATGTGATTCTAATTGAGAAAAATTACGGAGCTTTCCAACTTAAGCCAACTAAAATAACTAGTCATCTAAACTACTCTAATTCCATAATAAAACTTCGCAAAACAAACTCAAAACGTAATTACAGAACAGATGAGAGCTCCACCGCAGACGGGTGCACTTCTTATGGCATTTAACAAAGTTTGATAAAAAGATTAAGTATGACAGTTTGAAATATAGCCACCGCAGGAGAAAAAAATAACAGTGCAAAAGTTTTACGGCGGGCTCCATTGTTGCCAACTACGCGGAGTTAATTTTGCAGGAAAGAAACAAGCGGGGCGCAGGTGCCGTACGCCCGTATTAATTTGAGTCCCGTCTAATACCTACGTATGACTGCGTTACAAACAGACGCTCCTGAATTTATAACCGAAGTTTACCGTCCGCTTGCAGATTTGTCGCTGCTACGCCAGATCCAGCGGATTATGATGTCCTGTGACGTTGTTGCGTTCCGTTTCACGCAGGCTAATGAATTACTGCGCGTCATAACATATTAGGTACTATTTTTTATACTATTTTTTTTTTTTTTTTTTTTTGTGTTGTAATGTGTTTTATAAATAAAATAAAATATAAAGAACTGCAGATCTACAGATGGAAGTATAGATATTTTGGTAATTACGAAGGCATTTGCATAGATGTGACATTATGTGCGCCATCTTGGGTTATCTTTATCTTTCTTAGAAATTGAGGGTATTTCAAGTTATGATTTTTTTAAGATCCGATTACGACACCGGTCTTAAAAGCTGTAATGACCAAAATGTGCGGTTTGATGCGTCGAAACGGTGTTAATTATCATTTATAAGTATATTATTTCGTTTATTACATGTACTACAAGACGTTTTAATAATAAAAGTCTATTTTAATTGGACATTTTTATTTTGTAGGTTTATTAATAAACTTTTTACAGATTATTTTATTATGGTACATTAATTCACGGCGAGCACCGAGCTGTGTCAGAATGGAAGAATAACTTAGAATGACGTTAATTTGAATGACTTTTATGAGGTCCTTGTTAAAACCTGCTACTTCTGTTAGTAGGTATAATCTGAGTGTACTTAGTCAAATGTAAGTATGTTACGAATGCAAGGTATTATTAACTTACGTAATAATAAGATAAGATATTGTAAATAAAAGACCAACTTATTTTTTCGGACTTTCTATATCTCCTATTCAAAGTAAGTTCGTATGAGTCAGTGGCCAACTCTGGTGACGGAGTTTTTAGGCCGCCTTAAGGCCTCCGTCATGGCTTAACGACTTAAATAGCCGGGACCGACAATTTAACATGCCCTCCGAAGCACGGAAGCGCTCAGATGAAAATGCCACTGGCGGTCACCCATCCACTTACAGACCGTTTCGAACGTTGCATAACTTCGACGATCTATCAAAAACGACTAAGCAAGCACGACCACAAGCGCTTCAAGTAACACGTGAGCAAAGCTGCAGGAATCAGGCTCATATAAGAATGATTTCCAAATATACAAGGGCATACATAAGAGACACCAAGAAAGATCTAAAAAAACGTGGCACTCCAGGAGTGCCGGCATCAGTGAGGAACGGTTCTAAACTTGACAAATAACCCGGTGTCGGTGAGCAGTCACGTGACTCGCATGTGACCTTTTCGAGACGAATTCAATTTTTTCTCATCTCAAAGAAGGTTGGCAACCCTGACGAAAAAAACATTGACAAAAGACTATAGTATATACCGCAAGAATAGACAAAGCGAGCGCAGCCATAGAGATTACAAGTTAACTTTTCCGATCACAACACCATAGACAAAAGGCTTAAATTAACCAGGGTCGTTCCCTACACAATCACGGTGGGGTGACGAATGGTTGTCTCTGTGTTATCTCTACCAATGAATATTTTAAGGTAATCGACATGAATTTATTTTGTCTTGGCTTATTCACTGTTACAGGCGTCCCATCCGAGTAAGTTGGAATTTACGAAGTAAACTTGACAAAAAAATATAAAAAAAACTTTGTCAAGTTTAATAGCGTTAGTTTTGATAACGTTATATGAATTAGGCACTAAAATAATGTTGTCTGACGTACAGAATAAATTCACTCAAAATGAATCGATTCAATTTCAGACTTTATTGATCCACTATAAAACCTACACTCAAAACAATTTAATATCATTACTTATTAAAAACTAGTCCGTCGCGGTGTTACCCGCGGTCCCTCGGGAAAACTTCACTTTCCCGGGATAAAATATAGCCTATGTTCATCAGGGATAATGTAGGATTCCAATGGTGAAAGAATTTTTCAAATCGGTCCAGTAGCTTCGGAGCCTATTCAAACAAATATACAAATCTTTCCTCTTTATCTAATTATATAAATAAATAAAATAAATAATGCTGGACTTTTCACACAGCATCATCTAGCCCCAAACTAAGCAAAGCTTGTACTATGGGAACCAGATAACTGATATACTACTTATATACTTTTTGTTTGTAAATACATACATATTATACATAGAAACACCCAGACCCGAGATAAATATTTGCAGATCATACAAACATTTATCCCGCGGCGGGGATCGAACCCGCAACCTTCTGCGTCCCAAGCGGGCTTTCACCCACTGCGCCACAGAGGTCGTCGAGGTATAGTAAAGAAGTATAGATATAGATTATTTAAAAAAAATATTAAAAAAATAGTTTAGCAATTTCAAAATCCCGAACCATAGACAAGGTATCTCCGTCGCGCCGGGGGATCGTAAACAAACTCATAACTCAAAACAGGGCGCTTTCTGATAAGAAACTTTCATTATACCCCAAAATGTTGGATTTTAAACCGAGCTTAATCAGGGTTTATGAAGTCCGCTTATACACCTGTGTGCTTAGGTTACGGGGAGATCAAAGCAGAGGGGGAGGGGGATAGGGGTGGAAGTAATCTTTGTCGAAAATTGCGTTGTATTGGTTATTAGATGCCGGGTTAAATAAAGGTATGTAAAGTGACCGTTATTGCCTACTTGCAAATTTGATGGGTTTTTTGAGTTAATGTGCACACAAAACTGTTTACTGTTTAAAAAGCGAACGGGTGTAACCCAGAAATTTAAAAAAATGCTTATGAAAAAAACACGCGTGCTTTTTTTTAAGGGCTTGAATACGCGTTTTATGCATAGTAGGTATAAAAGTGGTAGGCTTGAAAGGCCCGTGTCGCCGGGCGTACCAGGGCGCAGAATCAGCCCTTACCCCTTCAACATGATAAATGGCCAATTACGGCGGAGTCCCTTCTGTTAGCTTGTTGCCTATTCTGAATTGCTTTGCTTTTTCGTTTAGATTAATATCTAAATAGGATAGATACGGGACCCGCTTTAGGTATTTTATGTTTTTAAACGTAAATTTCGGCCTTTGTTTTGGACCTTTTCGTGCGTCTTGGGCTGAATGGATTAATATTGGAGCTGTTATCTGATGATGGAATTGTGTAAATAAATCTGGAAATTTAATATGAAAACAGGTTCTCACTTTTCTGCTTGAAATTTTAATAAAAATGGAGCTAAAACGTATTTTTTTTTAATAACTTTAAGTTTACCAAGATATATAATTTTTAAGTTTCATTTCATAAATAATAAACTAATACTTAATTTGTATCAAATAAAACAAGGCAACACAACTCAAATTAAACTTTTAAATAAAAACACGTGACGGCCATTTTAAAGTTTTATTAAAAGTGGCTCAGGTGTTAAATCCGGCCCGAATCTCGTCATCATGATGGGTAGGGTTGAATACCATCCCTCTGTTTGTTCGTCCAAAGTGGCCATAATTGTGTACCAACTTAAGCCTATTTAAATTTTTAGGACAAAGGGGTTTTTTCCCATCCTGGCGTGTAAGTTAATGGAAAATTAGCTGCTCCTGAATAAACTATGCCTCACTTCGTTCATGTTTTATGTTGGATGTTGTGGACTATGTTTAAAATGACATTTTATTTAAGTTTATTTTTAATACTAGGAATTTATTGTGTCTAATGATGTGACATTGTTTATGAAAGTCTATAAAACAGTTGTTTTTTTGAATATTGTTCAAATACAAAAATTTGAATTTAGCAATAGGTTAGCGTGGTATGGGCATGTAATGCGGAGGGATGAAAGTCATGTTACTAAAAGGGTGATGGAAATGAATGTGAATGGATATGTGAGTAGAGGTAGACCTAAGAAAAGATGGATGGATTGTGTGAAAGAAGATATGTAAAAGAAAGGAGTTGATACAGAGATGACGAGTGATAGGGGAGAGTGGAAGAGGAGAACATGTTGTGCCGACCCCGCATGAGCGGGATAAGGGCAGGCCAATGATGATGACAAAAATTTGAATCTAGATCCGTTTAAAATTGGAATTCAACTAAAACCTTTTTTTTATAAAACCGCAGCGATATTTACTTTCAAACAACCGCACACAATGAAGCTATTTTACACAGATTCTACCACAACACAAAACACAAATGCCGTGACCGTGTTTCCAGATCATTACCGGTTTTTATAGTTCCTAATTCGTATCATTACATGTAACCTACCATCGCCGTTATGATGATGATAATATCTGTTACAATTGGACAGCGTAGCCAATCGGCATTAGAACGTAACAAAAACAGAGCGCGCTTGAGCAGTGAAAAAGAAAAATAAATGACAGCTGTCAAATTGACGCGGGAACAGAAAAGTGATGCGTTCTGATAAATAAATAATAGCATAACGGTGTTAAGTGTTAATGTTTGAGAACCACTTTGAATGTCTTTGCTATCTTGTTTTTTTTCTTGTATTATATAATTTAAGCAATTGGTACCACCTAAGTAAGCATAAGTTTAGATTTAAGATGGATCACTTAAAAGAAAGTTGCCCTGATTCTTCACGGTATTGATCGCGAAGAAACAGGAGTAAAATCACCTAGTTTTTTTTTTTTATGGAAGAGGGGGCAAACGAGCAAGTGGCACACCTGATGGTAAGTGATTGCCACCGCCCACTGACAACTGCAGCATCAAGAGGCACTGCGGACGCGTTGCCGGCCTTTGAGGTAGGAATAGGCTCGTTTTATGACGATTCAAAGTGATCCTAGCGGTCCTACTGAATAAATGCTTTGACTTTGTAAATATATTTTTAAAACACGTAAAAATAAGGAAAAAAGGCTTAACTCAATCAACATGAGCCTTTTAATTTAATTGGTTCAGGTGGTCTCCGATTACGTAAGACAGATGTTGGATTTATAAAGATTAATTACGATAAGAAATAATCTACTAGTTTTACAGTGACGCTAATGAATAGACGAAGAAGCTCTGCGTGGGTGTAAAGATCAATGGCCAGTCACACACGATACACGCGGAATTGATGGCGCGAATGCAAGCTTCGAAATTCAAAATTCAAAAAATAAAATTTCAATAATGCCAACCGAACAAAGATAACGTCAAGCAACATCACTTTTTATTTTTAATTGGAGTATTAACTGGCCATAGATAAAGTCACTCTTGAACTTTTCTTTTTTTTTATCAGATGGGCTTACCGTTTGAATTTAAAGGTACGAAGACGGTACGAAGTTTTAATAGACTTGGCAATCTGATCGCGCTGACAAAAATACATTAATATAAATCACGGAATCGGAATAATTTTACACAAAACTCCCATTCCTTTCCCTCTATTTGTCACTGCAATTTTGTGAAAAACGTTTGTTACTGACTAATTTTAGCAAAAGTCCATTTGATGTTTTCCGTAGTAAACTGTGAAGTATTTATTGCGTACCTACGAATGGGAATGTTTTTTGGCCGTGCAAAAGCGACTATTCGCTAAAATATACGAATTTCTGGCGTTTCATTACGTAATGCCCCCATATAACTTGTCGCAATAACTACATACGTAGCTCGAATAACATCAGAGTGTTTCCCCGTCTTGCCGGCGAACATGAGAGGGAAAAAAAGGAAAATTTGGTCACTGGCCGTCCATAAATTCGCGTGGAGTTGCGCGAATCGCTCTAATTCCTTTGTTTGCTAAAACCGAAAACTGCCGCGGACATCCCGCCGATGCCAATACCATATTTCCACTCGCTCCCACTTGACTGATACTTTCACGTTAGAAAGTGACAGATGTATCTGACACAGTGTGGTCCGGAAAATTCGGTAATCGTCTCATGTGCCAATCTAGCAATATACATGGAGGATTTATTAGTGGGTTCGTTGTTTCTGATGTTATATTCTGTGGTTCTTAGCAGCGACATCTAGCGAAGGGTTTCGATATGTCGATTTGTTGGACGTTGGCCAAGCGCTTTGTTAAAAGCTTTGGCGTCGTAAGAGAATGAACATAGCTGGTTTGTTTAATGCCTACACTTTTGGCTGATTCCTCCGACTTTTACTTGCGTACTTTTGAGTAAAAATTAACCATGGATTTACTAACGTATACCGCACTTTTTGTTGGACGGTAAAATTAATGTAGTTGGCATGTGTGTCGAAAACAGAAATAACTCACAACACCTATCTTCACACTTTCACCGCGACACCCACGCTGTGAAAGTTAACATGTCAAAAATGTCATACCGAGTATCGGAACAATAAAATATAATATCTGGCCTCCATAACGAGACACAGGGTCCAAGTTAGGAGAGAATACTGTAAAACTAGAGGTTGCGGGCGTCTGAAAATAAATTGCCTTTTCGTAAGAGAATGGGATAATTTTATACAACTTCCATTTATGATGCAAAATCTGAGGCAAAAATTATGAAAAAAAAAAAAATGTTTGGTGCTTTTAGACAAACACAAAAATGTCACTGTCACTTACAAAACGGTGACAGTGAGTGACGCTCTGCGTCTCTATAGTATCGTATCGACTCGTCACCCATCTATTTTAGCTTTGAACGTAGCTCAAGTATCCAGCTTCCCTCGTATAATGTCTGGTGTATTAGCTAGCGACACAATGGACGACTGATTTATCGCGCGGATAAGGAACGATGGAAAAAGGATTTCCCGAAACTTCAGGGAATAAATTTAGAAGCGATCGATTCTGAGATTTAAAATTATTTTATAATGGAAGTTTATATTGGCTTCCGTTAAGGGGAGACGCGGGTATTTTAAGCTAACTATAAACTTGTGACAAAATATGAGTTTTTTATTTGTAGACTACAATCACGTAGGTAACATTGTGAAAGATACCAAAACATCGAATTTGAAGTCATTCACGGCAAGTATCAAGAAATTCAAATTATCCCCAAAAGGGGCAATGTTTAAAGGATATCCGTCATCATCGAAGTGTAAAATAATATCCTCATTATACGCAGAATAACAATTACAGCGCAGTGCAGTAAAAACGGGAGATTACCCCCGACACTGCAGACATTTTCATATGCACGGAGCTGATGCCAAAACTTTTAATTATTCAAACCAGACTACACACATCAAAGCACCCCGTCACTTTGACATCAGAATGTAGTCTATTAAATTATAAACGTCCCTTCTCACCTTCCCGTTTTTTATTCAATGTAACTCCTAAACAGAAAGGATACATTATAGATACGCGGCGGAGCAGACACGTACAAAATGAAAATAGGGGAAAGGGGGCCGAGTGGGGTATGGAAATGTTGGTCAAATATATCATCCGGCGTCTGACAGGCCAATTCTCTTATCTCACGCGCCGGCAGCGCCGCGATCTAAGCTAGCTTAGCTAATATAAAATGGTTTTAAATTCAAGTTTAATTCGGGCTATCTGCAGCTCTCCGCCGCCTCGTAAATACGACCCCGGCCCGCATACAAAGGCGGCGATTTACGGTTTTGACGGATTCCGAATATTTTAGCAGCAGGTTGGGATTAGGCCGAGTTACGTCGCTCCCCGCCCGTACGTCCCGCCGCCTTACATTTTAATAAGGCGTGATGGTAATTTACGCGGAAACTATCCTGTTATCGGGTTACCAGCTCTGGAGCACCTGATTGTGCACGCCGCGCGCAGCGACCGACGGGCCGCGCGCGTGCGGCGTCAGTTTACAACACGAGGACATCATAAAGTGTAAACAATGACGGCGTTTTCCATTACAATATGTTTACCGATCCGTGGAGCGCGCATTATGTATGTTATCCCGGGACGCGCAGGGCGCCGCTGAATTTATGAGACTCTGGCAAATATTTGGCGCTCGGAGTTCGGACTCGTCTGACAACGGGAAGATTGTCGGCAACTGTTTACACAACGGGATATGGTAATTTTTCAGTCGCTGAGCGTATTCCGTTCACGGCTCCGTACCGAGCCGGACGAGTCTTATGACTGACGACGCAAACAGAGCAGGCTGACGTTTAGTGTCATTAAATCTCGTAATAGGATATCATAAATCGCAGGAGGTCGGCGGCACCAGGCTGGCCGGGCGGCTGTCATCGTTTGTCAGAGCATTTCACGCATTGTTGGACAATAACGCAGGCGGGGGCCAGCATTGTGCGGCCTAGTGCGGCCAAAGCGCGCGTGCGCGGCCTTCACCACCCTTCCGCTCCTGTCTCGTGTCACGATACATCACAAATTAGGCATTCCATACCAAAAACTCGATCTTCGGTTGTAATGCACACTCGTCCCACTAATTCACCGTCGGGTGTTCGATGCTCGAACGCACCCGTGTACTATCAAATTTATATCGCCGTCCGAAGGGAAAATAAAAAAATAACCTCAAATATGTTCGGTATGCACCTCCGAGATCAACATCAGAAATTTAAGCTTTAAGAACCGGATAAAAAAGCAACAGATACAAAAAGGCATGACCCATGGGACTCGAACCCGTAAATTCGAATCAAAGGGAATCAAATGTCATTTTACGAATGTGGCTCTTAACGATTATCAATTTATTACGTCATTGAGTAAGTGTTACGCTATAAACATTATCTACACTGCCGTATCTTCATTTTATTGGTAGTTATCGTAAAAGCACACAGACTGGCATATTTTTATTGTAATTTTAACATTTTTGTATGATTTAAATTGAGCTTTCGATGATTTTAATACTTGTCGTTATAAAAATTTATTGCTGACGTTTTCATTAAGCTCGGTCAGATAGGAAAACATTAAAATTAATAAAGTACGTTTTTATGCTGTTCAATTATGTGTCCTAATTAGTAGTCAAATTACTTCATTACAGGACTTTTGTTGAAATGACCAATTTCTCCCGGTCACTGCGACATAAAACTTAAGTTCTCGTATATTTTATTTTATGATTCTTTCAGATTTTATTGTCGTGTGGTATAAGTGCTCTTTGGTCAATTAATAATATGAACTAGTGTATCCACCTGGTTTCATTTGAACTTTACGTACATTTCTGACCATCTGAGTTTCATAGTCGTAATCTTTAGGAAGTAGAAAATAATTAGCCTTATTATTTATTAATAACACCAGTTGTTACCCACTGCTGGACAAACATCTACCTTAAAAAAACCCGGTGTCGGTGAGCAGTCACGTGACTCACATCACACGTGACCTTTGCGAGGCGAATCCAAGAATTTTTTCTCATCTCAAAACTGCCGAACGCGCCTAAAGAAGTTTTCAGTTATACTGTTTAGTATTCTTTATCGTTATAAAACAAATCTACAAAGTATTCCGACTTTACTTGTAATAAAATAACAAAGAAATAATACTGGACTTTTCACACAGCATCATCTAGCCCCAAAGTAAGCAGAGCTTGTGTTATGGGTACTACATGACTGATATACTACTTATATACTTTTTGTATGTAAATACATACATATTAATAATACAACACATACACACACCCACACATACAAACACACACACACACACACACACACACAGACACACACACACACACACACACACACATAGAAACACCCAGACCCGAGACAAAACTTAGCAATTTTATACTAAAATGCTATCCGCGTACAAACAGACCTCCATACGTGTTTAATTTGCTTTCTCAGTTAAAATGAGTAAAGGCTGCCCAGCGTGGCGTCCGTCTGTAATCTTAAATTATTTTATTTCAAGTCCCACGCGAAACGAAGCGTTTTATTTTTGAACTTCGTTTAAATTATTGCTTCGTATCTTTGATTTTTTACAGTTTTACTTATTACTTAGGTCTTAAATATTCTAGATTTTTAAGTTGCCTATTATTGATGTGTTCGTATGAGCTAGTGCTCAAGATAGATAGATAGAAGATAGAAAATACTTTATTGTACACCACATGGACATTACAAAATACAAACAAGTTACAAGAAAACATTTAAAGCGAAGTACAATGGGCGGTCTTATCGCTGTGAGCGATTACTTCCAGACAACCTTAGGGTGAACTGGATTAAAGGAAGGCAAAAAGGCGGTGTAAATAAAATATGTTTATAAAAACAAATAAATAAATACTAATAAATAAATATATACCTACTATGTACGAATAACTATAATATATAAATACAAGACAACGACGGAGATATTAGCCTTATGAAGGGCTCCGTCATTGCTTAAAAGAAGGCTTTACACGCAGATAAGAATAGAATAGAATAGAACTTTATTGTACAACAAAAGAAAGAAACACAAAAGTAACAAGAACAGTTCTTAATTAATGTGCAACAATGGGCGACCTTATCGATTTCTTCCAGGTTACCTTTGGATGGATAGGATAGAAAATTACATTGGAACTTTTTAAAAGAAGTTTTGTTTATAGAATAAATTGTATTTCCAAACTTTGAAATTGGAACGTTTTACATTCGATCGTATTCCGTTTTTAAAACCGCCATTGATTCATTTGAATATAGAAAATCGATCTTTTAATAAAAGATAAAATCTAGCTTAATATATCCTTTTTCTATTTATTTTCGTAAGTCTGTATAAGTTACCCACAGATTACTAAACAAGACAAGGTACATGCCTCAAGACAAATACGACCTCGTATATCGAGATGTTATCTGGAATCCATTCGGGGTAGACGCATACCTATTAGGTTATGTGTGCCTGGTACCCGTGATAGGGAATCGAAGAAAGTTATGGTGTTTTGTTGCTAGAAACCCGGGGAAAATTAACATTTTAGTTCTAAATAGAGCTTGTGAAGCTTAGTCGAAGTACTACGTGCATGGTGATTGATTGGATGGGTGACCGTTTGTGGCAAAATAAGAATACCTACCTAAGAGTGGCCGGAGAGCACATTAGAATCGCTAAAGTATGACCTTCAGAGGAGCTTAAAAACTCCATCACCCGAGGCAACTGAATCAACGTTTTTAGTTCATTTGTCTTTTTTCATCAAGAAAATAATAATAATGTAGGGTACTTACTCCATCTCTGAAAAAAAACCTACCAGACTTCAGATAGCTGATGCTTGGAGATTGCAACTTACCTGAAAACAAAAAAAAACAAAATTTTATTAGAAGATATTTTATCAGCGCTGCTCCTAGTGGTGAAAAGTGGAACTAAAAATATCGTTTATCATAAAAATCGTCCTCTCGTAATCAGTAGAGGTACCAAGTAGAGTCATAGTAGAGTCCATAAACTCATTTTATTATATTTAGATATTAATTCGCGCTTCGCTAGTACAATAAAACAAAGAAAAAGTCAATATAAAAACGTGCATAAAAAGTGGTTCTCGCAGGTTCACTGACCTCCGATTACCGCCAATTTAAATCATTCTAGGCGCATTATAAAAACGCAAAGTCGGAATTCGCAAATTCCCGCCATTTATCCAGATAATGACGTGGAGACATGCGATTGGCAGTTAGCGAAACTATAATTTCATTAAGTATACTTTGTAGTTTTGAATTAAGAAGGTGTGTTATATGGGGTGTTTGGAAAATAGTTTCTGATTGCATAGAGGGCTGTGATTGGTATATAATTTTTTAGTACATTTTTCCGGGTACTTAATTTAACTTTTTAACAAGTATGAGTAGTTGTACACCGAAAGTGTAAATTCTTTACAAAAAAATATGCATATTTTCATTCATTCATTCATTCATTCATTAATTTTTTTTCTAAAGAAAATGTCAATGATCTTTAAACGTCGCTAATATTAATATATTTGAATTAATTAAATGTGTAATAAAAAAAACTGCTGCTGTAACAAGCAACACTCTGTGCAAACCGTGAAGTTTAACACAATCGTGCAATGTTTTCAAAACAATACTTAATTCGCGCACAACATGTAATTTTCACGTGATTCGAGCCCAATCATGTTATGATTAGGCGGTATAAAATTGCCAATAATTGGTAATCACTACCAATAATTGGTAATCGGTGCCAATAATTGGTAATGGCGCGCGTATTGCAAAAATGGGGGGAAATGATTTATTTTTAAATTGGGGGTTTGATATTAAACGGTCCTGCGTAATTAGTTATTGTGGAATTACAAGTGATATTGGGTATTCCACCCCTCAAGCTCCTTGCTAACGTGTTGACGTCTTAAATTATTGCCAAAGAAACATTTTTGAATTCTTTCTACTTCACTTTCCTATCTATTAACTTAGTATACATATATAGTACTTTTAAAAATAGGTGAAAATTAAATATAAATTATTTTAGACGGAATTCATAAACATTTTTCATCTAGGTATGTTTTTAGAATTCTTATCAGATATAGGTAAACATCAAACAAAACCTTTTTAAGACCCAAACCCAAAAGAAAATTAAACTTTATCATAACAAAGAAAACATTAATTCAATGTTTTATGTCAAAAATTGCGTGTTTATAGATTAGACACGGAAACGACTCACAATAAAAGGAATAAAAACAAATATAACGTTTCTGTAATCAGAAAGTGTAACCCAAATCGCTTGTAATTTTTATCAAAGTTCACGTCAAGCACGTCAGTCAAGTCAGTGATACGTAAATTGGTCTAATTATCCAATTTGTTCCGTTTCTATTGAAATGAATGCACCATTGTTGTTAATTTGTGTAATTGTAAATTATATGTTATTGTGTTTGTAGTTATTTGACGGACAATTTGTGATCACGCGCTCGGCGATTACTGGTAGGTATGCAGCCCTGACACCAATGCGTACGGCCATGTGGGTAAATATTAGCTAGAGATGCTTTGTTTAGTTCAATTACAAAAACGCTTAAAGTACCTAAGTAGTAATTTTAAGTTCTTCATATTCTACAAACAAGTATGTAACTAGGTAGAAATTATTTGTCTTGATCCCGCATAGTACGTACCTATACCTAAAGGGTAATTTAATTTCTTTAATAGTTAGGTAAGATAGGTAACTCAAGGAAATTCATTTCCTCTGCAATACCTTTTGCCAATCATCTACGATGAGATGACTTTTTCTTTAACGTAAATAATCACCCTATATCTTGACCACACCTATAGCACCACCTCATTCACCGATAGAACTACCCAGATACAATTTCAATGACATTTTGACGTTCATTACGTACAAGTAAATTAACTTCATAATGGGCATTACATAAATAATACAGTGGCCGGCTAATGAACAGGGCATGAGCCGCCTTTCCTTGAGATTTCCCGACCGCCTCGGCATTTCCTCAGAAAAAAACGTCATCTCCGTCCCACTCTTGCACCTTGCACCCAACTATTATTTCCTTTTCGCTCTTTTGTTTCGTCGATGCGGACGTCTCGCGCGAGCTCCGCCCATTTATAAAATCGACTGGTGCCCGCCGTCTGTGCACCTGTCCCTTTCTCGTCCGACTGATTTATGTGAGAGAGAACGGGCTTGATCGACGCTTTGTTTTCCCGCTTCGACTGTGACGTTGCGTTCGTTTTTCGAAAAAAGGCGCGCAACGAGCCAAGGATTAGGTTATACGTTATTACCGGGTGTAAATTCTGATAATGCGCAGCGATTGCGACGCGAATTCCTGAGTCTCGGGTGTCGCGCTGTGGGAAACGTAATGCCTTTTTGTTTTGCGCGGTAGGTACGAGCCGTTTTGTAAAACTATATTTACGATAATGTTATCTCGCACGGCCGTATTACATTACGCAGGTCGCTGCGGGCCGTGATTAATGATTAACTCCTCCACGCGGAACCTTCTCGCTCGAGCGCAGCTTAAAACAAAAAGACTTTCTAAGAAAACGCATGCCTCTGCGGAGTAAGCGTGTACAGTTCGTTTGCAAGACATAATGAAGTCGTTTACAACGCCATCTATCTTCCGATCGAGCAAATCATTCGCGATTCAATGAGCTACTCTATAAATCGGTGCTTGTTTATGGTCTCTCCCAATTTCGAATTAAGATTTCAAGGCGAGAGCGCGGTATGTGACTCGCAAAAACCGCGGGCGGGTTGACATCTTGAAAAATGTCACGTCGGCGGTTTTTTGAGGTTACTTTTGGCGGGAATGCCATTCTAATCAAAATAGTTTACGCGACCGCCGCGCCACAGATTAGAGATCGTTTTGTTGTAGCGTTCGATCGTGGGAACGAATCGTTTTTTTGCTATTATAAACCATTCGACGTTCGAAATTGCTCCATTTAGTCAGCTCATTCAAATGTGGAGATAAACACTGTGAATTTTGCTAACAGCGAGCCTAAATCGGTGCGTAAAGTTCAAAGCAAGCTTCGACGTTTCTAAACTGTCAAAGTCAAAAACTTTGAAACTCCGCATAAACAGGCGGCATTCAAATCCTCCGGTATCACGTCGCGAACTCCACGAACTGTTATAAATCAAAAAGGCACAAATAAAAACGCCCGCCGAGGTGAAAACGTTATTATCTTTATAATTGCACGTCAAGGCGGGAAAACTGGGGGCATTTCTTTTTTTTTTTCTTTTTTAACGCCCGGGATGGCTATGATATATCGGCCCATGAATACGGGATGTATCGCGACACCTGCTTGCTACCTTATGAATTCGAAATTGCGACTTTCTATGTCATTACAGCTTACGTTTGTTTATATTAAGGGAAATTGAAGATGCTTTATTTTTTAGGAGACTATAAAATGCAAAAGAATTAACTACTTAATCATAGAGAATGGAATCTGGAGATTAGGTACTTCACAGTCAAAGGGACATGTTTATTTATCACTAGCTGTCCGCCGCGGTGTTACCCGCGTTCCCTCGGTAAAACTTCACTTTCCCGGGATAAAATATAACCTATGTTCATCAGGGATAGTGTAGGATTCTAATGGTGAATTTTTCAAATCGGTCCAGTAGTTTCGGAGCCTATTCATTTCCAACAAACAAACATACAAACAAACAAATCTTTCCTCTTTATAATATTATTATTATAGTAAAAATGTAGGTACCTAAGTATACCTACTAACTTAAAGTTTTCCACAATTTGTTTGCCATTTTTGTCGCAAATAACATAATTTTGACAACTGACATTCAAAACCATCACGTGAATCCAATCTCAAACGATCTACAAATCAATTCCTCGCGTCAAACTCAAACAAATCACGGAAAGCTCAAACTATTCCCAAAAAAAGATACTAACAATGAACTAACACGAGTTAAAGCAACAGCCGATAAGATCCGCCCATGAGGTAACGAAGCAGGGCACTATCGATGTCTCAGTCAAAAACTGTCAAAAACGTGACAGGCGCCGTGTCAGCTTAACGAGCCGAGCGGGAGATGTCACGGTGACGCGGCGCTTTGTCGCAACTCAGGACACTGCCATCTCGTGGCGAGTGGACGGACTAAAATGCTGTCACAACTTTTTATTTAAACCTATTGAAGCGCTCGTGGTCGTGCTTGCTTAGTCGTTCTTGATAGATCGTCGAAGTTAAGCAACGTTCGAAATGGTCTGTAAGTGGATGGGTGACCGCCAGTGGCATTTTCATCTGAGCGCTTCCGTGCTTCGGAGGGCACGTTAAATTGTCGGTCCCGGCTATTTAAGTCGTTAAGCCATGAGGCGGCCTAAAAACTCCGTCACCAGAGTTGGCCACTGACTCTTATGAACTTACTTTTTTATTAATAAAAACAGGTGTAATATAATTTATGACGTAAAAGGGTTCGGACTTGTCAGCTGTGTAATGAGCAGATAAATACGTCCTTGCTCCGGCCCCGGGCGTGAGTTCGATTCTTTATGAGAACAGCTAAATAAATAACAGGAATAGGGTCCAGCTGACCGGCTATGTGCAATTTTCTGAGTGGAATTATTTGGAATAAATCTATATTTAGGTATGTTCACACCAGGCAAGCCTGTACCGTGAAGTCAAAGTCTAAGTCAAAAAGCATTTAAAACTAATTTTACTCATGTTCCGCGATCAATACCGTGAAGAATCAGGGCAACAAACACGGTTTTGGGCCTATCATTCTTTTGTGAAAGTCAAGCTCCAGTGAGGAGCCAAAGAAAGAGGCTCGTCAAAGTAAGTTAAGATGCTCATAAAGTACGAAAAACTAACACCTCAACAAAGTACTTTGCCTGGCATCACCAGAAGACCAGTGAGAATAATTAGGTACTTATACCATACGGTGTAAAGTCACATAATATACATAATAATGGTTATTCTTGACCACATCGCGTGCTGCATATGCGTGGTACAACTCATTTTATTATTATTCAAATGCCTTACTTATAGGTGCTTAGTATTTTAGTTGGTGCTTTAAGTTAAAAGGTGCTAGTTCAAGTTGCATTGAGAATTTTCATAATAAGGTTTTACTAATGGCTGGGAATATTTATATTACTAGCTGCGCTACCGCGGTGTAACCCGCGGTCCTTCGGGATTTTTTCGGGATAAAAAGTAGCCAATGCCCTTCCCTGGGATACAACTTTTATCCATGCCAATTTTCAGCCTAATATTTTCAGTGTTTTGGGCGTGAAAAGGTAACAAACAGACAGACAGACAGAGTTACTTTCACATTTTTTTAGTAAGTTTATATAGTATAGTATGGATTTATCGGGTATTTTTTAAAGTTTTATTATTAATAAGAATATTTTAATCATAACATAAGTGTTTTGAGTCCACATTTTTCATTCGCACCGCCAAATTGTGGAACTCATTGCCGGGCTCTGTATTTCCCGAAAAGTACATTACAGGGGTCTTCAAATCAAGAGTAAATAGGTTCCTTCTAGGTAAGCATGCTCCATCTTAGACCTCACTAATGCTTAACATCAGGGAGAGTGAGGTCAAATGCTGACCTATTTAATAAAAAAAAAAACAGTAAATAATTACATCTAAGTAACTATTATTTGCTATGTCAGTCAGCAATTTTTGCGTGTTTTTTTTTCGCTTAACATTTTTAGAATCACGGTCTGATTGTAACCCCTTTTTTTAAGTACTTAATCTTTTCACATCCTTTAAATCTGTTAGGACTATTTTAATAATTTTTCACGTTAAATGATTCTATTAAGAAATTATTTAGGTATCACATTTTTATACATATTAAAATGAAAATAAGTACTTACCTAATACACATTTTAAACTTTCGCGACTTGAAGACATTCTAAATTTTATAACGGGACTTAATCGCGTAGGTATAACATTTGTTTATTTACCTCGACGTTTTAGTAGCGTTACAGCTACCGTGGTCACGAGAAGACTCACAAACAAATGTTATACCTACGCGATTAAGTCCCGTTATAAAATTTGGAAGTACTTACCTACCTGATAAACACCCTTATCAGCCCACGATGTTTTCCTCCATGCGTTAGATACTTAGTGGTTATATTTAGTGATCTATTATCTGAATTGAAATCAAATTATTCATGAAAGGGGTAGCCGAGTCTAGCTTTTGGCGCCGAGCGTCTGTTTAATTATTCAAAATGTCGACGGAGTAATGGAAATTTATAAATATACCGATCGAAGTGGTGCTTAATTTTATATCTAGGTGGTATTTTACAAAATATTAAAGTCAAAGTTGAAAAGCCGTGTTGGCCGAATGGGGTTGTACCTCGACTTTAAATCCGAAGGTCAATCAATGGATTTTGCGTTTCGTAAAATTTATATGCGCTTTAACACGAGGTCTGAACGGTGAAGGAAAACATCGTGAGGAAACCAGTTAGTATTATAGGCGGCGATGGGCTTGCAACCTGTCACGTATGGAATACTAACTTCTGCAAGATGTGGGCGTGTATCAAATATATAATATTTGGACATGCCTCTGACTACCCCTTTAGACATCTTCAATGGATCTGGAATATAAAAGATCTGAGAGAATGTCTACCGCGCCTTGAGGATACAGTCGTGACCCTGTGTGTGTGTGTGTATTAAAGTCAAAGTCAAAAGCATTTATTCAGCAGGACCGCTGGGATCACATAGAATAGTCTTAAAACTAATTTTACTCCTGTTCTTGCGCGACCAATAAATACTGTGAAGAATCAGGGCAACAAACACGGTTTGGGGCATTCTTTTAGGTGATCCATCTTAAAACTAAATTGTCAAGCTCCAGTGGGGAGTCAGTCAAACTAAATTGAAGCTCGTTAAATAAGTTTAGATGCTATTAAGCTCATAAGATCAACTTTTGATGGCACTCCGTCTTCAAAGTCAAGGTAAGTTCGTATGAGTCAGTGGCCAACTCTGGTGACGGAGTTTTTAGGCCGCCTTCAGGCCTCATGGATTAACGACTTATATAGCTGGAACCGATAATTTAGCGTGCCCTCCACGGAAGCGCTCAGAGATGCCACTGGCGGTCACCCATCCACTTACGGATCATTAGAACGTTGCTTAACTTCGACGATCTAAGAACGAGTCCACGAGCGATTAAATTGTATTTTTTTTGTCATCATCTCAGCCATCTAGCGTCCACTGCTGAACATAGGCCTCCCCCATAGATTTCCACAGCGATCGATCTTGTGCAGCCTGCACCCAACGGCTCCCAGCTACCTTTACCAGATCGTCTTTCCATCTCGTGGGGGGCCGGCCTCTGAGCTGCTAAATATGTAAGTGTAAGTGATATTTTTATATCAATGTCTTCAAATACCCTTTTTCTAAAGATTTAAAAATAATTTTGTAAACAAGAAAGGACCACTACACAGAAACAAAGTCCCGCGTAAACCACGGTCATTACACGCACGTAAGTAAACCGCAACGATTATATGAGCCAAATGTCAAGTATTTTTGCGTTGCGGTTGCGATACGATTTGACAATGTGTTCTAATTGGCCCATTTTGTACGCTGTCGAGCGAGGTACTGTCAGCTTGGAATATAAATGTTATCGTTTTACTGTCCTTAGGTATCCTAGGTGGGACGAACGAGTTCTTTCAGTCTCTATTCTTTTCTTACCCATCATTATCATTATCATGTTCCTGCCATTGTCTCACATTATTGTGGGGTCGGCACAACATGTTTTTTTTTGTTTCTTACCCATATCGTAGGTACCTAGATATTTAAAAGAAAACTTTGTAGCCGTGTTGTAGGTACCATTTTTATAAATAAATAAATAACTTAGACTTTCAATCCGGAGGTCGCAGGTAGGTAATTTTGAATCCTGGCCTTTAGATAGAGAGAATAGATTCAAATTTTGGATTCAATAGATTTTTTTCAATACATCAACATGAAATTTCAGGTTCTCATTGTAAAATATCGCAAAAACAGTACTAAACAAAAAAGGGCGACTAGACAGCGATGGGCTTGCAATCTGTCACGTATCCAACTTTAGCCAAATGTCATTTTTAATTCTGTCATCTTATTCTGTGGTTGACTGTACCAGGTGCTCAGCAGTTTGTGATGCGTCAAACTATGGCCTTTAGATGACATTTGAGGTTTGAGGTAAATTAATTTTGAGGAAGTTACCGCTTCGAAGATTTTGGGGTTTCGGTTTCGCTTCGAAGAAACTGTGCTTTACAAACGGACAGATTTAATAACAAATTATTTTAGTAATATTTCTTTTTTTCTATTTATTCGTAAAAAAATATTTAAGTAGGTAAGTAGGAGGTAGTAGTATTTCGACTTACATATACGTCATATTATGTTTTCACTGCTGTGTTCTCAATGAAATGTAGATCGTCCCTTAGTATCTTTTAGGCATTCAAATAATACCTACAATTACATAGAAACCTATTTTCTTGTATAATAGCTAGGGCTCAACTGCTCTAGATGAAACCAGAAAGAAAGCTTTCACATTACAAGCACAATCAAAACGTCAAAGTTCAAAAAGCGAACGTCCCAACGGCCATTGTCTGAGTGAAATCGTTCACAATTACGCCAATCTAGCACAAAAGAGGCGCGTGCGCAGTTCAGCCAATCAGCGCGCTGAGCGGAGATCCTGTGTCATTTGTTGCCATTAAAAAAATTGGAAAATAAGGTTTTCACGGAGCCGATTGGCCTAGTGATGTGCTGTGTTGACTTTTAAAAGTCATGATTTTTTTTGTGCATTAATTCCATCAATCCATTATTGGTTTGGAATAACAATTTTGGTGAAAAGCTAGTTGATAAAAGCTTACAATGGATATGGTATATAGGGACTTCGGTTACGATGGTAATCTATGGATAATAAGTAGAGTTTTAACTTACTTTGTTGAAAAGATTAGATGTATATTCTTAAGGAAAACCTGTTTAAAATGTATAAAAGGTTGCAATTCCAACTCCATTATCACGTTCCCACGGTAGACAATACAAGAAAACCGAAAAAGCAATATCAACGGAATAGATCACGTACCAGGGCGGCATAAGCAAGAGGCAGGTGTGTTCCACATGAGGTGGAATGCGGTAAATTTTCCGGATGCCTTCCCAATGATTTCCTCCGAGACCGCCGTCCCAGATACAGGATTTCGATACGATAACGCTTCTCAATTTCTGCTCGCCTAGTACGCCCCGCCCCGTTAAATATGTATGTAGTATAGTTGGGTATTTTTTTTCTTTATATTCGAATCCCAGGGGATCTCATCTTGGGGTATCAATCGGCGATATTGCTGTGACGTATCACGAAAATAATCTTTGCGTTTTCTTTGTGATTGGATGGGTTTGTACGACATTTTATTAGGTTAAGTTGCAACTAATTTTGGGCTTGTATTGGATTCTCACTGATGTATGAAGTTATTCGTTATTTTCCACGGAAAATTTCCCGAACGCTTAAGTTGCAGTCGACAACGCATAACTTTGCAATCGAATTTAAAAATGAATGTTAAGAACTTCAACAAGAAATCAGAAAATAACAAAACGAAAGTTCAAAATTCACAGACAATTACAGAAGGTATTTCAATAAACAACACATGTTTTAAACCAACGTTTTAATTTGTTTCGACCATTTAAACCACTCTAACGTGGTCCATTCTGCACTCACGGCCCGACGGCTATTACCACGTCATTGTCTGCGATGCCAGCGCCACGCCTCGATTACGGGAATTGCGGGAATTACACCGATTGGGACTATTACGCGATTACAACGATTACTCTACCCCATCACTGAAAGATTTTTTACTTTTTTCCGTACATTCCATTTTTGAATTCGAATTTTTGTATAAAATAGGATTTTATAAAATGAGGTTGTATGTAATTGATGCTCAAACTTTTTGATAGCGGAAAGCTTTTTGATAGAGTCTCAATATTTAATTTATTCTATAGACACCTACATAATTTATGTTTAGAACTTTTTTATGTAGGTATATACTCTGTATATATGTAGATAGGGAAGTGCAAGGCAGTAATCGACATCCAATTAGGCTTGCATTACAAGTCATTAGCTAGTGATGTGCCGGATGTATTACTGTGATTATCAGTCCTGATTACTGCTGTCAACTTTGTTATGTTTCGTAATTTGCTGGGAACCGACTAGCTGGATTTATAGCTAAAACATAAACAAATAAGGCTGTATAGCCGTGGTATAGTGTTATTTAGCGGTGCCTTTATATCTATAAGAGAATCATTATACCTAAGGGTTTTAATCTCAGAAGTTAATAAAATAAGTAAGTCCTTGACGTACTATAATTACTTTTGATTCTATCTGATAAAAAAAGCACAAAAGCACAAAAAACATTAAACAACGCTATTAGAATGTTTAATTCAAATGTTATTTTCGCTGTTATTAACCACGTAAAGGAACTGCAGTAAATCCACAGCCATTATAACTAAACAAACGGTTTATGTGTTAATAAATAAGGCTGCTCATTACTACGTTAATAACGAAAGTAAATATTAATGATTTATAAAAACCATTATAGGACTCTTTCTTTGATTGACAGATAAAAAGATCTATTGCCACACGTTCTAATTTTAAATATAAAATGACAGCTATCACCTGTCAAGTGTCAAACAAACACGCGGAATTATGAGCCTTATATCTATGATCTTAAGGTAGGGTTGTTGCCGCTCGTAAACTCAACAAGTGAACATAGGCCGTTTTATGGCGCCGTAAAACTGACGTCTCACTAATACGTCATAAAAGCGGAATTGTCAGCGAATCCGTGAATCAAGCACTGACGAGACGATATGGGGTTCCCATGGATCTTGGTTTATAGGTCATACTCTTTATATGGTTAATAACCGTAAAAATAGCGACGGAAAAACCTGTTGGGGCTTTTATGTTTGCGTTTATCTTGTCGTAAGTTTCATGGGAATTACGCATTTGTTGCGTTTGACGTTTCGAGTGTCACTTTCTTTGACAGATCTTTGCACAAATTTACGGATAATGAGAGTGTAGTTACCGTACGAAGATTTTGTTAGGAGTAATCACTCGTTGAATCTTAAAATGTGTCATGTATAGAATGAATAAGGGCCTGCAAAATATGGACAAGTGCCAGATCACTATTATTATTATTAATAATACACAGGCAGCTCTCAGAGCTGATGCGTGTATATCTTAGTCCTTGTCAGTGCGCTGTAAATATTTGTCCAGGTCTATCTTACCTAATGATACGAGGAATTGTCTTTAATGCGCAAGGTTTCAAGCTATGTTATATATGTGATAAGGGAAACAGGTTTCAAGCTATAAGTACCTAATACCTACCTACCTATAGAGGTTATGTATAAGGTCAAGAACAAACCGCCACAACTCAAAAGCTAACCTGACAGGGGTCAGAGCGAAAATCATAAATTCACGATCCCATGTCCCCATATCAGCCCATTAATCCAACAAGTTTACCAATAGAAATAGTAAATTACCAGGAGAGCATAACTAGGAGGTAGTTGTCCCACGTGGCGCATTACGCCCAAGACGGGTCTGGTCATTAGGCGGCGATATTAGCTATTAGCCGCCCGCCCTGCAGCATAAGTTAGAGCCAGGGTTGCTCTGCCATTTGTCTTGTAACGAGGTAATTACTGCAGGTGCGACTGAGGTAGTGTCACCTTTTTGGATGGCCGAGTGTTCATGCCTATATACAACTAGTCAGATATAGTTTACGGGGAACATCTATTTGTTTATGACTTATCTATGGGCATGAGAACTTATATAGACAACGGTTCCAATTATGTCTAAATAATTTCTTACTGAAATAAGCACGGGAGCAAATTTCAACCGTAAGCTCAAAAAGATTATCGTCATTCAAATCTTTTGAAACTTTAAAAAAAGAACACCAAGATTTCCGTTAAAAATTCAACAGTTTTATAATTCGACACTGACCAAATTACACAGAGTTCAAAAAAGGCTGTAAATCATTCTAAAATTATTCGGGTTGGCGCCTCGCCGACAACAACAGCTACATGTCACTTGTCAAAACATAAAGCGTTCCATAACACATAGTTTTACGTTCTTACTTTAACAGCCGATACTATTACAAAGGCTCACTGTTTTCACAAACCAAATAATTTACGACGCATAAAAATACCTATTTTTAATTGATGGATATTGTTAACTACCGGACTCTGTGATATATTGTACTTGAGTTAATCTCTTTTTATTTATATAAAAGTTTTTATAGTTATTTTTTCCATTTTCCACAACGCTTAACGTCAGAACTTAAGGCGTATAAATCTGTTGCGTCTAACGGAACGTTTAAAACGAATTTATATCGATATTATTACTATTTATAAAAGTTTTATCGTGATGGTAATCTTGTTTTATAACTAAACACATTTATGTCTCTATCACAATAAAAGGTATTACGGAAATAGAAATGGTTGCTTAAGCTTTTTAAATTTTTCTCGGATTTCAGAGCCTGGCATCGCTCGCGACATTCATTTAAGTTTCTGAAATGCATTTGGCAGCCACTTTTATTAGCGCGGAAATTTTGACAGCGTTATTTTAAAATAAGAACTACGTCACGATATTTCAAATGTTTTGAGATCATCAATCTTCATCAAGATTTTAAATTTGGAATGTGTAAAATATAGAATTTAAAAATGATATTTAAATTTGGAACACATTTTCAAACTCGAACTTTTTGTTCGTCGTACCTACTTCATTTATACGACAGTTACCATAAAAATTATCCGTATAAATAATCTCAAATTACCTCACAACCAGTCTACATCCGAGAACTAAAATAAACAGTCCCATAAAATAATAAAGCAATCAAATATAACAATTAAACACTGGGACACGACTTCTAAGAAATCTGATAGCATTCCGATCGCAATCTCTGCCCATATAGGTACCAGGGCAGCACCAGGGCCCAGGGTCTCGAGAACAATGTGTTGTTGCAATTTGCAAGCGCGGCGAGCATCACCATTTATGGCTTAGCAGTTGTAAGCCTAGATCGGGCTTACATATGATTTACATTCATTTTGAAAGTAATCGCTTGCTGCTGATGCTTAGGATTTAGCTGTGGATCGATTTAAGGATAAGACGGTCTTAGTTTGACAGCCATGTCAACATTATGTTGACAATTGACATGCCTGTCAAATTTACTTATATTTGCACTCGCAACCGTTTTAGACACAGGTTCACAATGTTCAATTCAAACCTTCGATCATAATTCAAACCAATGAAATATTCTCAGAAAAACTGAAACGTTCATGCTGAATGTTCTATTTTTGAATTTGAATCGAAAAAACTGTCTTTTTCGCAAAAACAAAAATATTGTTCGAAATTTAAATTTTAAAAGAGATTGCTGGCCATAATTCTAGTTCTACTAAAAAAGAAACTGTATCTTTACGAGTTACCTGTTACATACTACTCGGGAACATGCTACGATCAATTTTCCTTCAGTAATGTTTAAAATTCTATTTTCCCGGTATAATGTATTTAAATGGTGTAATTTGCGGTAGACTCAACGCTACCGTACAAACAAACGTACAGGGGTTGGATAGGGCTGGTCGCCGCTGGCTACGTAGGGATGGGACATACTTGCAAAACATTAGCAAAAATATATACTTAATTTAATTTTAAAGTAATCTACATATTGCTCTACTCAACTTATCGATGCTAGGTTTTAGCCATACATTTTTCAAATAAATAGGTCAGAGACCTCACTCTGCCTAGTGTTAAACAGTAGTGAGGTCTAAGATTAATTTAGGAGAGCCACTGCAACAATGAATAGTTTTAAACTATGTAAGAGGGATCAAGCGAATTTACAAGACTGAGTGTTTTAGTAGGTATTTACTAGTAGAAATCGGCTCCAAGTAGCATTTACACGGACGAATTTCAGCCGATACGATTTAGTATTGTATTTTTTATGTTTAATACGCTCATCTGATGCTAAAAGTTATAGTACCTAAGTGCTCAGCAAAACATGCCAAAAATCGCATTGTGTAAATGCACCTACTACGATGACTAATGTAGTAACTTTTGTTAGAGCAAAGATCTTTGTTTCCGACGGCCATTTTGTTTTAACCTGACGTTTTACCCCATCACTAGCGTCAGCCGCGGGCGCCGGCGCTCCGTCAGATAGCCCTGCCACAGATAATATAACTGCTTATTAACTGTGCCATTTGAATTGTTTTAATGTAATCAGTCCCTTATATTAATATCTATCTACCTTTAATAGGTACCTATGCTGTGTTCAGCAAAACTTTAAAAGTGTTTATAATAATCAAGATAGCGACTTCAAGTTGTTTTGTGTCTTTTTCGATCTAACAACACGGTCAAAGATTCTAGGCATCGTAAAGTTAGCCGTTAAAAAAAATATCCCTCTGTCAAGCTCTATTCGGAATTCAAGCAAAAACATAAATTGAAAAAATTTCAAAGAGCAACTTGACTTAAACCGAATTCTAAAATTAAATATTTAGTGTTCCATGTTCAAAAGTGAAAAAGAACGTATTCTGTTCTCTGCCAAGAATGCAAATAATTACAAAGATCCTCACATTCGGAAAGTGCACAAAGCTCTGACCCCCTTCCGTTTCCGCGCCGTCGACGCGTCATCATTTTTCACCGCTCCTTCATTTATTTTATCTGCGCGGCGCACGCCCGCGATAGCGCTGTTTCGCAAACCTGTGTTGCCAGTTCCGAATTCTATACAGCGCTGACAATGCCGCGAAAATGTGAAAGAAAGAGGTCAAAATGTGAAGTACTCAAAAATATTATGAATTTGATAAGAAACTTTTGCAAGAAAGCTTACAAAATTAAATGATATACCTAATGTTTGTTCTTTTTGTCCAGTTCAACAATATAACAATAAAGCCGTTAACACAAACAAATTAATTGATTGAGTCTCAAGAAGATCAACATTTTGAATTTTTTTTACCCCAAATTTATATTTTCTTACAGGTTTGATAGTCCCCAAATAGGATAGATTTGACGCAAAAGCGCTGAAATGGCAGCACTGCTACGATAGCACTGTTTCGCTTCGAACATCAGCTGCTGAGACACGAAGATTTATGAACGCACCCGTTCCGCTACAATCCTTTTTTGTATTCAACAATTTGAATTAGAACTTTTGAATATGGAATGTCTTTGTTAGATTTGTTTCATCTTCGTATTCTATTCGAGTCAATTTGAATTTGGTGTTCGATTTTTTTATTAAAAATAAAAATTAAAACTAAAACTTATTCTATTCTATTCGATTTTTTAAATAATTTTAATAGTAGTGAAATTACTTTCTTATAAATTAAATTAAATTTATATTTCTTTTATTAATATTTATAAGATAATTTACATAAATTATGCACATAATACATTAAAGGTACCTAAGGAAACGATTAGTAAGATAAATAACTAGGAATGCTCCTCCATTGCGATATTCTCGGTGGTCTTTTGATATCAATTTACACGTTTAATAGTAACCGTTTAATTTGTAAAGGAAGTAATTCGTTTAATTAAATGGCAACATAGCATTTAAAGGGCAAAACACGGCTTATTATTTAATTAATACAGAAACTGAACATGCCTGTGTAAAGGTACCTACATCATTAGCTTATAATCAATTCCAGGGGCATCAAAAACCTACTTATTAGTATGCATATCATGTGTCTTTATCGTTCACACCAAGAGCGTTTAAACAGCACAAAACATACACCATAAATACCGTAGTACACTTGAGGGTAGTCAGCGAAAAGGTTGCAAATTCAGCTGAACTCGACATTTCCCTATCTCATTTTCCATTTGACAAACATCATTACATCTTCCTGTGTCGCCCCCTGACGGCAATTTTCGAGATTCGCGTGCGTTCGGGCGCACTCGCTCGCTTCCGGAGTTTGTTATTGTAATTCCAATTTTGAATCGTAAAATACTTTTTGTCGTTTTCAGCAGTTTAACTTTTTAAATGTACAGTGACTATGGATACAAAAGCATTCTACCAAAAAGATTTTCACAGCTTTTGAATTAAATCTTTAAATTGTAATACCTATTTTATCGTGGGTCTTAAATGGATCTAAAACGTATCAATTGTAGCGTGATCACAAAAATACAAACGGCTTATGAGAAAGCCACTCTTCGTAGACAATTAATCATCCCCCTCCCTCCCCCGGTCAAACGTCTACGTACTATTTTCATTACGCCGGCTGTATGCGAGGAATGCCCGATATTTGGATTGTTTTCGCGCTTCTGAAATGTTTTGACTTGAGTGTGGAAACATTATTGTTATGCTATCGGTTGCGCTTGGAACATCAAACACGTTCCATCTTCAAAATTACAAATAGATTTGATTTTGTTTAAATATAGAACAACAAATAAATTGGATAGGAAAATGATTCATTTTTTTTATGAACCAGTGTACGTACTTATTAGCTTAATGTTTCATTTCCAGATCACTTACCTACGCTAGATTTATTAAGAATCAAATAATAAGATAAAATTAGCATAAAAGTTAATCTTTAAATTGAACAGACTGTGAAACAGATAAAATCGAAATAAAATCGCTGAAAGCGAACTTTAGAATCTACAAACTTCTTTTTCATTCCAAACTTTGCTGCGAAACTTTTTTCCAAAAACTCTTTCGTGTGTTTCCGTGTTCTATCGAGGTCCCAGTGATAAAACTCCCATTTCCCGCTTGTAATCGAAGATACTATCGAAGGGAGCCATCTTATTCTTACGATTGAGGCATTGGATTCCGCTCTTTGTATGGAATTGCTACCGTAATGTAGACTTTTAAATGCAAGAAGGCTCTTAATGGATGTTGAACTTTAATGGGTATAGGTACCTAAAAGCTTTGGCTACTTTTATCATCAAGGGATAATATTTTGTTGAATTTTCAGTATAATTATGTAAATAATAGGTATACCATACCTTCCTGATGTTCTGAGTATGCCCCAATGTTTGACAAATAAGCCGTGGTAGGGTAACCTTTTTTCAGCAGAATTGAAAGTAAAACAGGCACATTTGAATTTGGAACGTTGTAAAACAATTTTTGAATATAGAACTTAGTTTGGCTATTAAAAAACTTCATTAGCTTGTTTAGTACGCTAAATGTACGCAATGGAGCCATCAATATAATTACTGAAATCCTAAAACCAATGAACAGAACCCCACTAATCCACTCTGAACCATTAAACAGCCGAATCAATTCTGATCGCATCAAGCAACCATCTAAATAATTAATTTACCGTCAAAATATGCAAAACTATTACCCCTCCGATGTTTTGCTAAAAACAAGTTTAGAACAAACCTAAATGTAGTCTAAGGTAATGGTGTTTTAACCTAAATAAAAAGAAATACAGGAGTAAATAAGGATTACCTACTGATATTCAACTAAGAAAATGCGAAAGTAAATTAAAAATAAGAAAAACTACGCAAAATTTTATATACCTGCTGATGCTAAAATTGTATTTTAGAATCGTAATGGACCCTCTACATATTCGACGATGATAGACGAATGCCGCCGGTCACGAACGTGTAGAGGGCCTCATAGCCTATATTCGCCTGTCATCTTCTATCCAAAAAATACTTCGGCAAAATGAGTGGCTGATAAGAATCTATTGAGCAAACGACTCAGTTATTCAAACACAATCTCGCTATAACGTTTATAAAACAATTCAGCATCACAGTATGCAAAACTAAGCTTCCCACAAGCTTAGAATTACAAGAAAAACAATTACCGTTCATGGCGCTATAACAATTCACCTCTCGCTCATAAAGACGGGCTTTCCCCTTACACTCGTCAAAATAATTCATTTTAATTTTCTTTATGGTCTAGTAAACCTTTATTTTACGGCGGTACTAGCCGAGATAACTCGGGGAGTCCCTTAAAGGCCTTTAGACGGAGGATCTTTACCGCCCCGGTGCTACGGATAAGAGGGGAAGGTTAACCTCTATTCGGGAATTCTTTTTTTGAAATTCAGTCGGTTGAACAGAGGATTCTATTTTTGATAAACGCTTGATGGAATTATGTTTTTAAAAATTTGAAAAAAGAACTAGAATATTTTAGAGACCGCGAAAATATTTACACATAAAAATAATAATTAAAGATCTTTCTGACATAATTTTTTACAATTTAATATTTATGATGTGCTTATTTCAATGAATAATCCATGTTGTAAATGGATCTTAACAGGGCAAAACAATATAATTTCCAATACTTATTCATTGAAATAAGTAAAGTACAGGTAAAACTAGGCTGACACTGCAGTGTTTCTGGGACGGAAATAATAAAAGTTATGAAGAAAATGAAATTAAAAATAATTAATAAATGCAGGTAAAATAAAAAGTCTCAAAGAACACCTCGGCTATACAGATCTTAAGGATTCCTCCCTTGTAAATATTAATTATAATTAAAAGGGCTTTTTGTGTGAATAAATTACGAGCGCTTTTGTGATGTTAATTGAATTTTTCCGCCATTGTCTGAGTGCGTTTCGTTGTTGCTACGATTGTATTAATAAGATGTTTTTAAGATTGTTTTATTGAAGACACCCGGCTATTTTAAGAAGGCAAGAAAACCTCTTTATATTTTTACATTTAAATGGCATTTTTTTCTAAATTTTATTGGGATAATGATGAAACAGGTACTTTCTAAAGTCTTGAAAATATTTATCGACATCTCGACTCCAGTCTATCAGAAGGCAACCTTGCTTTATACCTAAAGGGACCCTGTAGTGCCTGGGGCATTGTTAAAGATGGAATTGGCTTGCCCAGCATCTAAATCATCCAATAATCATCATTAGTTGAATTGCACTAGAAGGCACAAAACAATAATTTGTTCGACAGGACTATTATTATGTTAATATTATTATATTCAATAATGATTAAACTCTGACAATGAAAACATCATTTGCCGTACTTTTCTATCTTTGTTTGTTTTAGTAATCATATTTATTTCATTTTTGTCGTGTTATTTCTCATAATATGTTATTAAGTTCTTCTATGTGTTTTTTTACAAATAAAAACGTATCTATCTTGTACCTACACTAAGAACATTTCTCTTTCAACCTTTTTTTCATCTTAAAAAGCTTTCTTATGACCAAGGCGTGGAACAAGCAATCCCAGGACTCTTAGCGACGTATTAACCGACCTCTTCGCGCCCTTTACGACCCCGGTAATGTCACCCGCGCCGTGAGGACAAGACCATCAATGGGATTGCCGAATGTGAATTTTCAGATTTACAAATTTCTTGTGTAGTTTTGTCAATCACATTATTCTAATTACGAATTTGACATAATTATGGAAATAGACGAAGAAGTGATTTGTCAATAGAAAGTGTTATTTGAAAATCGATGCATTGTCTGAAACTATGCGAGATGTATTAGAAAAGAAGGTCCTAATGGCCGACTCCATAATAATAAGAATAGAATAATCTTAGAACAAAAATCTGCCAAAATCTTAGTATTTTAAAGGCGCTCGCATATTAACCAAACAGATTTTTAGATAAAACAAATGGACGTTATTTAGAATTTTAAGTGTTGATGTTAGAATTCTTGGATTTCGCGACCACAGATTTTGGGGAAAGATAAAGCAACATAAATTCCTTAGAACTTAATTTCTAGAATTTGACTAAAGATTTACACGATGCGATTTCAACCCATACGATATCGTATTTTACGGCAATTTTTCACGTGTAAACGCTCATCGTATGCTTTGTCATAGCGCGTTAAAAAAGTAAGTAAGTTCGTATGAGTCAGTGGCTAACTCTGGTGACGGAGTTTTTAGGCCGCCTTAAGGCCTCCGTCATAGCCTAACGACTTAAATAGCCGGGACCGACAATTTAACGTGCCCTCCGAAGCACGGAAGCGCTCAGATGAAAATGGCGGCCACTGGCGGTCACCCATCCACTTACAGACCGTTTCGAACGTTGCTTAACTGCGACGATCTATCAAGAACGACTAATCAAGCACGACCACGAGCGCTTCATAGCGCGTTCAATGGGCGGGATTAGCAAATCTTACGAAAAATCACATCGTGAAATCCACCTTAACGACTTTTTGTTAATTATACAAAAATGTAGTCTATCTGATTTAGGAATACCTATTGCTAGTGTGAAAAGATTTTTTTAATTAAAAATACATTTGCAACAATTGTGTTTGTTGAAATCTAGATAATAAATAAATCTTAATTTATCTGTAGTTTTATTGAGATAGCAGACATTAATAGCCGTTTGGAATAACGCCATATTTTCGCTCAATCGATATCAAAGAGATAAATCGCCATCTTTTTTATTTCTCAAACTAAAATACATACGTAACTTTTTAACCGACTTCAAAAAAAGGAGGAGGTTCTAAGTTCGGCTGTATGTATGTTTTTTATTATCATCCGCCCATATAAACAATTAGGTACTAACTCCTAAAAATTCCGTTAAATAATTGATAATGGCAATAAATTATATTTTTTTTTACATACATACATAAAATCACGCCTCTTTCCCTGTGGGGTAGGCAGAGACCACGGATCTCCAGTCGCTACGAACCTGACACACAACTTTCGCCTCATTCACTCTCATTACATTCTTATATTTTTTTATATTTTTAATCGATAAAATTATTGCCTATTCAACAAATCCTCACCTTATTTAGTTTTAAAAAATGTAGCCAAGCTATAAATAATACCGCGACGGTTCCGTACACAAAACAGCCCCGTGAGTCCCCCACGACACTCGCCTGAGGAGCCCTAAACAGGCCTACAAAATGGAAAATGGCTTGTTTCTACAATATGGACCCCATAAGGGGATCGCTACGGATTTGAATACGCATTATTGTTTGAATGTGTGGTGTGAGTTACATCATTTTGTTGTATTTATTTGTAACGAATCTTGCCGTCTTTTTATTTGACGAAACTTCCTACTTTGGAACCAGGTTTTATTGAAATCCGTGTTGATCGAATGTGGTTGACGTCTAGTGGTTCCGTGGCCTAGCGGTTTAAGGCACTCCGGCTTAGGGGGGATCGTCTGATCGTCGCGGGTTCGAATCCAGTCGGAATCGAAAATTTTGATAAGACTTTTAATTTCTCAATGAAATACCTAAGTGTGGTAACACTTTAAAATTAAAAAAAAACATGATCAATTGCCAAAATTCATCTAGAATTGGAAAAAAAAAATAAGCTCTATCATCCACTCGACTTTATGAACTAATCATCTTATCCTCATCTTAAATCTGCGAAGATCACGAAACGGCTACAAAAAAAAATCCAGGGGTATTAAACCTAAGTGTCGTTCGCAAGTTGTTTTACGGTCGTCAGGGATCGTAAACCTTGGGCCCGGGCGCATCAGTGATTCCTGATGGTCTATTTAAGTTTCGGGGCCTAGAGCTGGGGCCGTTATCGGGCCATCTCAGTGTTGCCCCATCTCGAGCTTTTTGCGAAGTGTTTTGAGTGGATGTAAAGAGGTTGAATAAATTAGCTTTTGAGGTGAGTGGGAGTCTTTTGAGGAAGTTCCCCAGTATTTAAATGTTTTGATAAATATGTTTACTGGGTTGTTGCGGGCTGAAGTTTCGTGAACAATAAGAGAAATGAACGAAAAATTTGTAAAAATATTTTTATAGAAATGAAAAAATGAGGAGCAATTCCCAGTCTCCAAATCAAGAGTAAATAGGTTCCTTCTAGCATGCTCCATCTTAGACCTCACTACTGCTTAACATCAGGCAGAGTGAGGTCAAATGCTGACCTATTTAATTAAAAAAAAAAATAGGCTAGCATGGTATGGGCATGTAATGAGAAGGGATGAATGTCATGTAACTAGGAGAGTGCTTGGTATGAATGTTGATTTACGAGTAGAGGTAGGCCAAAGAAAAGATGTATTCAATTCAATTCAATTCAATTGAATTATATTGAATTATTATATTATTTGTATTGTGTGAAGGATGACATGAGTAAGAAAGGAGTGTGTTGAGATGACGGCTGATAGAGGAGAATGGAAGAACATATATTGTGACACCACATAATGTGGGAAAAGGGCAGGGAGATGATTTTTGAAGACATATTTTTGTAACCGCGTCTACTTCACAATGTTTTGCTGTTATTCAATGTTTCATAGCTCCTGACTCCATCATCAGATAGGTTCATCATCACAATATTATCAATGCACAGTTTGTCATTGCCACCGACAGGAGGTACCTACATGAGTAAGGTACCTATGTCAAAAATCAGCTCAATTGAATGAAACCTTAGATCATAAAGACAGGATGCGCCTTACGTTGTAATTTCCCCTCTGCCACAACGTACACGCTTCCGAATCATGTGCGTCTTGTATTATTACGTACGTCATACACGAAAGCAAGAGTGTGCGTAAAAATGAGGGTGTATTGTCATTTATTATGCATAAGTGTGTGTAAAATGAGTTCGTGTGCTACCTCGGCAGAATGTTGAAAGAGGAATTCAGTTAATAACTCGTCCATTCTAGTTTGTCTGAGAATGAAACTTATTTCAACCCGAAAATCTGCTCAATACTACGAGTTTACATCATGCTTCCAATGAAAAACAAACCGAAACAAAACTAGACCTTATTTTCCATAGCATAGTAGACATTTTCTAATCTCTTTGATTTTAAGATCGATTATTATCAATAAACAGATGTTCTCAGCGTTAACTGAAAATAAAAACCCTTTTCAAGATTAAATACACCCAATTCCTTAAAACCCTCGCAATAAAACCCCACTTGTCACTAATGATATTACTTCCACCTGTGACAAGTTCCGTTTTGCAATTTTATTACGGTACCCTAATGCCGGATGCAACGATACATTGAACTATAAAGTTCGTATAAGTTATGAAATGAAAAGTCTTATCAAAATTTTGGATTCCGACGGGTTCGAACCCGCATCGATCAGACGATCCTCCTAAAGTCGGAGTGCCTTACCGCTCGGCCACAGAATCCTACTTGCCGGTTGCTCGGTTAACTCTGACGACGTTTTTAGGGCGCCTTAAGGCCTCCGTCATGGCTTAACGACTTAGCCGGGACCGACAATTTAACCTGCCCTCCGTAGCACGGAAGCGCTCAGTTGATAATGCCATTGGCGGTCACCCATCAACTTACTGATTGAGAACGTTGCTTAACTTCGATCTATCCAGAACGAGTAGGATATATCACGAGCGCTTCATAAGTATATTATAGTCCAGGAGCTCAGACAAATAGAATCCAGGAGCGTATAGTGTAGGAGTCCATGTGACCACAGCTTACCGGATTAGCAGCTTACAGTTGATTAGTAGTCTAGCTAATGTATTGGATAGCTACTAGCCAGTAGTGGGTATTGTTTGATTTATTGATAGTTGATAGTCTACAGAGCTTCTTAAACTGCGCTACGCGTTCCAGCCTGCCTAGCAATGACACAAATCGGACTAGAATAGAAATAGAATCGACAGATTTTACTATTCTTCCACATTTTATTTTATCTTTAAGTCTGTTGAGAATTTTTTTGCATGCTGTGGTGTCCTTTAATTAAAGAAACACATTGTTCTAAGATAATATTACTTTAGTTATAAGCATTCTATGTGATTTCTTTGTTAGATGCCCTAAATAAATAAATAACGCTGCGACTTCACCTGCGTCAAAATTCATACATTTTATGTCGAGTATCGCGGCACGTGAGTACCTGGCCTGTAAATCGTCAGTTTGACATAATGCCAGGAACTCACGTGCCGCGATACTCGACATAAAATGTATGCAGTTTTGCCATTTGAGCTGGTGGAGCCTCAGCATTATCTGTCGATTCGATTTCTATTCTATTGCGATGTGTGACACGGCTAGGGGGGTTGGAATGCGTGAATGCGTAGTAGTACAAGTCTTTAGAACAGGTTCATTTCCCTCTCGCTGAATATCGTATCAAGTATTTCTGTCACAATGAAAGGAGAGATGGGGACAACCTAGAGAATTATAAAACGTATATGTTTATGTAGTTAATATTTAGAACCTACCTACCTATTTTTGTATGTAGATAATTACCTACATTCACACATAGGTACTGATATGGTTTTGTTTTTTCGGGGGCGGGCACTGAGGATCGGGAAACAGAAAATCTTGTCCGAAACTCAGGGCACCAAGTCCTACAGTGTAATTCGTGTGTAATCATAATTTTCTTTAGTCTTAATTAACACTGTAAACTTTTTGATAAAAGAGAAGCTGATTGTGACTGGAACATAGGAAAAAGACCTCGAAGACTGATGCTGGTCTGACCATATATGACACCACGGTACAGTGCCACAAACTTAACTGAACCAGTGAGAGTTATCGCATTTGGTGTTGGCAGAATAATAAATACTGTAAAATTCGTTAGTTCTTTTGGCTACCGGTCCAGAAGTTTGTGGCACCTGCCGGGGACAGGAAGATGGAGAAACATCATAATGTGGCTGTCACACAAGAAGAGTTCGTATCGTACCGTCGCGAAGGAACAGGAGTAAAATCACCTAGTTTTAAGACGTTTCAAAGTGATCCCAGCGGTCCTACTGAATAAATGCTTTTTGACTTTGACTTTGACTTTGACTTTACCTATGCGATTATCCCTCGGCAAAACTCGCTATTCGAGTTGCACCTGCGGTTGTTTACATTTATTTATTTATTCTTTATTGCACAAATAAATGACATACATAAGGACTTAATCTAGAGAACTACCTATTGTTTCTTTTAATTTTGGTTCAAAAGGTATTAACTACCTTTTTACCTACCTAACTACCTGTGCTTGTGTTTAGGTTCCTAACCATTGTTTTTGCACATCCGAAATGGATAGACTGTAGAAAACTGTACCTAATTAAAATAAGACCTTCCTTTGTACAACAGTTATGCAATAAAAATTTTCTGATTCTGATTCTGAAGTAATGGCAAACTATGAAGTGGGAGTGGTGTGAAATGGGAGAGAGAGAGAGATGAGGTTGTAATAGTGGGTGCATGTACATTTTGACAGAAACTCGTCTACTTTTAGTAGAAAAAGTCTACTTTTAGTAGAAAGCTTTGATAGCGAGAATCGTAGAGAGGCGAGGCTCGAAGCATGTGTTTACACTAGGCCACCATATTGGCTAGAAGAAATCGCCGCTCGCATTGAAACTCTCCTTGTGTAACGCTTGAGGGAGAAGGTGATATAGGAGGTCACGACCCTCAGTTGAAGAATACGACTCGAGGAGCAGGAATATCGAATAACCAAAGGTACTAGGTACAATGAAATACCTGTCCTTATCTATGAAATACAATATTACAAGTAAACAAACATCTATTGTCTTCTAAACATGGCCGCCGTACGCACAGCGACATTGTAGTCTGGGACTATTCGTTCATGGACTCGATAATTACTCAAGGATCGGCGATGCCCGAGGTATCGCGAGCGTAACCGAACGATTTTCAAAGAGCCTGGGCTACAAACTTACTATTCCACTTAATATAATAAAGCTGAAAGTTTGTGAGTTTGTTTAGACGTTTTTATGTGTTCCAATCACGCCTAAATCAGTGAACCGATTTGGATGAAACTTGGAATAGGTGTAGATCGTGACCTAGAATAACAGACTATTCAAAGTGTTGGTATAGTTTTAAATAAGCCCTGAACCGCACTGTCCGCACTCTTCTCGTCTGTGGTCCGCACTGATATACAAATATAATGAGAGTGAATGAAGCGAAAGATGTAAGGATCGTAGAATGTGGAAATACGTGGTCTTTGCTTTGCCTACCCCTACGGAAAAGAGGCATGATTTTATGCCTTTACTATTCTGATTGAGTAAAAGCATCTGAAACATTGGGAATCTATGAATATTCAATATGTCCACTGAGTAATATTTTGGGTTAATAATGTTTGTCCCGTCGAGTTGCTTTAATTTTGAGTAGTTATAATATCTTCCAAATGTTGAAAACAAGTCTAATAAAAGTGAGCAGTGCCTACTCTTTTTTGGCTTTTGACTTATTTACGTCCATAGCTGTACCTAGTACCTACTACTAAGTCTAATTAGTGACCAAAATATGTAAGACTGGGATGCTTGGTCTTTGACTTATTCACGTCCATAACTGGTAACTCCTTGGTCCATCACAATAATATTATATCGTAGTTCGATTGTTCGATTCTCAGTAGGAACAGTAATCGATATTGTGGATTGGATCCAGAAATTAGGGTAATGGCTTTCTGAATATAGTTTGTACCTGCTTTGTTCGGTGTTATGGCAATTAACTGAGATCATAAGATACATTTGTGTATTCTTGAAGTGAAATAGGCGCGTTGGGGATTTTTGAGATGGGGAAAAACCATCAAACTCGCGACACTGTAACCGTTACAGACATAATCCCACTTCCCACTCATATAATAAAGCTGAAAGTTTGTGAGTTAGATAGATAGATAGAAAATACTTTATTGCACACCACATAATAAAAATAAACAAAAATGGAAAACTAAACAAAAAACACAATGACATACAATCGGCGGTCTTATCGCTAAATAGCGATCTCTACCAGACGTGAGTTTGTTTAGATATTTGGATGTTTGTGTTTCAATCACGCCTAAACCAGTGAACCGAATGGAATAGGCGTAGATAGTGACCTGGAATAGCATATAGGTTATTCAAAATGTTGGTGCCACGCGGGCGAAGCCGCGCGCAGTAGCTGGTGTATACTATAATATAGTAATATCGCCGTCCCAACCGAATAAAATCGTAATAGCAAAATTAAAATTTTACAGGAGAAGCAAAAAACCGTTTTTGTATCTGCTATTTCGACCTCAGCGATGGACTTTCGGTTCATAACTCGGCTTACGATGCATGCGGCTAGATATACCACTTTAGTAGAATAAAGAACAGTATTATCCAATGAAACGATACCCCAGCGACTTCCTAATTGTGTTCCTATGATGCAAATAGACGTCTTTATTGTCACTTGTAATTGATAAGGATTTGCATTTTAAATTCTCGAGAGATCTCTTTCATTCGATTGTTCGAGAATTTTCTATGCCCTCTGTTTATTTGTAAAAGTCTTTTGCGTCATCATTATCATTTTCATCCCAGAGGGCGGCACCGAAGATAAGCTGTTCGCATATTTGTCCGCGCCGTACGCGTCGTATTTTTCTATACGAAAAATACTGATGATGTCAAAAAATGCGGCTCGCTTCTGACGTCTCATTTCCTCTATTGAATTGACAGTTGAAACCAAAAGGGACTGTTTAGGGTGATCGCACAGTCAGGTCGAGCCAAACGCGCCGAACTGTCAATTCAATACAGAAAATGCTGCTGACGTCAGATAAGTGAGCAGCATTTTCTGACGTCATCAGCATTTTTGTATAGAAAAATGACTGCAGCGCGTACGGCGCGGACAAGTGTGCGATCAGGTTTATGGGACTCTTTGAGATTTGAGATGGGAAAAATCCATCGAACTCGCGACACTGTTACCATTACCGACACCTCTGTTTGTTAAAGGAAAATGTTCAAGTTTTAACTTCTGTCGGCACTCCTGGAGTATCAGTAGAGCATTTAAGAAAATAACCAATAACTTTATTAAACCTCAAAAATCTATAAAACAATTCATCTTCCCCCAATCTAATCGGTTAATCAAAAATACAAACACTCGATTAAAGAGTTAACCACTGTTTAGCCATTAGCCCTCTGTGTGAACAGGTGGGGCCACTTCATGTCGGGTGGCAAGCTCGGTGCCGGTCCATCTGAGGGGTTTTACCCGAGAAAAGAAAGGGTAATGATTTTTAAATTCAGTGTATGTATTTTTATTTGATGAGTCGATTTTGAATAAAAGGTATTGATTAGTTATGGCCCAGGAATGGGATCATTTTTATCATCAAATTTTTAGAAAATAAGTTAAACAGTCGAGTGTTGTCTTGTGCTTGCTGATAATGTAATGGGCTCTCTACATATTCGACGATGATAGACGAATGTCGATGGTCACGAACGTGTTAGAGGGCTTCATCGCCTGTATTCGCCTGTCATCTTCTATCCAAATAATAGTTCGGCAAATAGTTCGGCGAATGTGTAGAGTGGCCGTAAGATTTAGGTAAAAGTATGATTTGTATTTTTGATTCGATAAATTCTTCAATAGTAAGTACATAATTAAATCTGACAGCCATCTTTGTTCAGAATAATAATATTCAACTAATACCAGTTCAAGTATTTTTAAACAATAATTACAAGTATAATTAGGATAGCGGTACCAGGCGCTCAGATATGCGAAGGTATGTACCGACCTCAGACCTCACGTCAATCAAAGTACCGGTGTATTGTACTAGGAGGTCATAAGTTAATGAGAGGATTGGTGCCTAATGGTACGGGTAAAGAAACATGCTGACTAAAATACGCGTGAAAATAAAGGAGAATGTCAATAATGGGCCCAGACAAAAATTATAGAGTTTGGTTGTTTGATAATAATATTTTTTTTTCTGAAATATGTGACACTGTTTTATAATTATTTAAGACCTTTTTGACAATATTTTGCAATAAATGATTTGATTTGTTTGTTACTACTCCAAGCGTTTCTAAGGCTGGGAAAAGAGGATTGAAAAGAAAGTCTCCAATCGTACTTAAAATCCGAAACTCCGAAATTTCTTGACAAGAAAAAGTTGGAAAAATATTCATAAGTACGTAAGTTACATTGAAATTTATATCATGAAAGTGTCTGTGCTTTTAATCAGCTTTCCTCAATAAACGTTTGTGAAATCGGCAAAGAAATAAAACCGCACAATTGACGTTTTCCCTCCATTCGAAACAGCAGGCCATCTACCAGCGTAACTTGAGACTCCAGCCGCAAAGAGAAGATCACGTTTTCTAAGCAAAACGGACCGTCAGTGTGTCTTCGCAAACTGGTTCGGATTTAACATGATTATCTAAAGCCTCTTGAGGTAAATTCATATGTTTACGAGGTAAGATCTAGACCTTACATAAAATTCGTTTATTATTGTCCTCGAATACCATAAAGATGGGTGTCGATACTAAGGTTTTGTTTGTTTGGTATTGATGTGGGAACATCACGATACGGTACTGAAAATTTACTGAAATAAACTAAATCATTATTTCTCTTGGAGAATATTATGATGGACAGTCATTATTTAACTTTCAAGAAAAAATATATTTTGTATGAGCTAAAGCTAATTGTGATGGAGCTTTTAAGCCCACTAACACACTTATAAGTTTGTGAGTTTGTTTAGATTTTTGTATGTTTGTGTTACAATCACGCCTAAACCAGAGAACCGATTTGGATGAAACTTGGAATAAGCGTAGATAGACCTGGAATAGGTTATTCATAATATTGGTACCATGCGGGCGAAGCCGCGCGCAGTAGCCAGTAGAAAATTCAAAGTGCTTAGTTATTATCCTAACTGAAATTCAATCAATAACTTTTATCAATAAGTACGAGTTCATTCAGAAATATAACATAAAATAGGTAAGTAAAGAGTTAATTAGATTAGGTAAGATTAGATACTATCTATATTTCTGAATTATTTTAATAAAACAGAGACTTTTTTTCAAAAAAATGTACGTAAAAATATTAGTTTTTTAAATATTAAAAAAATATTTAATTAAACAATCTGAAAATTTATAAACCATTTAAATCTCATCCTGACAAACGATGTGAAACTCCTGATTTATAAAATTTATTTTATCTTAAGCAACTTAGTGGGTGTACCTTGTATTTGTAAGCGGTAATAAAGTCTGGGATATATTGGTCATTTCTCCCTCGTTATTGCCTAAAATGGCGGCTCAAGATGTGCATTACCACGCACGTTTGCAAATCAGGCGTGTGCATTTGTGATCAGATAACGGAGGTAAGGAGTTTCGCTTCCTTCATTTATTTATTTTATAGTTTAAAAATGTGATGACTGTAGTGATTTTTATCAACAATTAATTAATATTTGAGAGAAAAAAAAAATCCCCGCTGTGCACCCGACGCGGAATAAAAGCAGAAGTAAGGTTACCTAAGTAAGAACGGCCATATTGGCACTTAAAATTAGTGTAAAATGTGAAAGTAATTTTGTCTGTCTGTCTGTTGCGTTTTCACCTCTAAACCGTTGAACAGATTAGGTTGAAAATTGGCATGGATAAAGGTCGTATCCCAGGATAGGACCTAGACGACGGGAGTACAGATTATAATATTAAATTATATAATTGAAAAAAAGTATTCATAAGTTTTTTTTTATTTCCTTTTTGTTTCCTTCCTCTACCATTTATTAAGTTAAGTCATCACACTCATATAATAAAGCTGAAAGTTTGTGAGTTTGTTTAGATGTTTGGATATTCTGATGTTTGTATGTTTGTGTATCAATTACGCCTAAACCAGTGAACCGATTTGGATGAAACTTGGTATAGGCATAGATAGTGACCTGGAATAGCAGGTTATTCAAAATTTTGGTGTTCAATTTCAAATGTTTTATAATATTAGCTTCTCAAACCGTGAGAATATCAACTTAAGATACAATACAATAATATTGATTTCAATCGCATAAACGAACTGACTAATACACAATCACTTGAAGTACCCAATAACATACAACAAGTCGGCAGTCCGACATTATTGATCCGAACATCTTGATATTAAAAGTTAAATTGACACTTGAGTTTGACAGCTATGACAGTAGCCTGATTTGACGGTACTTGAGAAACGACCAAACAGCTCATATTGACGTTTATTTCTCACGTCGAATGAATTGGAGGTAATTAGATTTTATGTATTTTTATAATAATATTATTTTTTATATTTTAATACGTTTTAAAGACACGGAATGATTAAGAGTTACAATTAAAGATAATCAACGTAACAGGATCGAAACTATATCCCCAGGCACGGTAGACAATCTCTCAGATCTTTAGACCTCCATGATCCTATGATATCTAAAGGGTGGCCAGACAATAACATTTTATTTAAATTACATGGCATTATAAATTTTGCACCGATCGACGCCAATTAAAATGAAGGTGAACTTTTATAAAAGTACGTACTCAGTTTTTGTTATATTTTGGACCAAGTATTTTTGTAACCTTTTCTTCACATGTGAGTTGAAAACTATATACCTAATTGATTTATTTTCATTCAGATTTGTTACTTTAAAAACCGGCAAAATGTGAGTAGGACTCACGCACAAAGCGTCCTGTACTTATTAAAAAAAAAACGGCAAAAAATCACGTTTTTTGTATGCCCCCTTAAATATTTCGCAACTAATATAGTCGTAACTCAAAAAAGGCGATTTTGAGATACAGCGTTTTGAAGTTTTGAAAAATCATACCGCCCAGAATATTAAATATTATGCTTTTTCTTAAATGCACAATTGTAGATATATTATCTGGCTTTAATAATTTTATATTTTTGATTATATACAGCTAATACATTCTGAGAAATAAATTTTATTTTACTAGTACTTTGAGTTAAGACTATATTGCCTATCAGTAAAAAATCAATTTTGGAATTACGACTGTAAGGCCTGTTCAAAAACTAACAAAAATGCGTTTTGACGGGCGTTTTATTTTAATGAATATGTATGAGACTTACATCATATTATCGAGTTGTAGGTACAATCTACTTATATTATAAGAAGATATAAGAAGATTGTTCACCTGGATATCTCCAGGCGACAGATATCCCAACCAAATTGACTACTTTCCTACATCATGATCAATACCCGCTGGAGATCTCCACCACCAATGCAAAACCTTTCCCATGAAAAGATTGCGGCATAGAACACACATTATTCGTAGCGTAACGTGGTTCTCCATGCGTCTGAAGGCAACAGTGGAATGCACTATTACAGGTTCGAAAAAAATCAACAAAACACAGCTATCTATCAGTCAGCAGCCAAGCCGTAGATATTAATCTTAGGGTAGGGACAACCCACTCCTCTCCACAAAGCACGCTCACAGACTTCAAACAGCAGACCTGTTAAAAAAAGACTCCTTTGAAGAAAGTTCAAATCAAACCAAAGTCCTATGCTTTATAAGATGCACAAGGTAAGCACTATCTTAAGACTAGAACCGATAGCATAAAGATGGTGTGAAAACTGCGAAGACCTCTACAAAGACACGTCAATTGTCAGCTTACCTCACATATTTTAGCCAATTCACATGACCACGAATAAAGAGGATAATAAGTCTCAAAAGGGAAGTGTATGCTGAGATTAAGAAGCTTAAACAAAGCATCAGGACCTGATATGATTGTGGCTGAAGTCTTGAAAGCTCTAGGTGACGCTGTGGTGGACGTGTTACACGGAATCTGTAATACTGTCTTTCGGACGGGTGTATGGCCTCAGGACTGGTCGGATTCTACTAATATATCGATGCACCGAAAGGGTTATACTAAGAAGTTTGAAACTTATCCCTCTCTGTTATATTATTCACGCAAGTGAAAACTACTGATTATAATTAACAGCAGATTGTGGCATTTATTGTACTGGCAGATATCTCCGAAACAATCGGGATTTGTGAAAGGATACATTCTGAATATAGAGCAGATTATCGAGAAGTGCTATGAATATTCGACACTCCTGGAGTAATTTTGCTTTATCAACTACAGCAAGGCGTTTGACTGCGTTAACTGATCCCTTTTTTGACAGATTTTGGAGTACCACAACAACTTATCTCCCTCATCAGATCGCTAAATGCCATGAGTCGGGGGGTAGTATAAGGGTCGATAAGACTTTTTATCAACCATTTAAGTTCAGGAGTAAGGCAAGGCTGCATCCACTTACTAATGGTTTTCAACATACTTAATGAGAAAGAAAAAACCTTAATTAAAGGTCACTACCCTCAGTTATGTGGAATCGACTGTGGACTCTTTCTGTAAATAAATAGATATTTAGCAAAACTGAACAGGCGGAACCGTCATATTTATAGTTAACCCAAAATATCGAATAACTTTCGCGATGATTTTAACAGGTCATACAGTAGTAACTCAAACAAAACAGTGGCAATATAGTCCTAAGTCGAAATATTTTTCGTAATAATCCACGAAAGGAAATTATTGACAAGCAATAAAGTCTCAACTTGTGATGTAACGCTCATATTTATATTTTATTGACAGGCAAAAGTGTCACAACTAGATAATAAGACTATATTGACTACTCACTTGTGTTGTTTTTGTATAAAAGCTGACAATCACTATGTCTTATATTAACATGAGACAGGTTAAACACGTTTGGACTAAGTTGTGACGGTGTTACTTGTCGAAAGAATGAACGAGATTGACAGTCAATAAAGTTTTATAGTACTACCGATTTGCGATAAAAATAGGTAGAAATGTAAGGGTCTCACCAGTCTGTAGAGAAAGAATTCTTCTTTATGGTGGCATACTTAACTCAAAAGTGCAAAATTTTGAGTTACGACTATATTAGTTGTGAGGTGCGATTTGTTATATTCTGTTGTTACAGTGGCAACAGAAATACATCATCTGTAAAAATTTCAACAGTTTAACTATCACGGTTCATGAGATACAGCCTGGTGACAGACGGACAGACCGACAAGACAGCGAGTCTTAGTAAGAGGGTCCTGTTTTACTCTTTGGGTACGGAACCTTAAAAACTATGTAAACTCTTGCAACTAAAAATAATTTATAAATGCATCGTGCAGCAAACGGTTTCATTATAAACTTTAAAATAAGCAATTTAGATAAAAAGTCCGTTTTAACAAACCAGGCAAAGTTCATCAGATATTGCAAATACTAAACACGATGTCTATAGTTGATAAATCTTAATGGTGATTACTATGTTCTTTACACTTTATTTCCAACTGGTATACTATAATAATAATATAAGCCTTTATTCAGAAGATTACAGTTTTTTTAACCTAATTTTAGTTAATCTAACACTAGCCCTATTTCCTCCATTCAACTGGTATTAAATTATAATTAATATATACAAAATAATCCTACTTGCCGATTTCAGCAACGGAGACTTGGCTTTTTTTGTTTTTGTTTTTAACTATCTATATAACAACTATCTATAATATTAAATTAAATTATAATTGTAGCACGAATGCATAGAAAGTTACTTTTTAAAGACTGATTTAGGTGATGTCAGTGGACCTACAGAAAAAAATTTTTGGTAGCGATTTTAAACGCGTTTACGTTTTTATCTTACTTTTTTGTCAAAATTATGACGTTTTACGCTAATAAAACATACATAGAAATATTTTTTGTAATGTAGAGTAAAATCGTAGCGTAAATATAAATAAAAAAAGCTTAAGCTTACACTCACCAATTATTTACTTGTAGTATCGTTAACCCTGTATCTTGTGCTAATTGTTTCTTTTGATCTTCAGAGGGGTACGGATGCTGAAACAAAAAAATACAAAAATCAATCTGTGTTCCGTTTTACATTTTGTACGGAACACTAATTACACATTATAACATAATATTTATTATAATTTAGTTGAATATTTTTGACGTGACAACGTCTTATAATTCGATAGAGCCGGCTGCACGCACGAAAAAATGCGGCGTTACCTCACTCTGAGGCGTTCCATGTAAGGCTTGAAGTGCAAGCGAGAGCGCGGAACGAGCGACAAAGAAGCACAAACGTTGTCACGTTCAACTATCGTCAGTAAACCGACTTTACAGACAACCAATTTTTTACTGAAAAAAACTAGGCCCATTGGTGTCTAAAAGTGGACATTCTCCTTTATTTAGTTGGAACAATGGTTTACATTAGTTAACGTTATTGTTTATAGATGCGAAACTCAATATTATTCTAAGCATTATATCGTTGTATGAAAGAATATCCTCAGAACATATAAAATGAGGTAAATTTTGAGTGTCTGAATTTAGAAAAGTAAGTATTCGAAGTGAAAACTTTTTTAGGTGCGTTGGGCATTTTTGAGATGGGAAAAAACCAACCAACTCGCGACATGTTACCGACACCATCTGTAGTGCCCTTCTATGGATGGCGGTGAGTGTATAGGGCTGTACTTCTGACGGATACAACCGCGAGTTCAAATCCCAGTCTTTTTGCGCTTTAATTTTTTTATATATTTTTTGTACTTTTTTTTTTAGTTTAGGTTTTCACTTCTGTCGGCACTCCCGGAGTGTCATTTTTTATTTACGTTCTATGATTGTATGGTCTGTAATAAAGTTATATTAACATGTAGGTAGTCAATTAAATTGTAACGAGTCATGTATTTAGTATGATGTCGTCATTTGTAGATATCGTAAAAATGTGTGGGAAATGATTTAAAAGCCATAAAATACGTTTTAATTAAAATTATCACTAAATCAATAACGTCAAGCTCGTAAAAGTTAGTGGCCAACTCTGGTGACGGAGTTTTTAGGCCGCCTTAAGGCCTCTGTCATGGCTTAACGACCTCAATGGCCGGGACCGAAAGTTTAACGTGCTCGAAGCACGGAAGCGTTTAGATGAAAATGCCACTGGCGGTCACCCATCAATTTACAGACCGTTTCAAACGACGATCAAGAACGACTTGCCGGCCACCCACGATCCAGTCTACCGTCTAGTTTGCAGCGCTGCAAACTTGATCAAGTCGGCAGAACGAAGTTCTTTTTCGCTTGTCATGCACACCCATACCAATACACCGTCAAGTTTACTGGACGCCGCATCCAGTCCGCGGCAGACTGGACGGTAAACTTGATCGTGGATGGCCGGCATAAGCACGACCACGAGCGCTTTAATGATGTTTGTACTAGGACTCCAAGTCTTTACATCTATATTAGATGATTAATACAGCGTCAGGAGGCAACCTATGCCTACACTCAACGGGACGCTAGTGCCTGGGACATTGTTTGTGATGGAATAGGCTCGCCCAGCACCTAAACCATCCTCTCAGCTTAATCAGCCTGGCTCACAGGAAAGACGCCAATACGTGTGGAGCTGACTAAGCTGCGGGTTTCCTCACGATGTTTTCCTTCACCGTTAAGAGCTCGTGTTAATGTGCATATGTATACATTTTTCGAAACGAAAAATCCATTGATGATCCGGGATTCGAAGCTACGACCTTGGAAAGTCGAGGCACAACCCCATTCGACCAACACGGCTCTTACTAGTACTAGGACTATAGAAAGTTTAAGCAGGTATAATGATCTTCTCTCACCGCACGTACCACCTAATGCTATTGGTTTTTGGCGTGCTCGCAGCGTCCCCGGGAGACCGCCTCTACTTTATGCCAGCCTGGTACCTGCTGTAAATTATTAACTGGTTCGAATCCCCTGGCCTTGGGCAATTTCATGAAAGTTGTTTACGTTTTTGTGGGACTGCTTTCATAAAGAAAATCATCCATTTTCGGATGTTATATTTTTAATTTTTCATGTAACGGCCATTCTACACATTCGCTAAAATATTTGCCGAACTATTCGCCGAACTATATGACAGGCGACGAGGCCCTCTACACGTTCGTGATCGTCGGCATTCGTCTATCAATCTATCATCTATCGAATATGTAGAGGGCCCTTAAGATGTTTACAATATCCAAAATTTCTCAATGCATCTTTGGCTATGTTCAAATAATTATGTCAAAAAAAATCATTTGCAAAACTAAGAAACATCATCTCTTTCGTAATAATGCATTATTATTGGACGAAAATCATAAGTACGGCAGTTGTCTACTTTTTCAAAGAAATAAATCTATGATACCAAAAACAACAAAAAAATATCATTATTCTGTTCAAAAATCGAATAACCAAAGTTTCCGAACCGGATCGTATTCGGTTGCAAGCGACACCGAGATGATCCGATAAGGGCTCGTACACATGAAATTGATACGTCATGCGTTACACGTAAAGCACCGCTTATTTTGTTTTTGTTTTTGTGTGAACTCATGACTCGAAGAATGCGAAAGATTTGGCTTTTGGACGTGTTTTTGACTTTGTAATGGAGATAAGTTTACTTAGATTTGTAGAAGATTATCAGGCAGAGTGAAGTCAAATGCTGACCTATTTAATAAAAAAAAGTAGAAGCAGTACATACCGCTGCCTAAATAACAGCAACATGTTTAGATTTACAAGCACTAGGATGCTGGACATAATCTTACAAGTTTAAATCTACTTATAAGAGTTTATTCAGTAGGTACTAGACAAATTTGATATCCTTAAATCATCTCTAAGCAGACTTTATTTTCATTTTGTAATTATGAACAAAATTTTGGAGTTCCATACCTACATCACATAAATTGAAAACATGGGAGGTCCGTTTATTGTTCGAAAATTCCAGTATTGACTTGTTGTCGACGCTAATGCATCCGTAAAGTTCAATAAGCAGGATGCATCGTTTACATCTTCTGTAAATGTTTACACAAATCGGAATTAATCAGCTTATCTCTACTGCTATTCTTACAAAGACAACAGAACTATATATTTTTTTGTTATTTTATAAATAAATAATGCTGGACATTTCACACAGCATCATCTAGCCCCAAACTAAGCAAAGCTTGTACTATGGGAACCATTAAACTTTTTAAACTTTCGTGATTTGGTGACATAATTATTATTTTTAAACCGGGATTTATCACGTACCTATTTTTATTATTTCTTTTTTCCGACGTAATAAAAATAGGTACGTGATAAATACCCGGTTTAAAAATAATAACTATGGGAACCAGATAACTGATATACTACTTATATAGTTTTTGTTTGTAAATACATACATATTATACATAGAAACACCCAGACCCGAGATAAATATTTGCAGATCATACAAACATTTATCCCGCGGCATTTATTTATAGTGTTACTACACTTGGTATTTCACTAAGAAATGCACTTATCCAGTGCGATTGTGGGGCTCCCGTTCAGGATGTGGAACACCTGCTCTCATGTCTGTGCCCTACAACCTGCACCCAAGAGGACCTGCTCAACGCCGGAGACAGAGCAGTTGGGAGCCTCATACTGGCAAAAAACTGTTTAAAACATTGAAACGCAAGAAGAAGATTAAGCAATGAAAAGTCTTATCAAAATTTTGGATTCCGACGGGATTCGACCCCTCAACGATCAGACGATCCTCCTAAAGCCGGAGTGCCTTACCGTTCGGCCACGGAACCCTTAGTCGTCACAGTCCAAATTTTTGATATGCTCATATTTATCGGTTAAGCACCGGTAAGCGCGTTTACACGTTTCACTAGTGAACTCAAGCTCATTATCCGAAGTTACATTCAGAATCAAATGACTAAGAGATGTCGAATCCCGTCGGAATCCAAATTTTTGATAAGAATTTTCATTTCTTGGCAACAGAACTGTTAACAAAAGACCACAAGTGGTAAAAGTAAGGTCACTCATACGAACTAACCTTACCAGTTATTTGTCAACGTGTGTTGTCAGCCTTAGAAGACATTACAATCGTTTTTTTTTCTTTTCGGTCACAAAAAAACGATCAAAAATTTATGAAGACCATTTAAAGGCTTACAAAAACGGAAAAATGATAAATCCACCGGACCAACTAACGGGATGGCCGAGTTTATGCTGCGCCGTTTTTGTTGCCATTTTGAAGAACACAAAAACCCTTTTTTGTACTTTGAAAGCAACTTGTCAATTATTTTATTGGTATTTTTAGGCTTTTTTATTTTTAAAATTTAAAATTTGTACGTTTCTATTATGTTTTCAGTCTAATTTTTAACAAAAAACAAAAATCTCAACGGGGACATTATCTCCAATCAAGATTACTGATTAAGGGGGTTGACAGAGGCAACTAACAAAACTATTGTAACAGAAATAAACAACTGGGACATGGTGTCCCGCCAAAACAAGCCAATATTCAATATTGTATCGTAAAATATCGAGCCATGATATTCGAGAAAGCTATCGATTTCGAACAGCTAATCATATGTAAATAAAAATATCGAGCCAGCCATCTGTCAAAAGTGAACACTGGCAACCCTAGCCTTTTTCTTCCACATAATCGAGATTTTAATGCCCAACGTGATTTACGGACGGACGGGAAACGAACGGCTACGAAATTTGATAACTCTATACTGTTTATGATGCCCTGGTGCATAGAATATTGAGAAAAGGATTTTGCGTTTCTTCACGGTATTAGTAATAAATAATCGATGGCTTCGGACACCAGGGAACGTTGACAATTTATGGAGTTTTGCTGTTTACCAAGGATAAATCAAATCATTGCTTGTCATATTGTTGAAATGTTAGGATGTAGTGTTACGATACAGGGCACATTCGAATATTTTAATATGACTATGGAGGTAGTCAGAAGTTCCTTGCCCAAATGTAAATAGGACCTTCTATGGTTTCGCTGTCTGACTGTTCGTCTGCTTGTTAGTCAAATAATAATAAGTCCAGCATTATTTATTTAAACGGTAAAACAGGTTTTTCGATTCTATTCTTCTAAAAGTGTCTTCACTTAATGAACCTTCGTTCAGATTTCTAAGAAAACTCGTCGGTAAGACGATAAACAAAGAACTAAGTAAATTCTCAGCATTTCTACACAAACATACAAAAGGAAGAATCTACAAAAGGAAAGACATAATCTCTCGAACACTAACTTCAGGGAAAAACATCCGCTAAAATATTCATTCAACACGTCGCGAGCGAAAACCGAAAATTCCCTAATGATATGCGTATACAGACATAATTCTTCTGTCGTACGTATTTTACAATTTTCCCGCGTTCGGTGTTGCCATAACAATAATAATATATTCACGGCCCTGGTGATTTCCGGACGTGCCGTAAAAATAAAAATCATGGCGTCTTGGGAGAGGGTTATCTTGGAGCGAATTTTCGGGAAAGTTAAGTCTAGATAAGATTGTCATAATCAAGGAATATTTTAAATGAAATGTCTAAAATATAGAGCGGTTTTTATCCAAAAATATTATGGGCAAAAGTAAAATTTTATCTTTGAGAACGGCTGGTTTCAAAATTCGAATTTTAAAAAGAATTCCAGAAAAATAAAACTACAGCAAAATTCAACTCTGAACACACTACATTCGATATTTGAATTTTTTAGTTCCCGAACGAAGGAAAAGTTCCCGGCAAAGAGAACGTGAGCTATGTGATGGATTAAATTTTTCGGCGACACGACGTGACACTCGGATTGAACTAAATTATGCACACTACGCTTGTGAGAATCACCTACACAACCTTTTATAACGTTTGACGATGAAACACGTATCTTATAGGATTAAATGGAAAACAACAGTAAGTAAACTACGTACACGATAAAATAGTTTACAAAGGACAGCAAGAGTCGTTATAGGGTCGGAACCGACCACAAATAGACGTCAAAAAACTAGGGTCCCGCATACAGGGCCTTTATGTCCCACCAGGGACGCATAAAGGTGCGGAGGCCCTAACCCTATCGATGTGACCCGCTGATGGATGGCACTATCGCAACCCTACGTGTCCTTCTGTTTCTGCTCTCCTAGTTGTTTATTTATTTTATGCGTAGTTTATGTGCGAAAGTGAATGCGCCTACATTGTTTTTCAACTTGAATTATTTCCATACTGGTCGCTTGTGTAGAGCCGCCGTTTCAAATTTATGAATGATACTATGGAGTAACCGGCGAAGTTAAAATATTAATTTGGCCAGGACCGTACGTGGTTCTACTCTAAAAAGTACCGCAAGCCTAATTGAAAGACACCTGTCAATTTCGCACAGATATAGAGAACATTTTTGCTTTTGCAGTTCGATGGAGAATAAAGAATTCAAATGCCCAATTCGGGAGTCACCGCGGAGTAATTCCCAACTCGTACCACAAAATCTTGTACCAAATGGTACGAGTTGGGAAATTCAAAAATTTGATTATTTTTGTTCCCAACTCGTACCACTTTTATATTTTTGTTGATTTCATTCATTAAGTACACTCAACTTGAGGAGTAACTCCCAACTCGTACCACAAAATCTTGTACCAAATGGTACGAGTTGGGAAATTCAAAAATTTGATTATTTTTGTTCCCAACTCGTACCACTTTTATATTTTTATTGATTTTTTTCATTCATTAATAATTAGTCTTAGTTCTATTATGTTTTTTCGGTAAAATCTAAGAAAATTGTTTACAAAGGGCTGTTATCTTAGTTACTTTGCAGGTGGCATGTCATACGTAATGATTTATAACCCTTCTGTTTATTATCATCCCGTTGGCTTAACTTCTAAACAATGAGACTGGTGATGCTAAAAGTTTTAAATACACAATGCTTTTAACAACACTAGATAATTTGAATGGATAACCGCCTATTATTCTAACCGTTTATGATCTTTTTTACAACTACTTATCTAACTAAACAATGAAAATGCGACGTAACTGTTACCTATGTAACTTTCGGCTATACCTAGGATTATTTGCTAAAAAGGATTACTTTGCTTACACACTTCTTTAAGATAAGGTGACATTCATTAATGATCACATTGAGTATATTATTTATTAATAAATAAATAATAAATAATATAATGACATTTTAAACTTTCGCGACTCGAAGACATTTTAAATTTTATTACGGGACTTCTCGTGACCACGGTAGCTGTAACGCTACTGAAACGTCGAGGTAAATAAACAAATGTTATACCTACGCGATTAAGTCCCGTAATAAAATTTAAAATATAATGACATTCGATATTCACCGTTAGTTTAATAATATTGTGTTCAGTTGATACATGTTACAGTTTTTCTTGAATAAATAATGTTATGAAAATTCTATGTCGTTTTACTTTTACTACATAATTATTTGTCGTTGACTGTACTAAACTCAATTTTGTAAATGTGGTACGAGTTGGGAACAAAAATAATAAAATTTTTGAATTTCCCAACTCGTACCATTTGGTACAAGATTTTGTGGTACGAGTTGGGAATTACTCTCACCGCGACAGGATCGCTATTAAATTATGCAAATCTGTAATGGACAGAGCGGTCGTCGCTTACTGAAATAGTTTTTATACGATAACTGCGAAATTCATTTCTAACGGTGAAAATTCAGATCAGAAAATGTGAATGTCATTGTCGAACATGAATTGTAATTGTCGGTGCTAGTTTCCCATCTGTATTTCATTCGAAATTTAAATTGACTAACCTGCCACGTTTATAGATTGATGTTCGATTTGAAAAATATTTGTTCTAAATTTGAATACATTCTATCTTTGAATATACATTACAGAATATAAAAGCCACAGAAATCAGCGTAGTTTTCATTCTTTTCATCGACCTTTTTGAAAACCGAATCAATATTTTGTCTAAGCGGTATTTCGTTCTGTTTTCGAAAATTCGAAGATAGAAGCAGCTGAATCGACCAATAGTACAAAGCTAGTGAGGCGGTAAATAGCGTCGATACTAATCTGCGAGCCGGAAGAGCCGCGCTGACGGCCGTTCGGAAGCCGCAACTGGGCTAGGAAATGAGATAGCTGTATACTGTAGCTCCTAGTGTTCTATGCTTGCCTGGTACGTGTCACTGCGAATCTGTTTGACACTAGTTTTTTTTTATCATCATTTTTTGAGATGCGCCCAACATTTTTGAAGTGAAAACTTCGCTAGGCGCGTTGGGCATTTGAGATGGAATTAAACCATTCAATTTGAGACACCTGTAATCGTTACCATTCGGCAAAGATCGACAATGATCGACTTCTCAAGACAATTATCAAAGTAAACCCTGTTATTCATAACGCTGCTAAATCTATTGTCATCTCTTTCCATTGACATAAGAGTGACAGGACAAAAACCTTAACTGACAGATGAATACGATTAGGTTTCGGTTACACAGTGAAGAATCTGTGTAGAACAACTGCGTCATCTGTGTACCATTGATGGAATTGGGACAGTACGTGACGCGTTAGCCGACTTCCCAACATTGACAGCCAGTATTGAAGGCACGGAACTCCTAGTGTTTATGCGAGCCTGGTAGCTATTCAGAGAATTTGAATGTTGTCTGTCTGTCCTGGTACATTGGAGTTTCTATACTCTAATAAACATCCCACTTAATAAAGCTGAAAGTTTGTATGTTTGTGTTTCAATCACGCCTAAACCGATTTGGATGAAACTTGGAATAGGTGTAGATAATGACCTGGAATAGCTTAAAGGCTATTCAAGATGTTGGTACCACAGGGTGAAGCCGCGCGCAGTAGCCAGCTTTTGTGATGATGTACGGATAGACGGCGTAGACAGAGGCAAGTCTAAATAATATTATTTCGTATCTCGGGTGTTTTCTATATATAATATGTATGTATTTACGAACAAAAAGTATATCAGTCATGTAGTACCTAACCATAGCTAAGCTCTTACTTTGGGGCTAGATGATGCTGTGTGAAAAGCCCAGCATTATTTATTTATCTATAAATAAAGATTCTTTCTAAAATAGAACAAACTTTTGCGTAAAAGCGGCGCCTTTCAAGTCCCTTTTCGTTCAATCCGTATTTCGCTTACAATCTTTTTAAAAAGTAAAAAAAAACTAAAGTGAACAATAAGGAGTTTTGCATATCAATCGCAACATCAAAGAATACCGTATCATTAACTTTGAGACAAACCGGTACAGTTTCCATCCACGCTTGTCTCATACAAAACAATCTCAATCAAATACAAACCCTAACTCAAAGTCATATGGTCTACATTCCAATGTCGCGGAAATCAGTGTTGCCAATTGTACAAAATAATAGTGCATCCATCGGCGCACGCGGCGAGTTCAAACGCTTGACAATATATGTAAAATAAACGATATAGTATGTTAAATATATGTAAAAGAGCAATATTCATGAGGTGAGCGATACAGATGCTGACTGAATGAATGCTAGGGTTGCAAGTTCCAAAAGAAACAAACATCAAAATATAAACTACACATAAAATAATGTTACCCAAGGATATAAGAATTTGATTTAGTTGTAGATTTGATCATTGGTTTATTTATTTAAATACTTTATTGCACAAAATTTACATAAAATTTGCACAATTGGCGAGCATAATGCCGAAGGCATTTTCTACCTGCTAACCAACCTTGATTTGGTAAGATGGAGTCTCAATCATTACTAAATCGAAGTCAAAATCAAAAGCATTTATTCAGTAGGACCGCTGGGATCACTTTGAAATCGGCATCTTACATTTACCTATTCATAAGTGTAAAAAAAGCGTGTTAAAAAAGGGTATTCGTGAAGTCTATGAAAAGATGACAGATTATTTAATTATAAATTATAAATGCAAAAATATATCGATAACTTGACATGCGACAACCCTAGCCCGTGTCAAGTCAGCTTATATTTTGCATACGAGTCGCGCAATAAATAACCCAAGGACAGTAGGGTTGACAAAAACGGAGCATTGTGCCTCTGTCATGCCACGCTTAGATGGCAAAAAATCTAAGTTTTTTTTTAAGTTTTTGTGAAAGAAGGTTGAAGTTAACGCAACTTTGATGGAAAATTTTTGGTAAAATAATGGTGTTTTGAATTTTAAAATGGAATGTAATTTAAACAAAATAAAATAAAAGAATAGATTTTTCTTCTACACTAATAGAACGTGACATAAAGTTATTCCGGAGTGTAAACTGTCAAAATGTATGGTTATTCTTGATTTATTCGGTGGAATAACTTTATGTCACGTTCTATGGTAGGCCGGTAATATTATAAAGAGGAAAGATTTGTTTGTGTTTGTTTGAATTGAATAAGCTCCGAAACTACTGGACCGATTTGAATAAAATCCTGCATTATCCCTGATGAACATAGGCTATATTATCCCGGGTGAAGTTTTCCTGAGGGAACGCGGGTAACACCGCGACGGACAGCTAGTAAGTTTCATATACATACATACATAAAGTCACGCCTCTTTCCCAAAGGGGTAGGCAGAGACCACGGATCTCCACTCGCTACGATCCTGACACACAACTTTCGCCTCAATAGTAAGTTATAAGTATTTAAAAAAAATCGCTTTCCCACGTAGAAATCAAAATTCCAAATTTAAAAATTAGTTCATCAATAAAAAATAGACGATACAATGATTGAATAACAAAAAAACTAAAACCTTCAAACCGAAACGAATCCGATGCATAAATTAATCGAGTGTCGCATTGATTAGTGCTGCGAGCGAATAAATAATCGATACGTGTATCGAATGAATCGAATCGAAATGAATCGATACTGTAGTGTCGATAAATCGGCCGCATTTACACAGTCGGCGCGCGAGATAAGCATAATGAGGTTTCACGATAGATCGGTATTAGCTAGATCGTTTTAGTAATAAGTAGATTCGTTTTGGTTAATTAATGCAGTTGAAATTGCTAGTTTAAATTGATTTCAATATGCTATAACTTTCATTGGATTATTTAACGGCTGTGGTCGGGAATTGAACTATAGTTAATAAGCATTCTAATAATAATATATTTGACTACTTATACCGATTACCGGCATAATAAGTACTTAAATAAAATATTTTAGAATATATGGAACGTAGCTCAAGATGAAATTCTAATTTCTTGACTAAATTACTGGGTGTTTATCATTATTTAGATTATTCTTACTCTCACTTTGGCTTTCATACGAAGATCGTGGGAATCCTATATAAATATTCTATACCTACATATGTGCTTAAGAGATTATTCCTTTCAGAAAATTCATAATACCTATAACTTTTTAAACTATCATGGTTAACACTATAAACACAATTAACGGGATATTTGCCATGATTACATATTGTTTGAGTTTCCCGATATTTCGACGTGGTTGCACACGCCATGATCACGGAGGAACTGGTCATTGCGAGTTGTTTGATGTTTATTGGCAGACGAAACGATCTACCCTCCTTCTAAGTCTTTTATTATTGCGAGATGTTTCGTTAGCACCAGTTTCACTCTCAACCGGGAATCGATTGCGACAAAATACACTCACACTGTCCGGACGAATTGGTTTTGCACTTGTGTTTCGATTTTTACACAAACTCACAACAGGATTCCAGGTTCCAGACAATTGAAAACCATCTTCACGATTGAAATTCCTGTGTTTGGTAATCTCAATAGCCTCCTGAACCATTCATAATACCTATTTTAACACGAGCTTCAAATGAGAAAGAAAATCATCTAGAATACAAAATCGAAGGATCATGAACTGTCTAGACATCAGATAATGTCAACCGATCCTTGAGGATAAATTAGTGATCCTGTCAGTCGATTTACTTCCAACAACACAAAAATATTTTAGTTGCATTATAGCCAAACATATCCCAGTAATCCGCTATCAATCATCCCTACTTATCCAGCAAGTATGTTCGGGCACGTTCGCATAAACACGAGCGATGCCGATGCCTGACAAATTCCGTATCCGTATTCCGTATCTAACAGATATCGATACGTAAATCATCGCGTGAGTTATTGGTGTGAATGTGGCTCAGTTTATGATGCGTGAGCTATTGTTTGTTTTTGATGTGTGGTCAACTGATTTACATGAAAACTAGAATTTATTTTATACGAGATCGTGGCATAGAGATATTATTTTGGTTATGGATACAAAAATACATTGTGTTGACCTCACACTATACGGGTAATGGGTATGAGAATGACCAATAGGTACCAGGGTACCACAACTCTCAGACCCGGAACTACCTGCAGATCAGCAAACATTTTGTCCTATTACGAGAATTGAACTCGCATCTCTTGCATGAGCTGAGTCGCCACGCTACTGAGGTTGGTATACCTGCTACCTTGAAGATACTTTGATCCTGAAGAATCCTGATCCTGGAGTAGGATCACTATAAGACTATTAAGTGATTCAAGTATCTTAGAAGACAAAGTCTAAATTTTCTTTGTAATTTATGACAGAACAGAAAATTTGGAAGTAAGCCACCTGTTCTGTTCTCCTGTTATTTACCGTAAAGCTCAAAATCCCCTTTATTATTTCAAAAAATCATTACAATTGTTATACCGAGATACCAGGATTACATAACAACTAGGAGGGACGGAGAGGTATCTCGAAGAGGCGGCGCCGGCAAATATTTGAACATTCCTCGCCGCCCTATGTTTGCCTGGTAGTTGCGATACGGAGCCGGTATGTTATTAACAAGATTCCAGGGAAATTTAATTCTGTACGCCGTTCCGATTTGAATTCTTTGGCTATAAGTTTCTCCTGAACTTTATGGAAAATAAATAAAGTAGCAGATTGGAATAAATAGTATCTTGGAATCCTAATATTGCTTGTAAGGATTTCTTGACTCACCTGCTACGTGAGTCAAGAAATCCTTACAAGCAAGCCAAATCAGCCAAAGTAAATTGGATGAAACTTTGTATAGATTTTTCTTCATTTTTTTATTCACTACTGGGCAAAGCTCACCCCCAATTCTTTCCAACCATCTCTTCAAATCTTGTACAGATTAAATATATTCTGATCTGAAATTGCACATGAACCAAGATTCCATAGAACATGAATTGTCTCTTTGTAGTAGGTCTAGTATCCATATTGCCATAGCATAGATTTCGTGACAAAAATCCACGAAAACCAGATCTATTCATCTTATTGTCACCAATCGCAATTCTAACGCCCATTCTCTCAGACACCTGAACTAACGCCCAGAGACATGACCAAGCAAAAGGTCACACAAGCGACAAGTCAGTCAGACACGTCAACTATCGCCTCAGTCGACCGGGCGTTGTTCCTGGGCGCCTGGTGCCACGCCAAAGCGCTGTAGCCCGAGGGGAGGGCGGGCCTCTGCGACCCTTGTCCTAGTGGTACTTAAATTGATCGAAAATGCTTCCGATTTTGATGAGATTTCTGATAAATGGGACGCGTGCAGCAATTTTGATGAGCAATTATGGCGAAGCAAAATTTTCGGGAGGAGAGATGCCAAACTACTGACGACAAGTTTACATTTATTTGTATGGGTAGGTACTACAGGGTGTAAAACGACGTCGTGTAGATGTACAGCATCCCAACACACAACCAAATCCAAAAGGATTTTCCGAAAAAAATATTATATCCGGAGAAAGCGTTTGAAGATTACTATTTGCGTATTACTGGGTGCGTTTTTTTACGTAGATTGCTGGATTTTGAGTTTTAACTGTTTTTTTCTTTTGTACCTAAATGAAATTATTAGATATGTATGATCTTATTATGCTGTAAAATTAGTAAATAACATAAAATGACGTGTAGTTAAGAAACATTTTTGAGCGTTTTTTTTGCTAAATATGTTTAGAATCATGGTCTGATTTCAACCCCTCAGTTTTCGGTAGATGTCTTTTTACACCCTGTATACGAATAAATTACAGTATCTATCTACAAGCTGAGAGGATGGTTTGGGTGCTGGACAAGCCTATTCCATCTCGAACAATGCTCCAGGCACTAGCGTCCCGTTGAGTGTAAGCATAGGTTGCCTGACTGTATAAATCATGCAGTATATGAAGGTGCTCCTAAACGGGCTAGTTTTTAGGCAATTTCTTGCTGCAATGGTATAGCCGCTAAGTTGCCAGTATCTCACAACATAGTGCAATAATTGCTGCAACATTGCTGGGTAGCCCGACGGTATCGTCAAAACTTCTTTGCAAATATTCAATGTCTAGCCGGCTAGATTGCAAATGAATTATCCCGAGTTCCAAATAACCTGAGCTATTCTATTCTATTCTAACAGCCCGGTTGGACCCACTGCTGGGTATAGGCCTCCTCTCTATAACGCTACTCTGTTCGGTCCTGCGCAGTCCTTTCCCACGCTTTCCGCCACATTGACAATGTCATTCGACCATCGGGCGGGTCTACCTCGTCTTTGAGCATCTCTGGGCCACCATCCCGTAATCACTGTATTCCACTGAGCACTGTATTACTGAGCTATATTGGTCAATAAAAATTGCCAACAAGATGCAATTTTGTAGCCCGTTTACAGGCCTCTTTACAAAATCTTAGCTGAGACGCAGGAGGTGCACTTTCATAGTTTATTTTCCATCTCAGTTTTCTAAAATTAGCCTATCACACGATAATCCTTATAACACGACACCAACCTAACTCCACTAATCCGTACTCTAAGTCGCTAAGCTTTGCTTTCTAAATGTAGTGGCCGGTAAATGAAGCATAAGCGACTTTCTTCGATGATTTTCTACACCGTTTTAAGAGGAAAGGATACCTGGCTCTTTCTCCATACAAAAACGTCAAAAAACTATCAAGTAATTATCATAGGATGTAAGTGTTAAAAAACTAGAATTAAAAAAAAACAACACATAGGGCATGATCAATGGTGGAGTTAAAAGTTTTAGACCCCTCGCAGACTACAGACTTTCTATCGACCGATAGTTGAGACGGAATATACTTCGGCTCGTAATGAGTATGGAGAAGTATAGCCCGTCTCAACTTATGGTACAAAGGGGGGCTTATGGTACAAAAATATTTGCTCTAGTGTCATTCTGAGTGTCATTTTGACGACCTCTGTGGCGCAATGGGTGAAAGCCCGCTTGGGACGCAAAAGGTTGCGGGTTCGATCCCCGCGGCGGGACCAATGTTTGTATGATCTACAAATATTTGTCTCGGGTCTGGGTGTTTCTATGTATAATATGTATGTATTTACAAACAAAAAGTATATAAGTAGTATATCAGTCATCTAAGTACCCATAACACAAGCTCTGCTTACTTTGGGGCTAGATGATGCTGTGTCGAAAGTCCAGCATTATTTATTTATTTATTTATTCTCCACGGAGAAAACAGTCGACTACGTTTGTATGGAGAAAGAACTGGTATCCTTTGCTCATTTGTTTGTGAAAAATTTGGAACACCAGCTCTATTAAGTACCTATTTTTAAGCACTATGTAGACATATATTGTGAACAAAATAAACGTTATCTTATCTTATCTATCTTATCTTATCTATAATGCTCTATACAGTATTGAATCTCTTTGCGATGTGGAGATTGAGACCATAGAACCCATCTCCATCTTATCATTGACTAAAGCATTGCATTGCATTGCTTCCAAGATAAACTGCCTATTCCACTCTGTAGAGTGACTTTATTGAATTTAGAACACGCAAAATCCCACCCTCTAATGGATTTGAACTCGCAGCCTCATGTCGCAAGTCTAGCTGAGCCATCCTAGCTTCAATCCTACGGCCGAAATAAGACGTTCCCTGTTTCCCAAGACACGAAGACGATCACAACATGTCTGGATGAGCATCGCCACGACACTCGATAAATCAGTCGATTAGATTAGCTCCGACGGACCTAGCCTGAAATAATGACCCTGGTCAATCTAGACCGGGATCTGGGAGCACTGGACCGAATTAGGATGGCGATAATTGCTTTAATAGACCCAAGAATTACAACTGTTTAGGAAGTAATGATTCAGAATTATTTTCCGAAGATTTATTTTATTTACACTTTTGCGTAGTTCAATAGTATTTGTTTAGTTGTGCCTTTAAATTTTTTGATTGGTTGTTTAACTTGTAATTAGGAAAAAAGTGTTTTGGCGCTGTAAATGACGTTGCGTATCTATAGCTCTGTACTTCTCGCACGCCGAACAAATCACACTCGCTGTCCCGCTTACAGAATGGCTGCTCCTGCACACTCTGATTAGGTAATGAAATTAATAAGGTAATAATTTAGCTCATCAATGTGGTTTACATCCTCCATCATCGAAAATTACAATACTAACAAGAAAAGAGAAGTGGATATTCTTAGAAAGTCGTAATGAAGTGTAAATTACAAGTTAGCTATATCGTTAGATGAATGCTTATGTCGGAGGCGCCCATTCATTAAAACGGGCTCAGAATTAGAAAACAATCACATTGTTACATCCACTCACGGACCGACAAAGCACGAGCCCAAAACGAGTTCCGAGGTTTTTTTCTATCCCTTCCCACGCGCAGAACTCCAATAATTACAGGTTCAGTCGGTAATAACACATCGCTTCGATAAAATTGTATATCATTTCTTTTCCCGCCAATGCTTGATGATTAGCGCGGCCATCTTGTGGGCGTCACGGCCGAAGGCGACACGATCTCCGATTCCATTTTCAAAAACACTAATCACCAAAGCACGCGCACTAACAACGCAAACGTGTGTTTTTCAAATTGGGAACGCGCGTCCTTCCGTTATTACTGGGGGATTTGACTACTGTCACTTGTGACAGCTCTGATTGACGTTCATAAATACCGCAAGTCAAGTGCGAGCTTGTTATTCAGGAATTTACGAATTGTAATAAGACTCCCGAGTTTCATGCGCAGACAAAGTGGAAATTCGTGGGACGATTTCTTTTTAATTGAGAAGTATCGCTGAGTGCATATTGAAACGTCAGAAATTGTTCTTTTGCTTCTCATTTTCGGGCAGTAGCCAATATCCTCACGTCAGGGTGAGGGACAGTCGGTTTCAGATGAAATAGGAACCGCCTGTTTTACCAGGAAATAGAATTGGAATTTTCAATTTCATTTTTAGTCGGTTACTTTGTTGCAAATGGACGCTGATGCCCGCCAGCGGATGGAAAACGAAATTTTAATTTGTTTTTAAAAAACAAATAGAATTCGACGATTTTTCTGTTCGGCCGGCGGAGCGAATGAAAACAATAGTTTATGGAACATTGGACGCTACGGCTGACCTCGAATCAAAAATTAAAATGTGATTCCAGATATAGCCGCTACATTCCCTCATTCAATATTCAATCGCCTTGGAAGTTAAAACTTTCAGCAAAATGAAATCCAACGGTCGACCGCATCCAAAAGTTTAATCCAAGAAGCGAACGAATCATTCATTCATATTCATAGTCCGGGCGAGGCTTTCACGAAAATGGCTCCGTGTTCCTAGGAAGACTCGGATGAGATGCATGAATATTAACGCGCCGGGTACCAGGGCGCCATAACTATATTAGAGGTAGCGAGCGTACACTGCATGCCAACGGTAGGGGCACGTTTGAAGTTGCTGCGCCGAGCTACGTTCTGAAATTTGACATTTTGACAGCTCTCCGACGTCGGCTGCCTTGTCTCCCCCCGCGCCACCCGCATAACACTATCTCGCTCACACAATAATAACATTACGTATATGAGATTCCTGTTTCTGCTACGTCTGACTTCTGATATGAATTGTTAATGCATCGGTAATTGATATTATAATTTTGATAGACCATTTTGTTCTAATAGCGGTGGCTTTTAGTGCGAGCATCTTTGTTGGGAGCGTTAAATGTCATATGATATTGCTTTTATGAGGGATACTGATGGGGTGAACGCGGTGCCATTGTTAATGTGTAGGTAATAGTGTAAGTGTTACAGCTTATGCCCAGAGACCAAGGCTAATTTACCTATTGACATAAATAGAACGTGAAGATTTCACAATGACTATTCTTGTCAGTTGTCACAGCGACCACCGACGGTGACAAGGACGCAACACGTTACTTAATCTACATTGTCACTAAAAAAGAAATGTCGAGTGACGTGTAAAAAGACGTTAAAATCAGCTGACAGCGTACATGTGCTGACTAATCACTGTCTGGTCTAGCTGAACGGTTCGAGACAAAACGCCGCGACAGCGCCGTCAATCGACCGAAAACCGTGCTTAAAAACGGTTACTTAGAATAGCACGTCGGCTCACACACTATTCGGGGGAGAGAGGAAAATCGGGAAAAGTGAATACCGAGCCTTTGTTCGTGCTGATTGAATATTGTATCGAGTCACGTGGAGCCGTTTTTGAATCCGGAGGTGGTTGAAGTGATAAAAGCAATGCTACTGCTCCCCTTTGAAATAATACCTTAGCGAAAACATGTTATGTTCTTGGACTGTGAAGATACTTGAATTTTCAACACTAAATCTTTTGTTTGTTTTTACTAAGTTTACTGACTTGAATCACATGATACATGGTCTGTCTTGATCTATGAGTCATGGAGAAAAATTGTATCTGCTTTTGAAGCAATTTCTTTCACATCTTATAGATGTATTGGGAATGAAATTGAAATTGAGGTGTAAAACTATCAGTTGGCATTCTGATCAAATTCATGTGCAGGTGCCTGTGTATAGTCTTGATATCCACATCGTTCCATCATCATTCAACAACATTGTGGTGTTCAGTAGGCTTTTAACCCCTGATGCTGTTAAAATCATTTAGCAAATTCGACTTCAAGTTTGATTATCATAGACCCATTTTCATCAATTTGACCAATACAAAACAAGAATCTCAACTTTTTGGATTTCGAATACGCGTTTAAAAATAGAAAAGTAAAATTCATTTTTCGAACGAGTTAAAGTGCGTTCCGTTTTTATTCGCGGTATATCTCGCGTAAAGATCAATTTTTATTGACATTCACGCGGCGTGTGACAATTTTTTGCAATGCAGTGTAACTTTTACCTTTCAAATATATTTTGTATCAATGTAACATGCGTTTGTCTATTTATTGCAAGTTGTTTTTTAAATACGAAATTTAATATGTAAGATTTTAAACAAGATAGTGAAAGTGATAAAATCAATGAATATTCCAATCATTTGACATCTCTTAGTCATTTTGATTCTGAATGTAGAGTGCGTTTCATAAAATAGTTCCTATGCCGTCATGTTGGCAGTAGTACAAATAAGTGTATGTATTGGAATGAGTAAGGGTCGGTTCATATCTAACGGAATATCGGTCGCGGAACGCCAGAACTGACAAATGTATAGAAAAACACTCGACCGTTCACACTCAACCGATGATACGTTAGTGCGTCGAGTGTGAACGGTCGAGTGTTTTTCTATACATTTGTCAGTTCTGGCGTTCCGCGACCGATAATACGCGACCGATATTCCATTAGATATGAACCGACCCTACGTTTTTCTCTTTTACAAAAGTCCTTCACCTTGAACACCATCACACTTTCACCACTTTTTAACGTTAAAGCATGATTTTCTCAAGAAATTCCAATAAAACCACAGGGGTGCCAACATTACGGCATAGGAACTATTTGGTGAAACGCACTCTAACTTCGGACAATGAGCATGAGTTCACTAGTGAAACGTGTAGATGGCGCTAATCGGTGTTTAACCGATAAATATGAGCTAATCGAAAAGGATGCCGATGACAAGGGTTCTGTGGCCGAACGGTAAGGCACTCCGGCTTTAGGAGTATCGTCTGATCGTTGCGGGTTTGAATCCCGTCGAAATCCAAAATTTTGATAAGACTTTTCATTTCATTTCATAAATGAAATACCAAGTGTGGATTAGCACTATAAAAAAATACAAAAATATTCCAGTACCTATTTATATGTTTGCAACCTGTCATGTTAGGAAATTATCGAAATGTGGGAAGCTGTCAAGCAAGAAGTACCTCTATCTACAGTATCTCCATCAAAGGATTATTCAGAAAATCTGAAGCTTATTCGCAAATCAATCGACGGATCACATTTTTGATCTTACCTTTGAAGACAAACCCTTTATAACGTCGATATGGATTTCATCTTGTCACGTCATACCAGGCGCACAGAAATCGACAAGAGCACAAAGCTTTGATACACAAAGTGTGCCCTCAGGCTAGCGTGCCAAGAACGAGCCCAATCAAACGGACTGGTTTCACTTTGTGAGTTTCTTTGAACTTTACGTCTATGGTATCCTAGTTACTATTACTTTGTAATGTATTTTAGGTTACTTTTATGTAACCAAAACTTAGTAAAACAGTTTTCTATGCACCTTACCATAAAACCTGGTATAAAGTTATTCCTGAGTGTAAACTGTCAAAATGTATGGTTATTCTTGGTTTATTCCGAGAAATAACTTTACGTCACGTTTTATGGTAAGACGCTATATGTATAAATGTTGGGTAGCCGTTTTTAATGCAATGAAATGTAAGATTTTTTTTATACTAGACAGTTCACACAGCATCATCTAGCCCCAAACTAAGCAAAGCTTGTACTATGGGAACCAGATAACTGATATACTACTTATATACTTTTTATTTGTAAAATACATACATAGAAACACCCAGACCCGAGATAAATGTTTTCAGATCATACAGACATTTATCCCGCGGTGGGGATCGAACCCGCATCCTTCTGCGTCCGAAGCGAGCTTTTACCCACTGCGCCACGAGGTCGTCATATGACCAAAGATATTATTTTTGTTAAAGAAGTAACTTCTACCGAAAAAAGCTTTCAATCTTAGCTTTAGGTACATCCAGCGTAACCATCTGGTTACCACACGCAGACAGTATCTGCTTGCCTGCGTAACCAGTTGGTGACGACTGTTCCTTTCATCTTAATCTGCTCAGCCGTTTCCAACGAGCAATACATTCAAACATTTGTAGCTATAGTGACGTTTTATCTATTAAGATTTGACATTACAACAAGACATTAATTAAACCAAGGAACGGTATCTGAGGCATTGTTAGGTAGCGGACACACCAGACGAGCGATAAACCCAATCAACGTACGAAACATAAAGAGGCGTGTTCACTGGCGGAATTCACGACCACATTAACAATACGCTGTAGTGCTGCAAGGGTGCAAGTGATGAGCGATTGGTAGGTAATATAATTACGTTTTTAAAAACTAAAAAGAAAACTGACTTCTATGATTGACGTATAGGGGCGGCGTTGTAAGGTTTTAAACTAAAACTTTCAAACCCTCATGAATAACATTTTTATGGGACCACTATTTTTTCAAACCAAAAAGTAATTTTGGAAATAGGTTAACAATTGACGGAGATATCTATAAAAATTCTTTCACCAATAGAATCCTACATTATCCCCGATGAACATAGGCTATATTTTATCCCGGGAAAGTGAAGTTTTCCCGAGGGATCGCGGGTAACACCGCGGCGGACAGCTAGTCGGTGAATATACATAAAAAAACATACATACAGCCGAACATCCTCCTCCTTCTTTTTTTGAAGTCGGTTAAAAATAGAAAGTTAATAGAAATTCAAACAATATGAAAGAGATTTCTGCATTGCGATTGATATTTCGATCAATCCACGGAACTGTTTTATCGCGGATGCGTTTCGCTGACGTATGAAACGCTATCCAACTCTAAATGATTTAATCCTATTCAAGATAAACCGTGATTGTTCTGAAACATAGTTATCCAAACATACTCAAACATTAAAATTATAGAAGTAGGAGAAAGTGATTGATCTGGAAACGCAATACAAACTTTCAGATTTCATGAATGGAAAGATCTTACGTATCCATTCCTTAATATTTTTAAATTCTCTTTTAAATGTACATTTTACGAATTTCTCTACCCTCCCCCGCGTATAATTTGCGCCGCTCCGCCCGATAACCCTGTCAGCGGAGTGACGGAGTGGCGTGGTTATCGCGCCATTGTCCGCGCCCATTGTGCGCGTCCCTTCGACGTCTTCATGCGCTGGTGTGCGCCCGGCCTTACAGCGGGTGTGAAATTGTTGGTTGTGACTTTTGTGTTTTTCAGATTTTCGTTCGAAATTCGAATTAATGTCAAAATTAAATTAGGAACTTTAGATTTTCGTTCGAATTTCAAATCAATGCAATGTTTTTTTTCAATTTATTTAAGGGTTTTGTTGCTTAGCGACCACATCACCCAAAAACAACAAAACTGAAGCTTCAAGCTAAAATGATTAAAAATGGGTTCTACGTAGCTACTTCAAAGAGCTAAAGATTGGTTCAAGCCGTAGAAGCAGATACGGATTTCTATTTGCTACATAAGATCTTAGGTATAACTTACGTAAGATCTAGGTATCTCAACATATACCTAGGAAAACCTAGGAATACCATACCCAATATAGCAAGCTACCGCCCAAAAGACAGCGACCAATCATAGGCTATCAGTCTGGCGGGCAGCCAATCAGAGCGTCTTATGTTTGTGACTAGATCTGTAATTTTCTGTTCTCTATTTGTTTTGAAAACAAATTACAAAATATTATTTGTCATAATAAACTAGCTACATCTCGTGGCTTTGTCTGGAAAATAAGTTCATTTCTAAATTGGCTCTGAATTGAATCGTATCTACTTAAATCATAATTTTAAACACAATTTCATATGAAACCGATTTTCCATGGTTTCTGTCTCTTTATGGGAAATTAATGATTTTCTCATGAAACCTCATAACATACATACTACTTATAAAAAGCTTGGTATTTTAAACATCGATACGAAATCGACAATTACTATTGAGAAAACTGTCGTTCGAACATTTAGTCCCACGCGAGCATCGAACCCGCACATCTCCACCTAAACGCCAAATCCATTACCAACTATCAAAAACAGCAAACTTAAACGGTATTCAAATATTTTAACGAGTGAAGTCAGGTGCACTTAACTACGGCTAGACGGAGGGGGAGAGTGGGGTAATGTGCTACTTGTCGCCGGCAGTTGGAGTAAATAGTTTCTTTTGACAGATCTTCCTAATTTTGGCAAGAATATTCCGCGGGTATTAAGTTTTAAGATTCGTGGAGTAAAAAGTAAGTTCGTATGAGTCAGTGGTCAACTCTGGTGACGGAGTTTTTAGGCCGCCTTAAGGCCTCTTCGTGGCTTAAATACTTTAATAGCTGGGAACACTATTTAACGTGCCCGAAGCATGGAAGCGCTTAGTTGATAAAATGCCGGTGGCGGTATGGAATGCTTTTTTTTTCAACATGCGAGCATTGTGCTATGTTTGGATTTGACATGCCTCTGACAACACTTAGACATCTTTAGAGGATCTTAAACTCTCTATTAGATCTGATATAATGTCTACCGTGCCTTGAAGATCAATTCGTGAGAGTTTTTTTTTTCAGATCATGCACACTGGACCAACAACAAAAACCCTTGAAAACCCCATAAAATTACCATTACCTCCCTAACCCTTCCTCAAAACGCTTTCTCTTCCACCTGGGTCCGCTTGGCAATTATTTAAAGTGTTAACTTTAAAGAAGCGGGTGCATTATGAAAATGGCCGGGAAAGGGGAGGCAGGGGTAGGTTGGCTTCAGGTTAAGTAATTGTTTCTTGGCTATCGGTTGATCCCTAGTGAACCTAGTATTGGTATATTCTAGACTTCAGATTATCCATAGTTTAGAGATAACTAGAGCTGAGAATAATAAACGAAGATCACGTCTCCCCAAGGTAGACACTCTCAGAGCAATTAAAATAATACATGTCGCGGGTTCAAGTCCCGTAAACCAATTTATTTTTTATTTTAATTATCCCTAAGTGTGAAGTTAACACTGTAAATTATAAGTGTGTCTTACTTTTGCAAAACGTGGGTATGTGCCAAATATTTGGACATGACTGACTAAACTCTTAAGCTGATCGCACATTGTCCACGCCGTACGCGCCGCAGTAATTTTTCTATATAAAAAATAATGATGACGTTAGAAAATGCGGCTAGCTTCTAACAACACAGCATTTCTGCGGCTGGGTCATGCGACCACCTTTAAACATCTAAATTATCATGAGCCACTTGATCTGATAGATCTATTATGTCTTGATCACTAAAGGACAGGCTACAAGCCCATCGCCATCTTAGAAAATATCCAAAAATGCAAAATCTAAATTGAGTTATCACAATAAGCCTTAAAATTCCATTTTAATCCCCATCCATAGCATTATCAAAATTGGTAACCGCTTGGATATATTTTTGGATATTTTTAGTGGAATCTACAAACTGGCTGGCGTCGCACAAATCCGTACTGACGTCCCGCCACAGACCAGAATTATGCCAGCTGGGACACTCATGAAATAAAAGTAAGTAAGTTCGTATGAGTCAGTGGCCAACTCTGGTGACGGAGTTTTTAGGCCGCCTTAAGGCCTCCATCATGGCTTAACGACTTAAATAGCCGGGACCGACAATTGAACGTGCCCTCCGAAGCGCGGAAGCGCTCAGATGAAAATGCCACTGGCGGTCACCCATCCACTTACGTTTCGAACGTTGCTTAACTTCGACGATCTATCAAGAACGACTAAGCAAGCACGGCCACGAGCGCTTCCTCATGAAATGACTCACTAGGTTCCTTCTAGGTAAGCATGCTCTCACTTACGTATATAAATCACACAAATGTGCACTTAGGCAGTGTTACACAAGGAGTCTCGCATACGAGCGGCGATTTCTTCTAGGCAATAATATGGTCGCCTAGTGTAAACAAATACTTCGAGCCTCTCGACTCGAATGACGAGTTTTCGGAAGGATAATCGCATACAATTTTTCGCCGCTCGCGTGCGAGAAACTCTTCTTGTGTAAGTGCCGCTTTAGTCTTGAATCCGCTCTATAATTCCTTAAGTTAGTTTAAAAATCCACGAGTATCATGGTAAAATATGATCGGGGATATTGCAAAACCGCGAAACCCACATTTCAATAAAGCTTTTCTGCAAAAGTAGCCAAAATTTAATTTTACGGCATTCTAACTGACTCTATCACAGAATACATTATTACTCCCGTACAAATATTTGCTGATCATACAAGCTTGTCCATCGAACTCGCTGATACATCTCAGCCGACTTCCGTCATCAAGGTCACCGTTGAAATTTTTACAAATGGCTTTCGACCTATTTACCCCTGTTGCCCCTACTGGAGATAGGCCTCACTATAACGCCATTTTGTCCGGTCCTGTGTTCTCTCACATAAACAAACAGACAGTACAATCTCGTGCTATATTTCACTTAGAAGTGATCTAGCTATTTACTGCGGCTATGTCCAACCAATTCCAGTAATGGCGCTTAAACTTTACTTATTCCCGGAGTTATGAACTGGCGGGAAAAAGAGTATCCCAAGATATACCGCGCGGGAATACGGGAATTAATACTGGGAATTTTCAGGGATAATTTTTTCTGTAGTCTATACAGGGTGTAAAAAGACTGCTACCGAAAACTGAGGGGTTGCAATCAGACCATGATTCTAAACATATTTAGGGGAAAAAAAACGCTAATTTTTTTTTGACTTAGCTTCGTCATGCTATGTTATTTTCGGTTATTTACTACCAGTACGACATAATAAGACCATACCTACCTAATAATTTCATATAAAAAAGAAAAAAACAATTAAAACTCAAAATCCAGCAATCTACGTAAAAAAACGCGCCCAGAACATACGCAAACAGTACTCTACAAACGCTGTTTTCTCCGGATATAATGATTTCTTCGGAAAATCCTTTTGGATTTGGTTGTGTGTTGGGATGCTGTAACTACCCCTTTCGGCTTCGGTAGACGTCTTTTTACACCCTGTATATTTTATAGTTAAACCCAGTCAGTCTGAATTTTTGAGGTGAAAACTTTAGGCGCGTTTGGCAATTTTGAAATGAGAAAAGGTCACGTGCGAGTCACGTGACTGTTCACCGACACCGGGCTATTTATTTATTTTTATTTATTAAAGAAAATGCTTACGTCAGAAGCGAGCCGCATTTTCTGATCACCATTTTTTGTATAGAAAAATGATTGCGGCGCGTACGGCGCTGACAAGTGTGCGATCAGATTAAGGTGTAATAAATATTATAGGTACCTACTTAATCCTTTCTTCACACTAGTTTGGAAGATCTAATGACACGAGAAGAATAAATAAATAATTATAAATAATGCTTTCACACAGCATCATCTAGCCCCAAAGTAAGCAGAGCTTGTGTTGTGGGTACTACATGACTGATAAACGACTTATATACTTTTTTTTTGTAAATACATACATATTATACATAGAACACCCAGACCCGAGACAAATCGCCGTCCCCACCGAAGAAAATCGTAATAGCAAAATTCAAATTTTACAGGAGAAGCAAAAAACCGATTTTTGTTAATATCTCCTTTGTTTGTTAACGTAACGAGATCGTTTATACACCAAAAGATAGGTAATTTTTATTGCAATAATATAGTATTTTCAAAAAAAAAAACTACGTGCACCCTATTAAAACTATCGCTAAAAATATATATTACCACAAATGAAAACATATTTTGCAACGGTAATAAACATTACGATTTTCTTCGTGTAAATTATGGACATGGACCTATACAGTAATAGTCGAATACGACACTTTAAACGGTAAACAAGCGATTTTGACTATAACAGTAATGCAATGTTACCATATTATTCGGCGTTAAATTAAGTATGGCTAGTATAGTAAAACTAGATTACGTTTATATTCCATGGCAAGGTAGATCATTTTGGTTTGTGTAAATATCGATTACCGAAAAGTCTCCTGAATCAAATGCGAGGTAATAAAAAGTAAAAATATGGGAAAAAACCTAGTTTTGTCTGGAATTTCAGATATTTCAATTAAAATATATGAAACTTAACTTAACAATAACACAATTAAAAAATTTCAGAAACGACACGCTATCACAAATTTAGTTACACACATATTTCACCTTTATCTAAGTCTAAACTCATAAGTTCGACTGAATGTCATCAGTCTGGCTTCCACGGCTTATAAAGTACTCGTAAAAGTCATGGTAATGTTTGGGCATTGCTTCATATCAATATTTAGGTTTGATTGTAGCATTCAACATACTAAATACAATAAAATTTGAAGTGAAAATACAGACTTACCAAAATTTCACAAACAATAACAATGTTGGATATTTTCTTGAATTCAATCACTGTCAACACAAAACTATATCATAAACAACTGCTCACTGAGTTTATCTTGCAATATAAACACATACTAACACAATACAACGTAAAAAAAATATTAGTAAAATCACTGAAATTCGGTATAGCGCGCGACCCATCACAGTAATAGACTGATACTGATTGATGTTTTCATTTTTTAATAGTCTCAAAGAGACAATGTTTCCGTATTTTAATCCAGATGGTTTTAAGGCATCAGAAGCAAAGATGTAAAAGACGGTGAGCGATAAGCATGTAAGGTTGTTGATGACCACGCCTTATTCGAATGATACTACTACAAATTCATCCTCAGATATTATGGAATTGAAGACCTCGATGACAAAAAATATTTTGCAATTATTGTAGGTACTTTTGTTGAAATTGGTTTATATGAACATTTCGTAGTTAAAAGCAGACTAAGATTAAAATTTGTACGACTCATTTTCAGCTTAAAACCTTACTGAAATAGTGAAGCCTATTCTGTTTTCTAACTGTTAAATAAACATGATTTGTGCTCACAAGTAAGTTTAAGACAATTTATTTACCGACACGATTTCTTTCCTGGATATAATTACTTTATTTTTCCTTCTGAGTCTTTTAGATCCTGGATTTGGTACTGAGTAATTTTGAATCGAGAAATATGCTTTGAACCCGCTCGCGGTGTGTATTTTTATATTCCTGAAGTGGCAGTCTAATGGTAGACCTACGTATAACTTTGTGAGAAACTGGTACCTGAAATAGTTGTGTTTTAAGAACCTGTTTTATCCAGATTATATTCTTTGATTTTTTTATCTGCAAGATCTAAAGATTAACAGGGAGAGCATAGAATCTCATAATAATAATGTTAGTAGTTAATGTCTTCCTTCTAAGATTTATACATTCATTATTTAAATGAATTTATTCATTTTTTAAATGAATTTATTCATTTTTCTGCAAAAAAATATTAGGTAAGTAAAGTACTCAATGAAATTTGATGAACAATCGAACTTTATAAAAATAATTTTGCGTGTTACTATTGTTATTATGAAATCAAATATCGCTAGACTTGCTAAACCATATAATAATTAATTGAAATCATTGCGACCTCTAATAATAAAACGGATTGTGCCATTTTTGTAGTAATATAGGGTATAGAATTAAATGCAAACAGTTTAAAATGTTTCAAAGCGAAATCGCAAACAACTGTTACTTTGAAAAGTTATGAAACATTTTTACCCGAATAATATGGTAATGTACATTACCGAAATCAAAACATTATTTTTTACTGGAATAAACACGCAACAACAGTTTACTGTAAAAATGAAGATAAAGCGATGTAAGTATTAATCTGTTACGAGATAAAAAGGTGAGATATTTTTCAGTGAATATTATTGTAAAATCCATTACAAAATCTCTAAATCAAAAAGTACTCGTACGAATCAGCTGAAAAAAATTCACAAGGTGTAATGGACCCTCTAGAACAATTATTTCAAATAAAAACACTCCTATCGTAATGGTCGATTACGATTTTATTCGCTGGGGGCGGCGAAATATTTGTAGATCATACAAATATTGGTCCCGCCGCGGGGATTGAACCCGCAACCTTTTGCGTCGCAGGCGGGCCTTCGCCCACTTCGCAATAATGTTACTGTAGACCAAAGTCGCGCTGTCGAAATGTAATTTTGAGAAGCTTACTGTGAAGGTTTAAAAGATCCATAAAATTTGTTCTCCGTTTTTGTGTACTCAAAGGCGTCAAGTATTTTCATTATACAAACCATATTTTCCACTTACCTGTAACAAACAGAACAATAATTAGCAAAATATATTTCAAAAACACATAAAGTTAACCCTTTAAACATCATGTGGTCCCACAGACCCATAACCTCATGTAATTGAAACACGGGTCCAAATGACCTAACAATCGTAAACTTAAAATACCCCACTGGTTTATCACCGATCAATCGGCTGGATAGTTAATTTTATATTAACCCGATCACGATGTAGAACAAATAAAGATATTTTACGAGGGTCTTTTAGACCGTGTGCTTTTTATTTTATTATTTAAATGTAATAAGTTATAGCGTGATTTATTATGATATAAAGATCTTGTTTTAATAGAGCTCTAATGAAGAAAAACTTCGTGAGGTAACCTGTGGTTTAATAGGCTTAAGCTAAAAATATATATAATAGGTACTTTTGAAAGGAAAATGGGCCAACATAGTCACGCCATGGATGCCAGGACGGCGGCGTAGAGGTCGCCCTCAGAAACGTTGGCGAGATGACATCGATGAGGACGATTGGTGGAACGTGGCAGAGGATAGAGACCATTGGAGGAGTTTGGGGGAGACCTTTACCTAGCAGTGGGACGAGATAGGTTGATAAAAAAAAGGTACTTTTGACCTGACCTTTCTGGTAGATGAGACTGATTATGTTGAGAGTAACTACTCTAGTTAGATGCCATAAACCATGTCAAAAATGTCCTAGAATAATGGATAGTCCACTTAATGTCATTATGTCAATAAAAGTTTGTTTATTTTGTTAAAAAAGTATGTGAAATGAATTTCTGATTGTTTAAGTTTAAAGGTACTTGAACGATAAGGCACAGAGTTTAATGACTATAACTTTATAATTCAAATTGCCCAAACTAATCCTCTATTCAAATGTCAAATGGAGCAACGAAAAGCCGGGGATTATCGGGAAATCTCAAGGGTGGTACCAGGCGGTCAGAAGTCCCGAGGTGGTCAGCGGCCGATCGCGCGAGAGGCATTATCTGCCCGGGTTTAATCGCCCAACGGCTCTGATTAGCTAAGCTCCTATCCTATCTGGCCCCCTGGTACTAGAATTATGCAGGCACGAATACCCCTTAGGAAAGATAGTTGAGATAAAAAGCGAGTGCTATGATTAATGGTAATTTGCTTATCAATGTTACAATGGGGGATGAACAAAACAAATTGGATTAAGGTAGCTGAGTAATTTGTAATTGAGTCGCATTGTGTTGTTTGTATAGTTCAATTTGGGATTTCGCTGAGAGGTTCTATTCAAACGTTGCTATTTTATGTTATTCCAGAACATTCTATCAATTCAAGAGCTATTTTAACCATTTTTGTTTTATGAATTCATCTTTTAGTAAACCTTATGGGTAGAATTGTACCTACAAAGGAATAGACACCTATAATTTTCGTAAAGTCATGATTGTTAGCTCATCACCATTTACTGACTTTGTTAAATAAAGCTGATTTCAATTTTCTTTTTCCACACATCGTAAAATTCTGCTACTATAAATTCATTTTCAGTGTTGTTTTAATGTTGCCACATAAAAAAATCTAAACAACCATAATTTATGTTACACAGAACAGCAGATTCGGGATTCGTCAGCATTGTAGGTACAGTTAGCGTCACCATTGGTAACCTCTACGTACGAGGCTCGCAGGAACATACTGCTCAGGGGGGTACCAGTTGGTGACACTGACCGTACAATGTACACCCCGGACACTCAATTAAAAAATTGACATTTTGTTCACGCGCATGTCAAATCAAAAAGTATTAAGACCCAGTTTCATCACTCAACATCATCTTCTACTCAAAGTCAAAGTCATAAATCATTCAATCAGGACCGCTGTGATCGCTTTGAATCGTCATAAAACTAGGTGATTTTACTCCTGTAGTCCTATTCCTTCGCCTAATACCGTGAATACTCCTGCACCTGTAACGCGCTTTCGTAAGAACGCAATAGAGAACTCAACGGGCGGTGCGAAGGGAGTGTCCATGTTCACTCTATCTGTAGTATTAGATATTCCCTGATCCCAGCCAATAACTCATCTCGGCAAATACATATTATCAGCGCGAGGCAGCGCTTGACTATGCAAATTTGGTGTGTATTGGATTAAACTTAAATAAATATCTGGATGACCCTGTTTTGGGGTTGTTTTGGGTGTAATGTATTTTCTGGCTGATATTGACTTCGTACGTATTAGATTACTTAGTTAATAAGTTAGTGCAGTTAGTAAATCAAATTTAAAAACGTAAACAGGTTGACGACTGTATCCCCGCGGTAGACATTCCCTCAGATCTTTTATGTATTTCAGATCCTAGAGGCATGTCCAAATACATATTTGATACATGACCACATCTTGAAGTTAGTATTCCATACGTGAGACGGTTGTAAGCCCATCGCCGCCTTTAAGAATCACATTTTATAAATAATTTTAAATCATTTATTTAGATTATTATCATCATCAGCCTATAGCAGTCCACTGCTGGACATAGGCCTCCCCTAATGAGTGGCATTGCGTCCTGTCCTCAGCTCGACGCATCCAGCTTTTGCCAGCAGCCTTTCGCAGATCGTCACTCCACCTGGCTGGAGGGCGTCCTACACTACGTTTTTTTTAGATAAGTTTTCCACGATAATCAAAAATATTGAATTCTAAACGTAGCATTTGACATCTGTTATTTTCTAAGGAAATTAGTACTAAATTAAAGACAACAAATTCAATTAGATCGTTAGATCAAAATTTTATGTAAAACAAACAATTATTTTCAATCAGATTACCGTCCACTCAAAAAAACCCCTTTCAGAGTTGGCTGGCGAACTTCCACAATCGAGATATACGAGCGAGTTAAGATGCATCTAAATAGCTTCTGGTGCCTTGGTACCCAACTTTAGATTACTTGCAGCAACTTTTGCAGGAAATGGCGAAACCCAGGAAAAATTCCCGCGTGTAACCCATTCTGTTAGACTGGAATTTACTGCTTAAGTTGTGCCTTCTCGGGTGCGGTGGGAAACAGATACACAATTTATGATTAAAGCCCAGGGGCGATGAGTCTGTCACGTAAAGAATGCTAGCTTCTGCTAAATGTGAGCATTTGTCAAATACGTTCTTGGATATGGCTCTGTAAACCGCTTCAGGACATCTGGGATACACAAAACACCGAAAAACAGTTACAAAAAATGTGGCATTCCAGGAGTGCCGACAGAAGTTAAAAAAAAACTACAAAAAAAATGCAAAAAGTTACTGTCCTACTGGGATTTGAACACGGTGCTGTCTCACTCAGAGGCAGAAGTTTATTCGTGATTGTGACGATACAATGTGTGACGAAATTAAGGTAGGTATAAGAGAATGTCAAAGTGATGAAATGAAAGTGATCCCAGCGGTCCTACTGAATAAACGCTTTTTGACTTTGACTTTGACTTTGTCGTAACAGTCACGTGACTGAGTTTGATATTTTTTCCCATCTCCAACATGCTCAACGCGCCTAAAGAAGTTTTCACTTCAAAAAGCACTACATAGTTGAGTGTTGGCATAGATTACCTCCTCAGTCCTGACGCTGCATAAATAATGTAGTAGATGGTGCAAACCCAAGTTTTTTTGAGAATATGATACTTTTATCGTTCAAAATTGCAATATCATGTACATGTGAAAAGGCGCTTTTGTTTGGAGCTAGTAATCATATGCTTATGCGTAAATAAAGTTGAAAGTGTGTAGTTTTACTTGAGTCTTTGTTACTCAGTAAGTTTGCAGTTAGTTTAACTAACTGACATTAAGTATGACTGTTTTCTTCTATAACTGACAATTTCTATAATTTTACGTGGGTTGTTTAGACCGCAGCCTTTAAATAGGTTAACTTATTTGTAAATCTGAATTCATTACATAACATATTTTTATGTAATAAGTGGTATACTTATACTCAGCAGTGGGTAGATGTAGGCTAATTAGATAGATAGATAGATAGAAGTGGTATGTCTGATAGACATCGCTTTTTAGCGATAGGACCGCCGATTGTATATCATAGTTAAGTTTTTTTGTATAGTTTTATATTTTTGTTTAACTTTTTATGTGGTGTGGAAAAAATATTATTTATTTATCTATGACGATACGAAACCTACGATTGGCATGTTGGGTATACCAATCGTAGGTAATTTAAAAAAGTCTTGCTAATGGAATTACGCAATGTAAATTTTGTTGGGTTCGTTACAAGGTGCACGTCCATCGCCACCTATCAAAATTGTAACTTATATTCTGTCTTCATATTGATTAGACTGTCATTTCCCTCTTGAAAACATTGCCTACCGGGATTCAAACCACTAGATAGTCGATGCACGGTCCCACTAGGCCAAAACATTACTTATTTACCCCAAATGATCCCATCGACATTTTACAAAAGTCTACCCAATAAAAAGGTAGACGGGGTCTCTGTGACCCACCGTCGTCCGAAGGGTTAGATTATTTATTCATAAGCAAAACACTTTGACCGTTCGTCTATTAAGGCCGGACACTGGCAAGCGGTGAATTTTTAAAATGGTTTTTTCAATTTCTGTGTAAGAATTTTGTTTTTTAAGAAATGAGTTTTGTATAATTTTCTCCCACATTTCTAAAAAAATTAAAAAAGTAAGTTCGTATGAGTCAGTGGCCAAATCAGTTTTTAGGCCGCCTTAAGGCCTCCGTCATGGCTTAACGACTTAAATAGCCGGGACCGATAATATAACGTGCCCTCCGAAGCACATATGCGCTCAGAAGAAAATGCCACTGGCGGTCACCCATCCACATACGGACTGTTTTGAACGATGCTAACTTCTACGATCTATCAAGAACGACTAAGCAAGCACGACCACGAGCGTTACTAAAGAAACTGATGAACTCAGTTAGAGCATAGCATGCATTGACTAGGTCGTAACTTCAAATCCCATAAACGTGCAATTTTTTGTGATAGTTCATCTTTAGGCCACTGTACACATTCGAACTATTTGCCGAACTATAATTTGGAAAGACGATGACAGGCGAATACAGGCGATGAGGCCCTTTACGCGTTCGTGACTGTCTGCATTCGTCTATCATCAGCGAATAAGTAGTAAAGATGACACAAAAGTTTTCAAAAAGCTTGATAATTATATGTTCTTTAGATATTTGTTCCGGGTCTTGGTGTTTTTACTTAATTTTTTTATAATTGGTAATTGATAAAAAATATCCAAGATAGTTATCCAATTAAAACGTGACGTGTGGCATTTATCGGCACAGGTGGCCAGCAGCTGGAAGAACTGGATTTGGACCGTGGAGACATGAGGGGTAGCTATAGATGCCGGTAAGAGTACAATATAATAAAAAAAGTAAGTTCGTATGAGTCAGTGGCAACTCTGGTGACGGAGTTTTTAGGCCGCCTTAAGGCCTCCGTCATGGCTTAACGACTTAAATAGCCGGGACCGACAATTTAACGTGCCCTCCGAAGCACGGAAGCGCTCAGATGAAAATGCCACTGGCGGTCACACATCCACTTACAGACCGTTTCGAACGTTGCTTAACTTCGACGATCTATCAAGAACGACTAAGCAAGCACGACCACGAGCGCTTCATAATGAAAGCTACAGAAGTTAGAAAGAAATTAATAATAAATAAAAATGCTGGACATTTCACATCTAACCCCAAACTAAGCAAAGCTTGTACTTTATGGGAACCAGATAACTGATATACTTATATACTTTTTGTTTCAAAATACATACATATTATACATAGAAACACCCAGACCCGAGATAAATAATTGCAGTTCATAGAAACATTTATCCCGCGGCAGGGATCAAACCCGCAACCTTCGGCGTCCCAAGCGGGCTTTCACCCACTGCGCCACAGAGGTCGTCAATATCAATATGGCGGCTGTATAAGTCGCAGTCTTTCTTGTGATGTTTTCCTCCACTGTTTTGACACTGGTTTTGAAGCCAAGAAAAGCTTTATGTAGAATAATTACGTAAAAAAAACGTAAACAGGGTCACGACTGTATCCCCAAGGCGCGGTAGACATTCTCTCAGATCTTTTATATTCCAGATCCTTTGAAGATGTCTAAGGGGGTAGTCAGAGGCATGTACAAATACATATTTGATACATGCCCACAATTAAATTACGTTTTAAAACTAAAAGAAAAACCGACTTCAATGTTCGACTCTACACACGGCGTGACTCAGGGAATCAATAAGCCATCTAAAAATCGAAATAAGAAAAAGAAATCAAAGTGAACCGATGTGGATGAAACTCAGAATAGGCGTACGTAGATAGTGACCTGGAAAAGCATCTAAGCTATTCAAAATGTTGGTACCACGCGGGTGAAGCCGCTCGCAGAATCTAGTCTACACTAATATTATAAAGAGGAAAGATTTGTTTGTTTGAAATGAATAGGCTCCGAAACTACTGGACAGATTTGAAAAATTATTTCACCAATAGAATCCCACATTATCCCCGATGAAAGGCTATGTGTCCCGGGGAAGTGAAAAATTCCCGAGAGATCGCGGGTAGCACCGCGGCGGACAGCTAGTAGAGTATATTTCTACTTATTAGATTTGAATACGGGCTTATATACGCGTCTTATAACTCCAAACGCCTATATATCCCGCGCAGGTGTCACGCCACATAAATAGGGACAGAGGACCCTTTTTAATATACCCTAGATTTTCTTTAACTCCACCTGATGTAGAGCTTGTATAGGGTGTGACACGACTACTGCTGAAGACAGTGTTACTGTTGTAAGTCTCTATCGTCCGAAAAGGGCAAACTGTTTGTACATGTTACTTGATAACAAACCGACCATCTTTGTTAAATTCAACAGTTTACAATAAAACTTATTCTATTTTATTCTAAAAAAAGTTGGGTTTTATGAAACTACTTCCAGCGTCTGTTCCGCTGACGACCCTGTTGTTTTTAGGAGAGAGTTAATAGGCACCTTCTGGGTAGGCTCGCTCCATCGTAGACCTCATTCTTGCCTATGTTAGTTTCGAGGTCAAGAGATGACCTATTAAAAAAATTTCTTTTTTTAATACTGGTTGTTTTTATCGACTACTATTAATAATCTATTTAATTATACGTAATTTATTTCAACCTGATTCCCCATAGAAGCTATCATTTCTAATTTTATCAAAATCTACGCGGTTTATGAGTGAAAAGTAACAGTAAAAACCGAAAGGAAAAAAAAAACTTTTTAAAACTGATTTTATCACAATATTTTCTTTTATCTCCGTCTGTAGAACTACAATTTCAAAGCACGTCCCGTCTGTTTTCCCGCAGTACTCCGTGTGCACCCAGTACAAGGCTCTATAAGGGTAATATAACTGTGACAACTGAATGCATTAATCAAAGAGCGGATTTTTGCGCGGATATTGCGCGCCTAAGTTATGGCGTTTCGGTTACGTCTTATTTACGGGACGGGACGAAAGGGACGCTTTGGGTCCAAATGAAAGGATATAAAGAATCAAATGGAATATATAATGGAATGTTATCTTACCAAAAAGTTAGTAAAAGTAAGTTCGTAGGAGTCAGTGGCCAACTCTGGTGACGGAGTTTTTAGGCCGCCTTAAGGCCTCCGTCACGGCTTAACGACTTAAATAGCCGAGACCGACAATTTAACGTGCCCTCCGAAGCACGGAAGCGCTCAGAGAAATGCCACTGGCGGTCACCCATCCACAGACCGTTTCGAACGTTGCTTAACTTCGACGATCTATCAAGAACGACTAAGCAAGCGTTCATTAAAACAACCCATTAAATAAAAGCTTGTACTTGTTATGAAAATGAAAAGTCTTATCAAAATTTTGGATTCCAACGGGATTCGAACCCGCATCGATCAGACGATCCTCCTAAAGCCGGAGTGCCTTACCGCTCGGCCGCAGAATCCCTTGTTGCCGGTGTCCAAATTTTCGATAAGCTCATATTTTTCGGTTGAGCACCGATTAGCGCCATCTACACGCTTGTACTTGTTGAAATTAAAAAAAACTTTTATATTGATGACTAAACTTTCAAGTAGGTAGGTTCCAAGATAGGTTTCAGGCTATCAAGGTTTTGATATCAAGGTATACCAGATCTGTTTTAATATGCGTCCCGTATCATAATGTAATCCTATCTGGTGTACGTGGTACGTGCGCCGAAGGCTCGCTCCAGCTGGAGAAGTGCGCTGTGCGATATACCAATTTTACGTAAGTATTTTTGAATCAGCATTGCAATTCAATGCCAGTATTTTGGGCACGCTTCCGACTGGCAGTGGATCAGTTGAGCTATCTATAGATCGTTTTTACGACCATCCTTAGATAGCTTGACACATAGAATCACTTTTGTGTTTTGTAATTTTATGTACATATTGTAGTAGCTTAGTTTCTGTAAATAAAATCTCTTTTTGAAGTGAAAACTTTTTTAGGCACGTTGGGCATTTTTGAGATGGGAAAAAACATCGAACGCGAGTCACGTGACCGATACCGACACCATCTCTGTTCTTATTCGTCACACATTGTATCGTCAGGAGTGGCTGTAAGCGATAGAGCTCTACTTCTGAGTGAGACAACCGCGAGTTCGAGTCCCAGTTGGACAATAACTTTTTGCACTTAATTTTTTTTAAGTTTCCGTCGTTACCGAAACCTCGTTCAAGTTTTCACTTCTGTCGGCACTCCTGGAGTGCCACGTTTTTTTTTCTTCATAAAACAATACATTTAGAAAGAAGAAATGAGTAATTTAGGTAATACTTAAGTAGATAAAAGTTCCTGAAAAAAAATTGTCGGAACACAAGACCAACTTAACGTGCCCTGCGAGGGCATAGAGCTTGGATCATATACAATCAAATCTAGAAATAACTAGGTACTTAAGTACATAAGTTGTGAATTTATAAAAAAACCAGTGGCACTCCAGGAATGCCAAAAGAAGTGAAAACTTGAACATTACGTGTGTATTTTAATAATCGTGATTTATGTATTTTTTTAATATTTTATTGTGCACGCGCGACGGGAAACGCCGACAGATCTGTTTGTCGACCTTTGCCGAATGGTAACGGTTACATGCCGAATGGTGTCCCAATTTTAATGGTTTTTTTCTCATCTCAAAAATGCCTAACGCGCCTAAAAATATTTCACTTAAAAAAACACTACTAAATCAAAAAGCAATTAAAATTGTTCCATACAGCCTTATACCGTAACCTGAGTTGAGATATGAACTTATCTTAACGACCCCCCCTCCCCCCGGGTCAAGGGGAGGGGGTTCGGACCTTCGGACCCGATGAAGCCGATACGCAACGGCCAATTTTGGTCAGTACTTTTATGATAGTTGTTTCTTGTTTATGCGCGCCTGGTACTTCGGCCTGATTTGATGGTGTTTTTCTGGTTGGTAGAATGGTAGTTTTTGTAGAATATGGTAGTTTTGAGATAGTTTTTTTTTTCATTTGAGCTAAAAGGTTGCATATTGACCAAGTTTTCTGACTTTCGTAGTAAGTTCGAAGTGGCGGACTTTGGTAACGAAGTTTTTAGACCGCCAAGGCAACAGTCGCATTATTATAATACAGGGTGTAAAAAGACGTCTACCGAAGCCGAAAGGGGTAGGTACAGCATCCTAACACACAGCCAAATCCAAAAGGAATTTCCGAAAAAATCATTACATCCGGAGAAAACAGCGTTTGAAGATTATTGTTTGCGTATGTTCTGGGCGCGTTTTTTACGTAGATTCCTGGATTTTGAGTTTTACTATTTTTTTCTTTAATAAATGTTGTCCTGTAAATAACCGAACATAACGTAAAATGACAAAGCTAAGTAAATTTTTTTGCGTTTTTTTTTCGCTAAATATTTGCTGATTGCAACCCGTCAGTTTTCGGTAGTTGTCTTTTTACACCCTGTACAATGTTTATATCTGCGATACTTAGTGCACGAAAGGAGTCCTTTTGAACACTTAGACACCTATCACCACACTAGTTAAAAAGAACTAGGGACACAAGTGATTGAGAAAAACTTAAACCTCAAATTTAAGCTCTACCCCGGCTTAAACAAGCAAAAGTCAACTCGCCCACCCCAAATCCTAAGCAAACGAACACGATAGCCCGTAATCTATCCCGGGAACCGAACCCGCTACCCTCGCAAACATGGAAACCCTTTCGCCAAACTCTGCGCGGATCAGATTGCTAAGTATTAATTATGGAACTGTTTTCCTTCAAGGGGAAATATTCACTTTATTGAAAAGACACCACGTATGGTCGACATTCTCAGAGTTCGTACAAAGCGTTTTGAGTCTACATTATTCATACGCACCGCCAAATTGTGGAACTCATTGCCGGGCTCTGTATTTCCCGAAAAGTACAATATAGTCTTCAAATCAAGAGTAAAAGTTCCTTCTAGGTAAGCATGCTCCATCTTAGACCTCACTACTGCTTATGGGCAGAGTGAGGTCAAATGCTGACATATTTCATAAAAAAAATGATGTATGTGACTAACTTGATGGTAGGCCAAAGAAAAGATGGATTGTGTGAAGGATGACATGAGTAAGAAAGGAGTGAGTGTTGAGATGACGGCTGATAGAGGAGAATGGAAGAACACATTGTGCCGACCCCACGTAATGTGGGAACAGGGCAGGGAGATGACGGTGATGATGTAATGTGATTAACTTGACCCGACTTTGTTTGGATAAGTCTAGCGGTCTGTTTCAATAAGCTAGAGTGGGTACAGTCTTCATTATGTACCGCAATAAAAAAAAATAATGCCTGCACTGACAGACCGTAGATTTTAGATTAGTAATTTCAATGTATTTTGTTCTCAATTTCATGTCTTTATGTGTCGATGTGCGATCTACCCAAACATTTTATTTATAAACAAAATTGTCAAATATTTTTGTAAAAAAAAACCAATAAAAAATCATTGAGTACATAATCCGACGCATTCGAGATCTTCAAGTATCGTCCATGGGACAGAAATCATTTCCTTACTTCCTGCATAAGATGCCTAAACTACCCGCTTTTTCCGCCGGCCGTCGGAAATCCACCGGAAATAGGACTGAGACGGCACTACGAGAGGGACGCATTCCAATTTTGAATTTTAGCTGCGTTTGTTATGTATGATTCTGTTGTGTTCCAATTTTGAATTTGAGTTTTGTCTTGGAGAGAATTTGTTGAAGTTTTTGGGCATTCGAAATTTGAATGTAATTGATGAGTTCACGTTTTTCAAATTTAGAATTTAAGTTTGTTTTTGTTATTTAGGAACATTATGCGTGATTTCTTTCTAAATAAAAGCCAAGTTACTGTTATTTCGCGAAAAATATTCATTTCCTGATTAAAATATCATTCCATCCATTGATTTACTCCAAAACTTAGCAAAACAAAGTCTTCCTTAAACCCTTGGATCCTTATTTAGGGCACGGAGATCGTAAGTTCTACTCCCGTGCCGTGGGCAAATTGCAGGGAATCCGGAGAGATGAGAATTTATTAATATTGGGAAAATGCGGACCGAATTAGTTTTTCTGGTGACAGAATCACGAATTTATTGTTGTGGCTTTATTTACCGGCCGGAGTAAGTACCTTTGACTTACTTTTTTAAGACTTAAAAAAATACTGAATCGTCGAATCTTGAATTATTGGCCTTTTGCATCATTATCAAATCATTTTTTGTCATTTTCAAATCATTTTTTGTCATTTTCAGAGATAAATAAAAACAAATATACTTGAGTTTTAATTTGTAACTTCCAAATGCTCGTGGTGTTGCCTGCTCAGTCGTTCTTAATAGATTATCGAAGTGATCTTTTTGTGTGGTCATAAAGTAGATGGGTGACCGCTATTGGCATTATAAATTGAGCGCTTCCGTGCTTCGGAGGGCATGTTAAATTGTCAGTGCCTATAACCTTATCGGCACCTCCTTATGCCATGGCATAGACTCGAGGCGAGTTAAAAACTTCGTCACTAGTTGGCTACTATAAAAAAAACCAGTGGCATTCCAGGAGTGCCGAAGTGAAAACTTGAACGAGGTTTCGGTAACGGTTTTAAAACTAAAAAATACAAAGTGCAAAAAGTTGCAGCTCCTGGGATTTGAACTCGGGGCTGTCTCACTCAGAGGCGGAAGTCTTCGTCATTGATTGTATCGGCACAATCAAACTTTGATAGTTTTGTCTACCTCAAAAATGCCCAACGTGCCTAAAGTTTTCATTTTAACAACTTAGTAAGCTACACCGTGAGCGCTTGAAAATAATATAAGTTTAATATAAGTAGCCCTAAAGAATAGTTACATGATATTACAAGCTGCGCTTGCGCACATGCGATATTTTGTCATGTTTATAGCACGCGATGGTTAATAAAGAAAGCTACCGATCCAACATGCTATCCGTAGATAGGTGAAACCCACGCGCTTACAGAACACAAGTGACTTGTTTAATAAGAAGAATAAAATTACGCACATTATTCTTCTAATGCTTTAAGTGGGTTATCAGTCACGTCCTATAAGTGTGTTAAAATAGAGAGTGAAGCCGCCAGCTGGCCGCTTGTACATTGTTTTAGATGGAAACATTAAACACTATTTAAACGATACCATTAAGGGCTGGTTTCACCAAAAGTCAATCTAACAGCTGGTTAGTTAATCGCGGTTAGGGAATTTTCCTTCAAACTTCGTTGTTATTTCTGTTGCTATGGTTACGGCGCGAACTTTGCAATGATTTTGGACGTTGATGCAACATATTTTTAATTTTCTCAGTCAACTGTCAGTGAGCTATCCGGCCGCCGACCAGCGGTTAGATTTAGCGGCTTGTTAGTGAAGATTTCCTTTGGAAAGAACACAAAACATCGTAACGGTCTGTTAAAATCTTAATCCGTTGTTATTTGTCTTACTAAATTTGAACTAACGCTCTGTTAGCCAAAGTTTGGTGAAACCAGCCCTTAGGCATACAATTCTTGATCCTTGTTTTCTCAAATTCAACGGAGTAAGCTAATACTCTGTGGCAAGCTGAGACAAATTAGACTGGACGAGTTATTCAAATCAAATCAATTTATTATATCAGACAACTTTTAAGTCCATTTCGGGTTAGTATTTAATATGCTTATGTCTTATATTAGTATTACCTACATAGCCAAATGCGTTTAGAATAGGCAACTAGTTTAAGCCTTGAGTGGGTCTTTCATTCACGCTCCAGTCTATCAGTGTCAATTATTAACGGAATTCCTCTTTCAAAATATTCTACTTTGTGGGGGACGAGGTAGCACACGAACGCATTTTACACACACGTATGCATAAAAAATGACAACACACACTCATTTTTATGCACTCTTGCAAACGTATAAACTCATATAATAAAGCTGAATAAAATAATAAAGTGACATAACGTAACACTCACTAAAAGACGCACATGATTTGGAATCGCGTACATTTTGGCAGTGATGAAATACAAGGTAAGGCGCATCCCGAATAGATTATCTAAGGCAAGAGGCAATAATGGTATACCAGAATAGTATCGTGTAAATGACGCTTTATTCCAAACTTGCATTCTAAATTCAAATTCATATCATAAACAAGAAATATTCCATAGAGACGTGGTCTAACAAGAGCCAGCCTATACTGGATTCCTAGGCGCATATTGAGTTACCGTCTTAGGTTACCTTTGAACCGCCGCGGCTCAGCCACCTGGAAGATACCTAGATTTATAGGGTACCTAGGCATCCTAACTTAAGGTAAGTAAGTTCGTATGAGTCAGTGGCCAACTCTGGTGGCGGAGTGTTTAGGCCGCCTTAAGGCCTCCGTCATGGCTTAACGACTTAAATAGCCGGGACCGACAATTTAACGTGCCCTCCGAAGCACGGAAGCGCTCAGATGAAAATGCCACTGGCGGTCACCCATCCACTTACAGACCGTTTCGAACGTTGCTTAACTTCGACGATCTATCAAGAACGACTAAGCAAGCACGACCACGAGCACTTCTTAAGGTGCATTTACACGATGTGATTTTTCGTACGATTTCCCCGCTTAATGAACGTACCGGGCGAGTGTCGTGATAACTATGATTAATCGGATACGATGAGCATTTACACGCTACATTAAAACACCATTTACACGATATTGTTGCCTCTTGTTCTCTCAAACTAAACAGAGCAAGACCTAATATTCTGTGACAAGAGGCAAGAATTGTATGCCAGAATTGTATCGTGTAAATGGCCTACCTACTATAAATGTTTTTGAGGGTAGATGTGCTTAAGTACGGACGTTGACGCAAAAAATAACAATAAGGTGCATTTACACGATGCAATATCAAAACAATATCGTATCGCACGGCAATTATTCACGTGTAAACGCTCATCGTATGCGATTAGGCGCGACTCTCGTCAGCACGTTTAATTCCGTCGCAAATCGTACTAAAAATCGCATCGTGTAAATGCACCGTAGTCAATAAAGACTAGTATCTAAAACGTCGCCAAATATCACAAACAATAAATAACGCGACAACCAAAAACAATATGAAACTCGCGGATTACGGGAGTTATAATTATTTTTAGGCCTCCCCCGGGGCTTAGGCCGCGGGATTTGTCCTAAGACCCGCTCGTAAGTCTCCGCGTTATTCAATATTATTTCTTCGGGACGTTTCGGTACGTGTCTCAGGTACGGGACTTAAGTGAGATTTAGTTTGTCACAGTGCAGGTAGAGTCAGCTGGATCAGTGATTTACCTAATTAAAAATAAACAGAATGACATCATGGGTTGGTTCACATCTGGCGGGCGATGCGTCGCGTATTATCGGCCGCCAGAACAGACAATTCTATGAGAAAACATTCGACCTTTCACACTTAACCGATGATACGCGATGATGATAAACAAAGACTGCTGAATACGCTTAACGCATTTTCCGTTATATGTAAACTGACCCTACCTCAGGATTATAGGTACCTCAGATAAAATAGAATGGACGACTTATTAACAAAATTCCTCCTTCAACATTTTCTGCCAGTTTTTGCGGGAGACGAGGTTGCACACCAACGCATTTTACACACACTTATGCATTGCATAAAAAAATTACAATTGACACTCATTTTTACGCACACTCTTGCACGTATAAGACGTATGTAATAAATACTACAACTACCTACTACAAGACGTTAGTACATGATTCGGAATCGTGTACCTACATTTTGGCAGATGGAGAATACAAGGTAATTGCTCATCCTGTCTTTATCATCAAAAGTACTCTACTTAATACAGTTTCTAAATGAATGAGCCAAACTGAACTCAAAATATAACGCATAGACGTGAACAGGGTAAGTTTTTGTGTGTACAATTCTAGTGACAGTTCTAGGCCGCCTCTGGGTATGATCTCCATCATGACTACAATTTAATGTACCTTTCAAAGCGCTCACTTGATACCAACGGTCACCCACATACGTACAGAACGTAGCTTCACTTTGCCTGATTTACAGCGAGTAAAGATTTAGAGCCGCTTGAGGGAGAATCTTTGAGAAATAACACGTGTTTTTTCACGGGCGCCTTAGGAATTAATGTAAGGGAAAATTGTACGCAGGGTTTAATGTACTACATGGTTTGCTGTGAAATAAGCAGCTGGCTTGCGCCATGTTTGTTTATTTGAATAAAAATAATACTGTTTTGTTGGCATTTAGGTACTCAAACGGCATTCTTTTATAAAAGGAAGATGGTCAAATGATTTTCATTGTAATCTATCGTTTAGAAGGAAATTAATAAATAATGCTGGACATTTCACATTAGCATCATCTAGCCCCAAACTAAGCAAAGCTTGTACTATGGGAACCAGATAACTGATATACTACTTATATACTTTTTGTTTGTAAATACATACATATTATACATAGAAAACACCCAGACCCGAGACAAATACTTGTAGATCATACAAACATTTATCCCGCGGCGGGGTTCGAACCCGCAACCTGCGTCGCAATCGGACCTTCGTCTACTGAACTACAGAAGTCGTCAAAAAAGTGTCAAAGCTACTCTCTGTAAGCTGTGGTGCAGGATTCTGTGATTAACAACCTAAGACAAGCTTATTCCAAACGTTTCTTTGATGAACGCGCTGTCATGATGTGTAAACACGATGTTCTTAGTATTCGCTATTTTAGAACTGTTAATCTTACCAATCTTGTAAACTTTTACGTGGATACGCGAGAATAAAACGTAGGTTTTGAATTTAGAATGCTCTTTTTTCAAATTGAAATACGGAACGCGAGCTTCCAAATTGTAACCAATCGGCAGAAACGGAAAACTGTTCCGAATTCAACATTTCAGAACGTATCTGTACATTGCTCTTCGGGCGTCTAAATTGTGAATTAATTCAAACGTGGAACGTCCAACGTCCATGCAACTTTGTAATCGCATATCGATTCATATTCAAACTGAAACCGACCATGCTCGACACTCGACCTTTGTGGTCAAGGATTTGAACACTGCATTCATTTGTTTCCCGCCAACGCGCGACCAATCGCGGCGGCGGCAGGTGGCGCTGTCACCGCGCGGGTTCCATTTCCCGCGGCGCGTAATCGAATGAATATTACAAACGTCACGTTGACAGCTATGCAGTTTCACGCCCGATATATGGGTCGAATGCTCTTTTAAGCCAATTCCGTTTGTCTATGCAACAGCGCTTTGAATCCGAATGCGATTACACGGACAAGCAAACAATTTAGGAGGGAATTCACGATTTAAGCTCTGTTTAAAAATGGATTAGGAAAGCTGTAGAGTTAACATTGACACATCCCGTGCAGCGCACGGCACTGTTTTACAGGGCGGGTAATGAAAGCACTTAGCGCTAAGCGAAGCAATTATAAGTAATTTGGAAGCCGGTAATGGGCGCGGACAGCGCTGCGCAAAAACGCCAAACGGAACGCGCTAAAAGCTCCCTAATTCGATTGTCGATGGTTACTTTTTAAACTTCGAATACTATAAATAGACAAGCATTCCATTTTTGAATATCAATGAGAAGACTCTTCCAAGATTTGTTTCCTGGCCAATAACAAAACAAAAAAGAACCGTTGCAACAATGAAATCGTTTTATTTCGATTACTACAACGAAATTTTCGGAATCTCGCCTGGTATCTGGCTAATTGTAAAAGTAAACTTTGTAATTAAAGCGCGAAAATACCAGGAATTCATAGCTATAAAGAAACTGGGATCTGTCTAAATGAAACAGGAATGGCGGGCTCAGGACTTGGCGTCACCTGAGCTGAAGCTTCTTCGGGCGGTGATTTATAGCCGAGGATCCGGGCCGGTAATGAAATTGCACCCCCTGCACCCCCCGGCACCCCACACCCCTGAGGGACCCCGCGAAAACCCATTCTAGAAATTACTACGCAACAGTGGATCTGTGACACTAGCTTCGATCTTACTAATGCTTTGGATATCAAATGAACTAGTTGGGAATCTCATTATCGTTTACGCTATAATGTAATTGTAAAACAAAAAACTGACCAATGAAATTGAGACGAAAGATGTACTCTGACTATCAAGGATCGTAGTAAGTGTAAATATTGTGGTGCCTCTGCCTACCCCTACAGCAAAGATTCTGGATTTTATGAATTCAGTAGGACCGCTGGGAGCACTTAGAATAGTCTTAAAACTAATTTGACTACTGTTCTTGCGCGACCAATACCGTGAAGAATCAGGGCAACAAACACGGTTTGGGGCATTCTTTTAGGTGATCCATCCTAAAACTAAATAGTCTAGCTCCAGTGGGGAGCCAGTCAAACCAAATTGAGGCATATCAAAGTAAGTTTAGATGCTCATATAGGACAAAATACTTTCCTCTATTAAACATGAATGTTCGTTTTCACGTCATAAAGAGAGAAAAAACAAGTCTCTTCCGTAACTCAAAGCAATAAACCATAGGCACTGTAAAAGTTTAAAACGACTACAATTGTACAGAACCCGTTTCAATTAAACGTTGGGACGGCAATAAATTTTTCAATACGAATGATTCCAATGTATAGAAGTTTAAGACTGGTGTACCAGTTTGATTGACATATAGGAAAACAATGTCGGGCTGACAGAATAACAATAAAAATATCAGAAAAGCAGAAGAAGCGCTCTCAAAAAAGTGATTTTTGGAGATGCAACAGTTTAGAATTTAAGCAGCGATTTGTCTCGCGGCGGGGATCGAATTCGCAACCTTTTGCGTCGCAGGCGGGCCCTCACACGCCACGGAGGTCGTCAATGGACAAAAATCACATTGCCATTGTAATTTTCAACACTTTCGTTAATGGCTGACATAACCTAGCTCTGACAGCCACGACCACAGTAACTAAGTTCGTATGAGTCAGTGGCCAACTCTGGTGACGGAGTTTTTAGGACGCCATAAGGCCTCCGTCATGGCTTAACGACTTAAATAGCCGGGACCGACAATTTAACGTGCCCTCCGAAGCACGAAAGCGCTCAGAAAATGCCACTGGCGGTCACCCATCCACTTACAGACCGTTTCGAACGTTGCTTAACTTCGACGATCTATCAAGAACGACTAAGCAAGTACGACCACGAGCGCTTCGGACGACGACAGTGCAAATTGTGCATGCTCAAGTTACTCACCGTTAAGTGCTGGAAGAGCCACGCCCGGAGGATGTTGGTAGCCACCTTGGGGAAGATGCCGCGTTTCTTCTGGTTCTTCTTGCCGTTGGTGTCATCATCCTCCTCACCCGTGCCCTCGCCGGAGCCGATGCTGGCGTTGCTGGCGTCACCTGCAAGAAGATAATCATGAGTAAAATGTGAATTAAAATGTGATAATCATGAGTATTCAAGGAAAATACAAGTGTGGTGAAGAGATTGATGAAAAGTACAAGTGTGTATCAATGAGGCATTTGAAATGACACTAGGGTCTTTACTAATAAACTCGACATGAAGTCATGTCATGCATAACTTTATGACGTCATATGGGTAAGAAAGGAGTATACGGAGATGACGAGTGATAAAGGAGGATGGTGGAATGCATGAGCGGGATAAGGGCAGGCCAATGATGATGCATAACCTATGAATAACCATACAAATTAGTTTATGCATGACATAACTTTATGTCAAGTTTACTAATAAAGACCATGTTTTAGAAGTGTTACATAATCATTTTCTAGACAGAAAAGTTCACTGATGACTGGTTAAGAACTCCTGAACTAAGGTTGAAGTCAAGTGGTATCAGTGGTTTAAAGGAAAGTATTGGGAATGAAAGCATGGAGCTTGTCTATTTGGAATAGGGTACAAATTTTAGGCTTCAAGACTGTTGTCCTAGTTAATGGTCATCATTTCGCCCTTATCCCAGTTTTATCTGGGGTCGGCACAACCAGGTTTTCCTCTTCCACTCCGCTCTATCAGCCGTCATCTCAACACTCACTCCTTTCTTACCCATATCATCCTTCACACAGTTCATCTTTTCCCTGGGGTTGCCACTTCTCCTACATGCCTCTACATTCAAACCTAACATTCTTCATGGTGCCCTATTGGTCGCGAGGAAATAGGAGTAATCTAGCTCAGACTTCTGACCGATCCCAGCGTCATACTTTTGTAGTGAAATTTTCTTTAGGCGCGTGCGAGTCACGTGAATGACCGACACATACCAGTAGCGCCATCTAGTTCTGTACTCGGTAAACTTTTACGACAATTTTACATTTCTAAAAGCTCATTTTATACCTAAACGGACGAAGTCATTATCTTTCGATATTTATCGATTTTGTGACGATTCAAAAAATATTCTAGGCACCTAATTGTTCAAGTTTTCACTTCTCTCGGCACTCCTAGAGTGCCTCGGTTTTTTGACTTTGACGTTACAAAGTAAAGCACGTTTATGATACAATCTTGCGTAATAACTTGTGTGGAAGTCAGAATTAATTAAGCAAAGATAGGAATCACTGGCAGGTGATTATATAAATACAACTTGGTTCTAATTGATATGCCAGACGCAGCGTACGCATCTCCTATGATTGCTGATTGCCTGGTACGCTTACCACGTTATATGACGTTTTGTCTAGCTAATTATGATGATTATGAGTAGGTTAATTTCAAGATTGTTCAGATATTCACTAGAGCCGTCTTGGGTTGTGGTCTGAAGCTTGTGGGTTCGAATTCCGGTGATGCATTGCTTTTAACGATAATAATAATAAATAATGCTGGACAATTTCACACAGCATCATCTAGCCCCAAACTAAGCATAGCTTGTACTATGGGAACCAGATAACTGATACACTACTTATATACTTTTTTGTTTGTAAATACATACATATTATACATAGAAACACCCAGACCCGAGATAAATATTTGCAGATCATACAAACATTTATCCCGCGGCGGGGATCGAACCCGCAACCTACTGCGTCTCAAGCGGGCTTTCACCCACTGCGCCACAGAGGTCGATGAACAAAACATCGTGAGGCAGCAGCTAGACAGCTCCACACGTATTGACGTTGTTTCCTTGGACAAGGCCAATTACGCTGAGATCTACCTAAACATCAGGATGAATGAGAAATCCAGGTAGCTTTTTCTGGTAAAACATATCGACAAAGAAATAAAAAAACACGAGAAACCACGTGCATACATCCTAAAGTATTTTTTGTAAATAATTCAGGGTACCAGTTCGAAGCGAGCACGATAAACAAATTAGTGTGCACTGAGCCGAATCAAATATTCATCGTGACAGGAACAAATCGAATCAGCTGGGGTGTTAGCTCCTTCTTGTTTCTGAGCGCCTGGTACTTTAATAAAAAACTAGCTCCACGCTTTCTTTATTTTGCCTCTGTTTCGTTCAATTGTTTTAATAAATTGTTAACATTTTCATGCAATAAATAAAATACCTAAATGACCTAGAAATTCCGTCATCGAGAACTGTGACTGGTAAAATTTAGTCCGCAAATTTTCCTAAAATTGTAAAAAGAATTCAAATATCGAAGCGGTCAAGATCGATCTCAAAATAAAAATAGTGATGCGAATGAATTTGAATTTTTATCGATGTTCTCAATATCGACATGCGACGCATCGGGTATCTACCGGTAGCGTGCATTGTGATGGTAATGGGGGCAAAGTAATAAAATTACTTTTAGACCATTACATCGTCCCCTCGATACGTATAGGGTGCACGAGACAATAAAATGGTTACATTTTGACAAAAACAATGACATTATTGTGCGTGTAATTGTTTTATATGTTCATGATTTCTATACCCTTTTAAACCTTTTCTTACTTTCAATTTAATTCACAAAATATAGTATTTATCTTTTCTAGATTAAGATTATTTACTAATTGTTATCATTTAGGTATGTGTTTGGTATCCTGTGTAGGTATTTGGGTTACGTGATTGGATAAACTGAAGTCGTTTTCAGCATTTTGCGCATTATATTAACTTTATTAACACCCTGTACAACTAGGGGTGTTAAATCAGAGTGCAGTTGCATCGGAGTAATCCTCTAATTCATCTCCGGGCCACGCACTACCCCTAGTAGCCACCCCTACCCCTAACACTCACTAATACACCCCAAATGAACGTGTATAATATAAACAGTTGCGTGCGAAAAGTCAAGAACAGTTTAAATTAACTTGAGAATTTGCAATAAGTTGAGAGATGTTGAACAATGTTGGAATGTTTCATCTTGAAGTTGCAGAGATACTGAAAGGGGACGTTTTATTAAAATACCAGACAGTGACACTTTTTAAAATTGGGACCTAAATATAGCCTGAATATTATTTAAAACTCATTTAATAATAATTATGAACGTTACAATTTTATGAAACCCCCTAAACCACGCTATTTTTATGTCATAATTACAGGTAATCGGCAGAATTAAGTTTTGGAGAATTTTCGACTAGTAGGTAAACTACTGAAAACTTCACAAAACCAACGTACCTAACTATCTTTGTAAAGCTCTATTTTTGAAATGTGAATTCAATTTCTTTCAGGAATTTGAAATAAGAACAAATCTGTAAAGTTTTAAAAATGACAAAGATTCAGTTTCGAAATTAGAACGCTTGTTTTGAAATAAGAATGCATTTCAATTGCACGTTTCAATTACAGCCAATAGGAGCGATGTGCTCATTACTAGTAATCCTTTCCCATAGTGGCCCCACGGTCCCATGGCGTGTTGTAAGCCGATTGGCAACCTGACACCAGTGAGGGATGCGGTCTAGTCTTTTGAGTTTTTGGCAGCGATTATTGGGAAATGATTGCAGGATTGAATCTGTAAGTTGTTTTAAAGAAAAACTATTTTTGTAATCATTATATTCAGAATCGAATCAGGATCATGACTAGGTGACTAAATCATGGTTGATATTCTCAGATTCTGGAGCTCAGGTCCTGTGTCATTTATTCATGATAGTGATGGTAACTCGAAAATGATTAAATGAGTTATTTGAAATATCATTTCGTCAATGTATCATACTAAAATACGAAGAAACTTTGTATATTTGTATTTCTATCACGACTTAGTAGACAGATTCTGGTAGAACTTGACTGGTGGACTTTAATAACTCGAGTTTCATTTATAATTTTTTGATTTTAACGATCTAAAGTCAAAGTAAAGAAAGTTTTATTCGATATTTGCTGCTGTAGAGAGACAATACATCCCCTCGTCATTAGAGGCCCTCCTGTGAGATTTATCGCGTACCGCGATAGTGCCGAATGAGTGCAGGATCGAGTTACGCCAATCAACTTAGCGCACGCGCTCTAGTGCTGGCCCTTTTGGGAACGATACTCGATCGTCGATAGTTTTATACAAAACAATGATATTAAAAAAAATTTATATTAATATCGAAAATGTCTTAGTAGGACGTTTTTTATTCAGTCCGCGTCAAAAAGGCGTTTTAGTGAGATGTTTCACGACCAGATTTTAAAGGTAATCGCACATTGTTGTACAGAAAATATGCTGCTGACGACAGAAAAACGACAGTATTTATGAACGTAAAATATCTATAGCAAAATAGGTACCATTGTTTCATTCTAACATGAAATTCTTAACTTGGTACTGTTCCCTGTTGGTTGCTTTGTCTTCTTGACATTCGATGAATGAAAAATCATCGATATCGATAATTTTAAAGTCTGTCACATCCCTAAAGGGCGACAACCGTGGTGTCGTAATGCGTTCCGATTTGATGGATTGGCTTCTTTGCAGTCCCTCCTATTTGCAAACACCCTTATCCGAACGGGGGGGCTAATTAAAATTGGCAGTTTTTGATTGAACTTTATCACGATGACATAAAGACTATTTTTCTGTGAAAGTGTTGATATCGTGACGTAATGGGTACTTTTGGGAAACGCTTGGTTTCGGGTGTTAGGTTAAGAAATTAGTTAATGTACGGCGGAGGCAAATATTATTTGTCCTTCTTCTTCTTCTTGTGTCACTATTTCTTAGGTATATTTTACATCATTCAATGTCGATACTTACGTACCTAGTAACCGCACCGAAATATCGGAAAACTCAGAAAATATTGAATATCGAATTTTACTGCATTGAAGGCAGCTACACCCTGTAGAGGTAAAATTTTTGACACATCCTGTAGAGTGTTTTTTAAAGTGTTTTTTTAAGTGTTCTAAACAGGTGTAGCAAAATTTACCCGCAATGGCAGCTACACCCTGTAGAGGTAAAATTTTGCCACACCCTGTAGAGTGTGTTATACAGAATGTACCAAAATTTTCCCGCATTGGCAGCTTCACCCTGTAGAGGTAAAATTTTGCCACACCCTGTAGAGTGTGTTATACAGGATGTACCAAAATTTTCCCGCAATGGCAGCTACACCCTGTAGAGTGTTTTTTACAGTAAACGCTTATGGTTATTTATTAGTGTTAAAATTGTCAATAACCATGATAATTTAAAAAGTTAGTGTTTTAAAGATATTTCTATAGTGCTGTCAGTTTAAACATGACACTTAAAAGCGCTACATCTGCTTTTACAACGCACGTTAAAACGTTGAGTGACGTGTGAAATGAGCTTCATTTGGGAAGTTCGTGATTTTGTGTTTGAATTTGGAATTGTCGTTACAGCACTTTCGTTTTATTTAACACTAGCTACTGCGTGCGGTTTCACCCACGCGATACCAATATTTTGAATAGCCTATATTATGTAGGTAAGTATACCAAGTTTCATCTAAATTGTTCACTAGTTTAGGCGTGATTGAAACACAAACAACTCAGAAACTTTCAGTGGGATGACTATGAATTCTTTACTTTTAAACGTGCAAAACAGACTGGATCCCAAGGCACGGTAGACCTGAAGTCTAGGAGAAAGAGAGAAGAAGAACAAGAAGGACTCCAACTACGAATATGCCTGTTAGCTGTAGTGAGATGAGCTATCTATAGATCGTTTACAACGATCCAGGACTCTGCTATTCAGTCCTAAGATACTGGCGTACCTACCTATACTGGTAATATAATTTATATTATGCTTAGACTATTCCACTAATATAAATAAGCTGAAAGTTTGTGAGTTTGTTTAGATGTGTAGATGTTTGTTTCAATCACGCCTAAACCAGTGAACCGATTTGGATGAAACTTGGAATAGGCGTAGACCTGTCCTGGAATAGCAAGGCTATTCAAAATGTTGGTACCACGCGGGCGAAGCCGCGCGCAGTAGCAAGTATATCATAAGTCGCATTTTATTGCAACTTAACCGTAAAAACCACGATTTTACGAATCGTTAAGCTTATAGCATCTAATCGTTAAATTGCGTTTGAAACTCAAAATATTACGCGGTATCTCAAGATTTTAACTACTTGTGTGCTTAAGTCAAGTATTTTTATATTAAAATTGTATTACCTATATTACGTATGGTTTTTTGATTTAATCGTATTTGCCGCATGAGATAGCGCTTCGGCTTTTGATCGTAAGGTCGTCGATTCGGATCCCGGAAATGCAATTTTTCCGAGAAAAACGGAAAACGTGAATTTTGAAATATAGTATTTTTAGGACCTAAAAAAGATGCCTCTGATTACCCCCTTAGACATCTACAAAGGGTCTGGAAAACAAAAGATCTAAGAGAATGTCTACCGCGCTTTAAGAATACAGTGACCCTGTTTAAAAAAAATTTCAGTATGTCTACCACGCTAGTCTATTGCCATCAGTTAAAAACACGAGTTTTACAATAACATTGAAAGCCTTACCTTAACCCTACAACAGCAGATCACGTCTCCGCGATTACGCATTGAAAATTAGTTTAATATCTCAAATTGACGATTCCGGGCGGAACGGCCAATTAAGAGGGAATAACACCCGAATGATCCTCGGGATAGCGAATTATGGGGTGCTTTTATGGTCCATTAGGAGCTGAGATCTTCTGAAACGTCAAACGTTCTAGTTGCGCTTTGTTTGATATCAAACGCTTGTCTTTTAACGTTTCGAATTTAGAAGGTTGAAAATCGGTTTTATACTCGTACGTCAGCATTCAAATATGGAACGTTTTGAATTTTCAACATTAGATAGATAGATAGATAATTCTTTATCGCATTACCACACAGCGAACAAGATATACAAGAAAAAATACACTTAACTATAGGTAGACAACTGGCGGCCTTATCGCTGAAAGCGATCTCTTCCAGGCAACCATTCTAAAATGACGGTTCGTTCTCTTTTTAAATAAGATTTTAATTTGTCAATCATTTTCGATGTTCAATCGACAATGATTGGCAAATCAAATCTTATTATTTATTGACAGTGCCACAAGCTGATCTCAAACGTTGAGAGATTCGCTGCTATCGCATTTGGTGTTGGCAGATAATTTTTACAGTAAAATTCATTAGTTCCTCTTTTGGCCACCGGTCCAGATAAGTTTGTAGCACGTAGGAGTCGTAAATGATTTGAGTTTCCAACTTTCAAAATAAGAATGGCGATTCATAAATTTACATCGTTTGATGTCACCTACTCGAAGATTCTTTTATGCTTTTCCTGCAGCCTTTTTCTCAACCAATCACACAATACGAAAATGACGTATCATGACAAAACACGTCTTTTTCGTATTGTGTGATTGGTTGAGCTCAATTGGGATGATAACTGGGAATGGATTTCACGTTAGACAATAAGGCCGTCGGTCATCGACGGAAAGGAACCAGTGTCTCATCATAACCCACAAAACCGTAACCAGAACTTCTATAATTGAAGTTTTATCCCGATACAAAAGCCATAACATTAAAAGGTTACATTTTGGTCCCTACCCATTCATCCGCGCATTGATTTCAATTTGAATTTTAATTGTGGAATATTATACAAAATTACATTGCTTAATATTCACCCCGAGCGCTGATTTTTGCATATTTTTAACCCTGTCCGGGTGGGACTGATAAAAATCGCATATTTTAGGCGTCGGGGTCCAATCGACCAGTGGTTTTCATTAACGATAGCGAGATACGCTTACTTTATGGCTATTCTCATTGCGTCTTGGAATACGAGCTAAAGTACTGATCTTTATTTAGAATTGTTTATAATGCTTCCGATTCCACTTTAATTTAATTAGAATTGTAATTAGACAGATAATAATAATTTTGACAAGACCATAAAAACATTTTTAGTTAGTAATGTTACATTTCCACTAACTTTCACAGTACCTAAGTAAAGATGTATCTGTCAGGTCTACTAATAAATACATGTTTTTTTTATGAATGGGTCGGCTCTTGACCTCGAAACTTACATAGGCAAGAATGAGGTCTACGATGGAGCGAGCCTACCCAGAAGGTGCCTATTAACTCTCTCCTAAAAACAACAGGGAATCAAATAAAAAAAACTATATTAAGTACCTACTCTCTAGCACAGGATAGAGATGAATGGAAAGAGTGGGGGGAGGCCTTTGCCCAGCAGTGGGACAATAATAAGTACCTACTGTGTTTTGCGTTTTTTTTAAACTTACAAAGTGGCTAAATTACATCGTCCCGCGCGTTTTCAAGTCACATGTACTTTTAATCAAGTCCAAGGCGTAAAATATACAATAATGCATTATGTTTTTAAGTTGACTGTCTGGCTTAAATGGGGTTAAACTGTGCCAATGGGGGGAAGTGGTTCATTGCCTGACAGACTGATGGGCTAACGGCTTGATGCGATTTTGATTTGCACATGTTAATATCGCGGTGAATATTTTAGATTAAGTAATGGTTGGAATGGAAACTCAATTTTGCTACTAAATATTCGAAGGGTGACTCATGTTTGAAAACTATGACTTCATTAATCGTATTTCAGAAAAGAAGATGATCATTATTTTTAAATTTGGAAGCTTCGATTTTGTTTAGTTTTAACGGGTTAAGGATAAAATTTCAAAAATAGAATGTTCAGTTTTATAAAATTTGAAAATGGAATGCGTACAAAAATAAAACTGAATTTATTTCGACGGGATCAATCTACCTACTGGACAGATCAAAATGTATTTAACGACGCATGATTTTTTGCCTAGGTACAAATTTTATTCTTATTTATTCTTTCCATCTCTATCCAAAAGGCTTCTACTTACTTCACCTAACATGCAGTAAATCATTGAGATAATTACACTGATAAAAACTAAAGTTCAAAAATAGTAGACCTATCAGATGGTGTTTTTTATGTCGTAAAGTATTAATAAAATAAAAACAAGCCATAATCATAACCAGAGCTATTATTTATAATTAACACGACATTTCAATCCACTCGAGACATCAGAACGACTGTTAAAAATACCATTTTATTTTTAATACCTTTATACTACAATCTCATTAAACCGATGATTTTGGACCAATCAAAATGAGGATAATAATTTCTGGAATCGACGATAAAGATTGAGATAGCGGGGGGTCCGATCTCAGTAGGTATTCCTTTGATTGCGAAGGGTGACTATACGCTGATACGTTAAAACGGTCAAAAACGAGTTAAACGGACTTACAAATTGAGTAAAAAGTACATAGCATTAAAAAATGTAACTTAATATAACCCAAGTTTCATCATAATCTGTAAATAAGGCTGATTGAAATACAAAAGTACTCAAAAACTTACGGATTAATAATTGGTTGGCCCAAGTTTTAGTTTCTTTGTTAGGTATGATCCAAAAAAAAATTGTTCAATTGTTTGAGCTGTTTTTGAAATTTTAAATTTAGAATTGCTAGTAAAATTCAGACAACATACTTTTTTTAACTATATTCAGATGTCTTCAGTTGTTTAAACGTTATTTTTCAAATTTAGAATTGCTAGTAAAATTCAAATAAAGAACATTCTACACAGAATCAATAAGAATCATCTGATTAATCACGAACAGGCTCGCATGTCCGCACGGTGTTCATAAATCGGGCCCTCACACAGCGTGGATTAATATCTGTCCTGTACGCTCTTTGTACTGGAGTGTAGGCGGGGTTGTAGCTACTGCAGCCGACTGCACTTGTTTTATCTAACTAGCGACCCGCCTGTTTCTTCATCATGTGGTTTCAATTGCTTATGCCACTTATGGATATTTGGTTGGTATTACCACCCGTCTTGAAACAAAATACCTACTCCTTGTGGCTGGAATAGCATAACAATGTACTTATAGGCTATTCCATCTCAAACAAATATGTCCCAGGCACTATTACAGCGTCCCGTTGAGTGTATTAGGCAGAGGTTGCCGCCTTATGGCGAAGGTATAAATCATCTGATATAGATGTAAAGGTCTAATCTTGAATAAGCACCAGAGCTGTGATAATATCACAAAAACAAATTACGAAGTAATTCTTTAAAGTAAAGTCTTGTGTGATATGATAAGTTCCAGTATTTTTATAAAAGATAAGTAAATAAGATTAAATTTATTGAATTTAAATTCTTGATGGTATGTTAATGGTGTCACAATAAAAATGATACACGCCATTTTAAAATCGAAAAAAAATAAAAGACATCGAATACCTTTTAAATTCCAACTTTTCATATCAAACCATCACCAGGTACCGAGGTATCTTACATCTCGGCGCGTAAATTAATACCTACCAAAAACAAAAAGTATTATCAAAAACAGCGCAGTGTCATCGGCCCTTACCGATCATTTGATTGCGTCTCGATCCTATCTCACCCATCCTCAGGGAATTTTGCACCTTACGACGTACAGCATAGTGTAGGTTTTATTTATTTGGATGCGTAAGTTTTTTTTAATTAAAAGGACAACGATCACTTAATCAGATTGTAGTTTTGAATTCCCTTGAGAAACTAGATGTTGATGTAAATTAAAAGATTCAGTTATAGTTATTTCTTATGTTTTCATAATCCATCTAATTTCATCCAGTGCTTGGTATGGGTACGGTCTGCGATACTCATCATCATTGGCCTGCCCTTATCCCGCTCATGCGGGGTCGGCACAACATGTTCTCTTCCTCCACTCTCCTCTATCACTCGTCATCTCCATATCCACTCCTTTCTTACCCATATCTTCTTTCACACAATCCATCCATCTTTTCTTAGGTCTACGTCTACTCTCATATCATACGGTCTTTGTATTTTATCTCTATTCTTATGTGTTTCAATTTACGTAATAAATATTAAACTAGTATGATCTTCCTTATTATTTGTACTACTTTTAAACAAATACAATTTTACAACTGATTTATAAAAAGTTCCCAGCAATTTAGCCCAAGTTCCGGCTGAGCAGTATAACAGAATACGAAATCGTGAAATACAACTAATTATATTGAATTCAGACGTGCAGACCGCAATGGCTGATTACAAGCCACGAATAATAAGCAATTGAAAAACGCAACGCCTTAATAAATCTTTCTAATACGCTCGTGATCATAATAATAATTAGAAGGATGTAAAATGCAATAATTGAATACTAAAGTGCTGTCCAGTTGTTAAACAGTGCACAGTCAAATGTTATTTGAAATAGTGTGTTCTCATTTCAAAAATTTATGATAATAATTTACAACAATTTGTAATTGTTTGAAAATAGAATGTGTAACTTTTGAAAATTTTCATTACCGACTTCTAAATTTAAATGTTTTGAAAATAGAAGTGTTACCATTTTGCTAGGATGCATGCGGAAAACACGCAAGCTTGTTCTAAAATTGACATCCAGCTGTCACTACTTGTCAAATTCAAATGTCGAATTAGGATGCGCTCGGGTTCTGTTCTAATTGTACTAAACTGCGTTCAGTTTAATTGAGCAGTGATCGCGAGCTATAAAGCGCGCGTTTTACGACTCCGGCCTGCCCATTGGTACTTTCGTGCCATAGGTGTTGTATAAATCAAGCAACACAAGTATTACTGTCACTCGTTCGCGTCATAAACGCCGTAGGTATTTCAGTATTCGCAATCATTTCTAAAATTAACAACTCGCGTCTTAAATGCAGTTTTGCATGAAATAATCCATGAATTAACTGGGGATTGATGCCGGAGATGGTGCGACTGTGCCCGTAAATAAAGGACACTACGATCTGCTTAGTGCGGGCATTATAGTTGTGTCGTAGGGTTATGTGTTCCTGGTATGTTTACTAATTTACTTTTTGGTTTTACCAGGAATAGATAAACTTCATTAGTCAGATACAGAAACAGGATAAGTACCTTTAGAGAATAAATAGTAAGTAGGTAAGTATGTTGTAATTTTGCATTAGTTAGCCTCTGCAGGATCGTAGAATGCAGAAGATTATTGACCTTGATCAGCGGCCGTAATTTGAGAATAGAAAGAATTTGATTGGATGATCACAAAATGTTTTACACATTTGAAATTAGAACATCAATGAACTGAATATCTTCTCGCAAGGAACTTTTTAAATTTTGAAATAAGAACTCTAAGTCTTAGTGCGTTTTGCAAAAAGAGAACGAGTTTATTACAAGATACGTCATTGCAACGAGGTGGGCGGCATGCGGCTCGCGCTTTTTGCCGCGGTCACTGAGCCATTGTCGGGTTGATACGCCCTCGGCACGCACCTTGCCATAATGGCTTCTTAATTTTAATATAAACTTCTCCATTTTAATATATAATTGACGTAACCTTTAACACAATTTCTCTATTCTTTCTAAATTATAGCTCTTAGTTGGATGGTGGTGGTATTTTTCATGATAAAAAAGTTACTGTGGGTGGATGTTAGATGAAAAAAGCCGTTAAAAATACTGCTTCGATATGAGTGACATTGAAATCTGACAGCCCATTAATTTTCTGCTGATTGGACTATGCAAATAAAGCCCAAAACACCACTGCAGTCAAATTGATCCCAAGATGTGACAGCTAGTGATCAACGATTCCCGCCCTTACCCATTACGTCATAAGTGCTTTAATTACTTGCATCTCTCCTCTTCATCAAGTTTTGACGCGTCAGAAATAACGCGGGAATGTCGGCGTCGCCGCGTCACTGTCAGTCTGGAGGATTTCGAAATTCGAATGGAAGACAGCTTTGGGTTGCCATACATCCGAATTTATGCGTAAATAATACTGAAATATGAAATAGAAATATTTTTTATTCTATATCCACCCGTGACTCTACTATGTAACTGATTGTTTGACAGTAATTCAAAGGACATTTATGTCAGTCCTCCGCTTTTCTAGTTTCAGGAACAGTTCAGTTGTCAATTATCTGACAGGTTCATTTATTTCAGACTTTAGTGTGTAGTGTCGTCGAGCCGTTAACATTCTAATTTATGCGAATCGTGCAAATTTATGCCTCGCGAAGTGTCCTTCGGAGAATCGCTCTATTTGTTGACAATAGACAGATTTAAAACAGATGTAACGTCAAAAATAGACAGCAAGGTAATGCATCCTAGAGCTTAAGTGACGATGATCTGCATTAATCTGTAATGTTATAGAAACGGACCTAATAGGTTGCTCACTGGACTTATGAGAGCAACCTTATTGTCTAGCTTGAAATCCATTCCCAGTTGTCATCATAATAGAGCTCAACCAATCACTTAACACGAAAATGACAATTGAAGTAATTTTCGTATTGTGTGATTGGTTGAGCTCTAATATGATGACAACTGGGAATGGATTTCAAGATCTACATTCATCCTATTTAAATACAATTCTCTATCAATCTGAACTAATGTTCCCAAATGAAAGAGCAGGACCTACATATTTAAAGATGTCCCTGTAGTTCAAAGAAAGTTCAATCAAAGTTGTATTTATGTGTAAGTATTTTTCCCTATAAACACAATTGTCGTTTTGGTGTTTGCCTATAAGACAATGTAAAATTTCTAAATAAATAAAATTTGATCTCTTATCAGCCAGTTTATCGCACGCTTTTCAAATTGACAAATCGATTGAACTTGGATTACTTCCTCATTGGTCGAATGACAGATTTGACCAATGATTAGTTAATTTTGAAGATGATTTGCGTGGACCGGCCGTAAGTGTAGACATGTTTCGTTCACATAGAAATTGCATTTATTAATAGTTCTTTATCAGTTTTCTTCATTCATTTCGTCAATGGTTTGGAAAACGTTACCAAACCACACGTTTTATCGTAGTTATGTTTGTCTGTAACGGCAACAAGTAAACAATAACCAGAGCAAGTTTCCACCTGCCGAGTACTAGGAGAGCATAAATATTGAGGAGATGGCGCGCGCCGCATTTGCATGCGATGTTCAATTACTACCGCGGAATATGGAATGCAGCCTGTTATGTTATGCTCGCCTGGTGTCTGTGCTCACTTCCTGCTACCTTAGCTTAAATTACGCCTAAGTTAAGGTTGAATTATTGGCAATACATTGTATTGGTTGTCAGTCCATAAGTTTAAAACTAAGCTTGGGGGATGGAAACATGATTACAATTTTAATATTCTTCTTGTCTTTTAGATTTTAGAGCAATCAAAATGGTACCTAGTGGAAAAGGATAGGTATCATCATCATCAACATCCTCACCCCCATAATCCATGTAGAGATAGATATCGAAATTGTAAAATACTGCATCATTGTATAAATCTTTTTCAAAATGATCTACAGATACTGTCACACACTACCGCCATCTAGCGTCGAGTAGCGCAACATGAGCGTAAAATCGATTTGAAACAATTATCAGCTCTACTCGCTGCCCGAGGCGGCAATTTAAATAAACTATTACAAAATATCTTTCATCTATTACTGAAGCCGATTGGAAATAGTTGTGAAAACTTGAACAGCGCCTCTGGCGGCTAATTTGAGAACCATATCTATATTGAGAGCAGTTCCAAGCTAGAGCTTTTTTTCTTCAAGCATTTAATTTTGTCGACCTTACACACATACCATAGCTAAATACATAATAGACTAGGTATAATAGATTTTGTTGGTATACCTAACCTACTAACTGCCTAGGTTCGAGACCTGTGTTTTTGAGTACCTACATTCAATTTAAGCGAGAGATTCTATAGTGTGCCTAAGTATAAAAAATTGTGTATTATTTTATAAGTTTAAGTTAGCTTAGCGTCAAACTGTGGTCTGCACGATAACCGCAACTATTTATTATGGTTCTAGCCCTCGTTAGTATGTTTTATAGTCAGTTTTATTTTTTACTGCGTGTAACAAGGCGTCACCACGTTGCGGTCTATTTAGCAAACGTCGTTTTAGCCCCGCCACAACGTAAAGTGCGTCAAAACACACTTACCGGTGAGGGGTTAAAGAATAATTCTATATTTAAAACTGTTGGTGTTTCTTGTTCTAATTTTAAAATTTAATGTGGTTGGCTACCTACGAAATAAATCTAAATTTGAATTTTCAAATAATGTTCTGAATTTGAATTTTTAAATTATTATCGTTATTATTTTCTAGATAAATGAATGTAAGTTGGGTGGGTAATAGGGAGCCATATTTTCTATCGGATTTGTAGAGTATGATAGTAGGTAGGTATGGATCACACAACATCGAGTTATATACCACTATACATTGATTAGCCGTTCGTCCGGTAATCTCTGTGATTATTTCAAATCACCAACACATCACATTAGACGTAATCTCCCTTAATGTTGCCAGCTAACGGCGGTGTTGCCAGCTAACGGCAAGACCGAATTGTGGGAACACGGAGATAGGTTTTAAATTGGTCACTTAATATGCGTTTCTAGTGGATTTCTGATCAGCATCTGAATAAAAATATTAATATTATTCATGATAATCATTATAAATTGTTTTTGTATTTTAAAATGTTAAATTGGAAGTGATTGGTTGATTGATAAAAAATGTCTCTTCACTGTCAATAGTGAAGAGACATTTTTTATCGCCATTCTTTTTTTAAACATTGTTCTTTTTTATTATTGTGCCCAATGATGCAAAATTAGCACAAATGTCCAAAGTTAGCTTATACAAATTTGTTGGTGATTAAAAACTGACAGGATAACAATAAAACAATATTATCGACATTATTATTTGTTGGAATGTACACTTAATACATTTGTTGTCTCCGCCTGTGCCGGGATTACGTCGGGGTTACGCGTCGCAACTACAAAACGCAATAAACATGAGCGTAGCGAAAAAGCAATAAGACGCATGTCAAAAATAACTTGAATTACAATTTTAATCTTGTCAAATCCCAGTCTTTATTGTGATCGGTGGCCGGCCCTCGTGCGTAGGACATAATTTTCGTTTCAAAGTTTATTTAAGAAGTTCTTGCAATAAGAAATCATATTATTAAAGTCACCGGGGACCCGGCTTGAGGCATCGTATAAATTCGCGATTTTTATATCTCATTATTATTTTTGAGCTCGAAAAGGCTTATGAATAAAAAGTTGTCTTTATTTTAATGCAAAAATATTGTTTGCAAAAAGTGACCGTAGGCCGGCGGGCGGATGACACAAAATGTTTAAGAAAAAAAATATAGCAATGGCCGGCTTCGTCTTGATACAATTAAAACATTGTACTCTTGTATTCGAAATTTGAAATGTGACATTCTAACGCCAAAATTGATCTTGATATTGACGGAAGTTGAGAGATCTCAAGTCAATAACAATAGAGAGAGAGCATGATTTCTATCAATGGATACTGAAAAAGCAATTCAAATTAAAAAGAACATCTCGTCATAGAGTCATGAACGGAAAGAATGTTAGGTTTGAACGTGGAGGGATGTAGCAGAAGAGGCAGACCAAAGAAAAGATGGACTGTGTGAACGATGATATGGGTAAGAAAGGAGTGAGTGTTGAGATGACGGCTGATAGAGCGGAGTGGAAGAGGAAAACCTGTTGTCCCACATAAAAGTGGGATAAGGGCAGGGAAATGATGATGATCTGAAATTCTCATCATGTATTCGCTTGATAAAGAATACAGACAAATTAAATGGCATTAACACTCACACTTAGCTGGAAAATTACTGAAACACTATTGTAACTTACAACAGCGTAATTTTGACTTGCTTTTTTCATACATTTATATCTAATGTCATGGAGATATTTCATACACAAAAATATCAGAGAAATCTGAGAGAATCATATGAATCACATATATTCAATAATTATCAGCATTGGTTTAAAATTGTCATGAATTGAAAAAAACAATGTATTACAAACTATTTTTGCTCAGAGCTCGTGAGAGCCTTCAAATAAAACAACAGAAGCAGCGCATTCTTCACATTCTTGCTCTATTATAAAACAGTTTCATCCTAAAGTTACAAAAAACGTTTATTTTAAGGTTATTACAAAATTACTATAATTCTGGTCAAACATAACTACGACCTGTCAGAATTGACGTCGGTTTATCATATTGACCCTTTTTTGTTGAGATTAATTTAGTTAGGGCATTTTAAACGGAACATATTTGGAATAGCTGCTGGTACTTTATGGCTCAGATCATTTGTATAGGAATTTAAATGGGCCATTTTAAAATTGGATTACAATAAATTGAGGAATACCCGGCCATTACTAGTCGACGCACGATTCAAATGCACGGTCAATAAAACTATACAAGAGTGGATCTGTTTGAGTTTAACAAAGCAAGCTAATGAGATTACGGAGGTAAACATTGCTGAAGCTACAATTTAAATTGTAATTGTGTCATACTTTGCAAACGAACCTACAGTGACTTGCAAGAGTTCACTGACCTATAAACTGTCAATAAGAAATTCGAAATTGGAATCGGATTGAAAACGATATTGTATTGACATAGATATATCTATAGTGAAGCTTAGAAGTATAATCTCTCATTACTCATGTCTCAACAAAGAAAAGCATAAATTACCCGCCGAAAATATCTAAATTCTAATCCATTTGCCTCGCCTGTCCCCGACTGAATCCGATTTTAAAATATTTATGAAAAGGCAAGATAGAAAAGAAACAACTCCAGAGACAGAATTAAAAATAAAAATACGAGAGCGAGTCGGAAAAAAAGTTAAAATGATTGTAAGGCATCGACTTGTATCTTTTTTTCCGAGTGTTTCATTAGATCCGTTTCAATTCTGTCGGGATTAGAGTTGGGAAAAAACTCTCGTTGATTTATAAAGATCCCACATAATTAATTGGTTCTCTATTTCTCGCAGGTGATCGGAGTGTTCGAATACTAGCGATTGTCCTTCGTTCCACGTGCTGTTGGTGACAGCTCCCGAAATTAGTCACGTGGCCGTTAATAGCTCCACGGGGGAGACGGTTTTTTCCCCACTTGTTTACAACAGCTGGTGGCTATCGATCCGGATATAGACATACTATTCATCCCCCAATTCTGTTTCCCATCGATTTTGTGAATTCGAAACGACATTACTAATCATGGACATAAAATTTCCTTGACTCTTATTTGTGAGTCTTTAGTAAAATATGATATTGAAATGCCAGGTTTATCATCAGGGAAGTGAGAGATAGGTAGATAAGTATGAAGAGTCGATACCTACATTAACAAAATTAAGGTTCTTGCAATCATTGGGAATCAAATCTATCAATGTCCAGTAGATTAGCTCTTTGTAAGGGACGATTGGTGAGCTGGTTGTAATAAAGATTGAACGATACTATGTTCAAAGAAGTACAAATAAGACGAATATTTGGCCGTAGTATCAACTCTAATTTGTGAGAGTCAATTGATCCTTTTGTAACGGCAACTCCAAAAAGCATTGTTATGGTTCATGAAGCTCATTAATTGTATACTTTTGGCCAATTGGCCAGAATTAGGAGATTCATGACAAAAACTGACATTGTAGATGCAGCTCAAAAATAATGGGATGTTTCGAGGTGACCAACTGACGTTGAAGAGATCTTTCGGCTGGTTTAAGGATCGGGGGGACGATACTTTTGGCAGGTATTAGGATCATGTCCAGTGATGATCTGCTCAGCAATCGCTTCGGAGATCTGAGCCGCAGGCTGCGTGTGTGTGCGTCCGGTGCTCGACGCGCACTGCTCGATTAGCGCAGCACCGCCACGCCGCCTGATTGGGCCATCCATCACCCCGCGTCCCCCGCACCCCTGCCCCCACTCCCCCGTACTCGACATCCGACCTTACGCACCAGTCCTTCGGTCCGGATTCTCTCGCGCGTTAATGCGAGGCGTATTTTTAAGATGGATACTTAGTGCGTTATATTTAATCTTTTGTTTTGTTTTGAGCGCGGCCGTAGCCCGACGGTCGACGCACCGGTTATGATACCAAATGCCTTAAGATTTTTGATTGAGGTTTTATTTCATTTGGTACGACGTTTCTTGTATTTGGTTTTTTTGTTTCATTGTTCGTAACGAGATCGATTTCGTAGATACGACGGGTTTTAATGAAGACGTGGGTGTGTTTTGCTGAATTGCGCTTTTATGTAGAAGATAATGCTTTCCATTCTTGAGCGAGCTATAAAATGGCTCATAAACTGAGCTATAACTGATATACGTTATCTAGATTATCTACTGACTAAAAACCATTAGTTTTAAATGTGAAATTACAAATTCTTGAATGATTTTATCTATCTTAGTATCTCATGCAAACAAATATTAGCTTGGTCTTGATTTTTAAGTACCTATTTGATGAAACACACACACACAGGGTCACGACTGTATCCCCGAGGCGCGGTAGACATTCGCTCAGATCTTTTATATTCATACATAAAGTCACGCCTCTTTCCCAAAGGGGTTTTATATTCCTGATCCTTTTTGAAGATGTCTAAGGGGGTAGTCAGAGGCATGTACAAATACATATTTGATACATTCCCACATCTTGCAGTTAGTATTCCATACGTAACAGGTTGCAAGCCCATCGCCGCCTATAAGATTAACTTTTTGAATATATTTATAAAAATTTGATGAAACATTTTGTTATTTTCCCAATCCATCTAAACCAACCTATCCAGCCTTAGCAGCTTTTACGATGTAGGTTGTGGGATCAATTTTAGTTATTTTACCCATCAATTTGCAACATTAATCCTAAGATTTATCTGTAAGTAAGTTCGTATGAGTCAGTGGCCAACTCTGGTGACGGAGTTTTTAGGCCGCCTTAAGGCCTCCGTCATGGCTTAAATAGCCGGGACCGACAATTTAACGGGCCCTCCGAAGCACGGAGATTTATCTGTGCCAAATACACAGCAACCGAATATAGACCATTTGAGTTCAAATTTTCACCATTTGGACTAGAATCTGCTATCGTCAAAGTCGAAGGCTATGGAAGGGAACAAACGAAAGTTTATTTGTATTAGCATATCGTGGTGGGTCACGGCGCTACAAATTGCATTCTCACGCGGACCACGACAAACTCGATAGATTGCTCACAATTACCATTAAACATTTAAAAAGAGCTTGGCCAAGTTTACATTGATAGCAAGCTGGCCAATTTTACCATGATTCGATTTGCAATTGGTGGTTTGAATCCCAGATACATCAAAAATCTTTCAGTTCACTGGTAGCTAAGCGAACTTTTGAAATCGTACTGCTATCACTCGTATGTATAACTTTGGATGGATGGATGGAAGTTTGAGACTCCTTCATGATACTCCGGCTGCACGGATTTGGGTGACATTCGCTATGGAGGTAGCACATACCCTGGATTAAGACCCCTCGCAGACTACAGACTTTCTATCGGCCGATAGTTGAGACGGGCTATACTTCTCCATACTCATTACGAGCCGAAGAGCCGTCTCAACTATCGCCGATAGAAAGTCTGTAGTCTGCGAGGGGTCTAAAGCATAGCTACTTTTTCAACAAAAGTAACGTATGGCCGAGAAACCGCAGGTGACGCCACGGGGCGTACAAATGTATAAAATAAATTTAATCACATTTAAATAACCTCTCTACCATTGAGCGCAGTAAAGTATTATGCTGAATCTCACCAATTTGATACCTTCAATGATATTTTATGAACCGCTCGTGGTCGTGCTTGCTTAGTCGTTCTTGATAGATCGTCGAAGTTAAGCAACTTTCGAAACGGTCTGTAAGTGGATAGCGCTTCCGTGCTTCGGAGGGCACGTTAAATTGTCAGTCCCGGCTATTTAAGTCGTTAAGCCATGACGGAGGCCTTAAGGCGGCCTAAAAACTCCGTCGCCAGAGTTGGCCACTGACTCATACGAACTTACTAACTAATTATATTTTAGTATAGATATTACGTTCATAGAAACCTAAGTTTAAAAGGTAGTGAAATAGACTGTCACTGCCTAAAACGTCGCCCTTCGTGACGCGAACTGAAGAAAAAAAAACACTCGGGGAGTGCCGACAGAAGTGAAAACTTGACCAATTACAGTGCGTCCAACGGATCTATTCGAGAATTCTAGAAGAGCTGTGTGTATTTTTTGAATCGTCATCGTCACCGTACAGAAATTCTGTGATAAAGGTTCTTTACCGTGATGAGTAGCTTACGGTGATGTCAGTTACACTGTCAGTCTGAGTTAAATAGATTTTTCTCATCTTTGAAATACCTAATGCGCCTAAAGAAGTCTTCTTCAAAAACATCTCAATTGGGACGTTTTCGAGTCTTCACTTTCCTTCACTTGTAACATATCATTATTGGATACCGCATAAAAAGATAGGCACAGCATAAGATATCATAAATGGACGCTCATTATTAATGTTGCCAGTTTTACGAGCATTTTACGAGCTGCGTTCGGCTACTTCCGTAAACGAACTTATTGAGTTGCCATGTCACATGTTTTACGATATGTATCGACATATTTAATACCCTGAAATGGGGAACAATATTGCATCTATTATTATCTTTTCTACAGTAATATCTAATACACAATTTGAATGGGAGTGGGTTCAAATCTCGACCAAAAAATCTGCATGTATATACTGCACTATAGTTTCTAATAAACAAGACATAATATACCTATGTGACTATTGAGTGCTTTTTTTATAATGAGAGTAGGTATAGGTACCTATTCTACAGGTAGTACGCACTCATCATCATCTTTATCCTCAATGAGATCAGCTCCACTTCTCTCTTCCATTTCCCCAACACCCGTCATTTCAAAACTTCATCTTTAAACATATCCGCATTCACAGTCCACCCATCTTAGGCCTAAACTCATCATCAATAAGAGCTCCGCTCATGTCGGTGCGATGATGCAACTTCCTCCACCTCTTTCCAATGCGTTCCTTTACTTCTTTATACGACATGACAGCGATCTTCTCTTTTATCTGACTCATGAAATTCATTCTAGGCCTGCCTCTTCCTCGTCTTCCTTGCATTTTTCCTTCTATAATCTTAATAAACCTGTCATTATTTCGGTATACCTATACTCATCATCATTGGCCTGCCCTTATCCCGCTTATGCGTCGGCACAACATGTTCTCCTCTTCCACTCTCCCTTATCACTCGTCATCTCTGTATCAACTCCTTTCTTTTCCATATCTTCTTTCACACAATCCATCCTACGTACATAATCAACGGTATAGTGTTTATTACCAACTGTCTTGTACAACGATTATGTCTAATACTTGGAAGACATTCATGAGATGTAAACGCTATCCACAAAATGGTTTGAATTGTTAGAAATCTATTTATAAATGCAATTTATTGGTGATATCGATTTACGAGTTTAGTAATGAGTGACTTAAGCTTTTGCATCTGCATCGATATTACTGCAACGGGACGCTGTAACTTGTACCGTCCCTTTAGTTAACTTGACAACAGTACAGTAAAATGTGAAACTGTTTATCTACACACCACATACTAGGTATATAAAATCACTCCTCTTTCCCATAGGGACACAGATTTCCACTTGCTCTAGTCTCATTAAATTCGTCTGTTTTTTAAACATATTATATTTTTTTTGTAAGATTTGTGGCCGGGATTTGAACCCAAGACCTACATATTCTACAGAGACTTTGGCACTTAATTTTATCTACAATGTTCTAAATTTATATTCTCCTATTTTTCGTGCAGTTTTTTTGCATCTAGCAACACTATTAAAGAGAGTAATTTACCCGAAGAAAAACGGGTTTGTGAGTGAAATTCGCTATCTCGTATCCACAGGATAGATACGCTGTAGTTAATAGGTCTCGATAAACTGTGAGCGACCAGTCATTGTATAGTTCAACGAGCTCAAAACGGTGACTGAAAACAACGATGGTAAAACCTCGCTAAAATAATACCGTAAATGTTGCCAACAAATGTGTACTAAATTGATCTGATTTTGACGATACAGGGGCTAAAAAGAAAAAAAACCGGTAAAGTGCAAGTTGGTCTCCCGCACGAAGGGTTTCGTATCTATCTATAGGTACTAATATTATAAAGATGAAAGATTTGTTTGTTTGTTTGAATTGAATAGGCTCCGAAACTACTGGACCGATTTGGAAAATTCTTTCACCATTAGAATCCTACATTATCCCTGATGAACATAGGCTATATTTATCCCGGGAAAGTGAAAAAGTATTTTTTTTACAGTGGCAACAGAAATACATCATCTGTGAAAATTTCAACTGTCTTACTATCACGATTCATGAGATACAGCCTGCTGACAGACGGACAGCAGAGTCTTAGTAATAGGCTTTGGGTACGGAACCCTAAAAATAGACCTTTAAGGACAATCATTGTAGAAACTATTAAGATTATCAAGTCAAGGACGAAGTTCAAGGTTCGATTACCAGCTCAAAAGGCACGCGATCGAAGCGACGGTAACTTACATTCTGAAGGCTATTTCGGTAAACAGATTGGCCTCATTGATACCAAAGCGATCAGTATCGATCGTTATTGGCTTTGGTGCATCGAACCAATAGCATAACGTATTGTATTAGGTAACAGATTATTAAAAGGAGATCGAAAAAAAATTATTCTCTGTTCATAAGATGCCTTTATCTACCCGTTGTCTTGCTATTATTCTTGAGAAGACAAAAATCTAAGTGCAATTTCCTCGCGAGTGCTCGACCGCGGGAACTAGGTACTTTAAAAGGTCCAGAATGAGCCCCGAGACGGGCCCGTAGTAAAACTACAGATAATATAACAGAACTCGCCAACTAAATGCATTTCTGCAGCGGCAAGCTTTGACTCCTCGCGTAGATTAAGATAAAACGCCAACTGCACTTTGGTCCTTCGAGCCACGAGCTTAAGCCAGGTTCAGCTTGAAGATATTGGTGGTTAGGACTTTGCGGATCGCTTCGCTCGCTAACGAACAACGATTCTGGGCCTAATTTGCGGACATGGCGAGCGATCGATCTCATTGGATTTTTGAAAAAAGATGCATTATGAACCGAACACAAATTGAGCAATTTAGTGCTTTCTTGCTCACTCTTCTGGTTATCATTATGTGCCATCTCTCTTTCTCTGATTTAGAAATTTAAATGAGATTTTTTCGTATTCAAATTATGATTTATTATGTTTTAGGTGACAAGCGATATTAATTTGCAATATGAGAACTAGCAATATTGCTAAATAACACATTTTCTAAATTTATGGCAATCTCGAATGATTTAATGCCTTCCTTTGTTACTTGATTTAATACTATAAATATTGAACTGTCAAATTGTACTACTTTTTCTTTATTAAATCAAACACGAAACAACTGTTCTTACGTTCCTATATTTACGTCGCGCTCATTATTCTGAGAGTATTGTTTTTGTTAGTGATTTAGGTAAAAAACGCGATGAAGTGAGTAACCCAGGCTCAGGCATTCCAGGTCACCATAGCAACCGACCAAACTTCGCGCCATTCATAGCGCAAACAAAAAACAACCGTATTCTTTACACACGAAGCTTGTAATCCCAAAAGTAGCGCAATGAAGTTATAACATTCCGTTACAATACCACACAATCGTCAATACCCGATCATAACAATGAAACTGCGACCTTAATGTCTGTAAGTAAAGTACCATTTCGAACGCGCAAACGACTTAAGAATAGCGACATAAGGAATTGTTTTATCTCTTTCGCACGTCGTAAAGACGGGATCGCGCTCGCTCGCTCTTCGTTCGATTCCTTTCTCGCTGAAGACGGATACGATTCACTCAAAGCATCTCTTTTCTACATTTTTTGTTGGTTCTTTATCCACTGTTAATCCGTCTTCGACGTTCGTAACGTTAGATGAGAATCGCAATTGCCGTCGATATCTAAAATTGCGAGCAATATTTCTTTTCCAATAAATACCTTTCATTGTTCTATTTTGTTAAAAATTTGTACAAATCTAGGGAGTTACAGAATTTACGTTGACTCACGGTAAGAGGTAAAAGCTTAAAAATAGTACGTATATTAATCGGAGTGAGCTCAAAGCGAGTTCAAGCGGTAATTGATATAGTGTAATGGACACAGGCAATGACGCTGACGTGTAAAAACAAGAGCGAGACAGGCGGGCGTCACTGAACGGGACAGAGTGAAATGGATATCGGCCATCGTCGCGTGCTTTAACGCTGCAAGTGCATTTCGTTGTCGATGTAATTGAAACTTTATGTCGAGGTGATAGCGCGTAATTTGGTGTAATAATAGCATGGGGCTGGGTGTGTGCGGCGGTCGGTAGATGGCGTTAGTTATATTGGGTTGGGATTAATTTGTTGCTGTACCGCGTCGAGTAAAAAGTTTTTGTAAATAAATTAGGTACTACTGTTTTCATTCTGCATAGTAAATTCAATGAGATGATGTCGAAACAGTACCTGGGTACATGATTTATTAAATCTATGACATAAATAAGTACCTATATAATGTTTTTTCCAATATTTTTTATCAGTAATATTAACCGTTCGATGTAGGTTAGACCCTTGTATTTTTAGCGACCTTGCAACACCGAGATGACAGAGATTGCACGATAACAAGAATGATTGATCGCGTCTGTCGCATGCGCGTGCCCCGCTCGGGACTCAAGGGCTCTCGATAAACATTAAGTCGATAAAGTTACATCACTAGCGAATTCAAAACATAGAACGCGGATCAGATTTGAAAATCTAACATTTTCCCATGATTTTTGTGTTGCTACTGGAAAAATATTCCCTGAGAACAGGCAATTTTTGTTCTTGATTTAAATTCGACTGAGGTGACCTTACATTATTAGACTTTGACAAATTATTACAAAATGAATTATTGTCTATATTTTTTATCAAAGACACCTTGTAACATAACAAAATAATTACGTGTGACACTGTTATTAATTTGTTATTAGCATGCTCATTAATCATTTTAGAACTTGTTTTTTAGATATATACTGAAAGTCTTTCCATCTTCAGACACTCTAAAATCTAGAGTTTCAAGAGAGTCTAGATTTTTGAGATAACTGGATTAAATCAGAGGCAAGGGCGCACATAACCTAGGTATCATGTTTTTATAGTCCGTCCGTAGATAATCTAGGTCTTCACATGGACCTTGTAATGTCCGCTTATAGAAGCTCCATTCAGAGACAAAACGACCTTTGTTACTTTGTATGAGCTTATCAGACGCCATTTTTATTTTGAGGTTAGGATATTTTGGAATCCGCATTTTCGACTCTGCCTATCTGTAGTTATGCTGTTTTTCATTGAATTCTACCTAGATGTGTAGAGTTATTAAGTAAGCCTAATTTATTGATTTAAAATGCTATATTTGTGTGTTTTCGGATCATAAAAAAGTTTCAAGCAACGTTTGCCATTTAAGGCAACATTAGATTCCTTTTTTTATCTTTTACAGGTATATAGAAAAGCTGGCAACACTAACCTGGGTATTCTCCCGGGCTGCCAAGGAACACTGAGGAGTACACCCGCCGCGCAACGTCCGGTGGTGACGACCACTCCCGCCGCGACGGACACCATTTGCCTGCAACAAAAATTACATTAATTATTATAAAAATCATTTATTGTTTACCTGTGCACAAAATATGGTAACACAATTATAGTAGGTATCAACAGTTTACAATGTAGGCGAGAATAAGTACAACATAAATAAATAAAACTTATTTAAGTAAGATGAAAAAAACAATGTCCATTTCGATACTAATTCATAATGCACAAAGATCTCATATAAACGACCTCAGTGTAGGTCTAGCTTCTATTATTTCGCGATTTTATGATTAATAATAACTTTTTTTAGGGTAATTAAAAAGTTATTGTTGCAACATTAATTACAAAAAATCTACCTAGATTTTTCTGTTTAAATTACAACAGAAAACAACAAAGAAATGAGTTCACGAGTACGATAGTACGAGATAGACACTCAGGTTGTTTTTTCAAGTGAATAATGATTCTACCAAAGTTAGAAACCAACAAATCAATGATGAGCTTTGACTTCAACCGATTGAACTACAAAAACTCATACAAGTGCGTTAACAAGATGGTCGTAATTCCGACCCTCCCAGGAACGAAAAAGCCATTACAATTCCTACTAATGTCCTTTAGCAAACGTACGACGTTCTCGATACCAATTCTTAAAAAAATACTACATTAAGCTCTTCCCGCCTATCTAATGGATTCGTCCAACTCTCCCAGGACTCTACCATCATTACGCAAAAAAAGAAAAAATATCTCAAAAAACACCTCATGGGAGCAAAGGTGTTGCCACCCCAGTCTTTTCTTACCCCAAAAATAGGGGAGGCAATATCATACACCATTAACAATTTCGCTACTTCTTAACGGTGTCACACTGTATAAATATATTTTGCTGCATGACGTGGCAGTACCGCAAACAGTTCTACATTATTAAAGTTTTTATGAATAAAAAAACAGCAATACAGGACACGCTGCTCTTTTTAAACATTTGATAACTAAAACAAAGGGATGAATGCTCTTTTAATTGAATAACAATTATGTTCCGGTGCAGTAGGTGCAGCAGGCAACACCGCGGGGGGCTCGAAATTCGAATTTCAACCGCCATAATTTCTGTCACGTTATGTTCCTTTTTTGAAGTAATTCGAAATTCGAACAAAAGCTCGCGCGCAATGGTGCATGCATGATTGATAGCGAATGACGCCGCGCCCCGAACGAACGCTTTTTGGAAATAAAAGTCCTTGACCTTTTTGGTCTGAATTACTTTTGCATCTATTTTCATTCACTTTCTTTTATTTTTAAAACCTTTTTAATGTATTTATGACTCATCATTCATTCTAAAACTGAGCTCACCAGATACTACAGCATAATTATAATGGGGTTTACGAATGACGATTAAATTGACGATATTAAATCAATAACGTGCGATTAATCAGACTATGTAAGTATTACAATAAAATAATCGAGATATCTTCACTTCAGTTTAACCAAACTAAAAGTAACCCTAAACTGACTCCAATTTTACGACCAATTTGCGTTTGTACCTCAAACTTGCCCATAAAGTCAAATTACATCGTTGAAAAAAGTCGAAATTACCTCAATGTTGCCAGCGCGGGGCGAAAGTCGCGTAAACAAATACTAAAAATCTTGTAACCGAAATAAGGTGGCACTCTAAACAAGAATTACTGTAAAATTGGTAGCTCCCCTCGGGTGTTGCCCTCACGACGATATTCATAACGCGAAAAATTGTAATAACCGGTGAGGGAGACATCGTGAGAATGCAGTTAAAACTGTAGATGGTTTACGAAAGTTCAAATCTCATTTAAAAATGCTTTAAACACTGCTGGCAAGACGATTTTATATACCTACTTACTATAACATTTAAGTAACGAAGTATTTTTAAATAATAATAATAAATAATGCTGGACATTTCACACAGCATCATCTAGCCCCAAACTAAGCAAAGTTTGTGCTATGGGAACCACATAACTGATATACTACTTAAATACTTTTTGTTTGTAAATACATACATATTATACATAGAAACACCCAGACCCGAGATAAATATTTGCAGATCATACAAACATTTATCCCGCCGCGGGGATCGAACCCGCAACCTTCTGCGTCCTAAGCAGGCTTTCACCCACTGCGCCACAGAGGTAGTCTTTTTAAATGACCTACACGATGAGGATGATTATAAGTTTATTTTCACTAATAAGAGAGGTAGCTAAGTTTGAGACAAAATATCGAAAACTAAACATCCGAATTGCAAAAATTTCATAATTTTAAAGATAAGGATAATTCTAGTGAAAGATATTTTCAAAAAAATTGCCGTTCATTGAGGTTCCACATACACATAAACAATCTGCACTTTCTTTTACATAAATATGTAAAAGAGCTATATACTTAATGATGTTTAAGGGTTGCCTTGAAAATAGTACCCCAAGAAATAAAGCAATATACGCTACATGTTTGATAGTAAGTATGCTTATCATACTCGGATGTAGCTCATAACGTCAAGGAAAATGTAAGGATACTATCATTACCTATTTAACATACAATTCTTTGAAAATAACATTCAAAATGTTAAAAAAAAGGAGATTTAGAAATCCAGAGATCTTTTACTCAAAACTTCAGTAACAAAATTCCTTAATTTTTTTTACTTTTCAAACTTAAAAAGAAAGCCATTTTCAATGTTGTTAATTGTAATATGCCGACGCCTTTCGCCACACTGAACTAGTAAGTTCGTAAGAGTCAGTGACCAACTCTGACGGAGTTTGTAGGCAGGCCTCCGTCATGGATTATCCTAAATAGCCGGGACCGACAATTTAACGTGCCCTCCGAAGCACGGAAGTGCTCAGATATAAATGCCACTGGCAATCCACTTGGACGATCTATCAAGAACGACGTAGACCCCTCGCAGACTACAGATTTTCTATAGCTAGTTGAGACGGGCTATACTTCTCCATACTCATTACGAGCCGAAGTATGTTCCGTCTCAACTATCGGCCGATAGAAAGTCTGTAGTCTGCGAGGGGTCTAAGCAAGCACGACCACGAGCGCTTTACTCACTGAACTACAGACCCAAAGAATGAACTTTCAAAAAAGGAGGAGCTTCTTTTTAACAGGGCCACGACTGTATCCCCAAGGCGCGGTAGACATTCTCTCAGATCTTTAATATTCCAGATCCTTTGAAGATGTCTGAGGTAGTCAGAGGCATGTCCAAATACATATTTGACACCCACATCTTGCAGAATACTATTTATAGGCGGGGATGGGCTAAAGTACGTATGGAATACTAACTTTTGCAAGATGTGAGCATGTTTTTTTATGTCATAAAGTAAGTAAGTAAGTTCGTATGAGTCAGTGGCCAACTCTGGTGACGGAGTTTTTAGGCCGCCTTAAGGCCTCCGTCATGGCTTAACGACTTAAATAGCTGGGACCGACAATTTAACGAGCCCTCCGAAGCACGGAAGCGCTCAGATGAAAATGCCACTGGCGGTCACCCATCCACTTACAGACCGTTTCGAACGGTGCTTAACTTCGACGATCTATCAAGAACGACTAAGCAAGCACGACCACGAGCGCTTTTTTTAAGTCATATAAAAATAAAACCCTAGTTAGGGAGTACCCAACCACATCGAAAAAGGTGGGTAACTATTTCCATACATACAATCATACAACCAATCATTATAAAGCAATTATCAACGAAAACAATGTAAACGGTTCGCGTTAGAACAACAATTAACGTACATAATTCTTCTCTTTTCTGAATTAATACAATTGGTACAGTCAGCGACAAACGTAGCTAACGATATCCCACTCATACAGGGTGTAAAGAGACTGCTACCGAAAACTGAGGGGTTGCAATCAGACCATGATTCTATACCTACATGTTTAGCGAAAAAAAAACGCTTTTTGACTTAGCTTCGTCATGCTATGTTATTTTCGGTTATTTACTACTATTACAACATAATAAGACCATACCTACCTTATAATTTCATTTATAAAAGAAAAAAACATTTAAAACTCAAAATCCAGAAATCTACGTAAAAAAACGCGCCCAGAACATACGCAAACAGTACTCTTCAAACGCTGTTTTCTCCGGATATCCATACTAATATTATAAATGTGAAAGTAACTCTGACTGTCTGTCTGTCTGTTTGTTACCTTTTCACGCCCAAACCACTAAACAGATTAGGCTGAAAATTGGCATGGATAAAGGTTGTATCCCAGGGAAGGACATAGGCTACTTTTTATCCCGGAAAAATCCCGAGGGACCGCGGGTTACACCGCGAAAGCGCAGCTAGTAATGAATATTTCGAAAAATCCTTTTGGATTTGGTTGTGTGTTGGGATGTTCTACCTACCCCTTTCGGCTTCGGTAAACGTCTTTTACACCCTGTATAATAAAGCTGATAGTTTGTGAATTTGTTCGTATATTTGGATGTTTGTATTTGTGTTTCAATCACGCCTAAACCAGTGAACCGATTTGGATGAAACTTGAAATAGGCGTAGATAGTGACCTGGAATAGCATATAGGCTATTCAAAATGTTGGTACCACGCGGACGAAGCCGCGCGCAGAAGCTAGTATAAATAAAAATGGATGACGAAAACAGTGGTACTCTGGGAGTGCCGACAGAAGTGAAAACTTGAACGAAGTAACGAAACGTTGCGAGGCAAACGCCTGAGGCAAATATCTGAGGCTGCTCGCTCAGTCTCAGATTCACGGCGAGGATTGTAACACACACACAAGGTAAACTTAAGGAGTTGATTAAAAACAATTGAGTGTCAATCAACTCACTGCACCCCAGCCATAAACTACATTGGCTAATCTGGAAGTCGCTCAATAGACTTGGCACACAGGTTGGTCGATGCAAAAGAAACCTAGCCAAATGGGGTATCCTTCCCAAATCCAGTGTGAGTGCGGAGCCCCAACACAAAATATGTCGCATCTCCTTTCCTGCCCTTTGTGCCCCACCAGCTGCACCCAAGAAGACCTTGTTGCGGCTTCACAGGGCCATAGCGGTGGCTTCATTTTGGAGCAAACAAATTTAAAATGTGTGAGCACATTGACACGACGAATGAATGAATGAACTCACGCCGACTGTACCTCAAACACTCTGATCCTATCATTCGTAAAGAACCGTGTTTTTTAATAATAGTTTGAATCAAATCTCCCATAATTTACGAACCGTCAATTATTCGTAACTTATAATTATTCGGATAACTAGTAATTACTCGAATACTAGCAATTATTCGATTCTTTCATTGTTATGTATTTTGTATTGAGAATTGTGTAATTTATTTGGACGCCTTAGTTTTTAATTGGATTTAAACTTCAGCCGGCAATTTGAGTAATTGGTGCAGAATGGCGAATTTTAAGTCGGTTTCGATAGCTATCATACAATTATCAAGAATTTGGAAATAGACTCTCTTTTTCGGGCTCTCCCCTTTTATTTTACATGCATTTATAATTGTTCTATAAATAAAACATCAACGAATAATTATACATGATAGAGAAAAGGAATGTAACGATTTTGTTAACTCAAATGAAGATAAAACATCATTAGATGAGTTAGACAATGTCTGTTTTTTTTAATGTACCTACCTACCTACTTATTTGTAATTTTTAGTCAATTAAAATAAATAAGACTACTTCTTTAATGGGATTTTAAATTAAAAATCATAAGAAAATGAAACACTAAAAATTTTTTTCATTGTAAACATTTTTTTTGTGATTTATATAAAAGTCGTATCAAAATTGGTTCATCTCCAAATTTTCGAATATGCCAAATGATTTATCGGCTATAAAAAAGGGAGTACGGATAAGCACAATACCAGGGACACATAAAGCTGTAGAAAAACATTGATTTATCGTGAGACCGGGGACATCTTGGAGCAGGTACACAGGTGGCACATTCTCAATTCCTGGTATATAAAATGGAAATACAATTTCTTGACAGAAACTACTACTTATCATTACATACGTTGAACAAATACTTTAACATCAGTAATGCTATCTTTAGATCGATTTAAATGATCCTTAAGATATAAAAAATACAAAAAAGATACACATCTCATGATCTGACTATTCTCTTATCCCACTCATATAATAAAGCTAAAAGTTTGTGAGTTTGTTTAGATGTTTGTGTATCAATCACGCCTAAACCAGTGAACCGATTTGGATGAAACTTGGAATAGGCGTAGTGACCTGGAATAGCATAAAGGATATTCAAAATGTTGGTACCACGCGGGCGAAGCCGCGCGCAGAAGCTAGTACATCTCATAAACATGAAAATCTTCGTATATCTTTGATAAATAATATTCAATTCATGAGGACAGGGCAATGGCGCTCATTAGGGGCCTATGTCCAGCAGTGGACTGCTAAAGGCTGATGATGATGATGACACAATTCATAGAAGTCAAAACATTTGAAAGGCCGTATTTTTGTAAAATTCGTTTTAAAATGCCATTTTCCGAGGTCGTTCGGTACAGTCGTCCCCGGGATCACATAAAGCAATTTCCTTAATGGCCACCCGATAACAGGCTGCGAACATCGATCGTCTGGAAGACCACGCCAAAGAGTAGGTACCGTACAGGGGAGGCACTTTTAATGACCACGAATCTATGCACAGAAGAGGCATTACTGATAACAACGAGTTAAGTTATACGAAAAAGATGAATGAATGAAAATACTTTATTGCACAATGCACACCTTATAACTACAAAATACAGTAGAAAAGAGAACCATAATACAATGCACAATGGGCGGCCTTATCGCTGAAAAGCGATCTCTTCCAGATCAAAGTCAAAAAGCATTTATTCAGTGGGACCGCTGGGATCACTTAGAATAGTCTTAAAACTCATTTTACTCCTGTTCTTGCGCGACCAATACCGTGAAGAATCAGGGCAATAGACACGGTTTGGGGCCTAGCTTTCTTGGCTAGCTTTCTTCAAAGTGATCCCAGCGGTCCTACTGAATAAATGCTTTTTGACTTTGACTTTGACTTGTAGGTGATCCATCATAGACTAAATAGTTAAGTTCCAGTGGGGAGCCAGTCGAACAAAAGTCTCGTCAAAGTGAGGTATTGGAGTACATCAGAATATCCATCAAAATCTGTCCAGCCAATATATCAAAGAAAAACTTTTGACCCACCACTCATGTTACAATGAGCATTCCAAATAGTCCAGGTAGCTCGACCCTCCGATGTTTTCCTCCACTAAATTCCTGATGAATCATTTCCCCTCATCCTTTTCGAAAACAAACACTATTAGGTATACCATATCGATCTGGCCGTCTATACCTATGAGTTATACGCAAAACCCACCCCTAAGCCAACGACCCTACAACCACCCATGCAACTCTAAACCCTCCCTCAATCATCAGAAGACACATTTTCCATTGACAGTTCCGCTTTTCTTGCGACATTCTGAAGTCTATCCAAGTCTCGGATGGAACAAGATGGGATAGGGTTCAAGGGAAAATGGTCTGTATTTGTAAGGGGATAAGGGTGGTTGGGCGGGCGGCCCGCCCAAGGCAGGGCGGGAGCAATTAGGAATGCTTCGAAGCGGTTTTAAAATTGCAGCTTTTCGTGTTTTTCTGGATTATTATTGTTTTTATAAGAAAATGACGGGGAGTTTCATTTTTGGAAAATTTTACTTATGAGTTAAAGTCTGATGTTTGCATGTTAAGCCTCCTCGCAGACTACAGACTTTCTATCGGCCGATAGTTGAGACGGAATATACTTCGGCTCGTAATAAGTATGGATTAGCCCGTCTCAACTATCGGCCGATAGAAAGTCTGTAGTCTGCGAGGGGTCTAAACCATCGTTTAGAAACAACAAAATCACCAGTGCGGTAGACAGTATAGGAAGTTCAAGATCCTTGAAAGAGGTGGTCAGAGGCACGTCCAAAGCACTTGAGTTATTCTCCTTCTTGTCTCCCTAGATCTCCACGTGGTGAATGTATCTCAGATCACCTTAAAGAGGAATGCACTTGAGACTGATTACTTCAATGATTCACTCAGTCACCCAGGTCTTTCAACTATGACCTAGCATCATAAGACAGATCACCTCAACGATCGACGATCAGCCAATGTCAAGGCCGCGTTTGACAGCTGTCCCGCAATGACAGCCGCTGTCAGTTTGAAAAACGCGGGCGACATTAATGGATGCTCTTCCGTCAGGGGTCAACGAACCCATTTTTTTATTATAAAATTGTTTTGATTGATACTACCACTTGTTGTTATGTAATGGGTGCAAAAGTCTGTCTAAATAATATGAACAAGATTATGTTAGTCTGGCATCGCCCAGCAGTGGCGGTTGGCGTGGTCTGGGCATGTCATAAGGAGGGATGAAAGTCATATAACACAACGAGTGATGAGTATGAATGTGGATGGATATACCGGTAGGGGTAGGCCTAAGAAAAGATGGATGGACTGTGTGAATGCGATGTTAGTGAAAGGAGTGAGTTCTGATATGACGAGTGGTAGAGGGAAATGGAAGAAAGAAACATGTGGTGCCGACCCCACTTAGTGGGATAAGGGCAGGAAGAAGAAGAAGATCGTCCGGCAGGGAGATGGGCAGATGACAAAACCAAAGTCTTGGGTCGTAGATGGATGGGATTAGCACGGGATCGTGTTGGGTCGCACAAGCAAAGGGAGGCCTATGCCCAGCAGTGGGCTAGATCGGACTGTGGATGATGATGATGAATTTAGTAGAATAATAGCGCAAGGCTAAAGTCCCAGTTTTCTATTAAATAAACACTTTTTGACTTTTGTAGAGATCAGACCTTTTGAAACTCAAGATCCATTGATGTTAAAAGGAGTAGTCAAAGACACAAGCTGATCGCATATACGTCCGCGCCGTACCACACAGTAATTTTTCTATAGAAAAAATACTGATGACATCAGAAAATGCGGCTAGCTGGCTGACGTCTCAGCATTTCGGCGCGGATGTGTCGACCACCTCAAAACCTACATTTGCTTCCCTTTTGTCTGGTTTTCCTGTCAAGCGTGTCGCTGATAGAAGCATAATTTTTATTACAATGAAGTAAGGATACTATTGTCTCAGCAGAATTGGCATCGCTGATTTCTCTCAGCGCTGTACAATCAGTATCCTTATTACATTGTAATAAAGATTGTTTTTTATCAGCGCTGACGGTCAGCGTGACAAAACAGCCTTAGTCTTCTTATCCACCATCGCTAATGCTACTCTGATTCTAAAATACGGCATTGTGCAGTCCCAACCATATAATAGACGCAAAACGTCACCTATGTCAAGTTTGTAAGTTACTACTAAGCTATCACAGATGAAAATAATAGTTTCTGCAAGTCACTTAGGACAGTTTGTTTTGTTTGTACCATTTTGAAAATCAAGAGTATTTATAGTACACCCAGTAGTGGGTACATGTCAGACCCACGTTAGGGTCTGCCAAGGCCCGTCAAAGTATTGGTTAGTCGTAACTGATATGTGTACTGTTTCTAACTTCAACTAGTAACTACCTGGCTTTACTTATAAACCTAAAGTAATATCTTGGAACTTTAAACTATTATAAGCGTGTTGTGTTCGCAATGTCATTCTTGTAAGATCGTCGTTAAGCAACGTTCTAAACGGTAATGGATGGGTGACCGCCAGTTGCATTTTCAACTGACTTGCGTTTTGAAGTGAAAACTTCTTTAAGGGGCGTTGGGATTTTTGAGATAGGAGAAAAATATCAAACTCAGTCAAGCGTCTGTTACGACACCATCATTTTAAACCTACCTTTATTTCGTCACACATTGACCTACCGGCAGTGCCAATTTTTTTACATTTTCCTACATAGAAGCTTACTGACCTACATTTTTAGCTTGTTGTGAGAGACTACACGTTACTATGGTATGAGAATAGCCAAACGTTGATTTGTGGAAGGCAAACCCAAGTCCAACTAAATGGTTTAGTGTATATGGGTCTTTCATTTTAAACTAACTATATTCAGTAATTGGGTTCAACAAATAAATAAAAAAATATTTATGTAATGATTTTTTTTGCTCTGTTATGAAAATCTCGAGAAAATCGATAAAGACTTCTCTTTCGTCTTTTAATTGATTGTTGCTTCTTGTATAACTTAGTCCATTCGAGCGTGTGACGTGATGTTGCTGCGTTGCGATTGGTCAACGTCTGTTCTCCTTGAAAATGTTATGCAACATGTCATAAAAAATCAATAAAATATACATTTCGAAGTGAAAACTAAAATCGGCTTAAGGAATTAAATTGATACGGTCAAACGTCTATTTACAACCCAAAAATGTAGCCCTGTCAGTTTGTGTAGTTTAAAATGAAGAAGGAAAAACAAAATTGCAAGTAATGAGGGAGTGTTTCAACGATATTTTGATAGTGTACAGTCGGTAACACAACTCAAAAGCAAGGTACACTCGCGTACAAATGCAATTGATGACTACGCGGTTTATAACTGTCATTAGGGTTGTCATACAAACAATGATTTTAAGGGCTCATCAATGATTTTATAGCCCCAATAAGCATGTCTAATTGAAATCCGGGTGTCAGTCTATGTTTTTATGATCTTTGATATGAAACACGAAAGGAATCTTAGTTGACAATTGAACACAAAAATTGTATTTTATTTTGCGATTATAATGCTACCCTAATGTTCAATAGAACACACATCATTTGAATAAAAATGACGGTTTTATGATGACGTACGGTAATATACAAAGTAGGTAGGTACTTTGATAAGAAGCTTCACTTGCACTGAAGGCACGCAATATTATATTTCATTGCCAAATAAGCGGATAAGAAATTCAGTTTGATATTTGTCAGTTTTATAAATTTTGAATTTCGAATCTTTACTTTCTTTTATTCAACCAAATCAAGGATATTAAAGTCGAAACTGTTTGTAATAAAGCTCATTTTACGTAAAATGTGGACTAAAAGTGACACAGTCCCGACATTACCACAGAAATGTAATAAAAAAAGCAAAAATACACTCCGATACAGAATTGTGCCAGTCACGAGGGTCGGACAACATACAAGCGGGCCGTCATTTTCATAAATTTCACAACCCTAGCGCCCCGCACTTAAATATAGACTTTATCGTTTGAGCATAAAGGTCTGATTTCGATTGTTTATGGGGGGAGTTAGGCCGTGTAGGAAGCGATAGGAGTAAATGCGGAACGTATAGAAAAATTTGATTATTCATGCCGACTTGGAGAAAAATTACAAGCGAGTATGACACGGGGTCGCAGTCTCTGTATTGTGAGCGTAATGCCTCTACGTTTCGCCTACTCTATGATCAGTGGAATTACATTGTAATAATAGATGGTTTATTTTTGAACGAATTAGACTGCGTAAAATATTTATGGGTTATCTTATCTCTGGTGTAAAATTGGTTGGAGTAATACTTTGTATTTGACTCTGGATTTTAAACTGCGGAATAAAACTAGAGTACGATATCATCTCTTCTATTTGATAGGAATTTAGCGCTATTTGGGTTCCATTTTATACTTCCTGAAAAAACATGTATTTTAACATGCCTGAGTAACATAAACTGTAAATAATATACCAGGGTTTATGTAACAGAGTTCAGCTATCGATCGTCATGTACCAGGCTAGCAGGACAGCGAGGATGTATCCCCGCGGCGCCTGCCACCGCCAGACGCTCTGCAACGCTAATTACTTTCAAGACTTCCAATTCTATATTTAAACGAAACAATTTAAAAATAAATGCGTTCCATTTTTAAATAGTTGGTCTAGTCTATCTGGATATTGGAAAAATGTAAAGGTGGTTTTACATGATAATATGACGAATATTTTTACGCCTACACAATGTATGCAAGATGTATTGATTTATTTATCTGTGAAATAAGTAGGTACGAGAATTTAATAGTGTTTTGATGAACATTATCGACTTACTTTTTTTTCGAAAAACAAACTACATTTTGTCCGAAACTAAACCCGAAATACTTGGTTCATTTCGCGCTACTCAACCCGCATATTTTTACCAACTTTAGTAATGAACGTAGTCAACTAAAACTAGTTGTGTTAGTACCTCAAAAACTTGCTACATTTGAGTGGGGGGAGGGGGGAGCGACCCTCTGTAACTAAATTTTCAACTGTCACGTAGATTAATGATGCCAGCCCGTGCGATACGCGCTAATGCCTGTCGGTTAATATGGATATGACTTTATTTTAAAATATTTAATTATTTAAATTGGCTATCACGATGTATATTGGGAAAATTATTGACATGCAATATTAATGATGAATACTGAATTGAGTGTTGTAAATAACTGGCAACAATCAACTGTTAGTCTCTCCGTTAAAACAGATTTAATGCATATTTGTTCATACGCGAAGATGATTACTTTAACTAATACTAGCTGTCCGTCGCGGTGTTACCCGCGATCCCTCGGGAAAACTTCACTTCCCCGGGATCAAATATAGCTTAAGTTCATCGGGGATAATGTAGCATTCTATTGGTGAAAGAATTTTTCAAATCGGTCCAGTAGCATATTCATTTCAAACAAACAAACAAATCTTTCCTCTTTATAATATCTCTTTATAGTATAGATAAGTTACTAGAAAACTTACATAACAAAATTATTAAGTAAATAATGAGAGAGTAAACTTAAAAGATCTAGGTAGACCTGAGAAATATAAAAATGTAGCAAGAAAGTATTTTCAACTTGTTCAATCATCGTAGCAAACTTTCACTACCCACAAAACAAATAAATAAAAACCGAAAGTAGCAGGCGTATCCACATTAATCTTCCGTCGGTCGGCGCGACGCGGGGTAGAATGCTTTTCGGAAATCGATTGCCTCCAAAAATATTTACAGGCCCACGTGTGTAGCACGCACTGTGTACGCACCTTTACGAATACCGTTATTTATTATCTGTGGAAGTAGGTATTTAAATGTGCCTCTGATTTTCAGGTAAAAACGATTTGCGAACCAATTTTCAATTTCAGTATTGTGTACGCGCCCTAACATGATTCTTTTTTCAAATATTTTTTGAAGTTGTTCGAAATTCAAACTAGCTGAAAATGATTTTTGATCAATAAATGATTTGACGAGGAAAATCATTCTGTTCCATTCTTTGACCGGAACTATTTAGTAAATGAATAATGAACAAGCTTGAATGAAGCTTTATAATAAATCGAATGAGGTGAACAATGAGTAAATTTTAAATATAGAACGTCCTAAAATTCCTCACAAAACCATAATTTTGGCACAAGTTATGCAATAAGTTACAATTCTGATATACCTAACCGACACTAAAGCTTTTTAATTTATATTATAATAAATAAGCACCAATTGATTTATAATAAATTCATTAATATATAAATAAACGCGAAATTACCGAAAACCACTGCTCGTTAAATTTATCGTTCGAAAAGACCACACTGGCCGATATTAGATAAATATTCAACATAAATAAACCACGACCTGCACAACACTGGTTAAAAAACCACTATAATATAAATTATGAATTAAATAACGCACTGACACTAGAGCAGTAAACGTCATGGCGATCAGCTGATCAAATATATTGCTACTATAAAAAGTGAAAACGCAAACCACTCTGCCCCTTGTCGCCGTCTTGTTCCTTCCTACGTTTACCACGTAGAACGGAGCGAGACAGGGAGTGCGGCCGTCGCGCGTAAAATGATATATTAATGTCAGCTGTGTTTAGGACCTTGTGAGTCTACAAAATAATAGATGGTAACAAATAAATTACTTGCGGAGTGCATTTGTGAAGGAAATTCGGTCGGTCGTTGACCTCGACCGCGGCCGTGTAAATCATGATTGATATACGACTTGCGAAGGTCGCCATCTTGAACAGAACGGTTCGAAATTTGAATCTGTTCTCGATTGGTTCGTTCCTGCTGGTTTTTGGTCCTTTTTGGCGGGGAATTTTAATTTCCCTTGCTGTGAACGAGTGAGTTTTTGATTTCATTGGACGTTTTCATCTCGGGTTTTATTGTTTTCATTTTCTCTTTGGGCATTGAAGCCGTGTAGCCAACCAATGTTCAGTCAGAACTTATAAAAATATTGTTATGCACATCAAAATTTTTACTGATCTGAATTTTTCCTGATTCGGGGCTACATCTTTTTATTTCTGTAAACAGAATTCATTAAAATTTAAACCTTCTGATTAACAAAAATAATAAAGTTGTAATATTTTCCATTAAACAAAATGGCGATGGTGACAAAGACATAAAATTTGTAATCTTTGTCACCAACGCGACGCCATTTTATTGTCATAAATAAACAATAAAAGTGTTGGCAACAAGCAGTGCTAATCGTTCCAAGTGCGCTGCATCTGCCGTCATAATTTGCAACAATTACAATTAAACAATAATCATTGTTGATATACATAAGTGCTGTAATTGATAATTGTCAAGGTATTTTTGTTTTTTGCTTGTTCAATTTGTTATCAAGATTTTTTATTTATCACTTGGGATCTTGGTGTATGTGCAACCATTTATGACAAATGATACCTACAGCACCTACAGTTTCTTTACTACCTCAGTATGGGTTGGTACTACTTACCATAAAATATTATTGAGAGTACATTATCATCATCATTTCATGTCATGTCCTTACATTGATTTATATGAAAATAGCAACCAGACTTAGGTAAAAATTGCCTATTATTAGTAAGTATCATTGCTTAGGGTTATTGTTTTAGTTCATCACAATAATCGATTATTAAAAGTACAATTTTTTATGCGAAGTTGGATTAATAATTATTATTATGCTAAAAGATGAAACATTCAAGATTTCATCAGATTCAATAAATCGGGATAATTCGCTCCCCAAAACAAAAATCCGTATCGCAACCAATCTATCGCTATAATTAACAAGTAATAACAATAGATAGAATCAGAGAATCTGTATGTCCGACTATTACTTCTTGTACAGAACCATTAATCATTGTTGGGGATCCGTGGGCTAGACAGATTTACTTGAGAAAAGCGAACGTGAGATTTAAAAAAAGGCAATTGTTCTCAGAGAAATATTGAAAACAGATTTTGGAGTTTAATAAAAAAGCGTCAAGGCTGAATTGACAATAATCATAATCACCTGTTTTATGTCACTGGTAGAATGCAGAACTTCTCTTTGCCATGGACAATGTTAAACGTCAATACGGAACCAGAAGCTTTGAAACAAGAACTTAAAAGTACTCAAAGAAACAAAGCTCTTAGTAATTAATATTGTGAGCCGATACGAACAAATCAACATACAGACAACTCGATAACACGATTTGAAAAAAGAAAAGCATCTATCTCCTTTCGGCGCAGGTGCGAGAGGGAGGGAACACTTTAATTTCAGAGTGCTACTCAGAGATGTAACCAGGAGGGGAATGAATTGACAGCAGAAAATATATTTCACTGCTTTGTTTACCTATGACGTTGTGGTCATATACGTTAAAGTTCTCAAAATCTGATACAAGGCTCGTAAAACTTATAATGTTCTTTTTGTTCTAGTTTTGCATCTAATAAACATGACCTAGCTACGACTCTGGTCAGTTTGGTGTTTTATGATAAATAACGATACGACTGAGTGTGTTCTCGTGTCCGATTGATATTGTTTTGAATTTAATTTATTTTGTGCAATCTCCAAAATGAATTCAGATCATCCGCTGCAATATTTTATACAGCTCAAAAGTGACACTAATGCGACACCAACAATGCATTTGAACAATCCTAGCTTTAAAAAAATTTAGATTTGGAACGTCAGTTTGAAAGTCCTGGCTGAACGGAATAATTTTAAATTTCGAACATCAGTTTACATTTCCGCACGGTAAGCTTAATTACAGCAAAGGTTCGATTACACGCAAAAAGTGTCGGTGAAAAGGTCACAGAAGCAGTGTCTCGCCCATAGCGAAATGAACTTTAGCATAAAAGTTTTATGGGTCATTTTGCCATGTTTATAGCAAATGAGAGTTCGAACGCTAATAAATTAACGTTCTTTAATGACCTAATCAAAGTTTATGACGCGAGGCGAATCCGACGACTCCTAGTGTTGCCCGATTGACTTATTGTGCGTAAAAAACTCTGAAAAGTAAAAAAAACCTGGACCAAGTAATTATTTCCCGAGTTTTATGAAGATTGGAATTTTTGTTAGCATGATCTTTTACGCGCTTTTGATTTATGCGCCTTCCTGTTGTCTGTCTGTCTGACTTAATACTAGCCAATGATGATTTATCTTTGGAAGCGCCACTTTCTTTCAAGCTGAACGTTTTTTATAAAAAAACTACGGATTGATTTTGCACAACGGAGTACAACAGAGACGAACCCGCTTAAAATCATAGCATAAGTAATAATATTAAAATACTTAGCGTGACGTATCTAGAGAACTAAATATCGTCGTGTCATCCTGTTGTCTGCCATATGTGGTACTCACCCATCGCGTCTGAAACAAAGAAAAAAAACTGTTAGCGACACATGAAAATAAAATATGGCTTTAATTAGGATTGTTTATCTGTTTTTAATTATATTTTTGTGGGTTTAGTCTTGGGAATGGGAAACTGGATTTATGTTACATAGTAAGTGGTTTATGTTGCATAACGACATCCCTTTCAAACAAGATTCTATTTACGAAAAAATAATTTAAATTTTGAAATTGGAAATCGCGTTCTTTTTTCAAATTAGAATCTATGCAGCCCAAAGTTCTCTTGTATAAAAACAAGCGGTTAAAGACTATGGTTTAATCATTTCGATAGATCGATTCTTCCACCTATTGCCCGATTATCATACGGTTTATCATTTACAACAAACCAATCCTTTTATTTGCATTGTAAACACGAAATCTTTAAGCTTAGCTCTACAATCTTTGATTACGTGGAAAGATATCGTAAAAACTACATTCCCCAAATCTTATCAATCACTCCAAGATTGCCATTATCACTGTTATCATGAGAAATTTGACGTTTTGACAGTTTATTATCAAAATATGACATCTTGACAGGTGTTTGACAGTAATCGGTAGTTTAGCTTTTTCCTCATCTTCAAAAACTACATACTTACCTATTTATTTAGCACAAAAACATTAACTCAAAAATACAAAATGGAGGTGTTGAAAAGGTATTTCCATAAAACCGTGAATATAATAATAAATATTGCACCTTTCTTTGAAATATTGCTTCTTTCACAAATAAGTTGATTCAAGTCAATACTAAAGCTACAATGTAAATATGCTTAGTTGACCGCGATGAACTTGGTAATTCGTTCTACTTTTGAAATTAATTGTACAATTTTTCGCTCTACCTTTCGACTCTTTAGCGCGTATGTGAACCATTACTGGCTTACTATGGAGATTTCCAATTTGTTATGGTACTAAGCTAGACACGTACTTGTAACATTGTTAGTTGTTAGGATATGACTTCCCATACAAATCCTTTTGATTTATAAACTGCCGGTGGAGTTATAGATTTTCGCAGTAAAAATTCAATGTATCAGGAAATAGCAGTAAGCACACAGTAACAATAGTTTTGTTTAGTTGATCATCCATTGCTGTTTTTGAAAGGGGTAAGAAGATGTTGAACGTAGTGAAAGTGCGATGTACACACAAGTTGTAGATATTGTAAGGAGCGTGGAGTAGCAGGGAGCATGGTTGACTGTGCCGTTGTAATTCTATTTACATTCCGGGCTGAGCACGCTACGGACAGTTGCATCAACGGATAAACGATGGGTTAAGTTAAAAAAAAAATCTTATGATGTTTAATAATATAGAGATGATATCAGCTGTGGTGTTAAATTGGCGTGTAATTTTACAATTATTTTATTTTATTTATAATTATAAAATAAAATAAAATAAAATATAACTGTAGATTAAGATGGTTTTATAAAAGAATTACTAAATAAATAAAAATATGATCTAAGTACTAAATATTTTTTTAATGATTTGCCTGAAGATATAAGATATTATACTAATTCTAGTATAATGTATGATTGACATAAGTACCGAATAACTATAATCCTTCATTAGTGACCCTAAACAAAAACGTAAAGTCTGAACCAAAAATCTCTTAAAATTGGTCACATCCCATTAGTGAGTGAAACCAACCGTCAAGTTTTTTATCAGCTTTAGTTCAATTGGCGGGTAATTTTACAATTACCTAGTTATACATTGAACCATATTGGTTTTTGTATGTTCCACCAGCCGTATCTTTGTAACCGATGCTTGTTTAGTACCTAGTAGGTACCCACAGTAATTTGTCATACCCAACTTCTCATATTACTTAGTTACACTTTTCCATTTTTTTTGTAATGACACGTGTATTCTATTATCTCAACAAATCCATGCGAAATAATCAGTGGATTAGCCACGTAAGTAGCGAAATAAACAATAGTTTAACCGCGTGCGGTGTAACTGAGACCGGTGACTCCGCCATACTTGGAAATGTACGTACGATTCCACTTACTGCGCGCGGGGCGGTTACATGGCGCTGTTTTTGATTTATTTTTAGAACGTTTTTTGTTTGACTGAGGTCATTTGCGAGAACAGAAATAATGTTGGATGTATCGATCAAGGAAAGGTGGGGACAACCTAGAGAAGATGATAGTGACCGGAAAATAGAAGGAAAAAGAGTGGGCGAAGTCCGATGGGCTGGTCTAACCAAATTCGCACCACTCTCGACACCACGATTCACAATGCTCTTCATACTGCCGGGGACAGAGGGAGATGGAGAAACATAATAAGGGAGAAAGTGATACCCAAAGGAGATCACGACCCTCAGGACTGAGAAATACGAGTCAAGGAGGAGGAGGTATCGATTTTAAGTTAGTGACAGTTTTAAATTCCATTGGTTGTTATTTTATTGCATGAATTTGATGACAACGTTAGCCATTAGGGCGTCCCCAGAAAATATGGATAGACTGAAGGATATTGATATTGATGATGCATGAGATGAAAAAATAACATGGCTGATTCAAAACCAAGGCTAGAGCTAAATTCTAGGCCCAAAAAAGGCACATATTAAAACAGCATCCAAAATGACAAGCAAAAATTTTTCTAAATTACAAAAAATAGTTGAATATATTGGACAACACGAATAAACTGTAAATTTAAAAACAAAAAAAAATGTGGCATTCCAGGAGTGCCAACAGAAGTGAAAACTTGATCAAAGTTTTGGTAACGGTTCTAAACATAAAAAATGAAGTACAAAAAAAAATAATGTGCAAAAAGTTACCGTCCTACTGGGATTTGATCCCGGAACTGTCTCATTCAGAGCTTATGTCTGTCTCACGTCGACTGTTATGACGATACAATGTGCGACGAAATTAAGGTAGGTATAAGAAAAGGCTGTAACAGTCACGTGACTGAGTTTGATATTTTTCTCCCATCTAAAACGCCCAACGCGCCTAAATAAGTTTTCACTTCAAAAAACTTTCTAGCCGCCAATATAATCCCAGCAGAACACGTTTGCGTGCAAGCTCGGAGTCTTGATATTAGCTATAGTAATACCGTGGGTTCGCTCGCCTATTTACGTACCGGATGCAAGTAGACGTTGACACTAGCTCATATTCATACTGATCACTTTTTGAAAATTTATTTAGGCGCGGTTGGCAGTTTTGAGATGAGTAAAATACTTGGATTCGCCTCGAAAAGGTCACGGGTTATTTGTCAAGTTTAGAACCGTTCAAGTTTGCACTTCTGCCGCCACTCCTGGAGTGCCACTATTTTTTTATTAAGTTATCAAAAGAACCTTTAAATCTACAGGATGTTTTTTTGAGAAGGCCGGTGATGGCCAAGTCCGAAACTAAGAGTTAGAAAAGTTGAAAAAAGATTCATGCCCTCGATTTATAAAAAACAATAAGTACTGAACTGCATTTTTTTCTAATTTTATTTTTGACAGAAATCGAAAAGAATATGTAAAAAAAATACTCTGTAGTACTGAATTTATGGATTTTGTTACTGATAAGGATCAATTTTCCCAAAGAAATCCCCACTGACCAGAAATCCCACTATAGCATTATAGGCTATTCAAATGTTGGTGCGCAGGCGCAATTTTGAAAAATCTAAGAAAAAATTAAATTGCGTCTCACTCTAAATTATTATCGAAATAATTATCTAAGTCTAATATATCTATATAAATATAGGTCCTATCTGAATGACAGAATGTATTTAAATATTGTACATTAATCGGAGTGACCAGGCGAGCAGAAGGTGTCGCCTATAATTTATTACAAGCCTTAGCACTGGTTCTGGACGGCGTCGAATTGTTGTCGAGAACGATATAATAACAAAAATTATGAAAATGAATAAATTGTTATATCTTTGTAATGAGGAGAGATTAGTTTTAAGTTTTTAGTGTTGTTGAAAGTTTTTAAAAATCGTTGTATTATTATTAATTTCTTTAGGCGCGTTTAGTAGTTTTGAGATGAGACAAAAATCTTGGATTCGCCTCGAAATGGTCACGAGTCAAGTGACTGCTCACCGACTCCGGGTTATTTGTCAAGTTTAGAACCGTTCAAGTTTTCACTTGGCCGGCACTCCTGGAGTGCCACTGTTTTTTTTTTGAGGTTTTTTTAATGATTGCAATACCAAAAGCAAATATTATAATATTTATTATTGTTGATTATGGAGAGATGTAGGTCAATTAAATAAATGTGTACTTAGGTACTTATAAAAAGGAATATAATATTCATTATCATCACCCACAGCCCTTTTAACTTGGTTTACATTAATTCCATACCATTTTACATTAATTCATACATTGATTCGCGCACTCGCAAGCATTCCACCCCTCAAGAAACTGGTGCTTACCTCGTTCCTAATGCAACGGCGACGCTGAGTGATAGTATTGATAGTACCAGGATAGCAGAGACGCGGCTAAGTGCGATCACTTGTACCGCGATACCGGCGGGATTCGCTCCTACACGCTCATGCGAGCCTGGTGCCTCACGGGGTTTCGCTTTTGATAACTGGGACATTTTTTTTGTAACCCTAGAGATACCGAATAAAAAAGATTTAGAAATGCAACATAATGTTTTTTGAAGTGTAAAATTTTTTAATAGGCGCGTTTGACAGTTTTGAGGCGAGAAAAAATTCTTTGATTCGCCTCGAAAAGGTCACGTGTGAGTCACGCTCATCGCTCAAATTTTCACTTCTGCTGGCACACCTCGAGTGCCACTGTTTTTTTTTTAAATTGTGTTCATTTTTTGAAAACAGGATTGCAATGTCTGTCTTCTTCGTTCAGTTAAAAGCACACCTTAACTAGTGAACCGTTTTAGATGAAACTTAAAGTAAACGGTAGATCGTAGTATGGAATAGCATAAAGGGTTTTAAAAATTAGGTATCACGCGAGCAAAGCGTTTCTTTTCAGTTTCCTTCTCGAACAATCAAAAAATACTTGAGAAAAACTCAAAATATTTAGTTCTACCATAGATCGTGAGTAAGCTTACGCGAGATAAAATATATAAAAGCTTAAGGCGGATTTTGGTACGAAAAAAACTCGCATGTAACATAAGCCTTACTCAACAAACAACCCCGAAAATATAACCACGAAAATACCTTTTAAAAAGAAAACATTCACATATCCGTATCTTTTATCATTTCGACTGTTGCCCGATCCGAGCAAATCCCCATATCCGGTCTCGGAGTAATCCCGGTTTACCGGTTATCCCGGTTAATATCGCGATGGCTTCAGACATTTGATAATGGAACATTAGTGCCGGTTATAATTATAGCCGATGGGAAAGCGTTGAGTAATTTGAATTTGGAACGGATGAGTGGTGTCTCTTTGTTGGCGTGTTCATTTTTGAATATGGAAGTGCTTTAATCAACCAACAAGAAGTTACATTCGAATTTTGAAACAAGAGATTTTGAGCTTAATAAAAGAGTTTCTTTGTTCTTTTTTCAAATCATTCACAGTCAAATGTCCTAATTCTAAGAAGGTAGTACTATAGTGTACCTCCATTTTGACCGAGACATAATTTGCGGTTCCGTACCAATCTACATACAGGTTAACTAACTCGTAACCCTAATTGTTAATTTTCCTGAACACTTACTGAAACTGAGTGCTCACTTTAGTTCACTTTTACCAACATTTTCACTGAGTACACAATTTTACCACCGTTTTCGTACATTTTACCAGCATTTTCGTGCATTTTCAACGTACGAATTGCTCAGTAACATAACATGAGCCCTTGTTTCGGCCCTCTTTGGCGGAAAATCCCGGGAAATAAGGGAAAATTCGCCGATAGTTCCCCAGCGTACCAGGGCCTCATACGGCTAGAGAGGATTGCACGCCTAATGATTGCGCCGGGAGCTAGAGATGTGACAAGAAAAATAATAGTCGAATTTAGAACACGGATATTCTAAATTTAAAATTTGAATATGACTTTCTTATTTGGACTTAGGATGACCAATTGTGTAAGTATTTTAAGACAAAATCACTCCAATTAATCCACTCCAAGTTACAAAACAAAATTTATTTAATGAAAATGCTATCAAGTCTAACCTAATATACGGTACTAAGTATTATAATGTTATGCCCAACAACAAAGTACTGATGAAGATAGTAATGAAGATTAGCTCACTGCGAAACACAATAGACGAAAAAAAATTTCAGATTGGCCGGATAGACGTCAAAAAGCCGGAAATTTCCCACCGCTATCCAGCTCAGCAAATCCCGCCAATATGGAGTGCGGAAAATACCTGGAAAATGGAAACGCTCCCCTAACATTATAGGGATCTACTGCGTGTAACGAGAAAGAAAATCTATCTATTCTGTTTCACATTATTTTATAAATGCAAAATGTTATAGGGAAAATCCCCTAAGATTTCCTGTGAAAATTTGTAAGGATCTATTGGTAAAAAAAAATTAGAGTTATCCGAATTTTTTTAAGATCAAATTTTGTTAGGACTAGACTTCGTTTGTTGGACTAGATCAAAATCGGAAATGATAAAGAATTTTATACAAAGAAATAGACACTAAAACCAGAAATAGACACTAAAACAAGAAATAGACACTATAAGACAAGAACTAAGTCGATACTATTCACTAAGCGTACTAAGTTGTTACTTTTTAATTCACATCAACGGTTTTTTTATCACCAGACGCCTTTGATCTCAACCCATCTGTTGAAATTCGTCGTAAGGGCTGACCACACACGACCGTTTACGATTCTAACAGTTTTACAGTCACACAAACAAACAGTCAGTTCCAGCTATGTTGAGCTAAACGTTGAATCAAAGACGAGCCGAATTTCATGGTTCCTAGTAACGGAGCGTAGAAAGTAATTTGAAAATAGAACAAAAATCATTGTTACATGAAAGTAATGTGCCTAAACCTTAAAAAATTTGAAAATAGAACAACTTTTTTATCTATAGCATTTGAAAAGGCAGCGTTCCAAAAACAAAAAAATAAACAATGAATTTTTGAATAAAGAATAATTACCTATTTGTGAACGAATGAAATCATCGAGCGTAATAACTGAAGCGTCGCTTGTCTCAATACAAAGCTCAAGTGATTTACATTTAGAACTCTGGCAATAAAACGAAAATGGCGGCAACTCGGCCGACGGTTGAACATGAAAATTTTCTATTCGGACGGACAAAGGGCGCCAATTAACCACCATTGTTCGTAGGCTCTCCTAACACGATTAGTTCATTATTGTGTAATTTTATGTGGAATATTCTCTAAGAAAATGTGCAATATTAGAAATCTACGCATCCATTAACTTAACTACAGCGCGGCAAAGCTACTGGCTGATAGGCAATATTTTTCACTTTGACGTTGTTGTAATATGTTCTTGTAATGTTTTAGTCCGTTTCATTACACAACCGTTTATGTTTTTGTTCATAAATCTGTGTAAGTAATGTAATATCCCGTAATCCAGTGGCGGCCATGTCTGTTATAGTAATGTTTTCGCATTAAACGTGGGCATTTAAAGTAGTTTCACTCGTTATACTCGATTTCTTTGGCCTTTAGGTCGAAACCCTACTGTGCCTGTAAAGTTAGCATCGAATTTATCATCTATTTTTAATATTTCTTATGGCGTACCATGGGGTTTAATACCTATCATATTTTTTTCCTTTTCTTTCAAAGAACCGACAAAGGTCGTTCTGCTAGCGGCCACACATCCATTTGATAACCACATCTTATCCGGCTCAAAAACCAAAACAATATATCATTTCCCATCACTTTTTTCGTAATTTGTACTTATTTCCGATTATTTATAAAAGTTTTCAAGCTGAAGTACCAGGGCGGAAGCAAGTTAAAGGGGTGTATTTGTTGTTGTAACGAATCAAAGGACGCGCGGGTTCCTGGTATCAGCTCCTTTGTTCTGATACATTAACTAACGAAAGTAAAACTATAAAACAAAACGTTGATAGAAAACACCGCAGGGAAGATAACTTGGTCAGCTCTAGTGCTCGCATTTATTCAAGATGAGCTTCGATAGAAATGCAAAACAGCTAGAAAAAGGTACAAAAATATTGATTGCTGAACATTTTGTGTCTTTTAAAAGACTTAATAGAGAACAGATGACTGTGATTGCACAAAAAATTTAAACAGTTCTTCTATCAACTCGAATTTTTGAATTTTGAAAAATGGAACAGCTCTCGAACAGCCAAAGATGAAAGATCTAGATGTGACGTCCACACGCAATGTTTATAAGCTAGAAACATCTAGATTCCGTTGTTTGTGTTATCTGAAACCGTTTTAATTTATTTCTTGGAATGAAAATACCTAGAATATGTTGTGTTACCAGGAAATGACGAGAGTCGGAATGAAAATTATTGAGCAACAACATTAATTTTTACTTACTTAAATGCATTTTATGTGTCCAGAATTTTCACGCAAATGACTCAAACTGTTGTCTTTTTAGTTTGAGACATGTTTAAAAAGGGTTTCCAGTAAAAGTGTGAGTTATCAACGGATGATCACGATCGTTAAAGTCAAAACTTTTCTAAGAGCTATGAGAAAGACTTTAGCGGAACTCCTCAAGTGGATTTCGCGATCAACGTGAAAAACCGGAGCAAACATGGCTCGTAGCTTAATTTTTTTTTAATAACCAAGCCCAGTGGGGCTAATGAAACAAATTGATACTTTGTAAAAGGTTTCAATTTCCCCTGACTCCATAAACATCTTGAAAACTGCACTCCAAAAATAGTTCCCAATTTGTCTCAAAGAGTGCGACACGAACCAGAAATACCAGGGCGTAATGAACTGATACATTAATTAAGATCAAAGTAAACACTCCTCGTTGGTTCTGCTTGCCTGGTAGCTGACAGGCTGTTTGAAGCTTGATGGACTGACACTGGTCTGATGCAGTTTGAGGTCAAGTAGTGTAAAAATATCTGTTTCACATTAGATTTCATTTGAAAGACATTCATTTAAATTAATGTGTTTGAACAGTTTTTTAGAGTAAGTAGGTATGCCATATTTATTTCTCTGAAACAGTATTACCTACTTATCTATAATTTTATCTAAGTATGTATATTTAGGGTACTTCAAATCCTGTTCTTTCTTTACTAATAGCAACGATACCCCTAATTCAAATTTGAAAAACGAACGTATAATGATTTTAATTTCAAATTTCGAATGATTCAATAGTTCGATGTTTAAACATCCAAATTCTGGTCAATGACCCGACCTGACCAAAAAAGTAATAATGACGGCAAAGAATTTGTAGTTTGTTTGCACAGATAGAGCATTTCAGATTAGCCCAAGTAAATATGGTAAAGATAGTACCGACGCGACTACCCGTTTTTGTTGCGTACATAGATAAGACGGGATTGTTTTTATGGTATCTTATGGTACAGGATAAACATGAGCATAGACAACAGATAAAATACATTTAGGAGCATTCTATGCTTACATTAAACTGCCTCTGTTTTTTTACCTATCGTCACACAGCTGGGTCTTCTTGCGACGTCAAGTCAAGATATTCCTTCAGTCATCATCATCCACTTCTGGGTTCAAATCTTTTTTTGATCCAATTTTGGAAAATAAATTTGTATTGATGTGCCATGGTCTCCAGCTCTGTGCTACTTCATCATTGACTCAAGTCTACATCTTCCATCCATTGGATAGCAGAAGCCGGATGCCAGAATAGAACAATACTTACTTTTCTACACTAATATTATAAAGAGGAAAGATTTGTTTGTTTGAATTGAATAGGCTCCGTAACTACTGGACCGATTTGAAAAATTATTTCACCATTAGAATCCTGCATTATCCCTGATGAACATAGGCTATATTTTATTCCGGGAAAGTGAAGTTTTTCCGAGGGAACGCGGGTAACAAACACGGACAACTAGCCTACGATAATTTTACCGTTCTCTTTTTTCTTTAATTTCAATTACTTAGCCAGACTTTTTTCAAAACCTACCCTATCGGAACCTACCCTGAATCGCGTGCATCACTGTAATTGCTTTAACACCCGCGCACGCCCCTCTTTCGCTAAAATAACTAATTAATCTAAGCAACCTGCGTTTATTTATACTGGGGGTGCAAGGTGGGTGAAAAAAACTTATCAATGATTTTCATACGTCATCGTTTTTACTTCGGCTGTCTTCGGAAGTGCTCGGAAAACCGACTTAAAAAAACTAAACTTTGAGAATCGTACAGATAGGACAAATTAAGGATTATTTGAACCATTTTTTATCCTACTATCACTATTTCCCTCCACTTGTGGAGTAGAGGCGCTAGAGATAGACAGAGGTGGAAGGAGCTGGAGGAGGCTTTTACCGCAACGGCGGTCCTTACATAAAAATATAATATAATATATAAACTCTACTTATAAACCCTATAAACGTTTAAATAGAGATAGGTACTTAAATATAAATAAGGAAGAAAGAAAGTAATATATTATCACTATTTAATTCAATCATCAAAAATTTAAAATAGTCTAGTCTAGAAAGACCAAAGAGTTGTGATAAAAAGTACAATATAAGTATCAAGACACGTATTTTGATTTTAGAACTCAAGTCTATTTCGATGGAGTATTCAAAAAGCTCATTTTCTAAAGCGCACTTTCCTATTTTACGTCTATGATCAGTTTCGTACAAGTAAGTTGCAGGTCGTAAAGGCGGGGCGTGCCGGCGACGCCCCGCGTTTTAGCTACGCCGTCTTTATTAGCAAAGTAAGTAATAGTTGCAGAACATACTGTTCTGAGACTAGTTTGAGCGGAAATGATGATGTGTCTAAGCTGAGCTAAATGAAGAAAACATCACTTTAGAAACATTACCAGCCAGCTTTCTTTTGAATTAAAGAAACAGCACTGGCCAGTTCTCTCGCTTGTTAGTCGAATTCTATTTTTGAATTTTGAATGAAGAATAATCAAAGGAGTTTTTAATTTAAACTTCATTCTTATTGTTATGAGTGAAAACAAAAAATGTTCTTTTTTTGAAAAATGAAGTGAGTGAGAAAGTGATTTTTATTCTACCCCAAGTGTGACTGTAGTAACACAGATGGACACGAAAACGTAAGATAAATTACCGCATCGCTGGAGTTAATAGAAGAATAATGAAACAATTATTGTATTGACGGTTGCGTGTCCGAGGTGAGAGGACACCCCATGGGGCATGCACCCCATACGAAAATAATTTTGATAGACACTTCGCGTGAGACAAGCGATTATTCTGCGTCTGTTCCGCTTATAATTCGGCACATTATCGGTGCGTTACCGATTATATTCGAATAGTTATAATCGAGAGCGCATTCGCACCTCTAACGATGTCATTATAATGCAGTTTCGATGACATGTGTAGGGACGGGAAGCGAAAGATTAACGGTTTTTACGGAAACTTTTTTACCGGTTTTTTGAAATAATCAACTCTCTTGGAAAATTATGATTGAAAAAAACTTGATAATAAAAAATAAGTAGTGTTCTCTGTTAATAATATGCTTTTGTTTGAAAAGTGGAAACCCGTGTAACAAGGTCGGTTCAAAGGAAAGATACCGTGTTGTCTTTGGTAAGTAAATATTACGTTGATCCAGCATCCGTTGTTATCTAATCTCCGGTCAGTGTTGATACCGAGATACGTTCTGATGCGGAATTTTGTGATAATATGGCGCCATTAAAGTATAAAATCAGCAGTTTATAGCTTGAACTCCTTTCGTGGTGTTTTAGGATCAACAAAGTAAACGTAGATTAAGGCAAACTAAGCCTTTAAAGTAATTTGATGGCTTCTTTGTTATTACAATCTGCTTCATTGATATAAATAGACCATTAAAGTGAAAAGTTCATATGAGTGGCCAACTGTGGTGACGGAGTTTTTAGGCCGCTTGCAGGCCTCCGTCATAACTTGACGACCGACAATTTGACAGAATGAAAATGCCACTGGCGGTCACCCATCCACTTACAGAGCGTTTAGAGCATTGCTTAACTTCGACGATCTATTAAGAACGACTAAGCAAGCACGACCACGAGCGCTTCCCATAAATTCATTTCATATGACGATCAAAACAGTGCAGTTTTCTAGTTACCTCATAAATACTTAGAGCGCGAGCAGCATTCCTTTTCTAATAAAAAAAAACATGATAATGACACTTTCATTGTTGATAACTCATTCATGATAGATACGCTCAAAACTTGGCGCATCTCTACATCAATGAATGCTTCGATTTGAAGGATGAGTGCACTAAACGTTGTGTAAACGACAATGTGTGAACATAAAACTCAAAATGACAGTACACAGCCTCAAGTATTGTTCTACGGATTACTGCATCGACTGTGGAGTGGTTTGAACAAACACTATTCACTCGAGAACAGGGACCTCTTGTTCCCTGTAAATACTCCACTTTATATTTATTTTCAAAAATCTATCTTGACGTCGAGTGTTTTATCTTTGTATCCGGTTAGCTAGTACAGTTGGTTACACAAGTTGAATTTGTAGAAAAAAGTTTTGGAAAATTTTTGACGCTGATAGTCTAAAAGTTTCCAAACGCATTAATGTTTTATGGAGGAAAGGGTACTTAGGTAGGTACTTATATTTTTGTATGATTTTCAAAGTTGTAAATCTCAGGACTATAGTTATAGAGTACCAGAGTAGAGACATGGTATTGGGCCAAAGCAGACGTCCTAGAGGTCGTTTTAACAATGATTTTAATATTATTAAAAAAAAGAAATGTTATTAACAAGTAGATATTGTTTTTAATGCAGTAACCGGTTTTGAAACCACTTTCAAACCTGAAACCAGCTTAACCTTTTTGATACTGCCTGTACACTTTTATTTAGCTAAAACATTCCCGTGACATAATCTGTTAGTTTTTCTCACGAGAAATCACATTAACACAGAAATCAGCAATCATTAATATACTTTAAGCTTTCAAAGGCACGTCAAAGCATTTTTACTTATAGACAACAAAATAATTACATACAAATGTCTTCGTCTTACGAAAGCTGCGACGAAAGCCTGGAAACATTATTAATTAACTCGACTGACAGTTTCACACGACATTCATTAGGTATGTGTCATTATTCATCTGTTCTATTTCCGATTTTGAGTTTTTCAAATGCCAAAACTCATGTCGTGTTTGTTAATTAATTTTGAGTGACGCAAGGGAAAGTTTTGAGGTTATGAATGGATGTAAGTTTAATGAGGTTCTCATTTATTTAATGATAATACATTGTTTTATTCAATGATGTGTGTGAAGATTGACTGGAATCATATCTCAGTTGGTAACTCTTGCTTGGTTGCGGATTCGATTTCCACAACAAGAGATTGAATGATATTGTAGTGTGAGCGTGCAAGCTCAGCGCATTATTATGTACCATAGCTTAACAATTAGTTAATATCAGAATCAATGTATACATTACACACTCGGACACCAACCAATAAACACATATCGTAACTATGAAGATTTTTAAATACATCCGTCCTCCAGAAACAAGGAACATAATTAAATCCAATTATCACAATATCTCAAAGTACATTTCTACAATATTCTATTTATCAGAGATACAGTGTTTTATACATAAAAACATACTATGGAATACTGTTTTTCAGCCTATCAGAACAAAATAGCGCCAGATTTTCGTCACTCGTTCGGAGGAGAAGCATTGATTACACTTCGCTCTCAGATACGCAGATTGGTTTCCCGCCAACGCCGAAAAACAGCGCGAAAAAAGCCGCACATTTTAATGTGCTGTGTCCCAAACAATCAAACTTTTTGGTGTCAAACTTATTGGTCTCCTGTAAAGCACATTTGATTTATGTTTAATGATTCTTGATTGTATTATAGAATACATTAAGCACTTACTGATTTATTTCAAATTCAATAAATAGAAACAATGTGCTCAAAAATCGGTATTGTTGTATCATTTGTCGTTTAAAAAACCGGTTTTCTTAAATCAAATCCACGTTTTGTTTCACAAAAAAGCTACAACTTGCTAAACTGTCCATATTAGTATTCGACGCTCACGTCAAAATATTCAAATCGAATTGTCTCGTCATCGGAATAGCAATGAATCGAGATTCGACTCGTTTACAACGTTAGTATCTAGTATCGTTTTCGGAATTCATTATTGATGACACGTCACTTGGATAGCTTTTCTCGTCAATATGCTTTTAACTAGTTTAATGACTGTCGATTTTCCGTACATTGTATGCTTTTTTAAATTCCGCGTTCCGTAAAGTTTTGAGGGTTTATTTTCCCAGCTTTTCATCTAGTTTTTACCATCATTTTGCATTCAGTCCACCTAAGATAGAGATGTCCTACATTCCGAGCGTCCACTGACTCAATCACAACTGAGACAAGTGAACACCATAACCAAAATGTTTTTTTTTAATTTTTAAAAGCACAATACTATTACCGGTCTTTTTTTTCGAAAGTGTTGAAGCGAGTCATTTGCGTGTAACTCCACTGTGTCCCGCAAAAATCGGCTAACAAAGTAACACTTGGCTCAAGTGGTGCAAGTGGGCCTCAACTCGATTACCGACTAGTGTCGAGGGGACTCGATTCTAAATAACTTAACGCGGTTTGGTCGAGTGCGCGATTATTCGATTACAATGCGCAAGTGTCGGTTTTGAGGTTTTTTCGGTTTGAATCTGGGGGTCTCAAAAAAGACGTAGTAAAACGTCTTTTTTATAACTGAGTGTCACGTCACATACTTTATGATCATACAAAATCCTTTCCATCTATGCCTACACTCAACGGGACGCTGTAGTACCTGGGACATTGTTTTAGATGGAATAGGCTTGCCCAGCACCTAAACCACAGCAAAATAATTATCAAGGTTTTTGTGGTCTTCTTGTTGTGTCTTCGTGCTTTCGAACCAGCCAGCATGGTAAAAGAAGGTGGTAAGACAATGGCTTAGTTTATCATTGTGCACGAAGAAATATTCTGATAAAGGCTTCTCTGAGACGTTCTAGACGTCCTTCTAAAGTAGACGCTATAGAACCTTGACTTGCCCAGCACCTAACCTATACTCCTCTTTTCGTGAACAGCCAATGAAGACAACCACTCAAGTGTATCTTCAGATCCGTTCTTGTAATTACAAGCTCACAACAAATTCACCCCAGAGGGGCTCCTCAGACACCAAGACGCCAGAATAAAATCAGTATGGGAGAACGTTAAATAAAGCTCGAACGAGCGATAAAACACTCTGCTGTTTTACAGCCTCCATCTTTGTTTAGGGCCAATGGTTATCTTTGTTTCATGGTGTTTTCGCGGGGGCTATCAAATTTTTACGGTCGTTCAGTGGGATTTGTCTTAATGGCAGTTTTTGGGTTAATCATATCTTACCACCTGAATAAGTGGTTTATGGTTATTGTGAACAGATTATTAGATTTAGTGAATACTAGCGTTGGGAGATGAATTGGTTCGATATGACAGTGCAATGACTTTCTTTCGAAAATTTATTTCCTAAGACTTTTCTTTAGGTGTCTTGTAAAAATACGTCCTTGATGCCTCAAGTTTCATAATGCCATTCTGTTGATTGAATTATGTTTTAATAAAAAAATTTGAGAGCCGTAGCGTACCTTAACTTCCTTCGTTTCTGATTCATCAGATAAAACTTAGGATCACACTCGTATGTACATGTGGTTCCCCCTTTTCCAGAAGTTAATCTCACAAAGTTATTTGTATAAACAACAAGGAACACCTCATAACCATCCCCGAACGAGATCTCTTGTCTTTAATAACAGTACAATTGAACGGTCACAGTCTATGGCCTGACAAATTCGCACGCCCTCGACATCGTCTTAAACGCGCACTTAACTTACCCTTTCTGTCTTTCACCCTCGGACGCCTCCATTCTTTTTATATCGCAACTTTATTAACGCATAAAGGTCTGGTGATGGCCCTTTAAGAATTAGGATGCGTCCCGTCAGGCTCACTCGAGCCGAACAAATGGAGTGTCGGAACTTACCGAGTCCGGACGCCCCGCACTGTCCCATCCCTAAACGCAATTAATGGTACTGTTATCACACCGTTCCGAATTTGAATCTCTCCGTACGGATTTTGGCGCGCTAATCCATTTTTAAATTAACTTTTTAAATATACGAATTTGGAATGCGAAAACGCGCTCTTTTTTCTATTAGGGATGTAGTACAGCTGTAATGGGGGAATGTCGATTCTAATATGAGTATCGACGTCGTGGAAGCAATCGGATTTACATGTCTACCGAGCGCGTACTAAAACGAAATCATGAATGAAGCGCAGTATAGGAAACCCAAAACATTATCCTTATGCTCCCATTTTACGACCTTTACCCCCATCGAGTCGAAAGGGTCACATCGGTACGACACGCTGTAAAACGTTTCCGTCCCGCTCGCACTCGCCTTGCCCTCGTAAAACGGAGAGAGATAATCACGAAGATGAGTCGAAAATTATTTTTTTTATTATCACCATCGGCGGTGCTCTTTTATTTCCTTTTTACGGTCCGAGTACCTCATAAAAAGACAATAAACTTACTATTTACAGACCATCAGGAAATTGTTAGCCGAAGAGGTCTCTTTACGACACATGTTCGTGTGGTGGCATACGACTCCAAGTGATGCACTCTTTACGATTGGCGCGCCCGTAAACCGAACGAATGATACATTTTATCTTCCCGTATGAGTATATCACGCCATCCAAATCAACTGGCAATGTTTTATTGTCTATGAATATCGGAACAGCCCCAGCTGCGATCGAGCAACTTCTGATGAGCAAAATAAGTGAATGAATGAGTGCTCCAACACTGAAACGTGAACCGCTAATAAACTGATCGTAAAACGAAAGAAGCGTTAAAAGTATAGAGGTAGGTATGTCCGTAATCGGAAGTCAAGCTTCACTTTTATTATTGGGGAATTTCGTCAAGAGATCTAATAATAGTTATTAAATCGGCTGCCCGTGTTAGCTAATACATCAGTTAAGTGCTCTTTTTATGATTTAACGCTGATTCGCCTCGATATTACTGGCCATAAATTATCCCCGGGATTACTGTATAAATTGTTTTATGATATGTTTTCATTGTTTATGACTGCGATGTTTTTGTAATGACGTCTAGGGACGATATGAAACCATTGCGGTTATCAGAGATTTGCGTTTTATCGACTGCCGACCGTCCCTAGCTATGCAAAGTGAGCGATTCAGTTTTACTGCGCTAGTTCTTGAATCGGCGGAAAATTCGGTTTCCGAACTGTGGTTTATCGACAGTTTCGTTCGTGAACGTCACTATTCAAATCGAGCTTTTAAGTTTATTTCTGTAAGTTCTCCGGAAAACTGCCGTTATCGTAGAATCAGTTTATCGGAAATTTCGCCGATTCGTGCGCGTCTCTATGCAAAGTGAGCGATTTACTTTATTCGTGTTAGTTTGCAATAATAGCGACATTTACATTGGGGTTTAGTAATATCGCGTAGTACCAGCTACTGGGGCCGAGGGGCGGGGGATTTCAATATTGTGAATTCCAAGGATGCTCCTAGTGCGTGTAATGAATTTCGGGATTGTCTTGCGGTTTTTCGGTTTCAACCCTTTCCTTACTTTCGGTCTATTGGTCTCAAGTTTGATAATCAAGAAATTTTCGGCATTCTTTCGTGCTCGGCTCGCATTGAAGCCCCGTGTGGGGCTGTGCGAGGCACGGCGGCACCAAATGTATGATAATAAGGCCTGTATTATTTAGGTCCGGCCATTCGTATGATAAAATTGAACGAGTGATATTTGCCCGCAGACAATTCCTATGGAGATTCGGTCTTGTTCTGGGGTTGAATCTGTGCGTGGGGATGATAAACGGCATTTTCCTTTTGCGAAAATATCCCAAGAAATACGGGAATTATATTAGAGGCTATTTCGTCTCGTATGTGGTCAGGGCAACGGAAGCGTTCTATTTGTAGAGATCATTGTTCAGAAAAAAATATGAAGTACATTATTTTGAAAGCGCTTGTAATAATAGTTTCAGAGTTTTTTCTATAAGAATAATCAGTTCTTCAATGTTTTAAGATGCTTTTTCTTACCTATCTGTGGAACCAAGCGGAACTTACCATTATAAATACATAAGTCAGTCTAAACAATAACTTTTTGTTATTTAAAACAGTAATTAAGTATTTTCTTAATTCACCTGCTACCCTCAAGGCAACTTAGAAAGGTTTAATTACGTTTGAAACTGCCAGTCTAACTCAAAAGGTTTTTAAAAATGGAACACTCTTTAATTGGAAATTCAAAAGTGGAACACTACTTCTGTTGTTCGTATAAGGATGGGACATTCATTTTTCAAATAAAATCGATTACATTCTATCGAACTACACACTTGATATTTTTAGTATTACGTTCTAAAAGTGGATGATACTCTGATCCGTGACGTGGAATCTAATATTCTTCTTTGGGTTTTGAGCGTAGCCACAGGCGGAAGCTACTAAAAAAGATAGTCGTTAAGGTGTATTTCAAACAGAACGCTTATATTTTTATGTTGGCAAGCTTGGCTTTACGGCGAGCTGCGGTCGCCCGAGGCGGAGAAGGCTCTAATTAAAATCGCTCTACGTTTTCTGTGGTGTTCATTTTCATCCTTTAAAACGCTTTTTGTTGTGCCCTCCCTGGTTACTGCGTTATTGTTGTGGGCTGTAACTAATTTACATGTTAATGAGATGTTTGTAATGTTTCGATAATAGTTCCCTGAATGGGACTACCTCTGTCAGATTAACCCACAGATTTTAATGATGCAACAAGAATGTTATATGCCTGTTGAAACATAGCAACAATTTTCCTTTATGCTTGTTTAGTGTTCTGTACCTACCCGAAAGCCAACTACAACCTATTTACTAAGGCTGTTCGTCCATTAATCTAAGGGATGTGTCTTTTAACAAGTTTTATGCCAGCGATGCATTATCAACAGCTTTGTATGGCTTTATGCTTCCATAAGGCATCGCTGAGTGGCAAGGAACACGCTAAACCGTAGGTACCTACAATTTTGTTGTGATGTTCACAGAGGGTGCACTTCTATGGCCGATATGCAACCAATTATAAAAAAAAAAAAATTATAAACCTGTCTAAAACAATTTTTTTAACTTGTGTCTTTCATGTGCAAGACCAATTTACATTTAGCCTTTTTTTTAATTCTACAGCGCTACTGACTCAAAAATATGTTTAAATCCCTTAGATTCATTAGCATTTATCACAATACCAGGACGGCAGAAGCCCGCGTGCCCGCGCCTTTGTCTCTCGTATGCAAATGACATACACCTGTGCCTGTTTATGTAAGCCTGGTACTCGCAAGAATGGGGAACATGTTTTTTGTTTTAATTGTTTTTCTTATTGATGAGAAATGTATTTCAATAATTGCTTCGCTGTGTGGCTTAGCAGTTATAATTAATTTTAGTAGTCATTGGAAACATCTGTATTATTCAAGATTGTCGTTACTTTAACATAACGTAATTGAAATGAATAAAAATCGTAAAATATATATTGCCAATGCGGAGAATAACTAGGCAATTAACATTTATCTACGTCAATTATCAAGCTTTACCTACCACAACAAAACTACTACAGAAACCCCGCGGGTTTTTTTTTCAATAAATAGGATTTTTCATTATTTTTATCTTTTAATAGTAGCATACATAACCTGTGGTTAAGTTTTTACAGATTTTCTGAAACTTATTTTTTTAAATTCAATTCAATTTACCTTATTAAATATTACGATCCTTAGATAGCTTGACTGATTCTATTGTATTTTGTAATTTTATGTACATATTGTAGTAGCTTAGTTTCTGTAAATAAATCTGTTAACTTTTTGTTTTATTTACCTTATTTGTAGTCTAGACACTATATACAATTTGTTAAAACTATAATTTCAAGTTGAAAATAGTTATTCCTTTAATTTTAAGCTTCAACCTGATACTTTCACACTTTTTTCCAGCACTCAATTTAAAACAATTTAATTCCGCGGTTTCGATGCGGTCCGGATTTACGATCAACGGCTACTTACCATCGATAATTAAAGCGTAGGTAAATCATCGATGTCGATAAACAATGCGCCCAGCACTATTAACCTGCGTAATGATGATAAAATGTTTATTATATTTTATTAATCGGGGTTTGGCGCTAAAATGTAGATGCGCTTCGAAATTTAAAATGCAATCTTTATTTGCATTCTTTCATGTAAACTCATTCTTTTTTTGAATTTTCAGATTGTCACTGGCCGCATTGAAACAGTTTGAAAATCGTAAACAGAAGCAGGCAACTTAACAACGAGAGAAGTGAAGCGTGAAGTGATTCGGCGTGGCGTGCGGCGAACAGCGCTAAGTCGCGGAAGTAAGCCTCTTTTGCTTTTAAAGCATACCGAAGTTACTATCTTACAAGTTTGGAACGTTGCAAAGGGTGCAGCCGTGGAGAAAGCGACGCTAGGGTAAAGAACATTTCTAATAAGATTAGGTAGTTATTGGTAAAAAAGAGAGTACGTAGATGACGCATCGAAAAAGATTTTACGCTCCAACTGAAAAGTTGCTACAATTATTATTCTTCTTTTAAAATTCCAATACAAGTCTACTTACCAACATTCTAATTCTTAAATTCATTCTCTTTATAATTCGATTTTCAAATAGCAGAAAGGTTGTCGCCTCTCGCAAAAAAACATGACCACCAACAGTCGAATTTGAATTTAGAACAACAAAAAATGCTAATCTCAATAGTGGTTTCCCCCCTTTGCGAAGCGACTCCGTGGCAATTGTATGGTGATCATACACGAGCGACTTGTATGTCTGTATGTACTCATACAATTAAAATATGGACGTGCCTCTACTGTAGATTACAATAGCTTTTTGGTTGTTAACCTTTCGTGTACTTACAAATATATTTGGAACAATGTGGACATGCCTCTGACAACCTCTTTGGACATCTAGATAAATAAATAAATAATGCTGGACATTTCACACAGCATCATCTAGCCCCAAACTAAGCAAAGCTTGTACTATGGGAACCAGATAGGTAACTGATATTTTTTTTGTAATTTTTTATAGTACACTTGGTATTTAACCGATATATATAAGCTTATCAAAGATTTGGATGCCGAGAGCTAGGGTTCTGTGGCCGAGCGGTAAGGCACTCCGGCTTTAGGAGGGTCGTCTGATCGATGCGGGTACGAATCCCGTCGGAATCCAAAATTGTGATAAGACTTTTCATTTCAGATAACTGATATACCTACCTACTACTTATATACTTTTTATTTGTAACACCCAGACCCGAGATGAATATTTGCAGATCATACAAACATTTATCCCGCGGCGGGGATCGAACCCGCAACCTTCTGCGAAGCGGGCTGTCACCCACCACTGCGCCACAGAGAGTCTATAACAGATCTTAAACGAACCGAAAATCTATGCCTAACATACAGTTATACGTTATTTTTCGATTCATCATAGTTCATTTAAATATAAAAATACACAAAGCCATCACCCGCAAGGAATTTCAAAAATAATTCTTAAAAATACGCAGTTATTTATAACCTCCTTGCGGGGTCCCTTCAGGAAGAAACGGTAAACGTCATGAGATAAATTACTTAGGGGAAATTAAAAACTGTCTTGAAATAATATAATTTTCGTACTTATTGTTTGAAAAGCTACAGGCTACAGAGGAACTGGGCCGAGCCGAGGAACAAAGAAGTTCACGGTAGATATAGGAACAGAAGTAAGATCACCAATACTTATGTGATTTCAGTACATTACTTTCATCATCATTTACAGACAATAATATCACACTGGGTGTAGGCCCTCTGTTTGGTCATTCATTTCAGTTCTTGTCATTACATAATCTACTAAAAGATAAACTTATTTAGATAAATAATCATTTTAAAAATATAATACGCATTAATCGTAATAAACAGACTGAAAACTGGCCAAAAATTTTTAAATTTAAAAAAAGAATACTCAACTCAACTTCTCATTCTAAATTCAAAAATAAGAACATTCACCTCACAGGGACGTATTCAATCTTCAAAAATTCCTCTCATTCCAAATTCAAATTAACAAAAACAATGCTATCAAATCCTTTCAAACCTATCGGATGCACACAAATCTAATAAACACGAACATCACAAATACATTAAAAGGCCGAATCTAATTTCCCGACAAAAAACAAAAAAAATCTTAATTACTTTTTCTCTCAAAGAGATAAGGAGCCCTATTTGAATCCTCGTTATCAACACTTTCTTCTACCCTGAGTTCTTTGCCCAACCTTAGAGATATAAATTAAAACAAGTCGAACACCAACATTACCACCAATGTACCTCTTTTAACTTGTCTCGTTGATAAAATGCCATACTTTCTGGGATTTCATAAATTTAAGAAAACATTCACACATGTTTCATGGATCTTTCTACAAATACATTTATGTATTTTAGTAGTTTTTATAGGTCAAAGTTTTAATTTAGGGCTTGGTAGCTGTGTAAATCTACCAGTTATTAATTATTTATGCTAATACTTACCTAATAAGGCTTTTAATTGGGCTTATTTTCTTCTAGTCTATGTAAGAACGCTAAGAAATATTCTGATAATTGCTTACTGTTCGTACTTTCTTCTTTAAACATAACTTTTTCCACTCTCTTGCCCTCCCTTCAATCCTCACTTTTTCTCGCGACCCTCTGGAATACCTATCAGAGGTAATTTAAAGATAAGTAATGTCTCCAGTCATTAGGGAGGAAACGAAGGAAATGCAACCAAATGCATTTTTAATATCTCCAGATTCAGGTATTTTCCGATGTTTACGCGAACAAATCGACATTTAAGTTGGGTTTCGATATGCGCTATTTTTTATTTTCGAAGTGAAATTGACAATTGGGATTCAAACTGACCGAAGGCATTAATCCACTCGGCCAACACTCAAAACTATTTAAAAAAATTAGAAATATAAAAACAAGCGCCACGCTCGACTTTGACTAACAATAGCTATAAAACGACTCAATAAATTAAGTCCACAATATTACAACCCAAATAACTATTTTAGATGACGCTTATTACAGCGTGACCATCTTTTACATAACGATTAAATTATTTAGAGTTTTACAACCCATCACGATTACATTTTATTTCCTGTAACCATTCTGATGAGACTCGCACTCACTGAAGACATAAAACTGTTTAAAGATATTTATTGCGATTAAAAATTTTACGACAATTTTTAAATCCCGGTATTTCAAAATAGGTCCGATTGACCCTACGGTTTTTAAACCAATTTTAACGATCGAAAAACGCACGAAAAAGAAATTAAAAAAAGCCCTGCGGCCGGGACAAGGTGTTTATTTTTCGGACAAAAAACATAATAATCTTAGGCTGTAAAATACTATCGGACGTTTACGACAAATTCACACAAGTCCTACTTAATAAATCTGACAAAATCTTAAATTTATGCCCGCGAACGGACAGAAGTAAAAAAAGAATATTTTACGACGCACTAAAATGTAAGATGGCCAGGACGGGATAATTCGGGAAAAATCCATTTTAATTAAAATATTTTATGATGATTGTGATGAAAATTAAGAAAGATGATTTCCTTTTAATATGCTCTTATGAAATATTAAACGGAATGTTGTAATGGCGTTCTTTTTTAAACGGAGACGTATTTAGTGTTTTCTTTTCTGTATCATTATATTTTATGGCTCTATTATTTTTAAAGAATCTATTTTCATTTTTGACAAAAATATTTTTCGTGTTTTTTTTTAAAATAAATAAATAAATAATGCTGGACTTTTTACACAGCATCATCTAGCCCCAAAGTAAGCAGAGCTTGTGTTATGGTATTAGATGACTTATATACTTTTTGTTTGTAAATACATACATATTATACACAGAAACACCCAGACCCGAGACAAATATTTGTAGATCATACAAACATTGGTCTCGCCGCGGAGATCGAACCCGCAACCTTTTGCGTCGCAGGCGGGCCCTCGCCCTTTGCGCTACAGAGGTCGTCAAAAATTGAAAATAGATTCCTTGAAAATGTAGTCTAACTGAAAATTATGAACACCGATTCGCTACTTTTGTTTCAAAAAGTATCAATTCTTCCCAATTTTTTTAAATAGTCGTTTTAAAATCAGGAAGCTCCAAATCTTATATTTTTACGACAAAGAAATATCGTGGTGGCATAGGAGGAATGTTAAAAAGTGTTCTTGATTAAATAAAATGTCGTAGGCCCCATAGGCCTCCGAGGGGCAGGTTCGCACGTGATAAGCATTAAGCAGCCGTTCTGTTTCGGCTTAGATTTTATAGCGGAAGAATTAAAGTCATTTGTCAAAGGAATGATTTAAGGACTTAGGTCAATGACTCGCACTAGAATACAGCCCTGGGAGTTTGAATAATTGTGTTCGAAATATGAATTTTCATTTTGAAAAAAGAACAAGGAGAAAGTGATGATCACAGATTAAATAAAACAAAAAGCAGACTGAGGCATTTTGAATGGCTTAGAACTTTGACAGAATTCCTCTTTCATAATTTTCAGCTCATTTTTACGGGGGACTCATTTTTACGAACGCATTTTACACCAACGTATGCATAAAAAATTACAGTACTCTCTTGTGACGTACGTAACAATAAGACGCACATGATTTGGAATCGTGTACATTTTGGCAGAGGGGAAATACAAGGTAAGGCTCTAGGATCTAAGCTTGAAGGACTTGGAGTGATGAAGTAACTTCATTGAACTTATTCATAGCCCGCAAGATATTAAATCAGCACACCGTTTAACCATAAAATAATTGGTACCTTACCCATTTCGACGGTTGAATGGTGAAAATCATCTTGGCTTACCTGAAAAGAAAAATATTTGATATGAACTCCAAATTGTACATTTATTCTACCTCCCTGGTTCTTTCATGGTCACCTTTATCAAAAAGTATTCTTTGTGATATAAATAATGACACCATATTTACATGCAAAATATCAGGACATTTTCCTGTGGTCGTTTCTAAGGAAAAATATGAGCAATAGTTTGTCCCATTGTGCGCTCCCTCCCTAAATAAATAATCAGGCGTTTTTGACCTGTAAGTCCAGAGTATAAAGTTCATTTTTTATTGCTTGGGTTTGATCTTTTTTGCTATTCTTATTGGTTGGAATATTTTTCTTTTTGTTACAAATATTATGAAATTTCATAATATGTTTGCTTGAAGTTGTATAAGAGCCCTAAATATGTATTTTATCCTGTTTTTTAGTATTTGTTGTTTATTATTTATTATAAACACAAAATTTGTCTGTTGGAATTGAAAGTTAAAATTAAACTGTTTATAAGTTGAACCTTAACCTTTAACTTAAGTTTTCTTAAATATTCACGTTTTCCACACTATATCAGATAATTTTAAGCTCTTCTTTTAATTTCATTTATTATATTACACAATAATGAATACTAGATACCTATTCATGTAATCTAAGTGCAGTAGGCTCCTACCTACTGTAATATGTTCATACTGCATGTCTTTTATTAGTGTATAATACTTTTATTAAGCTAGATATAATCAGAACTATGTTAGTGTTAAGGAGGTGAACGTTGAAGCTGCTACACAGTTAAATAACTTCTGCAGTTTCATCGTACTTTTATATCATTTGTTCCTCTGTCTGTTCTGAATAAACTATTTCTAAATTTCTATTACAGAAATACATCATCTGTAAAAATTTCAACTGGTCTACCTATCACGGTTCATGAGATACAGCCTAGTGACAGACGGACGGACAGACTTACAGCGAAGTAATAGGGTTCACGTTTTATTTGGCTACGGAACCCTAAAAAAGACCTATCTAATCTAGTAGTAAGTTTAATTCAGACTCATGATAACAATGCAATCGAAAGAACCATTGTAAGGTACCAAATGCATGACAAAAAGCACATCGTATATTAGCATCACTGACATTAATATTTATTATGTAAGTACGTGTCATATGCAATTATTGTAATGCTTTTAACGTACACCTTTCATTCAATGCAACTGTCATGCGCTAGAGTGACAACGCGTTGGAGAAAGTGAGGAATATTTCGTAGATTTGAACACATCACGGTAGATATTGTCTTAGATTAAGTAATTTAAAATAATAAAATAATAATGATTTTTTTAAAGAAGCCCTTCCATTACACAAATATTAAACTCTTGCCCTTTCCAGAAATGTTTATCCCAATCAAGTTTGAACACTGAACACAGCTGGTTATTATTATTTCTTAATAATAAAACGCTACAAAAGTGGGATGATGTTGGCAGAATAAGAATAATATTAGTATAATAATAATAAACAAGTAGTTATAAAAGTTAAGTAGGTAAAAATTGAAGTTGCAGACCGGTTTTAATGATTAAAATTTTTATATTATAACAGCAATCACTTTTAAGTAGTTTTAAAGCACCAAAATGTCTCACTTGTTAATTACTTATTTATAAAAGCAATTATTTTATGCTACACCTTTCAATACTCATTTGATTGCTTTTAATATGTGTAAAAATGGCGTTAAAATGCAGGTTACTTTAAATTTTTAATAAGGCTTTGTATATTTATTCTGTTTCACCCCTAAATGTTAATAAAACTCACACCAGCACATTAATATTAACACCTAAACGTTATCTCCTCATATTCGAGTTTAACCAGCATCCCCTGACGTCAGATTGACATCTGTCAGTCCAGGGGGTACATCCGACCCCATATTTTTCGCTGGTGGAATAAATTTTTAATCAAAACATTTGGAACCCTCCCCTTAGTCGTTAATTTCTCTATTGTCAAAAAGTGACACAAGTTAAGTTGGGATAGGTCGATTTGGATAGACAAGCATTTTTATGCCAGTATGTCAAGCTAAATAAATATATTTATAAAAGTTACATATAAATGAGTACTATGAATGAATGCAATTATAAAAAGACAAGAACTAGCTTCTATTTATAATCTTAATTTATTTTCGAGTAATAAATTTGTGTTCACTTCATTATAATAAAAGCATAAAAGTATGTTTTATTAAGTAAAAGGTGAAATAATAATATACCTATGCTATAAAATTAACAGCATTTAAAAGAATTCTGCTTCAACTATCATAACTCATAACTTCATAAGTCATAACTGATCCCACAAAACTACATTTCCCAACGAACAATGAAGTAATCACAACAAACAATAAATAATTCAATAAAAACACACTTTAATATAAATATCACGTCTCGTCCGAAGAATGAGAACAACTCTTATAATAAGCTGTTTAAATTTCGACATAAATCTATTTGTGTTTAAATTATTGGATGTAAAATCAAGCCAAGCGTAAAAAAAAGTTATGGCAAAAGATGCCTAGAATACGTAATTGTATAGTCAATTTGTAGAAAGCCACTTATAAATCGATACTTGACAACATATGCAGATATTCCCTTTGTTATATTTAATAGCTGTTGCCTGCGACTGCGTTTGCATAATCAAAAACTTTCCTTTGATTTATAAACTAGGTTTTAATTGTTTTTATATCAAGTTAAGATGCATACAGATACTCTTGTATTTATGTATTTTTTTAATTATAATTCCTTCATCGTTTAGAGCGTGTTAAAGTTTTCCAAATAAAAAATTCATTGTCGCACTGTTGGATTTCAAACAAAAAAAATTTTTTTTAATAAATCATTTCATTTCATCCATGTTTCGTTCGTTCGTCATCCAAATTTCATCCTAATCTGTTCAGCGATTTGGGCATGCAAAAGTAACAAAAAAAAAACAGACAGAGTTACTTTTACATTTATAATATTAGAATGGATATAGGTACTTATATTTATATGCATTATTGATTCTAAAAGTTTCAAGCAATAGCCCCTCGCCCGATCAGCGCCGACCACACAGCGTCAAACAGAAATAGAACATAATCATTACAATAACTCAATTCGAGTTTCGCCACCGGCCTACATCTCCTACATCTCTTAATTACTAGCTCCTGCCTGCGGTTATGCTCAGATACAACATTTTAAAACCTAATGGCAGATTCATAAAGAAACTAATCTAGATAACCTACGATCAGGGGCCGTATTTGCTTTTTTTTTTCGTTCTTTTGATGAATATTTGGATGCCCACCTCAATTAAATTTATCTCGGGTCTGAGTGTTTCTATGTATAATATGTATTTACAAACAAAAAGTATATAAGTAGTATATCAGTTATCTGGTTCCCATACTAGCTTTGCTTAGTTTGGGGCTAGATGATGCTGTGTGAAATGTCCAGCATTATTTATTTATTAAATTTCTGACTTCAAGAACCAATTTTTCAAACGTTAAAAACGCGGTCCTAATCTAGGACCAAATATTGGCCCTTGAAGTCGGAAATCGCGGAAGGCATCCGAATATTTATCAAAGGAATAAGTAGAAATAAAAAGTACTTAGGTACCTATTTTAATTACAAACAAAATTATCTGAAAGCAAGACTACTGCATAATCATGCTCCATCTTAGAACTCACTACTGCTTAACATCAGACAGAGTGAGGTCAAATCTATTCACTCAATTCTATTCTCAATAAAAAAAAAACAATTGTCAAAGACAAAAGTACTATTGTATTGCGCTATCATTGTCACCCTACACGAAATTACAGAGTTTTATTCTAACTTAAATTTAATTGCAACCTCTATTTATTTGTTTTAAATGTCAGAGCCAGCGTGTAAGGAAACCTATAATTTGTTTTTAAATCTCTATAATTTTATTTGTCCATAAATGTCATGTTCAATTCCAACGTCAAAGGTTTAAACGTTATTTTAATAGTGCAAAGGAAAAAAAACTTATTTTAGAAGTGTAAACTTTTTTAGGCGCGTTCGGCAGTTTTGAGATAAGAAAAAAATCTTGGATTCGCCTCGGAAAGGTCACGTCACGCGACTGCTCACTGACACCGGGTTATTTGTCAAGTTTAAAATTCAAGTTATCTCTCTCTCCTGAAGAGGTTTTTTTTAAATCAACGAAGTAACGTTTAGTGCCCATGACACATTGTGTATCATGTTGCTAGTGCTGCCCAATTCAGTAAATCCATTTTTGTCTGATCTTGTTGACATAAAAAACTACATAGATTTCCTTGATCATTCAAACTTAGGTAGAGCGAATGGAAGAACATTCTTCACTGTCATCATCATCATCAGCCTATAGCAGCCATAGGCCTCCCCTAATGAGCGCCATTGCACCCTCAGCTCGACGCATCCAGCTTCTGCCAGCCTTTAGCAGATCGTCACTCCACCTGGCCGGAGGGCGTCCACTACGTTTGCCGAGTCGCGGTCTCCACTCAAGAACTCGTTTACCCCAACGGTTATCGGTTCTAAACATTGGGCATCCTTACCGCTAGAGTGATCTCTTCCACTTTTGGACCAACATAAACTTTAGTGAATGAGTTGTCTGAGTGCTTTATCCGACCATAGACAAGTAATTTCCCTAGTATTTTCCATTATTCTCAGTTATTCTAGTATGTAGGTGCAAGTCTTAGTGGGAATGCAATTTTGTTAGACGCGACTTGCATTCAGAGTATGGCGTCACAGCTCAAGGAAAGTAGCTGGTGTCATTATATCTCTGCCTACTCCGAGAAAGAGGCGTCATTCTCCGACGACCTCTGTGAGAGGTATGAGTTCGTTCATGAGGTAGGACAAATTGTTGTACTTTATGAGCATCTAAACTTATTTGACGAGCCTCAATTCTCTTTGACTGACTCCCCACTGGAGCTTGACTTTAGTTTTAAGATGGATCACCTAAAACAATGCTAGGCCCCAAACCGTGTTTGTTGTCCTGATTCTTCACGGTATTGGTCGCGCAAGAACAGGAGTAACATTAGTTCTAAGACTATTCTAAGTGATCCCAGTGGTCCTACTGAAAAAATGATTTTTGACTTTGACTTTGAAATACTTAACAAATATGCAATTTTTTGTCTTGCTTCTGGGTATTTTCTGTGAACTTTACGATGTAGGTACATATTTTTACGGTACAAAAGTATTTCTATCAATTGATTGCCATCATACGAGCTAGTTTCGATTATGATATCGTTCAATTAAGTAGGTAAATCATTGTTTATAATTTACCCCTGTAATAAATATCACACAATCATTCGTATTTTATGATAATGATTACCTAGCTAGTGATATTGATCTAGCTGTTCTCAAAGTCTGTGGTCACATTATCCGAGATGGCGGCGCTGAATTTCAAATTAACTCGACTATCTAAATAGTTTTTAGAGTTGCATTTGTTTGTAAATAACTGTTTCATATTACATTATTAGATTCAAGCCTAGTCTTGCTTATTATTAAGGCACATCACTAAAATCTATCCAACTGCATTCGGACAAGTTTGAATTTGAACTGAATTCTTTTTTCAAATTAAAAAAATATGCACAAACTACTTATTCTGCCGGAAGCATTTTGGCATTATCTCGGATCTTGGTCATGTCTATGGAATGTAATAGGTACTTTTGTATCGAATGTACAATTCTAACAAATATGGCGGCGAATTTCGGAAGTTTGATTTTATTTCATTTAATATTTGATGACATAACGCTAAAGCATATTAAATATTAATAAGTATCATTGGTAAAATAAAAATACCTAGTTTAAATCAAAATAATGATTAAAGCCTAAAGCCATACATAAACGGACTACGCATTCCAGGCTACGCATTCACGCACAAACTCGCGCGAGTTGACGAAATATGCCAATAGTACGCGTTGCTGCCACAGACCAGAAGAAATAAATAGACAGGTTATTCGTTAAAAATCCTATGAAACACGATGTCTCCAGATTTTCCCCACTCACGCAACACTCACTGAACGCAGCGCTATACTGGCTACTTGACCGATACACACTAACAAATTACATTATCTTCTGGTCTGTGGTTGCTGCACTACTACGCGCTCCAGGCTACGCGTTTCAATGAATGCGTACCTAGTCTGACAAGGCTTTAGACATTCGTAGGGTCTTGCACTAATGTCTTAGGAGAGAAGACAGGCACATCCAAATTCATATTGACCACTTGCATCTTTACTCATGCACCAAAACGGTATAAACCCATTTTATGATAATTTGAATAGTATCTATTACATTTTTTCAAACAGTTTTTGATTTATGTTCAAACGGCCCTTTAAAAGGCAAACATTCAACTACTTAAATATTTTTTTCAAGTAAATGCTAATATCGACCAGTAATGCTTGACCTCGAAACCCAACAAAGTTATTAATTTTAGAAGGAAAATGAGAGGTCAATCTTTACTGGTTTTCGTCTAGGAATGCATTCTACACAGTAGCCGTTTCAAATGAGCCTTTGTTTAAGAGTAAAGGAATATTTTGTATAATTAAGTGATTACTTACTGACTACCTGAATATTGACAATGGCTTTGTAGTCTGTAAGTTATGAAATCTGCTACCTACTTACTTCGTTTCAAAACGTTCGATTTTTCAATCTTGAAATTTAAATTTCGAACTAAAGAAGGGACACTGGCAGAAATCCTCATTCGAAAAGAAAAATAACAATTTGAATTTGGAACGACAGATTCGACACGAGATACAAACAACGTTGTATCTAAAAAAATCAAAATATCTATCAATGGTAACAATAGCATTATTATAAAAGTATTCTTTATATAGATTTTCTGACTGGTTGCGTGTACGCAATAATTGTCGTCTTGTTCTATTCATCGTTGTTTTTTTCGTCCCGCTCACACGCGCATCTGTCAAATCTATGACGAATCACTTTGTCATTTTTGACAGCTTTTCATGTTGTCAAAAGTAATTCGCACCCTTTTGATGTTTGTACGTTTGGATGGTGGTAAAATTCATTTTGGAATAAATTTTTCATATAAATAATGTAACTTTAATTTTTTTAATTTTAATTTAGGAACTTTTTGGATTCAAAATTCTTACACTAATGAAAATATTTTAATTGTTACTTCAAGTCTTGTATTTTGTAAATAACATCGACTTGTAGGTATAGAAAATATTTATATTGTTCAAGCTCTATCTTAGTTTGGTGGTAAATAAAAATAACTAAAAAGTTAAATCTTTTTAGTTATTTTTATTTACCCAATGATGCTTATAAATATTAAGCTTAAGCGCTTTGTAATAAAATTTTATAAAATTAAATAAAATCATACATTCAAAATTCGCCGCCATATTTATTACAATTGTACACTCGACCATAGATACAAAAGTATTACATTCCATAGACAAGACACAATAGAATTATAATGCTGTATGATTGTATTGTTGCAACCCTTTGGTTTTTTTAACGTGGTAATTGTTAGGATAACAGAGGGAGGGTAGGTAAGTATGCGTATGAGATTAAAGGGAGCATTTGGTTTTTAATCCCGGCAATAAAAATCAGCGGGAACTCAGATTAGTATTGAAATCTGTCTTTTGGTTTTATTCCTCAAATGTGTCTTAGAGAGTTTTACGTTTTTGTCATCGTCATTTTCTCTGTTGACAGTATTTTTCAGTTATCTATTCTGTCATTCGTCATGTCACCACTCAAGACACGTCATTTTACATCAGCTTAATTTCTTTGACCTAAATTCAAAATTAGAACCGGCTTGGGTTGAATGCAAACAAAGGGCTAATGTTAAATGTAATTTAAAATTCTTTAAAGGTAAGAAATCAGGTAAAAAATAACCTATTTCTCAACAAATACAGAGAAATCTAATACTTTCATGTTTGTTAAAAACAATGGCCGCCAGACTGTAATAACTACATGCATCCAAATCCCACAAAGCACGCAAGCGAGTGAACTTTAAAACAAAAGTAACGCTACACCCGGGGCTTCTTCATTTCCGTGAACACATGTATCCAGTCTGTGGTTTTTTGACATTAATGCGTTCGTTCAGGATTAGTTTTTTCCTAAAAGGCGGGAAAGAGTGATGGGTTTTCGGGAATTTCTAGAAATAGAGTTATGCAGTTGTGCGTGTGACATGTCGACACCGACTAACAAGATTGTATTTCTATTACTACTGAAACTAGACATGATTTGGAATTAAAAACTTGGGTGGGTCATTTATTAGACACTTTTACTAATCTCCTATTGGTTTAATCGAATGTCGCAAATCAAAAGGTCACAAGTCACAAATTTTCCATTTCCAAATGAAGTCGGACCATCAACCAATCATAATTCTGGGAAAATTCCGTAACGGGAATCTATCACGAAGGAACACGCCCAAGGGGAAGCCGGGCCACAGCGCCCCCGACTAATCTAATATTAAACACATTCGGATATTAGATACAAAGTGAGCATTCACAAAATTTAATAATCCTGCTCCCACAGCCTGTCTCTTTCTAACGCATAGTGATGCCTTGCTCTAACATGAATTATTAACAACAATTTTATGATTACATTTAGCATTGAGTGTAAGTGCCGGTGCGACGTGATACGAAAACCGAATGGCCGGTGAAAAATGGCGGGAAAACGCCAGTTAATATTTTATTGGTTTCGATAGGTTTGAGTTATGTAACTCTGGGGTTCCGGTAATTTTCAATTTTGTGTCTGAAATATTGATAAGGTCTCAGGGGTATTGGCTAACTTGAGAGCTACTTGCGGCCGGCTAATGGTCTTGTACTGCTGTATTGCGGACTCTGATTATTTATTGGGTTCCTTTTTGGCATTCCAATGGCTTTTTTACAGCATTAAGACATTATCCCTTGAAATTCTCGCAATTTGAAGAATTAATGCTCGAAAGAAAACTAAAGGAACCGATTATTTCGTATTTTATCGAAATTGCAAAAGTGCCCAGGGTAAAGACAAAAAGTCATTACCCTCGTCGAACGATACAAATATACAAAATTATATTCTATATACAATTTTTGCGTGTATTTAAAATGTAAATTCGATCATGTTGTCTGAATAAATAATAATAATAATAAATTATGAGATCTTATTTAAAGCAAAATAGCAAATCTTTTACATTACTAAAAGAATAAACAAAAATCTCTCAAGATGGCTTAGCAATAAAATCAAATCTGAAAAACATAGCTTTAAAGCTCCATGTCGAATGTGAATGCGCAAATGAATAATCGAACAGCGACAAATTTGAATGTTTAGTTCCATCAACTCATTGCGATCGCCATGTCGGGAGTAATCGAGTTAGTCGATTTAATATCTCGATTTGTCGAATGTCATGATACTGAGTTTAGCTCTTATATTTTTTAGAATTATCTTTTTTTTCGAAATAGTGGAACAAAAAGTTGGATATTTTTGAATGAGCTAAGCTAAGGACCTATGTTTGAATTATGACCTATGTCTAAATTATGGACCTATGTCTGAAATAAACAAATTTTATTTATTTATTTATAAGCTGTTTCTCATTAGCATAGTCTTGTGTTACTTTATTTAGCTTGACTAACAAATTAGTGATTAATAAAAATCGCGATAAACTGACTTTGAAGTCTTTTACCAGTCTCATCTGGTTACACTCCGCTTAACTTGATCCTAAATAAAACAGTTCCCATCGCACTAAAATAGACACAAGTAATAAAAACGCAAATCAAAAATTACGCACATAAACTTAGCACCCATACAAATTGACCATAAAGTATTTTGCCGCGCAAAAGCTGACACCTGACCTGACTGATAATATCGACTAGATACAAATTATAGGACTCGGGCGAATTCAACGCACATTTCTAACCACTTTTGACCACTCAGCGGTCAGAGACACCGTGATCAGCATTCCTAAATACTCTTCGAGGGGAGATATGACGAAAATGGGACTGTACAAGGCGGTAATTTTATTTAGGGAAGAGGGAGATGTAACGAAATAATCGTCATATTTTATACGAATTACTCTTAGCGTTTCAGGTTACGCGACAGAGTAATTCAATTGTCGGTTTACATGTTACAAGAGGCTCTGGTAATGAAGTGAGGAAAGAGTGTTATGCATATCGTCAAAGGTGAATAATAAGAGATGCGAAATTTATTCATTTTACAATATTATTCAATAAAACAGATAAGGTCTAGGCTACAAACAAACATGTTTTGCTCAAGTGTGCTATGACAAATGAAACAATAATAAACAATGATAATGTAACCGAAGTATAGCTGCAAGTGCAGGTTAAATTGTAATATTTCTGAAAATATCTGAAATAGTGACTGTATCTGTGACTGACAAATTAAATTATATCCATCCATCCTGATTTATCTCTTCAAAAGTCAAATGACTTTATTCCAACTCCATACATGTAATAAAACATTGAAATCCACCATCAGCCCGCGGATTAACATCGGAAAAATGAGAAAAACATTTCGACAGCATGAAATTGCAGACATGATAAAAAAAGCTGACGCTCACAGATTGACAATTGGCCTCATCTCGGCTCATCCGAATTTCATCGCATAATTGTCAGTTGATAATTGAAAAACGTAATTACTGCCACCGAACGCGTCAGTTAATTAATATTAAATTCGGAAATAATCGCCCCTCCCCTCTCTCCCCCGGGAGCGGGGACACGGTCTGATTGAATTATAGGGAAATTTTGAATTTTGAATAATTCAGAAACGCGAGTTAGCCCTTTACGGCACTCAGGGTGCGATGAGACTTGCCCGGAATATTTTGTGGTCTAATTACTGTTTGCTTAGAGCGTGATTTAAATAATATTCATCGCTAAAGGGTTCCCGCTCGACTTTTGTTTACCTATTAGTTTATTATCACGGTTTATTTATAGCCGTCAACTGTTGACCCGAGATATGAGTCAAGCAATAAATCAGGACTATAGATTACAAGTTTTTTCTTAGGAAACGAACGATGCCATGTAACAATGTGGAGTGTGGCGCAATATTTCGCGTTGTTGTGAATAAATAAAAGGTACGGAGGTAAATGAAAAAGTCCGCGCGAAAAAAGGAAACCTAGTTACAGATCAGGATGGGCGGCGCGGCTCACCAAAATTCAATTTAGCCAACACTCGCACACAAAACCGTGCGACAAACCAAACAATTACATACGTGCGCGGAAAGCATAATTTTTCCACAAAAACTACGTGAAAATGTGCAAAAAACACGCCCGCTTTGTTAGTTTTCGCGCCAACGAGTCGGCCATTTCTGACAGCTGTCAAACACCAGCCAGCGATTGCGTCTTTTGAAGTCACACCTGATGACAGTTTGAAAAAAAAATCACGTTGAATATTTTATACGACTTGAATAACACAATGTAATCCCACACAAATTACTCTCATAGGAATATGAATGTGATAATCGCGTTGCATCGCCGTCGCCATACCTATTGTGTGGGGTCGTGTGTCGTAACGTCGTAAGTGGACGTTCCGCGCACACCCATCCGTCATTTCAGAATGGATACATGACAATCGATCGAGATTTGGAACGTCATATGTAGATCTTAGCGACGAATGATTCTGGCGCGCGACTGCGGGCGGCGGAACGTTGACAAGCGCGCGTAAACCGAATTCTTTTTTCAAAATTGCCCAGTGACGTGACGATGTGCGCCGTCAGTTCTGAATTGGCTCTTGACGCGTGTTGACGTATCGGGTCTTGAAGTGAGGACGTATTAATTGGATGCAGTCGTAGGAGTATAACCTTTGACCTTTACTTGAACTAGCGGACCGTAAAAATGTTAGCGGAAACTTAATACGTTATAGGATAGAGATAGTTGATATGTAATTGGGCTTATGCGATGTTTAACGATCAAAGCAGTTGGATACAATGTTAGTCTGAGCTGTGAAATGAACCGGGACACACTAAAGAGACTTTATGATTGTTAAAGCTCATTTTAGCATTCCCTAGTCACATTCACACGTCTTATTAAATGAAGGGCTATCAGTTATTTTTCATCGATCAAAAAGTCTTATTTCATTGCGATTTGATGACTAGGTATATCAGAGATAGGTTCTGACATTTCAAGGTCAATTTCAAGGAGGTCAAGGACGAATGAGCTCTAGTATCGCTTACACAGAAACTTACGCACATAATAACAAATTTACACACACAATCAAGACGTCGCCGTCGTGAGATGGAACTGTAGGACATACCTACCTGATAAATGAAAAGTCTTACGATCCTCCTAAAGCCGGAGAGCCTTATACCGCTCGGCCACGGAATCCTTAACGTCGCAATCTATGAAATATCTGTGGTAACACTTTACAAAATTTTAAATTGTACATACCTGGATCCGTCGCGTCGAGGGTCTGTGGCGGGGGCTGGCTGAGGGGACCGGGGGTGCCTCCGGAGCCGGGGGAGCGGACGTCGTCGTTCACCGCACCGCCATACGATAATGATGATGATGGTGGCCGCTGGAACAAAGAATATTTCAAATTAACTATCTACAGGGTGTTGAGAGGATGGTTTAGGTGCTACAATCCTCCCCCCCGTGGATTCCGATCTTGTCGCGATGGGGGGGGCTCATTAGCCGTGGTTTGAACGCCCACGGTGAAGCTAACAGGAATCCCAAGCGGGGACGCTCCGAGTGGGCTTGCGGTTGGGCCCACTCTGGATGCGTCTGAGGCGGGTGCGGAGGACGGAGTAATTTCTGTCCCCCGCAGTCAGGAGGGGTCGCGGGAGAAGAGGCGTGTCGGTGTTTCGTTGCCGTTCGCCCATTCCGCGACCAAACGGTGGCGCACCGTTGTTGCGTTGGCGGTGGGGCCGCAGTGGAAGAGGAGTGTCGGTGTTACGTTGCCGCTCTCCCTGTCCTCTGCGGCCGTTTGGAGGCTTCTCCACGCGCAGCTCTTTAATTAGAGCGCGCAGTGGACGAAGGGAGCGGAGAGCTCTAGTGGTGAGTAGCGGACGCTAGGTGCGGGGGCACCTTCGTCCGCCTTGCACTGCTCACCACGACGCGGGGCCCGCCGTAAGGGCGGGGATCGCCGGAGGGGGACTGGATGTAGAGGCTCTGCCGGTTGCCCGGGCCCCCTCCATTCCAGGCGACGCCGGAAAGGCGCTGGGATGTTTAGTGGGTATACCGGGAGTCCCCGGGGAGTCCCACATACCCCTCTCGCCCCCCGGCGGAGGGGATGCGTAACGCATTTTACCCAGCGACAAAAAAAAAAAAAAAAAAAAAGGTGCTACAATCCTATCCATCTCAAACAATGACTCGCTACAGCGTCCCGTTGAGTGTAGGCATAGGTTGCCTCCTGACGCTGTGTAAATCATCTAAGTAAGTAAGTTCGTATGAGTCAGTGGCCAATTCTGGTGACGGAGTTTTTTAGGCCGCCTTAAGGCCTCCGTCATGGCTTAACGACTTAAATAGCCGGGACCGACAATTTAACGTGCTCGAAGCACGGAAGCGCTCAGATGAAAATGCCACTGGCGGTCACCCATCCACTTACAGACCGTTTCGAACGTTGCTTAACTTCGACGGTCTATCAAGAACGACGCAAGCACGACCACGAGCGCTTCCTAGTATCTAAATATACAGGGTGGTCCAGAAATGAATAGAACATTCGGGGGGTATCCGAAAACACCATGTATGATCCATGTACATGGTCAAAGTCAAAGTCAAAGTCAAAAAGCATTTATTCAGTAGGACCGCTGGGATCACTTTGAAACGTCTTAAAACTAGGTGATTTTATTCCTGTTCTTTCGCTTGGTGAGGAAGCAGGCGTAGCCAGCTCCAAGAATTGGCCAAGTCTTTCATGTGAATGAGGCCGATTAAGCTGAGGATAGGTGCTGGTCAAGCCTATTCCAAATCAAATCAAACCATTTATTAATTCATAATTCCAGGTATTTTTAAACAATGATTTTAAAACAATTTTTCCAGCCGGAACCTGCCCTTACAGGCGTATGAATAAAACATTCAAGTATCCATACTAATATTATAAATGTGAAAGTAACTCTGTCTGTCTGTCTGTCTGTCTGTTTGTTACCTTTTCACGCCCAAACCGCTGAACCGATTAAGCTGAAATTTGGCATGGATAAAGAGTATACCCCAGGGATGGACATAGGCTACTTTTTTTTGTCAATTACCATAAGGGGGCGTGAAAATAAGGGTTGGAAGTTTGTATGGGGAAAAAAGTTAAGCAACCCTGGGCGCGGTCATAAAAAGGATGGGTGACCGCCCGGAGCCACTTTTTGCACTCTAGATTTTTTTATTTTCTTTTGTATTTTGCATAATAAATTATTTTAAAATTAATGATAAACATGTAACATGTGTACCCCCACTCATCAATATATTATCCGAACTCCGAAGTTATGATTTTTTGATATTAAAATATTTTTTCCTTGGCTATTGTTAGAACGCCATCTATATCACCGAAGTCAAAACTTACTTTATACTTTTCTCCTAGGTGGCGTTTCTACTATAGCGGAGATCGAGATCCGATCGAGTATAATTTTCTTTGATTTTGAGTTTTGAAAAGTCATTGGAGATTTTTGCTTAGAGATTTCGATATTTTTATATTGCTGACGAAGTCGCGGGTAGGTAATATTAGTTAATCGTTTTATTTCGAAATTCAAAACCATACAATACTTGCTATTCAAAAAAATTACGTTTCGAGTCAATTTCTTCAAAAAAATTGCCGCTCGCTTCAGCGATTCTATACCAATTACCGTATTCGTTTTGTTCTTAGCATTGCAAGATCTGGGTAAGATTTTCCCTACCTCTATCTATTATGGGATTCTTGAGAGAAACATAAATATAAAAAAAATATTATTATTATATCAAGCGATGGAGTTTTATATTTTGTATATACCTACTCTCGATTCACTCAAAACTCCTCTACTTTGTTCCTACTAATGCGCAGACGAAGTTGCGCGGGTCAGCTAGTTAACTAATAAAACAGAACAAAACACATGCGATTACAGTTAACTCTTCTCCAATTACATTAAAATAAAAATGTCAAAGTAGTTACTAGATTTTGTAGTCAAAGAACTCATTCAAACTATAAAAGCATTTTTCAATGAGCCATCGCGTCAAATTTGTTTTAAATCTACTAAATGTCATATCTTTTAAATCGTCAGGAATTTTATTATTTTAACAAACAATGTCCCAAGCTCAGCGTTCCGTTGCCTCCTGACTCTGTATAGGTAACCTAATCTTTGATGATGCCTACGTTGAAAAATCGTATGCGATTATCCCTCCGCAAAACTCGCCATTCGAGTCTCGCCTGCGGTTGTTTACATTTTGACAGAAACTCGTAAAAAAGACTACTTTTAGTAGAAAGCTTAGTGAGAATCGTATTCGAGAGGCGAGGCTCGAAGCATTTGTTTACACTAGGCGACCATATTATTGCCTAGAAGAAATCGCCGCTCGCATACGAGAAACTCTCCTTGTGTAACAGCCGCTTTACTAGCATAGGATTAGAGTTCGAGGACTTTCATCATCATCATTCATCGTGTAGAGTAGGATAAGTATATTTTTCTATGTATAAGAATCTTTTATTTTCTTTTAAGTATACCTATTAGAAATAGACCAGTGTTATTTTATATTTATTTATAAGTTGTATTTTTATGAAAACTGTTAGTCGGGACTACCGCGACACAAGCTTTGCTTAGTGCGGGGTCCTGTGTAATTTTTTTATGAAATAAATTATCATTATCTCTTATCATAGCCCTCAAACGCTACTCCAATCGGTCCTATACATTCCTACTGAAAATCATATTTAATAGACAAAGAATATAGTTTGCAACAAACCTCCCTAAATTGAATTATTATTAGAATTAAATGAAGTGTGACACCAGATGGGAAACTAGCCGAGGCACGACCACTTGTTTGTTTTATCGTGCCATCTGACCTTTTGCTTTATAAAACACATCGAAAAGCATGTAGAACAGTAATTCTGTTCTTCGAGAACGCATAAGCTTTAGTGAAATAAGTTTTTTTTTTAATTTCAACAAGTTTTAATAGGTTACCGTGAGCTGATTGAACTCACCGATGTAAGTACAAAATTTCATTTAAATCACAACCAATTTTCTGAGGAGTTCCGTTCTCCATCATCAGATCAGCTCGCTGTCACAATATTTTAAAATTTTAGATGATACTTGATCTACACACCAAGTTTCAACTCAATCGGCCTATTTTCTGAGGAGTTCCGTTGAACAGCTCCTGACTCCATCATCACATCAGCTAACTGTCTCCATGATAGTGCATTGTCACCGAAGACTCATAAGTGTACCAAAATTCAGCTCAATCGGACACCGGGAAGTGGGTCAAATTAAGCTTGCAAGATTTGACCCGGACAAACATACAAACATTGCAAGTTAATTAAAAGCTTTTAAATATGACTGCGGCGCGTACGTCGCGGACATTTTGCGATCAGCGATGTCATCCATTCAAATTTCGAACACTCTTTAAACTTTATTGCCTATTGATAATCGATATCAATATAAATTCGAATTTCGAACGCTCTTCGTACAACTTCGTTCAAGTCCGCAGCTCGTCGGTAATGGCGCGGCGCGCACGCAAATCTCTCATTACTACACACCTGCCTAATGGAGTTGAAATACGGAAATCTTCATTTACGCTGTTATGCCTCTAGATTATAATGTTCGCCTAAGAGTCTACTTACAAAACTTAGGTAAGTTCAAATATGACAAATATCTTAATGAGGCATAAAGTAAGTAAGTTCGTATGAGTCAGTGGCCAACTCTGGTGACGGAGTTTTTAGGCCACCTTAAGGCCTCCGTCATGGCTTAACGACTTAAATAGCCACGCCCGACAATTTAACGTGCCCTCCGAAGCACGGAAGCGCTCAGATGAAAATGCCACTGGCGGTCACCTATCCACTTACAGACCGTTTCGAACGTTGCTTAACTTCGACGATCTATCAAGAACGACTAAGCAAGCACGACCACGAGCGCTTAATGAGGCATGAATTTAGGTAAGTACCTATAAGTACTGATTTGAGGTAAAGTTCATTTTGACGAATTTTTGTACATACAATGGTTTATTTCTGAAACTAATGCGCCTTAAACGTCATTAACACCTTACCATTCTTGGCTCTTGCGACAGAATTTTAGCTCCCTTGAGAAGAGAGGCCAGAATTAATTATAGTATCGTGTAAATGGAGTTTAAGCGTTTGAAAGACACAATTTAGATGACCACCAGCTAATAAATAAGTAACCTATACTAGGCGAAGTGGAGAAAAAAAATCAGGAATATTTTTTGGGAGTAGTTTTAGTTCACCCAGTTTTAAAAATGAGTAAGACCCATCGCAGACTACAGACTTTCTATCGGCTGATAGTTGAGTCCATAGGTGGATTTGGGGGGGGGGGGCACGGGGGCACGTGCCCCCCCCTCCCCCCCAGACGATATTTTTGTGTACTTAGTGTACTTACTAACTACGAAAAATTAATAAATCGTGAAATTTTTGTCAGTTTTTGCTTCTTGTGCCCCCCCCCCCCCCCCCCACCCCTCCCAGAAAAAAATCCTGGATCCGCCCATGGTTGAGTCGGACTATACTTCGGTTCGTAATGAGTATGGAGAAGTATAGCCCGTCCCGTCTGCGAGGGGTCTAAGAATATCATATTTAAGTTATTTACTTCATTTCCAGAAAATGTCTGCCCAAAGATTTACGTCTCACATTTCCGTGTCGGTATATCACTACTAATCAGATCCAGGAACTGCCTCTAAGAATCCTAGAACAGGTTTACTAAATCTAGGATACCTTTCATGGAAATTCTAATTGAAATACTTGCCGAAAAGTGATCAGTAGGCAACGATTGTAAGCGAAAAGTCGGACAACATTTTTCGAAATAAAAATTTATGGGTCGAATACTGCATAAAATGTGGGACGAAAGCAGATTTTTGTGGGCCGAACTTCCGCGGGACGAATCTAACATTTTAAATAGGTAGTAAATCGCGAAGTCGTTTGATTTTGAATGTGACGTGTTTTTAAAATTTTTGTCAAGCAAAAATAAAAAAATCATTTTTAAAACTTCGAAACATTCAACGACTTTTCTCACTTACCTTACTCTAATTATCTTCTGTGGGTTCCTAAATCGAAGTGTGATTTTGAATTTGTGTTCTTTTTTCAAAATTTTTGTTTAAGCAAAAAGGACCTGTTTTTAAATAGAGAATTGAATTTAAAATCTTCGAAATATTCAATGGCTTTTCTCACTAACCTAACCTACTCTCATTGTCTTCTGTTGGTTCCTAAATGTTACCACACATGATTGATACCGCCATTAGCCGCGCACTAATTACCGAAAAAACAATTTTTAACTGTTCATGAACCATTTGAATTGATTGGCCACGCTAATGATCGCTGTCTTTACGTAATTTCTAATTATTACAAAGTTTGTAGGCGGTTACGACCCTTGAGCGATGAAACTATGATCTTGGTAGGAAGAAAGAAGCTGGGTCTTGTTTTGATAGAGCTTTGATCATAAATGCGCGGTCTGAGGGGGGTCACAGGGGACATGACCCCACAAAGTCCAATTAGTGTAGTGACCCCCCCCCCGCAAACTTCAGGCTATGACCGCACCATAATTATGACATTTTTGTACTCTACCTTAATCCTATTTCAAAACTTTTCAACCCAAATTGATCTTAAATAGTATCATAAATGAATGATAAGTTAATGTATTCTTTTCAATAATTTCCTTCATCAATCCTAAACTTACATTGTTGCGCACAAAACCTCTTTGATCATAAAACGGATTCCATTTCAAAAATAGAACACCAACCGGCATTTCAATAATCATTAAGAAATCGAACAGACGGCGAATTTGAATTTAGAACACATGTCCGTTGCCACCACTTTCAATTACCAACCTGACTATTCGAACCTAGATTTAAGGCCAATGCACACTCGTCCTATTTCATGATAAATCTTGCGTATGCTGTCATCGCTTGGCAAAGCTGGTCATTTGATTCGGTTGGACCATTTTGACCTATATTTTAAATGGATTGTAAGGAATGCTATTATCTGCACCTGCCTGGAGTGATAACTGCAATGTACACTGTACACGTATGTGATAAATTTCATGTTTGCGTATCTGACTCCAAATAAATTTGTGTTTATAATAGAAAATTAAATAAATCTATGTAATATCTCTTCTTAACGAGCCCCAAGCAAACTCCAAGTCGGGAAACTACAGTATAAAGTGACCTTATGAATTAGGAATTCAAAATTGGAATCCCTTTCTCTTAGCAAATGGTTCGTTGATGCACAGTTTGAATATGTTCTAAATTTTTGTTCGAAATATTTGAATTTCGAATGTCAATCGATCGTCTTTTTTATTGCAGCCGGAAGTTGCACCACTAATGCGTTTCACACCATGTGCAAGAATCAAAAATGACTTATTCCCTTCCTCGTTACGATAATTTTATATTATTGTTATAATTTTGTTTGAACGGGTGCGGTCTAGGGGCAATTTTGGGTCGTTAGCGAATATTTGTGCTATAAATTGATAGTTGCATGTTGAAATAACAAGTCAATTTGACAGCTGGTTGAAAGTTGAAGTCAGTTGAGTGTCTAAGTTAACAGCTCTAGGTTTTTGCTCTTTCTTTTTTTTATGGGAAATACACCCATTTTTAGCATAGAAAAAAACCTTTTTGATAGATATACTATAGATATTATTTTCCTGTGGTCTGTAATTGTTTAACACCTTTAAATGACAGGCGGTTGATACACGCGAGCTATTCATAGTTATCAACGGATACCTGTTAAATTTACATGCACCTGTCGTTCGTTTATACTTTTTTGAATATATTTTATCCAATAAACCTAACCTAAGTAGTTAGAATGCTAACTACTTATTGTGTCAAATACGTGTACTTGGACGTGCAAATGAAATAACCCCCTTACTTATAATAAGTATCTAAGATTTTTCAAGTGAAAATGTCTTTAGGAGCGTTGGGCATTTTTGAGATGGGGGAAAAAATATCAAACGTGACTGTTACGACATCATCCTCTTACTATACCTACCTACCTTAATTGTATCGTCACATCGGTCGGCGTATGAGAGTGACCGCCTCTGAGACAGCCCTGAGTTCGAATCCCAGTGGACAGTAACGTTTGCACTTTATTTTATCAGTACTTTTTTTTTAAGTTAAGAACCGTTACCGAAACCTCGTTTTCACTTCTGTCGGCACTCCTGGAATGCCATTGTTTTTTTTAATATTCTGGGGAATACCAATCGTGATCGTGTTTAAATTTTAATACAGAAAATTCCAGTCAATACCTATTTAGTATGAACAATGTTTTCTACTTATTGACTCCCTAACTACTTCCTTACAAACAAACACACACTCCAACAATAATTCGAGCGCATTCAACAAATTTCAATACCAAATCAATAAACATATGGCAATGGGGTTAACACTTCTTTCGGTAATAACAAAACGGGGGAACCCTCATTAAACAAAGGGTTGTCAAACGCACGCCATGCATTCGAAATTCGAATAAACAATTTTGAATTTGAAAAAAGAACAATGTTAGGGCGCGTGCTCACTGGATTGGGTTACGCCAGGTGAAGGAGTTTCGTTTAAGAGTGTGGTCGAGGCTTATTAGAGTAATTATAATCGCCATTAAGGGGCAAACTATATCTTTGTTCTCTTGCTTAATATTTTATAAGTAATCAAGTTTTCAAAGCTAAAGACGACTTCTATGTAGGTGGGCACCACTACGTTACTTACTTAGAAGTTAGAATAAAGTTTAAATAATGCTGGACTTTTCACACAGCATCATCTAGCCCCAAAGTAAGCAGAGCTTGTGTTATGGGTACTAAGATGACTGATATATTACTTATACACTTTTTTTGTAAATACATACCTACATTTCATACTTAGAAACATCCAGACCCGAAACAAATATTTGTAGATCATACAAACATTTATCCCGCGGCGGGGATCGAACCCGCAACCTTCTGCGTCTCAAGCGGGCTTTCACTCACTGTGTCACAGAGGTCGTAATATTCTCAAGTCCTTATGAAAAGTATCAATTTGTTATGAATCAAATGGATAGGGGACCTGACAGATTGCACAAAAAAGTTATCATTCAAAAATATCATATTTTAAGGTATAGAACATAGATCTCTACCATCTCAACCCAACTCCCTGAATCTAGGCTACAGATAAAGATGGATGTTTCCAACTGTCCGGCTCCTTCTCCCCTCCCCCCTCGTGCCCTGGACTCGACTTTTCCATTACCATTAATTTGGGCAAATGAAACTTTACTATTGTCATCTTGAGAGGTCAATGTGTCTTCATGAACCTTTTTGTCTTTTAAGAAAGTAAGGTCTGTTTTATTTGCTTTTAAAAATCTTATGAGGTCACTTAAGATGTATTAATCTAAATTTTCCTTTGGACGTTGGTAATAACTTTTCAC